>JAECXC010004142.1:0-1303333 GCA_018152125.1 Drosophila dunni | reverse complement strand
TCAAATGACGCAGATCAGTACTGCGTCTAAGCCTATGTAGAAACTTTAGTGCTCGATCTGGTGCGATTTTTATGTGGTTTCCATTCCATTCTTTACGGTGGCGGAGCACAACGAAAATAAGAAAGAACGCAAGTAATATTTGGCAGAGTAGAATCAATTTACGCCGTTTGCATAGTAGAAACTTCACGGCATTATCAAAAAGAAATCCTTGTAGCCAAAGAACTTGAGACACGAAATTCGAGAAAAATCCGCTTTTCATAGTGAACTATTTGCTGGCAAAACTTGTAAATAATTTCAAATATTTTGTGTAAAACTTTTAAGAGTTATAAATTTAAGTGTTACTTGGATTTAAAATTTTGTTTGTCCAAATTTCAGATCTTAAAAGAAATCTTGAAACGCCATTAAATTTTGGGAAAAACCTATTAAATCGATTAATTGTTTATGACGCAAATAACCGAATTCTTTATGATTTAAATTGCTGATCATTTGATAATTTTTGGTTATCATGATTAGTCATCAGAATTATCAACAAATTTCCTTGAATTATTATGTGTTTGCAGATAAACAAATTTCTAGACGCCTTGTCGAGTGTTAAACAATTTATTGACTGTGGCTTAATCTTTAAATTTAAGAGTGTTTATACGTTGATGTGTTCAGGATAGATAAGATTGGCACGCTTCCGTAGACAGTTATTTTCTTTCTAAATAGTTTATAAAACGATAAGCATTAGTAGAGCAATTAAGATGACAATCTGCTTTCATAATTTCCTTATTAACCTTCGTGGGATAAAACATAAGAGAAGAAGTGACCTCCAACTTTATGATGGGTATGATGAAACCTTATGATTTTGATTAAGAAAGCTTGATAAACACAACAGTTTTTATGATTATACATAATTTGAGCGTATTTTTAACCCATCGCTCCTAAGGCAGCTTTACACTCGTTCGATTTGTTTGTAAGTTCTATTATTCTATACTATATCTCTTTTTTGTAGTATCTTGTAGACTACTAAATCCCTTATATAGTAGTCCCTGAGTACTTACTGCTGTGCCACCGTTTCCAGATTGTCGAAAAAGGTGTAGTCTCCATTGGTGGTGTACGTAATGGACTCGGCACAACCCATGCGACGGCTCTCCAGTCCGATGACCATATTTTTGACGACCCAGTACTCCCCATGTTGAACCTTTTCCAGTTTCAGCTGCCGATTGCGACACTTGATCAACTTTTGGAGTTCTCGAGTGCGTTGGGTGACTAATCTGGGAGCCTCTGTGCTCGCCGGTTCCACAACACTTTCCGTAACCTCAGTGAAATCTAAAAGATCTTCCGACCTTAAGGTCTTTTGTGGCGTGACATTGAGCGATAGTTTGCGAGCATCTTGAAGATTGGTGAATATCAAAAGTGAGGCCAAGACGAGCAGCAAAAGCAGCGGAAATATTCGAAAACACTGTTTGTTTATACGTAGCGCCATGGATGTGCGAAGTTTGTTGGTATACTGACTACGAAATACTAATTTGAGTCAGAGCGGGAGTCTAACGAAGCTTCCAATAAACCACTCACACTTTGAGTGATAACTTCCAAATTAAAGTGCTCTCCAATTACAAGCGAGTAAACCTATCCCAATTACGTGTTATAGTTCCAAACACACACAAACTTTTACCGATAATAGTCGAACGATATTGACCATTATATAGCGTCAATTTGCCGAAATTCGTCTAATTTATGATTACATCCATAAAGCAAACTATTGAAATACACTCCGAGTATTGCTATAGGTTCGGCTAAGATTGTAAATTATATGAATATGTTGACTGATATTATTAGTTGGCAAGATTGTGAGCCGATAAAAAAGTTCGGAAATATCGTTAACTATTTTAAAAGAACGTTTGGAACACACACAATAGTTTTTAAATAAGCAAATTAACTTTTACTTTCGTTTCTAATCGAATCTGATTAGTTAGTTTCACTTTCTGATCTTGTCTGGAACTGTAATCGATTAAAGAGTTATTGTACAACCCAATTAACCGATATATCTCAAGGTTTCATTAGCACAAAGTGACAATCATCACTATTTTCTTATCGTTCGATTAGTTTAAACAGTTGTAATTAATAATATCAATCCACTTCTACGTAATATTTTTCTTTAAGCGGAATTTGCGCTCTGTTTTAACCGCTTGCGTCAATTGATGTCGGGCAACTGAACAATCAGAAGAGAATGGCCAATTGTAGTGGACTGCACACAAAAGTTGTGGACGCTCGTAGAGCTGAGGAGTCGAGCTAACTGATAAGGGAATGTACCATAACTGATTATAGGAATATCTTGGGATAGAAAGTAGAATATGCCAGATTAAGCCCAGTTACCTAAGTGAACTAGAGGCTTATGTTTTTGTGCCTCATGCAGGCTGCCCCGAATTCAGTTCTTAAGTTATTTTAATATTTAAAATAAGGCGAATTAAGTCATATTCACAAACTAATAATTTTAATTAATATATTTGGGAAACACCCGGTTTTACCAAATATCTAATTAGTATTTTCTATCTTTTTTTTTTAGCAAATTATTTATCGGCTGTAAATTTAATAAACAAATGGAAAAAAATTGAATTGTTTTCTGACGTACGTTAAGATAAAAACTTATCAAAAATGGTAAAACCGCAAACAATAAAATATACTTTAAATTATTCATTATCTTATTTTTTAGCTACGATAATTGCTTAGTAAAAATAGATGTAAACTTTTATCACAAAATAAGTAAAGTTGGTAGTAAACTTACAAGCAAAAGATTTTCCAAGAAAATGTTTTCATATATAAATTAACTCTTTTGAATTAAGTAAATCTGTTACAATTTTAAATGTATGTATTAAGTTGTGTTTATTCCATTAATTTAAAAATATGCTTTATTTAAATAATCCTTAGTTTTTGTGATATACTAAATAGGAATCCCAGCAACTGATGACTTCTGTTCCAGTCTCTGTTCCTTAGAGCAGTCCCGTCTGCGCTCGTTCCAGTAACTGATTGAGTCCCACGGGTTGCCAGTTCATGAAGCTGCTGTCACTCAACATACACACATTCCGATCGATGTAGGCGAAGAGTTTGCCCACGCGGTAGATCTGCAAAGGAAAATGGAAGAAATTTGTTTAATACAGTTTAAAGATCAAGATACAGGTTTACATAGAGAGGAATGGGAATGTTACTACAAATAACTAAAAAATATATACTCGTTATAGTTATGAACCTACATACTTTGAATTAATCTCAAGAAATTTTGAACAATTATTTGATATCTCCATTCTTATAGATTTAAAAGATTGTAAATTTGAGATCCCTATATCTGAAATTAGGTCCTATGGGCACCATAAAGTTGTACAATCTAGAAAACATAGTTAGGTGAGGATAGCTATAATGGTACCATACACAAGTGTGTTATTGGTCGATCAGTAGGTTTAAGCTATAGTAGCGTTAAGGGGCACGGCAACAAGTAAACTTGTTATGATAAACTTGATCTCAGACGGACGGACGGACATCGCTATATCGTTTTCGCTGTTGATGATAGTCAGGAATATACATATATGTGTATGTTATGGGATCGGAAACGCCTCCTTCAGCCTGTTAAGCACATTTGAACTCTGACAAACGTAGTAGACCCTGTACTCTTTTTAAGAACGGTAGTTTAGTGGCCTAACTAACTTCTATTATCTACACACAGGGCTTGAACCAGTTCCTCTTTCTCTGACCTTTTCTCCGCCGCTTAAAACTCACCTGTTTGCCCAGTTCTCGCCGTCCCGGCAGTGGAGCAAATATGATGCCCAATTCGGCGCATTTCTGCGAGACGAGCTCCTTGAACTCCAGTTGAGCAGGTGGCGCCACATCGACCAGCATTACGGGGGGAAGAAGCACTGGAGCAGGTGGCACTGGTGGCATGGGTGGCGGGGGAACGGAGCTGGTTTGTAGGACCACATCGGTGGCGCGGTGAAGCATGTCGAGCGCACGACGAAAGTGTTCTTTGATGCAGGGCTCACGGAGTATCGGTTCACTGAGCATGCTCTTCCAGCCGGCGTACCAACGGGAGATTTCCGAATAATCCGGTGACTGGTTCAACCAAATGACCAGCACCTGCATCCAACGTGGAAAGAAGTGCTTGTCCAGCAACTGAGCCATGTGATTGGTGGGTATGAGCTCGTGCCACTCCCACACCTGATGCCACAACTCCAGATTCTGTTGCAGCGGACTGATTACGAACTCGGCGAGGACCAACTGCAGCTTGGGTATAATGTGACGCAGCAGGAACAGGACCAGTTGCTCCTCCGGGAATGCCGATTTCCAGGGCGTAAGCATGGCCCTTGCCGATCGATCTTGCGGTGACCAGGTCTGCAGAGCCACGCCCAGCTTGCTACGGATCTGCGGATAGATGGATTCCTCCAACTTGGTGCCCAGTATGCCATGCCAAGGCAGAATCCAGCTGTGTATGGGCACAGTGTCGGTCATTGGATCCCATTCGCTGACGCCGAGCGTCAACTGCGGCAACACTAACTGCTCTAGCACCGAGTCCAGCACCCAGGTGGGCAGCAGTGGAGCCCAAGCATCCAGTAGAGCTGCCATAGGAGCATGCTCCTTTGGTTGCCAGCTGGAGGCACAAGCTCTAAACGAGGGCATCACACCGGCCCAGATGAGCGAGGAGTAAGGATCAAAGACATTGCGCGTCTGCTGATCCGCCTCCTCCGATCCCTCACGCTGTAGTATGCCCCGCCAGCGCTTGACCAGCGCCAAGGGCTGCGTCGGCTGCTGCAGTGGATGCCAGTCGGTCAGATCCCGCTTCAGCAGCGGCGCTATAACTCCCGCCGCCAGATCGGCCAGTCCGAACTCCTTGTACTCCGCGGCATAATCTATCTGCAGCTCCAGGAACAAGTGCTCCGCCTGGGCCAAACTCAGCTCCGGGTTCTCGCTAAGATCGTCGAGGCGGGCGAGTGCCGCTTGTAGAGTGCTCATGTGATTCCGCTCCAGCTGCACCAGTTCTAGCAGCTGGCGCTGCTCGTGCTCCAGGGCCGCCTGGCGGTCCTCACACTCCCGCTCCGTCTTGTCAATGGCAATTATCTCCTGCTCACACTGGCTCACCAGCAGTTGAAGATTGTGGGTCAACTCGGGCATGCTGAACACGGAGATGGGTGTGCTCTTCTCGGCCCGCTCCTCGCCAGTTTGCGCTTCGTACAGCGTCTCATCGGGTACTACCTTGTTCTGGGACAGAGCATGATATCCACTGAGTACACGGCGCTCGGGTCCGGTCATGTCTATGACGGGCACGTTGCCCAGTCGTTGGCTGAGCTTTTCCGACAGCAAGTGATCCGATTTCTTGCCCTTGGCAATGACTTCCTCCACGGTTTTGTAGTAGTACCGTTTGCTGGACTTCTCCCGTGCTTCGTTGCTTCCTTTCCTCCACTTGTTCTGCTGCTCCTTGGATTCTTTGGTGTCCTTTGCATCCTCTTCGAGTTTCAATTGTTTTCCTTGCCCACCCACGCTGGCTGCCACCTCTGGACCATAAGCACCGATGGCACCTCGTCCCTTGCGCACATGTGCCTGCACCGGCTGCGAGATACCCTGCAAATCCTTACCCAATCCCTTGCCGGGCTCGTAGCCCATCTGGAGCAGCAGCTTGGCGCCAATACCGCGTGTATGCTGCTCCCAGGCACCCACATTTCGGTTGCTTGCTATGTGCGACTTGTGCCTGAGACCGGCCGTATTGCGTGCCGCCATCGATGCTTTCCGTGAGTGCTCCTCTGCCGCTGCCGTTGAGCTGTCGGAGCTGTTGCCGTCGCTGTTGTTGTTCATCAGCTGTGGTTGCTTGCGCCCAAACGAGGGACGTCCGTCGTCGCTGTCATCCTCATTGCTCTCCTTATCCCCCTCGCTTTCGCCGGTCTTTTCCTCCTGCTTCTTCTTCTGCTTCTTGCCGGATTGCTGAATTCCACCGGCAACAAAACTTACGGGTGCCGTGTAGTCCTTGGATTTGCCAGCTGAGCTACCGCCCAAGCCACGACGTCCACGCCGTCCTCCACTCTCGCCTTCGCTCTCATTGTCGCTGTCGTCCGCCCAAATGCCTGAAAATACAAAATTAAACTTTGCCAATTTGCACTACTTTATTTTGTTGCCAGTATTTGTGTTACCATAAATTTGCTGATGCTTCGTTTGGCGTCTGCGTGGTCTGTTTATGTTGAACTCATTGTCCAGATCATAGTCTGTGATTTCGAATCGCTCGTATTCATTGTCCGACATATTTCACTGATTCTTAACCAACCCAAATTACTTGATTAAATCGGTGTAAACAAAACGTTTGTCAGATTTTGTTCAGTGTTGTAAAGCGTTGCGAACTTGAATGAACACTGGTATTTTAGACATTCAAATCGCCAATTAAATAAAATTATATTGTTAATATCTTTATTTCTTGTTGTGGTTTGCTTTGAGGTTTTATATTTGTTTTTAATATTTGCAACATTTTTGTTTACCGTAATAATGGTGGGACTATTGTTACAAGTGGGATAGTAATAATGTGTAATAATTTGTGAATAAGTCTGTTCCTATCAATTAAATACCTAATAGCAAGAAACGCTTTCAACGCTTTTCTGTTTTTCAATTTTTTTAAGTCTTTAAATATAAATACCATTAATTTAATAAGTCTTTAAATATACTGCAGTATTACTGATGGTGTCATAGCAAGCAGCTTTCGCGAATACTACGAATGGTGGCGGCATGCCGATAAATGTTCGATGCTGTCATCGATATATTTTACAGTTCTGTGCACGTGCAGTGCAATGATAGCGATAACATAACATTGTTCTCGATGTTCTTGTTGCGTGCGGTTCATTGTTCGGTAATTGCGGATGGAAATCTAACAAAAACGCGTCCCACGCACAAATATAAGCAAACGTTAAGTACACACAACAACAACGTATTAACATAACTGCAAGAACAACAACAATTGCTTTAGTCGCGTCACCACCAACGCGCGCGTTTCGTTAGTTTCCATGCAGTGAACAACATTCTGCAATTAATATTCAAACTTAATTGCAAATTTACAAATGTGTATAAATACAGAATCTGCTACGAATTGAATGAATTAAAGCAAACAAAATTGCAAACAAAACAAAAAGTGAAATTAACACGTGCGTTTAACATTTATATTCGCCTCTTTAAAAGTTGTTGTTGCTGATTCTCTTTTTGTTTTGAATCCGCTGCCGCTGTCGCTGTCTTTGCCGCTGCAGCGCTGCCGGCGTCTACTTTGAGCTGCGCTTGATTTGCCATTGGATTAATAATAACAACAATAAAGGAACAAAAATGGTGCAGGTCAGTAAATTGCATTAAATTCAATTTATAGTTTTGTGCAAGCATTGTTCGTTAGCTGTGAAACTTGTTTAGCAATAAAGTTAAGGAAACTTTTAAATCTTAAATTGTGAGCGAAGTATCTTAAAGTTCTTAGATCTATCTGTTTCAAACATAACAAGTCTATCAAAACCTCACTCGATGCCAACATCGCTCACTAACTTCAAAAACTCTTGAAAACCCTTTAAGTCGAGTAGGGATATGAGCCATAAAACCCCTTAAAAGTCAAGTTGCTCAAAAGAATGCAAAAAATAAAAGGCGACTTGAAAACTTTTCACTTTTCCACCACCTACAAAACAAGGAAAAAGTACGCCCGTTTTCCTGACCTTTGACGTAACTTTTGTGCAACAACAACCAACAAAAAAAAAAATGAAATTGCAACCCCGCAATGAAAAATCCTTGCGCGGGACATAAAAAAAAAAAAAACAAAAGTTGAACAGAGCAAGAAAAAAGGAACAGGAAAATTGACTGCCTATGCAGTTTTGGATATAGCCACCCCTTTTCTGGGATGCGGTGCGCCCCCTCCTGTCCCAAACGGGAACCAACAACAACCACCGAAGCAGCGTGGAATCGAAGCAGCAACACCAAAAATTTGTTCGCATAGAAAAACCCAATTGGACTCGTTTGGCTCCACAGGACACGACAGAACAGAACTCAACAAAACTGAACATGACTGAACGGGACTGAACAGCACAGGACATACTAGCATAGCGCTTTTGGGCTGGGGAAAATTGGCCCATTTGGCCGTGTCGTTTATTTGGTACGAGAGAAAACTCATGGGCTCCCCGTAATGAACTCGAAACGTTGCATTTAGTCAATTTTCCAACCACCATCAATGAGCAGGAAACTGCAGGCTGAAAAAAAAGAATAACATCGCTGTTATCGATACCTGATGGGCCAGGAAATACCCCTTAGTTAAATAATTAAAATGAAAAAATTTATTTAAAAATCTAATTGAGGTAAACGCAGCTTTCATATATTTTTGAGTCTTTGGAACTTTATCTGATTTCTATAAATTATTTGCTTATACAAGTTATTTAAGATTTACTGGATTATAGCATTTATTCTTAAAGTTTTATTATTTTGAATTTATTTTAGTTCATAGAAAGAACATTTTGAAAGCAATTAGTTTTTCAAGATAAAATTTCGAATATACTCTAACAAAGTCATAAATTTGTAAAGTGAAATACAAATTTTAATACCAAAAAATACAATTTTTATTAAATTTAATTTAATTTAAAAATATTTGCATCAAAAAAATGTTATTTAAATTAAGTTTGTTCAGAAAAAAATCGTATACAAAAATGAAAATGATTTAACATTTTATATTGTTTCCTAAGTTACCTTTTTAAATACTACTAGGTTAAAGCCCAAAAGTGTTTGTAAATTCATTAAACACTAAATTATATAAGTTTTCCTTTGGTCTACCCTCTGCAGTTTCTGTGTACAGGGTATTTGAAAAAGCAAAACACTCCCGATATGTCTACCTGCTCCGTCAAATGATTGAAGTTCCACTTTTCGATTTGAAATGCGTTTTGCAACTGTCCACACACATACACACACACGCACACACAAATACATATATACAGTTATGTCAAAGCACATTTTGCACATTTGCATTTCGCCTAGGCCTTATCGAATGGTTGGAGGGAAGAGAGCAAGAGAGCGGAATAAGAGGAGAGAGAAGGCAGAATGTTTGACTGAACTTTGTTGCTATTTCTGACTGTTGTTAATGGCGACTCTCTGAGTGTGTGTGAGAGAGAGATGCAGGGGTAATAGGCCTACAGCTGTGTGCGTGTGTGCCTGTGTGTGTGTTATGGAACTGTTTCCCAGCTTGGTGTACCTACGCTTAAGTCTCTTATTTGTAGCGCTGTTCACGCAGTTTAAGCCATTTTCCTCCTGACCATGTTAGCCCTCTATACGAGAACTTGGCATTATTATCAAAGTTATGGTATGCCTAAGTTAATAGCCTCATAATTTGATTGCTTCTGCTTCACTTGGGTACATCCAACAAGATGAATTTCACCCACAATATTTATATGTATAGAGGTGGAGGTCAGCTGGAATTAACTGTACATTAATCAGGTGTGCTAGCAAGTTGGTGTACGTACACTAGCATACCCTCAAGTTTTCAGTTGGTTTTAATTAAATATAATTTTAATAAATTTAATAAATATAAATATTTCTTGGGAAATTTCTGTTTTAAAGACTTTAATCATGGCTTGATCAAAAGTCGTTAACTGTTCGATTGATTCGAACTCTGGACTAATCCACAATTAAGACTTGTGAAAATTGCGTGCCACACCCAGCTGTGCCGCCCACTTTCCTGTGTGTCTGTCAAGTTTCGTTGTTTCAATCCGAATCGATTTGATTCGATTCGATGTGTATTCCGTGTTGACCTGGAGGCCAAACTCAGTAGAGATGACCGCACCAAAGTTTTCAATTATCAAATGCGTTTAGTTTTGAGGTGGATTGCATCCCAGGCTGCGTGTAGAATCCCAGCAGCTAAGGTTCCTAAGCAAGGATTCAGCTGATTCATTTCCACTTGAAAAATGTTCGTTAACACCTGTGAGTTGGTCCAGCATCAAATTAGGAGCATCTTCGGCTGTAGTTCGCTCTTCATGGTTTTCTTCCTCAGCATTTCCACTGCAGACGAAATGCGAAAAGTTCTGGGCACGCCGAAGCTTCGAGACCTCCTCCCACATGGGCTTTGCGATGTTTTGAAGACGAATACTTAGATTTGATAGAGCATGACGGGTTTCAAGATTGGAAACAACTTGAAACATTTCTTCGCTGACAAATGCCCTCGGATTGGGCGGAAACAAAATGCGCTTGATTTTACCACTCTGTGCTCTTAGCCAATGGATTAGGAAATAGATTTCGGGCCAGGGCCACAAGAGGGCGACACAGTACCATCCAAAATGTGGATGATCCGATGCAGTGAGCATCAGATAGTACGAAAATGATTTCATTATGCGAAAATGCAGTTCGCTCACCAGCCTGTGATGCCCCAAAGTGAGATATTTATCATAGAGTCGAATCATTTGCCAAGCTCCAGCCACCAGGGATGGGACCACAATGACAGGATATCGCTCCAGCAGCAACTTGTAGTTCCCGCCCAAAGGAAACAGACTTTGTAGGTTAAGACCGCCGGCGCAGAAAAAGACCACACAGGTGATGGTAAAGCTGGACAAGTGTAGGCCCAAAACAGCAGCCATAAAGTAGCCCAAGATTAGGAATTTGTCCACTTGAGATGCAAATAACCATAGCACAATTCCCGAGGCAAATCTTGCAGCACGTTCTCTATCCCAATTTTGCTGCAACAGTGTCAGATTGTAACCCTGATCCGTAAAGATGCCGTAGCAGGACTGCGAATGTGATGACAGTGTTATATAATGAACCTCCGGCTTTTTACCATACACCAGTTTGCCCTCCAGACACTCTTCGCCCTGTAGATGGGCTCGGTAAATCGCTGAAGCCGTCGTTGCCTTGTACTGCACATATTTCGCCTTGGCCTTCGTGGTGATCAGTTGCAAATAATTACTCTGGAAAATGTTGCTCAACTTCAGTGACTCATCGTTCCGGCAATAAATATGCACACAATTGCGCGTGTAAATCGATTGCATTAGGGTTAAAGCTTCCTGAACATGCGTTTGATTCACGTCCAAATAATTGACCACATGCTCATGGAATATCTCACGTGAAAGGCCGCAACTGCTGCCAGCTAGCAAAAGTTGTAGCAAAAGAATTACAAGCATTTTACAAACTGTTTTATTTTCCAGAAAAGAAGTACCGACTGACTAGCAGAATTAACAATTTTTAAGTCAATAAGTCAAGGAATACTAGATCAGAACCGGAGTTAGTTGATTGTTAAAGTCAAACAAACAATGAAAATGTTAATCAAAACTTGGTTGCTAAGTGTTCACTTCGTTGATAAATTGCTTAATATTTGTATTTGAATAATTTTGGTAGCTTTTAGTTTAGCAAACATAGCAATATTTTAGCTCTTAAATCGTTTAATGCCAGCTAAGAGTGTGGATTGCAATAATTGCTTAATCTTAATTCAATTTGATTGTCAGCAAAAAGTATACAAAATATTTCACATTTGGTAATAACTTAACTATATAATGAAATTTAAAAGCTGAATAGTTTATGAAGAACATACATGTTGCATCTAGTCCTCCATTGGTGGCGTTTGATAACTGTGCTAATTCAAACACACACACCCACACACACACACACACAACAGCACGACAGCTTTGAGTTTGCATATTGCAGCCTTTTAGGCGTGCATCAAATGCACACTTTGTTCTACTCTCTTGCTTAAGCCGAAGCCATGCCACAAAAAGGGGGTGTTTAAAAGTTGTCAGTCAGTTTCCCAAATATTGTGAAAGTCTACAGGCAAAAAGGAAGAGAAATAAATTAAAGACAATAGTTTTTCCGTGTCAATGGAAATAGAATAAGAAAATGAATTGATGTTAAAAGTGCACAAAGGTGTTAAGTAAGAAAGTATATTATTATTATGTTTTTAAAATACTACATTTTGAACTATTTAGAGTAGTTTTCAGCTGAGGTCTACTGGAATTAAAGAACTGAAAATTTATCGACAGTTTTTACTGAAACAAGTTTTGAAACGCGTTTATCGATTTATGAACTGTCTACTTTTTTATGGTATTCTTTGGCTTTTGCAATTTTTTCTAGTGTATTCCATTTTTATCGTTTCTTTATGTGCTGTTTCCTTGTTGGCTTTTAGACATTGCCTTGTCCTTTGTGCCACATTTCTACTTTTACGTATTCGTATTCGTAGGTGCTCTTTTCCATGCCGACTTTTTTCAGCTGCGTACTACGAAACTTGACTAACAATGTGTCTAGCGTAGTACTACAAAGCCCCCTCCATTTCCCTACCCCACCACTACCCAACTCTTCGCTTCAGTTCCCATCAATTTTGAGAACAAGTCAGGGCTGCATAAAAAAGCCGAGCAAAGAACGAAAAGGAAGATGAATTTCCCGGTCATTCTATCAAAGCGCAAGTCGCGATAAAAAAAAAAAAGGAAAACTAACAGAACGTAGAGGAAACTATGGAGAAAAAAGTGTTGCGGAAAAGTAAAGGAAAATCTACGCACAAAGTGGCAAACAGGAAGAACCGAAAAAAAAAGAATCAACTGAAACAGCCGCAAAATGAAAACGAACGAATAAGAGATAGATAGTGAGGGGAAGCGGGAGACAGAGAGAGACGATGCGATGGTGGGAGTGTAGGTGGAAATGAGAGGCAGCTACAGATAGCGACTGAAATGCTGCAGCCTTTTCAGCGTTATGGACCAAAAATCGAACTGAAATTTGTGCAATTTTTTATGTGCAGTTTGCTGTTGTTGCTGTTGTTCTTGCTGTAGTTGTTGCTGTTTGTAGTTATGGCTGTGTCCTGGCTGTGACTGTGGCTATCCATTGCGTCGTTGCTTGCTTTGCTTTTTCTCCACGCTCTGTTTTGGGCCTCATGCATTTTCCGTGTTTCGTTTTGTGCGCAAAATAAATTGGTAAACAAGCGAGGCGGCCCAAAAGCCTCCCATATGTGGGCGACAAGGACAGCAGACACATGGGTAAACGAGTAAGCGAAAGACAGAGAAAGCAAGTGGGAGCGAGAGAGTGAGAGCGGACGAAGAAATGCTGTGGGGAGAGCATTAAGAGGTGCCTGGTCAATGGCAATACATGGAACATCCGATTCTCGTATATAGACTCGTGTATCGTTGCTTGCCTGCGTGTGTGTGTGTTTGTTTGTGTGTGCGTACATGTGCTGTGCACATTTCATTCTGGCTGCATTTTAGTGCCTGTCCATTGTTTTTGGTCGGTAGTCGCCTCCCACTCTCGAGTGTGCCACACAACCTCCAATTCCCCCAGCAGCAGCAGAATGCCTCCATTTCATGTATCCCCCATGTACCGCATATTGTGCGTCTCTTTAGCTGTATGCGTGCCGCGTGGCACATACATGCATTGCGTGGACATCTCCTCCACCTCCACCTCATCCAACTATAGCTCTGCCAGGCTGTAGCACTGCCTCTGTCGCTGCCACGATTTTTTTCCACGTCGTCGTCGTCGCGACTCTTCTAACGCGCAGCAAAACTGCGACTGACCCACGCCTCTTCTATTTTCATTGTTGTTGTTGCTGCTCAACTTATTTCTGTTGCTGTTTTTCGGCTGCTGCATTGGAGGCGCAGTTTTTGCACTGCCTTTGTGCACAGTGACACAAGCTATGGAAAACTGGAACTTGAAAACTATCTAAAATTAATTTCAAACTTTGTTGAAATGTTTATGGCTCAAAAATTTTAATTTATAGTTATAAATAATAATAAGTTATTGAGTGCAAATTTTAATTTCAAAACTTATTTAAGAAATGCAAAATTAAGTAATCTATTTATGTATTTAGTTCAAACATGAGAGTAATGACTTAATACTCACATTATCCTTTCGTTCTCCTATTTTCGATGTACAATTTTAGTTAATGTTAGGTACAAATAATAATAATTTATCAAGCATTCAAATATAATATATTTTGAATTATCTATTTTCTTTTTTTTAATTTTAATTGTTAGTTAGAAATAATTATAATTTATCAATCACTTAAAGACCATATAATTTTAATTATCTTTTTATTTTCATAATTTTTATATTTGTTATGTATGCAAATTCAATTAACTACCAATCATAGTGGTCCCAATGTGCGAGTCCAATCAGCAAAAAGCGAACGAAACGAAACGCGACGCTGCCGCTGTCGCTGTCGCAGTTGCTGGATTCGCAGTCGCGTCGCAGCCTCAGTCGCAACTGACGCAGTCGGTAGTTATGTGTGCCAGGCAAAAGGCCAAACGCATGTGTGCTCAGTCGACCCTGTCAACCAGCCTTTTAATACCCCACCATACCCCCCCCAACTGCACAAAAACATACAGGCACACATGGACACATATATGAACTGCATGTTGTGTACTGTACATAGCAACGGAGAGTGAACGAAATGCAAATAGCTAGCGGGAGTATGGCTGAGCGAGAAGGCATGATGAAGAGAGTGAGTGAATGACGAGCCTATACATAAAATGGCGTTGCATATGAGCAGAGAACCAAACTGCAGCTGTATGAGTGACCATCTCTCTGCAAGGTATGCGTGTGCATGGAGCCTGGACGTGCGTGTGTGTGTGTAGGCAAACGGTAGCTGCTTCTCTGCTGCTGTTATTGCCGTTGCTGATTTTGTTGTTGTTGTTGCTGCTTTGGCTTCGGCTTCACCTCAAATGCAAACGCATTGAATGCGTATCGAGTCGAATTGTATTATATTGGAAGAGGAGTCTCCACCTCGGCCTCCCTCTATGGCTGTCTCCCTCTCTCACTATGTGGTGCACTTAAATGCTTGGACCCCGTTGGGCTACAACTTGCAACAACAGATACACTCACTCACACACACACACAAACATGCACATATACATGCAAACATGCAGCAAATTGAATAAACTCCCAAATCAAATTTTTCACCACTTTTGCTCAACTGACATGACAGCCAGCTGCTAGTTGCTCCATGTATGCTTCTCATGTATGACTGTATGCTGTGCGTGCGTGTGTTTATTTGTATATGTATTTGTGTGTCCATCTTGCCATTTAAAGGGTCAATGAAATGCAAAAGCTATGTCAGCTTCTCATCCATGTTCAGGTCCATGTCCGACTTCGATTCCCATTCCCGTTCCATACTCGATCAGATCGGAATCCTTTTTCTCGTCCTTCATTGATGGCAGGCCCGTTTTTGGTTGAGAGCCTACCAAATCAATTGCCTCTTTTTAAGGCAAGCTTCCTTTTCTCTTCACTTTTGTTGTTGTTGTTGTGTTTACTCTTTAGGACCCAGTTTTGTTCATATTTATTGTGGCATTCCTTGTGGAGTTTGTGCTTGTAAATTGGCTTTGATTTAGTTGCCAAAATATATTTGCCTCTTGGTCAATCTATACAGTTTCTAAAGATTTTATTGACCCGCTCAGTTGTGGTAACATTTTCATTCATTTCACATATTCTGCTGTACGACAGTCGGGGACATTTCATTAGATCTCATTCAGCTAAGAGAACAATTGGTTGGTTATCTAAGATGGGAAAGGATAGTTTTATACATTTGAAGCCTTAAAAAATCTTTCTTAGTATAAGTATTTATTTAAATATTCAACTATTTTAATGACTTAACAAAGCTGGCGCTTACACAATTACCCACGTTCTAACATTGTTCTTAAAGTGCAAATCCTCTTGCTCATTTACAGCTTAAACGGCTGGCAAGGAAAACAATTTGAGTTTTCCTTTGTTTCGATTGTTCACAGTTTGGTTAACTTTCTGATCTGACATGCTTTTGTCTGGCCGACAGCTTTAGACTATGAGCTTTAGTAGAATTTGCTTAAAGTCAGAGGCAGTCAGACATAGCCAAGGTAAACAATAAGGCTGCAAATAGGCAACAAATACACACACAGACACAAGCACACAGACACACTGCTGCTAACTTGGCCGCAAAGTAAAGACTTTACGTAAACAAAACAGTTTTACCTTCATTAAATTTACATATAAATATAAGACTGGCTCTTCAATCTAAACATCTACACACACGCGTGTGTGTGTGTAATTTGGTAGGATGTGGGTTTGTTTTTGCAATTGTTTTGAAGGTCAAACTTGTGAATTTTGAAAAGCACCCTGGATAACATTTTATATACTATGTGTATAATAAATGGAGCAAAAGTTGTAACAAAACTTTGCCCAGAGCAATGTGAGATGTGTTGCACAGAGATTGAGGCTGCTAGGCGGTAAGGGGCGGTAAGGGGGAGTTCGAGTTGAGTGTGAAGGACACCAGACTAGACTGGTTGGGAAACCTGTTTTTATTGTAGACACTCAAAAACTTTTGTGGCCTAAACTCAGGCGACTTGACCTACTCACAACTTTTATGTGAGAGTGTGTGTGGGTGTGTGTGTGGGTGTGTGTGTATGTGTGTGTGTGGGTGTGAGTGTGTATGTTGAGTGTGTGAATTTATTTGTTGCTTCTATATTCTGTTAATGGGAATTGTTTTTTTTTATGCAACTTCTCTATTTAACTTTCTCAGTGCAAAGCACAGGAATTGCAGGATTCAACTACATTGCGTATACGCAACTTTGCCTGTGTGCTGTTTTCAACATTTATATTTATTTAAATTGGGTATGCTGTATGGCCAACATATTTCAAGTTCAATTAGAACAACTCTGAAATATTGTGGCACTGAAAATAAAAGTGAATTAAAGAATAATTGAGATGAAAGCAGGATTTTCTCGTCTAGGTTTTCATACTTTCATTTTCTATTGTTATTTTCTTTATGGCTCTAAATTTAAAGTATCTGAAAGATTTAGGTAGACTGTAATTTTCGGCTGAAGCAAACGGTGCAGGCTATTTAATTTAAGAGCTAAACATTTAAAGAAAAATAAATCAATGTTTTATGTTTAAAAGTTTATTAAAGGATTAAAAGATTATTTAAGCGTTTATTAAGCAAAAGCTTAAATTTTGTTTACTATAAACGGTGAATACTCAATAAAATCGTAGTCAAAATTGTATTTATTTTTTTCCTTGTGGCTTTTAACTAAATGTTATTTAAAATCCAATTAATAACAAATTCAATTTTATTTACATCTTCATGAAATTCATAATTAAAGGGTTTTAACTCTTATACATAAGATATATAAATATTTTTACCTTTTTCCGTTTTCCTACTTTCCACTAGCAACAAGTTCCAAGCCATTTTCCTTCACACACACACTCAAACACAAAATCTAGCCACAGGTTCAGTAGGAAACTTTTCTTTTCTTTTTGTATATTTTTTGCTCTGCTTTTTTGCACATTTTATGCAACTTATATAAATGGCAAAACGACACTTTAGCCTCAACTGGCAAGCCCGTAAACCCTACAGACCCCAGAAGCCCCCAATCCCCACACACCACCCACAAGTTCCGAGCGTTGGCCTTTTTGAATTTTTCTCTTCGTCATCGTCGTCGTCGTCGTCGTTTTCGTATTTGGCAAAGATAAAGTTTTGTAATAAAAATGTCTGTTGGTAGACACCGGCAGAGACTGTCTGCCAGGAAAGGCACAGGGGTTAGAGGGAGTGAAAGGGGGTGCCAAGTGAACGGGTAGACATTCTGTCTAGCTATTTTTAAGCCCGAAGTGTGTCAGCAACTTTGCCACCTCCTCGTCTTCATCTGCCTCTTCATCGTCGTCGTCGTCATCGTCGTGAACGTGTCCTTGTCCTTGGCCCTCACTCAGACACACACTCTCAGATATTTATATACATTAGTGGTGGCTAGGAGCGCAGTGGGGAGGAGTATGAAGTACAGGAAAAACTTTCGCTTTAGTTTTGCGCTGGTTTGCATTTTATATTAAGTTGAGCAGGGAAAAGTTTTGTTGACACTCATTTAAATATGTTTACTTTTGATGGGATTTATCCTTTCACTTTTAGCAAACTTTAAAAATGGATTTAATTAACTTGAGGTGAAACTCAGTTATGAGTTAAACTACTGGACTTTTTCTAGAAAATATTTGTATGCATTAAGTAAAACATCCGATTTAATTCGATATTTTATAATGACGTTTATTTAGACTTGTTTTTTGGTTGCTCTCAAAATGTTGTTTTAAATAGTTTGCAACTTAATTAAGCTTCAACTAAATTCAACATTCGTATTATCCTTTTTGGGCTATTTACAATATAATAAACACTTGCGAAATGTACTAAATTTAGTACAGATTATATTTATTGCTTAGATTTGAAACGAAACGTTTTTCGATTGATGAATGCGAATGTTTTGCCGTGTATTATAAATATCTGTGAGACACCCTTTAGACCTTATATATTTTTTTAATTTTAGTACAGTCTGACATTGGATTGCATCAGTTTAGTACTTCGATTTAGTACACTTAAGTCAATCCAATGCAGTCCAGTGCTAACAATGAGTTGATGAGTTTTGATGAGAGTCTACGACATGCGAGTGATATGCTTCCGATAATTATTAAATTATATAGATACTATGACAATATACATAGATAAAATCGCCTATTGGGAAATTCTAATACGCTACTACTCCTAGAAAAGGACCCCCAGTAATGAATATTTGTTGTATATCCCCCTCTACGCCTTGCGTCTGATGCCTATCAGGCATAGCACAAAGAATATTATGGTCCAGGCGGCCATCACTAGAAATCCATTGTAGACCTTCTCGTGGGTAATGCTCCAGCCCTTCTCGATGACATTACGCGCCGATATGGAGGGTATGGTGAAGGGCAGCACCATCACCAGATCCTGTAGAAAGTCCGGCATGCTCTCCAGCGGCCACAACAGACCTGAAATACCCGAAAACATCTTAAAATAAAACATTTCAAATACCAGACGACCTACCGCAAAGTATAATCATGGGATAAAAGGCGCCAGTGGCCACAAAGTTAGCCTCCGTGTGGGATTTGCAGAAAACAGAGATAAACAGACCTGTACAACAATCAATCAATCATTAGCAATCATTCTTTGACTTTACCGTGCTGTCAATCAAATACTATACCAAACAACATGCCACAGAACGCAGTAAGCGTCAGAAGTCCTATCAATGTCGACGTATCTCCATTGTTATACGTATCAAAGACGATGCCAATGTACATGACAACCTCAAACGATTGCAATGCCATGATTATTAACTGGGTCAGCAGATGGGCCCAAAGCATTTCAGTGGCCGATACACCGGCTAACAGAGTGCGATCCCAAATACCGTCCATGCGTTCCGAAATAAACACGGCTGCCGTCATCAAAGTGGCCAGGAAAAACACCATGCTGTAAAGAGAATCATTTGAGATATTTTACAATATTTTTGACGGTTTTCATTACTTACGTCATTACCACACCAGGTGCACAATATTGCTGAAACTCAATTTCCATGTTGCCAAAAATGGGATCCTCAAACTGAACGGGCAGCTTGACGAGAGCCGCGGAAACATTGCATTCCTCGACCACTTTGTTCATGAAGTTGCTGAATTTATCGCGCAGTTTGCGTTGCATGAAGTAGGCGACCTGTTGATCTGCACGGGAATTCCTTGTTGAGTTAATTCTCCACAGGGTTCAGGCTTTTACTTACCGGTCATATCGATGTGTACACTCAACTCGGCATTATCCACCGCTCCATCGCTGGCATGTACGCCATCCTCAATTAGCTCAAAGACCGAATCGCTGAAATTCTTCGCAAAGTGTATATAACCGACTGTTACTGTCTTCTTGGCATCGGCGAGAGCTGAGGCCTCGTTGGTATAATACTTTCTGGTGGCCACATCGTCACCCAGTTCTTGTATGTATCGACAGGAGAGCTTATTAAATCGACAGCTATCGTTGGCATTGAAAATCGTTTGTAGGTTCTCATCGAAGCACTCGGAATAGCTGTCCACCTCACCGGAGTAGACGCCCAGTTGGAGATTTGTTGGTGTTTTGCCAATGGCCAGATAGAAACAGGTTAATTGTATGATGGGAAACAGCAGCATGAAAATGATACCCCTAAAATAAACAGATTTCATAAATGTTTCTGGTCTCTCCTTAAACTTATGTCCACTTACGAGGGTTGCCTAAACAATTGCACAAAGTTTTTGGTCATCAATGCCTTGATGCGTCCCTTGGTCGTAAAGAAAAGCTTCTTGCGATTCTCATTGAGTGGCTCATCGTGGGGAATTGGCGGTTTCTCAGCCACTGGCTCATGTGAATCTATAACCTCAGTGGGCAGCACTGCTGTGGGTAATGCCTGATTTCTATTGTGATCCACTATTTGGGCCAACTCATCCTCGTTGCCCTGTCGCTGGCTGAGTATGAGAAAAGCGTCCTCAATGGATTGTGTGCCAAACTTGATCATGATGTTGGTGGGCGTGTCTTCGGCCAGCAGAACGCCATTGCGCATCAGACCGATCTGTGGAATGGTAATAATTGAATTAGGCCCCTCATTAAATAACTCCGAGTTACGAGCTACTCACGCAATTCGCCTGCTTGGCCTCCTCAATGTAATGTGTGGTAATAATCACAGCCAATTTGCTATTTCTAGTTGTTTCGACCAGAAATTCCCAGATTCTAGAAAGGTTAAGTTGATTTTAAGTATGATTACTATTGGAATACAAAATTTACTTACTTTTCGCGTAACATGGGATCGAGTCCGACAGTCGGTTCGTCCAGAATCAAGAGCTCGGGATCGTGGATCATGGCACAGGCAAAGGACACACGTCGCTGTTGTCCTCCGCTGCACTCCTTGATCATTTGTCGTGCCGGTGGCAATTGAAGCAGTTCCTTGAGCAATTTAAATTTCTCACGTATCTTCTCGTCTGTGAGTCCATAGATGCGTCCAAAATAAAAAACCGTTTCCTTCACAGTCATCTCCTCAACCAAAGCAATTTCCTGTGGCATAAAACCCACACGAGATCCCGGCACTCCGCTGCCCGGCTCACCAGGCTTAACCCCCAAGACTGCGACCTCGCCGCCATTGAGGCGACGCTGACCCACCAGGCAGGAGAGCAGTGTGGTCTTACCGCAACCCGAAGCGCCCAAAAGGCCGTAGCTAAAAATAAGAAGATCGATTGATTAAATCGATCAGATGCTGATTAAGAATGCAACTCACATGGAGCCACGCATGACGTTCATATTCAGCTGGTTAAGCACAATCTTGGGATTCTTTTTGGAGCCATAGTACTTATAACCATTGCGCACTTCGACGGCCGCCATCTTGTTATACTCTATGTGTTGCTCTGTTTTAAAGCTCCTTCTATCCCGCTCTCACTCTCTCGCTCTCTGTCTGTCTGACGTTGGTGCGCTGTGTGCTGATCGAAAAGAATATGAGAATATGAGTATCTAGTAACTTGACTTGCGTCAATAAATCTTTATACGGTTATGTATTTTATAAATTGGCGCTGCTTTATGACAGACACGTGCCAAAGCACACAAAGCGCTCGAGCTGCCAAAAAATATTATAAAAAAAATATTCAAAAACAAATAAAAATATATATGTACGTTTGTTGTTAATTCTAGGCATTCGCTTGGTAACCATTCAGCGCAAATATAAATAAATAAATCGATATCTACATATTTCAGAAAGTGAAAATTAAACTAGCTACTTGAAGTCTGCGTGCGAGTTCAATGAACTTTAAATATAAATTTGAAAACTACACCCACTTGTCTGTCACTTCAACTCATCAGCTGTCACATTATTAAATTGTTACTCTCAAGAGTTGTTCATTTCATTAACCTTTGATTGTTTACTTTTAATACGAAATGCATAACTGATTGGTCATTTAAGAACTTACAGCTGATAATGATGATGAAAGCTCTAAATGATTTGGAGTTTTTTAAACTTTTATTAATGAACCGCAGAAGCTTAAAATGAGAAATAAGATTGAGTAAAATTCCAGCTCATATGCGTAGCTAATGAGACAAATAAGACGATGATTCAAAGTACAAGATTCAAGAAATTGTAGATATAATAAATATTCTACTTAGCTAAAACTTTTATCTTGATGTTCTAATATCCAACTTCCAACTGTTAACCTTAATAGCCACTTTGAAGGTTCGACTTTTGACTGCTTGCATTTACCAATAAGAATTGTCCATTCAAGCCGACAAATAAACGGCATTTAACGAGGTTTTCTCAGCAGAACCTTCAAGCTTTGGGTCATTGAAAACGCTGCTAAATAAATGTCAAAAAAAAATTACGCGTTTCAACAAAACACAAAACTCAAACTGATGCAGCAAATATTGACAAAAGTTACAGATAAACTTACGTGTAAGCAATGGGAAGTTGTTGTTCAACAACTGAATTTCACTTTACTTACATTATTTATGCATGTCTGTAAATGCAAATTACACAAAGTACTCAGAACGTGGGCCACTCGGGCAATGACAATACGGAAAATACGACTAAAAAAAAGTTGAATCGAATCGAATGAGTGAAGACAAAACGTCTTGAATAACAATTCTCGGCGCACACTTATGCATAAATGTAATTTATCAACGTACACAAAATGCACTCAGAATAAGCAAATAAACGTGTCTGTGTGAAATGGTCTGTGAAAGGCAGGTAAATAAAAATATTTAGAAATATTTGTTTTAATTTTTTGTTTTATGGAAAACACTAAGGGCTTTTTGCGGTAAAGTCATCGTATAACTTGTTGTTTATGGCCCAGCTAATTGACAGAAAATTGCACCATAAACCAAAGCCTAGAAAAACCAAACAGCAAAGGGTCTGAAGTTCACAAATGTGATTCGGTGTAGAAAATTACAATTTCTTCATTTAAATTGTGAGTTTTGCTCATTTGTATGAAAGGCACGTGAATCATTAGTCAACGTTAAGTAGAAAAATACTTGAATGTCCTATGCATATTTTTAGAAACTTTGTGGCATGAATTAGTCATTAAACGCAAGGAAATTATATTTAATTTATACATAATTATTTGAAAAACTTCTGCTCTTTTGTTTAACTAAAATGATTGTCATTATTTTTGAAATCCTTAATTAATTTTAATTTTGCTGTTGTGTCAAGTCTATTATTGGCAACTCCTGTTTATAAATCAATGGCCTTGTTGTCAGACTTTGACCCACTTACGTTCAGTTGAAATGCGTAAGCTAACAGACACTCAGACACGGATTTACATGTGCCAAGACGTAGAGTTAGCTTATATATATAGCTCTCATATCTTGGCATCTCTTAGATACATAATCAAATGAGCCGGCTAACTAGAAAAGACAACAACAACTACTACAAGCCCAGTTATTATAGCAGACAGACAGACACACACACAAAAAGACCATAAAACGTTCGAAAGTCAACTCGAAAAACATTAAAAACAAAATCCCAAAAAAAATCACAACCTTACCCAAAAAACTTGAGTAAGGTTAGTAACATGAATTCGTGGTTATAAATTGACGTATCTGTTGTTACTTTTGTTGTTGTTTTTGTTGTTTACTTTACATTATGCCGAATGACGCAAAGGACTACAATTTTGAGGCTCTATGTATTTTTAGGGTATAAGGCAATCGCAAAAATAAACCTCTTTCTCAATTTACAATACTCAAGTGAGTCAGAGAATTGTTTTTCGGAAATTTCTGCACTCCAAGCGAATAGATACAGAAGCCATCTTTTGGTTGGGAGTAGTCGCAAATAGAATACCCTAAAATTGTTAAAAATATTAAATTTAGCCAGCATTAAATTCATTAATAACGATTATTGATTACCCAAAAGTCTTGCTTGCACAAATACTTTTGGAATTAATAAAAATCAATTAACTTTACTGTACATTTTATTTGTTAATATTACCAAGAAGACTTCAATTGCTTTGCTTAATTAAACCAGTGTCATTAGCCTTTGGTTGTGAGACCCACTGCACTGCCAACTGCATACCGAACTAATTATACCCTCTGCAAACAGCAACACAAATTAACCAAAAACTAAAAAAAACAAGAAAAAACGGTTATCTTCGGCTCGCCGAAGATTAAATACCCTTGCAGTCATGAATATTGCATTAATTTGATTTTTTTAACCAATTATTTCTATGCTAGTTATATGATATGGTAGTCCGATTTGAAATTTGGTCAACAGATGGGGGACAATGAGAAATACATTCTGCATGAATTTCGTTGAAATCGGTCAATAGACACCGAAAATGTTCATACTAAGCATTTGAACCGATTGTTCCTATTGAAGCTATATGATATAGTGGTCCGATTTGGATGAAATTTGGTCAACAGATGGGGGACAATGAGAAATACATTCTGTGTGAATTTCGTTGAAATCGGTCATTAGACACCGAAAATGTTCGTACTAAGCATTTTCAACCGATTGTTCCTATGGAAGCTATATGATATAGTAGTCCGATTTGGATGAAATTTGGTTAACAGATGGGGGACAATGAGAAATACATTCTGTGTGAATTTCGTTGAAATCGGTCAATAGGCACCGAAAATGTTCATACTAAGCATTTTCAACCGATTGTTCCTATGGAAGCTATATGATATAGTGGTCCGATTTGGATGAAATTTGATCAACAGATGTGGGACAATGAGAAATACATTCTGCGTGAATTTCGTTGAAATCGGTCAATAGACACCGAAAATGTTCATACTAAGCATTTTCAACCGATTGTTCCTATGGGAGCTATATGATATAGTGGTCCGATTTGGATGAAATTTGATCAACAGTCGAAGAACGATTATAAATGCATATAGCGTGAATTTGGTTGAAATCGGTCAATAGACACCGAAAATGTTCATACATTTCATTTCATTTCATGCACTTCGACCGATTGTTCCTATGGGAGCTATATGATATAGTAGTCCGATCTGTCCGATTTTTACAAATGATCTGCGTGCAGAGAGAATACACATCTGTACCAAGTTTCATTAAGATAGCTTTAAAACTGAGAGACTAGTTCGCATAGAAACAGACGGACAGACGGACATGGCTATATCGACTCGGCTGTTGATGCTGATCAAGAATATATATACTTTATATGGTCGGAAAAGCCTCCTTCAATGCGTTACAAACTTCGTGACAAAAACAATATACCCTCTGCAAGGGTATAAAAAAACCCAAAATAATCAACAGCAACAACAAAAGACACAAAATTAAATAAACGTAAAGCGCAGCGCCAAAAACAAAACAACGCCAAGGTTGCCAACTGGTTAGCGGACGCAGACGCTGGCGTTGACGCCGACGCCGACGCCCACTGCGGCAGCGACGTCAAAGTCGACGTAAATGTTAACGTCGTAACGTCAATTGCCGTCGCAGTTGTTCCCAAAAATGTTTGCACTTTGTGTGGTTGTTGTTGTTGGTCATATGCAACGAATTTAATTTGCAAATTTGCAAATCTTTTGCAATGCTTGCACTGAGCCAAGAGGCCCTGAGCTGCACACACACACACACACTCGGCTTTCTCAGCTGCCAGAACTTGCTTAAATGTTATGAATTTATTTTAGCGCCACGCCCACAACAAGCAGGCACCTTGATGCAGTTTAACGACTTGTTGTACCCTGTAATGAGCGCTTATAAGAGGCTGGCCAGCATTGTAATAGCAGCACTGGGTATTTTACTGGCCAGTCAGCTCCACTCTATTTAACTGGGCCGTAAGAGCAGCAAGCTGTTAACAATCGCAGTGCAAGTGTTACTGGGTATTTAGTTCGTTCAACATGCGGCAGCTGCACTCGAATTCGCATTGCCAACTAAAGTCAGTGATAGTCGATCGTTGAATTGGTCGACAGTTGCTTCCTTCTCGCTTGTCACCAGCTGGCTTGCTGTAGCTTTCTGTGTCTTGTGTTGAGAGTTGCCAGTTGTATGAGTATGTTGCATGTTTCGCGTTGCCAACTGGGCGCACTTTTCTCTCGCTCTATCTGCGCGTTTCGGTTTTTTGTGGCATGGCCACTTCTTATATAATCAAGCAACAATCATTTCGACCAAGCTGCAACACCAACAACAGCAATCAACAACAACACTACCACCAACAGCAGCAGCAACAGCTGTCTCGAGTTAGTTGTATGTACTATTTACATCATTTACATTTAATACAAAGGCGGCAGTTAACTTCTCTAAGTGTTGTTTAAGGCAACAGCAAAGCTATCAGGTATTTTTTTTACATAAAGAAATAGCAGTGAAAGAACTCTAAAACTTATCATTTTTAAATAAGAATAATTTATAAAATTTTAATACCTTTAAGCTGGTTTCTTTGCTCCTATGAATTTTATTTCATGTCTACTTTAATTTCTTTAAAATAAACTGTTGTTAAGTGAATGATCTATAGTTAGTTATCAGCTCTAATTATTTAAATAACTTTTTAAAGCTGTAATTTTCTTTCCTCGGTTTTCTGCTTGGCATTTTCCTTACCATTTTCTTTGCTTTTATTTCATGCAAATCTCTTGTTAAACTGCTTTTATTTAAATATTATTACAACTATTATTTTCATGCTATTGTGTGTTAGTATTGCCGTTTGTTTTTGTCTTTTTCTGTGTCACTTCGCACCAGTGCATTATGAACATGTAACAGTTTTGCACTCTTTTTAGCCCATTTACTTTTGCAGACAAAGTAGTCAGACAATATATATGTGGAGACGAGTAGAAAGCCATGATAATGCAAAAGATCTGTGGGTTGCTGGATGATCATCTTACTGTGCTATAAAAGTGGGTTACACACCGACAACTTTCAAATGTGAGTGTGTGTGTGTAATAGGAAAATGTGCAATGGGAAACGATTAACTAAGAAAACTCGACTTACTGGGAGATTTTTCCTCCCCTTGCCGGCTTTTAATATATATTTTTTACAGATTTGTTTACTGTGTCTGCATAAATTCATTTGACCACTCATATTTTTTCATAGGAGTCCCAGTTTGTTGTTGTGTCTGCAGCTCAACACAAATTTATATATGGCAGTCATTGTCTGTTGCAATATTTTGCATTGCTCAATTCCCCGTCCAGCTGACCAACTGAGCCCCGCCCCCCTTTAACATGCCATTTCCCACACACACATATACGTACATCTAGTTATGCTGTACGCTCTTTTTTCGAAATTAAATGGGGAAAAACAAACAGAAAGACGGTTAACAGCGGACAGAAGACAGTTAACAGTAGCAGGGGCACCCTAAAAGAGTTGTTGTCGTTATTTTAGACACTCTTATTGTTATTGTTGTTGTTGTCATTCGCTTGTAAAGTTCAGTCGTTTTTTATATGCTTTTATTTTTCATTTGTTTTTGCTTTTATTGCACTTTTTATTTCAAGACGAACAAACATATAACAATCCAAAACGAAACGAAACGAAACAAAACAATTTTGAATAACTTCTTTTTTAGGTGATTTCATTCGTGCTGTCTTTTTGATTGTCTTTACTTGATTTTCTTTATTTGTTTTGGTCAATAAAACACACTCGCACACACACACACACGCATACACATGCACATGCATACTACACTTGCGGCTTCATGCATTTGCGCACACGCGCCAACTCCGCTCAAGTTTGTGTCTCAAGTCTTTCGTTTTTTATTTATTTCCAACAAAACAGTTTTTTTTTTGTGTCCACTGAAAAACCGCTGACTAATTTTAAAAGGCGGAAATTTGGTTATAGCCTAAATCTATTTTTATATCAGTTTTTACACAATTTATTTAATCACTTTTAAAGTTTGTAATTCACTTTAAACATTAATTAAAAAACATGCACTCTGTTCACAAAAACAATTTATAAGTAAATTGTTTTATTATTAAATGAATTCTTCGTACCATTCAACGCTCTTTTGGCCAACTTCTCCTTGAGAACGCGCGGTTGGTAATTGGTGTTGCAATTTTCTTTTTCAATTTGTATTTTTCTTTGCTTCTCGCCGACCAACGATTGTGTACCAAGTTTGGCGGCTTCGCGCACCGTATTTTTATTATTTTTTTGTATTTTCCAGCTAACTCTTCACCGTTCCGCTTACCCCAAGTGTCGCGGCCAAGCTCCGTTTCTCGACTGAACACTCAAAATCAACGCTGGTCCGCTCGCAAGCTTACGACTCAGTCAAAAAAAGCAAAAACAACAAAAAACTTAAATACAAAAAAAAAACAACTTCAGACTCGACTTCGACTTGTGGCCGCGCAGCTTTCGCGGCGCTTTGACGATGCTTTTGCAGCGACATAAACGAAACAAAAGTTCATTAAAATGCGAATTTTTTGTTGTTTTTTGCTACTGCCTTTTTAACAAAAAAAAGCATGTATGATAGATCGTAATTAATAAATTATTATTAATTCGCTACAGCCGAGTACATAGTTTTTGTGACTGTTGTGCTTGACAGATGTAATTTCTTGTGTTGTTTATCTAAAATTTAACGTGTTTCATTATCCAACAGGGCAAATTAATTGTTTATAATAGCAGACAGTTAAAAGATTAATTATTTAAACCAAAATTAACAAAATTAAATAGATATTAACTATAGAATTTAAACTCCAGTCCAGAAACATTTTCATTACTTATTTATAAATAAATCTCAATGATTTAATCAACTAAATGCTCTACCTTTAGGTTAATTTATACAATGATACAATCATAATTATAGGAAATTAAAATTAAATACATTTAGAATGTGATGTTTACAACAATTCATCACCATTAATGCCCTTACATATTTGCATTTATTTAACTAATTAAACTTTTTAATTCGTTTTCATTGCAGGTATGTAAATGTTTTATAACAATTGTTATTCTATGGTGAGTGTCTGATTGATTGACGGGCTTAAGTGCGCATTTAGCTGTATAAATAAGGACTCATTGATAGGTTAACATTCCCATGCACAGCAGACTTCAATTGAAATCACTTCTGTTACTTATTAAGGGAACTCAGGCATAGATAATGGTTTTATTGTCGAGTTCCTAATTGACTTGTATGCTCCACAAAATACACACACACACACTCGTCAGTTAAATTAATAACCAAGAACTTGGCTAAATTGTAGCTCATTTAAATGAAATTTAGATTCGTTTCGAGTTTTTTTGTCACGCACATTTTTTGAAAATTGTTTTCCCTTTGAGGAAAGTAATTATTTGCATGCAAAAACAAATATTAATAGATTTCCTTATGTCAATTTGTAAAAGTGCTCTTAAATCTCTAATCTAGCTAAAGTAGTCGCTTAATTTGTTTTAGTGTAGTAATAAACATTCCTAAGGGAGCAATAACCAGACAAGTTGAAGTTTAGACTAATTTTGCGAACTTTAATCGCTGTTAAACTAAGCATTCCACGAACTATTAAATATAATTAAAACATCTCTCTAGACTTTTTACTAAACGCTTTTTGACACCTTTAATCTTAGTTACTAAAAGTGGCGACGTTTATGATTTATTCAAACCGCGATTTCGTCTTTTGGATTGTGACAAATATTTCTTATTTTGAATAATTTTTATGCTGACATTTTACTTGTTTATTAAATTTTATAATTTAAAGTCTCAATAACCGACACTGACTTACACATTTCGCTTGCACTTTGCCCCAATTCGCTTTTGTATCTTTCACATGCGCATCTCAATTAACCCATTTGTTTCCCATTTAACCCCAATTTTTCACAACTTTGCTCGTTTCGGATTCGGATTCGCCTTTATTTTTGTATCTTTTACTTTTTCTCATTTTATTTAAAATTTTGTTTGCAAACATTTCGAGATGCCTGATGTCTGGCTGTCTGTCTATACGTCCCAGTTGCTTTGGGTTTTTATCTGTCTTTCTTTTACATTTCTTGCACAAGTTTGCAAAATAAATTGGTTCGAAAGATATACACAGATAGACACACACACACACACACACATTTAACATACACTTGTGTTTAGACCGGGCGCATTGTCTTACTCAAGCATAAAGTTTATGACATGTTAAAGCCCGATTGTTGCGATAGTTTAAACATTAATTTCTATGCAAAACGAGGCAAACACTCAAAAACTAAAAAAAAATAATATAAAAAGAGAGCAACAATCCTCGAATGCTCAAGAGTCGCATGATTTCTGCATACATTTTTATTTTTACAGGCAGCATCCACAGAAAACAAAAAAAAACAGTGAAAAAATTCGACGCTTCTCCATGTGTTCATCTGCATCTTTTACTTTATTTTTATCTACTGCTTTGCTTTAAATTATTGTTTCGTGTTCAAGGCCAACGCTGGCGCTTTCTTTTACAATAGCGTCGACCTTGAAGCAGTTTGAAGCGACTGCGCAAGCGTCAACGTTCAACTTAAAGCGTTGAGTCTTCACTTTTTTTTTGAGCATTGAGTGGCGAGCGCTCTCGCATCGCTGCTTAAGTTTGCAAGCTGTTATCAGAGGGCCAACAAAAGCAACAACAACAAGCACCGTGTTAACCCACTTAGAGTCTGTTGAACGCGACGCATCGACATCAACTCACCTGTCTCTCGGTCCGTCTTTTCGGCCTGGCTTATTGATCAGCAGCCCAGCAAATAGCAACGTTTAGACTGACGGACTTTTAATTTTTGGTTAAGCGCCGAAAACTGAAATGTCGCAAAGCATTTTTTTATTATTTTGATTGTTGCTGTTGTTGTTTCTGGTTGTGTAATGATTAACTAGCCGCCTTTGCACGACTCACGCGCTCTGTAGGGTCTATTTTATGCCCTTGCTGTGGGGTACATACACTTGGGCAGGCAGTTTGTGTGCAAAATATTTTAGACACTTTTTAAAAGGGTTTTAAATATCATTAAGTAAATAATTAATTAATTATTTAATAACATTATTATGCCTAAGGCATATTTATTGAATCCTTTTTAATGTAAGGCAGTTAATATTAGTTATAAGAGTATATGCAAAATTTGTTAGTTATACTTTATACTAAAAAGTAATATATATTTAAAGCTCCATAAGTTCATAAAAGAGTATCTAATATTCGACTGCCTTAAGTCGCTTTTGATTCATGTTTAATTGCTGAAATTTAAGCATAAACAAAATATGAACTAATGAAAATGCAACTGTGCTGTGCACTCAGCAACATGAGCTGACTCTCCCGCTCTCCCACTCACACTCTACCCAAATGCCCTCTCTTTTCTTCTGCTCTCACTCTCTATTTCGCTGGTTCCCTTGTACTCTTTATTGGGCCGCTCTCTTGGCAATTGCAGCGAGGTTAAAATATTTTGTAATATCTGTTGAGTTTACTGAGCTGTCGTGTTTTAGTTTTTATTTAACTGAAATACGTTAAACATTTATCGAAAATTAAATAAATGTTTTACATTTAATGACTTTGTTGACAATTGTTAAACATGTTTTTAATAGAAAAACTTTGCTATCTCTTTACATTTATCAATTTTGGCCAACACGGTTCTGGTCGTGTCTCTTTTGGCTTGTTTTGAAATTGATATGAATACAATAATTAAATCGTAATTATAATTGTTGCTTAATAACATTTTAATAACCTTTGTAACTTGAAGTTATCTTTATTTCGGGCATCTAATAAATTTGTTGTTGACGAATGAGTTTAAAACGTTTGTGGATAGGGCTTTTAAGTGTTGTGTTGTTGTTGGTTTAACAGTTCAAGGCTATAACAATTACAGTAATTACTGTGTAGTCGAAAGTCTGCAAAATGTTTTTATTTGCTTTTATTTAAATTTCCTAAATGTCAACTACTTGAAAATTTCTAAATCAACTGATTTTTTTATTTTTAAGTGAACTGACAAGGCTTCACCCTTCGAGTCAATTAAAATTTTCTGCAAATTTAAATTTATTAGCTTATTTGATAAACTGTTAATTAAAAAAAAAATAAAATCACACATCTAATTAATTGGCAAACAAACCATTAAACTCTGAAACCAGCTGACAACCCTGTTGAAGCTTAAAAGCTCTCTCTCTCTCTCTCTGCGTCTCTTCAACACTGTCTCGTTTGAAACTCAGTTAACACTCTCTGTCAGCTCTCTTAAGCTCGCTCTTTTGAGATCGCGTCTAATAAAAACCAATTAGAGTATATATGTAAAATCCAATTGGGATGCGACATGTTTCTTTAAACGCTGCAGAAATGTTTCTGTTTAAAAAGCTTTCCATCAGAGGCCTGCCAACATAACTTCATGTTATAAAACTCTATGAAAACAATTTAATGAGCTTCAATTAGTTTAAATGAAATGAAGCTGTGGTAATTTGCTGAAATATGCAGACAACTCCAACTGCAAAAATAAAAACGTTTATTTAATTGAGTTTTGTTTAGGAATTTGTACGGGAATGGTATGCTTTGTATCTACTGCAGCTGCGAAATGACCTGCCTTGACCCTATTTAACAGACTGCAACAGCCTAATAATCTAGAGCTCTAGAATTGAACGCAGACCAATTTTGCACAACTCCAGCATACCCTGTGACCATATTCCCCTATTATATAACAGAGCCCAAAAGTATGCTACGTAGAATCAATTTAATAGCGAATTGGACATTATTTGCTCTTTCTACGTTTCGATAAAAAGTTAAGAGAATCGTTTATAAAAGTCTCAGAACTTCTAGAAACAAAACTTTTTTGATTTTATTCTAAGTTAAGTAATTGTTAATGTGCTTAGTTTTGGGAGGCAGTTTTATTACTACACTTAAAGTCCACAAACAATTAACCTACGGTTTTATGTCAGCATAAAAAAAGAAATGAAAAGTTTGTTAAACGCACCACAAAGTAGGAAAAAAATGGTCAGAACTATGCGAACACTCGTAGGTGTCGCATAGAAAATTTAGAGAAGAAAAGCTAGAAATCGAAATGTTACTGGTGTTGGTGCTTCAGATGTTAATCCTCACTGGCAGCAGATGCGATCCACCAATTATAAATCAATCAACGCAGTTGCTAAGGCGCAATGGAGTCAAACGATTGCCCTTTCAATTCCACCCGAATGAGGAGGGATTGTACTACACAAGATTGGATCAAAATTTGCGACAATATATGTTAAATATGCGCAATTGGACGCAGACTTCGACGCTCACCAACATCGATTCAATACGGGCACAGAATGTTAAATTGGGCAGAATTCAGCAAACGGTTCCTGAGAATTGGAGATTTCCCTGTGATCTGAGTCAAACTAGATCAGCAGAGCCACCTAAGCACATAAGTCGATTGCGACCTGGTGATATTGATATTGTGGCAGCCTTCGGGGACTCTACTAACGCTGGAACAGGAATTATGTCCTTGGGACTCTGGGATTTAATGGTAGAGTATCGAGGATTCACATACACTGGCGGTGGCATCGAATCATGGCGATCAGTACTCACCCTTCCCAACATACTCAAACTCTTCAATCCCAATCTGTATGGCTATGCCATAGCACATAGTCTGAGTGCAGATGTGAAGAGATCGCGACTAAATGTCGCCGAACCCATGTTACATCTAATGGATCTGCCGTTTCAGGCCCACGTGCTCATCGATCGATTACGTAAAGATCCGAATGTGAATATGAATGAGCACTGGAAATTGCTGAGTATTCACGTGGGTTCCAACGATCTCTGCTCAGAGCTGTGCTATTGGGATGATTTCGATGCATTTCTGCGCACGGAATCACGTCAGTTGTACCAAACCTTCCAACTCCTACGAGACAATGTGCCACGCCTACTCATCAACTTTATAATTCAACCGGATGTTGATAATGTGCTCAATATTATGAGGAAAATGCCACCCGAGTGTGAGACAAAATCTCAGTTCTTTTGCCATTGTGGCGATAAGTACAAGACTCCCAAATTCTACGACGTGGCAAAAAGATTTGTTGACATGCAAAAATCCATCGCTTGGTTGCCCGAGTTTCAACGTGATGACTTTGCCATTGTGACCCATGGCATACTGCGGAACATAAGTACGCTGTGGGCAAGGGATGGCGTCTTGGACAGGCGTTTAATGGCCACTGATTGCACTCACTACAGTCAATTGGGTCACGCTATTCTATCCAAGCTGCTCTGGAATAGTATGCTAAACGAGACTGACTTCTCGGTGACCAAGGCCTGGCAAGATCCATACGAACATTTACTGTGCCCCAGTGAAAAGCTGCAGTTTTTGAGAACTGTCGGTGATCAGTTTTAATGCGGAAAAATTGGGAAAAGAATTCTGAACATGTATTTAAATCGAATTAAACTCAAGAGAGCTTAAAAAATTTGAAAACAGTTACTGTATCTTATAAAATATATAAATTTATACAGACAGGGTATTTATGTTTGTTATAGTTTTAAAATCTGTGGAAATATAAAGATGTCATAGAGGAGTTGTTATAAACAATTAAATGATTTACAAATTTATATGTCGCCTGCAAAATCTGACTTAAAATTTAAGATTGCTTGATAAGTTATAACATTTCCGTAGTCGTTTTAAATTATTAAATGGGTACTACCAATTATTTTCTTGACACTTGTTTTAGTAGTTATTTGCTAAAACAGAAGCCTTGTATTCCATACTTGAATGTACTCTAACTGACTCATAATATATCATAATGTAAAGTTACTCAGCAAAAACTGAAGCTGTACTCAATTCAAGTTTCGTGATTTATCTGCGGAATAAATAAATTTATAAACTCTATATAGGCTGGTTTCGGATACAGTAGATCCCCGTCAGATGTGGGCTTGTCCGCAGCTCCCTGTATCAAGTACGATGAACCGGAAGCGGATAACTGAATCTTTTAGAGCTGATAAATTCCATCACGCCCAACTTCACTTACTGTTTAAGGCTCAGTTGCTTGATGACCTTCGTGTCACGCCTTCGTGACTCAACTTGACGTATTTTTAGATAACTTCAATTGGATTAATTGTAAAATGTTATTTATAATACATTTTTGTGCGGGCAATAACCCAACTCAAGTACGAATCAAATAGAAATATAGACACATTTTTACTTAAGTCACAAAAATGTGAGTTCCTTTAACAAATAGTATCTAAACAAACAATTAGCTATTAACATTTCATGTGGCTCCAAAACAACACTTGAGCTTAATGTGCAAATATTTGTTAATCTTTTGTTGCTGTGCTCGGTCTACAGACAATTAGGAAACACTCTGATTCGAATCTAAGCTCTGCTAACCCACAGCCAGTGGTGTAGTTTAATTACTTTACTTGGGGATTTTTTGTTTAGGTTCACATTAATGACATTTAAAAAGAATTATTAGCTATATAACTATACGAATTGTCTATAGTATTATTGACACATAAAACCTTTAGCATGACAGCACTAGGAAAAACACTGAACTAACTGATCATAAATTCTACAGTTCTATAAATTATATTTGAGTTAAAACCACTTTGTGCTGTTCTAAAAATGGAATCCCCCAACAAAACCAATTAGGAAACGTTCAAAGTGTCGGTTAAGTTGCCTTTTTGTGTTAGATCTCTGTTAAGATTGTTTTCAATCATGTTATTCAACTGTACGGCACTGTCTTACCTGTAGCTCCAATTTATTTATTAGTACATTGTTTTTTACTTGTCATATGAACAACTTACGTTGTCTCTCATGTTGTAGTAGCATCAATGTTTTTTAACGTTCGCTCCAAGGTAATTATTTTGTTTTGGGTTTCTGAAAATATCTTTGAACCCAACGCCACTTATATGTATGTTTGTGGGGTCCAAGCAGGGGCATGGTTTACCTGTCTGTCTCTCAGTCAATCTGTCTCATTGTTTGTTTTTGTTTTCCGTTTTTTCTGTTTTATAATAGTTAATGTCTCGGTCAACGCATTCGAGTCAAGTTCTGTAGAATATAGCCGGTTGTGTTTTGTTGTTGTTATTGTTTTTAATGGAAGAAATGAGTGTTGTGTTGTGTGTGAGTGATCATTGCAAGCTCTGACAACAAATTATGTGATGTGTTTTGGGGTTCCATTCATAGCGACATTTAAGCCAACGCTTCATTTGTCATGTGGTTGAGAACGCGTTAAGAAGTCGTTGCGAATACGCGGGTGTTTTAAATAACAGGACTATAGGAGGTCCTAAATCAGACTATAAAACTGATTACGTTCCACATACGTTCCACATTGTATAAAATGATCTGTGCTAAACAAACGACTTCTGTTTACGCGTAAAGTTTGAAGACATCGGGTAACTTACGAGCCACATACGATCCACAGTTGATAAAACCCTTAAACTACGTTCCACAATGTCCACTTTGTACCTCAACTTCTTCGCGCTCTTCGTGTTGATACTAATAACCTACAGCGATGCACGAGTGCGTCGCATTCGTCGGGAGAATCGATCGGATAGTCTGCTGGCCAGTCTGGGACTAAAACCCCGACGCTACCAATTACGACATGTGGATAGCCCCGATCTACCCTTGTACACGAATATAGATCGTGACTTGCGGCAACTGCTACTCGCCGCTCGGGGCACTACGCTGAATTGGGCACTGCAGAACATAGACTCGATAAATAAACGCAGCACGCGAGAGGGAAAAATGCAATCGATTATACCCAGTCAAGTGCCGTTTCCGTGTCCATTAAATAACACACGTTCACGGACAATTCCCACGTCCGTGGAGCGTTTACGACCTGGTGATATCGATGTTATAGCCGCCATAGGTGATTCACTATCGGCTGGTAATGGCATAATGTCTACAACCGTCTTCGATGTGCTCAACGAGTTTCGTGGATTGGCTTTCTCGGGTGGTGGCCTTAAGGATTGGCGCACGTACCTCACCTTACCCAACATACTGAAGGTTTTCAATCCTCAGCTTTATGGCTTTGCCACGGGCAACAGTTTGGTCGTGAATCATCGTGTCTCACACTTGAGCATTGCTGAACCGATGATCATGTCACGTGATCTACTCTATCAGGCTCGTTTGCTCATCGAATTGCTGCAACGTGATCCACATGTGGATATGGATCGACACTGGAAACTACTTACGGTTTTCGTGGGCAACAACGATCTCTGCTCGGATATATGTCATTGGAACGATCAGCAATCGGCTATCGATCAGCATGCACGTGATCTACGAAAAGCCTTTCGTCTACTACGGGATAATGTTCCACGTCTGCTGATCAATCTTATTGTGGCACCCAATATCCAGTTGACCATGAGTCAAATAACTGAAGTTTCCCTGCAATGTTACATGGCTCATCGTCTGGCCTGCAATTGCCTCATAAGCGATCATCTGAGTTTAGCACAGCGAAGACAGCGCCAGAAGACAATTCTTCGCTGGCAACAGGTGGATTTTGCAGTCGCACGTCTTCCAGAGTTTCAACGTAAAGATTTCGCCATCATTGCGCATCCCATGGTTACCAATTTGACGACTCCCCTTCTACCCAATGGTAAAACCGATTGGCGCATCTTCTCACACGACTGTTTCCACTTCAGTCAACGTACACACGCTATGGTATCGAATCTGCTGTGGAATAGCATGTTACTACCAGATGCACAGAAACCCAAACCCAATAAATTTCCAGAGCCCTTTCAAGACTTTCGTTGTCCCACCGCGGAGCAACCGTTTCTTGTGGCTCGAAGTAGCTGAGGAGTGTGAAAGGAGAAGTGTGTGACCAATTAGCTTTATGTTATAGTAATATAATGAGTTGTTGGTTACAGTTTTTAAAACAGTTGTGTGATTAACGAATGTGATTTATTCTTTAAGAATAATTAGAATTAAGTGAAACCAAACGAACAAATAAATAAAAAATTGCATCTTTAAGAACTTAAGTCTATAAAATATTTGGGTATGGAAAGCAATAATTCATGAGATATTTTTATACTTTTACGATACTCATAAGTAAATAATTTAAAATTATTACCATATTACAGCTATTAAATAGCATTCCAAAAGCCATTTCAAATCAGTTTCGACTGTAGACTGTACTAAGTTCTACTACCAGAAAGCTGTAGCTGATTAAAAGTGCTTTGCCTGTTGTCCATTGTTAAGGCTCATCCTCTATATCCTTCTCCATCCCTATCTCTTTCTCTGCTTTTTTCTGTGTTTGTACTTACCTGCTTTAGTCTGCTCCATTTCAATTAAAATATTATGCAATTTTAAATATATTTTTAATTAATTAAAAAACACTAAAAACAATATTCCGCCCAGCATAAAAATTCATTAAAAATACTTTTTTGCTTATATGGCAAAAAGTATTTTTCCTGTTTGTTGCGGAACTCAACCCGACCCATCATCATTGCAACTTGTACGCGTGACAATGCCGCCTGCTTATTACCCCCACTTACACCCCCTTTGGATGTCCCCATTTAACCTCCCACGCCCGGCCAGAAAACGGAAAATAAAAACAAGGCGTTGAGAGCATTCCATTCCGCGTATGCAACAACGAGCGAGGCCACCTGCAAACCGGACAGTTGCCAATGGGCGGCGACCAACCCCCAGGACTTTATATGGCATATATGAAAAAAATATATACACGCCCATTGCAAACAAGGTTGTCGTGTGTGTGGGTGGGTGGGTAGTGGGCAGTGGGCAGCGGGCGGATGTGGGCGGGCAAAAAGCAACGCAAACCAAAATAAAAATCTGAAAAAATTGCGGCCGCGGCAGCTGCAAGTGTGGCTGGTAAGAGGGGGGAAATGGAAGGAAAGAAGGCTGCAAAAATTATATTAAAAATGCACTGTCCGAAAAAAGGGCGTAACACACACAACCACATACACACATTCGCATATCCGGACACACACACACATACACTCTAACAAGCTTTTAAACCCTCGCCCGCCAAAAAAAAGGAGAAGCGAAAACGAAAACCAAATAAATACAAAAAAATGTAATAATAAAGTTGAAGCATTTTGCAGAGTATGATGCCGAATCCCGGCGTTGATATAGCACATACATACATATATAAAGTACTCTCGCACACCTCTCTATATAGTAATACATATTTAAACATTTACAGAAAACAACGCTGAAAAAAGTGTCCCGTTGCAAAATATGCAATTTGTGTGGGGACTGGGAATGTAGAAACCCAAGTAAATAAACCAAATAAACGCCATTCGTAAAGAGTACCAGATTTCTGCAGTGCGGGGAATACGGAACACGGAAAAACCCCAAATGATAAATAAAATTTAAAATCTCTAGCCTTGATTAACCCAAACGAGCATTAGTCCCGCCAAGAGTGGTCACAAATTCCATATACTCATCTAAAATCGCACCAAAAAAATCCCCCTTTAGCTTGTTTGCGCAGTTAGAAGAAAAAAAAAACGAAAAAATGCCAAAAAAGGGGATATCAAAATATTGTAGCATACACACGGGCGTCAAGCCTTGCATAGCAGGAGTGAAAACTGATGAAACAGAGCAGAATGCGAAGCAAACATTGCATAAATATAATATGATTGCAAACAAAAACATTTGAGCCATTTGAGCTTGTCATTTGTACCAAGTTTTTTATTCTCGACCTCCCACAGTTGCCAAAATTGAAAAAAATACTCTTAGTGGGTTGCTGCAGAGCCACTCAGCTCTGTTCATATCAGATCGAAATTAATTAATAAAATGACAATCATTCAAATATACCAAACAATTGAAGTAGTCAGATAATTCCACTAATTTTGTATATATATTTGAAAACTAAGCAGTTTATACATACCTAACTAAATTAATGTGATCCTATTAATTGTTCCGATCAAACTCCTTTTCCTTATTCATCTTTAAAAAACATTTTTTAAACCTCTGGTTGACATTGCTCTCCTCTTGATTTTTTAAATCCATCCGCTCACTAACTCTAACCTCCAACATGCCAACTCAGGCCAATTGCCGTAAGCCAACGAACTGACACTTAGCCAGACAAATCCATCAAGACAGCGCATCAACCGAGACAGGCATATTGTGGGCGGGAGGCGTTTGTGAGTAGTGTGGGCGTGGAAATGGCCAATACGCAATGGGCATGAAAATGTCTGCAGTTAGTTGGCAAACAAGGAAAGTAGTCAGCTGGAAGTTAGAGTCCTGTGTCCGACTCCGGTTCCGCGGGTCATCAACAATGGTGCTTCGTGGCCAACAAAAGACAGAAAAAGACGGGGAAAAAACAGCTAAAGTGAAACATGGAAGAAAAAGTCAACGTTTCAACGTTTGACATTAAACAGCGACAACATTTTCGCTTTGCATGCAAAATGCCGGCACAAAGGCGCACAGGATGGCGGCGCGAATCGCATAAAGCAACTGACAACCGCACTCGCAATCGGTGGCTTCTCTCACTTGGCCATCATCTGATCCGGCTTCGCTGACTACAACTCCCCCCCGGCCACGCCCACTGCTAACGAACCGCTAAAACATCAGCCAGACGTTGGCGGAAATAGAGCAAAGTTTCACCAGGCGACCAAAAGGACAAAGGACAACACATCAGAAAAAAGTAGTATGAAAGGACATAATAAAGCATTCCCGACTGTAAAAGACCCATCACTTTTTATAGAGCCCATACTACACAAAGCAAAGACCTTAGAGCCCATTCATACAAGGCAAAAAACTTAGTGCTGTTAGCTCTAAAAGTTTCTGTAGTACGTTTGTACTTTTTGACAAACTTAGCCCACCCTTTCAGCTATGTAAGTGCAGGGTCTAAAAAGGAGGAAAAAATGGCACACAAGCTACTTGAGCTCAGCGTCAGGCACTCTCCAACAAGCAGAATCCATTCCCCGGAAACAGCAACGACAACAATGGATTCTTTTTCCGCGCTCAACTCTGCCCATGTGGTTGACGGGTTAAGGCGGACAGTTGACCACCACAGTTGGACAGGAGGCAACTACGACGACGACGACGACGTTGGAGATGGCGTTGGCGATGACTCTGTGTCGTCTTTTATTGCTGTTGTTGTTGTTGTTGCCAGTTGCCCACTCTCAGCTTAATGGCAATGATTTTGACGGCTGTTTAGTGGTCCTGCTGTTGCTTCTGCAACTGCAGCTTCTACTACTACAGAATATTTCCACCTTGTGCACGTCAGTAAGGCTAATGGTTACGTGTCGTCGTGTCGTCGTGTCGTTGTGTCGTTGTTGTTCTTGCTGTTGTCGTTTTTAGTGGTCACTCCACTGAATCTCTACCGTGAATGAGAATCCAAAACTCCACGAAGGACGACAGCGTCTTTTAATCAGCCAGTAATGGCAATGAAAACTGACAGTTGCTGAGGGTATCAGTTTATACTTATACTCTATACTCTAAAAAATAAAAATGTCTATGTAAGACTAAGTAGAATTGTTTCTTAATTTGGTCTGATCTTTTTTAAACGCCGAATTTTATAACCTTACAACTTTTGTCTTACTGTAACCAGTATTGAGGTCCACAGAAATACATCTCTTGTCTTAAATTTTCATGGCGATCAGCTCAAAACCTGGATCAGAAAGATTTCCTTTTTGTATAAATTTAAATCGGAATATAGATTGACAACTTTGAAAGCTTTGAATGGTTCAGAGTAAGAATAACCCATAGTTTTTATCATGCCGTAGATATTTAATGGATTTTCGCTAAAGGAAAACATTTGAGCAGCACTACTACTAACAAAACTAACTAAAGGCAGTTAAAATAAGAGAAGGCATAGAAACAGGGAGAGGAATGGGAATATGAGAAATGCTATACAGATTTCAAATATGTTCCACATATGTATGTATTTCCATTTGCTTTTGCTTTTGCCTTGTTGCCATTGTTTGCACTACACTTCAACGCACTTTCGTCATTGATCCACTGGCGCTAGGCACACACCCAAACACACACACACACATACGCCCCCTTCAAACGCTAGATGCAAAATTTTTTCAACATGCAAATAATAGAGGAAGAGCGTGAGTGTGAGCGGGTCTAGAACCGTCGTGTCTATCTCGTGCTACTTCAGCGTGGTTTTTATTGAATTTACCTCCTGCCAACACACGCCCAAACACACTCACAACTGACCAGGCCAACTGGTTCCTAGCCTGGTTCGGGGCTCGTCGTTGCATTATGCCAGGACATACGTTTTCAAATTCCATTCCTGCGTAGATTTTTGTGTTGTCTCTTTTTTATTCTTTTCTCCAACTTTTTTCAACCATTACTCATACATGTATGGTCGATGGGGAGGACTTTGGACGGTACGGGGTTGCCTGGTTGCCACGTGCAGAGCTACGGCTCTAAGCTTTGACTTGGGATTTGCATTTTTTACGCGCCGTGGGCCGTCACCCCCGCCCTTAGCCGCGCCCAGCAGGGCGTTGGACTGGGGCAAGGTCCACTTTTGCTGATGTTGTGATTTTTTTGTTTCTGCAATTTCATTTTCCTCTTTTTTTTGTGGGCTGTTGACGTTTTTGCTACGGGTTTTCCTGCCTTTTTCCATAATTCTACATTCGCTATTCTATTTTTTTGTACCTCTTTCTCTATCTTTTCTTTACTGTCTATGCTTGTTCTGTGCTGTGTCCTGTTTTTGGATAAAAATCCATTTCATCAGCGGGGTTTCCGCTTGTTGTCTTCCTCTTTACACTCATCATCATCATCAGTTGGCGCTTTGTCTGATCGCGTTGAAATTGTAATGAGATTTCAACTGGGGTTTGTCTGCAATTTTACGGTAATATGACCAAGCAGCGTATATATTTAATTTATGAAATTTATCTGCGGCTCACATCGAGGCGTTTACGGTCCGTTTTATTCTTTTCCTTTTTATTTGTGAATATATGAAAATGCATTCATCACTCAAAGCGAAAGTTATGGAAAGTCTCCTGCCCGTGCTTTATCTGGTCCTATTGTTTGCAGCTTTGTTTTTTTCCGTTAGTTAATTTTACTCATGTGGGTTTTAATAGATTAGACGCTACTTTCAGTAGTCTGAGATGTGTCCAGTTTGGGGAAATGGCATTCAAATAGTCACTTCATAATAAAGGCTTAGACTGCGTATGCCCGAGTGGATTTACACAAAATTTAGCATGTTGCAGATGTCTGATTGATGTGCTGTGAAGAGGGTTAACTGTTAACAGAATGTTAAGTACAGTAAGGTGAGGAAAGATTCTTAAAATATACATATATCGAATTATTTGCCTCAATATGTTGTAGTAGGCTTATGGCATACCACTACTAGTTAACCACTAACAGTGCCATCGCTAGAGTTAACAGTGCCTTGATGAGTTTACATAAGTAAGATAGTGATCTCGCTCTTACTAATAAGAGATAGAAGGACACAGGAGACATAAGAAAAGATCAATTGAAGATGAGACGCGAGCAAAGGAAGACGCGAAAAGCTCTGGTGAAAATAAAGAAGTTTTCAAGAAAGATTTAACTGCGTCTACACTGTTTGCATATTCCTGTATTTATTTTTAAAGAACAGCAGAATATACATTTAGTATTTGTTTGTTTTTAAGCTTTTACAGATTTGTAAATCTCTAATTGTTATGCATGGATTTGGATTATTATTTATATTTTACTGCTTATATAATACCACACCAAATACATATATACTAGCTCTATGTGTATATAAATGCACGGGGAGCAGGTACAAAGCTGCATGACATCCAAAAACAATTCACATATCCAATTACTCAACAGTTGAGCTCTGTCTAACTCCAACTCTAGAGCGGTGAAACGCGACTCTTTGCTATTTGTTGTCCTTGTTGCTGTTGTTGTTTTTGTCTTTTGCTGTTGTTTCGCGGCCAGGCTCAATAGCAAATTGTATTTAAAATTTATATAAAATGTTCGTCGCATTTGTTGCTTTTGTCACAATGTGTCTGACCCACACCCCTCACCTCCCCAACCCCTTCACACCCCCAGCAAACATGCTGCAACAACAAACAGCCACCAAAAGCGGTTATTTTCGCCATACAATCAACGCGGCCAACGTGAAAAATTCGCGCGATTTATGCATGCATGAAGTACCAATGTCTGTGTATGTGTGTGTCTGTCGCTGTCTCTTCCTGTGACGCCCACTCCACGCCCACAGCCCACTCCATATAAATAGAAGCCCTCAGCTATGTGTCCTGCCTCGTTGTTTGGCATTTCAACTGGCGAGTCACCAAAGACTCGACGCTTGTTTATTTTATTGGCACGTAAATTTATGTGGAGCTCTCCCTTTCTCCCTCACTCCACTGCACTCCCACTCACCCCCCACCCCCTGTCATCTACTCCACCCTATGGTGTTGTGCAGGTTTTTCATTTCAGCATTTATTGTATATACAATTGTGTTTTGTGTGTATTTTATAAATAATTTTTGAACACGGCAAACGGACACACCCATTGAACAAAGAAAGTGCAAAAAAATAAAACATATCAACGGGTTGGTCAGTTATTCAGATATGTATATATGTATATATATGTAATGTAGGTATATAAATGTATTCAGACATAAAATAGTCGTTGCACTGTTTGAGGTTGGGCAACTGATACCATCGCGAAATGAAGTTGATATTTATAGAAAAGGTGTGGGAAAAAAGGGTTTCGTAGGCAGGTGAGCAGCCGCGCTATATGTACTAGAATACCGAATAACAACTGAATCTGATGGGCACTTCATTTGGATTATCAAAAAAATAAAAAATGTAAAGTCGCGAGATGAGTTCTGGTTTGCGATATGGCGGTCTGGAGGTTTTAAAGGTTACTTTAAAAGTCAGTGCAATTTAATTGTTACTGAAATCGTCAGCTTGAATTTTATTTAACATTTATTTTGTGGGGTATTTAAACTTCGCAAAACAGCTAATAAAGGATCAATTAAATTCGAATTAAAAGTCTTTTCTCCAGACTGAACTTCGTTCAATCAGAGTTTTCTCATTTATCATATTTTAACAGGAATTAATAGTTTAACTGTTGTTCTTGATGAGGTCAGATCGTTTAAATAATTAAAGTCTTTAATAAGCCTTTGATTGGTCACCTTCTTTTACATCTTCTTCTTGTTACAATGCCATAAGAAGCGACTTTGGAAAGGTCAAACACTAAATGACTTTCCCAATTTGGAAAACGCTTACAGATTTAGTCGCCTTCATCTTTCAATGTACTCGCAAAATCAGCTATGCAGCAATTGCATTTGGTTGCGCCTAAAAGCATGCCCTACAATTTTTGTAGTCTGAAAGCCCTGCTTTAAAAGATTTAGCTTATTTATCCCTAAAAATACTTTCTCTAGATCTAGATCATGTGCCCACTCCAGCTATTTGTCTTTTGCTACTTAAAGCTGATCTCTATTGTGCTCTTGATATGTGCCCCAGTTCCATGGACTATGCGTTAAAGCGCCGTTTACATCATTGGCATACACACATTTCTCATGACACCTTCGACTGAGCCAGAGGTCGGGCCAGGCTTAACAATAACTGGCTGTGGAAAAGGCCTAAAAGGGAAAGAGAGCAAAGAGAGGGAGAGAGCAAGACAGACTATAACAGAACAGAGACAGAGTCAGGGACAGGTAACAAGGGATACACAGAGATATAGCAACATCGTCATCATCGTCATCAATATGCAAAGGCCTGTATATACGCAACGAAAAAAACACGAACACACACACACGAGGAAAAAAGAGGAAACTGGAATTGTAGCTGCCATTCAATGCGACTGTTGGAGATTCATCTCCACACACACGGGGAATGGGAACATACTGGGTGCTGTCCAATTATGCCCCGCACATGCAAATGCAACGTGTACACGTCCCTCGCACTGCCCCTTTGCGAACGCTGCTGTGTCTACATACCCCTTGGCAACCACTCAGCGCGCTTGTTGTGCCCGCGAGGCTGACCAGGAGCGTCAGTGCGACACGACGACGAGGACGTCGAGTTCTGGTCTGGTCTGGCCTGGCCGGGTCTGTTCAGCTAGGCTCAGCTCTCTCGGCTCTCAACTCTGTTTCAATTTGCACCCACACAGACGCTGGCAATCACTCAGCGTGCAACGAGACCATCCTATACCCTTGGCTTCACTTTTAGCTATCCCCAATTGCCGCTGGTTGCCGCATCGTTCGCCTTTTTTCGCGTAACGCAAAAATTTTTGGCGAACTGAGCCGAGTCCTGGCCAAATCCAGGCAAAGCATCTGCTGTTTCTCTTCCTTCTGCCATTTTACCTCCACATTCACATCCACATCAGCGTCATCATCATCCATGTCCTCGTTATCCTTGTTGCTGTTATTTTGGCTGCAACTCTGTCGCCGTATTTCCGCTCGTGTTTTTCAGCTCTCTAGCTCTCCGTTCCGTTCTGTTCTGTTCTATGCGTTTGTTGAAACAATCGATTTATTTTCGGTTTCATTTCTGATTGGCAATATTTCATAGCGCTCTGTTTTTTCTACTCTCTGCTGTACAACATCACTACACTACACCCCCCTCCACAGCACTCTCCCCTCTCTTCCTCCTTTATTATTATTTTTTTTTCGCTCAGTTTTTTATTGGTATCTCTTTGAAGGGGTATACTAGCGATATGTATCTGATTTTTTTGCCCTTTTTTGTTTGTTGTTAGTTTTCTATGTGGCTCGTTGCATTTTTAAATATTACAGAACTCCTAGCATATATGAAAACTGAGCAGACCGAGTAGTCATCATATAGAACTTTCCGTATATTCAGGGAGACTTTTTTGCATCGATTTTTAGTTGGTTTTCTGTTTGAAAAACCTATCAAGAGTACAGTTTTAAGTTAAGAGTGTCTATAACCCTAGTTTATTCCAAGTTATCCTAAGTTTTGTCAGAAATATATATATATTTAAATTATTTGTGTAACGTATAAAATTTCGTACGATATTGGCGCTCTAGTATAAGTCAATATACTATTGTACTATTGTAAATATTTTATATACATGAAATTTTTATTGGTGTGCTCCTAGCTATAAAGTGCATAGCAAACAAGAAATAAATTTAATAAATAAAAAGCTATGTGCACAATAAGAAAATAAAATATTCACATGTTTGTGCATTTGCGATGCTTAAAAAATCCGAATTCAAATGGCCAACAGCATAAAAAAAATTGTTGGTATAGGCGAGTATTGTAGAAAGTGTTTGCATAAATGCAAAACCGAAAAAATGTTGTTTGAAAATGCGTTTAATTGAATCGAATCTAGACTCTTAGACCCCTACTCAAGTTAGTCCCTAAATTGACGATAACTTGGCCAACTATCTCACAATGGCTGTCAGATCTATTAGCAAACGATTGGCTTTATTGGCTTGCCTGATCAATAATACCAGTGTATATATTTAATGGACTCTGGTTTGATATATTCGTCTATTGGATTAAATATAATACTCTCTTCCCTTTTTATTTGCGCACAAAAATTTGGAAAGCCTTAATCGAATTGATATAAATTTATTTTGGTAAAAAATCAGATTTTTGAAATTCCATTAGAAAAATGTCACTTGTTTTATTCAATTTACTTATGAAATTATACGTAAATAGCATTAACAATTTTTTTTCATGTGCGATTCGTCACATTCACTTGCTTTTTCAGTTGTGTTCACACGTCCTTAACCCGTTGACGCCCACCACTCGGCCGCGCCCCTTTTGTTAATGAAAATTGCTTTTACAAAAGCGACGCCCGTTGACGCCTACAAATATGTGCGTTGCTTTGACACTTTGTTGTTGTTTTCTTGTTAGCTGCTTTGTCGCGGAATAAATGAAAAGGGTCTGAAAAAAAAGTGTACGCGGCGTATGCGCAACATCCAAAACCTCTGACTCTTACCCTGCCCATATGTATAAACCATTCCGGTGTTTGTGAGTTTATGTGTCTAACTGAATAACTGTCGCTCTGGCATTTTATCTGTCAGTCTGCCCACGAATTCGTCTTCTCTACACTTTTTTTACGCTATACAAAATCTAACTTCCTTTTTTAGGCGTTTCCTTTTTGTTTATGTTTATGTTTGCTCAACTTGTCCGTTTGTTTTGCCCGAGCATCAATATAGCAGATCGGAGTGTGGGCTGCGTTGTGGACCTAAAAATATTTTCATACTTTTCTATATCAATTGATATGTATGCCATTTTCCAAATTGTATCTATAAAATTTAATTAAAAACTGTATTTGAAGACTGCGTTCAATTAAAATATTTCTTTAAATGCAGCTGTACATTTTTAACCTTTTTAATAATAATTTGAATGCATGAATAAAGACTACAAAAATTTTATATATTTTATTGAGTTAGGTGTACCTTATAAAACACAGACTAAACTTCAGTCTGCCAAAATATAAACATATTCCGTTTGGGTCTGCGCCTATTTGACTAGAACTGCGGTTTTAATCTCTCAATGTACCCGCATTCGCTATTTAATTATTTAAAACCATTTCTACAACCCACAAATTCATTCCCATCCAATCTATGCGTCCCTTCCTTTCATTATATATTCTTTATTCTGTCAGAACAATTTTTGGTATTTTATAATTATTTTTTATGGTAAGCCAATTATTTAAATAAATAATGGACGGCTGCCTCGCTGTGTAGGACTGAGTTTGGCGCAAAAAAAAAGAAGGAAATAAAAATGAAATGCCCACATCGAATTGAAAATTGGCAAATGGCAATTGAGGCGGGAAAATTCGATGTTTGCTCTGTGCAATGCTGCATGAAATATGCAATTATATTTGCAATTTCAACATAGGGAATTCTATATACAGCCAATACATAAACAAATAATACATACAGTGCCACATAATCCTAGCATACACATATGTATATGTACATATGTATATTGTGTACTCCATCTAAAACATTCGCATTTCACGCGACCGCAAAAGTTTCATTTCCGTTTGCTGCGCACCTAAAAACACCACCAGAAAAATCCTCCTCTATCCTCGGCAGGCCAACAAAAACCAGGGAAATACAACAAATAATATGACATAAACAGCGCCAAATGTCAACAATTTCTGTCAGCTATCGCCGCGACTGGTGGAGCTATAATTATGAGAGTTGGTTTTGGTTTGGCAGCACATTCCAGACATCTAAATCGCTTTTATTTCAGCCATGCCAATAAGGGATTTTTACTGACATGAGGTCGACATTTAAATTATAATAATAATAGACATGAAAAATTCATAAAAGTTATTTTTTTTTGACACTAAAAGGCAAGCCAGACATATCAATGAAAACCCGATTTGTCTTTTCTAAGACAAATTATGACTCAAAGGAACTTTACATGTTTTTAGACCCCATATTCTAAAAAGGAGTAGAGGGGTCTATTAAGTGTGTTCAATGCGAAGTGTGCATGACAGGAAAAGGAAGCTTTTCGGATCATAATTTTATACTTTTTGAAATGCAGTGTCTATAATCCATATTAATTTACCTGGTAACAAAATAAATATTAAATGAAAAATTAAAATTAAATATTTTCTTAACAATTTACAAGTAGCGTCATTTTCTTAGCGAATTAGTAAAGAAATGGGCTTAGAGAATTACTTTATTGGTTCGTTAAGCTCGTTGCATCCATATCTGCCTATAAACTCTAATCAATATTTCGGCTATTGGCAATATAACAGCAACAACCACAACAACAACAACTACAGCAGGCAGAGGACAAAAACACGTTGCACGCTGCATAAATTTGAGGTTCACTTTGTGCTGGTTAAAAGCAAGAGAGATAGGGGTAGAAGTGGGAGGTGTGGGGAGTGGGGTGTGCATGGGAGTGAGCGTGGAGTGTAGTTGGTCTGGCTGCGGTTGCAACAGTCGCGCGTATTTCTTCATCAGCCGTTGAACGACGCGGCCGCCAAACATTGTCGATCTCGTCGCCAGCCTGCCCCAGCTCCAACCCCTTGCACCCACCCACTCACACACACACATGCTCATTCGCACTTTTGCATAGTTACATATGTATGCAACGTAACCAACCCCCTCAGTTCCCCATCGCTTCAGCCGAACCGTTGCCAGGTCATATTTCGGACTCTGGCGGGATGTTGCCTCGTTATTTACAGGCTGTCGGCTATACTTCACTCCCCAGCCCTTGGAAATTGCCCCGCCCATATTGTCGTTGGTTCGCTGGTTTTACGTTAATTTGCACAATTTTTGAGTTATGTCAATCGATTTCTAATGGGCGTCGCGTTGCTGTGCCCCCAACTATGCACCAAAAATCCCCCCTAGTGCCTCCTTTGACCCCATTCTCCAGCTTCTTCCGTTGGCAACTCCTCGTCTTTCACAGCCATTGCTGTGGTTTGCTGTCAGAGAGTTGCCCTCAAATGGCGCACAATTTGTAGTTTTATAATTGAAACAAGTGGCCCCTTTTGGGTTGCTTGCCCCTTTGACAACTCCAAATGCGGAAAAGTGAAACGTTTTCAGCGTAACTGGGATTACCGATTGACTAACAGACTACCGATTGACTGCTTTGATAAATTTCTCTATATATCAGTCCAAAATCAAAGTGTGCTGTCATTTACCTAGTAAAAGTTTATGTTTACTCTGGCTAACAAACTAATTTGGCCTAACAAACAACATCTATATTCTGGCTTACAAAGCCAGCTATGTTTGAGTGAAGCTCTAGCTCATAAAGACTATAAATTGTATATATTTTATGATATGGAAGCTTTAGATTTTACTCGTATTCATTATGGTATTTACAAAACTTTAGCACAGTCAGTGCTGGCATTGCAGCAAATTCATAGCTACAAATCAATTTCAATGCTGAAGTAAATTTAATTTGCATTAAAAGAAATGAAAAGCCTATGCTCTTCATCTTTTATCTAAGCATCTAAGCCCATGAAATTCTGGCAATCAATTAACACTGAACACCTAAAAGTAGGCAATGTTTCTTTTAACAGACTTGAGCTACGATTTGTTGGCAGTTTAGCAACTAGACATCTGCGTGAATGTGTTAATTTCAAACATCATAGTACTGAAAAGTAGTATAGTGTACTCATATTTTATGGTACAGTAGATTTATTGTGTCAAAAATAGTTAGTACAACATTTTTACTGACTCAGGCGGACTGAATGACAACTATACTTTTTCTCTGAATGAGTAGGCACAGTAATATTGTCATTTTTCTAAGTTGTATACCAAATATAAGCACACACGTGCTCAACTGTAGGCACAGTTCAATCGTAAACATTTTTTTAAAGAAATGGACTTTGAAGAGAACAAATTAAGCCCAAAGGATAGGGGTGTAAGTTGTTAATAATAATAATAATAATTGTAATAATAATAAAAGGGTTTAGAAACATTTGCACTTTTATGTTAAATAAAGCTCTTATCAGATTTAGTTTAACATATTTTTATTTTTTCTGTTATTCTTAAAATATAAAAGTATATAAAGTATATTAATTATTAAAGGTATAGCTATGCTATCCCAAGAGTGCTTTTAGTACTTTTTATATGCAAACAAATATATTTTATACAAGTAAATAAAATCAAATGTAAAATGTAAAAATGAAGTGCAATTATCGCAAACATATGCACATTTTACATATGTTGTTAGATACAAAGTAAAACATAAAAATATAATTAGAAAATTTCGACTGGGGGCGGGGCAAATGGAACTGCGAAGTGGCATCAAAATGCTGTCATTAAATTGTTAGAGGAGACAAATTAAATGTGAAGTGGAGGTGAACAATTTTCATAACCTGCGCTGCAGACAAACACAAATTGCAATTTATATTTTATTCGAATGCGAATGCAAAACTAAACGGAGTAGAAAAGAGATAGAAATAGAGAGAGAAAGGCAGAAAAGCAGCAATTTCCATTGCGGTCATACATAGAGGGGGCAGAGGGTATGTGAAAATGAGGGAAAAATGCAATGCAATGCATTGAATTGAATTGAATTCGTTGTCTACTTACAGGCGTCGGCAGAGGAACATAAAATGCATTGCCAAATAACGGTTAATGCAAATGCAGCGACACCGAGCAACAACAGCAGTCGATGTTGTTGTTGTTGTTGTTGCTGTTCTCCTCGTCCTGTTGTCGTTGCTGCCGTTGCATTCGTTGCATTTCAAAATTAAACAAACAAAAAAAGCGCCACGAATTTTAAATGATTTGCCACATTGAGGGAGTTGGGCTGTAAAATGGGTGTGGTCAGCAGTCTGTAAGCGTGTGTGTGTGTGTGTGTGTGTGTGTGTTGGTTAGTTTGCCATTTTGTTGTAAATTGCCTATGGCAGCTGCATGTAGTCACTGTTGCTGTAACGAGTCAACATTTATAATCGGCCCTCGTTATACGCATGCAGGCGGCATTGTGGTTTCGTTTTGGGCCACTACCAGAGCTCTGCCATCATCTGCTGCAGCTACATGTGTGTGAGTGTGCGTGTGTGTGTGTTTTGTTGTAGTTGTTTTTATTCCCTTTGTTGTTTATTTGGCTGTTGTTGCCAGGCCATCAGTTTTTGCATTGGCTGTCGCCTAAAATATGCACGCATTTTATTTAACTCGTTTCTTTCCCTCTCCACCATCGACTCCTTCTCCACCAACACTTCCATCCTCTCCTTCTGCCCGCCCGCAAGTTAACGCTTGGCTAGTCAAGTGCGTGTCAGAGGCTTAATTGCAAAACTCATATTGCCCGGCTTATAACGCATCAATGACATTCAAATCGCACTATAATACACAATATCTGCTAGTTTCTGCAAACATTGCCAAAGAGATTTAACTGAAAGCTACTTAAATGTGAAAAAAGTTCAATGAATAATAAAATTGTGATAACTATTGCTGCACAAAATACTCAAAGATTAATAGTAAATAGTTCAATGACTTATTTCTAATAAAAGTAGTCTAAATTTCATTTAAAAAAATATCTGGAAAGTACAAGAGTCTATATACTTACTATGAGTTTCTGAGTTGTTTTTTTCCACAGAAAGCTCCAAGCGAATTCATAACATAAATTGTTTTTAAATATTTTAACAATAATTTTATTAACATTTTATGGATGAGTTTCTTATGTGGATGTTACGCTAATGAAACAAGTGCACTATTTGCATTTTAATGTATTTCGTAGCCACAACATGTCAAACAGTTCAATTAGTTCCATTTGCCCATTTAGACCACACTTTCAGAGCACTTTGTTATACAATGTCCGTCCACAAAATGCAATTAAATTTGTTTCCTAACAATAATATGCAAATTTGCCAAGAAATGCATAAAATTAACGCAACCAAAAAAAATGAATTGAAATAATTATTTGAATAAATTGCTTTGTAAATTGGAAATTGTGCTGTTGGCCTTGCACTGTGGACAAAATGGTATCAAAAAGGGACAAAATATTTGATAATATTTTTTTAATTTATTCTTAGCTTGGCTTAATATATAATATTTATTAAAAATAAATAGTAGTTATGACTTGCTAAGCCTTTAGTTTATTTTATTAGCAAGTTCCACACTTACACTCATTAGCAAAAAAAAATTTGCATTCTTTTTCCATTATGTTTGAGTATTTTTGCCCACTGTCAGCCATAAAATTGACACAATTAGTAAAAGCCAACAACATTGCAACCACTATGGCCAAAAATAATACTTGCAATAATAAAATTATTTTGAAATTCACAATTTGCAATTAATCTCTAAAATATATTATAAGGGGGGAGTAGCGACCCACCCTTTAGACCCTGTATTGCATCAATGCGTGCACATTATGCATTGCTTTATTAATATTAATTGAAAATAAATGCAACATAAGCTGCGGTGGACAAAGGCAAAGGGCGGTGACATGGAGGGCGTGGCAGTGGTGGTGCCTGGCATCGGCCGTGGCCAAAAATTCAGTAAAATGCAAATAATTAAATGGCAACCAATAAAATATGCAAATGAGTTGTGCGGTGTAACGGGCAAATACTCAGCCAAACACACACACACACACACACACACACACACACACACACATGGGTTGTGCACTCACACACGTATGTGGATGCAAAATGGTTGACATAGGCAGCACACATATAGAATTGCGGTAGGACATTGTGAGGGAGATGGCTGCTATGGGGAGTATTCACGGTGCTGCTCTGTCTGTTTATGGCATTTCATATACTAAACAACTTATTTGTGTATTTTCGTAGCAAATTTAATTTCCTATGCAGCAAATTTGTTAAATATGATGATGATCATGGCCAATATAATAACACCAACAACAGTCAGCCACAAACCTGTGAGTGCAAGCGAGACAGCACTCAAAAGATACATATAGATGATGGCTATTGGCTAACAGCTTAGCTTTGAATGTTCAAAATGCCAGCATAATTAGTTGGGGTCACACATAGTATTTATACTCCCTGTATATATCCACCTATGTGCTGGCTTCAATATATATTTATTATATATTTTCCTGGCTTAGCATAATTCGCGTATAACAAACGTGAAAGGTCAACATTAGCAGAAAGTATCGAATTAATGTCGTTCCATTTGTTTGCAAAGTCTGCTTAAAATGGGACTCATAGGTCAGGTAAGACCAATAAAGTGATCCTTGAGAAGGTCTATCTTCTATAGCACTCTAAAGTAAATATTAGTTTAAATTTGAGTGGAATGTAATAAGTAGAAAAAATATTAAAAGCATTAGTAGAGTTTATAGCTAGAGTTTAAATTCATGAATTTTTCGGAGGAAGGTTTATAGGCATAAGTATTTTAAGAATTTATTTTGTGTAAGGTTTTAAATGAAAATTGTGTGTCAATTCCAGTTGATAAACATTACACAACTATTTCACATCAGATACAACTACTATGACCTTGGGCAAACTCTTGCAGAATAATAAAAGCACTAATAGAAGCTAAACCTACTAAGATTATATTTAGGTTAGGTTAGGTTAAGCCGGACGCTCTTCAAGAGAGCAGTGCATAGGCCATTTGATGGCCCTTAGTAGTCCGTGCATGGAGGATCTGTTACTTGTAGTCTAACAGGATGCGAGCATGCTTGGCAAAGGCCAGCAGCTCTCCGGGCTCTCTTTTGGAGGCATCCTTGAGATTATATTTAATATAATTAATATTTACAATGAAAACACTAATAAAAATTAAACTTAGTTTATATTGAAATATATTTAATTACTGAAAATTATTTAAACGAAGATATAAAATACAAATTTAATTTATTCTTCAACAGGCACTCGACTACGACTGTGAAGTGCAGGGTCAGCAGGATATTCCGCAGGCCATACAGCTGCTGGGCGAGATGAACAGCAATGTGAAGCAGGTGACAGATCTCGTTGAGGGCATGCTGCAGCGTGTGAAGCGTGGAGAATTGAGCACAGAGTATGGCCTAAGCTTTCTGGAGGTCAAGTATCACATGCTCTTGGACTACTTGATCAATTTGACATACGTGGTGCTGCGTAAGTGCTCGGGTGAAACTATTGAGGGAGATCCATCCATTGAGCGTTTGATTGAAATACGCACTGTGCTGGAGAAGATACGACCCATAGACTATAAGTTGCGCTATCAGATCGACAAATTGGTCAAGACAGCAACCACAGGTGTCTCGAGCAGCACAGATCCCATACTCTATAAACCCAATCCGGAAGACATGCTGAGTGCAGCTGGCGCAGAAGTAGAGGATGATGGGGATGAACAGGCCGACAGCGACAGTGATGAAGACGAGGAGGACGATGATGAAGATGAGGAAGATAAAGATGGAGCTGCGAAAAAGCCGCGCAAGGCAGCCACGGCTGGCAAGTCCGGAGTCTATGTGCCTCCGCGCATCAAGCCCGTGTACTACGATGGCGATGAGCGCGATGCAGACAAGGAGAAGAAGGCTCTGGATCGTGCCAAGAAGCGAGCAATCACGTGAGTTGAATAAAGTAATATAAAAATGTATCCAATTAATTATAAACATTTGTTTCTTAGTTCATCTATGCTGCAAGATCTGAAGGAGGAGTACTTGGATGCGCCCACTGAACTGTCTTCGGGCTCGAGGGCTCAGCAGCTGCTCTCGCAGTCGCAGAAGGAGAAGCAGGAGTACGAGGAGGATTACTTGATGCGTCTGCCAGTGACCAAGGCGGAGAAGCATCGTCAGCGCAAGCTCACCACATTGGGTAGGTTACCGAATCTCTTTTCATGTATTAAAACAATTTATTAATTCAAATTTCTTGGCAGGCACTCTGGGTGATGAAATTCTCGGCGAGATCAGCCGCGAATCGGCCATGCGTGGCGATGGAGTTAGCAAAAAACGCAAATTGGCCAAAACTCGCGGCAAGGGCAAGAAACGTGGCGGCAAAAAGCGAAAGTTCCATTAATAATGCCAAACAAATTAGTTTATACATCAGTTTTTAATTGTTTCACTAAAAATTATGCATTTTCAATTATTATTGTGCTCAAAAGTTATTAACGATTTACTTTCTGATTGTGTTTTCCATGGTTTTATTACATTTTCATTACGATTTTGGTTAAGTTTTTTCTTATTTAAACTGAAAATAAAACTGTTTAATTTTTAACAACTGAATATTTTGTTTTGATACATTTTACTTGTTTCCTCTTTAAGTTTTACAGCAATATATTTATTTTAAAATACAAATAATCGAACTGGCAATAACAACATGCCCTAAATAAGCGCATAACTATGGAATTTAAAATCATAATAATTATAATAATGGAATGTCATTATGCGCAATGTAAACTGCATTAACTTTAGGCCGCAAAATTAAGCACCAAATTGAATAATTTCCATTTGACTTATGTCTTAAAAAAACCAAAGCTAAACTAAGATTGCAAAATTTAAAAGCAAAAAGAAAAGATTTAAATACCTAACTCGAAATTATACGTATTATGGAATGAAAAGAAAAGTCTAGTGTATTGATAAATGAAATTTCAAATTAAAACTACAATTTAAGGCACAGCAAAAAGTAAAATGTTTCGTTGTTTTTAGGAGTCTAAACCAAAATTGATATTCAAAACACATTCTGGCTGCTTATGATATGCTTTAAGAGACTTGCCATATATAACTTTCGGTTGAAATAGCAAAATTCCAAACTCAAAATGCAGTTCCAAGTCACAGTGTAGAAATTGAACGAAAATAAATTACAAAATAAAATATATTATCAATGAAAACATTACAAATTCAGTAACAGAAAGCAGATGCCTTAACAAAAGATACAAGAGACCGGTTATATTTACAGTAAGCAAAAAAAATCAACTTCAAACCCTGAAAAAGAAACGATAAAATGAAAACAAACGAAATTTGACAACAAGTTTTTATGTTGGCATTGAAGGATCAAGAAATTATATATAGCATATGATAAACGTAAGCCCCACCCAGAAAATGAAAGAAAAAAACAAAAGAAATTAACAACCGATGGAGAAAAACAGACACATTTCGATGGGAACTCTGGAGTGTTTTATGTTTCAGAACGAATCTTGTTTGACTTGCCAAAAAAGTGAAGAAAAATGAAAACTCCTAAAAACAACTGAATTTAGACACGAAATTTTATATATTTACTATACTATATAATAATGATTAACTAAATTTAAGCAAACAATTTTGAATAACCAAAAAGAAATGGAAGTGAAGAGGAAATGCTAAAGCGAAAGGATTAAATGGTACGTCCACTTGAAAAGTTTTTAAATTTAGCAGACACCAAAAAGAAAACTAAGCAGTTTATAGGAAGAAAGAAGAAAGACAGAAGAGGAACCATCTTGATGGAGCAGAAGAGCAATACTATGTAGTATGAGCATACATAATTATTACTATTAAATGTATAAATGATAAACCCAATCTAGCATTAAGTTAAGTACATAAATACTTACAATTAAAAAACCAAAAAAAAAAAACTATGGAGCAAGCAAACTTTTGGCTTTTACAACCAACTTTGACTAAGGATAAAAATTTTTTCCAAATTTTCATCAAACGTCGATTCGCGTCGTCGCTTTGAGATATGACAAAAATTTTTGGCTATAAATTTTAAATGCATACAAAGAGATGTATGAGCAAACAACCGCAATGTAAGGCAGACAATGACAAAATTTCCACATAAATGCAATAGAACACGAAATTATTTACAGGCAGCAGCAATAAATATATTTGAACATTTTTGTAATGCAATTAAAAATAAATTAATTTAATTAATTTATTTATGTTGAAAGCTGAAAGACTGAATATGTTATATGAAAAAAATGAAAAAAACAAAAAACTTACGAATACGGAAACCAAAAAGAAAAACATGTAAAACTTTTCTCAAGCCAAAATTTGAGGCGTGGTATGAACTTAAATAATTTTAATAGCCGAATTTCTAGCACAAATTGTAAAACACTAAAAAGATAATTATTTTTTGAAATATTTATATATTTACATAATTTGTACGTTCCTCGATTTGTTCAGTTCAACGTTTTGAGTTCTCCTTTTTGTATTTCAAATGCAAATTCTTTGTTTTTTGTGTAAAATGTGAAATGGGGAAAAAGAAAAAAAAACAGGAAACAGGAAACATGAAACAGACAAAACAGACAACCGACAACGGACAAACAGACAAAGCAACAAATGTTGAATATATTGCAAAATGTAAAACACAAAGTAAACAAACAAAGTGAAACAACCAAACAAAAGTCGCCTTAGCCAAGCACCACAAACAAATCGAAACGAAAATAAAATAAAATACAAGTAAAAGTAAAAGAAATGAAAGAAAATTTGTAAAACCAAACAAAACATAAACTTAAAAATATATAAAAAAAACAAACACAAAATACTTAAACTTAAATATTCATTATTTGTTGTAACATTAACACACTCACACACAGACACACACACACACACACACGCAGAATAATAGTGCAAAAAGTTCAAAAAGCAAACCTAAAAATGTAACTTAATTTTTATAGCCAGAAAAACTAAGTAAATAACAAACCAAACTAAGCGTAAAAGACGAGGGAAGTAAGAGGAAAAGCTGAGATCTTTGGATCTTTTACTTTAAGCAACTCCAATAAATTTGGAAAAACAAGAAGAGGAACGAAAATTCAATTGGTTACTTAGTGATAACAGAAGAAATGTTTTTAACAACAAATTCGAGCTTACATTTATTTCAAAAAAAGCTAAATATAAAAACAAAAATTAATTTTGCATATGTTCTCTAAACTGGAATTGTTTAAACAAAGAAAGAGGTAGGAAGACGAAGTTGTATAGAACAGCAGGTTTAATGTTTAATGTGTGGAAACGGTTGGCAGTCACATGTAAAATTGATATAATTCTAATTAATCTACCAATAACCAATAATAATACGACTAAGCAACAAATATAAACTAACAAACAAAAAACCAAAAAACGACAAATGATAAAAATAAAATTTAAATCTTACGAACCTACCAAACTTGTCTCATTTCTTGACTGCCATGGAAGCAATAACAAGTAAGAAAGGCTACGCTATGCGAGGCTTTCCAAATTTGGTGTCTCTAGCTCTTATAGTTTAGAAGATCCCGGTGTTCATTCGGACAGCGGAACGATAGACAGACGGACGTCGCTATATCGACTCGGATGTTGATGCTGATCAAGAATATATATACTATGGGGTCGGAACGCTTCCTTCTGCCTGTTACGCACATTTCGCGTCTGACAAACCAAATAGACCCCATCTACTGTTTTTTAGAGTACCGGGTCTAAAAATGCTCAAATTATTTTAAGTAGTGTTATTTATTTATTAACGAATACGCATATATTTATAGGTATTTACAAAAACAAATTGCACAAATATAATAAGCCTCTCAGGGCCACCCTTCGCGAGACTCCAGGCATCTACTCCAGGGCCTTGCCCAACACTGGCAGATTGCGCTCGGCCTTTAGCTTCTGCTTCTCCTTGAGCAGAGCATAGCACTCGGGCACCTTGTTGTAAAAGTCGCACAGTTTTGTCTGATCGTTGAAGGCCAGGAACTTGCCACAGTTGTAGAGACGTGGATGTCCATTGACGCAGACAAAGTATTTCTTGCAGGTCTGGGGATGACGATAGTAGTGCAGTTCTCCCTCGGGTCCAGCATCCACGGCGGGTGAATCACCCTCAAGCTGCTCGGTGGCGGGGCAATTGAAACCCAAATAGGCTTCGGCATTGCAGCTGCCAACTAGATCGGGCCAATCGCACTGATAGGTCTCCTCGTTAAAGGCCAAGCCCTCGGGGCACTTAGTCAAGCTGGCCACGCCATGGGCGCAGTTACGATAGACACCGCACTTGGTATTGTCGCCATTGGGATAGAAGCCAAACTGGCGAGGACACTCTTCAGTGCCGTTTGCAGGCTGCAGACGTGTGCGCTCCTGGCAGCTAGAGTAGGGGGCATAGGTGCATTCACCTGTGGCCTTGGTGCGCTGATGGAAGAGCAGACCTGAAAGAACGAGATTAAAGCTTGGAAGGCATAGAAACTATAGTAAATGTTACCATCTGGACAGAGCTTGAAAACGGGCACATCGTCCTGGCATTCTGTGTAGGCATCGCACTGGTCACCAGCTGCAAAGCGTCCATTGGGCACTGGACACTCCGGAGAGGCAAGAGCTGTAAGTAGAGGCAGTAAAAAGTAAAGAAGTTAATTATTTATTCATTTGAATTCATCTTTTTGCATGCCAAACGAAAGACTTAGGACACAAACTTGTTTTTTGGAATTTTCATCGTTTTTATTGTGAGAGGGAAATGTTATACAATAAAATTGGCACATTTGATTGGCACCATTTAACTACGGACTAGAAAACTCGAGCAACTCTCTGCGTGCTTGGCATTATCCATCATTCAGATCAACTTCTGTTTCAACTCCATTCTCTGCCACAATCAAACGATTCTTTAGTTCTTGCGACGCAGGGAAGCGGCATGAGCACGTGCCGCCTTGATCTCGGCTCCCTTGGCTCTGATATCAGCGCTGCAGTTGGGCACATTGTCGATGTCATCGCACTGCTTGAGCTCCTGGTTGAAAGCCTGATCCTCTCCGCAGCCAATGCGACGTGGACGTCCCTCGATGCAGATGAAATAAACCTGGCAATCATCGGCCGACGGATGGAAGGTGTAATCTTCCTCCTGCTCGCCCAGCAGATCGGATTTGGGTGCTTGAGCAGGGCAACGGAAGCCAAGGAAAGCCTCAGCATCACAGTCCTCCACCTGATCGGGCCAGTCGCACTTGTAGGTGGCCGGATTCCAGGCCAATCCCACGGGGCAATCAAACACAAATCCACGGCCAGCTGCGCAGTTCATGAACTGACCACAATGACTGGCGTCTCCCATGCGATAATAACCAAACTGATGGGGACAGTCGTCGGTAGGCTGGGCAGCCTGTAGGCGTGCTGTGGGCTGGGAGCACTCGACATCAATTGGATAGCCACAGGGATAGCCAGTGGACTTCTCATTATAGAGCAGACCATCTGGGCAGAGTTTCTCCTCGGCCACGCCATTTTTGCACTCAATGTAGGCATCACAGGAGCCGGATACGGGTGCTGTGCCATTGGCCTCACGGCAACCGCCAGAGCCGGCTGCTTGGGCTGCAAAAAAGTGCGGATAGGTTGGGGTTAATAGGGTCAGGATTTGGGTATAGATCGCGCTTACCTCTAATGATTTATGATGGTAACTGATGCACGCGGTTTTCTTTGTCTCAAAACTTAAAACTCTTAACAAGAAAATTCTTGTGCTAGTAATTAATGCACTTCAATGTCAATTAATTGCGTTAAACATTAATTTGAAATATATTTACTTAATTAAAGAACTTAAAATTAGCTTTATTGTGGAAATTGTTTTACAGAAAGCTTAGGCAATCATAATATTTATTTTATTTCCAATTGAACACTAGTGCGTGAGACTACAGTCAAGCTGTCGACTGCTAAACACCCTGTAGCTATGGCGGAGAGTCAGACAAATTATATTGCTTGAAAGCTTCATTAGAGGCCATACAAATTAAGTTATAATTTTTATTACAAGAGATTAAATCTTCATTAAGAGTGATAAAACTCCCATTAACTTCTGAATGCAAAGCAAAACTAGCTTTTTTAGAGAAATTATTTTAAAGGAAACTCAGCAGATCATTAAACACTTGTGCCTAAAAATACAGTCAAACAGTGCGACTGCTAAAGACCCTGTAGGTATGCTGGAGAGTCAGAAAAAATTGTATTGCATGAAGGCTTCATTAGAGGCCATTAAAATTAAGTTATAATTTTTATTATACAGAGATTGAATCTACATTAAGAGTAAGAACACTCCCATTTATGACTAATTTTAAAAGCTCAGATATGGGTCAATTAAATATAGCATTCAAATTTTACTACAACGTACACTTTTATCAGCTATAGACAGCTAATAAAGATTAGATATTATTACCGACTATTATCTCATTCATTACAAAGAGCTTTTAACTGGCGTGCACACTAAAAAGCTTTACACATGATAAAACAGTGTTTGCCAAAGCTTCAAAAGCTTAGAGTAATCAAAAGAGGCAACTGCTGAGAGCGATAACAAAATTCCGTTCTCTCTGCTCGCTGCTCAACCGTCAAAGAGAAAAAGCTTTGTTGCCTAAATAACAAAAAAGCTTTAAGCTGAAAAAAGCCGAAAACAGAATTAGATTTAGTAACAATTCTAACGACATGACAGGAAGAGCGACTAACGGTTTGCTGGTGCGGCTAATGAAGGTAGAGGACTACGAAGAGGCCAAAGTTTTACTGGCCAACAGTTTCTATCCGGAGGAACCGCTTTCCGTGAGTTTGGGCAAACGCATGGAACAAGTGCACACCAGGGGGACTGACGCATACTTGTTAGAAACGATTAAAGATGGCACTTGTTTTGTCGCAGTGGATGAAAACAATGGAAACAAGATTGTGGCCGTGGCACTGGCCGAACCACAAACTCCACGCGATGTGGAGATTACTCGCGAGAGGGCAAAGACATCTGGACACATCTTAAAGTTCCACTCGAAGATTGAAACGGAAGCCGATCTCTTTGAGCGCTATAAAGTGTCCAAAATGCTGTATCTCATTATCATTTGCGTCTCATCAGATATGAGGGGCAAAGGTCTAAGTGAGCGCCTTATCAACGCTCTGATGGATGTGGGTCGTGCTAGGGGATTCCCTCTGCTGTCCGCCTGCTGCAGCAGCTTCTATGCGGGGAGACAAATGCAGTCGATGGGCATGGAGTGTGCCTACTCCATTCCCTTCTCGGACTACAAAGATGACAAAGGCAAACTAGTCTTTCAGCCACCAACGCCACACACGTATTTGAACGTCATGATCGCCAGATTGTAATAATTTACCAGAGCTTAAAGCTGCACGAGGGGGAAATGTTTAATTCACTTAAAATGTGAACGTAATGAAACTAATCCTTTGTAATTTAAACGACAGATGTGTATTTCGATAGATTATCCCACTAGTGACGCAAGTAGACTCGAAAGATTCCAACTTCCGACACGCGTGACTCCATTAATTTGCACGACTTTTATCTTTGGTAACGAGTTTTTTCCAAAATTATTGCATACTTTTAAGTGCTAACAAATAATTAACTTAAAACAGTCATCACTTTGAATATTCGTAGCCGATTTCATTCAAATAAAGTTGGACTGTAGTCATTTGGAAGCAGCAGTAGCTTATACCCATAAGGTACTAAGCGTGCTTAAATAAAATAAATAAAGTAATAAATTGGTTAAAAAGGATCTCGCATCCTTACTGTTTCTTAAATCACAAATGGACTTACAAAGCAATGAAATATAATTTTATTAAAAATTATTAAAAATTACTAAAGCTAACTTAATATTTTTCTACCAAAATCTCTCAAAAAATAACTAAACAGACAAAATGTCAAAATAATATTAATGCTTCTTGTGAAACTATTAAAATACAACAAAATATCAAACACAAAATAATGTGCTTTTATACAATCAATTATAAAATATAAAAAAAATGTATGAAATAATTCCGCGTGGCTTTTATTGATGACAAATTAAAACATTTTTGTCATGTCTTTTTGCTTATTTTCCTTTTGAAACAAAGCAACAAATGTTTGATCACTTGGCCAAGGCCCTATGTTAAATGGCCAAAACATGTTTGCTCATAATTGTGTCTTGATGAACATCTCTTTCAGGTAATTGTATCTACTTAACGGCACCTCTTGTGATGCTTGAAATTTTAATAAGTTTATGACAATTACGTGTTACGGGTACACACCCCGTTTGTTGAACTCGTCTCTTGGAACTGTGTCTTGGAATTCCAAGACATTTTATGATTTACTTGCAATAAAATAATGTTAATAATTCCACGATAGGGCAAGCCCCAAAGCAAAAAGGTGATAATTAACTTCAACTCTATATATAACTAACTTTGCAAACAGTATGGAAACTTATGGTGTTTTTTCAAAATATTTACTAATCTTAAATCAAGTGTGATTTTCCCACAAGTTTTTCAGCTAAATCGCATACGAGTCCAAGTATTTGCCGCTTTATTTAAGTGCATCACAAATGGACAACACATAAATGGGAATATACAAAAAAAACCATAAATTAGTGATGATAAAAAATGTTGCTGAATGCAAAGCTCACAAAGGTCACGTCAACCGGCTGTGCACGCACCGAGATCGAGATTGGGATTGAAATTCAAACTGGAGACGAGACAGAGACGGAGACAGAGACTTGGCCAGTTTGAAACGAGTTTTAAGTTTCTTGGCATATCAAAAGCAGCAACCACAACAACAACAAAGACTAAGCCATCTCAGTGGACCAAGTAGCCGCAGAGGCAACAAAAACGTCAGCCGCGCGTCTTATGTAATATTGATTTTGGTGTATTAATTTATGTGTGAATTAATTTTGAAAGAGCTGCGACGCGACCTTGAAACATGAAGAAACTCGCACGATTGATACGCGTATGCTCGTATTCAGCATGTGGAATTGCATTTATTCACACGATGCGGAAATTAGCGTTCATTAGTTGCAGTTTTTTAAACTTTTTTATAAGTTTTTTTGGACACTTAACTTTCTTCATTTGTCGTGCAATTTCCTGGTATTGTTGGGAAATTTACCTGCTACCATTTGCCTTATAGCGCGATGACGCAGCTTGATCAATTGTATTATCTTTGGATGTTGGGACAATGAATGTGTTGCTCTTGCGGTCTCTTAGCGTTGGAGACTGAGGTGCAGTCAGTTTGAAATTTTAATTGTGGCGCCTTTAATTGAGGTAATTACTATTGTGTTGTGCTTGATGGAGCGTGGGATCAGAATCTAGTTAAACGTTTACACAAGATTGGTTGCGGAAGGCATTGTTGTAAAATTTTAAGTAAAATTAAAAAAATTCCTAAACTGTAAAATAAATTGCAAAACTTTGAAAAATCTGGGCTTTAAATTTGTCAAGCTAATTTAAGCTTCCCAATAAAATCCAATAAATTATATATACTAAATTAAATGTTGCTTCAAACTTAAAATAATGTAGAAACCTTTTGAACATTTTTATATTATGAAACAATCATTTTAATATTAATTAAATTATTATTATTTAATTTTAAATAATTTTAGTAAAACACTTTTAAGAGCTTATCCATTTTATGACTAAATTTAAATAATTGTTTTATAACTATTTAATTTGATAAGCGATTCTTTCTTGACTTAAACTCAGAAAACATTTAAAAACATGTTTTTATAAAGTTCACGATTTTAAAACATTTCAAGTTGATTGCAATTCCAATTGTATTTTTATAACAATATAAATTCTTATTGAATACTGTCACGCGTATTAAAATGAAATCGATTAAAATAAATGAGACAAGTATGACACATTTTCAATGCGTCTATACGAAATGGAATGCGCTTAGACTGTACCCGCAACCAATTTAAATATTAACAAGTTTGCACAAGTTCGTTGTCTAAGTCTTTCGTTTTGGTTATGAAATTTTTAGCTTTTGTGTTATAATAAGTTTTTACTAACCCAATGAGCCAAACATGGCTAAGCACAAGAAAGCACTGATTATTATTTTAGCCATATTGTGTGTGTGTTTGCGTTTGTGTTGTGTGTGAGGATAGTTATCCTGCAGATAAATACTTTTTCACACTGTTTTTGGCGTTCAGAGGCGAGCAGCGAACGCGATGTGCAAGCAACGAGCTGACGATTTCGACTGTTTGCGATAGATACGAGACACAGATCTTAACTGGTAAAATGGCAAGCGACAAAACGTCGACAGACGCAACTGATGAGCATTGAGCCGAGCTTGAAGTGTTGAGCCGCTGCTGGCGCTGGAACTGGTGCTGGTGCTGGGGCTGGTACTGGTACTGGTGGCAGATCTTCTTCTACATTTGTTACGTGACAACTTTTGTCGACTCGCATACTGGTGCTGTTGCAATAAAAAGCAAACATGTTAATAAATAACCAAATCGCATAACAACAACAAATTAGTTGAATGTGCGAGGGATCCGGCAACTTCTAACAAGTAACACGCTGAGACTCAGATGAGTCAATTTTGGAGCACAAGTGAAACAACATGTTATTGGTTACTAAGTTAGTATTAATCAAAAAAAGATTTGCATCTGTATTTAATTTATGTTAAACACATGCTTAAATGCCATTCAAAAGGCAGCGAATTAGCATTTTTGGCACTTTTATTTTCATTTCGATGATACAAAAACCAGAAAAGCTGAAAAAAACAAGACAACTCTTAAAGTCAAGGACGGGGACAAGCTGCGCCCATGTGCAGGCCTAAGGCTGTGCCAAGTCCGGAGCTACACCATTGTCTCTACGCCTCCGACTCGACCTGATATATTCGTGTCTTGTCTGATCTGGTCTTGAATTCAGCTGTGGGGATTTTTCATACATTTCAGACAACTTGTCGGCACAAGACACACAGAAAACTCAACAAAATTAACATCAGTTTGCCGAAACATATAAAAGATAAATTGAAATCGACGCTTCTTTGAATTGGACATTGGTGTCATCTTTATATACAACTTAGGAGTCTGTCCTCTGACGTCAGTTGTTTTAAATAGCCGTCTGTTTTATGAGCTCAGCTCAAAATATATTTACAATAAAACACATAATCCAGTTTCATTTGAAATTGTTGTCTTTATTTTTACAATTCTTATGCATAGATATATTTCTCATCCTTTTGTTTCAGCTAATAGTCCTTGCTCAGCAATTAGTGCGCAGCATTAAATTATAGAGTAGTTTAAAGGAAACATCAAGTTCTGCGCTCAAATCAACTAAAAAGGCCTTAGTTTACAATAGGGTTTATGATATACTTTTTATGGCCTAAACAAGGTAAACGTTAATAAGTTACAACTATGATAATAATTAGAATAGTTGGTAAACAAAAGATTGGCAGGCTAGCTATAAGAAGACTCATTCAATAGGACATGACTTCGACTAACTGCAGTTGTGGAAACTAGAAAACTATAAAAACGTTTCGTTTAAGTAAATCAGTAAATACTCATTCATATTTATATATATATATATATATATATATATATATATATATATCTATATACAAATATATTAATACAATTGTTATACACACAAATATATATATTCATTGATGTGTACACTAATTATTTACATACAAAAATAATGTCTCTTCTTCATCAGCTTATTCAATTTTGGCCTAAACAAAATGTAGCCAAGCCAACACAACAAAAGGTGTCTGAGATTTGTTTCTAAATGTAAAAAACGGAAACACAAAATTATCTTATATTTTAAATGTTTTTCATATTATTTTCTTTTCATTTTCTAAGGCACTTCAATACTTTATCAATAAGTTTTTTTTATTTTTGTGTTTTTCGTTTTTTGTTTTTTGTTTCTAATCGTAAATTTTTGCAACACGTAGTCCTCAACAGTTATTTAGATATAAGTGATATCGTGTGTGTATCTTTTAGTCCGGCTAATTGAAATTGGTTTGGAAATAAGTTTTCTTTAGCGAATTGAATAGACAATTATATTAAATACAAAACACCAATTGTTGCATGTTGTTCCCAAGACTCTTGTTCTAAGAATGTCGAATCAGCATTCCATTTAAACCCTAAATTTAACAACATGTACATCCACTAAGCTTGATTATTTACTTCGTCTTCTAGCTACATTTTACAACGATACCAACAAATTCTAGCTCGAAAAAAGCGCCATGTAAATTACTATTTTGATCTCATTTAAGGCTTGGCACGCCCCTTTTACTTAGCATAGCATAGTGTTCGTCCGTCTAGATTTATCGTTATTTATTTTTAACATTTATATGTGCACAAGTTTGACTTTAAGTTCAACACTAAAAAAAAGCATATACAAAACTAGTTTAATGCATATGATTTGATTTAAGTTTCTGTTTTCGTCTTCATCTGGTTTCTTAGTGCTTAGGTTTAATAATTAATGCTCAAACTTAGCTTCGACTTCGACTTCGCCTTTACTAGTACAAATATCACGGTTTGCATTTACGCATTTCAATTTAAAACGTAATTTTCAATTAATTGTTTTAATTGTTTAATTTTAGGCATGAACTTGAACCTCATTATCAAGATTGGTATTACTATTTAATAACTGTTTTACTTCGCTTTCTATATATATATTTGTATTTATCTCTTATTGTGTCAGCATTTTAAGTTATCAAGTCTAACATTTAAACGTTTACTTTATAGCGGTTTTAGCTTTAGTTTTACTCTTTTGAATTGTTTGCTGTCTAACATTAATATTATCATTAGTTTCAATTAGTTCTAACCACTTGTAACCTACTTGTTGCCCAATTTCAGCGCTTTCAATCTATGTGTTTGTAATCTAGGCAAGTACAGACTCAAAATGGTTAGACTCTTGTGTCTGACTTTAGGAATCTCTCTATCATGAGCCATTCAATGGCTCGTGGTATATAAAAGTCGGTATGCATAGGAATTGGGAGGAAATGTTTTGAGTATTCCACATGTGTATGTTCGAATGTGGTGAAAACGAACTTAACTAATGAAACTTAAACTTGATGTTTATGACTATAATTAAATTATAATTGTTTAATGACTGGCTATGATTATATAAAAACAATGCAACTAATCGTCAATTCCAATTGTATTCAATTCTTGATTCCAGCCTGAGCCACATAAGTTCTATATAGTTTTCTGAAACTGAATCGGTTTCTGGTCTGATCTGATCTGATGTGGTTTGTATGGCAGCTCCATGGGTAACTATCTTAATGTAGTTCAGCATTAGTAGAATGGAAAATAATAAACAACAGCTAACTACGTTTAACGTACTTAAGCCGTACTCCAAAAAGGCTTCGCTTAATGCATATAGAGTAGAAAAAACACCCGCTCCGAACTGTCTGTTCTAATACCTAAGTAATGCTTCTAATCCTAGGGCTAACTAACTAACTAACTAATGCTAAACTATATGTAAAACACCACACACTTCCAGTGCGCAGCCAATGCCATAAGGAAGGATCTAGCATAGTATTTGTAATTGGTTGTTGGTAAGTCAGTAAGTCAGTAAACGGGGCATTGGGCATCCGATCGGATTCTATAGCATTGCAAATAGTATTAGTGTGGCTGGTTGTTCTCGTAGTCTTTTCATAAACGACTCGCTCGTGGTCGTCGCTCAACTGCGCTTCACGATTAGTTACTATATTGCACATCCCTTGCGCATTCCGTACATGATCTTCAATTCCGGATAAATGATTTTACGTATCAGCTGATTCGTTTTGCCCGCCAGCATCGCACGCCGATTATCCTTTTTCAGCACTTTAATGCCCGGCTTGTGTACCAGAAACGCATTGTCCAGTATGTGAAACTCATAGTCCAGCACACACAGTGAGTAACCCTAGAAAGTAATAGAATAAAGTATTAAGACCAAATCCAGCTGTTTAAAATATGCTCCACTTGCTCACCTGCGTCATCTTGTCGCTCTTGCCCTCCCAGCTGAGCCGCTCATCGTAGTGAGGATCCGAATGGGTGCCAATGTAGATGGGCTCCCAGTGCACGTAGTAACCGGTGCGTTTGCCTATGTGAAACACACTCAGTTCGTCCGTTTCATTGGCCGCCATCCACTCCTTGGACTTGGGCACTCCGTGACAACTGGCACACACTCGCTTGTGGAAGGGAATGGCTTTGCCACTGCGTAGAAACTCCTGCAGTTCCGTTTTGTCGTGCGGCACCGGCGAGTTCTCGTCTACCTCAAAGATGCTGAGTGGAAAGACCCTGTAAAAATAACGTGTATATTTGATAGAGTTCTTTGTGTGGACAAATAATAATCGTTTAACAATTTAAGTTGTGCCTCACTCCAATCAAATTATACTCACATATTTTAAAAATTTATTTCTTGACCAAATTTAATTCTTTTTCTTATATAATTCCTGCTCAAAAGGTCACTAATTTCTTGATTTCTTAAACAAATCTGCAGATAATTCTAATCAAGACTATATAGACATCCTACATAGCGGTTAACTCACCTGGGCGCCTTACGACGCAGATACTGCTCGTTGCGGGCAATCATCTCCAGAAATTTTTTAACCAATCCGGGATTCGGGTAGAGTTCAATGTCCGAGGCGAGTATGAAGTGCGTGAGTGCCGCATCCCTGGCAATGTTGCGACCCACATTGACTGGGTACAAAAGTTTCTTTTGCGCCTTGTATAGATGCCCGGAGCTGACATTGAAATACGGCGCTGGCAGGGAACAATTGTATCCCGTTTTAAGTGCATCATGTGCCTTGGGCACCGATTTGGGTATGTGCTTGGTGCCGAAATACACGTGGAAGGTGGCAAAGGCACGTACCAGCTCTTTGCCAGGCACACAGTCTCGCAGATACTTGATGGAGTCCAGCGTTGGCTGGAAATCCGTGCCCGGCGCATGCATGGCTATGCTTATTGGCGCATTCCAACTGGTAGATAAGAAAGAAAATTCAATTTAATGAGCAGTTCATGTCAGGCAGTATATCCACTCACCGTTCCAGCAGCGGCACTAGATTGTCCAGAAAGGTGTAGTCCGCATGCGTCGTGTATGTGATGGATTCGTGGCACTTCAGCTCGCCATGATCGGCTCGCACATAGTTCTGCAGCACCCAAAAGTCGCCGCGCTGCAGTGTCTGCTGATTATAATCGTGCTCAAAGCAATTCAGCAGTGTACGGACACGTTCGTCCAGTTCCTTTTCATCTCCGGTGACTATGTAGCCACCGTCGGACTGTGTGTTGTTGAGCTCCGTGGCAGCGCTGCTGCTGCCGGGAACACTAATATTGCCCACCACCTGACCAGGATCTGGCATACCGCCACTGTCGCTGATCGCGGCGGATGGAAGCACTGCAGCCGGTGGTGCTGCTGGCTCCAAGTTGGCATTTAATGTCCCAGTTCCTGTGCCCGCTGCGATCACTTTCTCCTCCACAAAAGCTGATTCCAACTATACGAAAGAGGATAAGGTTAATAAAAATCAACTTAATATTGATGATGGTAACAATCACTTACATTAACGTTTTTGGGCGTGGGCTGCTGTTGTGGTAGCAGTGATGAAGCTTGTAAGGCGGATACCGAGGGCTGTTGCTGCTCCTGTAACAGGAATCCGCCGCCGCTGGTGAAATTGTTGCCGCCACCGATCATGACATGGCTGCCAACGTAGAGTAGAACCGCCACGTTAATAAGTATGCTGCAGCGCAGCAGCCAGTTGCGACGTGTGAACATTTTCTGACCCAGCGGCTCAAAGCGCATATTGTAGCTGTAATTGTAAGAGATTTAAAATTCATCAAAAATCAGATCATTTTGAAATTGAAGAGCGCGACTAAAGCGCCATCTATAAACTTTTTACTGTACTATTGCATTTTGCCATTCACAGATAAGTGTTGCCACTTGTCACTGTTATTTTAACATCTGTTACTGGTTTTAGAGTAACAGCATGTTATACTCATTTTGGTATACATAACAGTATCGATAACAGCACACAGCGATAATGTTAGTTGCGCTCATCTCTGTAACACACCAGCTGTTCAACGCCGGCATTTCAGCGCCTTTTTTTGCGGACAGAAAAGTTTTAGTTGTTTTGAGTCAATTAAAATAAACAGTCATTATATTCGAGTGTAGACAAAATGTCTCTGCAGCAAGCACTTGATGATTGCTTAATCGATTTTGATAGACGTGTGCTGGTCACTGATTTGCTGGAAAAGTACAAATTAACATATAAAGAGGCTCACGATGCACTGGAGGCGCACATCAAAAATCAGGAACGCACCAGCGCCAACAAATTCGAAAAACGCTTTCTCGTGCATGGCATGAAAGCAACTGGAGATGCAGGTGAAACTGAGATTTATACGATTGTGCAAGGCGCTGACAAATTAAAGGAATGGCTGGACAAGTTGCAGAATTCACAATCACAGCTGTATTCGGTGGAGATTGCTGGTGGCTCCAAAAATGCTGCGCCCATTTTCAAACCAATGCAACACGTAGAGGTGCAATTGGCCAAGCTAGAACAGCGCTCAGGAGCAGCAGCAGCATCGAAACCTTTGACCAATGGTGACCAAAAACCAGCCAACGGCAATGCAGAAACTACAAAACCAACTAGCGTCAAGGTGGAGCCTTCAATGAGCTCTGTCAGCAAGGTGGAACCATCAAAGTCTCCTAGCAACAAAACAGAAAAGATGTCGCCAACAGAGCAGCAGAAGAAATCTTCACCTACCGACCAAAAAGGAAAAGCCGCAGCGTCGAAGAAAGGTAGCATCAATAGTTTCTTCAGTGCAGCTCCTGCAGCCAAGTCTCAGCCTCAACCCAAGGAGACCAAAGCAACTGCTACTAAAGCCGCCGGCAGCATGGAAAACTTCTTCAAGAAGCAGCCCACGTCCACCGCCGCTGCCGAGTCGAAGAAATCGCCCACGGAAAGCGTGAAAAAAGAAACTGCTGCCAACAAATCTGTGCAGCTGTTTGAGGAAGAGAGTGAGGCATCCTCCGATGAGGAGGAGAAATTAGATAAGCTGCGACGCAAAGTTCTTGGCTCTGGCAATGAGTCTGACGACGACATAGATGCCAAGCCATCAAGCAGCAAGCGTCGTCGCATTTCGGACTCTGAGGACGAGGAGCAGCCGCAAAAGAAATCAACAGAGCCAAAAACCAAACAGCAGGAAGTGCAGGAGAAGCCAAAGGAGGTAGATGAGGCAATGGAAGTGGAAACGGCTACAAATGAAACATTTCTAGATGATGATGGCTTTGTTATAACTGTTAAGCCCAAGAAACAAACGCAGGCGGCTAAGAAAAAGACTTCGCCGAGAACTACAACTGCAGCGGCATCTGCTTCGGCGCTGACTACAAAGAAGAAATCGCCGCCAGCGGCAAGCAAAGGAGCCAAGGAGGCGTCTAAAACAAAGCAATCCAACATCAGCAGCTTCTTTACCAAAAAGTGATCGGAGCAGATCAAAGCAAATTTTTTTTGGCTTTAGTATTAATACTGCATTGCATTATGAATTAGAATTTTTCAAATTTGATTATTATGATTGCACTGCAATTTATAAATTTCAATATCGGAGCTCATTTTGTGACTTCGAAGCAGAATAAATTATTGTTATTAATTTGTACAGACTGCATAATGTACTGTGTTATTTTAATTACTATAAAATTCATTTGTTTCTATTAAACACGCAGAATTAAACAAAAATCTAAACACAAGTAAACTAAAGAATATTTGAAAGAAATTTCATCAATTTATAAATTTCAATTGGTTTAATTGTTATATAAATTATTCAAAATTATATGGAGCGCAAGGATAAATTTATAAGCTTTTGTCTCAATCATTTTTAAAATTAAACAACAATTAAATTGGGGTTTACCTAGAGCGCTAAATAGTTTAAAAACTATGAGTAACGGGTATAATAATGAAACGGAAATTTTCATTCAATTTTCTAAGACTTGTTCATTATTCGACACTGCCCAGGGGTGCACTTATTTCTATGTGATTCCCTCGACACTACCTCAAATAACACTACTCCCTTGAGTTGACCATTTTTATCATAAATTGTAGCTGTAGAAATTATTTATATTGAGTATTAGTTCATGAAATATTGCTCGTTTATCAGCACAATCCACACTTTTTAGAAACCTTTTTAAATAACCCGATAATATCACAAATAACACTACACAAATAATCAAACTGTGCGAGGCTTTATAGTGAAGCGGAGATTTATATATGCCATGTACACGAGCAATATCCGGTCTTCTTTTTTATATTCTTGATTTAAATGAGTCGTGGACTTGCCCTTTCGTCATTTCCATTGTTAGACCGAATCTTGCCAACCGTTGCCCGCAATGGAGCTTCTAAGACTGTTTTTTTATCTACTTATAAAGTAAGTGCTGCTGTATGTTTAGAAGCAGTTACGTCGCCTACGTTGCGGTATTTCAAGTGACGCTTGTTATTCTTATCATATGTCGCAGAAAGTGAACTACTTATTTTAATTTTTTCTATTCTTCTGCTATCTGCAATCATTTGACTAGACTGTAAATGTGTGCACAGCTTATCAACTTCCGATAAAGCTTAATAGCATGTGTTTATTTAAATTGTTGTTTAATTATTGTTGTTATATTAACAACTAATTCAAGTACACAAATTAATTCTCTGCTAATTACGCACGTTGTTGGAATTCGCCTGAGGAAAGGCCCAAATAATTAAGCCACATTTAATGTGAGTGAAAACGAGTTTGGCATTTGTTTTGCTTTGTTCTGTTCGCACTTCAAAACGAGAGTGCAACGACTTCTGGGGTCGAAACCAACGCACGATATGAGATGTCATCAACATTAGTCAGAGTAAAATTACAAAAAATAAATAAAAACACACAAAAAAGAACGACTAATTTGAGTGAACAGGAAGCGCCAAATTAGCAGTTACCTGTTATGGCTGTGGTTGTCTTAGTTGAGTTTGTATTAAGAGAAGACTTCTGCTAAAAAGTGACTGCAAAAATTAAATTAACGACAGCAACAACAATTAGTTGTTTCCCACATTAATTACGTAACGCCCTTTTTTAGCCCCCAAAGGCGTCGTCTGATTTTTTATATTTTTTGTATTTTCACTTAATGAGTACAACATTTAATTACATAGTTGGTGCGAATTTAACACATTTACAAAATTAAGGTAAGGGTTACACAGGTTTTTTGGCTGATACAATTTTAAGGGGTTACATGCAGTGCAGTTGGCAAAAAGTGGACGTGTTTTCAAGGATTTATTCTGTAGAGACTTCTGAATTTGTTCAATAAAAATATAAACTTGTTTATGCATTCTTCAAGAATATAAACAAATTTTAAAAAAATGTTGACTGCAAAGAAACGATTAATTTATAGGTCGATCGAACAAGACGTCTTCACAGTGTGTCTGTACAGAGTACATACATACATCGACTTGGAGTCTCTTATTTAAAATAAAAACCGTAAAAGATTCGGTAAATGGTCAAATATTATCCTTGGACTATATTGTTCCCTTTACTAGAGGATTCTAAATATTTTTTTATAAAATTAAAGGATTTTTTTGAAAATTCTAACTGCGTATAATCCCTTTAGATGTTAAAAATTGTTATCCCTTTTTCCCGGAACTCTAGTATAACCCTAACTGTCTATTTGCGTTAAGCTGTTCAATTAACTCATCGTCGTCAAAATAAAGTAGTTTCCATAAAGGTTTGTGGAAGTACAAATAGAGCTATGGGAACTATTTGAGCGTGCGTAAAATAGTTAATCAGATTGCAAATTTGTGTGAGTTGCATGCCAGCAATTGTGAAATTATAGTGACCATGAATACACAACGAGTGTTGACAAATAGGCAAATTGTTGTAAACAAACAATTATACTAATAAGGCTAGATAACAATTTAAGCTGCAAAGGCGGGGTCTATACGAGTTGATCAAAATTTATTTCAATTTGTAAATAAAAGTTAATAAATAAACTTTATTTTTATTTAAATTTCAATAAATGTTGATAAAGCAATTAAAATAATTGTCTTAGCACCAAAGTGATTTAGTTATCACACTTAACAGCTGCGATTAGTATTGACAGACAAACTGTTTCATTTGATTGTTTATTCAACGTTTTCTAGTCTAGCAAAAATGATTCAATTATTTGAAATTATTTTTGAGTTGCTTTTCCGGTTTTTAGTCACGCATCGGCTGTCAAAAAAGTGTCGTGAAAACTGTGCCAAATAATAAATCATTAACAATATAGAGCACACAACGAGTGTTGAGTAAACAAAAATGACACTACATAAATTGATGGCCAAAACAAAAAGAAAACACCTCTGACACCTTTGCAAACGTACAGAGAAAAGCGTTAAGAGCGTTATAGCCTGCATTGAGCCGCACAAATACTCAAACTTGAATGATTAATTTTGTGTTATTTGTTGTGTACTCATTAGAGCAAAGAATCAGCCACAAAATCCAGAATGGCCAATACAAATTCTACAGTTGCTTTTGCTGCTTGTGCTGCTTCATTCATTAGAGACTCCCCTGGGGGCCACACGCGTACAAATATTTTACATGCGTCATTGGAATCCCTCGCCCCGCTAAATCCTTCCTCACCACGTTTGATGGATTGAAGTGAAAACTGTGAAATGTTTCAAGTTCATTGCACTAGCGTCTCTTGACTGATTTGGTGCTCACTGTGCTGCTGGAGGTGCTGTCAAGGGGATGCTTGATTTTTATCACAAACTTCTTGGTAACTTACAGCAACAACAGAACTTAGTGCCACCGGTTTTATTGTGTTTCTGGGACAGTGCTTTGTATGGCACTGTAACTGAGACTGAGACGGGGTCTGTGTGTGTGTGCTGATAAATTTGCATAGCCAACGGGCAATTGAAGGCGATCGCCCCAAGTAATCTGCACTGCCACACGCACCGAGTACCCGCTAAGAAATCAGCATCTGAATCGGAGAATGAGTATGTGAATCTCGTCAAGCTTCGTATTACCCCAACGGCCAATTTGATAAACATCTTTTTCCCCAACCAGTCTGATTTTGTGTTGTTTTATTTCATTTTCTACGACTGTCTGTGAGTTCGAGTTTGAGTTTGAGTTCCTCTCTTTTATGGTCACATTTGCCATCATAATAATCGTGTGCAAAAGTTCAATGGCTGGCAGTACTTCTAGTGCTTTGATCAGTGGGTTGCTTGGCGGGTTTCTTCACTTCACTCCACTCCGTTGCCCTTAACTGTTTCGGCCTACACAACTCCACTCAGTTCAGGTGATTATGGTTAGCACACAAAAAGCAGTCTACGAAAAAATTTGGAGCAAAACGTGAGAATTTTTATGAGTTTTCAATTTACCAATTGCCCAGACCAATAAGTTGGCCCTGAAGTGCGACACACGTTTTGCCATGATTTCTATTGAATTTTTAATTCTGTTTCTTCTCTATTTTTGTTTGGTACGCGTATGTGTCAAAATTTGTTGGTTGGCAACGGCGACACTGACTGATGGGCGAATGGGTTAAGAGTTTGGCCATAAGGCTGCTTTCAGAAACTGGTTAGCTCTATTCTTAGGAGAAGAGAAACTTTAATTTATGCTTTAACTAAATTAAAGTTAGCTTCTTTTGGATAATACTTACGTCGGCTATGCTGATCATATTTAATATGTTCATTATTTCGCAGATTACGCAAAACTTGTTTTCCCAAAAACTTTGTGGATTGTTTCGCAGCGCAAACATCATTTAACCTCACTTGAGCATAGATTTTCACCCCGAGCTAAGCAACTACAACATCGAGTCAAAGACTCAATCCACTAACGAAAGCCAAAAACAAAAAGCAACAATAAAAAGACGCCAACAACAACAACTACAACAACAATGGCTACATCGCAATCTAATTAGACATAATAAGGCACAAAGCAAATAGCAACTGCGAGTCGAATTTTTGCTGGCCAAAAGGTCTGGTTTGGTCAACTGTTGGCTGTTCACTGTTGCCAACTGGGCTCGTTCAGCTGACCAGTGAACAAAGCAGACCTCGATCGAAGAAGCTTTTCCGGCCTCATCGAGCTACACGCTATTAAAATATATTACAGCAGCAATTTCACTCGACTTTATTTTTGCGCTTTAGCCAGAGCTTCGGGTCCAATCCCGCTAAAAAAAAAACTCCACTCCCCCTCGCCTCCTCTCCGACTCTAGCATTTCTGTTGCTTTGGTGTATATAACTTAATTTTTATGGTCATGCAAGTCAATTGCAGTTTGGCATTTCTTCGATGCATTTTTTTTCTTGGACAGCAGCCGCAGCCACAACGTCATCTGCCGTCGTCGTGGCCATCATCATCTGTTTTCTGCTTTTCAGCTTTTCAGCCTTTTCTTTTGGCCAACTTCTTCTACTACTCGGGCTTGTACTAGTTGTTATGTTGGAAAAGTCGTAACATGAAACGCAGCAAATTGTTTGCACAATGCTAAATGACTTTGAGTTGAGCAAAAAGAGCAGCCCAAACTGGCCAACTGCTTGGCCATTGGACTCGCTTTAAGCCAAGACATTGCGTCGTCTAAAAACACACACACACACACATAGGCATGTACACATGTAGTTGTGTGATAAATCTATGGGTGGACAGTTAAAATCCTGAGTATTTTACCTTTCAAATGGAAATGTAACTGCTGCTAAAAATAAAAGTAGAAAAATAATTACTAAAAAAGAGCTATTAACAGAAAGGAAGTGCAGATTGGGAGACTTTAAGATGCACCAAGAAAAATCTTAAAATATAGTTTGTGAAGAGAATGAGAATTGTCTCCTCCTTCTCCCAAACGTATCTTACTCTTGTCATGGAATATTCAACAACTAGCCTCTATTAGTAGACATGCAAGTTTCAATATATTCTAAAGATTTACCTAGATTAGGTAACGCAAGTTAATTAAAGTGTCTAGCGGCTGAAAGAGCTTGGAACAAGTATAAAAGGAATCCGAAACACCGATTATATAATAACACTTTTTGGATTCCATTGAATTCCTAATAAAAATACAATACAATACGCCTTATTAAAATACTTCTTTGTATTATTATGCATTAAAATTTGTGGCTTAATGTATTCTTTTGTAACCAAATGATTTCCTGTCTTTTATTGCATTTCTAATTTTGATTCTTTTTATTTCATTTTTAACTCATTCTTTTAATGCTAGTGACTTGTGTCACATCAAACAAAGCTGTGACTTTCAAGTCTTCAAATCTTCCCTAACACTATACAACATACTACATTAAAATACAGTTCAACTGATACTACCAAGCACTTTACACTGACAAAATGTGGCAAATACCCTATAATCTGTACCGCTATAGGAGCAGAGCTTCATTGAGTCTAAAAACATCAGGAAATTGTGATGGCGAGTCTGATCAGCCGGTGGATTGTGACTTGAGTTTATACAACACTGCACTGCGGTAAGCTTAAGTCATATATAGATACTTATATACTATGGCTGTACTTACAAGTTATATAGCACACAGATGCTTTTGCTCGACTACAAGCAATTCAAGGCGGCACGAACCATTCAGAAAATGTTTCGGGGTTGGGCCGTTCGTAACGCCATAGAGAAGAGACATAAGGCGGCTTTAACGATCCAGCGTATGTGGAAAACGTGTGCTGCGAAGCGTAAGCTACAGAGCGTGGCCCAGGATCGGGTGCAGGAGGCTGTGCTGGTATTGTTCGAGACGAGTTCTATTAAAATTCAGGCAGTTTTCCGTGGCTGGTGGTCTCGCAAGCATATCAATAACTCACTACGCCATAAGATTATACAACTGGACGTTTTGGAGGATATTTTGGGTTACGTTGCACGACAACTGCACACCGCAATGCGAACTGGACACCTTCCAGGTGTCTCTACTTTAAGTGACGAGGAGTGAGTCAAACTAATTACTCTCCCCCCACATTTATTTACTCCTCTGCCTCCCCTAGATGCCTTACTAAAGTGGCCAATTTGATTGCAACTATGTCCTATCGAATGAGCAACTATATTGTGGATCAAAAGTTTAAAATCTCCCGTGCTCATCTGCGCAAAAATCAAGAGGAATACAAAAATTCCTATTTGTATACTTGGGCACCCTTCGAGGGCACAGACTGTGAGTCGCAGTCGGATTGGGGCATAGCCTTCAAGTACTATGATCATGCCGAACAGGCAATGGCCCAAAGCTTTGTGCAGGCGAAGCGTACGGTTGAAAAGCACTGTGTAGGATTGAATCAAAAGGGTAAATAAGCAGGCAAATTTTTAACCTACTATTTGTAACCTACTCTGAATTTATTTAGTGCTAAAAAAAAAGAAGCCGTCGAAAGTTTTGTCCGACAAGCAAAAACAGTTTTGTGAGCAAATGTTGAACGCGGTAAAGAAGTGGAGTGCACTCAAAGAACGCAATTCGGGCAAATCTAGTAGCTTAATGGATATGCATGTTCAAGAGTTTATAGACACTGTCAAAGGGTATCTGGAAAGTTTCAATTACTTGGAGAACTGCCACTGTAAAAGCGATCCAACCAACCAAGCCACATAGCCTACTTGTAGTTACTTTATTTTTACATATTTTATGTACAAACGCTTTCTAAATTTAGTAATAAAATATGTTTAACTCCTGTTTAGTCCATTAAACGGATGTAGCTGATTATTGTGTACTTATTATACATCAAAAAGTCTAATAGACCGTGCGTAGTAGATACCATCCAAAGGGAAGTTGGACTATTGATTCAAAGTCACCAGGCAAGACAACATTAGATAGATAAACAGATAATTATCGATAATTGCACATTAATAAATATCAACATGCCCACAATTCATGTGGCAACGAAGAATCCAAAGACTTTTATGCGTCTTTAATGATGATACTTAGGCACGTTGGCCATCTAATGGCGAGTGGCCACTATAAATAGGCCATGAGAGGGGAGAGGGGAGTGTGAGTGTGAGTTGACGCTGTTACTGGACACCTTATAGACACATTAGCGACACATTTCCAACGACTAATGGCTCTAAGCAAAAAGTCAGTCGAGTAATTGATGAATGTCCATTGTTTGCTTATTCTATGTATTTTGTTGCGTTACAAGAATAAATGAAAAAAAAAAAAAGAGTAAAAAGAGTATACAGATGAACGAACGGAAAAGCATACTCATAAAATATTGAATTTATATTGGTTCATTTGTTTAGACAGCGGAAATGGCAGCCACATGAGTTACAACTGTTTAATGGGGTGCCACAGGGAGAATGGGCGTGGCTGCAGTTTGTCGCCTCACAGGTGGCCTGACATGTCTGCCCGGAAGATTTATGCCACATCATAAAAGTTTTATTTATTCGATAACATTCTGGGCAAAACGGGGTTTTACTTTGTTCGTTTTTTAGCTAAGCTAGCTAACGGTACTTCACTTCTAAGCCATCATAATCATTTAAGCCAAGTTCAACAACAAGCCACAGAAAACGCTAAAACGCAGTTAAAAGTCTGTGGGTTTAAACTTCTAACAAAAAATAATAAGAACTAAGTTAGAGGAAACTTGATCTTAGAAAGGTTTCAAAAACCTACTAACTAAATTTAAATGTTAATTATTAATTATTAAACATGACAACGCACCCAAATCTAATCAATAAAAACTATAGAATTTGATGTCAAACTAAACTTCTTAAGATTAAAGCCACAAAGAGCTACCAAGTACCTCCATATTCACTAGCAGATAATCACACTCAGTCAAAGGTAAGCACATTCAGGCAGGTTAGTGCAATAGACCACAAAGAACTGCTAATATTTAATGTAAAGAATTGTGTGAACGATTAAGAAGGACGTAGCTCACTGAGGTAATTGAGGGCCAAAGTAAATACGTGACCAGTAAATTTGGCCCACTGAGGGCAGCTAAGTAAATAAGTAACCAAGCGCACAATTGAATTGTCCAATGTTATAAATAATGCAAGGAAAAATAATTTTAATGCACGTACGTGAAGGTGGGGAAAGTTGTCCAAAAACACGCAGCTCAAAATAGAATTTGTGATTGACATTTAATGCTTTAGTTGATAAAAATAACTAAATCGCAACAAAGGCTGACAAATGAATCCCCTGCGATGTTTCCATAATTATTTTAATAGTAAGAGAACCCTGAAAAGGTTGATCAAATTAACTTTTATTTTTATTTCTATTATATGTCGTAGATACTCGTATTTACATACCAAAGAGACACAGTAGGGAGACTTATTTGGTCCCACACAGTAAGGCAATTATAATGACCACAAAGATAATTACATTCGTCACGGAATCATCGAATTAAGCTGACCATACTATACTATATAGATATAGATACACATATAGATTTCTTTTAAAGCGTGACGAAATAGTTCAACAATTCGGACTTTAGGATACACAGAATATTGAGGAAACTTTGTGGTTATTAATGTTTTTGATGTTTATTCTGTGACACGCACGTGTGCGAAATGTTTTTAAATTTCGGTTGCATAAATTAAAACAAGGCAAAAGTTTTGCTCTTGGGAACGGGCATGTAGTTTAATAACTTTGTAAAAATGAAAAAAAAAACATGAAACTTTGGGGAATTGTGAAATAATCAAAGAAAAGTTATGCAGCTTTTATGAAATTGTTATATGACTTGAAACATGAAATTGCCAGCAAATAAAGTAAATAAAATAAATTTAACAAAATTTTATGTCAGAGCGAATTCCCAGTGCAATAAAGTGTCAACACAAAAAATGAAACTAATTAGTACAGTATGATTAGAAAATCATAAAAAGGAGACACAATAAAGCTTCAACATTAAGCATACGCAGCGTATGACAAGCACTTTTTTTAAGCATTCTCAATGGTTTCATAAATAATTTTATACCCTCAAGTTGCAGCACGTGAGCCAAAAAATAAAACGAAGCGGGCCAAAGAAAAGAAAAATGTCACAAAAGAAAATGAAATGAAAATCGATTGTTTTTGACCTCACAGCGGCACATTTAGAGCGCTGGGGCATTAGGCGAACTGTCGGCCAACGTTTCAGTGTTCTGTATTCTGTACTCTGTATTCGGTATTCTTGATTCTCAATTCTCGTTTCTCGATTCTTCATTCTCCGCAAGTGCATTGGCACTAATGAAGCACAAAAAAAAAAGAGGCACGAAAAAGAAACTGAAACGACACAACACAACACGCCAACAGGCAAAAGCGAAAAGCAAACAAACACGCCATGTCGAGTCGTTGTGGGTGTCTAACTGATTCCCAGTCCCAGACACGTTCAGAGGCAGACAGCTTTAATTTTATTCTTCGTTTGTATTTTTTTTTTATACATTTATTTTTGTTTTTTTTTTGTATTTTTGCATTTGCTGCCTATTTACAGGCGAATGTAACACGCAAACTAAGCCCAGTAGCAGAGAATAACAAAATGAAGTAATGCCCGCGAAAACCAATAAATTTACACAGCACCCATGAAAGAAAACACCAAAAAAAAAAAAGGGAAAGCCAAATGATGAAAGCGCATAGATAGTACCTATAGTATAGCAAAAGTTGGAATAGCTTTTTGGGTTAAACAAGCACAGGAGCGCTAAAAGCGCTAAAGGACAGTAGAAGTCTTGGCAGCATGTTAAACTGCAACTCAATTTGGACTGCCAAAAAGTGTGCTTTAAGCTCTAAGCATTCATAGCTGCCCCTAGAAACAAATCATGGCGCCCAACGTGGGGCGCCTAACGGCATTCCAGCCCTTTGTGGGACTGCGCCAAAAGCAAACCTGCGACATTAATGCGCATAATGAGCGACAGTCGTCGACCGGCACGGCGAGCATGTCAGAATAGTAACTAGGCGACACGCCCACTGCGCAAAATGAAAGGTGTCTGAGGGCAGGTGCGATTATAATCGATTATCTTCTGCCATAAGTACGCACAGCGCCATCAGCCAAACGGAAGAGAGCTCTATATAGCACCAAATAACTGAGCATGGGTTCCATACACATGCAAAAAAGGAGGCACACACACACACGCACACCCACCGCCCACATACCCCGCACATGCTGGTTTGCAATTTGCTCGCTTAATTTCATTAATTAAGTATCTTTTTTTGCAGCCCGAGGGCGAATTGTATCTGCATCTGTGCCGACAACAACGTGCTATTTACACTGCTGTTACTGTTGTTGTTGTTGTTATTGTCTTTGGCGTTGCTGAGGCAAATGTCATTTTCATTATCGTTTACATGCATTATGTGATTTGGTCATTAATTGATTGGTTAGCTCATTGGGAGCGTTACAAATGACGCAAGCGATGTGGACATGCAAATGCAGGCGTATCTCAACTACCCACGATACCCGATGAGATACATAATAAAAACATTTCCCGTGCACTTCGCTTACACTCCACTCCACTCTAATGAAAATTTGTAGCACGTGTATGTTGACTTACATGTGAAATAACCAATTACAAAGCCGCTGGTCAAGGTCGTTTGGTACATACCTGCAAATAACAAAGGAAAATGGTAAAATTAGTTGACCACTAAGCAATAATACAATGCTAATTACTAATGCAGTGTGTTTCTATTTATTTATCTATACGCATGTTATCATAACTAGTCTTATCATAACAAAAATACATTGTACCCAGTTATTGAAATTGTTTATAGCCATGAAACAAATGTTTTAACATAAGTCGTAGATAAATAAAATCCACGTTATTGATTTTGTTTAAAGATACTAAAACAATTGTTTTTAACTCAAATAGGTGTGTATGTTTGTTAAAATATTCCAAGAATAAACAAACCTGTTTATTAATGCTTAAAATTGGTAAATATCGAAATAATCACACGTTTTACTCAACAAAAATGGAAAGTGGCAAAAACTGAGTGTGCTAAAACTATGAATCGGCAAATTTAAAGCAAAGAATTAGCTTAAAGTTAGTTTAATACATTAACACCTCAAAATGTGATAGCTTGATGTGGCCAAAAAAGTTTGTTTTCACTTTAAATTTCACTGCTTTTCTTGGAATATTAAACAACTAGAATTTAAATGTTTATAGCACCACCAACATGTAAAGTAACTCCTTAAAATGCATAATAAAATCCGTTCTATATTAATATATTTACATACAAAAATTCATGTACTCCAAGCAACAAGTTTGTGCCCATTCTTAACACTGAGCTACTTTCGAATACAATCACAAAATGCGTCGTTTTCAATAACTCCAAGCAGCGTTATTAAATAAAACTTGGTAGACTTTAACCCAAACACTTTCTTAAAGTGCTGAAAACAATTTCAAGTACGCACACGCAATGTGAATATAATATGAGAGATAAATTGAGTGCGTTTACGCTGCGTATGATGAGACGTCGTGAAAGAGCAGGTCGAAACGCCTTCAGGTAGGCAACAAAAGACAAGAAAACGCGCTAAAAGTTAACAGCGTCAAGCACTCAGCATGACGCACACACACACCCACACACACACGCACGCACTCCCACATGCACGCACACAAATGCAGACAACACTGTTATATTTATTTATTTATGCAAAAGGCAAATGGCAAATGGCAAATGGCAACAACACGTGCAAAATGCGCGCAAAATTTCGCAGCTTGTGAATTTCCTTTCGAATTTCCGCATACTGTCGATAGTCTTTGGCCTGTCACTGACTGACTCACTGCATTTGGCCCAATCCAACTTGGCTTTCAAGCATAAAACGCCAGTTCAAACAGCCAAGTGAAATTTGGCTCGTTCCGTTTAACGACCGCAGTCAATATCATTTGTTGGTCAGGGAAAAACTGCTTTTCAGCCTCGGCTGCTTTCACCAAATGTAATGAAAACAGCAAAATATTTGGGAATGGCATACAAATGAAAAGCTTATGAAAATTCGGCTTACTTATCAATGGACTTTGAAAGAAGCAAGCTTTTAAATTCTAGGGAAGTGTTGAGCTGTGAATTGACTTTAAGAATTATTTAAAAATTAAAAACAAGCTCAACTAATACAAATTTTTAGTAGATAAAATTAAAAAAAAAAAATTATTTTTTTTAAATTTTATACACAGCTTTTAGAAGCTAAAAATAGACTAGCTCTTAACTTATGATAAGAAAATAAATAAAACTCATTTATTAAGACATTTTTACACAGCTCCTATTTACCTCTGCAGTTGAATTAAAACTTAAATTTCAAATAGAACCATAAAACATTAAACTCTTAAACAATACAACCAAGTTTAAATTACTGTCTCTACCCAAAAAAAAATTCCATTTAGTAACGTTCCGCATTTAAACACTACTACTAAACATAGTCCAGGCCCTGCATGAATGGAACAAAACTAAACAGTCGTAAGTAAAATACACATTCGTGTCAAAAGCATTGTTGTGCAATATTTGTACAACATTTTGTGCACATTGTTTATCCTTATGTTGTGTAGGGTTTTTCGAACGTTGGTAACAAGTGCTACCCGCAAAAACACTGAAACAAGGCTAAAACAAAAGCATGCAAAAAGCAAATACGACAAGTTTTATGTATTTTTGGCATTGGTTTGTTTCTGTATCTACATCTATTTCGGACTGTATTTTTTTTTGGTATTTTTTGGGTAGGGGGTTCTTGATGTATCTTGTTTTGGTTTGTGATGCTTTTCTATTCAAACGCATAAATGTTTGTATTTGTCTGGGCTGTTAATCCTATCAGCAGGAGTACCATTGTTACTCCCTGTGCAACACAGCGAGAAGATAAAATTGCTGCAAATAGTTCAACAAAGCAATGATGTGGAAGCGAGTGCTAAGGAGCCTAAGAGCTATACAAATATGTCTATAAATATTTGTTTGAATGCGCATTCGTGCTCTGTGTTGTATTCACTTAAGACCAATGAAATGTTTACGAATTATATTACATGCTGTGGCGGTATGAGCAAATGGATACATTTGTATTTTCTTGGTATTCAAAATGGCAATTGGAATTCAAGTCTTTTTAGCCAGAATTTAGACGGTTATAATGCTTAGCTTCCCAGTCTAATTTAAATCGTAGATTGTAGCGCTTTTGAGTTTAAAATTAAAGTAATAAGCTGGTGTTCATTTTATTATTTATTCTTTAATACTTTACTTTTTTTTTGCCAACTGTTTTAGCCTTTTTATTGCCCACTCCAATTACATGAACGTATTGACTGCCAATTGGCAACAAGTGTAACGGCAACTTGCGAATGAGAAACTTGCTTATTAATAATTGAAGTGGCAAAGTAAAACTGCTAGAGCTTCAATAACAAACTGCAGCGTTAGTTGGTATTCACTGTAATAGAGAAGCGCATAACCAAGTGCAATAATAATGGCATATCTTCAATATCATTGAGATCGTTCTCTCTGCTTCTCAGAGACTGGGGAATTCTAAGATTGTGTGGCATAATGGCATCTAGTTGCCACTTCCATTTGCAACATTGTACAAGTGCAAGAAATCGAAGTAGATGCAGAAGGAGGCAACAAAATTGCCACATCTATCAGATACTCAAACATTAAAATAGTTGGAGGATTCTTTCTATAATTTTTAAGTTACATTGGATTCCCATGGCTGCGTTCTCTGCGGTTTTTCAATGCGGAAGCAGATTCAAAACACTCTAACTATTCGATTAACGACTGGACGACTCTGTTTTGTTATGGGTGATGCGAAAAATAGTTGATCTATAATGATTGTGTCATTATAAAAGGTTAGTATAGGGCATTTTGAACTTAAACAAACGAAAAAGTTAATGATATTTTCAATATTTGGAGTCAAAAGCATGTTTTTCATAAGGGTTAAGTTGGAAAACGGCTTAGAATTCTTAGGAGTATTTTAAAAAACAGAACCTAATTTGGTTTCATAGGGAAAATTCCTTAATAGATATATCTAAAGATATAAACGATCGACTGCTTTTTACAATCGATAGTATATCAACGTCAGTGGTATTCAATTTACCTGATTAGATCGAGTTCCCAGTTAGTTAGCTTAATGTTTTTTGGTAAGCCTAACAAACGCTGGAAGACATGTCCAAAATGTGCTCCAAGTAACTGGCTAAATTAATGGCCATAAAGTGAGTTGACTAAATTAACTCATTAAGAAGAGTGGCGTAATAAAGTTGGGAAAGGGTTCTTAACGACTTCATTTCCAGTTTCCTATGCGAACAGTCACTTTGCCCATAGGTACATATATAAGTAGTGCTCGTAATACTCGTAATGGTAGTAAACAGTCAAATCCACTCTCTCAAGAATAACTAATTAGATCGAGGCGTATTTTCATTGTCGTATTCCGCGAAAATGTTATTATTAAAAGAGTAGTCGTCTCATTGTTATGAGCATGCCAATTATTTGATGCAGCCATGACCTGCAATTAAGAGTTGACCTTTAAGGAGATGGACAGCAGCTAATCAGTTGCATGCAACTGACAATTACGACGCCTATTAATAGAAGCAATTTGCGCGTGTTTAAAAAGCATTTTAGCCATCATCTCAGTTGGGGCAGAGTAATTGCTACGCCTGATTATTAAATGAAGACATTATGGCAACGCCTTCAGTGTGCCGACTCCAGCTGAAGCTACAGACATGGCTTTAGCCACAGCTCTAGCTGAGCTCCAGCTCCAGCTCCAGACACTTGCTGTAGGTTGGCGGCTCTATAAGGCCATAAAGCCAAGTAGGAAGCAACGGCAAGACGGCTGCTCATTTCATGCGCATTTAACTAATCTGTCATCTAATCCGACTGTGCATCAGACTGTAGTCAAGGAGAGTGGCTAGTCCAGTAGGCCCAAAGACAGCTCTACAGCTCCACCTTCTTCTTCCTTTGTTCTTCAGCCTTTACCTTGAAACCTGAAATCTTCTCTCTCGTTTTTCTTGCCTTCTTTTGGCCTTACAATTACATAAGTAAGTACAATAAACAATTAACTTGTTGCAATAAATTTGTAGACAATGGCCAACAGCCAGCAGCCGTGTAACAGGAAATGTGATAGTGAAATTCTCTAAATTGAAATTTTGTTTGAAAACATTTCGCGTCATGAAATTCAATGATAAACCGCAGACTTCTTGACTTTCCACTCGCAGTCTTTATTGCATTGTTTTCCCGCTGAATGTCTGTCTTGCTGTCTATCTCTGGTTGGTTTGTCTGTCAGTTAGCCTTTTCTAGCTACTTTCATTTCACAGCCGAGTGCATCTGCTCTTCATTCTCTGTTGCTGCCTTTGCTTCCCAGCATTTATCAGCTGCTTTTGTGTTGGACAGTGAAATGTGCGAGTTGCAACTACGACAAGATCTCAACTTGTGGCACTACTTCAATGCAGTTGGTTCTTCAATTCCATTCTTTCTACTCAAATGCCGACTGGGCAATTGTACTAATGAAATTGTCATCATAAATTTAGTTAAGCGTAGGTTGGTGTTTTAAATTTATAGTTTTGTCGTAAATCTAACTAAAAAGTTCAAAGAGTTCAGAGTAGTGCTTAAAGCACTTTTAGTTAAATGATTTTAAGCCAGAAGTATTTTAAAATTAATGTATCTTTAAGTTTCCCCAAACAAACTCTGTTCTTTTTAATACTTCTCGCATCTGAAGCGTTAAAATTCAATTCCAGAAAGTAACTGTGACTAATAGTGCAACGCACCTGTGGGGAAATTTATTTAAAACTTTATAGGCAATAAATTCATACAGGTTTTGGGTTAAAGAACAGCTCTTGAATTTATGACGCATAGGCAGAGTAAAAAAAACAATTTATCAATTTTCAATGATTAAATCTTTTATAAAAAGATTTTTTTTTTGTTAATTATTGAATCACCAAGGCTTTATAATTAGTTTTATGCTACGACGATAAGCATAAATTAACGTGGAGGGCAAGACCCCTGGGAGGCAATGAGACGCCATCGGTTTGTTGGGTGGACCCTGAATATACCCGGCATAAAACTGGTTAAGAAGAAGCGACAGTAGAAACGAAGACACTTCATTGCAATTAAGCACTGAGCTCAACAATTGTTTGACAGACCATAAATGTGGCTGACAAATATTTGTATTTATTTTATTTATCATAAATTACTTCAACTAAATGATTTTTCAATTGCATCATGCGACTGAATGGAAGTTGTAGCTGATTTGCATAATGAACAACTCTGAGCAAACGATCAGCTAAAGTTCTCAATGAGCATTAACAATTAACGAACCGTTTCAACAGTTTAACTACCCAAGGTCACTAAGGGGGCTTCCGTCATTAACTGAAGACCCCAAAACAACCTTCAAGGCTCACTAAACAAATTATCTATTTACCGAAAACAACTAATCGCCAGATTTAAAAACTATAATTTAAAATATGTATACAAATAATGGTCTACCTTAAAAAAGTATGTTTTAAAACTTGAGCTAAAGAAAGACGAGCTAATGGTATAGTTTTTGAACCTACTGTAGGAAGATCCAAACGGCGTACAGCTGTACTAAAGGGGCCAACAAGTAGTCAGTTTAGTTGGTCACACCGTCAGTCAATCACGCGGTCAGTCTGTCAGTATTTTCAATAAACGTACACGCAAAAGCTAAAATAAATATGGCAAATTGAAGTGGCCAACATTAGCTAGCCGGCGGCGCAGACGCAGACGTCGACGTCGCTGCTGAAAAAAATTACAAAAAACCTACACACACACACACACATGTACACACAAAATTAAAGCTCAACGCAATGCGCATGCGCAACACGCAATGTCAAAAGAGAGCTCCACGTTTTAGCCAAAGCTGAAGTCATAGCCAAAAGCAAAGCCAAGGTTGTTGTAAAGTTATGTTGTTGTAGTTGCTGATGTTGTTGTTGTTTCTGGAAACAACTTCAAGCACGTTATGTTAGCGCCATAAATAGTTGGGACCAAGTTAAAGTGCGCAGAGAACGTGAAGTCACCTGAGATTTAATTGCAAGTTGTAAACTTCTTTAAGGTGGGGCCAATCAAAAGGCTACAAGGAAGTCAATTGGCATCGAAAAAACAAGCAATGCTAAGTTTTGATACTGAAGATGATCTCCCAATAAAAATTATATAATGAAAAGAGTTATTAAATTAAGTAAAGTATATGTAATTTTATTTGAGTAAAGTAGTTTCCAAATTGAAATGTTTTTATGGCCAAAGTAAGAACCTCCAGCTAATAATTATTTAGACTTAAAATAAAATACTGTTAAATGCTTGTTCCCCTACGATTAGTCGCCATCAACTTCAAGAGTCGAATCACTGAACAATTTGAGCGCCATCAAAGCCGGCAGCACCTGCCAAACATATGTGTGGAGCTGGAGCTCAAGTAAAAATACCAGAAATATTTTTTTTTAATGCCAAAAGCATTCCCAGAAGTACTTAAAGCTTAGACGAGCGCCACCAACATTATTTCACTCATATCAGCAATTTGATTTATTGAGCCACAAATGCAAAGACCTTGCCAGCAGGCAGTCAAATAGACATGAGACGCCTTTAAATCATGTTCAACATGTGGCGCACTTAAAGATGGGCATGTGATTGGGGGAGAAATGATGGTAGATGAGGCGCTGCATCGTCGTTAGGGGGGGCGAACAGTATGCAAGTACATTATGCCGATAGATAAGCGCATCAAAATGAGCTTTAAGTGACACGGGTATAAACTTTAATGAGCCTGAAACGAACACAGAAATTGTCACATTTCAGTAAAAAATACACAGATTCTTTACGACCACTAAAGTGAGTGCAACAGTTGGATTGCTCAATTAAAAAATACCCTGGAAACTCCATGTATGAGCTCTTAACAATGTAGCACATATGCCCCGTGCCACATATGCTATTTACACGGTATAATACAGGAGGCAACTGGGCGGAGCCAGGCAGTCAGGTGTGCCAACAGCAAAGAGGCGGTTTGGGTCACATCTACCATGGCAGCCGACGAGCGAAAGAGTTGTAGCAAGACAGAGAGAGAAGGGGAGGAGAGCGGGAGGTAGAACAGGAATGGTAAGGAAAAAGCTCAAGATATGAAAGATCGTTTAGATAGGCGTTCGCTCCGACACGCAAAAGGCCACTTAGGCCAAAAATGTAGCATCTCTGGCGCGATGATATTTGGCATTTTTAGATGGCCTATGAATACAACTCTGATGGTATGATAGATTAAACTTAACTATGCTAGCTATTATCTGATGAAATTGTCGCGCGTGACAGTCGTTGCAATGCTATCGATTACCGGTTAAATATCAGATATCCAACTCGAAAGTATTTTTAAAATGCACACCCTAAATGGACACTCATTAGGCTGATTCCACTCCACACAAGTCCCAGTCCCCAGTCTGTGCTGTTTCCCTATGCCCTAGCCCTGGCATTGCGAATATTTATAAATAGCCAGGTATGAGTACAATGAAGAGCCCATTGGACGGTGGAGGGGTCACTCGACAAGGCTGTCATTAATGGCGCCGCTTGTTGGCCCACAAAAGAGCCATAAGTATGTACAGCAGAGCTAAGCTAGCAAACGAGTTTTCGGTGGCTTCTTGGCTACTTTGGCTTTCTTGATTCTGGACAACGCCATATAGCCCGAAACAAGCGGACACTGATAAAAATTAAAATAGTTTAGAATCAAGATATTGCTGTTAAAATAATCTACACGTTTTAAGGACGTGTCCCCGTGTAATGAAAACTTAAAAAATATTTAAATTCTTAAGTACTTAATACTCATTGTTTTAAATGCTATAAAAATTATTAATAAATATTATAAATATTTAAAAAATTAGTTTAATATATACAAAACCCCAAGTCGAAATAATTTCTATAATTATATTTAAATTCAATTATTTTACAGTGTTTTTAAAAGCTCAGTTTTGAATATATCATTTAGAAGTGCTATGATATTTAATGTACATTTTTTAGCTTTAAGCTAGTATATTTGAGCAGTGTAGCAATGGCCAGTAGCATAGCATTTAAAAACTTATTTGGCAAGCTATTAAAAACTGATTTAATGTCTTAAAGCTATACAAAGAATTCCCAGCAATTAACAAGTAAATATAAAATCAGCTAAATAATTTGGATTTCTCGTGGTCTAACTTAAGTACAAAAAAATAAATCAAGTAACTAAGTCATTGCTTTATGTAATGCTTGATGCCTGATTTTGCAAAACTATTCCAAGTATTTTAGAAATTCATTGTCAAACATTTACTTTTATCGTCTCAAAATTGTATGCGGTTTGAACTTGTGTGAATTCTTCAGTGTTTTGCTCAAATGTTTATACCACTATTTTCTTGTTTAACAGAAACATAAACACATACTCGCAGTAAAAGCCAAACAATAAAAAAAAATTTTCATTTTGATATTGCTAGCTATTTTTAGACAGATTTTTAGCGTTGTTTTGTTTGAAAAGTGTAACATCACGTTGTGGTAGACGAGATTTAACGGCAAATAACTGCACGTCATTGGCACAATGAAAGCATTCAACAAAACTAAGCGTAAAGAATGAGAAATACTTAAATGTGGCACTGTCTACTGATGTACAGTGAGACAAAAAGACATGGGCAGACATCCTTGATATGCAGGCATGCGGCAAACCACACAGATTGAATGTCGTCTATAGAAATTGAATTAGTTTCATCCAATATGCAGACGAACAACTGTTAACTAGATTTTATTAGATGCACTTTTAGATGTAACTACTAAGTGGAGCAAGTTTTACTTACATTTGTAACCAGTTAATCAAGCTGTTAGAATTTAATTGCGTTTGTTAAATGATTTGAAATTAGAAAAATTCAATTACTAAAATGAACCGACAAACAAACAATCAAATCACGTTTTAAATTAAACTTTGACTTTTAAAATATTTTTTTTCCATTTTCAAATATTTACAAATTTCCTCTAAGCTTATCTTTTTCTGGCAACTAAATTAATTGAAAGCCAAATAATTTTGTGTTTTCAATTCAATAAAGCAAATTTGCACTCGATTGAATTGAATTTTTCAATTTGCTGCAGAATTCATTGTGTATCGAGGCATTTATTTGCATATTGTCAAAACAATGGGTACAGGAATTATTTAATATTCACAATTGTTTTGTACGGACAAAAGAAAAGACACAATGCAAATAATTTAAGTAAAATCATTGTCGACAATTTGTTGCAACTAATTGCAGATGCCCAGACAAACAAAAGGTACAAACGACCTTTACATTTTACCTTTTTAAATCATTATTTTGTTGTTGTTTTTTTGCGACTAGTAATATACAGAAATTTAATTGAGCAAACAAAAGTCGGCCAGTGCCATCGCTGGGCTTCAAGCTGCCAACTCGTTGTATTCTTTGGTTATAATAGTTATACAGTTAATTGCTTTTAGCCGGGTTTTTCTTGTTTTTTGGTTTCTTGGCTTCCTTCTCTTGGTTTTTGGTTGAACTTTTGATCTTTCAAGGTTATGACAGCACCTTGGCGTCTTTTAAGCCATTATCTTTTAACAACATCTTCAGCGATAATATCCAAAAATAAAAAAAAAGAAGGTAAGTATTCACACAAGTAAGTGTGTTAAAAAAGAGCAACATCACGACTTTAATTACCACCATGCGTGGTGGCAATCATATTTTTCTTTTATTACTTATTTTTTTCTACCAGTTTTTCAAGATTTTAGCTGCTACTTGAAGTGAACAGACATTATGCAAAAATGTAGGCGTTTACCGCGTTCACGCCCACAATAAGTTCTTATTTTTGACCGCAGCCGGCCTGACGTATACTTAATAAAGTTAAACCGTAAAAAAATATAGAAAATGTGCCAAATTTATGTACAACGAAACGAAGGTACTCTTTAAAGCAGTTTGTGTTAAAAAAGAGGAATATAAAAAATACTTTTCTTAGATATATTTAAGTAAAACACATTAGAAGAAGTACAAGAAGAAGACTATTAAGCTTAAGGCATAAAATAAAATATTTAACCACATACCATTTAATCAAATTAACTGCAGCACAGTAACATTATTTGTTAAAGTACACTACCACATTTAAGCCTTATTTTGAGTTTAAATAAATATTAAATTCTAATCAAATTTCAATCTCTTCTCAATTCCCAAAATGCGCTAATAAAATTTAAATACCCATCAACGCAAGGGTATAAAAAGAGTCATTCAATAAACAAAATAAATAAACATAAAACGGAGAAAAAGAAATTTGCATAGCATGTGCTAAGAGAAATAAAACAAAACAGAGAGAGAGAGAGAAAAGAAAGGGAGAAGGAGAAGGAAAACCCTCGAACAGAAAGCAAAGTTAAAGTCATGTCGAGAGAAATCTGAGCAAATGAAGTAAAGGTGTCAAGAACTTTATTGACAAGCCTCAAGCTGACTGGCAAACAAAACGTAACGCTGGCAAAAAGTAAAAAAAAGAAGAATTTTACACAATAAAACAACAGAACACCAGCAGCAGTAGAAGTCGAAGGCGAAGTCGCAGTCGAAGGGAACCGAATCTGAATCCCAATACCAATCTCAATCTCAATACTGAGCCCATGTTGGAAGCCGAGGAAAGCAAATAAAACAAAACAAACTGAAAACGTGACAGACAGCAAGCGTAGCTAGCTCCCAATACCAACCAATAAAAACAACAACAAATCCATGATGACATAAAAAACAAAAATCGAAAGACGGGAGAAAAAAAAGCGAAAAATATTTTTGCATTGACAAATGAGGTACGTGAAAGTTTTACACAACTCCCCAGGCCAATGGACAAACGTAGCACAGAGTCTAATGGTGTGACTGTTGTTGTTGTATGTGGGCTCTAGTTAAGTACTAGTATCGTTTGTATGCAATTTTCAGTTGGAAAAATCGAAACCAAGTAATTAGCACTTATTGGGATCAAAGTCAAGTGAATCGCAGAGAGCTTAGTAATGGCGAGCCAGTTTCTAGTTTCTCGTTTTGCTCATGTGGGCAGTAGTTTGTAGTCGGAGAGGTCGACACACTTTTCGCAGTCACTGTCATTGGCAAGTAAATAGAGCAGAGCAAATAACAACGAATACATTGTACTCATAAAGCTGACGTTCAGCTTACATTGAGCATAATTAATGTGCACTTACCACAGGCCAGCCGACAGCAAAAGTAAGAAAGATAAAGAGAGCGAAAAGAGAGAGCAGTGGGAATGGGAAAAGGGGAAAAGAAGAGTTTGTGTGTGTGTGTGTGTGTGTCGGTGGCTGTACAGCAGCAAAGACAATGAAGGCAGCGTGACCGAAATGAAATGTTTCAAACTAAACTGCAATTGGCTTTTGCATGTCAAAGTGTTTCTCTCTTTACTCTTTACTCGGCACACACACACATTCACGCACGCCCACCCATACATACCCTTTCTACAGTTTCATTACTAGTTGAAAACTAGTTCATAAAGCAAACCAATTAATTTGTAACATTTTATTTTTCGGAGTTTCTCAGAATAAAAACTATTAGATAGCAGAGATAATTTTAATACAGTTTTAACCTTTTTCCAGGTTCCTTTACTTATTAAAAGGAACACATATCAGGTCTAACAAAATAAAGGGCATCTCAAAGTCGCCTACTCAAACACTTTCTTGCAGCCTTCTACTGCACCAGAAACTCATTTGCAATTGACACCAACGGCAGCCAGTTGTAATTGTGTGTATTGAAGGGGGGCATGAGGGGAGTGCCAGAGAGTGCCAGAGTGAGGGCAGTGTGGTGTGGAGTGGTTGTTGGTGATGGCAATAACCATCATAGACAGCTTTGCAGACCAATACGTTGACAGAGACGCTGCAAAACATGTGCCACATAATGTCACTCTCATTTAAACAACATTGAAACGAATGGAGAGACTATGGAGAATGCGAATGGGAATGGGTAAAAGCAGTGAAACAAGTTGGTTTGGTCAGTCGGCAGGACAGAGAGGGGACATTAATTTGCCAACGGAATGTCAACGGTACGTTAATTAAGGTTAATCAAAATGACAACAGCAAACAAAAATCAGCAGCGAAAATGAATTGTCATAAAGTGCAGGCAAAATGATTAACGAGGACATCAAGCAGCGAAAAGCCAAAGCCAAAAACGGCAAATGCCGCGATTTGGCTTAAACAACTAACTGAATAAACACAACAGCTAATTGTATAACCAAATACATAAGAAAATGAACAAGTGTATACTATATACTAATATGTATGGGCTTGTGACTAGGTTTTACGATGCGCTGCTGCCTTTATTTGCATAGTTTGGCGGGACAGAGGAGTAAGTTGGAGGGGTCGCTGACAGTTGACTTTACCACATGTTGCCTGTCAAACTGTCGGCGCCTGAAGTTTTGCACGCACAGCAGCTCCTCTGCAGCGCCGCTGCCTCGTCTCCCCATAAAGTCCCCCTTTGCCTGTCGCTTTTGCAGTACCCTCTCCGCTCATAAATCAAAGCGCCTTGCATTGTCAGCACTAAATGAGTCATTTACCTGCTGCGTATGGCGGGAGAGCACAGGAAAGGAGAGAGGAAGGAGATAAACTCATTTTGCTCTTTAAAGTTTCATGCAGAAATCAAATAATGCGTTGCCTAATTAGGTCTCATTCAATGACAGCATGATTGAGCACGGCAAGACTTGTACCACTTAAATAGTTGTCATTCCAAAGGACTCATAATTCTCATATTTCCGAGTACGATTAGTTGCAAAATGGTTCATTAACTCACCTGATTTGATTTGCCAAAGGCTGTAAGATAGAGATAATAGCTAATTAAAAATTGAGTTGGACAAATGCATTTTATTTCGAAAAATTTCAAGTAAGTACACGCACATCACTTTAAGTAAAAAGTCCTATTTCAGCCATTCATTAGGTTTTATTTAAATGTTTATGCAGGACTTCTACAATGTTTACCCTAGCTAAAGTTATGACAACCCTTTAACAATTCATATCAACAGTTCGCAGCTGATGCCACAACTCCAGCGAGTACAACATAAACTGCTGCCACAATCCACGCATATTGCACAATGTGGAAACTGCACAGTAGAAAAAATAGAAAAAGAAAAGCAAAAAAAAAAAGGAAAAACTCTAAAGTGTGCGTACTTTTAGCAGCATTTGCACTATTCAAAAATTAATGCGCTAAAAGAAATGTAAAGTCCGTGAAGAGCTAAGCAAAGTTAAGCAAAAAGCGCGATGAGCTGAGTTCCTGCATAAATTATGCCCACAGGACATGCCTATCGTGTTTGTAGCTCCAGCTGTGCACCGCCCCTGCCCCCTACCAACCAAACAAAGTCAACAGAAACATGCGGAAAATATAGAATATACTAAGGAAAACTAAACAAAGTTAAAACGAAAGGAAGTCAGCAAAATTAATCACTCTGATAGGTAACAAATAGATGGATAAAAACTGATTTAATAACTTCAAGTACTTCGTTATAAGCTGTGTGCAAAAATGGAAGAATATTGTTAAGTTGAATAGCTAATAAAATTCGAAATTAATTAGGTTCATATCTTTTAAGTAGAACTAGTGGGAAATTACTCAAAAAACCATAAAGTTACAAAAGTTTCAATTCATACTACTACACAAGTAGAAGTAATAACCTATGTTACATAAGTCTCACATAAACATATAACATTAAAATTAAAAAACTATATAAATACAGAAGAAGTTTTCAAAGCATTTATATATAATATATAAACTTAATTCTATTTACTGACTCTTTAGTGCTGACTGACAATTCTAGTATCACAAAAAACTAATATTTACCCAAGACAAGCAAGTAAACTGATTACTTAAGGATAAACTAAAAGATTTTATATTAAACATGGTTGCTTACAATCAATTTGCTTTACTTTTTATAACAAAAATGTTCCTTCTAGTAAAAACCCCAAGATGTCCGTGCCTGTCAATATAAATAAAGCGCATACTAAACACATCCGCAAACCCCAAAAGCAAGCAAAGAAAAGGAAATGGATGGCAAAAAGATAAAAGGAAAAAAGTCGAGAAAAGAGCAAGAAGAAATACGACTGTAAAGGCGAAAAACTAAAATAAGTTGGAATGCCAGCCAACCTGAGCAGTCGAAGCTCCGTGACAACAGATGGGGGAAGCATTATTATTTAAGTTGATTGTTGTTGCCATTTTTGCTGTGGTTATTGTTGTTGCCGTTTGATGCGGAAGTTGCTTAAACTGTGCAGCAATTTTATTCACGAGCATTTTCTTTTCAACAACTGCAAAAATTGTGCACACTCTAGTCACTAGTCGGAGGTCCTTAGCCGACGACCTGACTCCCTCGATACGACACAGTTATGGCACAGTTCGGCAGCCCTGGCAGCCACTTGACTTCTCGAGTAGCGTGGGGCGTGGCAAAGTATGGTGTGTATGCCTGGCAAAAGCAAACAAAGTCATTTGTTTTGAATGCGACAGGACTAAGCGTTGTGACTGGCCTGGCCCATATGCGAAGGCTGTAGGGAGGACTAGCACTAGGGTCTATATAGGGTCAAGAGCAATAACGCTGAATAATAAGATTCTGTTGGAGTGACAGCAGCTAAAGTAGAGTGTGTGTGTTTGAGTGCGTGTGACAGCAGTGTGTGCTTAAGCCTTAAACCTTAAGCACAACAAATGCAGTTGGGAAATCATCATTAAAATGTGTTGCCAGCTTGTAGTTTAGCACCTAAATAAATGGCTTATAAAATGCATTATGTGTGGCATACAAAATTTTAACCAAGTCTTTAATTATTTACAATGTTTATTGTTAAGCAAATCGAGTTGCTGTTATGCGTTAATTAAAGCTGATATTACTTTATGCTTTGTATAGTATATAAATTATGAATTCATTTACACCAAAATTACTATAGTAAATTCACAATTTTAGCTCTAGTGCACAAACTATGCTTAACACTTTTACAAGCTAATCAAGTCTGTATATCTTTTACCTTACATATTTAACTAATTAAATTAGGACAAGCTCTGAAGTTGACACTATGAAAGCAACAATTTTAGACTCCGTACTCTTTTTAAAAAAGACACTCATAAAAATATATGAAAACGTTACTGGAAAGCCATTGTTATGGGTCTGTGGACAACTGTCAATTGCTGATAAAAGATTTGTATGCAGAGCTGCATACTGCATATAATCCACATGGGATCCACAACATGCATATGCAATTTATAGTGCTCTGCATAATACCCTATACTCCACACTGGATATAGTTCACTCAAAGGACAACTGCCAAAAATGCCAACTGTCTCAAAGACTAAAGATGAATGCCAAATGCGACAGTTAAGCGCAAACAACAACAACAACAAGAAAAACAACTGCAACAGCCTTCAACACACAGAGGGAACACACACACATTTGCACATTCATGCTGATGGGCGAGCTCATTAAATATTTAAAACTCTTGTACCGCCAAAAACAAGCGGCACAAAAAAACACGTAGCTTGCTAAAAAACAACAGCATGTAGGAGAAGAGTGTGCTGGACTAAGAAATACCCTGTGCAGAGTGCCCATCATTAAGCCTACGCTGTCTACATTTGAGCACACTGTAATCAACTCGTTTTACTCCCAGCACAGGGTAAATAAAAATAAGCCAACTCACACACACACACACACACACATACTCAAACCGAGTGTGGCAAAAGCGCAAAGCAAAGGAAAACAGAAAAAACGAGCAAAAAAGTTTGCATTTGGCCAAAAAGGAAGTTTTGTACACAAGCCATGGAATTTGAAGCAACAAAAAGGCCTCAAGGACTCCACACCGCCCAAATGGGCGTGGCTCTGCTGTCAGCTGCTTATAAATGAGCCAGTGTCTCTCCGTGTGTGTATGTGGGGGGTGTTTATGGTAACGTATGCAATTTAATTAGGACTAAACTAAATTAATGGCCACGGTATTTGTTTCCCGAACAAACTGCAAAGGGGTTTGCTCCTTTGCGGCCAAAAATGAGGCTCTGAGAACGTTGAGGTCCTTTGAAGCGTATACAAATGTGTGTGCGGTGGCAGGTTGTTAAAAATTTTGGCAAAGCCCTAGACGTCTATTAGCGACACAAACACAAACACACACAAACGAAGCAACTTGCCAAGGAAGTGCGCTACATGAACAAAGTGAGTGTGTACAAATGTGTGCCAGTGTGTGTATGTGTGTGTGTGCGTGTGGTTGCAGGAAGTGCTCATTGAAAGTATTTTGCGTTCTCGCTTGTGTCCTGTAGCCAACTGTGTGCACGAATTTGTCATGGCCCCAAAATGTATGCTACAGTTTTTGTGGGAAATGGGTCAACTGCTGGCGGAATAACTGTAAATATCGGTCAGTTATAGTAATAAATAAAACCAGAAAATAACTAAGCTGTAAATGTTTAAATCCCTTTTACTTTTAGACGCATCATGAGCATAAACTGCACATAAAAGCAATTAGGGAATTCAAATAAAGCACACGTCAAAATGACTGTTAAATGTCGCATATAAGCGTGCATAAAATTATATAATTATTAATAAAGTTGATTGTCACTTAAGTGTTGTCAATAAAGCGTAATTAAAAGTACATTTAAATGAATGTGGAAAGTGAATTGACATTGTCAGCCTCGTTGGCATTGGCATTGGTGTTTGCGAGTACAAATGCCGATGGAATTGGATGTGTCTTGGGTGAATGGCTGGTGGGTGTTGGTTCAGAGATGGTTTCATATTACGCCGACTGTTTGTACTGCTTGTTGTGCACATAAGCAATGTTATAAATACCACAAGCTGCTGCAGGGTAAAGAGTGGCGAATGTTTGAAGTAAATGATATTAAATGTTATTCATACGACGTGTGAGCCCAGCACGAGTTCGCTTACAACGTCATTTACAGCATTTCCTTATTCGCTCCGCTTCCTGCGGTGCTTAAATTGTTATCAAAATTTTGGGTCTAAGTAAATTTAATGAAATTTTAAGCAGCTTCAAAGAAAATCTGATGTGGTAATTAAGAAAACACACACACAACATAAAGAGGCTTACGAAAGTGCTACAGAAATGCGTTAAGTTCTAGACAGATCAACAGTATTTAATATCAATTTGAACAACTGGTACAAATTGTATCAGTTTCTCAACACATTCTACTCAGTAAACGACTTAACAATTAGCAAATTGTGTTAAACGAATCGGCACGAAATGCACAACTCAAAATATAACAATATTTGTATTGAATATCAGTATGCGAGAGAATTTAAATGTATGCTAAATGCAATCAACAATTAAATGCAATCATAGACTAACCAAACAATATAAATAAATAAATTAAATTAATAAGATCAATTTAGAGTCCCAATTGATTAACAATTTGAATCTTTCTTCCTTTAAATTTGACAATTTTGTAGTAAACCCCTTCAACAAGCCGCTTTAATAGACCAAAGTTCAATTAAAATAATTTCAATTAATTTGCATTTCATTATGCAAACAAACACTAAAAATCAATTAATCTTAAATGCGCATTAAACTCATTAAATTCCAGAAATGTCAATTAAATTAATGCAATTCTGTTGACATCTGATATTCATGGCAGGCACTCGCACTCAACTGTAAAAACTGCAAATTATAATTAATGCATGTTAATTAAACTAAAAATGATATGCAACAACAACAAGCATAAATTCAGAGGCTAAATAAGCAACGGGCTCCCAGTTGAAGAAGGGAAGGAGAATGAAGGGAATAAGAGGGATGGGAGATGGGGAAATGGAAAATGCGACACACAAGACAAATTGAAGGACATGCGGAGCAACTGACAGGACATATGTAATGGAATGCTATGTCTGCTTCAGTTGCTTTTGTCACTTCGTCCTGCTTTTCATTTAGTTCAACGTTTATTCGTTTTCATTGTACAAATATTTAACATGAAATTACATGAATATTTTAAGTCGTTCCCATGGGTTGCATTTTTGAAATGGGTTACTTTGGGATGCGAGTGTTTGTGTGTGTATTCAGACAGTCAAAGACATAAATTTCTAGGTAAAGACGAGCATGTATATATGTTTTCAAAGGGCGGTCCATTAATAAATCACGAATATAAATTACACGACAAAACAAGCAATGATATCACTTGGTTCCATAGAAGTTTTCTACAATTTAAGGCACAAAAGTCATTGATAGCTTTAAATAAGATTAATTAGAGGCAAAATGTAATTACTTATTGTAGAAAATCTCAAAACTTCGCAGTTTATGCAAACATATTGTGACGCTGCCAACAGTTATTAAATATTTACTAACTAACGCTGCTTAGTCTGTAATGACAACTTTAAACTATAAATAAGATTAATTCAAAATAAATTTCATTAGGTATTTCAGTCTGCTTCAATAGTTTATTATTCTCAAAATGAGAGCATTTGATTCTGAATAGCTGCTAATAATTCGCTAGCTCTTGAATCAACTTTAGACCTTTGCAGTTCATGATGAATAGACTAAATTTGATTTCCTAATGCACTTACTGCTTTCTTGACACACACACACATACATGTATACCACATGAATTTATACAGTGACCCCTCTAGTGGGAGTTCCATAGACAGTGTCATGTTGCGCATACGCCATATGTCCCGGGTCTGTGGGAATACCAAGTGCTTGCTCAGCACTTTTCAGCATTGATTTTTGTATAAAATTCATGAATGCAGCTGTGTTTGGTTTGCCCAAAAAGGGGTTGACACAAAAGTACCACAAATATTTAAGTATATAGCTATAAATTAGTTTTAATGTGATTATAATAAGGTCGACTACTGTCAATTGAATCTTTCGTGGTTAGTTACAGTCAAGCTTTGAAAAAACTTTGTTTTAAATACCTAATGAATATAATTAAAATTTAATAAAATAATTTTAAGTTATGAGCATTTACTTTAATGTGTTTAGTGCTGTTTATTCACTGTAATGCATCCTAAACTATACCGAAGTCTGGTAACTTCTCAAACAGCCCTCCGACTTAAACATATGCTCTACTTGTTACAGTAATGTTATTAGATTTTTATCTAAAATTTATAATATTTGAAAATTTAAAACTACTTTTACTGCTAGTTTTCAATTTTGCAGAAATTTAAGCAGAATGTTTGAGAGTGTTTAAGTCTTAAGCAGACACATATTATTTAATTGAATATACCTTTGTAAGATCATGAAATGCTTAAGCTACGCAGTAAATGCTTCAATATCTTCGTACCTGACTTTTACAGATAGACAAAATGCAATTAAAAAGACAGTACATTCGACAGCTTTGGCAAATTCCATTAAAAACAAGTCTGAACATGCTGTCAACCATTCAGTATTCGTATTCATATGCAGATATTTTATATTCAAGCACAAAATAATTTGAGAAGACAATTTATTTTGACATGCAAAAAGAAAATTGTGAAAAACACAAAATACAAAAAGAAAAAAGTTGGAAAAGCAATTGACAAAAGGATGTGAAAATCATGTGAAAATCAAGTTTGAAATGTGCTGAATTATTTAATGTAGCATGTAAAGGCTTAAAGTTGTCTTTTCTTACGCTTTTCTGCTCTTTTCACTATGTTTTTCTTTGTCTCTATTCTCTCTCAGTCTATTTGCCATCAGCTGCGAAGACGTTTATGACAGCTGCCTCATGATGTTGTTGTTTGGTTTAATGGTAATTGCTGTTGCTCCGTTGTTGGCAAAAACTTTTAGCATCTTTGTTATTGTTATTTTAGTTGTGTTGTGTTGTTATTATTTTTTGCATCCCTTAACAAGTCAAACTTAAAAAGTTTGTCGTGTCTTGACAGGAAACATTGTTGCCACAGTTGTGCAGGCGACACTCGGCCAATAACACCTACTAACAACAACAACAGTAAAGACTAAATCAACCCTACGTCTAAATAAATTCAGGTGTAATCATGTGTAAATCCTTAAAGTTTATTCTCAGCAATTTCCTTTTGTCCCAGAGCATCTCTTTATGAAAAACACGTAAACTACACGAGTATAAATATACGAATATCCGGTAAAACGATGCGGATGTTGAGGAAGCAACAATAGGTGAGCCTGATGGCAGGTACATGGCACATAAAAGGTTTTGATTAGCAGGTATGAATCTAGCGGGAGTGAAAGGAATTTCTATTAAATAAGCTAACGGAAAAGCTAAAGAAATGTCTATTATAATCAAAAGAGAACTCTAAATTGGATTTGAAATTTTGTGAAATTTCATTTAGTTAGAAAAACATAAAAATAACTTTAAACAAAAATCTTAAAAAGGCAAAGAATTTATGGCATTAAAATGAAATTTTTTTTAAAATAAAATCATATAAGTAATTTGTGATTTTAGACACAGAAACTGGCCGTGTTAAAACCATACTATTTACTGCACTAAACCATTTCATAAAATCAAGTTTATGCAGCTTTAAAGTTGAATAGCTGCATTTTGTTTTAGTGGCCTGTTTAAGCTTAAGAAGCTTGAAAGTACATGTCTACCTTTCTACCTACCGCCCTCTCTCCCCCTGTCAAACTGGCCAAAGGACAACATCGCCTGAACCTGCCAATAACACATAAAATATTTGGTATAAAATAACGCGCATACGCCGGGTCAGCCATGCGGCTCTTCAGCGCGCTGCAGCAAACATAGACAGTAACTGTTGTTGCAGGCAGCTCGAGCACGTGGCATGCCCCCAAGGCAATACAGGTACAATGTTCGAGCGAACGCCGTGCACAATGCAAAATTTATTAGTTCTGCCAAAGGAGAAGAGCCAAACGGGCACAATAACACCAACAAAACTGCAGGCAAATCGCAATTCTGGTGCCGACTTTTTTGTTGCATTGTGGCACGACTTGAGCCCAATAAAAATGGGAAAAAAAGGAAAAAAGTCAGCCTAGATTTGAGCATGCATATATTGAGCAGCGCATTGTAGCCAGATAGCGAGGAGTCCAATTCTCAGCGTATCTTTAAATGCCACACCGACCGCAATAAAAACCGTTTACCTTATGCAGTTTTTTGGCTGTATTTTTTACCCCCGTTTTACCTTACTTGGATTTTGCATTTTTTGGCAGCTACTGCAAGTGCCAACCTTGCCACAATTTTGACTAATTCATGCCACATTGTGCGGCCTTAATTACAAAGTCTTTTCAGCGCAAAAACCACAAAGAGTCCAACAAACACCAAGTCTCTGCATCCTATCGGTTAGGTAAACTACCAATTCCCATCATGCCAGCTCTGTTTACTTACACACCAACTGGAAAATGCTTAAAGTTAAAGCTGGTGAGTTGGCCAGCAGCTTACCTGTAATAAAAGATGTTTAAAGAAAATGGGGAATTAGTGAGATATGTAAGATTGGTAATTTTAGAAATTAAAAAAAAATTAATTAAGTTTTTATATAACTGCTGACCACTAGTTCCCAATTTTTAATTTGTTGAGTCTACAAATAAGTAAATATGCCAAATATTATAATAGTCTCTGAGATCCCGGTGTTTAAACGGTCGGACAGATAGACAGACATCGCTTTATCGTATCGACAACTCCTGCTGATCAAAAATATATGCATTTTATGGGGTTTGTCAATTCTTCATCTGCCTCGTCTACTCATAAGTAAGTAGTTATATGTCTAGTTAGTTAAAGTTCCTGCAGAACTGCTAAAAATACGCATATTCCCAGTGAATTGCTTTTCTATTTAGTGAGCTGCGCTGTTTGTACATGTCTAATGAAAGTGTTCTACAAATATTTGCAGTTATTTGGACAGACAACACATTTTTGTATGAGCGTGTATGTGTGTTTGTGTGTGTTCCGGAGCAAGTTGTGCACATACATCAAGTGTGGCCTTTGGTCACATGCAAATAACGTAAATTTAATTAAATACGTCAATAAATCGCTTGGACAACAAAACGAGCCAAAGAGTTCCCTTGGGCAGGACAACGCTGCGTATGCTTGACTAATTGAATGGGGGCACACAAAGAGCCAAAGAGAGGGGCGGCAGTATCGAGCAGGAGACAGGGACAGGGTTATAGATAATGCCACGCCTCGATTGGGCAAATAACTTGTGCAAACAAGCCAGCTTAAAAGGAAATTGAATTGTCAAATGAGATTGTCCTGACCAACCACGAGCCTCCGTTTGCCGTTTGCCGCTTGTCGCTTTCCACTTGCCACTTGCCACAGGCCGAGCTAATTAAAATTTGCATAATTAATCAACTTTTTCGGGAGAGCAGCACAAAAAAATAAATAAAAAAAATAAGAGAAAGAGCACTGAACACAGAGCTGAACGGAAACGCAAAGCCACCAAAGCGGAAGTGCCTACTAAGTGAAATGCTTCACAAAAGTGCACTTAAAATTGCATTTGAAATTAATTGAATTTTGAGCCAACGAGCAGGGGGGAGGCGTCTGTATCACAATGTCTATTGCAAAATTAATAAGCTTCACTAGCACACGACTAACATATAGGTTGGTTCGATAGGATATGGTTGAGAGCCTTTTAATTTTATGTTAAAATCGAAATTAATAAAATAACAAACTTCAGCACGCGTTTAAAATCACTGACAGTAAATTTAATCTTTTACAGAAAATTAGCTTTTATAAACCAATTCTAACAAGTTATATCGTTTCTCACAATTTGCGGTGGCGGTAGTATCAGTCTGACATACAGACGGATTTTCAATCCAAATTTGGTGTCTCTAGCTCTTATAGTTTAGAAGATGCAGGTGTTCATCCGGACAACGGACAGACAGACAGACGGACATCGCAATATCGACTGGGCTGTTGTTGCTGATCAAGAATATATATACTTTATTTGGTCGGAAACGCTTCCTTCTGCCTGTTACGCACATTTCGCTTCTGACAAACCTAATAGACCGCGCTACTCTCTTTTAGAGTACGGGGTCTAAAAAACACAAACTTTAAAAAATGTTATGGAAAAATATAACTAAAATCAAGTATATTTTTTTGTATTTTTATATCAAAATATTAGTATTCTCTTGGCATTTTAAAACTTATTTTGAGCTAAGTATTTCTTATACACTGCCCGACAACCGATTAGCACACCCTATGCTCCCGAACTTAGGAGCTTAATATCAGGAAAACGAATAAAACATTAAGGATGAGTTTTTTTTTTATTAAAAGAATATTAAATTTCACACGAAAATAAATGGTAGATATGATATTAACTTTATTAATAACATTTCAAATTATTTTAAACAAACTTAACATACAAAATTCACTTTTATTTTTGCGACACTTGATTAGCACAGTCGCTTGAAAAAAATAAAATAACAAAACAAAATGGGTTCAAACTTCACTCAAATTATTTTTTAAAATTAATTTCAATATTTTAGATCTTATTTGTAAACAAATTAATAATGTGTTGAGCCTCCACGATTATGTATGACTTCGTACATCCGCTTAGGTAAGGAGTCATATAATTTTTTGATATAATTGAGTGAAATAGCCTCCCAGGACCTTTTTATTCCTTCAATGAGTTCTGCTTCAGTTGAATATTGCTTGCCGGACTCGTACACCTTTCGTGCCAGACATCCCCAAACATTTTCTATAATGTTTAGGTCGGGCGAGTATGGCGGCCAAGTTAGCAATTCTACATTTTGAGCCTCAATCCAGGTCTTTACAACCCTGGCTGTGTGGATAGGTGCGTTGTCCTGCTGGAACTTCCATTTCAAGGGTCCAAAAATATCCCTTATTGCCGGGAATGCCGTATTTAGTACACCTTTTTACGCAATGGCATTCATACGGCTGGTTAGAAACTGCAGTTCTATAGTGCCAAAGTACGTAATAGCTCCCCACACCATGACACCACCCGCACGGCTGTGCAATCGATCTAAAGTATGCTCTTCCTTTCTGAGATCATGAAAGTAGTAGGAATAGCCATCAGGACCCTCCAAATTGAACTTTTTCTCATCCGAAAAGACTACACGCTCCCACTCCTTGGTCCAGGTCATATTCGATCGACTAAAATCGAGCCGTTGCATCTTTCGAAGTTGGTTTAGAGGTGGTTTTTTTTTTTAATTTTAGACGCTTAATATGTTTAGCATTCGAAATAACTCTTTGCACAGTCCGAACGCATGCTTTAACACCAGTTTTTTCTTTAATTTTGGTGGCAGAGTCGTGAGAATTAGATGCGTGCCTTAATATGATTCGCTTATCAGCTGCTGTTATCACTGATGAGGGCCGACCTTTCATGTTTTTTCCATAAGTGTCCTCATTGTTTAAATATGAGGTAATAACTTTACGGCTGCGTTGAATATTTTTCGATATTTGAAGAATCGAGTGGCCGCACTCCCTGTAAGCCTTTATTTTGCCTTTTTCAGACTCATTCAACGGTTTTCCATTTCCCATTCTTACTTTATTTTATAGATAATTGATCCCAATAATTAATTAATAAACTTAAGCACCCAAACAAGACAGCTTACACGCAAAAATTTACACGAAAACAAAAATGTGCTAATCGGCTGTCGCGACAAAAATGCATGCTTTTTTGTCGCACTTTACAGAAAATAGCAAAGCAAACTAACGACACACTTCTAGAGCTTACAGTTATTCTTAAAATAAGTGAAAATGATGAAGAATATGAGAAAAAAAGAATGAGCATGAAACATTTTCAGAGTAGGGAGATATTTGCCTCTAAACAGAAAGCTAGCGAGTGTGCTAATCGGTTGTCGGGCAGTGTACTTTAAATTAATAATAAAATTTTCCAAACATAAGATAATACCTTTATTTGCACCATAAAAATCTTATAGTCAACTTATTTTGAAACTCTTTTAGTCAAGTTTTAAAAATGCATTAAATTAAATTTAATTACCAATATTAAAATGCCTTTAAATAATGCTCATTGTGTGAAGTGACACATTAAATATTTAATGAATTCAAGTGCAATATGCTGCATGACTTATTTAAGAGCATAAAGTTTCAGTGCAAAGCATAAAAGAACCAAAGGGGATATAAGAGGGGGTAACAGAGGGGGATTGAACCTACCCCCTATTGGGCGAAGCTTGGCAAGAAATTGAGGACAATTTGAGCGACTCATTAAGTGGCTTGTCGAGGCGCTGGCATAGGACGAGGCATTTTTAATTGCAGTTCTCGTCGCTGCTGGCACCCAAGTGTGCATTATGTGAACAGTTTAAGTTTAAACAAGGCAGCAAAACCAACTCCGACACATACTAAAAGTGTAAGGAAATTCAAATGTCTGACAGACTGTCTGATACTAGAATTATTTATTCAAAGTGACTGTGAAAAATAGGCTAATCAAACAAATAATATATAAATTGTCCTATCTTATCAAAATCGAAAGTGAATACGTCAATCTTATCAATCAATCAGTCGTTAATAATAAACTTCCGCCTATCATCAAACTAACCTTAGACAATTGCAGGAAAAACAAAACGTTAAGTGATCAAAAACAATTAATAAAAAATGAAATAAGACGGGAAATATTGAAATCAATAGAAATTCCAATTACTCATGCAAAGCATTAGCAAATTGCTGACATTTGTTAGCATATGTTTTAGATTAACCAAGTTGGCCGAGTGCCTGGCGTCTACAGTGTCTGTTATCAGTCAAATACGATTGACAGGTGTGTCAAGTATTGATAACAAAGCAGTCGCAATACTGTTACTGTTAACATCTGAACAACCTTTAAGTGCGTATGTATAATAATGAAAAGTGAAACTTTTCAAGTGGCATAATCTGGTCTGCAATAGATTGTGTTTGAACAACTACGTATTACCTGGAAATGTTGTAAAAAACTAAGAACTTCCCAGAAAATCTTTTATTAAGTAGTATGTTTAGATAACACATAAACTCATAAGTGCGTGTTCAACAAACCTTACAAATGTATCTTACCCAAAAAGCGCCGTGTCAACGTAATCAGACACAAAAGATAAAAATTCGTTTATATCAACTATTTGTACACGTTAAATACAAATAGAGCGAGCTACTGTTTGAAATTCACTGGACAAAATTCACTCCAAAAGTTCCCCTGTTAGATAAAACTATGGAAAATGTGATTCACGTCAACTGATGGCTAGCATTTATCATGCAGCCTGGCAATTTCCTAGATGAAATGGCGCAATTTCGTGTATCTCACAGATGCGCCAGAGAAATTGCACTTGCTTCTTAGGTGTTGACATTTGATATATTGCACCTCCAATGCATTCTCAATGTCTGCCATAAAACAGACACAAGCACAACATTTTCAATTAACATTTAGTGGTTTTATATGTAGCTTTAATAATGTAGGTGCATTTTATGAGCTTTAGATTGTGATACTTGCATGATTCAGGCACTTCTCTTTCGAGGTCGCTCAATTGTTAATGACATTTAACAACATTGCGTGTTTATTTTTTAATTTAAATCAAATGTTTAACATTGAGTGGAAGCTAAGTAGCTACAAGCCCAGGTGGATGCCCAATAAAACTAGTAACACTAAGAAAACAAACGCGATTGTCATACAAATATCTAATTAAATTCAAAATCTTTAACAAATAATACGAATAATTCAACATGACACATTGTCGCGTAAAACATAACGAGGCATAAATAAAACGGTAAATAATACCAATAATCCGTTACACAATGAAACTAAACAATTGCTTTGACAATAGCCAAAAATATATGAGACACTCAATGGGAAAATTCCAGTGTCAGTTCAAAAAAAAAGTTGGGCAATTAAAATAGAAACTTTGATATAAAATTTACAAATAGATAAAACTTTATCGCCTTGTACAAACATAATAATTTATGTACTCACGGTTGTGATTGTTTACAGTGTACACTATATATTTTTTTTTGAAATCAGTCTAGACAAAGAGTTAGTCACGTATTTGTAACTTTAAGAGCTGGGATATAAAGTATACCCACGTCTATAGTTAACTTAGAGGGCTTTAAAGGGCTCAAAAACTTAGGCATTCTGTTAGGTGCAACGGAACGCAGTTTTATTATTTGTAAAAATTTAATTTTAACAAAGGTTTAGCAAGTTATTTGCTATTTTCATCACATTTGGATAGAAATAAAATGAAGCTATAATTAATTACATGTTTATTTTATAATTAAGCAACTTGTCAGTGGGTTTCTTACTGTACAAATATGTATTTGGCGTAAAATGATTTTTGTTTGAACAAAATTGAATGTGTGAATAGTGCTATAAAGTTGTTAAACAACGACAGCTGCTTGGACTTAACAAAAGCTGACATGCGCGAAAAAGGTTAAGATACATATGTCAAATGAATACTTGAGTATTCAAGTGCAGCGCTCAGAGAAGACGTAGTGAATTTTTAGAACTCAAACTGAGTAATTCGCACAGACGAATCGAATGACTGGCAAATAATGGCAGAAACTTGAAATCAAACAAGTAAAAAGACTTCAAAAAGTGCCTAAAATGTGTAGCAAACAAGCAGATACCCTGCAATTCGGAATATATAGGAATGATGCTTTATATTTTTTTTTGATAACAGAAATATTACAATACTCATTTAATACACTTACAAGTATAAGTACAAATTGGAAAATGTTTAAAACTAACTCTAAAGTCAACATACCTTTGCCGCTTTAAAGTTTCTTTTAATTACAGGGTATTGTAAAGAAAAATAATAAGCGTTTATATCCCATACGTAAGTATGCAAATTTAGCTAAATGACAAAACAAATTGCACTCACGCACACGCCCGAGGCGTCAATCAGTCAAAGGCGACATCATTTACAGTTACTCTGGCAAAGATCAACAAGCCGACACAAACCTCAAAAACGCGTATACGGCCATAAATATGACAGTCAAACAGACAGGCAGAGAGAGGGAGAGAGAGGGGAGTGCGATAGAAAGAGACAATCAGTCAGACTGACACACAATACAAGCCCAGCATTTTGTTTGACAAATTGAGTACGAATACAAAGAAAACACCGCCGTAAGTACAAGCTCAAGTATCTATGGAGATATGCATAAATTTGTACACCTATGGGGCAGGCAGGGGGAGCTGTGAGGGGTAGCTAATTTGCATATGTCTTTAAAATATCTAGAAAAAGCTAATTTTAACAATTTCATTAGCATTTCATTGGGCCAGAGAACACAACATAAGCCAAGTATTTGGCAGATACATTTTTAAGATTTTTGCATAAATTAATTCACTAAATTTGGTATCTAAGCAGGGGATAAGAATGGATTTTGAATAAATGGAATTTAAAAGGGTTTAATAATTATTAAAGTGAGAAGGAGTTAAAATAGCTTGTGTTTTAAATTATTAGAAATTTACTCTAAAGTAAAATTATAAAAATTTATTTAGTTTTACATAGAAAAGCTATAAATCAAGCACATTATTAAGTAGCAGCATCGAATTGCTTTCAACTAAGTAGCTCACAACTTGTTAACTATTTAAAGAGAAAGTCAAATTTAAAGCTTAAAAGATGGTACATATTAACCAAGCTTTAGTGCAATTGCTTCATTACTTTATCGCCCATCAATCAGTAGTTTCATTTTAAAGCCTATGTGTTATTTTCAGGCCCAATTTTCCTCCACGCTGCGGCTTCATCTGAAGACATCTGAAGACTGATTTACTCACGCTATGCTTAACTTAAACTGTTGAGCACTTGAGGAGTTGAGCACTTGAGCTACCTGAGTTTGTTTAGCACTTAATTAACTACATTTTACATCACGTTAAGCACATTAAGCCTTATCAACAGATTGAAACCTATCGCACCATGCAAACGTTCATTGATTGAAATGAAGAAAGTAATTCAACAACAACAAAAACCTTCTCTACTTTCATTGAAGAAATGCCAAAGACACTTGTGAGTTATGTCAAATGCAATGAAAAGGAAAACGACAGACAATAATGATGATATCGACGAAATGATGATGAGAAAACTAAAGTGAAACATGATACAAAGGTGACACACACATATACATGTCATGCACACACACCGACAATCAAACAGACATTCGTACAATTCAGCTCAAATTACAAACTGTCAAAAAATGACTTTGCAGATATGTGAACAATCGCAAAGGATGAGATGGAATAAAATGGAATGAGATTCGCTTTTTTACAAATGCAGCCTTCAGTTTTTTATGCTTCTCAAACGAAAATTGATGACTTTGGATACGCTTTGAAATAAAACATTAAAAAGGTAATGCTTAATCAAAAGTAGTCTACTAATAGTAAATCTTCATTAAATTTATTTTAAAACTAATTTAAATTTTTAATAAAATCCAAAATGATTTTATCTTCTTGTTAAGCGTATAAAAGTAACACGTTGTGCGCAGTCTAGTACAAATGAGTCACAAAAAAGTCAAGTGTCTTTATATTATATATTTGCGTAGCTGGCATTACGTCCGTGGGAGTTTCATCTCTAATTTTTTATCTACGGCTTAATCTGCGACAGTTGGCCAAGCGCAAACAGCAGATTTTTATTATTGTCGTCACATTTCCGCCCAAATTAATACAAATAAAAAACAAAATGACGTCGTAATGTCAGATTACCGTAAAAAACTGATGGCCACTGGCGGTCTCTGACAAATTTGACTTTAACCTCAGCAAATCTTTATTAAATTTGTAATTTAATTGCATGAAAATCAAAATGAATACGATGTTAAGGTTAAAAATATATAAAAAACAAAAAAGATTTAAAGTGTCCTACTCTTCAAGCAACTCTTAAAGCTTATATTATTTAAGCCCAGCCAACTTCCATTGATTTCCTAACCATACGCTTTTATTGATTGATTTATCAATTAAACACAACTCGTTTAGCTCAGATAATTTATTCACAACAAAGTCAGCGAACTTTGCTCATAAAATGACAATTTAAACTGCCGAACGCATAACTCGAACAGCAGCCAGTATTAGCTGAAAGGTCTATTTCGAAGCTAATAGAAAAGGTATGTAAGTCGAATACTTTTTATATCACTTTTCACCTTTATGTGCACCTGAGTAAATTTCCGCATTGTCTGTGACCAAAAATAAAGTGCTGGCAAACCACATTGGATGTTTATTTTTGTAACTGTTGTCAAAGGCAAACGAACAACAGAAACCACTCAATTTGTTTGGCCATAATCCACTGAGATAGCAGCACATTAAATCGTTTTGTCTATTCTCAGACTCCGACTCCGACTCAGCCTCATTCTCCCTCTTTCTCGCTCTGATACTCTATCCCTATCTCTGTTTAGCCATCTCATTCTCTTTCTGGCTGGTGTCTGAATGGTAAAGCAATAAATTGATTTATGATGTCTGCCGCATTTTTAAGCGCCAAAAGTTATGCAACAAAACGAAGAGAAAATGTTTTGCCGCCTCCTGCGGAATTGTGTGGCAAGTGGCCGCAAAATGCTACCATATTTTCAGCAAGCCAACCCAGGAACAACTGCTGTTGCTACATTATGTGGGCTGCATGGGCGTGGCACAACCCAAACGCTTGCCCAACGTGAAATGCAACGCGGTATGTGAATGTGTCAACATTCTGGACCTCAAATTCTCCTCCTCTCCCCCTCTCTCCCTCTCTTACTTCCTTTATTTCGATCTTTCTCATTTCCGCGTCGGAGTTTTTGGTATCGTTTACGGTCACGCCTTCGCTATGGCCATCATTTTTTATTAACAATCATAATTCATATTTATTAATGTGCTCAATTTGTTTTTAATGATATTATGTGCAACTCCTCAGTCTCCTTTCTCCATTCTCCTTTCTACAGTCAGGGCAATGGTGTTAAGCAGCTGCGGTTTGAGAACTCGACACTGATTTACGGTTAAGCAAAAGCTCGTAAATATTTTGCAGTAACGGACACCAGGTACAAATACCCTTGCTCACACTCACACACACACATATATATATATATAATTCTCTAGCTAAATTTAAGGCATTGTTTGTTTACACATCTGATAATGGAGCATGTTCTAGGCATATTATATAAAAGCCAGGCTAACAATTTGCTGGGCTTGCAAGTAAAACACTCGTAAATTTCAAAATTTCTTCAAAAAATATTTCAAATTTATTAGTTGTAATTTTTATTTACAATTCAAGCAGTTATTGTATAGAAAATATAGGAAAAGGTGTGAGGAAAATAAACTGTTTGCTTGAAGAGTCTGAAAAATATTTATATAATTTAAATGCTTCCCTGAGATTGTTAATGCTTTAGGCAATTAATAATACTAGGTTCAGAGAAGAACTAAAAAGTGTTTATTAAAAAATATCAGCTTAGTTTTTCTGGCACAGAAATCCGCATTTGCTTTCAACAGATTTCCAATCATTACTTTTCAAAAGTATAATAGAAAAGCCTCGAGAACGAAAAACGAAACGAAATTTAATGAAAAACGTTCAATTACTTAAACGTTGAAAGCAAACGAAAAAGAAGCTTGAAAACCAAAAAATAAACAAGTAAAGAAACAAGAACTACAAGCACAACAATGGGCAACCAAGGAATACAATGCGCTTGGACCTGGCCAAGAAACCGGGTCACGAAAACATTGGTCAAATGACTTGGTCAGAAACAAATACACAGAAACTAAAGTAAACTTGGAAGTCAAGCACGCAAAAAGGACGAAATGATTAGGACAAAACCTCAATAACAACAAGCGAATGACGTATAAATATGAGTGAGTTTTTTGTGTAGCTGTGTGTGTGTGTCTGTGTGTGTGTGTGTGTGTGTGTGACGGGATAATGTGGCAGCTAAGTTGGGATAAAGAAAAGCTTTTGCAAATCCTCACAGATTTGTTAAACAAAAAGACATTTTAATTAAGGAGCATTTGACGTGCAAAATGTATTTACTTATTAAGGAGGAAAGATTTATAAGCTCATAATCTGACTGAAAAATTTGAAACAATTAAAAAAGCAGCTGATACTTTTATTTACCACTACTAGTTAACCACTAACAGTGCCATCGCTAGGATTAACAGTGCCTTTATGAGTTTACATAAATAAGATAGTGATCTCGCTCTTACTAATAAGAAAATGAAGGACAGAGGAGACATAAGAAAAGATCAATTGAAATGAGACGCAAACAAAAGAAGAGGCAAAAAGAACTGATGAAATAAAGAATTTTTTAAGATAGAATTAATTGCGTCTACAATGTGTATTATATTTAGACCCTGTATGCATTAAGAGTAATGTTTTCTGCATAAAATAAGATAGCTTTTCATACTAAATGGCAATTTCGCCATTTCTTTATAAGGAACAAATAAATGAACACTCAAAAGTTTATTTTTAAGCCAAATGGAAAAAGCCGAATGTAGAATTTTAAGTAGATAGAATGAAAAGAAATTGACTGAATGGCTTTTTCGCTTCAAATGTATTAAGTGAGCCAGCTTATTTAAGTTAGTTGAAGCGCACTAAGTACTGCAAAAGTGTGCCCATATCTCCATGCAGTGCTCTATTATACGCTGCCCACTTTAGTAAACTCATTAAAAGTTTTAGAACTCTCCCCGTAGCCTCAAAAGATGTCGACATATGTACGCCCAGATGGGATTATAGCCAAAACGTTGAGGGGCATACACTTTAATTCGTATATTGTATTTTGTTGAGGCCTCGGCATATGCTGCCACAGGAAAGACAATATGACAGCAAATTAAAAATGAAACAAAACTGAAAGACGTTCAAAAAAACAAAAACTCACAGCTCACAATTCAGAACTGAGAACTCAAAACTCGTTCACGATGCGGAAATGAAAATAAATGTGCTTGTGTAAGTTACGAGTTGTGAGTTTCATGATGGTTCTAGCTTTTGTTTCCTGCGCGACAAAAATCGTTAAGAAAACTGCAGTCCCCGATGAAAACAACCAAGAAACAACAAGAAAAACCAAAAAAACAAAAAAATAACTTTTCAGCTGCGCGCTAAAAGTTATTCTTCACTTGTTTTTGTTGTTCTTGTTTTAATTTATGCCCACGAGAGGACGGCAGTTGGTAGCCGACAAACCTACAAACTGTTTCATATATGCATTGTAGGTGCTGCGAAAGCTGCTTAAAAGGATTAGCATACAGCAGGCAAAGAGTCCTTGACCAAAATTTATACAGCGTGAAAGCCTTGCGAATTTGGAGCGCTCTAAAGAAGTTGTGCCACAATAAAATTAAAATGGAGCACTTCAACTATTTAAGCCAAATAAAATGACATTAAACTTTAATTCGTTAAAAGTATCTGAAACTTGCGACTTAATAAAAAATTTAAATTAATTTTAAGTGCAATGATTTCAGAGATGTTAACTCAAGAAAACAACAAGTAGGTTATACTTAAGTTGTAGAGACTGTAAATAATGCATTAATTCAGTTTATTTTCAAGTTTATTTAGCTCCATAGAAAAGCATTGCATACTTCAGGGCTCTCACATGGCCTTAGACCTTCTACTAGCTATATTCTTCGCTAAATACAACTGATACTGATGGAATACATAACATTAAGTAATATAAGAAGTGTAAGCTACGTTTTGTTGTTACCAAGAAGTAAAGTTTTAACTTTTAAGTCACATACAAAGCTATTTAATTAAAGTAGCTGCTCTAAGCAACACATTCAAGCTAAAATAGCTACATGTTTGACCACGTTTTGTACGCATATCAGTTAACTAACACAATTTATTTAGCCACATGCTGTAACTCTTAAGAAATTGAATTACAATTTGCATTCACATCAATTATAGCCACAATCCGGTTCAAAGCCACAGGCCGAACTATCGATTTGAGTAGCCACAAAAGCCCCAGAAATAGTTTTATTCGATAGCTAGACACTGTGTGTACAACACACTTTACAACGGTCTCTGTGTGAGTGTGTGAGAGAGAAAGAAAAAGCTTTTAAGCAATCAACAAACTGAAAAACGCGCATGCAGCTAAAAATTATAATGTATTTTGCACTAATTCATTTAAAAGGATGCTCGGCCTTAGCCTCAAGCTTGGCCTAGGCAACACAGTGTCTGTGTGTGTGTAACAGAGTGGCTGTCATAGAGAGCCTTTAAGAGAACTAGTGTGTGCTACTCTAGTGTTGCTCTTGTGGTTTGTGCTTCTTGCCCTTGTGCCTCAGCCTACGAATCACTCAGTTTGGCCTAGTGGTTTGAGCCGATGTCAAGTTTGAGTGGCTACACTGACAAAAGCAAAAACCAAAACTGTTGTCATAAATTAACTAACACAAGTTTAGTTTTATAATATTAAGAAAATAAATCTTTCTTTTACATAAGAATGTAATGCTCCTTGTCGTTGTATAAGTATTTCTCACAGTGTACTAGTGCTGCTGCTCAACTTAGCCAGATATCTGAAGACTGCATTGATATTGGATAGTTGCCAATAGCAAGTGAACAGCAGCTAGCACGTGCTTTCGGCCAATGCAGCTAAAAATATATAATTAAATTTCTTAAACTCGGCCCGAACAGATCAAGCGTACGTGCTGCGCTACAGCCTGGACTTTTGACCATACACAAAAAGTTAAAATGCAATTACAACAACAAGAGCACAACGAAGAAGGAGAAGAAGTAGGAAAATATATGTCTGGAAGTTCTTAGTCTTAGCCCGTTTGCATAACAATTAGCCAGTTGAGCTTGAGTTGCCCTAACTCTTAGACACTTTAACCGATGATTTGTGCAAATGTTTTTGACGTCGCGACGTCACTGCTGCGCTTTGTCTGAGACTTAACCATTCAAGACTTGTACAGTCCCCCGACTTGTTCGCATTTGCATATTAATTACAACAAAGCACGCCATTATTGTCGCTGTCGCTGTCGCAGTCGTCGTTGCCATCGCTATTGTTGTTGTTGTTGTTATAGCCAAGAGTGCTAGCAAGATTAATTGAGTCTCGCGTATCCTAAAAGTAGACTATGCTATTTTTGTTGGACTTTCACTAAGTGTTTCGCCTCGCAGCTTGTTAACTGCCATTGAAATGGGCTTTGTTCTAACCAGGCTCAGCCGTAATCAATGACAGCTTTGCGGCTAATCTATATGCCAATAAGTGGCAGCAAATTATCACATAGATTGATAGATAGATACATCGAATGCTTAGATAAACAGTTAGCCAGTTAGATGGATGGGCCGATAACAAGCAAGATAAATTACTTAATCGACAGCGTGCACATCATATTAAATACTCTGCTCAATTAACTAGCGGCTAATCAGCATTTTTAGTAGCCGCTAGAGGTCTTCAGATTGATTAATTCATAGATATGATATGATATGACGTACAGATAAATTGCTAAAGATAAAAAATTCAATAGGTATGAATAATAAAATAGTTTACTAAAAAGAATTTATGTTACAAAAGTTATTTATAAAAAACGATTTTAAACAAGTTTGATTAGACTAGTAGAGATAACTTTGGACCGTCAAAAGTCTAAGATTTTCATTAAAAATTTATAACTGATTTAACGGCTAGTTTTCCTTTAAATATTGTTAAACTTCTTGTTATATTTACATAAAAACTACTGAACACTCTTTTAATCAGCGAAAAAATTCAGTTTTCACTTAATTTGCTCTTATCTATACAATGTAGTCACACAAAATAAGTGGGAACGTTGAAGTATTTATCATAACAACGCTGTTAACAACACAAATATTTGATAATAAAACAAAATAATCAAATTTATTATCATAAAACTAATATAGGCGTAGGGCTTACCTTATCCAAAATGTAATGCAATAAGCCCAGTTATTGAGCTTCTGTAGCCTTGTCTGCAAAAGATAAGAAATTACGAATAAAAGGTTAATGAGAATTGAGTCAAATTCAAAGGGAAAATTGATAAATTTTTAATTTTTAAGCCCTAACAATTGAAATATTCAGGAGTGCAAAACATTTTCAAGTGTTTTAAGTAAAAAGTATCAAAAGTTATAATTTTGATCATAATTTAATATTCAACTTCCGTTTTCCCACAAAACTGTTGACAAACTCTTGAGATTCTATTAATTCATTTAGCGCAAAACAACTGTCATTATGTAATTGGCTTTCAATTACAATGGTAATTAAAATAATACCCCAACTTGTAAGACAAACCAAAGCATCGCCTATTTAGCCAAGTTACTTAAGCTGTGCAAAAAAGAAGCTAAAGAAAATCGAGGAAACCTCCATATTCAGGTGCCATTACCATTAACGTAATGACTTTTCAACAAACTACGTGACACAGAAAACTTTATCGACAAATTTGCCATAAACATAATTAGCAGACGGTCTGTCGATGTCGATGTGGGCGAAACTTCAACTCAAACTCAACTCAGATTCAGTTTCAGATTCAGACTAAACTGTGAAACTGAGCAACTGAAGCAGAACAAGTGCCAACTGGCAAACTGGTCAGATCTGAGCGTTAAGCGAGACAACGGAAGTCAATTTGTATGGTTCGTTGGTTTTAGCGTGAATATTGCAAATTTAGAATTAGTTTCGAAGGATGTTATGGGTAGGCAAACAGAGGGAATACGTGAAGCTGAGAAGTAGATAAAACAAGAAAAAACGGTTATCTTCGGCTATCCGAAGATTAAATTCCCTTGCAGTCATGAATATTGCGTTAATTTGGTTTCAATCACCAGTTATTTCTATGGTAGCTACATATATGATATAGAATTTAGATTAAGTTTAGTCAACAGATGGGACACGATTAGAAATTGATTCTCCGTGAATTTCGTTGAAATCGGACAATAGACACCGAAAATGTTCATACATTTCATGCATTTCGAGCGATTGTTCCTATGGGAGCTATATGATATAGTGGTCCGATATGTCCGATTTTTACAAATGATCTGCGTGCAGAGAGAATACAAATCTGTAACAAGTTTCATTATGAAAGCTTTAAAACTGAGAGAGTAGTTCGCATAGAAACAGATAGACAGACGGACATGGCTATATCGACTCGGCTGTTGATGCTGACCAAGAATATATATACTTTATGTGGTCGGAAACGGCTCCTTCAATGCGTTACAAACTTCGTGACAAAATCAATACATCCTCTGCAAGGGTATAATAAAGACAGAAATAGAGATAGACATAGAAATAGAAATAGAGTATAGAGAGATGTGAGACCAACTCACTGAAAATTAAATTAAAGTTTTCATTATTATTTTTCTGGCCAAAGTTAACAAGAAAAATTCAAAAATATTCATATTTAATTCGAGTTAACAAAGACACAAAATTTACAAAATTATTAAGAGAAAAATAAATTAAAAGGAAGTCAATAACAATATAGTTAAGTTAATTAATCGAACAGACTTGCAGCTAAATTGCACTTATCTTTGTATACTTTTTACTAGACTAAAGGGTATCTTAAAGATATCACACCCAGTAGTAACTACCCAGTTTTAATTTTCCTCGATAACTATTTTTACTAGACTAAAGGGTATCTTAAAGATATCACACCCAGTAGTTAACAGCCAGCTTTAATTTTCCTCGATAACTACCAAACGTATAGAACTTTCGTTGGTTATTAATTGCTTCAAACGAAAGTTATGGAAACCATAAACACTCAACACGAACCGATGACGTCAATAAATCGTATAAATGCATTGTAATAAACCTCATTTATATAACTCAATATTACAACCGATATTATGGGACATCGAATTAGCATTACAATGGCAGGGCGACTCGACCAATTTTGCAATTTGAATGCAGAGCTCGGTCAGTTGAGTCGCATAACACCCTGGCGACTGTTCTAATGAGCAAATTAAAGCAGATTTATCTATAGTATATTATTATATGTCTTTTTTTTTACAGTAGCCGCCGAGGGAAATAACAATAAAATAAGTTGGGGAAAACAAAAAGAACTCGGTATAAAATAATAACTCGCTGCCCCAGAGGGCAGATAAAAATCGTTAAGCGATGCGAACAATGGAATTGGCTTTTAAATTTTCTGATAAATTAGTCGGCATGGGGAATATTTAACATGATTTCATTAATGAATGATACGCTTGGGTTATTGAACCAAACACAGCTGGAAATAAATGGTCAGTTTATGCCATTTAAGATTAGAAATCGTAAAGAAAAATGCGCTAAGAAACAGAAAACAAAACAAAACTTTTGGTATAAAATTCATGATGAGTTTATAAAAGATTATCTGTTATTTACAGCATTATTTATGGCATATCGAATTAAAAACACATTCATTTTAAGCAAATTTGTCCATCAATCATAGAGTGTAAGACCAGGAAATTTGTCTTTAAGTTTAAAAGTTATTTTAAATAATTTTAAAAAATATTCCGAGTAATTAATTGAACTCTTGTTAATATTAAAAAAGTCTAGGCACCACAAAAATTTAATTTTATACATTAAAACAACATGGAAATAGCCAACTCTCAGCCTAATCCGCAAAATTAATAGGTCACTCATTCGCCAGAATGTTGCCGCCCAAAAGCTCTACTGAAACGCCAACAAAATAGCATATGAATCACTCTCGGAAACATGGCCATGTCCCCTAAGTAGGACTTTTGGGTACACTCTCCCGCACGATAGCTATTTCAATTCAATCAACCATAAACAGGAGTCCTCGCCTCAGGTGCTTGTCATGCGGACAACATGGAACTGCCACATAACCACGCCCATTCCACAAGGTGTCAGCACATCAGCCGACGCGTTGCCAACGGTACCGGTCCCACCAACAGTGACGACCCCATCCCCGGACGGTTGCGTGCCTAATTGTTAGACAAGTAAACCTGCCTTCTGGTTGCCATGACACCTGCGTCGGCTACGAAACCAGCTAAAGTCTCACAAGACAGCGGCGCTATGCCAGCTACAAAGGCATCCAAGCTTATATGACTTAAAAGTCCTTAGGGTTTAAACTGAATAGTTTCAAACAAGCTAATACAAGCAACTAAACATAGTGTCACTGAGTTAAGTTGTTGTGTTTAGTTCTAAGCATCAGAAACTGAAAGTCAGTCGTTTACATTATTAAACGATTTAACGCTCTAATTACTGGGGATTTTAATTAAATTTTAGTCATATAAAAAATGATTAAAGAAAGTAAAAAGTCTAGAGTTAACTCTGGATTATCATACACACCCAATTAAATAATAATTTTAAATATTGGTGTGCTTAAAATATATGATTGTTAAAAATAGATGAAATTAGAATTGTCTGGCCACTTAAAAAAAGTTAATATTTGAAGTCTACAAATAAATTAATTAAATTATAGATTTATTCTATGAAGAACATTATAGTTGAGCTACTCCTTTCAATCAATTCTCTTCAAGCAAAATCCCAATGCAATTTAAACGCATTGAATCGTTAAAAATAATAAAAGTGTTTGAAAGCAGCTTACACAGTGTGAAAATATAAATATAATATTATAAATATTTTTATAAAAAAGCGAAAAAAGAAAAGGAAAATGGGCAAAAAGAAACATAAATTCTATTGATGAGCATTGAAGCAGCTAAGCAGCCAGTTCGCTAGCCCAACCCTCATAACAAACCCTAAGCTAAACGAAATACACACGCACACACACAAACGGACACCACACCCCACTCCCCACACCACTGCTGTCCGAGCTAAACTTTTACAAATGGCCGAGTTTGAGTTAGGAAAGTGTAAAGAAAGGAAATGAAACCGAATGAATCGAAACGAAACGAGAAGGAGAAGGAGAAGCAGAAGCAGAAGGAAAAGTAAAGGAAAAGAAAACAAAATGCACAAAATGCTTATTTGCGGTTAACCACAATACTGTAAACTAATACTAGGGCCAGAAGCTCGTTGTCATAAAGCCCAAACAAGGAGTAACTAGGAAGGGAAAGGGGGTTTCTAGGGAAGGGGGTTTCTAGGGAAGGGGGTTTCTAGGGCAGGGGCTGCACAACCCTTGGCTGACAGCTGACTTGAAACTTCTTGAAGTTGACTTGGTTTACATTTGTGGTCAAAACGAGCGCTGATTAATTCAAGTGTAAATTGCATTGTGCTTTGTATACAATTTTTTATTTAATTTTTTTACTTTGGTTTTTTAATTCCTGAATTTTAACTGTTAATTAATTGTGTGCCAAGGTTAAGTTCCCTTTTTTGGGTTTTCGAATTCGGTTTTAGGGATTCCACTCGACTTTGATCGATGAACGTGCTTTGGCTCGTTAATTACACCAAGTCGTTTTTACGTCACTTGATTGAGTTTCGTATCGTTTCAATTTTTGTTTTTTATTTTTTTTTTATTTTATGGCCCAAGTAACGCGAAAGTGAAGTTCATTATCAAAGGGCAAATCCCAATTAAAGTTTATGCTGTTGAAAATTTCCTTAACGAAATGAAAAGTTGTCTCCAATTAGCACACGTGATGTTGGGCATAATTAATGAGCAGACACTGACTTCTCATACCCTGTAAACAACTTGTGACCCAAGCGATAAACTTTACTTCCTTCCGGCTGCTAAAACCTTTAACCCTCAAGGTTTCTTGGCTAAATCTCAGCGTAATACAAATGTCATTTCCTAAAAGTTCTTTAATTGTTTAAACTCTTTTAAACCTTTTTTTTATATTTTTGGTGGGGTTTTTTTAAGCCGACTCAAATTCCAAATATTGCAAACGTCGGAAAACGCAAGAATTGAAATTAATGCGGCAGTTAAATTTTTTAGACAGCTGCAGAGGGAAAAAACAGAAAACAGTGGAAAAAAAATCACAAAAAAGTTGCTAAGCATTTGACCTGCTGAACCCTGACACGGCACGTGCCCCCCTTTGAGTATTTGGCGTTGTTTTTGTTGTTGCCATGACGCCTCTTCACAACACAAATTATGAATAAATATTTTGTTGTGTTTGAAATGTGTGTATAAGTGTGTATGACTGTAGTCTGTCAGTCCTCAAAAGTAACCAGACAACTCTTGGTCTTTGGGTCAGCCAAACGAATTGTTTTTCTCGTTATGCACCGTCTGAATGCTTAATTAATAACTCGTCGTTTGGCAATTGAACAATTAATTTAAACAAACTACGCAAAACGTTGATTTCTACAGCATATATTTAAAATATATATATTTAAATTTGAGCAACAAACAAACAACTTTGTCAACTCATTCGCCGCACAAACTGAACTATAAATAGTTGACAAACTAAATTATAAATGTTTTATGCAATTTAGAAAGAGCACACAAAAGACTTAAAAATTCACTCAACTTTTCTATATATGTACATTTTTTAATATATAATTCAGAACATATCAAATTACAGTCGCCTTTACAACTCAAATTATTTACAACTCAAGTTAACTTTTCCAACAAATTACAAACTTTTAAAACACAAAATACAAAAACTGCACATTAGTCAAACCGAAAAACTGCTCTGCGCTTTTTAAAGACCAGTTTTATGGGCAAGTAAATTACATAGTGTAATTTATGGCTCTTTATTTTTAGTGCACAAATATTTTACAAATTATGGCAAACAAAAGTCTTCAGCTCGGAGTTTTTTACTGTAACAACAAATAGCTAAAAATTATTTATTTATGATAAAAACCTAAAGAAAAAAATATTTATCTTTGAGTAAACTTTTACTGTCTTTAAATTTTACTATTTAACAAACGCTCATCATAAATCAGCAGCAACTATAAAAGTCTTTGACTGTAAATTCTTTATAGTTAAATTGTATTATTTAAAGTCAGCGCAAGTTAACGTTATGGTGCTTTAAGAACAAACTTGCAAATTAAGTAACTTTATTTTTATAGCTGAGAAATCAAAGGAAAATACTGAGATTTTTTTAATGTATATTAAAGACAGATTAAACTATGTGCCATAACTGATTTTAAAGCGATTCCCTGATTAATAGAATTTAATTTGTTGCTCAAAACACGAGTTGCCTCAGTAGCCTGCCACTTCCTACTACTTCTTTTTCTACTTCCTTCTACTTCCTACACTTCTTCCCTTAATCACAATATACCCCTATTCCACTCAGCGCGTATACAATTATGAAACAGTTTAGCTTATTATCCAGTTTCATAAGTCCACATACACAAGAACTGGCGATTTGTTACTTCCGTTTAGGCATTTGCTTTGTGCTTTTGTGTTTCTTTCCTTTATCAGTTAACCAACTGTGGAATTATGTCAGGCTTATCGGACCCACTAAGCTAACAGTGCGCTAACAGTGAGCCCTTTTCCGCCTCTTCCTCTGACTTCACTACGGAATGTGCAAGATTATCTGCTGAGCTCCGACTTAGTGGGAAGAAGTATCTTATTGACATTCACGTGATAACAAGCAACAATTGGATGTAATTTTATATACTACTGCTACTTTGAAGTACTTAGTTAGTTTACCTGCTAAACAAACAAATTCATTACTAGATAAGTTATCAAAAAAAAAGCTTTCAAGTAATTATTTATTCAAAGTGACATAACAGCAAGTGTGAAACTATTTTTTGCTCATCATTATTTTATGCCTTCTGATTAAATGTTTTAAAGGCACAGAAAAATATAAATATTCTGTTTTTCCCCCGTTAAATGCCATCAGATTTTAAATATACAAATTTAGATATTTGTTTCGCGTCGAGTGTCAATTGCTATTTTTAAATGTTCACGCATTAATTTAAATTATGGCTATATGACAGAAAAAAATAAATAAATTCTTTTGACATTTTAAAATGTTTGACATGCGAATTAGCTGTTTTTTTTGTTGTGAATTTTTTTATGAGGCTTTAAACCACTTATTAAATACTAATCAATCTGTTAACAAATTTGTGAATTATGCCAAAAATTAAATAAATTAGCTGCCTAATAAAAAATGAGTCTGAAATTCATCTAAATAGCTGTTTAGGAAGATATAAATTTATAAATGAGCTAATTAAATCAGTTGACAGTTTATTGAACAGTTTTTTTGCTTATACTTGATGTATGAATCCAAATTGAAAGTTTTAAAAACTATAAAAATTATTATTGTTTACACAGTTACTTTAAAATTAATGTAGTAAATTGCCATCTCTGCTTTTTTTACGTTTAAACAACACAACGAGTTTTCCGCTCAGCAGGTGACGAAAGGGAGGGGAGGGGAAAATGAACAGGTGGATTTTAAGTCTGAGAAAACTATTGTGAAAAAAACTCAAACTTGTTAACACTGATGTTAAACAAGGCACTGGAAAAGTGTTTAAGATTTTGTTATTATGCTACGATTACTCATGTTATTTCCATGGCAAACAACTAGATAATGATAACGATTCCGATTAGAACACAACGAAAACATTACTAATTAAGCACTATAAGAGATTAATAAGTGAATTACTTTTATCAGAAAATATGTAAACAACGTTGTAGTCAAAAAGAAGTCTAATATTTTTAGTACAAAAATGTATTATTAAAAGCTTGAAACTATTGAACAAAACGCAAATCCGCACAATAGAAAATTATTAACGATAATCTTATTTTTGATTGCCTATAAAGCCCAGGAAACAGTCATAGATTGTTCTCATATCAGTAATAAAAATGTAAAATAATTATAAAAAATTCCCATTTAACTACAAAAAAGAAAAGATTAGCTATTTTTTTTGTCGACGATCATAGAGTTAAAACAAGAAAGAATGCTATAGTCGCCTCGCGACTTTAGGATACCCGTTACTCAGTTTCAGTATGTTATTCACAATGGTGATCGATAAGATAGCTTGGCAAACAGAACATTTTCATACAAATTCATGTTTAGAGCATATTTTCGACCGATCGTTCCTATGGGAGCTATACGATATAGGAGTCCGATTTGGATCGAACTTGGTCAGTACATCTCTTCCTAGACATGTACTTCCCGTGTAAATTTGCCTCGCTAACAAAAAAGTTTTCTATACTAAAACATTCTAGTTTTACCTATGCATTTACCTTTATATGAAGATAGAACACCCTAAAGTGGGCGTGTCAAAAAACAAAAACAAACTTGTACTGCTTGGGTACCTTTTGATTTGCGACCCCTATCATCTTTCTAGCTCTTATAGTCTCTGAGATCCTTTTGTTCATACAGACGGACAGACGGACGGACGGACAGACGGACATGGCTATATCGACTCGGCTATTGATGCTGATCAAGAATATATATACTTTATGGGGTCTGCCACGCCTCCTTCTCCCTGTTACACACATTCCAACGATTACAATATACCCTTTTACTCTGCGAGTAACGGGTATACAAATTTATTTGCATTAAATTGGAAAGCCCCGATTGCTTTATACAGGGTATAATAAGATCAAATCCAGTATGAAAAGTGTGGGTAAACCCGTAACGGAAATTGCCGCTGCTGTTATTATTGAACACTCATGCACACACACACACCTAAGTGTCTCCCTCTGCATTTTAACGCACAGATAAAAAGCCGGTCAATACGCAAAAAATAAAAAAAACTTAAATTAAATTAAAATCAATAGAAAGAGGCGAATTACTCACGCAAACAATAAACAAACGATAAAAAAGAAACTTGACAATAGCGACGCAATAAGTGTATTTAAATACTTTTTAAAATAAATATGTATATGTATGTATGAAACTTACATCACATTCAACATTCACTACATTCGCTAAGAAAACAGCGAGCAAAAATTAACAGCAACAACAACAGTAACAACTACAACAATAACAGTAAATGCAACTTGGCGCTTGACTGCTGTAACTGTATACAGTGTATGTTATGTTGTTGTTGTTGTTGCTGCTGCTTGAAATTTGATTTCTTTTGACTTTGCTTTTGCTTTTGTTTGATATTTTGCTTCCTTCTTTATTTTGGTGTCTCTCTTTTCTCTTTCATTTCTTTTTTTTTTTTTTGGGTGAAACTGAAATAAATGTTGTGTAGAAACACGCGGCCCAAATTGTCGCTACTGTTATTGTTGTTGTTGCTGTTGCTGTGTGTCTGCTGAGCTGCGGGCCTCATGAATGAAATGTGCGATTAAAAACATAAAAGGCGTGATGCGTTGTACAACAACAACAACAACATCGGCAGCAACAGCCGCAACTACAATAACAACAACAACAACCAGCGGATAGCAACACCAACTATAAAACGAAACGAGTTTTGTGGCTTTGGCTTTGAAAAAAAAAAATAAGATAAACACAAAATGTAAGCGCAAGAAAATAAAACAAAGTTAGGCTTCAAAAAATGTAACACCAAATAACTAAAAGAATTGATAAAACAACAACAAATGCTACAAATTAGGTTCCACTCACACACCCACTCACGCACACTTCAACGCACACACACACACACATTACTGCATCGCAGACAGCTGATTTTTGGCAGCAAGTACGAAAAATGCTTCTTGTTTTCTGCTTCCAACTAGAATTGTTGTTTTATTTAGGTGACGCGCACGCACACATGCTTAAACATGCACACTGTGCACACAGCACACAAACACGCAGACAAACGTTCACACAGCCTTATAGGCTGGCCGCACGCCTCGAATGTTGCACTTGTTTTTATTACTGCTCGCTTTATGCATTTGACTTTGAGTGTGGGCCGTAAATATAATTTCTTTTAGCTTTTATCTTGTACACACCTTGCACTAGCACTGATTGGCACGCTTTTATTATGTTTATTATTCTTTTATGTGTTATTTTGCGAAAATCTCATTGTTGATTTCCAATTTCTTATTGGAGCTACTTATTGGCACGCGCGTAGCCACCCGCACGGTTGGAAATTTCTTCATAGACTGTTAACAGTAAACTGTTAGCCGTCGCATTTTGCCATAACAGCTGTTGATACTTTGGGCAGTATACAATTTGGTATTTTTTAGTGCCACTGCAAGAGCTAATACTCTCCGAGCGCTGTACAGCTATCTTACAGAATGAGAGAAATGCTGTTAGCTTTAGAATATATTTAAGTTTAATTTGTCTTTTGAGCTAAAACCTATTAAATTCTTTGTTGAAACCTAGAACTTTATTGAAGAAACACTAAACTTCATCCGAGCTGACGCCAATTTAAGTTTAAAAATTTCAAAATACCGGCTTCTGTTAAGAGCAGCGTTGCCACTTTTTAACAGTGCCATTCACCCAGTTCAATTTTAATATCAAGTTTAAATTTACCGGCATGGAAATCATAACATTCAGATATAAGCAAAATTTACACGTGTTCATATTGCATGCGGTTTAGACATGAATCAATAGAAACATCTTACTCTCTGCTCAAAGCGCCAGCAATTACAACATCAATCAAATAAATGGTCTTAAATTCCTTAGTGTCTAATTGAACATAATAACAGCAGCCAAGTAGACAAGCAGCTGGTATCCTATATCCACACACATACTCCACTTCCAAGTTCATGTTGATGTACCATTAGCATTCCCCTCCCCATTTCCCCCACACATTTCTCTCTTTCTATGGGTGCGTCCGTTCTGCAAGCAATCAATCAATCAATCGCTCAGCAAACTTTTTGCAACTTAACATTTCAATCGCATGCCAATGTTGATGCTGGCATGCAAAACTTTATTAGCCGAAGCTCTGAGGAGCTGAGCTGGTGACGATAATGATGACTGGTTCTGGTTAGCAAAGTGGCAGAAAAGCGGCACATCCCATTGAATTGATATGAAAATGGAAAAGGCAAACGAAATGGATGTGGATATGGATATATTTTTAATGGCACCAGCTGGACAGGTGCAGAGAGTTGTGTAATTTGTTTACCTTTCGGCCGCATCTTCAGTTGGTAAGGCCCTGTATATTATATAAGTAAAAGGTCTACAAGGTTTGTGTAAAACAATAATTTCCATAAAGACTGGCCAGTGGACAACCCTAACAAGCCTATCAGACTGTCTGTTAGCACACTGTTAACACCAGACAGCGCTGTCATAAAAGCTAGTTGTATTCTAGTTAGACTCCAATTGGATTAACTAAGTTTACTAGCATATAATCATATTACTCAATGTTTTGTTGAATTATTTGTTATAAAACTACAGGGTCTATCAAAGTCTAGTTTACAAAACAACTAAACTTCATTGTCGATATTCTCTACCTCTCGAATGAGGGCTAATAAGGTATCTCTTCTTGGCTTAATGAATATGAATTTAACTTTATGGCAAAACAATTGTTTTCAATTGCTGCACAATTATCTGGCGTTAAGCGCCAGAAGGTTCCACCAGAGCATCCAAAACACTCCGGAAATTCAATTAAAGGCACTTTTCCGGCTCGCATTTTCCGACACCTGCCGGCAATTAATAAGCTCTGCAAGGAAATACACGCAAAATGGAAGGTTGCCAAAAGCAAACCGAATATAAAATTTCACTTCAGCAAGGAGTGTTTTAATTTTACTTTAACTTTACTTAAAATACTATAAGTTACATATTTTTATCAAATAATTTAATTTAAATTTTTTAAGCAATTTTCTAGTGTATAAGAAAATTCGGTGTGTGAGAACATTTAATCTGTACTTCATCTCTCTTGCACTGACTCTCGTTATTTTTCGTTTTCCTTCGCATTTCTGTGAGCATTATACGTGAGAGTTTTAAGTTTATTTTAAGTTACGTCACCAAAAAAAAGCCAACAATTTAAAACAAGCTGTTAAAAAAAACAAGAAATTTTTAGGAAATAACACACGGACAATTCTGAGACCCCTGAGGCCCCGGCGGATAGACGACACATTATGTCGAAACGGAAATTAAATTTCACTCACCACATTTTATTTTTTGGCTGTTTGGACTTTTCCTTGACAATAACGACGTTTTAGTGGCAATAGGGAGCAAGTGGCTTAGTGGCATGTTTGTTATAGTTTATATGTTAAAATATATAAGTTAAAGTTGCAATTTAAACTTATTAGATATTTTACTTGTACAATATTCAGCGGTGTTTTTAGAGGGGTCTTTTTAGTATGCATCCGTATGTACACCTAGATCTCAGGCACTATAAGCGCTAGAGCCACCAAATTTGAAATGAAAGTCTGTGCTTATGTCAGGCAGTTTGAGTTTATTTCAAATTGGTGCCACGCCCCCTACCGCCCACGAGAATTATTAAAAACTATTTTCATGTCAGCATAGGAAACTATAAAAGTTATCGTCACCAAATTTACACATTATATGTATAGTACCATTATAACTATTCCCACCAAGTTTGATCTGGATCGGACAATTGTAGTCTATAGCTCCCATAGGGGCAATCGGTAAAAAAATTAGCTTCAAATGTGAATTAATATAAATAACTTATACGTTGACTAAACAATATTAATTAAACTTATACAGCATACATTTGCCAGTAATATATATGTACATACTGACCAAATCGAACTACTATATCGTATGACTGTCATATGCTTATCTTGTTAATTACTACAAAAATACTGTATTAAACTTATTTTAATTAAAATTCTTCCAATAAATCTAAAAGTCCTGTAAGAATTTTCTATAAAATTCTAGTGTAAATTATTATCTAATTAATTTATTATATTTATTTATATTTACTATTATTTAATTACACTTTTTGGCGTTCTTAAATTTAGAAAATAAAAATCTCATAATAAATATTTTTTTATTCCAATTTATTTTCGAATGTTCTTCAAATGTCAGATGTTCTGACAAAATAATGAATTCCTCACAAATTTTATTTCTGGAAAATTTCTGCAGCACAAAGTAAGCGACTGAGAATTAAATAAAATTTATAGCAGAATTAAATTAGTAAAGCTACAAATTAAAGGCAACTTCTGTTCACTAGCCACGCCCATCAAAATTTGCGGTGCATGCACTAATGTGCACTTGTTATGGATAAGTTTAGGACCAAAGGGTTCGGTTGAAGAGTTAGCCAAGATTCGGATTATTGTGATGAACGGTGACATCGATTCGCTCACCGAGGAGCAGCACGAGGAGAATGACCGAATTTTTGATGCCATCGAGAGCATGGATGATGTCTACAAGACATACAGACCCAAGCCAAGGTCGTATTATCAGCGCTCATCCAGCACCTCTACACTGAAGGGCGGAGAGAACTTGGATAGTGTCACAGGTCATTCACTACAGGAAGCTGAGGCTAAAACGGATATTACGGATGTGACTGATAGCAATAGAGAGGAGGAAGAAGAGGGCGAAGCCTCTTTAACTAAAAAGGCAGCTCCTCCTCCAACACCACCTAGACCAACTCGTGCTCCACTCCTTGCTCCTAAAGAATTCCAGGATAATTATATTAACGACGCTAAAAGGGACACGAAGTAAGTTTTGTTAATAAAAATGTATTTTTAATCCTTTATGAACTTTTTAAAGCAATGAAATGCGCATAGCGTCGGGGGAGATGACAGGAACGCATTCAAAAGACTCCCAAGATCAGCCGAGAAGTATCCCACAAACTCAATGTAAGAAACTTTTCTATTTAGACCCCGTACTCTAGAAAAGGGTAGAGGGATCTATTAGGTTCGTCAGAAGCGAAAAGTGCGTAACAGGCAGAAGGTGTCGTGGCCGACTCCATAAAGTATATATATTCTTGATCAGCATCAACAGCTGATATCAGTCTGTCCCGCCGTCCGTTTGAACACCTAGATCTCAGAGACTATATGAGCTAGAGCCACAAAATTTGGTATGAAAGTCCGTCCGTATTTCAGACAGATCAACTTGATTTCAAATTGCTGCCATGCCACTTACCACCCCCGCAAATTGCAAAAAACTATGGTCACCTCAAAAAAAAGTAGGTTCAAATTAACTTCGTAACGACTAGACCTATCGAGTTCAAATTCACACAATATGTGTATGGTACCATTATACCTATCTTCATCAAGTTTGATCTTGTTCGAAGAACTATAGCCTACAGCTGCCATAGGTTGGAACAAGCGAAAATTTGACTTTTGTATGAAGACATGTAGTGTTAGTTGAGCGATTGCAACTCACATATTATGTGTATGGCATAGTTATAAATATCCACACCAAGTTTAATGCAGATCAGACAACTATATCCTATAATTCGCATAGGAAATATATGAAAAAATTTCCACTAAAAGGAGTACGGGGTCTTTCACAGTCGGCTCGCTCGACTGTAACCTCTATTGTTTTATCCTTCCAGTTTCGTACACACCAGCTCCGATGCAATCGCCTAACGCAGCTCAGTTTTTGAACGGAGAGAGCGGCGGTCAGGAGATGATAGCCAGCGATTACTATGCCCAGCAGCTGGCCATGCAAATGAGTAATCCACTCTATAGCTATGGAGGCTATGGTCACTCCCAGTTCTCGACGGCAGCACAGGGCTATCAATACCAAACACCGGAATCGGAGTATTTCAACTATACGCAATTACAGGGTCAATTACAGTCGATGGGCAACTATGGACAGTACTCGTCCATGCCGGGCATTCCCCTAGCCAACTTTCTTCAGTCAGGGGGAGCCAACTATGGCCCGCACATGGCCGGTGGAGGTGGAAACCCGTGCGAGTGTCACATGAGGACAACGGACTCCGGGGAGTCCTCCAGCTTCAGTACGCAGTCTACGCCGGAGCAGAACGAATCGCAGGAGAGTTACATGAGCGCCAGTTCCATGCAGAGCTCTTATACTTCTGGCCAGTCAAGTAGCAGTGGTTACTCCAGACCCAGTGCGGAGACTTGTTGTTCCAAGGATGAGCAAGCCTTCGAAATGCCGGAGGGCATGCACTCGATGCCCCAATGCCGCGTGGGAAGTTCTTCGAGCACGATGCCGACTCAGAGCCGATTCTCCTTTATCGACAAGAGTCCTAGCTATAACATGTGCTGTGATGGATTACCACCTGGTTGTACTATGCCCCATTGCATGATTCCTCCACAAAATTGCAATCCTTGTGGTGCCACGCCCTGTTACATGCCTTCACCGCCTCCAGCTCAATGCTATCAAGTGCCCTGTGCTCCTGCTCCCTGCTATCAAGTGCCCAGTGCTTCTGCTCCCTGCTATCAAGTGCCCTTTGCTCCTGCGCCCACCTGTGCTCCTCCAGCTTTCCCTTGTGCTGCTCCTCCTGCCTGCTGCCCCGTGAGCTGCTGCTCACCCACACCGAACTTCTGTGCCTGTTCCGGCAACTGTCTCGATATCGATGCTTTTATACAAAAAATGCATGCTAGCCAGCGACCGTGCTGCTCCAGTGCTCCAGCTGCCACCTGCTATCGTGATGACCGTCTGCAATCCCAGACCGTTTACGCTGCTGATTATCAACCGTTTAGTGCTTGTGGCAACAACTTTAATCATTTTCCTCACGGTTCCAGTTGCACGCCGCCCTTGTGGTAAGTTTCGATTGTGTTCCAAGTCCTTTAACCACTTAATCCACTGCTGCTTAGCTCTTCTCCACCATTTAGAGCTCCACCGCCTCCAGCTGGCTGTTGTCCCTATGAGCTGCCCCGTTGCACGTTGCCACCGCCTTTTCCCGCCACTTGCCACGCCCCCTGCTATGCGCCCTGCTCCGTGCCCTGTCTATCTCCCTGCACCGACTACTGCTTCCCCAGCTGCTCACAGGCAGCATGCTCCCAGTGCAACTGTACGTACAGTCATCACTCCACTTAATTAACATTTTAATCGTTCACTTTCATTACAGCTTATTCGTAGCGCAGTCACAAGGATTTCAAGGACATCTTCAGCACTTAAAGTGGCAAATAAACTCAGAGGCTGAATAAAGTTACTTTAGTTTGAAAAAAGACAAGACTTTGGGATACCCCTTACGAAGTTTTTATATGTTATTATTAATGGGGTATGATAATAATATTGGTGAAATCGTTTATATGAGGGACACTAGTGAGTTTGACTAAGTTAGTTTGGTAAAAGCAGTAATATTCTTGTTACTTCAAATATAGAGCATATTTTCGACCGATGGTTCCTATGGCAGCTATATGATGTATTAGTCCGATTTGTATGAAACTTGGTCAGTTTTTTGTAATCAAAGAAGTTTTTCGCACCGGTTCACAATTAGGCCTAATTTTTGATCGATTCTGACCATAAAAATATATCAAGATACAGTCCCACAATATAAATCAAACTTCGTCAGCACGTGTACTCCCAGAAAATTCACCCACTGCTGAAATTTGCTCCAGATAGCATAGCTAACAATAAAGTTTACCATACTAAAACATGCTACCAGTATAACCTTTGCATGAACATAGAACACCCTAAAGTTGGCGTGTAAAAAAACAAACTGATTCTGCTGGGACATTTAATCTTTCCTTGAGGTCCTTTTGTTCATACAGACACCACTTGACATCGCTATATCGAATCGGCCATTAATGCTGATCAAGTATATATGTATATATAATTCTTTATGCTGTCGGAAATACTTCCTTTTGCCTGTTACGCACTTTCCGCTACTGCCAAGTCAAAAAGACAGCTCTATATTTTTAGAGGACCGCTCTAAAATGGTATACATGTATATTTTTTAGCTTTTAAATAAGCTCAGGGTATTGCAAAGACAAGAGTACTGTATTTTCAGTTAGTACAAAACAAGGGAAATTTCATCTAAAATGCACAGCTGAACCAATCCTTAAAATGGAGGCATGTCAAATGGTAAGCACTGTGGGTACTTTTTACAGACATCACTTATAGCTTTCTGATTTCCTGCAGCTGAAAACACTAAAATGAAAATAAGCTCCCTATAAAAATCTGCATAGATTTACACTTGTATTATTGAATAATATAGCGACCTTAAACATAAAATAAGATTGCTTGAAAAGCATAGCCTGAAATGCCCCTTTTAAGCGTCATATAAGAATATTTGAAAAGAAAGTTTATTGAAAACAAATACATATAATAGAGAGTTGTGGACAGAAGTGCAAACCGTTTTTATTATTCGTTGTATAAAGTTGAAAATTTTGAATTTTCTCGCGTTTGGCAAGAGTAACTCAAAACGCAACTTTCCATTTTAGTAGAGTTTTAAAATTGAGTTTCAAAGTATTTTTTAAATTTTTTTTTACAACAGTTGGTTACCAAGACTTTTGAAACTAAATAAATAAGTAAATAAGACATTTAAAAAATGTATTCAAATAATTTAATGTTTTCAGAGCGTCATTTCTTAAGCACTTTCTACAATCTCATAATTTATTAAATAATAAGAAGGATTCGCTTTGTATCCTGGAGATAATATTGCAAACTATCACATTGTATATTTTTCTGACCAATAGCAGTGAAAATGTAATGCCCAATCAAGTAAATTACGGCACAAAGCTCTGGACAGCAGAAGTAGGTTAATAACCTACTACTATTTACCTATAGCTAGTTAGTTAATGTCAAAATATAATAATCTATGTGCACGGCTTGACATAGATGTCACCAGTCTCAGGGAAATTCGAGTGCTCCACGACTGCCGGAGGTCCACTTCTGTCCACAGCACTAAATACTCTAGATAAATGTTGCTTCTAAGCTGCATTAATTACATTAAGATAAATAATAAAATTAGTTTACTTATTAAAACTTAAACTGGATTAAGTTCATCTCCAAGGTCTCTTAAGATTGACACCATCTGAAGGAGCCTTCCATGTAAGACAAGAATTAAAAGGCTTTAAGTTTTTTGATAAAATGTTTATTACAAAATATTGCATTGACAATTAATTGTTTTTTAATTGTTGTTCCACTTGAATGTCAGTTATTAAATTAATGTTTAAAAAATGAAATTAAATATTTCCTATGGATGAGTAGCTGACAATAAAAAGTGGCACTAAACAAACCACAATAAGCACGTGAATTGAGTGAATTAATTTAAATCTGTTTTTCAAGAAAATTCAATTTTGTGGCGCATTTTAAACTATTTAAGCGAATTACTTAAGTAGTTAAATTTACGCACAGTTTGCAAGTAAATGTTTTTTAATTAAAATTATTTAATTTGTTTAGTGTTTAGTTCTTATTGCGCTTTGCTTAGTGGCCACGGTTTTTATTTGTTTTATGGAGAAACTATATATTAATTTTGATTTTGATTTTCATGTTACAATTGCATTTAACTATGGTAATTGTGTATATGTTGATATTTAGTTAGAGCATTTTTTTTAAATTAACATTTAACTATTTGCAGTTACAAGTTACACAACAATTAAACAGACTGAAAGTGTTCCCATCTGATATTTATTGAGTTGTGTAATTTGTTTTTAAATTATTGGAATTACATGTGTGTTTTTTAAGTTTATTTTACTTCAATTGTTTTACTGGTGGGGCTGGAAGTTTTACAGTTAACATATAGCTATATATATGCATGTAAAGTATGTAGTTTTATGTTGATTTATGCGTTGACGAACAAATTAAATGTATGTAATTTAAATGTTTTAAATCCTGTTACAGGATTTGCTTCAGCTATTAAGTAAAATTACAATAAAACAAATTATATATATGTATATATATGTACCTAACATTAATTAAAAAATACAATTCAAATACGAATACGAATACAGTTACAAATACATAGTTACATATTCATATATATGCGCGGACTGATCTGATCGATCAGTTTTAGTTGTAATGACAAAAGTATAAATTTGATTTATGTAGTTGTGTGAAGTTGTTTTGTATTTGTATTTGTTAATGTTTTTATATGCAACAAATAGCATCACTGGAATAGTTTGTTGCCCCCGCCACGCCCACTAACCGAGTCTCAGCGGCGGCAAAAATTCAATCGAGTGGTCTTTTCAATTTTCCTCTTTTCCTCCCCTTTCTTTTATAGTTTGCAGATATATATACACATTTAAATATACATATATATATCTATAGCTATAGCGGATAAGTAGACATGTGTGAAATTTCACTAAAACTAAATGCTACAACATTTAAAAATGGATTTCTCATATGATATACACACAGACAGAGTATATATATATGCGATTAGTTTGCAAATTCTAGCAGCTCTCATTTAAACCAATTTCGGTTTTGGCATTTCATTAAAAAATATTCTTATTCTTGTTTTTTGATTTGTAATTATTATTTATATAACTGTATATATATGTATATATGCATATAAAAAACATAAACTGCTCAAATTTCCCCTTAGTTCTGTTTTTTTCTCCTTTTTTCATTTGAACTAAAATTAAGAATTTGATTTTTCAATTTGTAATATAAAATTTAAATAAATTTCTTAGTCTTTTCATTTTCCATGTGTGCTTTAGTTACTATACATATACATATATGTATGCACTTATATACTGTATATGTATACATAGCAAAAAGTTTATATAATTTAAATTAACTCCACAGACCTCGCAACAACAACAATAACGTGGAGCACAACAACAAACTCACACAGCTCAATTAAATACATCTATAATTATGTATAAATTTATATTTTGTTTTTAAATTTGGCAAAAAGTTGGGATTTCCCCTTAAGCATTTCCCCCTTTCCTCTTTACTCTCCTCTCTTTAAGTGCTATCAGTTTTGTTCTCGAGTTTCGTTGCTGTTGATTGTTGTTAATAATAGTTGTTGTTGTTGTTGTAGCTGCTGTTATTGCTGTTGTTGTGGTGGACTGTGGGTTGATTTTTTAGGCACATGTTTTCAGAGCTTACACATAGAGCACTTAACACTACGCATAGATAGATACTAATACTAATCATATAAAACTTGTACGCCTTTTAGCCCCTGACCCTGGCCCGACTGTTGCCATCCATTTGTCAATGCTCTCCCCGCAGCAATTCCATCAGCAAATTGAAATCGGCACCATCGCGCGTCTTTATCGTCAGCATCTCCTTGCCCAGCTGTGCAATAAAAGATAGTTAGTATTGTTATATCCCATTGATATATCTCAGAGAAGCACTCACCTGACACGTGCGCTGCAGATCGGGTATGCGCAGCAGTAGCTCACCAAACTTGGACGGCGTATCGGGATAATGGGCCAGCGTGTAGGCCTGCAATGCCTGCAGCGCTTTCTCCTGACACTCGCGCACTTTTACAGCCTCCTGCAGCTCCGTTGTATCTAAAAGATACAATTGACTTAATTTCTGTTGTTTGGAAGTAGATTCATTTGTTACTTACCGGATTGCAGCAGCACGATTACCTTCATGGCAACATATTCGTAGCGATCAACGCGTAAGCGGCGCAAATGATCCGTCAGGTTCAGCATACGCTCGATGCAGGCCTGCAAAGGAAAGCAGAGTATAAGTGTTTAGTATAAGTGTTGGCTATTAAAATTCACAAATTGATATTTAAACTAAATAGTACAGGAGTATGTGCTTTAGAAATGTATAAGTCGTATACGACTATGTATAAGAGTACGCCGGACATAATATAATACATTCACGTAGTAATTAACTTGATGCGAAGTAGTATAAGAGTATTTCTGTCAAGGAAAACAGCGTATAAGAGTACATATAAGCATATGGAGAGCTGTAACAGCAGCAGGGTGATATGTTAGGAGGATATACAGCAGTGTGCGCTGTATTAGAGTATAAGTCGTATACAAGTATGTATAAGAGAGTATGTAGGACATAACATACTACTAAGAGTTTCGTCTATCTCTATGTATTGACAGCTTCTTTTTGAGTTCTTCAAACAAATTTTGGTCTCAAATAGTTCATGTATCCGATCGACTGCTACTTAACCCACCTGCAAGCCATTGGTTTTGGCCTGTGCCAGCGTTATCTTGCGACCCTGTGACATCTTGATCTCGCCGGGCGTATCAATGGAACGAAAACAGCAGGAGAAGAGCAGCAATTCACACCACGAGTTGATGAGCAGGCAGATCTGATCGTCAATCTACAGAGGTAATTTCAAATATATTAACTACTTTATTAGATATTTGTCTTAATCGACTCATACCGAAATGTTCTTGAAGAGCGGCAGACTCTTGCACCATTTGACAATCTTGTAGAGTCGATGATCGGCGACATTGCACAGATGAGCGATCAGATCGGGATTGGCATTCTCGCCATTGGATGAGAGACCTGCACTGGCCAGCAGTGGATTGGTCATCTGTTGTGCATTGGCAGTGTGATGTCCACCTGAGCCGCTACCGCTACCACTTCCACTTCCGCTACCCGCACTGGACGACGAGCCGCCGGTGGCAAATGAGGACAGAGGCTGATTGATGCGGGCCAATTCGGCATCGGTGTACTGCCAGAGATGTTCAACATCCATGATTTCCTGCAGAGCATAAAGAAAACGGTTGATAAGCTATATGTGGGGAATTTTAGAGTATTTGATAGAAAGGAGTGCGTAGAGTTCTTAAAGTTTACTTAGTAGTAAGACATAAGAATTGTTTGGGGTATTCTAGCTACAGATTTATGAGCACACTGTGGACTATTCTGTAAACTGTTTTGCTTATTTTGAGATAAAGGCGTAACCTGGAAAAAACTAGAGCTATCGTGGTCATATGACCATATCCTATAGCTCCCATAGAACAAATAGAGTTAATTTGTAGTACTAGTATTAGTAAATGTAATAGTAGTAGTAATAGTAGTAAATGTAATAGTGGAAGTAATAGTAGTAAATGTAATAGTAGAAGTAATAGTAGTAGTAATAGTAGTAAATGTAATAGTAGTAGTAATAGTAGTAAATGTAATAGTAGTAGTAATAGTAGTAAATGTAATAGTAGTAGTAATAGTAGTAGTAATAGTAGTAAATGAAATAGTAGTAGTAATAGTAGTAGAAATAGTAGTAAATGTAGTAGATTGAGTGTAGTAGTGTTAGTTGATCAATGGCAACTCAACTCTCACATTGTATGGGTATATCATGAACAAGTTTGGTTCGGATCGGACAACTATACCCTATAGCTCCCATTAGTATCATTAGTGCTTGCTCTACTATAGCCTTTCTTACTTGCTGTTTTCTATTCTTCTATTCTTTAGTAAGTAGTACTTATACTCACCTTTGTAGCTATGGAAACTGTAAACTGTAATCTTCCTACTTTCAAATTGGAATCCAATTGGTTTTTGCGATACCTAGAACTTAGCTTTTGGTTCTAAGAAAGAGGTACCCCAAAAACCAATTGGATTCTAAGTTAAAAGTAGGAAAATGAAGTTCTCAGTTCACAAAGCTACAAAGTTAAACACAAATAAACTAAGTAATTTAGCTCAGTGTATAAATAAACCTTTTCCGACCCTAATCTTCATAACGCGGTGCCACCTTACTGTTCTTACCTGTAACAGGGCTGGAATGCTTGAGGCTCGCGCTAAATGATGATTCATTGTCTCCGTTTGCTCCGTTTTGATTGATGCGCCCAGACTCGGACTGGCAGGCAGGGAACTGGAGCCACCACCGCATCCTCCACCTCCTCCCACACCCCCTCCACCAGCTCCAGCAAATCCATTGAGTGGTCCGTGTTGCAGTTGTTGCGTTTGCTGTTGTTGCTGCTGCTGCTGATGTTGGTGCAAGCGCAGTTGTTGCTGCTGCTGTTGTTGCTGCTGCTGCTGATTGACAACTGCTGCGGCTGCGACTGCAGCAGCGGCCTGATCCGGACTGAGCAGCGGACTGAGCATCGAATTGGGCAAAGTGTAGGAGCACTGATAGGTGGAACGACCGCCACGTGTGCGATCCTCTCGTATGGCCTCCAGTTTCATGCCCTTCTGCAGGCACTTCTCAAACCGACAGGCAGGGCACTTTTTGCGCGTAGAGATGCTCACCTGGCAGGGACCGCCACGCACACACACATAGTTCTTGCGATTCTGTACGGTGCGCTTGAAGAAGCCCTTGCAGGACTCGCACGAGAAGATGCCGTAGTGAAAGCCACTGATTTTATCGCCACAAATCGGACACGGTGAGTTGATCAGCTGTTGCCGTGAAATACCAGCCGGAGATGCTGGCAGCGCCGTTGACGTGGCATCCAGTGCGCCGTCCATGCTCAGATTTTGTGCCTCCGAAAGGGTCGTGGAGGACGACGCTGTTGTTGTCGTCGTGGCATCCACGTTGAGTGGACGATAGAGCACACTGTGATGATGCAGTGCCGCACCATTGACGGCACTGCTGTTGGGAAAGTGGGAGGCACCAGCGGGTGGTGCATGTCGCGCCTGAATGGGCGAATGAGTGGGACTAAATTCAGAGCTGTAGCTGTAGCAGCTGCTGTGCGACGCATCGCTGTTGTTGCGACTCAGCGAGGGCGTGTAGGGGGCGTGGCGCGACGTTAGCGGCGACTGCGATGGACTGCTGTGCGTGTAGACGGAATGTATGGCCGAGTCAGGGCTGGGATTGGCGGGTAGCAGCGGCAAATGGCCACCACTGTTGGACTTGCTCCGATCACAGAGCGTTGTGGATGTGCTGGGCTCATACTTAAGATTTATGGGATCACTTTGTGTGGGCGCCAGCTTCAGTTTGTTGGGTGCATAGTTTTGTTTCAAGGATTGCAAGTGATGCGTCTGTTGCTGCAGTTGTTGCTGCTGCTGTTGTTGTTGCTGCTGTTGCAGTTGCTGCTGCTGTTGGTGCAGTTGTTGCTGCTGCTGTTGCTGCTGCTGCAGCTCACCCGCTATGTGCTCCAATTCCGTTTTGATCGGTTGCATTTCACTTTTGATCACCGTCTCCGTTTCCATGAGCTCCTCATCGCCCGCCGTTTCGGGCTCACTGAGTTCACCCTCCCAGGACATGGGGCGTGGTCCGTTCTTGTCGGCCGCCCGTCGTCGCACCTTTAGATTCTCAATATTGGCCAATTCCGCTTCCGAATCGGATTCATCCTCTTTGCCAGCATGCGGCAGTCCCAGTGGAATACGCAAACTGCCCACGCCATGATTGAGATTAAGATTGTGATTATGATTATGATTGTGATTGTTTAGATGATTATTATAGTTGGCTATAACCGGCACCAGATTTCCATTCGGTGTGGGCAACTCGTCCAGCTCACACTTGATGTTCGTCACGGAGACATTGTGTCCGCGTGTCGAGGACGGAGTGGACATATTCACTGGCATCTGATAGCTACCACTGGCACCTGGTGAGACACTTTGCTCCGTCTTAATGCTCGACATGTTGGGCATCTTTCTCTCTCTCTCTCTCTTCCTCTCTCACTCTCTCTTTCTCTAGCACTTGTGTATCAATTGCAATTTATTCAATTGGTAATTTCATCTAATGATTAAGTGTGCAATTTGTAGAAATTGGAAAGATGTCGTTGATGCAGTTCCATTGTGTTGTAAATCTGCAAAGATCACATAATAAATACACTAAATTAATACACAATTCAATAAACTATAAATAAATTAATGGGTTACTAACTAAAACCTAATTTTCTGCAGCTTTAAGCTTCACCAAGGCAATAAGAATCACGTGTTAAATGCAAATACTTCAAACTTTTAATTGATATTTCTTGTGGTTTCCTGAAATCTGATTACATTTTTCATTAGAAATTCCGGTAGAAATGCCAAAATCTTTACAAATTATTTTTTATGGCGCTTCAAATATTTTCTTTACTCATTGTATTCATTTACTCAAGAAATCGATACTATTGATTTGCAATAAGATCAAATAGAAAAGGAAGCGCTTCTTGTCACAGTAGTGTCCCAAATAGTGTGTATGCTTCGATTTAAGTACAGTGAAAGCTCATTTGGCCGGACAGCCACGGTGCCAGTATTTTTGTCCGCCTGTGGGAGCTGTCCGCGAGTAGTGCTTTCACTGTATTTTAATTGCCGAAATACAAATAATTAAAATTAAATAGATAAATAGAACATAAAAAATAATTTGTTAATTATTGTTTTGAATAATATTAACCAATACTTTGTTAATGATTAAAATAACTATTATACCTTATGGTTGTTAACAATTTCGTAAAATTAAGAGATTTTCGATATTTTCTACTTAAATTTTAAATTAAATTATATCGGCTTAAATATTTGCTTTAGATAAATGTGAACTTTATTTAGTTTTGCCCATTTTGGTTTAGTAAATATAGTTAACTAGTTAAACAATTTATCTTTAAAATGTATTAAACACACAAACAAATGTTTTCAGAGAAAACTTACCACAACTACAACCTAGCAACAACTTTTAAAGATATTCACCTACCACCTCTTCCCTCTTGTGGTCACAGGGCCCCAACAAAATATTCAGAAAGCCAACGACCTTGGCCTCTGCATGACAAAGGCGAGGCGAGTTATGTTAATTGAGTGGCAATATGTGTCCTACACACACATACACAAATAAACTCCCATAGTCAGCCATTACACTGTCCGGCGAGAAGCGACGACGAAGAACATTTCTTGTTATCAGCGAGCCACACGAACAATAGCTTAAAACAACAATACAACAATAGCGTGAGCAACGAAAAATGTCATCGACCCGAGGAGAACGAAGAAGAAGCTAAAGCTAAAGCTGAAGCCAACACCAAAGCCAATGTGGAATATTATAATGAAATTTAAGGTACATTAACCCAAACGCAACGCATGATGAAAATGCTTTCGTTATTGGAGAAGGGCGCGGTAGGGCATTGACAGTGCCCAAAGTGGTGGGTGAGTAGTTTGTAATGGTGGAAAAGTAGGGGCTGGAAGGGCTGTAATGGAATTGGTTAATTGCAAAATGCGTTTCACTTTTTGGCAAGCTGTTCTTAACAGCAATTGCATTAAATTTGCCCTCTTACTGTACATCTCGCTCTCTCCCTGTCTTTATCTAATTGTCAGCTTCTGTTTAGCCGGTACAACAACCCAAGCGCAGCGGCGACCAAGACGCCAACCGGCAACTAAATTCAAAAAGAGAGACAACGAGCGCACAAATGAGAGCGAGAGCGAGAGAGAATAAAAACGCAGAATGGGCAAAGGACGACCTTCAAATAATGTTGAAATTTGTACGCAAACGACCTTGCATACAACAACAACGCGAGACAACGAAGCAGCCACGAAGAAGACGCAGCAACGACGACGACGACGACGACGACGAAAGCAGCGAAAACGAAGCAGGGCAGCTACACTGCTCGCACACTTACACACAGGCACACAAGACGCAACACATGCGCGAGCAGAGCAGCGAGAGCGCAAAGCAAAAGACAAAAGAAAGAACAAAAAATATACAATTCATAGGCAGCAACAGCAGACGGGTGTGTGTTGCTCGCATGTGTATGTGTGACTGTGTGAGTGTAGCACAAAAGAAAATAAACAAAAATTGTGATATCAAGAGCGACGAGTCGCGTCGCTTCGTGAGTTGCGCGACAGCGAAGCAATCAAGAATTATTCTCATTGTGTAAAGTTGTGTGGGTGCCGTGAGGTCACAGAGAGCGAGAGAGCGGCCAGTGAGCATATGCTGACCAAGCAAAGAGAACACAACGATGAGACAGTGAGCGCTGCATGAAACTGGTCAATGCGTTTTTAGGGAAAAATACTAGTGCTTATTAAGCACAACTTATGTTATTTATTTATTTATGTTTGTGGGTGTGTGAATAACACTGAGCAACTGACAAATGCAACCAAGCGATTTTATGACGGCTTGTATTTGTTTGTTTGTACACATGTACATATACTATGTGTGTAGGTATGCATATACTATCTGATAGAACTGTACCTTTTCATGGCACGGGATCATCGATAAAGCGGAAGTATTTGTTGATATTGGAGGTGTTCCTTTGTGTCAAAAAAAGCTTAAAACAAAAAAAAACTCTTATTTAACTACTAAATAATTAATCTTCTACATTTTACATATGTACATACTCCATACTAACTTTAAATGCTAGATTTTTAGCAGTTAACCTTCGGTAATAATAAATTCCAGACGTTAAACAAACTCTTTGATATGCTCCACACCTTCTGACGCTAAACGCCCCCAAGGCGTTACCTTTCGAACGATCTGCAGCCACATATTTGCATTCTATGATCTAATTGCTCTTATTAAACACGTAGCATTATTCAACACTGGAAATGCATAGCAATTATAGTAGTAGCAGTATTTTTTTTTTATAAAAGTTCAGTTAAATGACCAGAACCAACCGTTACTGCATACCATAAGTTTATTTTTCTTAATTTTTCTATTTTTCAGAATTTGACAAGCCCCTGAATAAAACTGCAAGCCAAATTGGCATTCCAAACACAGCTTAAAGGTGTTCTACACGATAAGAAATCATGTAGTTCTTTGTAATCAATTCAATTAAAAAGTTTAAAATTATTAAAATTTAGTTTACATTGAATCTGATGATTAAATTGTAAAAAAATTTGATCTAAACAGAGATAATATTTTTTAAGCTCAAAGTTTTTCATATTTGATAAAATTTTGTACTAAACAAACTAAATTTTTATAAAAATTTTTATAATATCTTTTATTATAAAGCTAATTTCAGTAAGCCAACTTAGTTTTAACAAAAAAATTCTTGTTAAAATATATTACTAACATCAATTTTTCTCAGTGCGCACCAGGAGGGAGTTGTTAGGGTTGGGAGGGAGGCAAGTTGGAGTAAAGTTGCTGTTGCTTTTGACCGAGAGTCGGGTTGGTCTACGATTGCCCCTGAGCTGCTGGTGCCTTGTCTGTCGTTTATCGATTTTTATCATCGCAAAATGCTTTTGACTTTGACAGGCCAGAAACAAGGCAACTTCAACTGCTCAGCTTCGGGGGCACAACAAAATAAAGGGGTTGACCTTCACATTACCAGTGTGCCCCATTCCTACCACTCCCCAACTACGCCCCATCTAGGAAGCTTTGTCCCCTCCGGAAATGTCGTAGCCTAACAAAATGGCGTCGTAGCTTCTACTTCACTTTTCTTTCCAGCTTTTTTTTTGGCTTTTATGGATAAATCCATGTCAATAATATTCATGACATTGACATGCTTTGTGAACCAAAATTCCCGTCTTTACAACTTTTTCCTAGGGGTTGATAATTTGTTGGGGGTGTTTTCTTTTTTTCTGTTTTGGTGGAGGGGGAGAAAAGGGGAGCTGTGCCCACTGAATGAGAAGTTGGTTTCAATTATGCGTAACATGAAAGCATAAAGCGTTTTTAGGTAACGCTATACCAGTGTCTATCCTAGGGGTGTTCTAATTGGGGATAGCGACCCTTTTGGCTCTCCCCCTTGACTCAATTGTTTAGGGTTGAAACAATGGAAGTATTTAGCTTTTCCTCTGCTGGTAGCACATTTAATGGCTGACTAGGGAAGTTGATAATGTTATCATCTAATGGCTGTTGAAAGGCTTTCCACTTTTCCCCAAGAAAAGTCTGCATTGAATACAAAAATGTATAGTTTAGTAACGACTTTACTTAGGAGTTGTGACAAAAGTTTGTACTCAACTTTAGCTCTTTTTAAGCCATTTCTTTCCTAAAAGTTGAGTGCTTTAAATTGTAGCTTTTAACTGCACATTTCTAGCTGTCAATGTCAGATATTTTGAGGCACAAACATCAGAGGATTGTTATGCACTGTTGGCCCTCTCAATTACTGGCTGTCAGATGGCATCATAATCCAGGCCAGAAGCTTACATAACATAGCCAAAAAGTGCAATTGTGCGAATGGCATTGCAATGTGGCTGTCTAGTATTTTAACACACCACACACACACACTACCACACACACCTCCAACACCTTTCGCCAATTGCAAACAAAGGCTGGAGGCTTTTGGCTTAAACCCGAGTACGAACCAGGCCCAGTTGCCATTCCAGCAACAACAACAAAATGCAACAATTGCAAATTGCAATTACATTGCCTGGCAACGGGCCACATATTTCACAGTGTGTGTGTGTGTGTGAGTGTGTGTGTTTGTGTGTTGGCTTTTGATTAATCATCGGAGCATGCAGCTGTGTGCCTGTTTTTGTTGCTGTTTTTAGCTTTTTGGTTCGGATTGGAGCTGGCACGTCATTAGCATAATGTGCAACAGAAGTTGGCTATGGAAAATGGCAAACAAATTGCAAAACGTCCAAAGACAAACAGCAAAAATATTTGTTGTTTAAGCCAACAGGTTAGACAAGCAGCACAACATGCCCATAATATCCATATACACACATATATATTCCTCCCCCGATATCCCGCAGACTCCTAGATAGCGCTGCGTGGTCGTCCATAGAATTTCCTATTGCCAAGTGTGTTTGTGTGACTGTGTGTGTGACTGTGTGTGTGACTGTGTGTGTGACTGTGTGTGTTAGCTACTAGGCGAATCGACGCAACGTCTACAGAACTTGATTTTCAACAGGTGCGTCGTCGTCGTCGTAGTCGTCTAGTCGACACTATCGACATGGATAGTTTGGACACGATTTGCAATATAGTTTGTTGGCTCAAGTATAACCGGTACGAACAGTAAGAACTGCAGAGCTACACTAAAAGAAATGCTGTAGGTTGTGTAAAGAAAACGCTTTTGGGATGCGCCTACATATACACCTATATCTCTACCGACCTTTAGCTTCTCAAATATCTTCAAAATTTGTTATCAAAAGTAAACTTAAATTCTATACGCTTAAAAGCTCTCTGAATTGCTTCTATCCTAATAATGTAAACTTAAATTCTATACGCTTAAAAGCTCTCTGAATTGCTTCTATCCTAATAAAACTACATTCACCATTTATTTACTTAAGTATTTCTGTATTACTAAATAATTATATAAAGGTTCTCAATAAATTTTTGAATATTTCATTTATTAATTTTAAAAATCTTTACGCTTGCACAAATTCTGATCTTTGTATTCTAATTAGATCTAAAAAATCTTTTTTATATATTTTATTTTAAATTTTAATCATAAAAATATAAACTATAGGTCACACCTACTAAATTTTCAACTAGTTCCTCCACCATTTCTCTCAGTGTACCCCGCAAGTTGGCAGTTAACTTGAACAACTTGTGCCGCAAAGTTCAGACTGGAAACGTTGTCAACATTGCCAATCGTGGTGCGAAATTAAAGGCTCAGTTAGAGTGCAGCTAAAGCAGTGGTAAAGTAAGGGGCAGTGGTGAGGAGAGGGGGGTACTGCTGGGGTCTGCAAGAACCCGCATTTCTTTCGCTTTAAGTTTTGGGGCGTTGCAAAAGTTGCAAGTTGCAAGTCGCGTCTGCATAACAATTACGATTTACCGTAAGACAAAAACAGGAAATGTTACGCTTGCGCCGTTTGCATTTCTTATGACTTGAAAGAATGAGTTTCGGATGTAGTCATGGAACGACGACACTCCCTGCTGAAAAACCCACTCCCAAGAGCAGTGCAGAAAGCGGTTGGTGCCAGAGCACTGGGCTATAACTTATGGTGGGTGTATGTTTTGTGGCTTTATCACTATAAGGGCCCCTCTAGACCCCGCCAGGGTGGCCACGCTTCAGCCCCAACTCTTTATCAGCGTTATCAATATCAACAAAGCAGAAAAAAAGATAACCGGTCGGGACATGGGACTCAGACTGACGCTATCAGTTGTAGCACTCGCGATTCAGTCCACAGTTCCGCAACATTGTATATATATAGTATATAATTTATAAAAACTTAAACTCAGCTGTTATTGTTGTTGACAGTCTTCGGCTCAAGGTCGTCCGAATGTTCTTTATAAATAAATAAGGCGACAAAGAAAAAACCCAAAACCCGCTTCTCGATTCTCCATTCTCGACACTCCGTTCAATTTTCCTTCTCTTGGGATTTTCGTGCGCTTAAAAACACCTTTTTATTTCGAACTTTCAAACGTTTAAGTTTAATTAATTATATCGTTTAAAAACACACAATAAATTTATAAATTATTGCAGTCAATAAGTTATTTTTTTCCATATGCTTATAATTCGTATTCATGTTATTGTGATTTCCTTGAAATTTTCGAAATTCTTGTTCAAATTTTTACGTTTTATTCAAATGAGCGGAAACCAGTTTTCTATCAAGCCGCTAAATTTTAAAGCATAGTTAATTTGTGCTAAATGCAATAAACCAAAAGAGAAAATATACCAAAAGTCGCATAAATTTATATTCAAAAGATAAAAGATTAAACTTCTAACGGCCGACAAAATACATCAATCAATTCGTATTGCTTTATTTTTTATGTCGTCTATAAACTATATAATTAAAGTGAAAGAATAGAAGTCTTAATTACATGTCGAATGATTTTATTTCATTAAAGAACATCTTCTTTTGGGTATTCTTTGTGCTATCTTTTGGAACTGTCTCTAGGTCCACGAAATTTATTTAAATATACTGACTTTACATTACTATCAGTAACTTTGGATTAGAAAATTATTTGCTTTGTGTTTGGGAGAGCTGCAGTCAATAAATAAGTATAGTTTTAGTTTTTATTCTACTCAGTACTCGATAAATTTTTATTTAATTTTAGATTTAACACTTTTATACATTTTAAATTTAATAATTTTTGCTCAAATTTTGTTTATACGTATTGGGTAGCCGTAGTAGTCCTAAATTAAATATTTTCGATAACATAAAATATGTTAAGCATATATTTTTATGCTCCCTAATATTCTAAAATTTTATAATAGGTTAATTTCATGAATACTTAACCCACTGCAGAATTCTTAAAGTTAATCAATACATAATATTAAACTTCTTGTTTGTTGTTTTCGAATGACACAACGCTTAAGTTTTTATCGATTGCACAATAAAATGTGCAAACTGGCAAACAGTTTCACTAACCGACTAAATCCGATGCTTAACATCGATCCATGTACATGTAAGTGGTACGAGGTATCAAGAATGCCAGCACGCACACGATGTATCAAAAATGTTGCACTTAACAACAACTTCAGCTACACTGCAAGAAACTTGGCTGCCAAAATGGACAGAAATAGACAGAATGCGATACGGCAACAACCTTGTCCCAAAACAACTTGCGAGTAATTCGTTTTTCCTTTTTATAACTTGTATAAATAAAGTGTGTGTGTTTGTGCGTGTGTGTGTGTGTGTGTGTATACCAACTTGACTTGATATTAATTAAACGCACGCAAAGCTGCAAAGAGCCAGCGGCAACTGCAACCAGCAGCAACTAACAACAAGTTGCAACTTGCACGTTGCACGTTGCACGTTGCCCACCCAGCGTTGAGGAAACGAGTTACAAGAGAATAAGAAGCAGAAGGGGAAGGGGAAAAACAACAAAACCAAAGCAAAGTAAAGTTTCGCATTGGCTTAGAAAAGAAGTCAACGGCTTTGGACCACGTTCGCAGTGCGTCGATGGTGGGCGGCCTCAACTGGCTTATTGTGGCTGGCCAGTCTACCTGCCCCCCAGCTAAATACTAAAATTAATTTCTGACAAAACACGCTAATCAAAACAATGAACTGAAATTAAATTGAATTTTTTGTGCTAAAAGAGAGCAGTTATAAATTATGAAAATATAAAGGCTCAAATATGCAACTATTTTTGAAATTAGGTTTACATTAATAGATTAATTTAAAATTTGTTTTACGATATATAAATTAAAAATTAGCTTAGTCAATGGACATGATTTTGTCTTGTCTTTAACTCTAAAAATTCATTAAATTTAAATTTTACCGAATTTTTACTTTCATCAAACCATATTTCAACCACTGTGCGCTGCCTGCGTTTATGCTCATCAGCTGCAGCGGATTTAAAAAAAATATGATTTAAAAAATCTATTAAAGATTTGACCAGTTCACCCGGTGGTCAGCCAGACAATTAGTTAGCCAACTTAGTGGAAAATTGTGTTGCTTAAACATTTTAAATTTTTAGTGTACTAGTATGACTATTAATTATTGTTACGAACAAATTTGCTTAACTACAAATACTAAAAATTTAAATAACCAATTGGGCATGAAAAAAAGTTTTTCTTGTACTTGTACAAAATTCTGATTTCCAAGAAATTAAAATACTGTTTCTTTACACTGTAAAAGTTGTTTTTATACATTGTATTAATATACATTTACATATGCACATACACATACACACACGCAGAGATTTACATACATTCACTATGCAGACGCGTAGTAAACTCTCCTTCCAATGTCATTGCTCCATTTGCCTTGGCCCTGTGCCCAACGCCGTCCACAATTCGCTCTCTCCCCATGTCTCTCTCTTTCTCTCTCTGTGCGTCTGTCTGTCTGTTCGTGTCTGTTTGTTGCTCGTCCTTTGTTCCGCTTTAGTTTCTCCATCGCAAAGGGCAACTGCAGTGTCACCAGCTGCACGCGCACACCTCCAAATCAGGTCCCATATCTGTTTCTCTCTCGCTTCTTCTATCGTTCTTACACTCTTACACTCTTTGCTTCTATAGCTAACTCTCTCGTTGTCTCGTCTCTGCTGCTTTTGTCTTTGCGAGTGCATTTCCAGTGTGCTCAACTTTCAGCTGCTTCGTTCTTTACTTTTTTTTTTGTTATTTTCTTTTCCTTTTTATTTCTCTTCGTTTTTTTTTTAGTTTTTGTTGCTTTGCTACGCCATTTTTCGGGGCAAGGTCATCAGCGAGACAAAGTCAATGCCCGCCAATGACCTCTTCTTCTGGCCAGTCTTCTTTAGCCTCTACATCTGCCTTCTTCTTCGTTCAATGCTTAGTGCCTGCGCCTCATTTACAACTTGTTCTTGGCATTGGTGCGGCAACTGCGACGTAAGCGACGACTGCGACGGCGACAGCGGCTACGACTACGACTGCTGAAGGGGCATTCATGATGACGTGTTACTTTTATTCTTGTTGTTCTGCTCTCCTCGCATTTCTTTTTTGTTTTCTTTTCCATAGTTGCGCTTGTGTTTCCTCTTCGCTGTCGTCTGTCGGTTTGTTTGGATTTTTATGTCTTGGCAACAAGTCGTCGCAGTCGCAGTCACAGGCACTGCCGCTGTCTCTGTCAACGTCGCTGTTTCGACTTCTGCTGGCAATGTTTGAACGTATTTGGCCTTTCTTTTGTCTGGCTGTGTTTCTGTTGTGTTTTGTTTTCTTTTATTTTGTATGCTTAGTTCTTTGGGTCTTCTTCTGTTTGCTGTTTTCAGTTCGTTGTTAGTTACTTTGTCTTCCATTGTCTGTCTTCTTGCAAATCTGTCCAATGATCTTTTCTTTTTTATGCCGTTCTTCGCGCTGTTTTTATTGCCTTTTGTTGTTTGCGTTGCTTCAAGTTCTTCAGCCTCATGGCGGGCGAAAACTGCTCCGAACCACTGTCTCTATAAATTGTTGCCTGTCAGTGTTGTCATTGTTTCCGCCAGTGAGCTCTTTCGAAGCGTTTTGACAACTCTCTTAACTTTACAGGTACATTTATTTATTGTTTTCTTGCTCTATCGATTTATGATGTAAATCGTAAAGCAATAAATCAAAGCTTTTATAAATTCAATCCATTTCCTATTTTAATAAAGTATAATAAGAAATTAATACAAATTTAAATTAACTTTACAGGTTTTAGCCCATTCCCTTGACTCACATTATCTTTAACTTGACTCATTAAAGAGCTTACTTAAAGCTCGCTTTATGGTTCAGATAAATATGCATGTAAACATCAAAACAACCGCTCGCGAAACACGTTAAGTTGAACTTGTCCCATTCGTTGGGTTTTGCCTCCTTTAAAGCCGCTGAATAAGACATAAATCCTTGAAATTATGTTCAACGCGATCCTTAGCTTGCATCTCCCTCTACCTTTCTCTCTGTTCCTCTCATACCTTGTCACACTTATGTACGCATACTTTTGGTTGCCCCTTTTATGGGCTTGTTTCGTTCTGCAGTCCGTTTCATTCCGTTTCGTTTCGTTCCGTTGCCGCAAACTTGATTTGTTTTGATTTAAGCAGCCCCAAACATACGATTTTTTCTGGTCTTATTTTTTTTAGTGCTTTTTGTGTTGTAGTGCCCCTGTTTTGAAGGACATTCGTTTAATTTAGGATCTGAGAAAACATATATTTCCAGGCGTCGCTTGTTATGACTGTGCATTTATTAAAGACTTCAACTAGAATCGATTTCCATTACAAAAAGAGGCTTCTCAATAAATTATAAAACTCAACAAGTTCGTTTTTCAGGGTTGCAAGGGTATCATAAAGAGTTAAGAGTTGTTAATAATTCACAAGAATTAACTTGTATTTATAAGAGCTGAAGAATAAATATTGAAAAGAAATGATATAAGACAAAATAATGTTTACTATAAGCTTAAAAAATTATACTTTTAATTAAAGAATAGTTTCATATATTTAAATAAAAAATAATCTTAAAAAAATTGGATTTTTAATTAATGAATAGTTTCATATGAATAAAAATAAGTACAAATTGGTTTCTTACTGAGTTATATTAATATTCTTAATTATAAGCTTCTTCTCAGCATCAACATTGATTAATTAATTTAGTGAAATTTCCCTGATATGAGTCATGTTGTTGTTATGACTCACGTTGACAAACAAACTAGAAAACAATCTGTTCTTTTTTATAGCACGTGTGTTCTCTGCTTATTCCCAGCACAATGCTTCTTTAATGATTGTACACGCTGTACATTATATACAATATACATATTTTACTATGAATAATCCATAAATGCTTTGTGCTTGTATTGCTTTGAACTTCAGAGCAAAATTCATTGACCTTGGATGACCCTACCCACAGACACCAGAGTCATTTCAAGATATACATTATATATTTTGATAAGAACATAATGAGTTTCGGACAGACAATTGACCCACTTTAGCTCTGGTTAAATTCAAACGTAGTGAAGCCATTTGCCAATACATCAATTTGTCAATTCAAATTAAACAAACAGGTTGACAATGCCGGTGTCCTAACTATCTGTATCTGAGCACTGTTGGCTTTATCTATATAGTCACATAGACTGAATGTATATAAAAAACATAATAATAATAATAAATAAATTAGCACATTTCAAACAGGAAATACACACATGAAATAATCAAGCACCAAAAGAACGTTCTTCTATGTGTTTATCTGTATCTGTAGCTGTTGTGTGTGTGTGTATCTGTGAGTATGCGATTCTATAGAAAGCCAAGCAACGACCTTGAGGCGATATTTAAAGTATGCACACGTAGTTAGACATATAGAAGCACTATCTTTTACATACAAATACAGTGAAGCGTGACTAAGGCAAACACAAAGTGCAGTAAATTTGTTTGTTATAAATAAAAGTATGCCCCTGTTAAATTATAACTTAAAATAAACAATTTATGTATATTTTTGCATAAACTTAAGAGTTTTTTAAAACATGGTTTGACTGTGGCACACAAAAGTTATACTGATGAAAAATTTCGCCACGTTTTGGCCAACTGAGTTTAACAAATGAATCATGACAGCGTTTCTATATAGATTTCTATATATTATGTTATACTATACTATAATGTATTAGTTATAATTCTGCTCGATTTATCTTTATGTACCGCGTACGGTCGCGTGATGGTGCGATGGTCGATGGACGATGGGCGATATACACACATATATACATGTGTATGTATATATATTGGTACTCGCTAATTGGCTGTGAAAATGGCTGCCAACGAAAATGCCACAAAACAAAATTAATCGGCCAAATATTTGGCAGATAAGTCAAACATAGCATTTGATAAACACCTGTTGTTTGGTCTTCGATTATATAAGATAAATACAACGGACACTTTCCATACACAGTGGCTGTCAAGCAAATGAACACTGTAAATATTGTAGGAGATGACTTTCAGAACATACTGTCTACTAAGATAAACAAATTGAGGACAATATTGGTAGATTATTATTAAATGTAAACTCATACAAGCTTAGATTTAATTGATATGCGTTATTTAAAATTAAATGTAAAAATAAAATATATAAAAAATCAACAAATAATATTTAAAATATAAATATTAATATTAAAAGTATAAAGAACTGTTAGCAGCTAACTTGACAGCTTTTTCCTTAAATAATTTAATTAATTTCTTTTGCTTTCAAAACAGCGTGCTGGGTCTAAGCAAGCGTATGACACTCTACGACACTTTGTGCTTTGTTAAGGGCTTATGTCTTGGGTCTATTGCAGCTGAACGACTGAAGACTTGGGCGCCAAAGCTGTGATGGAGCCATGCGTCATGTGAAGCGTCACTCAAAGTGAGACTCAAAGAAAGAAACACAAAAAAAAAAAATTAACCTGAAACAGGAAGAAACACGTTTCTTCTTGCCACTCTCTGTGTGTGTGTGTGTGTGAGTGTGGGGAGGGAGTGGAACCAATCAAGCAAAGCAGTCAAAGGAGCACCAAAGCACCAAAGCAAAATCCAAATCACAAAAAAAAGAGCCAAAGAGACCCAACTCTCAGCTCGCTGGCCTGGCGGCAATTTTCAAGTGATTAGTCATCAGACGAAGCAACAGACTAGAGCAAATCCAGAGAAGAGACACAGTGAAAGAGCGAGAGAGGTAGGGAGGGAGTGAAAGAGGAACAGGCACAGAGAGAGCAGTGTTTGGGTCTGCCAAGCTTTAGAGAGTTTCCCCTAAAACTTTACAACTTTTAACTCTTTGCTTCCAAGTGGATTGAGCATTAGAATAGTTTCTAATAAAATCTTTTTTATTGACTCGTTTGTTTCCATTTTTTTTTCTATTTTTCTCAACTTTCAACTAGTTTGCTGTAAGCTCTTGTTTGTTGTGTTGTGTTCTGTGTCTTTTGTCTGCAGCAGCCTCAACCTCAGCCACAGCAGCACCGCAGCCCCGTGGACCAATCAATTTTTATCGTTTTGCCTTAATTTGATGAGATTTTTATCGATTTCTTGTTCTGCCGCCGATGCTTTTTTCTTGGCATCACTTTACTTTAGTTCTTGTTGTTGTTGTTGCTTTTGCATAAATTAAATGGCTAATGGCCATAAATTTAGTGCTTTTTTGTGCTTGTTGTTGTTGTAGCTCCTTTTTGAAATTTTCTGCGATTTATTAGCTGACCTTCAGCGTTCAAAATCAATGAACTTACAGGAAAACAAAAAAAGCATAAAATAAGTAAATAACATCTTCTGGCCACATAAAAACTATAATAACTCTATTGTTTCGCATAATTCGGCAAGTCTAAATATAGTTCTAGTTTAATATATACTTCGACAACTGTTGAGTGTTTTAGTAAACATTCTCTAAGATTTAAATTTAAAATATATTAACTTAATTTAAGTGTTAAAGCAGTAGATAGATAAGAAGCTGTTTTAAATATTATGGGACACTAGTCAGAGCTGATTTAAATAACTAAAGGACTAAATATAGTCTATACTAACTTAATTTAAGTGTTAAAACAGCAGATAGTCTAGAAGATTGTTTAAAAATGTTTGGACACTAGTCAAGCTGATTAAAATAAATATGGGACTAAATATAGTCTACTATATAACTGACTTTTAACTGCTTTATTTCGATTTTCAACAAAAAGAAAATTAATATTTAAGTTTAAAACAAATTGTCTAGACGCTTGTTAAAATATTATTGAGCAATAGTCACAGCTGATTAAAATAAATAAAGATCTAAATACTGCATACTATTTAAATGACTATTAACTGCTTTATTTAAACATTATAAATTTTTAAAAAAGTAAAAAAATTATTTTAAATATTTAATAAAAATTTGAAACTAATTTTGTTAATCGTCTTAGGATTATATAGCATGAAATGAAACTTAAATACTAATAATAGAGATGCGTTGTAAATTTTATTATTTATACAGTTATTAAACAATTTTTTGAATGTTCTACAAACTTTAGCTACATATCACTATATATGTTATAAACTAAAACATGATACAAAAAATTAAGTTAGCCAAGTGTTTTACTTTGTAAGTGAATACATAATTCTAGCGCTTAAATGTAGAGCATCTTTAGTACTCTAGTTTATGAGCTATTTAAGTACATACTCAGTACTTCCTAGATGGCAAAGCAAGATGGCAAAAGTTCAGCTGCAGTTGCTGCTTGCAATTGTTACACAACATAACGACAACGACAACAACAACTGCATTTTGGTATTGCATTTTGGCCAAAGCAAAAGGCAGCAACGGCAGCTGTTAACGCTATGAACCAATGGGCAACTGCAGAACTGAACGGCAGCAGTTGTTGTAGCACAACACAACAAAAAAAATTGGCCAAAACTATCATGTTTATATAGACACATAGGCCATAGAGAGAAGGAGCCGTTAGAGTAGAAGCAGCAGCAACAGCAACAGCAACAAAGACCACGGCAACAGTTATGGCAATTGCCAAAGTTGCAGTTGCAAAAATCAAACAAAAAGCCACAAAAAAAAAAAAAAAAAACAAAATGCAGGCAACAAACGATAAAAAGCCGTTCAATGTTGGCCAAAAGTCAACAGCAGCAGCAACAGCAACAACTGTTGCAGCCAAATGGCAGCAACGGCAACAATGTTAGCAGGCACTGTAGCGAATGTTGAGCCTACAGCAACTGCAACAGCAACAACTCAGTCAAGTTTCTTTCGTCTTTGTCTTCTGCTTCTACTTCGTCTTTGTCGTCTTCTTCTTCTTCGTCGTCTTCTACATCTTCTGGTTGCTGAGGTTACAACAAGGTAAACCTGCTGCCATGTTATTGTATCTCCGCTTCGATCTCTCGCCTCAGACAATAGAACAAAGCGAAAACTTTGTTGTTGCTGTTGTTCGTAAGACAACAACAACAACACCGAGAACAACAACAACAAACTACGACAACAACAAGAAAAGCTCAAGAATTATGGGAGGAGGTCAATGTTGCAATTGTTAACTGCTAATTAGCAGTCACAGAGCGCCCAAAGAGCATGTAACAATCGATATATGCCTGGCGGACATATCGAGAACCGGTTAACAACAGATGGGCGAAACAACAACAACAACAACAACATCAGCATATACATCAGCGATGTTGCTGCTGTTAACAACAACAACACCAACAACAGCAGCAGCAGCAACTGTTGCTGGTGTCGTTGGTGCTGTTCGCTGTGGTTGTTGTCAGCTCGAGCAAATTAGTGATTTGATATGGTAACCTTAGACAAAAATAAAATTAACATAAGATCTATTGGGTGCAAAGAGTGTATCGATAGCTGTAATAATCGAACTATCGCAAGCAAAGTAGGATTTCAAGCTCGATCGTATAAATAACAGCAATAATCGAGGGTTTGGAAAATATTTAATTTAAAATAGTCATTGTACACTTAGAATGTGTCGATAGCTGTAAGAATCGAACTATCGGAAGCAAAGGAGATTCTTAAGCTGTTAAGAGGAAATAACTGAAATAACTTATCGAACATCGATTGGAGCGTGTAAATAGCAGCAGTAATCGACGATTTGGAAAATATTTAATTTAAAATAGCAAATGTTTATTTAGAATGAATCCATAGCTGTAACAATCAATATATATCGTTACTAAATGATTTTTAAATCAGTTAACAGTCAAAACAGTTATCGGAAATTTATTTGACTGTTTTGATAGCTGCAATACTCGAAAAGTCATAGATAAAACGACCTTGTATAATCGAAAACCGTTTACTTTAAGCAATTTATCGAGTTTATCGATAGTTTCATGTGTTCTAAACAATAAACATATTTTTAGTAAGAGTTGAACTTTTTATAGATAAACATATCAGTGATATACCGTTTAAAAAGTTTTTATGTAAATTTAAAGACTTTTGGTGTTAAATAAATAATCTAGATCTCGAAAATAAATGTAGATTGTTCGAATTTAAGTTGAAGTTGTATGTATATTTGGCAGTAAATCTGCTATTAACTGGCCCAAAGTTGGATAACGCCAAAACTAAACATTACCTTGCATACATTTCCCAATCGCTAGTCTTTATAGACTATATATATTATTTGTAACATATTTTTATTATATACCACAGGTACAGAATAAATAAAATTGTATGCCTTTAATGCCACTGAAAAGTAGTTGTCACACACCCGTTATAAATGTTATTGTTTATAACCAAAACTATCGCAATGAAGGATTAAAGGGCTTAGCATCAAAGCCGTTATTTTCAAATATCAATAGCTTGTTCGTTTTGCCAATAATTCTTGAAATTTCAATGACTGCTAGGGTGCAGCAAGCAGTCGATAGGTTTATCGATAACCCAGGCTGCTCCCTGCAAGCCTGAAGAATTTACAATCTCAACTGAAATCACCGCCGTTAATGTTACCTGCTGCCCTTTTTGGCTTCTGCTTAAGTTATGACAACAAAAGCTGTAAATTAACATTTGGGGCCGCATTTAGCCACACACTTAAAAAGAGTTCAAGAACATAAACAAAGCAATCGACGTGTCCAATGGGCTAAACCCGAAAAAAACTACTAAAATAAACGGAGAAACTGAAAAAAAAGAGGCAACCGCCAGAGCCAATCAACTTACAAAACTCAGTGAAGCCGACAACCTTCGCTGCGCAGAGAGGGGCTCGGGTGGCAGCTCGGGCGGGTTGGAGGCTTAAGAGGGGGGAAGGAAGCTGCTGCTGACTGACTGACTGACTGATAAAAGCAAAGACCGCACATAAACCCAGTTACGAACAAGTAAAAACAGAGCACAACCAAGTGGGATACCCTGTACATAAGCGAGGTCAATCAAGGGAACAGAGTTTTTAAAATAGGTTTATAATTTCTTAATCTTTTCCAAAAGCGGAATAAATGACTTGTTCCCAACTGTTCTCTGCAGCACACCCACTTAAAGTGTCTATATCTTTACAGGGTATAATAAGCGAACAGCAAAACTGCAACAGGCAGCCAATAAACACAAAAACCGCAAGTCGACGCAGTCAAAATAATAATGAGCCAACATTTAAAATGGTTTATGAGATGGAATCGTCATAATGATCAACGTTTCATGATCATTATGACGCTGATCATCATCATGGGCATTACAATACACCTACGGCCCAGACCATGAGTCTTCCACTCCGACTTCGTCTTCCTGCCCGTCTTCAAGCAAACTCTCTTCAATTTTTCTGGGTCAAGCAAAGACGCGAAAGACGCGACACAACCGCCAAAAGAAATGTGTTGTAGAGTTCAAAACGTGCTCGGGCCGCATCGTTAAAAGCTTCTCTTAACTGCCTCCGCTCTTCACTCTCTCCTCTCTTCAATCTCCTTTCAGTTCCATCCCATCCCATCGCGTTCCCTACACTCCACATTTATGTTACTCCACTCCGTTCTGTACACCTTTGTGGCAAACAATTTCCGGTGGCCTCTGGGCCTCAACAAGCGCTGCACAATTGCAGTTAAGCATTCCCAACTCCAACTCCAGTTTCCCAGTCTCAGTCCCAATCCCACTCTCAGTTCCAGTCCGTATCCCAAGTCCAAGTGCTCCATGTGGCATGAGTCAGCCAAGTGAGCAAAGAACCAACGCCATATGAAAGTAGTTCAAGTGACCAATGGCGCCGTTACATTTCACTGCTTCAAGTGAAGTGCCTCCTCCGCACAGTGGGTGCAATGCACCAAGTGGTGCACATTTATTATAAATTGAAAATTTATTGAATTGAACAGAAGCTACAAACATTTTTTTTTTGTACCAGAACTAAATAATTATTTCGTGTAGTTTTCCAAAAAAATAAAAAACTGATTATTAAAATTTAAACCAGACAAAGATTAGACCCATTTTTATTCAAATTTAAGTAAAAGATATAGAAAACTTGTTGGCTGTTTTTAAAGCTTTAGTTTGTTTGTACTAAACTTAGAGTACTCGACTTAATTCGCTCTAATAATTAATTATAATCAAATTAAATATCTGAATTCGAACAAATTTGTATGGCGGTTTTCGAAATAACTATTTTTGCTAACTTTTTGCAGTACACAATCAAAAAGCTCTATTTTAGTTTTTAGTTTAGTTGTGTTATTTTGCCCCACTGTGCAATATGGTGTGCGTTGTCCTGGGTTAGCTCTACTTTGCTTTTTAGCGTACATTTCTCTCGCAATTGGGCGTTAATTAAATTGTTTTGATTTGGTTGCTGGAGTGGCTTTTGTGGTTAATACTCAAGTGGGTGTGGCCCAAGAGCTAACGCTGAGTGCGATAAGTGGGCGGAAACTTGGCTAAGGGCCACGACAGAGTTCAAGATCGAAGATAAAAGATTCAATACCAAAGAGTTACAAATTAATTTTTTTTTCGAAGAACAATTAAAATTTGTATGATAGACTTTTTATACAGTAAATATAAACTAAAAGTTATACATGATTTTTAATTTTTTTAAAGCCCCGTAAAATACACTTACCATTCAAAATCTTAAAATTAATATTCCAATTGTCCCTGTGTTCAGTCTAATAAGATTTCGTTTGATATTCCCAAAGTCCAAAGTTCTCCGTGGCGACGTTAATTATGTTATCAATAATTTTTTTTATATAATATGTTGTATATTAATTGATCATGAAATTGTTTACTTTTGTTTATCAAATTATTAATTATTCTCAAATTTTATTGAATAATTTTAAAAATTTTAGTTGGATTTTCTTCATTTTCTTGTTGTGGTTGTTGTTGTAGGTGTAAATTGATTTTATAAAAAATATTTGCACAATTAACGATAACGATATTATTATTGCACAATGAATGCCGCAACTTTGTATTTTTTCCACCTGTGAATTATTAACGGTAAATTAATCATTCAGTGTCGTTGTCTGCGTAAGAATTCGAGTGTGTGTGTGTGTGTATGTGTGTGGGTTAACGAGCGACGAAGCAGCAAATTGACAAAAAGTAAATAAACAAAATGCTGCAAAACGGCAACTGTTGAAGTTGCAACGCGCTGCCAAACGCGGAAGCTGCAAGCAAAAACCAGAAATATATATATATATTTTTTTTTTTGCAACGCCATCCAATAAGAATCACATGTACGTGCGCTTTCTTTATATATGAACAAGTTTGTACGTATGTGTGAGCGCGCGCGCGCGTCAGTGTGAGTTGTTCTTTTTTGCACTTGCTTGTTGGCTGCTTTCTTTGCTGCTGCTCTGGGTTTCATTTTACACGGCAGCAGAGCAGCGCTGCCTTTACCATTGGCTCTGTCTCTGCCTCTGCTTAGCTACTCTTGCGTTGCGTTTTTCCTCACCTTTGCAGAGTTTATTGACATTTTCAGCATTTGCTTTTGTGCGCTGCTTTCTTTGAGTGAGCGTGCGCTCTCCCTATTTCTGTGGCTCTCTCACTCTCTTTCCTTCACACTCTCTCACACACATACGAACACTTGTTTTTTTTTTTGTAGAGAATAACCTTCAATTTTATCTTATTGCGCTCTTGTCGCCGTCTTTACACACACACTCATACACAAGCACACACATACAATCGGCCCCACATTTGATGTTGCCTTTATAACTTTTGTTGTTTTTACGCTGGGTGAATTAACATTTGCCTTTGGTTCGGTTCTTATGCAGCTTGAACTTAATTTATGCATTTACGCTTATTTTAATGCAATTGCTTGCATTTTTAATTCTCACTAAGCTGAACACTTACACTCACTCTCACGCACACACACTCATAAGAGCGACGGCCAATTCTGTGGCAAAAACATACACGAATATTTTATTTTGGCACGTCGTCTTGTTAATATGTTTTAAATTATAATATTTTGTATTTTATGTATATTAAATCAATTTACTCTTAAGTTGTTTGTGCTTATTTAGCTCATTTTGCACTATATAACGAAAATTTGCAAATAATTTTTTTCCACTACGCTTGCGGCGCAACACAGACACGCGCGCAACTTCTCCGATCGGCATTTGTTTTGGTACTAACGGGCAGTGTGACCATGCAGTGCTAGCTGAAAAAGCAAGCGTTCTTTAGCAGAATAATGATTGAAAAGAAAACAGCAAAACAATAGAGTTGCCAGGTCTGGCAAGTAATGACAGACAAAAATACTGAACAATACACCATTAAATGTCAATTAAATAAAGACAAGTTTTGAATGAATATTATTTTGCATTAAAATTTCGTTAATACAAATGATTACAAAATAATAGTGTTTACTGGAAAAGCTTTGAATTCACAAAAAAATACAAAGGCAACGGTGTTTAAGGTGGCCATATATTGTTAGTTGTAAAAACGACAACACTGTGACCGCACTTAAAATCAACAACAGCTGTTTAACCATCATTAGTTGAATTTAGTACGCCATTTCGTGCGCGACGTGGTTGTTGCGTTATTTACAAATAGTTTTAAAAACTCATTTGATTAACTCGTTTGTTTCAATGAGTGGTCAGTGATTGCCAAATACACACGCACATATCCGCATGTGTTAGTGAATACAGTTCAAAGTTCAAATAGTTTACACTTGTTTGGTGCAAAAGAAAGAAAAACAAAATAACCAGCAAAATGTCCACCAACGATGTGCGAAAGAGAAAGGTATGCAAAGGTTACAAGGGTAATAAAACTAATTTCGGTGCACTGTGCATGCGGAAAATAAAGTCATTGCTACAAATTAATAGTGCCAAGTTTATTTCAATGTACAATTACACACCTTGATTGACTGTCACCACAGCAACCGCCGCAGCCACTGCACTTCAAAATCTTTTGTTTTGAATCCCGCGTTTCCTTTTTTTGTACGATTCTGCATAGAGATGAGCCAAATTGCAGGAGGCTGTTATCGGAAAAGGATGTGATGACAAATTAGTGCAGAGACTTAACTTTTGGTATTTCGTATTAAACATGTTTCATAAAGAAATAAATTTATTTGTTTTATGTTTAAGTAAATTAGATCTAAATCAAATCAGTTCTGGTGCAAATGGTAGATTTAATCAGGTGTATAACAAGCTTTAACCGCTTTGTGTAACAAGTAAATTAGTTCAGCGTTTAATTTGTACTTCTATGACCGGCCGGTTAATTTTTGTATATATCCCGCATTTTGGGATCGTATATATATATAGTATATAGTATGCTCTACCACTTGTATCGCTTGATACTAGACAGCAAGGTCATTAAATTGTTGGCATCCGAATCGGTTTTTTAGATAATTGCCTCTTGAGTGGCTTATACAGTAAATATATAGTAAATGCGGTGTGGGACAAAACAGGTTAAACATTGGTCTAAAAATGTGTTAACCCTTGTGTGTGGCTTATTTGCATATCCATGGCAATATTACGAGTGAATCTGATGAAATTACCAAGCGCAAAGCTATTTTTGTTCGCCTCCGAGATAAGAAACGAGCGAATCAGCCATGAATTTAACCCCCATAAGCGTTACTCAGTCGGTTTGCTTATCAACAATTAAATGTTTGAAAATTTCTGTCTGGTTCGTCGCACGTCCCCATTATCAATTGATTTTGTGTTCGATCAATAAATACATAAAACAAGAAGCACCTGTAAAAATTCTCAAGTGAACCAAGTTTTTCCGCTATTTTAATGCATCGACAGAGTATTTAACATGCTAATTAAGTATGTACACACACACACACAGGCACACACACTATCGCACATGAAAATATAATTAATTTTAGTTGGCAAGCGTCGGTCTGAGGTTTATAGTTTAATTTATTTGTACATCAGCCACTTATATAGTGAACAAAAAACAACATTTGTTTAAACAATGGGATATTTCGTCTATTGTATTTGCCATTTTAGCCACAGTGTTTAATTAGGCTAAAAGACCTCTTGACGTTACTTCACTTACTCTTGGCGGCAAAATGGTATGATATGTATCTTATCATGGAACTGAACTCATAACATTAAGGGGTTTTCTACCTAGCGATAACCTTCAAATAGAGTTTTTCTCTGTCTTCATTACGTAGTGCAAACAAATAGTATTATTCACCGTGACTCGTCAATTTTTACTGATGTTCTCGTACATTGGCACTTTATATAATTAAATACATAATATGTGTGCCTCTTCAAACAATTCATTTGTTTATTGAGTGTTGTCAATGGGATGGCTACATTTATCTTTATTGGTCAGCTGTTCTAAAAAGTATTAACTTTCTGTTACTAGGGAATAAGTGTTTAAATCAAGCAAACTTGAACATAATGCATGTTTTCATACCCTTTTTAACAATTAGAAATTATATTTATTAACAAAATTTAATTCTATAACTTTCATTAGTAAACAAGAAGTGATTTCAATTTAAATTAGAATGATTCACATTGTAAACAAAACGCAAACAGTGTGAACGCACTTTTTAGAACATTTGCAAGTGTGCTAAAAGCTCGGCTTGCTTGTTTACCGCCACCTTGGGCAGCGCGAGTTATCGATAGTTTATGGCTGTGCAGCCCTCGTCAACCGCTGACGATGGAAGGCAGACAGCAACAGCAAAATTGACAGACGTATTTTTTTGTGGGTCTGCAAATGTAGATAACACACGGCATATCACTAGAATTTGATGAGAATAAAGCGAATAGCGAGCAGGGTAGAATAGAGCAAACAATAAACGCAAGTGCCAACATGTGTTTTAAAGAATATGCTGGTTATTTATAGACAGCAAACGCAGCGCAATGAGATACGAATACAAGCTGGTAAAGTGTCGCATAATCAAAATAAAATTATTCTAATTTGACAATAACAAAACATTTTACTTTGTGTGCACTATAAATTGTAATTGATTTGTTTATTTTTATTCGTTCTTCTACATGCAGCTGGCCAGCGATGACAAATCGTCGCAGTCGAATCGGCGAAAGGGCAGCGCCACCGGAACTTCTAGTGGACGTGTCGGCAGCGGTGGCACCAGCGGCCTGAAGTTATCATTTCTATGTTTGATCATATCAGTAATCCTGCTGCTCTTTGTCTTTGGTGTGTATCGTTTGCATTGTAATAAAGTTAACCCACCACCCGCTGTGACTAAATCAACAACATCAACTAATTTACCCACTGTTACTGTTCATTTTCATGAAACGCCACGCATGGACACGTCTACGCATGCACATACACGTCAACACACGACTTCGGCTCCCAATGCAGGCTTTGTGTCAGACAATGCGAGTCCATATCTGGCCCGTTTGGCCTCCAAGCTAGGCTACAGCAAGGTCCAGTATGCAGCGATCATTGATGCCGGCTCCACGGGCTCTCGCGTCCTGGCGTACAAATTCAATCGCAGCTTCATCGACAACAAATTGGTGCTATACGAGGAGCTCTTCAAGGAGCGCAAACCTGGTCTCAGCTCCTTTGCGGACAATCCGGCGGAAGGAGCGCATTCCATTAAATTGCTTCTGGATGAGGCACGTGCTTTTATACCCAAGGAGCACTGGTCATCCACACCACTGGTGCTTAAGGCCACAGCTGGATTGCGTTTGCTGCCCCAGAGCAAGGCCGAGAATCTGCTGAATGCAGTGCGTGACCTGTTCGCCAAGTCTGAGTTCAGTGTGGACATTGATGCTGTGGAGATTATGGATGGCACTGATGAGGGCATCTTCAGTTGGTTCACCGTCAACTTCCTGCTCGGTCGTCTGTCCAAAACGAATCAGGCAGCTGCCTTAGATTTGGGTGGCGGCAGCACCCAGGTCACCTTCTCGCCCACAGATCCAGAACAGGTGCCGGTGTACGATAAGTACATGCACGAGGTTGCCACCTCTAGCAAAAAAATCAATGTATTCACGCACAGCTATCTGGGACTAGGCTTGATGGCCGCCCGTCATGCCGTCTTCACCAAGGGCTACAGCGCGGAGGACACCGTGGTCGAGAGCGTCTGTGTAAATCCCATCATTGCCAACCGCACCTGGACCTATGGCAATGTCAAGTACCAAGTGAGCGGCAAGGAGAACCCCAAGTCATCAGCTGAACAGCCAGTTGTGGACTTTGAAACCTGCCTGGAGCTCGTCAAGAGCAAAGTGATGCCATTGGTGAAACCAAAGCCATTTACACTCAAACAACACGCAGTGGCTGCTTTCAGCTACTACTTTGAGCGCGCCATCGAATCGGGGCTAGTGGATCCCACTGCGGGTGGCGAGACCACCGTGGAGGCCTATCGCAAGAAGGCCCAGGAAATCTGTGCCATACCCAATGATGAGCAGCCCTTCATGTGCTTTGACTTAACGTTCATATCGGTGCTGCTGCGTGAAGGATTTGGTCTCAACGATGGCAAGAAAGTTAAGGTAAGTTTAGGTTGCTATTAGCTAAAATTATAAAGATTATATTAAATCTAACAAAAATCATTTCCCTTTCATTTTAGCTTTACAAGAAGATCGATGGTCATGAAATCTCCTGGGCCTTGGGATGTGCCTATAACGTGCTCACGAGCGATGAGAAATTTAATAATTCCTAGTGCTTCGTTTATTAGATTGTAGGCGAACAACTTAGCTGAAATTGTTTCTAGAGTGCCTTAGACGTGCATCGAAGTATACTACACACACACACACAGACACACTCGCACTACACACACTCGCACACACACAGACACACTTTAGTCTTGATAGATTTTTATGCGCTATAAATTCATTTCAATTGTTTTTAATTGATGCGAATTCATTTAGTTTGGAAATGTTTGAAATGAAACCACACTGTGACTACACTACACTACACGCTACACTTTTCTAGTTTGTAATTCCAATGTAATTTCTTGTGATTCGTTTATTGTACTATGTTATTAACACTTCACGATATTATATCCTTAGTCTTACACTCCATACTTTCCTCTATTGTACATATATATATGTAAGTATATATATTGACAAGCATATGTAATTATTAAAAAACTCTTTTAAATTAATATGTGACTCTGGAATTGTTTATATTAATAATTTAATTGCAATCTAAATAAATATGTTAGCTCCGCATCTGTTGTCGACTATAATAAAAAATAAAACAATTTTAAAATTATAATCCATTATAAATCGAGTAGTTTTTTTTTAATATATTTTTTATTTGCATGCAATAATAAAATAGTGTCTTTATTTACTTCTTTTCTAATACAAAATATTGTACACGATTTGCTTATCAAACGTTAGAATAGATTATTCATATATATATAAATTGTTCATATACATATTCAATTAAAATATAGCTAAAAAGAGTTTATAAATGCATAACAAATAAGCGAAATAAGAGTTTTGGGGGGAGAGTTACAAGTAGATGTGTTTGAAGCTATTGTGTGAGGTGCACTTAAAAGATTAATCATATATAACATTGGCTATAGCTTTACTCATTCAATATCTTTCTGGGTTCGGTGCTGTCTACGCCAGCGTTAAACTCTGTGGCTTAATGTCCAACCTATCGATGATGTACTGTGGCATGCAGAGTGTTGCATTTATGGGCTTTAGTCCGGAATGACCCAGCAACGAAAGACCTCCGATGCCGAAGAGCGTGTGGAATATATCGGGCATGTTACCAGTTCGATCGGAGAAGCCGCCAGTTTCTGCATCCTGGCACGACAGTATGAATTGCTGCAGCTTTTCAGAGCTTATCCAGTGCAGACGTCCCATTATCGTAAGCGAGGAGAGCACCCACCAGGAGTAGCAGACGTCTGGCAGCTTCTCGGGTCGACCATTGAGTCCGCCCGAGGGCAACTGACGCTCACAAAGCCACCAGCCCAACTTGTCCACGTCCAGCAAGTGCAGACGTTGTGTGAGCGACAAGAAACCCACACAGCAATAAATAAGTCCTGCAGTAGATCATAAAATATTAGTTTATAGGGCATACGATTCCAGGAGAATTGTATGACTCACCCGCATGTGATTCAGCGCCAGGTTTGGAGCCGAAACCTCCATCGGTTTGATTGCAACACGACATGACAAACTTGACCGCCTTCTCGACATCTATGCTCTGATCCATGCGCTTGAGTAGCGTCAGAGCGGCCACCGCACAAAAGCTAAATCTGGTGTCCACTTCACCCCATTTGTCACCAAAGAAACTGCCATCCGGTTGCTGCAATCCTACAATAAAACGCACCACAGCATCACAATCGATCTCATCAAGAGCGTCGTACGTGCACAGAATTTGCACCGCCGACAGCGTGTAAAGCATATGGGGATCGTGTCCCTCACAGGGAGCGAATCCACCGCTCGTTGGGCACTGGCAGCGCTTAATAAATTCAATGATGGACTTGCGATCCAAGCGATCCAGCTGGCCCATTATGTCCAGTGCCGTGACACCCCAGTAGATGCCAGACATGCGCAGAAACTCTGTCATACAGTACTCATAGTCATCCTCCTGTTTGCCATGATTCTCAATATACTCGACATGTTTCCAGAATTGCAATTTACTCGTGTCGCTGCCGTTCTCGGTGCTGCTGCCTCCATTTGCAGCTTTAACGAAGCTCGTGAAATCCATCTCCCGTTGATTGTTTTCAATTGAGTGTTGATTTTGTAGCACTTAATTGTTCTATTGCTGAATTGACATTATTAATATATTTTAACTCAGTTGTCGCCTTAATTGCTGCCGTAAAAGGTACTAAATAATACTGATACCAGAAAAATACCAATTAAACAGCTGATTGAATATATCGATAGGCTTAATTGGATGTGGAGAGCAATAAGGCGCCACCCTCATAATGGTCTTGTGTATTCAACGTAAAATCTAGAACTTACATTATTTAATTTATTGAGTTCTACAATAAGCACGCAAATAAACTAACGTTACTAACAGAAACAAGAAAACTACCAATTGAAACAAATTTAAAAACAACCGGCTTTAACAGGAGCTATTTGGAACATGTTCACTGGTTCAGTTCAGTGAACCGCTATTTTTTTATGTGTTCACTTGTTTTTTGAACAACCCAGCCCTAGTTTACGATATGTATTTTGTTTGTCAAAAACTTCTTGAACAATGATATTTATAGGACCAAGAATGTGGAAACATTTACTTCGTGAAAAAGGATTCGTGTCGAGTTAATTCAAAAAGCGCAGATACATAAGAATTTATTTCTGAATTCGGTTTAATTGAAAAATAAGAAAGAAAAAAAGGTAAACAATTATTGCTTATGTTAATGTTGTTGTAAATCATTTGAATTGTTTTGCATGTAATAAACAAAATCTTCTAAATATAACAGAAAACACAATGGTCGTTTGGCCTGAAGCAGAAGTTTATTGCCTCATCGATTTGATTAGAAGCCATGAGTTTATATGGAACACTTCGTCGCCCGACTATAAACACAAGCACAAAAAAACCAAGTTTTGGTTATTTGCCGCAAACCAAATAAATAAAGTATTTAATCGAATAGATGCTCCATTTGATCACAGTAAGTAAACTAATAATGCTTTGCTATAGTCAAATTATTCAATGGGTACCCTTTTTGATTTGATGCAGAAGATTGCTTTAAGAAGTGGAACAATTTACGCACATATTTCCAATCTGAATCGAAATCATCAAAGACAAGGACTGAAAATGATCCAACGGAATCCAAGCGCTTCATATCAAATACCTGGAAATACAGCTCTAGATTGAGCTTTCTAGTTGCTTCCCATTTACCAAATAATATATCTGATGGCTCGTTCAACAACAGTAAGAGTTCGGTAATTATACAAGATTTCTCCACTTTTGAAAGGGTTCTCACGTTTTCCTTGTTTCACAGATTTGTGAGGTGGATCCTTACAGTCTCTCGGAAATGGAGTCATGCGATACAATGATAGTCCCAGAGTCTACAGCAGAACAACATCAAATGTCTGACAGGGATAAGCCAAATGGATCCTATCCCGAAACAACTTTCAATTCCAAAACGGAATCGCCAAACATAAATAAAGATCCTTTGCATGATGAAATGTCTGGTAGGATGACACAACAATCAAATAAGGAGCCAGATACTCCTTCATATTTCTTTGGCAGATACGTTAGTCAGTGTTTAGACAAATTAGACTCGGATATTAACTTAGAGGCTAGACAGAGAATTAACGAAATATTATTTGATTGCGAGACAAGGCAATTGCAACGCCACCAAAATAGTTTATAAATATTTGTAAACGATTCTACATATTTATTGTATCTTCAGGCAACCAAAAAAGAAATACCTTCTTTTAAATCTCAGTAGCACTAAGTTGTACTTTATTTAGTTAAATGTAGTCAACCAAAACCTAGTTTCATTCATATTAAATATTGCATGTGTATGATTTAAAATAACGTAGATTTATGGATAAACCAGTAGACATTTAAAATTGTACTAGAATTGACAGTTAAATTACGTATACGTAAACTGCATTATAGGTATACAAATATATATTTGGTATTAAAGTACTTTAATACATCACATAAGTTTCTGTTTAAGTTGTGTACATGTTGATATGTAAATGTTGCCTTAAAACTTTACGTACCTACAAGGGATTAACCTACTTTATGAAGCCGAATAACTGCAACATAGTCTGCCTCTGTTGCTGCCGTCGACTTCTTTGTTTAGTTCTTAACCAACATGGAACGGTGGCACAACAAGCTCGCTGTTGTTACCGGCGCAAGTGGCGGCATTGGAGCCGCTTGTGCTCGTGCCATGATTGGAGCCGGATTTCGTGTGGTTGGTTTGGCACGTCGCGAGGCAAAACTTAAAGAATTGCGCGACAGTTTGCCTACTAAACTGCAGCAGAACTTTATACCACACCGCTGTGATGTGTCCAAGGAGGAGCAGGTACAGAGCACATTTGATTGGATCGAACGTGAGCTGGAAGGACCGGATGTATTGCTAAACAATGCTGGGATTACAAGGGAAACGGAACTGGTTGCACCAGGCAACACACAAAAGCTGCGGGAAGTTATTGATACCAATGTGATGGGTGTTATTTGGTGCACACGTGAGGCTTTTAACAATATGAAGAAACGGGATACGGAGGGTCATGTGCTGATCATCAATAGCATTGCGGGACAGCAGGTGTTGAACTTTATTGATGTCTTGCCATCGTTTAACATTTATCCGGCTACCAAGTTTGCCATTACGGCTATAACGGAAACATATAGACAGGAATTTCAGCTGCATTCGAAAAAAGTGCGCATCACGGGCATTTGCCCGGGAGCAGTCAATACGAACATCTTTCCCGAGGAAATACATTTCTATGTAAAGGATATGGCCAGATTGGAACCAGCCAATATAGCCGATGCTGTACTGTATGCTCTACGCACACCACCCAATGTGCAGGTAAGAAATAAACTACATGAGCATGCTTTCCTTACTAAAATGAACTCCTTACAGATACATGATATTACAATAAAGCCCATGGGTGAGATATTTTAGGTAATACTGAGAATTTGGTTTATGAAATATATCTGTATCTGTTGCAACTACTAATCAACAAAGTGTTTTGCTTTCTTTTCGTCTGTTGCCACACTCTTGATGGCCGTCAGTCTCTCGCGGAGCACATCCTCATTCAACTTATGCATGCAGAGGAACTGTCCATTGAGAAATAGTACAGGTATATCGTACCGGAAGAGTCTTAGGTAGCGCACATTCTCCTTGCGATCAATGAACACTTTTTTCAGCTCAAATTCACCCGCAAAATTTTGTTCCAACTGTGCCACAAGATCATCACAAAGAGGACACGGTTCCTTTGTGTACAGTGTGAGTTGCGGCAAGGTGTCAGTCGGGGGCATGCTAAAAGAAAATAAATTAGTAAATAATAACTAAGAGTGCGTAAAATAACCTACAGTTTCTCCAGTATCATAAGCAGGCACTCCCCATTGGCAGATTCCATTATGACACAGCCCAGACTTCCGGCAGGCAGTGAGTGCACTGTGTGGGTCAACAGATGGCTAGCAGTTATGTGCTTTACATCATGTGTGTGTACATCTTTTGCGTTCAGATCGGCCAACACACTGAGATTATTGTGCTGCTCTTTGGGCATTACCAGTTCCCAGGAGTGTACATCATTTAGCTGAATTGGTGGACTATTGTTTAAACGAAAGATTGCCTGTAAATTATCCTGTTCGATGAAGAACTCTCGCACCAATGCCAGAGGCTGCAGTTGCAAGCGCTCGGCCATTTGGGCAGTGGTCAAGGCTAGTGCTGCAGCGCATGGTGTAGCTTTCTCCACAGTTTCCGATGATTCCATTTTCTTTTTCATAGTGAACGCTGGAGTCATTAGTTCGCTGGCTAGTGCATTGCTGGCACTGGGTTTTAAATTGGCTCGTGTGTCGCCTAAAATGATCCAGTCCTGCTCGTCCTGCTGTAAGCATTCTAATGACATTTGTAATCCACTCACGGAGCATGCTGTATCCTTGAAAACATGTGCTTGGCAGCTGTGCAGTCCCAGGTTTTTGGCCATGCTATTGACAGTATTTTCGCTCGCCAAGTCACTGGATGAGCAGAGAATAAGCTTTTTGAACTCGGCCCGAGGCACTGCAGTGCGCTTGACCAGCTCATCGATAACCAATCCGGTCAACTGGTGCTCCTCATTTGGGTACTGGAAAGTGTTGGGCGTACGTACCGCTGCGGCGATAACCACAGCTTTTGGGTTGAGCTTTTGACTATATTGGCGCACTAAAATCAATAAGCTAAAAAGTGAATTTATTAATTGGTATTTATTAGAGCGAATTCTGTTTATGCAACAGACCTTTTTGTGCACCGGGACCACAATATTGCTGACATTTCGGCGCTCAATGGTAATCGATGTTCTTTCGTTCTGTTGTTGTTATTTAAAAATTATTCCGATTACAATTTGTCGATAAGTAGCTCGAACAGCTGTCACACCTAGAGAGGAGCCAGTGTTGTGAACAGCTGTTTTTGCTCCCAACAATAACAACAACACCGAGCGGAGAAAGTTATTTTCAATTTATAACGTTTGAACTTAAGCAACAACAGCAATAAACAAAGGCTGTGTCACAATAAAGAGACAAGAAAACCAGTTATTACGCATAAGTCGATGCAGCAAATTGCTCATTACCAAATTACCAACAGTTGCGATTAAACGAAACTAGGCTACGGTTAGGTACATACGACATACATATATAAATTTTTTTTTCGAAAACTCAAATGGAATTGACCTTCAAAAAGGCACGATTGGTGTCTAATGTAAACGCAGCTGCTGCCAAAGACTGCGATGGCCTTGCAGCCAGCAGTGACACTGATAGCGATATTTGTGAAAATGATTATGGATGGTGGGCGCTACCGGAACCCGCATTATTACAGATCTTTGCCCGGTTAAATGTCTACGATTTGATTCAGGCTGGATTATGCTGTCGGCGCTGGAACTCAATAGCCAACGATGACTTGCTATGGCGACAAAAGTTTCAGGAGAACTTTCGTGCCTCGCCCAGCATACCACTGAAGCCGGGTGCCGCCAGCTGGCGCTCCGAGTACCAACGGCTCAGCACGCACATTCCTTTTGTGCTGGCCCAGCGCTTGGAGCCGAGTAGCGAGCACAATCATGGACACACACATCAGGTGCTTCATGTGAGTTTTGCTCACAATGGTGAAATGTTTGCCACCTGCTCCAAGGACGGCTATGTAATCATTTGGAACTCACACCATCCATGCACAGGTGAGTTGAGAGCAGTCTCTTTCAAAATGAGTCCTGGAGTGTAAATCTGTTAAATTTTTCAGAAAAGTATGCGCACAACATGAAACAGTTTAGCTGGAAGTACACACAGTATTCCCAGTTCAATCAAAGCGACACACTACTCCTGGTCTCTGGCGTACATTTTGGCTCGCCACAGAGCACATCCGGTGAGATTGCCGTCTTCTATTTGGGTGCCACGGAATCCCATTTGCGTTGCAGGGTCGTTAATCGGCCGTATGATATCTTTGGCACTTGGTTTAGTGACCAGTACCTTCTCTCGGGCGATCTCCATTGGTTGGCACATTTAGTCAGCACTTCGGTGCTTTGGCTGAACAAGGCGAATCAGGAAATTGATTCGGAGCATGTGCCGATCATGAGTCAACTGTACAAGTTCTACAATCGCAATGCCAGCTCAGTGCGTGCTATAATGGTGGCAAGATGTCCTTGGCTGGACGACTCCAATGACCCACTGGCGCAGGTGCAAACTGAGTCGACTACGGAAACCAACACTTGCTCGGAGCAGCCCTCGACATCCTCTGCCTTGGCCAGCGGCAATCCACTGTCCCATGCAGCCAGCTTAAGACGCACTCGCAGTGCCACGCCTGAGGATAACTATTTGCCCGACATAAGCGAGCACAATCAGGTGCGTAGATCGAGAGCACGACCAGGACACAGCTCCGACGCGACCATACACTATCTGGAGGAGTATAGAAGAGCGGCTGTTGCTGCTTCAGATACCGGCTTAGATGATGGTAATGAAGATGCGGATACGGAAGAGGATTATGAGACCTTTATGGATATCCACGACGAGTACGATGAAATGGAAAACAGTGTGCCCAAGTATCTTATATTTTCGACTGGTTCGAAAACCTTTACGCCCCATCAAATTGGATTCAAGCGGATTCGCAATGTCTATTTTCCAAAGAAACTGGATCCTGGTCCAACGCTCAAAGAACGCATTGCGGCTAAAAGAGCCGCTGAGCAGCAACAGCAGCAGACGCCACGAACTGATCCCGATTGGTGGGACTATGATTCCGTTAAGGATCGGTTCGATCAAGTCGATAAAGTTATTGATCTACATGGCCATATTATTGGCATGTCCCTTAGTCCCGATCATCGGTATCTCTATGTTAATACACGACCGTGGCCTAAAAACTACAATATCACTAACCCTTTAGAGCCACCGCCAATAGCTCAAGAGATCGATATTCATGTGATTGATCTGATGACATTGAAAAGAGTGGGAAACATGTTGCGCGCCCACAAGGCATATACGCCAAGCACCGAATGCTTCTTCATATTCCTGGATGTGTGCGAGGAGTATGTGGCCAGTGGAGCTGAGGATCAGCATGCATACCTCTGGGATCGCTACTATGGCATAAGTTTGGCCAAGTTTAAGCACTCCGATGTGGTAAACAGTGTCGCTTTTAATCCCCGTGACTCCGAGATGCTGGTGACCACCAGCGATGACTACACCATTAAGGCAAGTTCTACATACTTAACTAATCTAATATCTTATCTTGAATAGCGTTTGTTTGTTTTAAAGGTGTGGCGATCCCGTGCTCAGGCCAAGACTTATGGTATTCCCGTCAATGTCTGTGAATCTTTCGAGCTCAAGCCCAAAAATTAGGGCATCTTCGTGACCTGTTACATAAAAATTATATCAGAATTTCATTTACAAGATCGGCCAAGTTTGGTGTTAGCTTTTAATAGTGATGGAGATTGTGTTTCGTGTTGGTTATGTTCAATTAAAATGTGTAATATTTTCGTCACATGAGCATTTTTCTATTGGATTGGTGATTATAGCGAAGGTTTAACGGTGGCTTCAAAATCTGGAGCAGGTAACTCCTTGTCGTCTGCTTGTGGCGGAGCTTGACTCTGCTCTGACTGTGCTTGAGTGGAAGTGGAAGGCTCGTTGGCTTCAGGCAAGGCACTTTGTTCAGAGTTAACAGGTTTCTTATTCTTTTTACGCTTCTCAGGATGTCCAAAGCAATGTTCGCATTCGTCATCATCCTCCGAAGAGCTTTCGCCGAAAGCCAAGGGTTTCTTATATATACAGCAGCCTAAAAAGTATTCAATTTGTACTACATCAGCTCTTATTTGTATAATAAATTGGCTTACATTTGGATTTCATTCGATTCATGTGTTCATTATCCACGACACCTTCATGGAAAGCCACCCGGCGTACATCTCGAGGCTGTTCAAGACGTAACAGTAATGTCGGTGTACTTTCTGAACTCTCGCCATCAGTTTCTTCTCTTGTTTTTGTTTGTGTTGTTTCTGTATCAGTGCATCTCTGTATATGAGACATTTTTAATCAGTATTTGATGAAAATAAACAAAGCAGGTAACAATAATAAGTCAGCTGAAACTTTCGAGAAATTAAAATCGATTAAAGACTCGATGTATCGATGTATTATCGCAATTCATATATTTTTTGGAAGGCGCGAGTGGATTAGAGTTGCTTTGAATTTTTTCGGTTCACTTGAACAATATACGATAGACGCTTAATTCTATTTGAACTTAAACAGATTTTTGTTTCTATGGTTATTAATAATTTTCGATATCTAATAATAAAGTTAGAATATTATTAGATGTCATCTCTTATTAGATCAGTATAAGTTATTTGTTCATAATTTTTATTGAAAAGTATGTCAATTAAACACTTTTAAATTATATTTTTATTGGCGCTTTATTATATGAACAAGTGGCAAGTATGCGCAAGTGGCAAAAACGCACAGGTGTGGCAACCCTACACGCGAACGTCAATTCACAGCTGTCAGTCGAGTCGTACCGAAAATGGCTGCACTTGTGCGATTTAATTTGTTAACAAAAGCGCAATTTGGTAAATAAAAGCAAACATTTAAGTTGAATTCTAACGTGAAACTGTGTGAATGTCATTTGTGCAGACCGTGACACAGCAGACATAATTCATAGGCTATAGCTTGTGCCCAAATAACGATTTCAGTTGCAAAACAAATTATGTAATTTTTGCGCACATCAAAACAAAACTGCAGCCATCGTTCTGCGCATATTAACTAATTTAATTTGTATACATTTCTTCTTTCTAGTTGCGTCGGCTCTACCGGCCAGTCTGCAGCATCGCCTGCAAAGCACGCAGGCACCTCCCCCAGGCACACCGCCACCACAGACGAAGACCAAATTCGGTCCTCTTGCTGACGAGGATCGCATCTTTACTAACCTTTATGGTCGTCATGATTGGCGCTTGAAGGGAGCACAGAAGCGTGGCGATTGGTTCAAGACCAAGGAGATTGTCCTTAAGGGCCCCGACTGGATTATCAATGAGATCAAGACCTCTGGACTGCGTGGACGTGGTGGTGCTGGTTTCCCCAGTGGCATGAAATGGTCCTTCATGAACAAACCAGGAGATGGACGCCCAAAATATCTGGTTGTTAACGCCGATGAGGGTGAGTGATAAACAAGCCGAAGAGCAACATGCTAAACCGTCAGACAGTATTGATTAATAACAATTATTTTTGTTATCTCAGGTGAGCCCGGCACTTGCAAGGATCGCGAGATTATGCGTCACGATCCACACAAGCTTGTGGAGGGCTGTTTGATTGCTGGACGTGCCATGGGTGCTCAGGCTGCTTACATTTATATTCGAGGCGAATTCTATAACGAGGCTTCCAACATGCAATTGGCCATTGCTGAGGCTTATCAGGCTGGCTTGATTGGTAAGAATGCTTGCGGAACTGGCTATGACTTTGACGTCTTCATGCATCGCGGCGCTGGTGCCTACATTTGTGGTGAGGAAACAGCTCTGATTGAATCACTTGAGGGCAAACAGGGCAAGCCACGCTTGAAGCCTCCATTCCCTGCTGATGTGGGTCTCTTCGGTTGCCCCACCACGGTGACCAATGTGGAGACCGTTGCTGTAGCGCCAACTATTTGCCGTCGTGGCGGTAACTGGTTCGCCAGCTTTGGACGTACACGTAACTCCGGTACTAAGCTCTTCAACATCTCTGGTCATGTGAACACACCATGCACTGTGGAGGAAGAGATGTCCATTCCCCTTAAGGAGCTGATTGAACGTCATTGTGGCGGCGTCATTGGTGGCTGGGATAATCTGTTGGGCGTTATTCCCGGTGGTTCATCCACACCCATCATACCAAAGAAGGTTTGCGATGATGTGATTATGGATTTCGATGGCTTGATTGCGGCCCAAACGTCGCTGGGCACAGCCGCCATCATTGTGATGGACAAGTCCACGGATGTGATCAAGGCTATTGCACGATTGATCTCGTTCTACAAACACGAGAGCTGTGGACAGTGCACACCCTGCCGCGAGGGAATCGGCTGGATGAACAAGATCATGACTCGGTATGGGAAAAAATAATGTTTTAAAATTTATTGATAATTGTGTTTAATTATATTGTTTCTATTGAAGTTTTGTTCAAGGCGACGCGCAACCCGCTGAGATCGACATGTTGTGGGAGATTTCAAAACAAATCGAGGGACACACCATTTGTGCATTGGGAGACGGTGCCGCTTGGCCAGTTCAAGGTCTCATTCGTCACTTTAGGCCCGAAATCGAGAAGCGAATGCAACAACATGCGCAGCAAACAAAGCGCGCCAGCAATTAAGATACAACATTAAATAGCTAATTATATTTGATTTGATTTAATCGTGCGCCGTTTATGCAAATAAAGTGTAAAGTTCTCTTAATAACAAGCTAATGTAAATGTAAACTTTGTATGTGCTTAATAACTGCTTGTATATCCTCGGCATCCGGGCTCCCATACTTGGGTGGGAAACTACACAGGCTCAAAGGTCCTCCAATCTGATGTTGTGCTGCAGGATAGTCCACACAACGCGCTTTTACAAACTCATAGCTATAAATACATTATGTATATTTTATTGGAATTCCCAGTTAAACGAATTAGAACTTACTGTTTGGCTGGTTTGCATTCGACCACAACCAGCAGTGCAATGAATAGCATTAAATATTTAAATATCATTATTTTTCTAAGCTTTTGTTTACTTTAGCTTCTGCTTCGTTCGGCGTTCAATTATCAACTGTTTTGCTGTGCTGTAATCCCGGCTTAAGAACACTTCACGCCGGCTCGTTCTCTATGCAAATGTCATGCAATATTTGGAATTTTTGCTCATATAATTAATAACTTTATGACCTTATGAATTATTTATATGACAAATTTCACTGTCATTCCCGTTGTTGTTTGTCATTATGCCAGAAACAACATTAGCGACGGTAACGACAATGCCGGCAAATACAAACCCGACTTTGTTGCTATCGATAACAAATCATCGCTTATCGATTTGTGCTAATTGGAATTTAAATTTGTAAGCAAAACAACCGTTATGTAGTGGCATATTTATAGATTTTATAGTTTCTTTTTTGTTTTCTTGGAAATTTGAGTTGAGTACAAAATTATAATACTAAATATAAGTTTAGACTTTAATTTAGATGTTATGTTAAATAAAATATGCAATTTTTTATTCCTGCTGTTACGGTGTGAACCAGTAATTTGACAATGTTAATGTGTTGTGTCAGTCATTAAAAACAGGTAAATGCTTATCAGAGTCATAATATAACTTAACATTTCAAACTGCTTTTGAGTTTGGCTTTTGTTTTCTTTTTTTCGGTAACAATTTCAATTTGAATACTGATTTTTTCAGCCATAAATAATTGAGAAATAATTATTCTGCTTAGAAGTATCAACTCAGAGACATTAAGAACACAGAAAGATTTAAGAAATCAGGATAGAACTAAAGGAAACCGATCTACATGACTTACATATACCTATAAATACTTTTAGCATTTGAAAATTGAAATGCATTCTATTGCGTATGGATTTGAACCGCACAGTGGTTCAATATACAGGTCGAGGGGACTCAAGATTGAATGAACGATAAAAAAGTTAGAAAAAGTGTAGAAAGAATGTTGTTTTGTTTTTCGACACATTTATATACATGTTATTTTTTTTTACATTTTTTGTTTTTAACATTTTTTTTTAACTTTTTGATTTGTTTTTGTTTGTTTGTTCTTATATAGATAGATTTGTTAAATAGTTGTATGTATTTGATTTTAAATTGTTTTTCATTTTTTGTGTTTAAATTTTTGTTTGTTTAGTTTCAGATCATGTTTAGTTTGATTTGTTTGTTAAACTTGGCTTAAAGCGTTTCTTATTGCTTATCTATGAGAAGGAACATAGTACAATATTATTATGTATGTATGTAATTTCTTTCAGTTTCAGCTTAAAGACTAAACAACATTTCAAACAAGTCACTATATAAGTTCTTAAGTGGTTTTCATTATCTTTTTTTTCTTTTCGTTTTCGTTTTCTTTTTTTCAGTGTATTTTTTGCTTGCGATTTGTAAGTTTGAACTGGAAAGCTTCTGGAGGCCTAACATTGTACTGTAAATAAGCGTTAACATCTATTTGTGTAGTATCTATGTAAACTCGTTATATGCATGACAATGTCTATGTTATGGTTTTAAGTAGATTTATTTATGATTTCATGGAGTTTTCAAGTTTGTTTTGTCATCTAATTGCAAAGAGTTTTTTTTATGTTTTTTTTACTTTTTTTCGAGGAAAACATCAAGAGATTTTCATATAGCGGAAATAGACTTTTTGGTTTGGGGATATGGGGGTTTAGGGTTTTGGGAATGTCGAGGTGTCATAAGTAAAAAATATGTTATATAATATATGTATGTATAGTAGTATATATGTATATCAAGTTTTAGTTTAGTATCACACTAGTAGAGATAATGCGAAGAAGCCTGAGCTCTATACTGCTTCGGTGTTAGCTTTATCAACTTGGGATTGAATGCCCCCAATGCGGCCTCATTTGTCGACGAAGCCGCGGGCGGTACGGTGTGCGAGCGAAAGCGCGTACGCAGGAAATTTTGCATTGATCGGAGCCGGATGATGGGCGCACAGGGCGATTGTCGTAGCGAATTGTGGTTGAGCGCCCAATAGATGACCGGACTGATGGCTGAATAGAAGTATCCTATAATGGAAATAGCATATTTAAAACATGAAAAGCAATGAACTACTTATGGGTTTAGAGTATAAATCTATCTCTTTTGCTCATCAATACAATCAGTTATATTTAACCCTTGATTTACTTACCCAATAAGAGACTGAAATAGACGGAAGTTTTGCTGCAGTATTGCTTATAGCCCAGATTCTTATAGAATACACAGAAGACGTGCGGTGCCCAGCAAACGATGAAGATTACGGCAGAAGCAATTAGCATGTTGGCCAAATGACGACGGGAGCGTAGCGTCGATGTCTGAGGTAAGGGTATTCCTGGTGTGGCAGGACCACGGCCCGCCCGATGAATACGCTGTCGTTGCGAATGAGCGCGAATCTCACGCATAGCTCTAAAAAGTTTCAAAGGTTAAACTAAATACTTTCATATTCGATGATGTATAGCCAAAGAGATTACCTTGGGGAAATGGGATTGCTGGAGCGATAGGAGCCCGGCTCCAAGGCAGCACTGGAGCCCGGTATGCATGGCTGTAAATTATGCAGTTGTATGTCGCCAGGACTCACGGCAATTGGTCCACCACCAGCACCACCATTGGATGTGTCATCTGCGGTGGTGGCACCACCGCATGCCGCCTGCTGCGCATTTGCACAGCCCGTAACTATGACCATGTGCGTCTGTCGTCTCAGAATGGGCATTGGCAGCGGCAGTTCACCGTGCGCCGCTCGAGCAGTCAGCGAAAGGGCACACAGCTTGCGACGAACGCCATAATGATTTAGCAGGACACCCACACCGGGTAAAACAAACACCGCAATAGTATGGAAGATTATGAAGGACATGAACATCGCATTGGCTCCCAGCTCAGAGGTGCAACTGATGCTAACCGGATTCGGTGTCGTGCTAGTGCCAGCTCCCTTTATGATCACCGAGTTGGCATTTATCGTATAGGCAAATAGAAAAGGCGTGCTAATTGCAGCGGAGGCGATCCATGATAGTATGGCCAAGGAAACGTGCAGATAACGACGCTGACGCAACTGCGCCAACCGGGGATGCTTAACGGTCGCATAACGGTCTAACGAGAGCATAAAGAACGATATCGTACTGGCAGCCACGGGCATGACCTGTGAAAAGATAAGGCTTTGAATGTAATGTAATTGTATGTCAGATTCTATTAAGAACAAAAGTAATAATAATAATTATAATGATAATGATAGAGATAATAATAATAATAATAATAATAATAATAATAATAATAATAATAATAATAATAATAATAATAATAATAATAATAATAATAATAATAATAATAATAATAATAAAAATAATAATAATAATAATAATAATAACAATAATAATAATAATAAAAATAATAATAACAATAACAATAATGATAATAATAATGATAATAATAATGATAATGATAATGATAATAATAATAATAATAATAAAAAGTATAAAAATAATAATAATTGTATTAATAGTATAATACAACAAAGTAAATTTCATTCTAATACATATAGCCATATTTATAAAATTTTAATAAACTTTAAATATATTAGACACTAAAATAAAATAAAATAGAAAATATTATTTAGAACCAAACCTGCACATAGTGTATGAGTTTGCAAAGGAGAAGAGGTAGGGACTTAGTGCCTCGAACCATAGCCAAATTGAGGAGCGTGACAGGCGCCGAAATGCCCGTGACCAAGAGATCGGCAATGCACACGGCCAGCAGCAGAGGATTCCGCAGACGCACCGACGAGGCCGAGCACAGTGTGAGCACCAGCGTTGAGTTGCCAACAACACCACCAAAGACTACGAGGCCATAGCTGATGGCCAGCAGTAGAATGGTGAACGATGGTATCGCATGCTCCGAGTCTGGGCCCGGGTCATAGGGACTGAACAGCGTGGAGTTGCCATAGTTGTCGTAGTCGACATGAGTTGTGTGACCGGCAAAGTCTCCGCTGCCCCCCAAATTGCCACCATAATAGTTATCCTCGAGCAGCGCGTAATGTAAGTCTGTGTTATCGATATCGATGTTGAAATTGTTATTGTTGTCGACAGTTAGTTGATGTTGTTGTTGTTGCTCTTGCTGCTGATGGTGCTGCTGATTTTGATGTTGTCGTCGGTATGTGTTTTCCCACCATTGCTGCAGGTTATTGCTATTCATCCTTTAATCACACGCGTTTATTACAATTTCTGGGCAATGCCGATCGTTGTCGATGCGTTTGTCTGGCTGCCTCATTGCATACTAAAGGTGCTAGTGGCTGGTGCTGCAATAGACACAAAAAAAAAAAAGAATTGAAGATGGAACATGGATTAAAAAAAGGCAACAAAAATAAGGTAGCAAATGTAACAAAATGCCATCATCATCAGTCTTATATACCCTGTGGCTAATAAGCCAGGCAGAGTACATAAATTATTTAAAAAGTTAGAAATCGAGGGCAAATTAATAAGGTATAATTTAAAGAAGGGAAGCAAATTAATAATTAATCATTTAATTACATAAAAAACAAAACACTTGTTTATTTATTTAGCTATAAGTAATACATTTTTCAGTGATTGCATAGCTTAGGCTCAGCTTGAAGACTGTAGTCCCACAGAACGCCAAAAAAGTAATAAATTGTTTAAAAATAAAAAGTTTGAATCACCTAACAAGTTGCATTGCTTGTTGTGCAACAAAATGAATTAGAATTGTACGAGGTGTCACGTAGTCGTGCAAAAAGTGCAACATTCATTCTTGTTTTGTTTCAGCAAGGACACACAAAGTGACAGGCACACTCACACGCAGACAACCACCCACCCAGGAGCTCCCACACACACACACATACGCAGACAAGAGCCTGCCTGACACTGACACTTATGCAATACGTACAGAGCGCACTCAGAGATTAGTGCAGCGCTTCCTTCCGTCATGCCCTCATGCTCTCATTCTTTCATTTGGCCAAGCCAAATGAATGGCAACCTTGCACTTTGCGCCCTCGACAAAACAACCGCAAGGTTTGGCGCCACCTAACTCATTCCGGCAACGTGTTTGCTTGTGCCACACGATGTGTGTGTGTGTGTGTGTTTGTGTGGGAACCACGGATTTAATTGCGCGGTAAAATGCTCAACGCTTCTGCCGATGCTAGCACAAATTTAAATGATGCTGCATATGCAAAGCAATAAATGCACGTTAGCTGAAGCTATTAAAAACTTTAATTGAAATTGTTATCGGAATTGAGCAAAAAGAGACAGACAGACAGACAGATAGACAGACCAAAGACTCATTAAGCGCGGGATCACAGCATCAACGTTGGGGTAACTCAAGATTTGACCACTAATTACGGCACTTGCCATAATGAGAATGTTTACTCAAGCGGCGTGAGTCACCCTCATCTGCTCTTTTACACCAATGATTAAATGACTGTCCATGTGCCCCAGCCTGCGTGTGTGTGTGTGTGCATGCGTGCTCTTTGTGTTCAAAAGTTTTGCCAGACAGCGGGCTTTGTATGTGTGGTTGACGCTGGCGTTGACGTTGGTCTTTGCTTGCGTCAGTTTGTGCCGTGGTTTGAGCAGCACTCGCTGCTGCTGCTGCTGCTGCTGCGCTGCTGCTGCTGCTAGTGTGTATCAATTTTGTTGGTGGTGGTCTTTCGGCCGCCGCCATTGTTTATGAGAGCGTGTATGTAATTCGTTGAGTGTGTGTGTGTGTGTTTGTGTTTGAGTGTTGTCAACGTCAACGCTTTTGCCTTTTGCTGTCTTCTTATTTTTTTTGCAGCTCATTGTGCGGCTGCTGGATGATGTGAGTGACGTTTGCTTAATCTGCTTAATTTGCGTTAATTTAATCGTGGCCTCAACTCAACCCACTGCTCTGTCTAGAGCCGCCTACGAGCTTATCTTATCAATGTCCTTTCACCAAAAAATTCTGTTTACTGTCAGCTAGTTAGAGTATTTAATTTTTCAGCCAATTACAAACCTGTTGAAGTTTTTAATTTTAATAGCATATTTTAAAATAAATAATTTAAGGCCTATATAATATTTAAGGCTAAGAAATACAATTTGACTTCTCTAATTCATAGAGATTTCAAGTATACTTTGTAAATGATTCGTGCAACAGACAATTACTGTTTTCTGGAGGAAGAACAATGAGTAACGATGTTTGAAGGAATCAAGTGAAATCTATATTAATTTACGTCACTCAAATGTCAGAAGCAGGGCGCAAAACAAAAAAAAAAAAAAGTGAAAAGAATGAAAAGGTGACAAAAGCGAATGCTGCAACAAAGAATGATGGCCAGAAAGTGAAGCGAAAGAAGATAAAACTGAATGCGTATACGTAATAAAAGCAAGACGGAGCGCGAGAGAGAGAGACTGAGCGAGTGAGAAAGGCAACAGAAGAGGGAGAGAGAGAGAGATATGCGGATGGATAGAGATGAATTCGATTGTTGTTATTGCCCCCTGATATGAAAACTGTCAGCCACAGGTGATTTAATAAGAAGGCGCGTACGCATACACACACACAGACAGAATACAGATACACACACACACATACACATGCACACAACGAAGACGCTCGCCCGCTGCTTTTGTCTGTCCTTATTGATTTGGTAGCTAACAATTTGAGTGACTGTAAATGTGTGCGTGTGTGTGTGTCCAGGCGCCTTTTAGCCTCATCATGCCTGCCACAATACAATGGCAAACAAACAAGTCTTCATATACATATACATACGTTGTCTTTGCCTCTCAGCAGAAACACACAAAAAAAAAAAAGAAATGAAAAAAAAGGAAAGTAAAAGAAACGAACCTTTTTCGGGATTGGCAACTTGTGCAAAGTTTTCTCGCCGAACAATGAAAAGTGTGTGGGTTTGGGGCGAAAGGCAAAGACAGGCTCCCACACACAGTCACGGGCACACACCCACAACCTACACTCACACCCACACACAGATAAATACTCATATTGGACATATAAAAAACGACGCCATAATTGCTGGCTATACAAATGGCGTGGCGTTGCGTGGCGTGGCGTGGCAAAATGAAAAGAATAGGACGCTGCATAATAATTAGTGTTGTATTAGAAGGCGGCAACACCAATGCCAACACACGCACACTCGCACACAGTTACACCTATGTATACATGACGTATACGTAATAACTTACAGTTTTATTGTTGCGCGCTTCATGTGAAATGAAAAGCTAACGAAATTATTTGCTGTTGCTGTTGTTGTTGTTGTTGCGACTGTTTCCTTGTTGTTTACTTTATCGAAGGCACTGTAATTTACAGTTAGAACTATTTTCCGTTTATATTTTATTTCCTTTTTTGTTTGTTTTTTTTTTAAGACTTTATTGCTGCGACCGCGTATTTATCGTTGTTGTTTTGTATTTAATTCTTAAATATTTATTTTTTTTTTTTTATATATCAAATACACTTTTAGCAAATATTTTTTTGTATTTTAAAAACGTTTCGTTTGAGGATTTGGTTTAAAAATTGTTTTAAAAAATGTTTTTTTTTTATTTGGCGAACGTTGAAATAGTTTTATTTGTGTGTGTGTGTGTGCGTGCTTGTGCGTGTGTGTCTGAAAATGTGTGGTGTTAATGTGTGTGTGTGTGAGTGTCGGTGTATGTGTGTGTGTGTGTTGGGAAAACTAAAAGAAAACTCAATGTGCGGTGTGCGAAAATTGTTCCTCGATGGCGCACATTACACGAAAGGACTACAGCGGAAGACTGTCCTCTGTGACTGTGAAAATTGTGCTAACGCCAAGCAAGCGAGCAAGCAACCAGAGAGCAGAGTTCGGAGTTAAAAGTCAAGAGACAGACAGAGAGAGAGAGATATACGAATAGAGAGCCAGCATTTAGAGAGAGTGTAAGATAAAAGAGCTTTCAAGTGCGGAGCTTTTGGCAGGTCGAACAACCGCTTAACTTTCGCTTTCCTTCAATAAGACAGAACAAGACGGAACATGACCAAGTTGTCCTTTGATTACAACTAAAAAACCGTTTGATACTATTTTTAGTGACAAAGACTAAAGCCACGAAACGCTTAAGAAGCTGATTAATGTTATTTAATATTTTTAAAAAATAAATTCAATAAAAAATGTATCTGTTGATAATAGAATATTTTTTATATTGAAAAAAGCATCGTATTTTTGCAATAAAAATATTTTTAAAACAGAATTACTTTCTTCGATAGGGCAATTAAAAATCATAGGTGTAAATAGACTTTGCTTGTTGGCTGTAGCTCATCGTTCTGTCAAGGATTATAATAATTTTGATTTCGTATCGGCTAAAGGAGCACTTCAAACTATAATAACTATTTCAATAGTAAGAGCGATTCATTATTAAAATTCCTCAATTGGAACACAATTAGTCGGTTTGTTTTGGACCGATTCGTATTTTATTATTTAGCTTTCCATAGCATTTGTAAATAAAAGAACTTTCAATCTAAATGCTAACATGTTTTCTCTTTATTTAAATATTTGTTTTTGTTTGTATATGATTAAAATGCATGATTTTAGTACTTTAATAGTTGCAACTGGTATTGGATTACATTCCGTTGTATACTTTTTTTGTTGTTGTATATATATATATATATATATTTATTTATTATAGTATGTAAACTTATGCGCTTAATTATACATTGTAGTTGCGTTTTTTGTTTTAATGATTTATTGTTCACGATGCTGATTCCAAATAGAGTTATGCAATACTGTAAATTAATGGGGATCTTAACTAAGCAGCATTTTAGAAAATTATATAAATAGCTATTGTAAAAAAATATATATATTTATATGTATATGAATGTAAATGTATTTATTACTGGAATTGATGGTTGGGTTTATCGCAACATTTTAAGCCTAATTGTGGGCGGCAATAAATTAAGAAAGAGCAAGTTTTACACTCTGTAAAATAGAAAATAAATTACGAAAACTAATTACCAAAAAAAAATTAAAAATATTCATATGCATCGTAGGTGTAATGCTGATATTGATATTTGAGATATAAGTTAGTTGTGGGATGAGAAAGACGGCGGGATTGGGAAAGGGAAAGTGATTTCAGAGTAAAGTACTTTAAACTTATAGCATACAAAATGTGGATGAATTCTGTTCAGTATCAGTTTCAGTTTCTGTTTCCTCTTCTTCATTGTTAATAAGTAGCAGCAGCGTTTCGTTGATCAGTTCAAAGTGGTAATCTATATGTATATAGAGCAGTATTATTGTTGGCAGCGGTATACTTAATTTTCAATTCTTTTCGTTTCATTATTTTTCTTCATCTATTTTGATGTTGTTGAGGATTTGCAAAATCCTAATCCTCAATGGTATATTCGGGCATTTTATCAAACTTCTGTTTGGTTGCCTCATGAGTTGTGTCCACAAGCAGAGCGGTGTGACAATAGCCCATGGCTACCTGAGGTATTTTAATGCCATCCAATTTGGGCACCTCTTTCGGCACCGTCGATGACTTTTGGAACTCGCCAATGCCAAGTTCACCGAATGTGGGTGATGCGCCCCAAGCAATCAGTGTATCATCCGCCGATATAACAATTGAGGTATTGGCACAGCCAATCGACGTTATGTTCCAGCCTAAACCATTTGAAAACATTAGTATTATGCTAAGGAATAGCGGTAATTGCTACTTGCCTGCCAAATCTTGCACAGGTTTTGGATACATATTGGCCTCGCCTGTCTTCTTGTTCTGCCCGAAGAGGTAGAGTAATCCCAGTTCGTTGACAATCAAACTAAATGTGGAGCCGCAGAAAACACTGCGTCCGCCACGTCCCTGAGCATCGTAGAACTTCATCAGACGCGGAACCATTTCATCCTTTGGCTCGGCGTGACCCAGACGACCGAAGCCGCCAAAGCCCCAGCTGTAAACCCGTTTCTTGGAATCAATGGCCACCTGTTTTTAGATTATAATAAGATTTATAAAACAGTCCAGCTCAACTTGGTTAAGATTTCAGTAGAACATACCGTGTGATTGTTGCCACAAGCGAAGTCAACAATTTGAACACCATCCACTGGGGTAACATGACCCTCCTTGCTCTTCTCAATGTAGAGTACAACCTTCTTGGGCGATGTTTCGAAATGGAATGAAAGTTTGTTTGCATTCACAAAATACTTGGCATCCGTATTATGACCCAATTGTCCATATTCCGGCAAACCGAATGTATGCAAATTGCCCTTGATATCGAGTATAACTGAGAACTCGGCGCCACAGCCAATGCGTATAATGGGCGGACCACGATAATTAATCGGAGTGGGCGCATATATATTGGGATGTGTATTGCCCACACCACATTGACCGGACTTATTCTCACCGCAGGCATAAACGGTGCCCGTGTCGGTAAGGAAGAGCGTGTGATGTCGCCCAGCTGCGGCCTGGACAATATTCAGCTGCTCTAGAGCTGGAATTATAGTTGGATGTTCGACCAGCTTGTTATCCTGGCTAAGACCCAACTGTCCGCTGGGATTGCGACCAAAGCCGAGCGCTTTACGATCCATATTGATGAGTATTGTGTGTGCTGCAGCAGGACCACTGGCTACCGAACGATACTACAAAAAGTAACCAACAATAATGTTAGTAAACGCTTCTTTGGGGCATTTAATAATTGTGTAATTGATTTACCATCTCGTCCGTAAAGCGATGAAAGCTGTACAAATTGGGTCGCACTTTTGTAACGTTTTTACGATCCCGTTTGCCGGTTAACTCCCAGGTTACCATGCCAGCCAGCAGCAACTGACCCGGTGTCTTCTCCAGCGTTGCCAGCAAATCTTCGGGTAATTTGCTGGGCGGATCTAGATTATCGTGTGGTATTAACACTTCCATTTGAGCACTTCCCTGCTGTTGTTGTTGGGCCACATCATCGTCGGATTCATCGCTGAACTCATCCTCATAATCGGATTCCTTTTTCTTTGGACGACGCTTGGTGGGACCGGCACCGTTACCACCTGCCTTACGCTTAGCCGACATCTTTCAATTAGTAGCAAATGCGTATCTCTTCTGTCTCTCTATCTTTGTCTCTCTGCAGCAGCTGTAATAAAAGAGACAAACGAGCAAGCGTTGAGAACCAAACCAGAATTTGTACGCAGCGGACCATAGCCATCGCATTTAGTGATGCGTTCGTGTCACGATCTAACATAGAGCTTGTTGTCGATTATCCCTCCGAATTATACGCGTTATTTTCGGCTTATGCTACATATAAATCCACACACTATTTAAGCAAACAAACTACCGAAATCAATGCCGGCATTTTGGCGCATGTAAGCTGTTTTTTTTTTGCAAAATTTATTACGAAATATCGGCCGCATCTCTAATCGCAACTCTCACGCGCTGTTCTTATTTGTATGTGCGTGTGTATGTGTATGCCTATGTATGTGTGGTGGTTTTGCAAGTAGGGAAAAACAAAATGAACGCCAACACAAAGTAAACCCGCTGCTCTGCTGACGCCGACTTTAGTTCTTTTACTTTTACAATAAAACCATTTATTATTTGCATGAATTCAAAATCTAAAAACTTCAAATCGTAGTTAATTGCATGAGGTTTATTGGTAACTAACATAGAACACTATTTTAATTGAACAGCGGCTTAAAAACCATTTGAAATGTTGGCGTCACTTTTTTGAAACAGGCAGCAAACAAAGGCAGTGAAACAATTATAAATAGTTGAGTGTGAGATGCACAAAACCATATATTGCACAAGAAGTTAAAAGAAGACTATCGTTTTAGGCAAAGAATTCGTTTATAACTTACATGTCAAACTTTAGAATTCGCAACTTTTATTAATTCGGATACCGTTTCCGATCTCTTTGCAGCAAAAACAACAAAACGAAACCCAGACAGAACAAGAAGTGTGTACACAACAAATGCAACAAAATGAACTAAAGAATACCATAAAATACCGCTCTATTTTCGTAACAAACTATCGATACTTTGTATATTTACGATATTTATCTGAATCTTCTGATAACATTCTGCAGCTGCTAACAATAACGAAGATTGGTAATTTGATGAAAGTCAAACAATTTTTGAAGTATGATGGACGACGACGCTGAAACTACACATTATTACCTGGAATGTGAAGAGGGGGGTGCAGAGGAATGGCATTGGAATGCCAAAAGCACAAAACTTCTAGTCGAACTGTATTCGGAGCGTCGTCACAGATTTCGTGATCCCAAAACACGCAAACGCGCTCTGTGGACAGAAATCGTGGATGACATGGAACGAGCAGGATATAAAGGTATAAATGAGGATATTTGTGATCGCAAATGGCGGAATATGAAGAAAACCTATCGTACATGTCGCGAAACACTAAGGAAAAATGGTCGAAAACGCGTCGGCTGGGAATATTATAATACATTTGATGATATGTTTCAATCGGAAAATGCACCTACGACAACAAAAGTAGACAACGATAACTTACTGGAGGAACCAAAGCATATTGTTCTCTCGGATATCTGCACGTCTGTCGATGGCGACACATTACCCACCACTGAAGAATTGTCAGTGAGCCAGGAACAGCAGCGCCAACTTCTGATCCTGGAACGCAGTAGAATTTCCGCAATTCGAGAGCTTAGCAAGCGGATCGAGGAATCCAATGTAATACAACGTGAACGCAACGATCTTCTGCGGGAATATCTAACTCAGTTATAGTGATAGCAATAATAAATTTAATTTTAAATAATATAATTTTTCAGCATATAAAGAGCGTTTGAATAATTTCTCATTCGTATATTTAAATCAAACATAAATATAATTAAAATGTATACTTTAGTTAGCACAAAATGGAGGATAATACAAAAGACAGACCCATTCCGACAGAGTCCAGGACCAAACAAATTTCAGGCTCACAACTGTACCAGGGGTGAACGATGGACTATTATGTCGACCATGACCTCTTTTCGATAGTTTTCATGCATCAGTTCAAACATCTTTATGGACTTAATAAGGCGACGCTGCTTCTCCAGGCGGTCCATGTGCACCATGTTGTTATTGTGACCTTGGCTGTGGCTGCTGCCCGCTAATACTTTAGTTCTGGGAGGCACTTTGGGTGGATCGTCGTAGAAGATTGCTGATCCTGATTGCTGTTTAATCCCGTGCCGACGACTCATTGTAGGTGTAGTTTGTGGACTGCAGCTGAATCCATTTCCGTTGCCAATATCTGCAATAGGTAATATTGTAAAACCTTGCGTTGGAAATATGCAACAAAGTGTTGCAATAAATTCAGAAAACATCGACGGCATCTTGCGGCGGGAAGCACAAAAACATCTGTGATAAGCTTCGAGCAATTACAATTTTTAGCATGGCGATAGACCCAAATAAAAAATTTTCTCTGCTCTCTTATCTATTTCTTTCTCGATTTACAAAAATAACGGTAACCTTCAGGCTCAGGTTTAAAATTGCTGGTGAATGACTCGTCTTAATGACGTCATTGCAGCTGACTTACCCGCAAAGCGCTGTTGTTGCTCTTGCTGAACTTTAGCATGACTCGATCCAAAATGACCGGGTATCATATTCACCGGTGTCAGGACTACGCCACTTTGAATTCCAACAGTGCCGCCAGGTGGCGCATTCACTACTGGCGGTGGGGGTGCTGGTGGCAAGCGATTAAACGGATTTTGGCGTCTTTCCGTCGGCTTAGGCCTGCCATTTATATCGCATTCTGGCTGTGATGTGTTGCTACGCATTTCTGCAATTGAAAAATTAGGGTTTTAAGAGCAAACCACATTGCATACTCAGCCCATCGTATAAATATATGATCAGAGTTTATTTTAAAAATTATTACGATTTCTGGAGTCCTCAATTTCTTGCAGCTGACGTTGCAATTCGGCAACAATAATTCGTTTATATTCGTAGCCTGCACACGTTAAAGCCTTCATCCACCGTTCCATGTTCTCCTGTGTATCTGCAGCTAGTACATAGGTGCGATTGCCATCAAATGCTATTTCAAAGCAGTATTTATCCACATCGGATTCCATAGATAATTCAATAGTGCAGCCTTCAACTATAACTAACCCCGCGGGTTCTTTATCATATTTTGTTTCAAAATAGAATAGTAAATTGCCTTTAAGCACAAAATAGCGTCTCTGAAATGCCACATTTCTTTCGCCTCGCTTGTTTAGAAAGCCTGTAATTAAGCATTTTTAATATGTAACTGATAGAAACTCACAATTTCCGACTCACCTTCCATGTCATAGGGCGGCGTTCGTGCAAATACGCACAAATTCTTTTCGTTGATTTTCATCCTGACACAATCCAATCACTGACTAATATTTCTATATCCGCAATAACATGTATAATGAGTTTTGTTTGTCTTCAATTAGTAATAGGTAAAAAGAAACAAAACTTATGTATTTCTATACATACATAAATATATAAGCTGTATTAAACAGATGATTTGGAAGTGGAACCAGTGTTGCCGTCCCATTTGTGGAAATAAATATTAAGCGTTAAGCAATAATCGACGAATAATCTAACTTTATCTTATTTATGAAATGTAACAGTATGTCTTGAACCTATTTTAATTTTAAAAATGAAAATAGTTAAAAAATAATTGTAATTTTATTATGGTCATAACGGTATTTAGAGCACCCCCAATGCGAAGCTGTTCGTGTTGAACAACGTCAGAATTGTGTGCTGTGTAATATTTTCTGTCTTTTTCGCAGTGCTTGTGTTTTCGAGGTGTAAACAAACTAATAAACGACTAAAATGTCGTATTTACTTACAGAAATCGCCCTGGAAATGCTCGGCTATAAGTTTTACGATACCAATGGCGTTTTTCACTTAACGAACTTTCAACAACCGATGACAGCTGTTCAGCACGACGTGCATCCAGATGAGCCATCTTTGACAGAGTTTATTGAACAGCCCCCGACTACTGAGCCTAATCAAAATGGACACGACAATGCAGGCACGGGTGACGCGTCTTTGCCGGTTACATCAACGCCAGCAAACTCATCGACAAAGTCAGCAATATCTGTTGATTTTCGGACGGCTCCAATACGCGCCTTAGCTAAAATGATGGAAAATGAGGGCGACAAAGTGTCAAATGGTGGAAAGGAACAACAGTCAAAGCCGACAAATAGTTCAGCTGCATTTGCGGCGCCTCCCGCTGTACCGAAGATGTCCACGAAACCCCGCCGCACACCAACTAAGGCTTTGGCTAGAATACTGGAGTACGAGAGCTTTACAATACGCAGCCAAGTTTCACAACGTCTGGAAGCAGCGCTGCGAGAGAAGGCGTCTACAAAGGGTCAGCAAATTGATTGCATCAATGAAGAGAAAAAAAAACTACTCGAGGATGCTGATAATATGCACACATTTCGAGTGTTTTTAGAGGAGCGTTTACGCCGTACAAACTACCGTCCCTATGCAACATATCTTAAAACCTTTGGGATCGAATAACTCAAGCTTAAATAATATTAGTTTATAAGTACAATATAATTTCCAACATTTAATGAGTTTGATTGCAAATATCAATTTAACGTATGTTTAATAAAAATATATCGATAGCATCCGATACCAAAATAGAGTTGCCCTTTGTTAAAAATGTTATTTTTGCTGGAGTATTAACAAAATTTTCTGCATTTATATTATGTTAGTACGGAAATGTATTGATAAACACCAAATTCTTACTTATTCATAGACAATTTACAAAAATGCAATGGTATTTATTATCGCTCCAGTTGTTATCGATATTCGTTAGTATCGTTTCATATCGATTGTTGCGCAGTTTTCTCACACTACTCGCAGAACACCTGAGTGAAAAGGTCTGAATTGCTCATAAAATATCAAAAATTTTCTCAAAATTATCATTTTGTAAAACGTGACAAACTAATATTTTTGTATTCTTTAATCTACTGCATCCGCTCTGTTGCCTCGGCGACAAATAGGTTGTCAAAGCTCGCGCCCCGAATTGCTAAAAAAGAGCCAGAGAAAAAGGCCCGTGACGATAACGAATACGAATTACGACGCTTGCATAATGAAAATCTGGACTTCGGAGCATGTGTTCAACCATCCTTGGGAGACGGTTACACAGGCGGCGTGGCGCAAATATCCAAATCCAATGACACCTTCAATCATTGGCACAGATGTTGTTGAGCGCAAAGTGGTCGACGGCGTTTTGCACACGCATCGACTTGTCCAATCCAAATGGTATTTCCCCAAGTGGACGCACGCTCTGATTGGAACCGCTAAGTCGTGCTTTGCCAGCGAACGATCCACAGTTGATCCGCAGCGCAAACAAATGGTTTTAAAGACAAACAATTTGACGTTCTGTCGAAATATTAGCGTCGACGAAGTCCTGTATTATGAACCACATCCAGCAGATTCAGCGAAGACAATGCTCAGACAGGAGGCGACAGTGACGGTCTATGGAGTGCCATTATCACATTATATGGAAGATTTGCTGACAAACACAATTAGTGCAAACGCGGGTAAGGGACGACAGGGTCTCGAATGGGTCATTGGACTGATAAACACTGAGGTCAAGGGCATTGCCGAATCAGCGGCGCGTGGCACAGATGAATTAATCCACAGTACGAGGCGATCGATCGATGAAGTAACGGAAAGTGCCCGTAAAAGTATGGACGAGATTAGTGTGCAGGCATCCAAAGCGGCTAAAGCAATGCACATAACATAGAATCACACCTACGTATCTTGTTTTGGGGGCTCTCTCTCTTGGGTAGTGAATTTTAGGAGTTACTAGAGTGCGCGCATCTATTCGGTACGGCATTAATATTATTATTTTTTTTGTAGTACAACAAAAAGCATAGCCAACAAATTCTAATGATCTTTAAGAATCATATAGCAAGAACCAATTACAATATTTAATTTAAAATTGCAATCATTTTGTTCGAATGCTTTCGTATGTATATTTTGTAAATGAATTTCAACAAATCAACACAAAAAGAATCACACACGAAAACTCCCAATAATTATCAGTCTGCCTGTGCTTTCGATACGATTCCTAATCCAACGTACAAAACCGATAAAGGTGATCATAAAACCACAGAAAAATACCACAACAGTAATAACAACATCATCAAACTCAACATCGGCAGGAACAACGCAGCAGGAGTAGAAATGTTATTTATTCATAATTTCAACTATAGTTTGTATATCGAAGACAAAGAAAAAACAAAAAATCGAAAAAAGAGCAGCGCAAATAAAAAGAATGCTCATGAAAATGTATCAAGTGTAATTGTTTTAATTTATTTTCATATAATATATAAATCAATTTGGCTGCCAACTAGCGTTGATGACCGCTAAAAGTTGCAACGTTCAACCACTAACCATACAACACATGGTTAGTGGTTCAACTTGAATTACACACACACGGACGCACACAAATGCAAAGGTTTGTTTAAAAATAACACCAAGATATTTTGTTGTACAGGTGTGTGTGTGAGCAATACACGTTTTAACCGCCTCTTCGCTTTGCTTCCTTACTCTTCAAAGCTTTCCATGACGTTTCGTCGTCATATGTTAAGGTTTTGTTGCTGTTGCTATACGAGATTGTCGCCTACGTCACGATAAGCGCCCAGACTAGTAATAACAACAACAAGCGCTTGTCATAATGAGCTTTGTACACTCTTTCTTTAGTGGTGAGCACGTGATATGTGGGTATATGTGCGTAAATGTATACATAGGGCATATTTCTGTAGCCTACAAGTTAAATAATACGATTAATTAATGCAAATAAAGCTGTGTAAATTAAACACTTCGTATGCTTTGATGCTTCGTTTCTAGTAAAATTGCGACAATATGGAAAAAATTTAATTTTTAGCGGCACTGTCTTATCTTAAAAGCTATTAATCAATATAATATATTGAGTATAAAATTCAGTGTTTAAATAACTTAACAAAAAAATTGGTAATATTAATAAAGTTATTTATATTTTTTCGCCTAACTAAAATGCGTTTTTATAACTGTTATTTTACTTTTAAGTTTGTTGTATATACTCTTTAGCATTTAAAGTACAGGGTAACGCCGCAGAGCTTTCATCAGCTGCTTAGTAAATGTGCTTGCCAGACCCAGTTGCCAATTGGCTGCTGGCAAAACGTGCGCACTGTGCTCAGTCGGTGCTAAGACGCGCTCTTGAGCGCTCTCTCTCTTTCTCTCTCTGTCGGTGTCTGGCTTACGCTTGTGTTTTGCGGCAAGTTCGCACGTGCGCAGCATTTATTACTATTATCTAATTTGGGTTAGTTAATATTTAAAAGCTAAACTAATATATAAATACATATTAATAACAATTTGTTGTGCCTATAGAGAATTTGTTTACGCTGTGCGTGCTTATCAGTAAAAAGCGAAAAGAAAAACTGAAAAAACATGTTTGTGACGCGAGTGCAACGATTGAAATTGCAAAAAATATATGTAAAAATGATTGCAACTGGGCGTCGACTGTTGTAACTTGAGACTGATTTGATCTGTGGCTGATAACCCCCCCAGGGTAGCCAGGGCAGAGCGTAGCTCAGGTACTTGCTCTAGTTGTCAACGGTTCCAAGATCAGCTACAGTTTTCAGTCTCATTGCAGCGCGTCCAAAGAACGCACGAAAAACTCGCATTGATTTTAATTTTCTTTTTGGATTTTTGGATCTCCCTTTAGTGTCGTCTCAGCGGAAATGGTCATCTTGCGTTATTACGATCTGGCTGCCTTTGATGCATCCGAGGAGCAGCAAGTGTTGCGTCGCCTGCAGGTGGTCGACCCACAGCTGTTATCAGTGCGCATGGAGCGCTGTTATCACCTGGAGTACGCTCAGGTGAAGCAACATCCTTTGCCGCTGGAGGAGCTTATGTGCTGGCTTATACGTCAGCCACTGCAGACGCAGTCGACGCTTAGCAAATGTGCCACGCTGCAGGTGGAGCAACAGGAGAGCCAAATACTGGTGGAGATTGGACCACGCTTCAACTTCTCGACACCATACTCGACAAACTGTGTGAACATCTTTCAGAATCTTGGCTATGCGGAAGTCCAGCGAATGGAGTGCTCCACACGTTATCTGCTGACCTTTGCTGACGCCTCCAAGTCACGCGATGCCGCTGACTTTGTAGCACTGCTGGGAGATCGCATGACGCAGTGCCAGTACACCAAGGCGAATACTCCTCGAAACAGTTTTAATGAACAACTGCCGGCGCAGCAGGCTGCCTGGCACTATGTGCCCATTTTGGAGCAAGGTCGTCCAGCGCTGGAGCAGATAAATCGGGAATTGGGCTTGGCCTTTACCGATTATGATCTGGATTTTTACTATAATCTGTTCGCGAAGACCCTCAAGAGGAACCCAACCACGGTGGAGCTGTTTGACTGCGCCCAGAGCAACAGTGAGCATTCACGGCATTGGTTCTTCCGTGGACGCATGATGCACGAGGGCAAAGAACTGCCCAAGTCCTTGATCAAACTGATAATGGACACGCAGCTGGATACGAATCCCAATAATACCATCAAGTTCAGCGATAACAGCAGTGCGATTAAGGGATTCGAGCATGACGCACTGCAGCCACGGGAGATTGGTGCTCCTGGAATTGTGGAACTCCAGAAGGTGCAGTCCGATTTGATCTTCACGGCGGAGACACACAATATGCCCACTGCAGTGGCACCGTTCAGTGGCGCTACCACAGGCACTGGCGGACGTCTCCGGGATGTCCAGGGTGTGGGACGTGGTGGCTTGCCCATTGCTGGCACTGCCGGCTACTGTGTCGGAGCTTTGAATATTCCTGGCTACAAGCAACCGTACGAACCAACTGGTCTTAAGTATCCCGGCTCGTTTGCTCCTCCGCTCCAGGTGCTCATAGAGGCCAGCGATGGCGCCTCCGACTATGGTAATAAGTTCGGAGAACCTTTGATATCAGGATTTACTATATCCTATGGGCTCTATAATGCTGCCCAGCCGACTACTCGCGAGGAATACGTCAAGCCGATCATGTTCAGCGGAGGATTAGGCACCATGCCGGCCTCCATGAGGGAGAAGAAGATGCCTGAGCGCGGACAATTGTTGGCCAAGATTGGTGGTCCCGTTTATCGTATTGGTGTTGGTGGGGGCGCTGCCAGCTCCGTGGAGGTGCAGGGTTCCGGGGATGCCGAGCTGGACTTTAATGCAGTGCAACGTGGTGACCCAGAGATGGAGAACAAACTGAATCGAGTGGTGCGTGCCTGCATTGAGTTGGGTGATCGTAATCCCATTCTGGCCATACACGATCAAGGAGCCGGTGGCAATGGCAATGTCTTGAAAGAGCTTGTGGAACCAGGATTTGCTGGTGCCATCATCTTCTCAAAGGAATTCCAGCTCGGTGATCCTACGATCACGGCTCTGGAGCTGTGGGGCGCTGAGTACCAAGAGAATAACGCCATACTGCTCAAACCAGAGCATAGGCCGTTGCTTGAGAAGATCTGCGCTCGCGAGCGTTGTCCCATTAGCTTTGTGGGTGTAGTCACTGGCGATGGCAAGGTCACACTGGTGGAGCAAGCAGCGCCACAGGATATGCAGCAGGCACTGCGACCAGAAATGCGCGAATCCTATGGATCTGCTCCCTTTGATCTGGAATTATGTCATGTTCTGGGTGATATGCCCAAGCGCACTTACGAACTGGATGCATTGCCTATTCCACGCCAAAAATTAACACTACCGGCTAATCTGCCAATCTCTGAAGCGCTGGAGCGCGTGCTTAGCATCGTGGCTGTGGGCAGTAAGCGGTTCCTCACCAACAAAGTGGATCGATGTGTCAGCGGCTTGATTGCCCAGCAACAATGTGTGGGTCCACTTCAAGCTCCGCTTGCAGACTACGCACTGACCACCGTCTCGCACTTTAGCTACGCCGGTATTGCCACCTCCATTGGCACACAGCCCATCATGGGTGAGTTCAGGTTACCTAATCCTAGCCAGCTTTTTAATAGAAACTCCTTTTCTCCACTTGTTCAGGTCTGCTTAGTCCCGTGAACATGGCCCACATGTGCGTGGCGGAAGCGTTGAGTAACCTGGTCTTTGTCAAGATCAGCGAACTGGCGGACATCAAGTGCTCCGGCAACTGGATGTGGGCGGCCAAGTTACCTGGCGAGGGCTACAAAATGTACGAAGCTTGCCTGGAGGTCAGCAAAGTGCTGCGCGAACTGAGGATAGCCATTGATGGTGGCAAGGATTCGCTGTCCATGGCCGCCAAGGTGGATGGCGAGGTGGTTAAATCACCAGGAACTCTTGTTCTGTCCACCTATGCACCCTGTCCGGATGTGCGTGTACGTGTTACACCTGATCTCAAGGGTCCAGCCATGGGCAAGGAGACCGCTCTCATCTGGATTAACATCGAGAAGTCTGCCAGATTGGGTGCTTCGGCTTTGGCACAGGCCTACTCCCAACAGGGCGACTCATCACCCGATCTCAACGAGACCAAGGTGTTGGCCCGTGCCTTTGAGGTTACCCAATCCCTCTTGGGTGAGGATCTTTTGCTCGCTGGTCACGACATTAGCGATGGTGGCTTGGTGGTGTGTCTCCTTGAGATGGCCATTGGCGGATTGAGTGGACTGCAGCTCGATATGGCAGAGGCCAGTGCTGGCATCTCCGGTAACTTCAAGGAAATCAGCTGGGATGTCAGTCTGCTCTTCAGCGAGGAGTGTGGCTGGGTAGTCGAAGTGGACAAGTCCAAATTGAAGTTGGTCATGGAGCGCTTTAAGCAGGCAGATGTACCCAACTACTATCTGGGTACCACCAAAGGCTTTGGCCTGGCCAACTCTAAGGTCGTCATTAGCAGAGGATCCACTGTGCTGCTGCAGGAGCCCTTGCGCAAGCTGTACAAGCAGTGGGAACGCACTAGCTACGAGCTCGAGAAGCTTCAGGCCAATGTGGTCTGTGCCCAGTCAGAGTACGATAGCCTGGAGTATCGGCATGCCCCCCAGTACAAGGGACCAGCGAATCTACAGGCGGAACTGAAACTCCTACGTAGTGCCACACCCATTCGAGTGGCTGTGCTACGCGAGGAGGGCGTCAACAGTGAGCGGGAGATGATGGCCAGTCTGTTTAGGGCAAACTTCGAGGTGCATGACGTCACCATGTCGGATCTGCTGGCTGGTAAGTGTTAAGGGGTGCTGCAGGGTATTAAGTGGTCGGGATGGTTGACTAAAGTCTAGCCCACTCATATATATCTTTATTGCAGGTTCCACTACTCTCTCGCAGTACCGTGGTGTAGTCTTTCCGGGTGGCTTCAGCTACGCAGATACCCTGGGATCGGCCAAGGGCTGGGCAGCCAATATCCTGCACAGCGACTTGCTGCGTCCACAGTTTGAGGCGTTCAAGAAGCGTCAAGATGTGTTCTCCCTGGGCATCTGCAATGGCTGCCAGCTGATGACACTGATTGGCTTTGTGGGCAGCACCAACAGCACAGCCTCGACGCCAGCTAATCCGTCGGTGGCATTGCTGCACAATCGCTCCCAGCGCTTCGAGTGTCGTTGGTCAACGGTGAGAATTCCCGCAAGTCGCGCCGTCATGTTGCGCAACATGACCGGCATGGTATTGGGCTGTTGGGTGGCCCATGGAGAGGGACGCTTCGCTTTCCAGCGTGAGGAACAATTGCAGCAGCTGAAAAAGGAGCAGTTGGTTACGTTGGAGTATGTGGATGACATGGGAGTGCCCACTGAACGCTATCCCATGAATCCCAATGGTAGTCCTCAGGGTCTCGCAGGTCTCTGCTCCCCAGATGGCCGTCATCTGGCTCTTATGCCGCATCCGGAGCGCTGTAGCGCCATGTACCAGTGGCCATATGTGCCGCCGGGCTTCAACCAGGGCCCAACTAGCATGTCGAGTCCCTGGCAACTCATGTTCAACAACGCCTATAAATGGTGTGTTGAACTGGACAAATAATTTTAATTATGTTTACATATTTTTCCATTTTAAAAGGTTTTGAGTTATCATTTAAACTTTTTTTAAATAAGGAAATTTTTTACTCAAAGTTTCTACAAACTATTTCAACAATTTAATATAAAAATCAAACTAATTATCTTTTGATTACATTTCCAAAATGCTCGAATTTTTATATAATTTAGGTTTTTCTTTTTACTATATACTACATAACCCAGAGAACTCACGATTTTAGAAAATGAAATGAAATTTAACAAAATACAAATGTTTTATAAAATGAAATTTTAAAAGAATAACAAAAAATTAATCTTAAGTACAAAAATGTTTATCTTATATCTTGAAGGTATTTACAAGTGTCATTCCTTTTTACATTTTAAAATAAAAATATATATTTAATATTAAAACAATATTGTGTTTTAAAGTTATCTAACAGTTTTCTCAACTTAATAATTATTTGTGTTATAAAAATATCATTCTTTAATTTTGCGCGACTTATAAATATTTTCGCCTTAAGAATTTAAAGGTTTACAACAATTGAGTTTTTTAATATAAAACAATTCTTAAAAATTTAACAATATTGTTCTTGCAATACTAAGTTTAAATTATACAAAGAACTATTATCTTAAAATATGTTTGGCTTTAAAAAACAGTTTTAACTTTATATACAGTCATTCTTAAATTAGTAAATATTAAAGATTTATAACAAAACTCTATTAAATTTAGCAACAATAATTCAACATTTGCTAAATTACCAAGTCTAGGATGATATTTGTAGTAGACACTTTAAGTAGTTGGCTTTGGCGTCCGGCGCCAGCATGTATTTGGAGTTCCAGTCGTGTTCATTGATCTGCAGCACCTTGTAACCCATCATTTCCAAGTGCTTCATCTTTAGCGATTCGGGACCACGCAGCGCAGTCAGATCGTTTTCACAGAAGGAGTCCAGTTTAAGCAATAGTATAGCGACCCTTAAAAAGAATGAGAAGGAAATCAAATAAGAACTGGAATGAAAGGCTATATTGGGCAATTCAATGATCATTTACTTGGTAATGCGGTCCAACATGGTCGCTTCCACGGGTGTGGCGGGCAAGGGCTTCTTGTCCTTATCGAAGTGTATCACAAAGTCGATTTGATAGCCATACGGCGTTGTGTGATTGCAGCGAAAGTATTTTTCATCCTTGAGTAGAGCATGCAGATAGTTCTTCACCTCCGTACTAAAGTCGTTGGGAATAAAGGGTCCTAGAAAGAAAATTCAGTTTAATTTTACAAACATTGATTATCTATGTAGACTTACTCTTGCTGAGCTGTGCCTCCACATAGTTTTGCTGGAACCAGGGAACATTGGTCTCAGGTAGATCTAGGCAAACAGTGCGATTCAATTGCATTACACGATTGAGCACTAGACCCGGATATGTCGCCTTGGAATAACAGATCTGTATCTCATCCTCGATGCGTTGTATGAACTTTACGCAAAAGATTTGATTGACGAGTTGCTCCGGTATGGTCTTGTAGAAGCACAGCGCCAGACAGGCTTGCACCAGGGCCAAGCCACTCATGTAATCAAAGTCACTGTTAAAATAAGCAGTGATTTAGTTAAGCGTATAAAGTTTTACGGAATATAACCAACCGAAGCAGCACCATGGCCGCATAGTCCAGCGATTCCAATGAGGCGGGCGTGTAGCCCAGGTTATAGGCACAGGTGAGCACTTTCTCCACGGTGTCGCCAGTGACATGTTCATGCTGCTTCGCTACATACTCGAACATTGACTCTAGCAGTTCGGGCACAAAGAAATGCGAGGAATTAAAGTTATAGGCCATTTCCCGTACCACTCGAGAGTTCAGATCCTTGCACTGGAGCGTCTTATATCGGGATAGGGCCTCATTGTAGATCTGTGTGTTCTTAAGTGCTGCAAAAGATTAAAGATTGGTTAATGATTATTTGACTTAATATTTTGATTGAAACTCACATTTCCGATGGCTGAGAGTTCGGACAATGACACTGAGTTCATTGGCATTCAGTGGCTGCTCCTCGGAGTTGGCGAGATGCCGTTCGCTGCAGGAGATAAGTATACTATCAATAGTGGAGAGCTGCATGGCGAGCAGGGGAGGCACATGCTGTCGAAATCTCAGCTCACTGGCGATTTGCATGCCACGACTGAGCATGAAACAGTCCTGTATATCAAACTGTGGTGCCATGGCCAAAATTTTACTCAGCAGCACATTTGGGAACTTCTTCCAGGCAAAGGGCGTGTGTCCATATGCCATCACAAAGGATGCCAAATGGGCAAACTTCGATGTCAATCTGCCGGCTACACTGTGCTCGATGGCATCAAAGCACATGCGACTTAACTTGCGCTCTAGTTCTAGATGACGATAGGTTCCTCCCAGATTATTATTGAAGTTCATGTAGCGTTGACAATGTCGCAGAAAACCCAGATGTGTCTGATCGTTATCTATTGACTCCAGTTGTTCCAGCACACCCGACCAGTATGTATCGCAGCACCGCACATCCGCAATTTTTAGAGCACGCAGCACACTAAAAAAGTGACCACTAGCATTGGGAAGATGCCAGGCGTCCTTTTTGCCCAAGAGTTCCCGAAACTGTTGAATGTAACCATCTCGTTGTCGCAGATCAGCAAAAGGTACAGCACAGGAGAGCGAATCGGCTGTTGGTTCGCGCTGCAGCAGTGCCTCTGTGGCCTCTTTGAGCGACTGGATGAGTGATGCCGGTTCCTGGTGATGCAGAAAAGTCCGACAGACACTTCTAAGATTATTGGACTCCAATTGTGCCAGACAATTGCTCAGCTCCAGCATTAGTTGACGTATTAGCGTTGTGTTTTTACTTGACCACACGGGTAGATTAAGCGTGTGGAGAATCTTGAGAAGGGCCTTTGGGGTAGCGCAATCAATTATGCCTGTCTGCAGCATGCGCTCTACCCGCTGCTTGTATGCGTTCAATAGTTCATCGTCTATAAGACTGTGCAGCTGGAACAGGCAAGTGGACAGCAGCCGCACCTGCTGTTCGGTCTGGCATTCGGCTATGTGCCCCTGTAGATGTGGCACAAAATTGCGACAGACGAGCGGCACAAAGAAGTCACGCTCCAGGTTCACAGCCACTAAAAGTCGGGACAGTGCCGAAAGCGGTATTAGCTCTTTACCCACTGCGAGTTCGATGATACTCAAGGAACGTGTCAGTATACGTTCCACAGTGCTGTCGCTGTTAGGCACATGCATCTTTCTCAGGTACAAATAGCAGCAGCTCAGTTGGTCGATATCCATTGCGGATATATGCGTGTCCACCGATGACAACAATCGGATTTGTATATGTTCTGTTAATGCTGATTTCTCTTGTGTTGTCATGCCTTGGTAATACATCCAAAGAATGGAAATACCGTGCGCCTGCTGCGTAATATTCAATGAAGTTTGTGTCATCGCAGTTAACAGCTCCTGAGCGCTTTGTGCTGGATTCGGTTTCAAACTGGACGAATTTTCATAGAAGTTTAAAAACTGTCTATTATCCAAATCATCAAAGTCGTTGAACGCCTGTTGATGTGGTTTGTTGGCATCAGTGTGTGTACTGCATGGCCGTGGCATGCTGTAGTGGGGAGTATTTGCTAGTTGCGGAGACTTCTGCAACAATTCCAACTGGCTTCCAAGGGTTTGTTTGGCGCCAATGTTTACATGGCGACGAAGCAGCTGCAATTGTCGCATTTGAGATAAATACTGTAGGCAATTGCATTGTACACGCGGTAGGTAGCTCAAATACATTTTAAATAGTTTATTTTTATTCATGAAAATTGTTAAATAATAATAAAACTGCGACTTGCAAAAATCTGAGCGGTTTGACCATCAGCTGACTGCATAGCGACCGAGAGCTGCCAACTTGTGTGAGCAAACAGCTGAGCTGAAATTAGCTTAACTATCGATAGTTAAATTTGTCTACTAATTCTTTACATTCGGCTTAGAGTGCTCTTTCTTATTGGATTTGAATCATAAACAAACCAATTGGTCATCAAAATGTCTATTCCATATAATTCAAAAATATTTAGTTTGTTCAAATTCGATACTGTTAGAAAAGGTTTTGATACTGCTTCAAAATTTCTCGTTAATTTCGGTAACAAAAAAAAAAAAAGAAATAGAAAACATGAGCCGCAATGCCTATCGAAAGCGTGCGATCGAAGCCTATCGAAATCGTAAAATATTTTACGTTTTTGGCAGTTATCACACGATTAGAGCGGATATGTTTCGACGCGGCTGGGTGGAGAAGCTGCACCACAAAGCTTTCAGCGAATTGCAGGCAATGTCCGAGGAATCGCTATTGGAGCATGCTCGGTGTGGTAATGAGTACGAAACAGTTCTCCTATCCAAGATGGTCAGTGAATTTCCCGCCTTTTTCATCTGGCAAACCAAAAAGGGCCTCGACAGGTTTGCCGAGGTCAAACCATATCGCAATCGTATCCGAATCGGTCAATTGCTTGATTTCGCCACCAAATTTGGTCTCGTCGGTTGTGCGGATAAGGAGCGTTGGTTCCGTGAAGAGGGCGTTTGTGGCATGAGTTATCCGCGTGTATATCGCCTGGATGGGAATAGCGTGGAGGAGCGTGCTGCATTCATTGAGGACTTCCATCATACCCAGGCGCGATCACTGCTCCGCTACCTGAAGGAACATCGACCCGCCGATATGGTGGACGTGGAGCATGGTACTGTCATGAGCACCACGATAGACTTTGCTTTGAACAAGGTCAAAACTATGATCAGACAGAAAGAGCAATATTCTCTTGACGATGCCAGGATTAAGATGCCCACGCCCACGGAAATGGTTGAGAATCAATCGTTTATGGAGCAGTCAACCAAGGTCCTTCAAAAGTTCGCCAAGTTCAAGATGACCGAAAATGGCATGGCGGAGTACGCCCGTCTCGCTGCCCAATATCTGGATCAAATTGAAACACTGCGTCCGGATTATCGCTGGGATGGCTGTGGCAATGTTTGGATAATGAAGCCAGGCTTTCTGTGCCGTGGAATTGGCATCGTAATACGGAATTCGCTGGACGAAATACTACAGTTTGCATCGAATAATTTGGACCGTAAATACATTGTACAGAAGTATATTGGTAAGTTGCTGTTGGGCTTAAATTCTTAAAAGGATTTCCCTTAATAATTGTGTCGCTTGCAGAACGTCCTTGTCTGATCCATCGAACCAAGTTCGATATTCGCCAGTTTATGTTGGTCACCATAAGTGACACGCAGGTGACCGTTTGGATGTTTAAGGATTGCTATCTACGCTTCAGCTCCCAGGAGTTCACCATGGATAATCTATGTGAATCCATACACTTGACCAACAATTCGGTGCAGAAACTCTACCAGAACAAATTGAACAGAGACTCACCATTGCCCAATCACAATATGTGGTCTCTGGATCAGTTCAAGTGTCATTTACGGCACGTTGGAGCACCTGATAACACATGGGCAAAGATATACAATAGTTTTAAACAGAATTTAACCGCAGTGGTGTTGGCCAGTTTGGATGAAGTACAATTAACACCCAATTCCTTTGAGATATATGGTTGTGATTTCATGCTCGATGAATATTATAATCCCATATTGATTGAGATCAATAATACACCGGATTTGTCGCACTCAACTGAGGTGACGGAAAAGTTATGTCCATTAGTTGTTAGGGATTGCATACGTGTGGTGTTGGATGTTCCAAGCAATCCCTTGGCTGAAACTGGACTCTTTGAGCGCGTCTTTCAGGTTAACTTTAATATGAACAAGGAGCTAGACGGAACGAGAACCTGGCACTTTAATACACATGGCCCAAATAAGACTAATTCCGGGTAAGTTGTATAAAATTAAGTTATTCATGTTTAAATTCAGCAAATCTTCAACCTCCCCCCAGCGGCAAATATCACATTAGCGAAAACTGTAAAATAATTCAATAGCAATTCGGGGGGGATTAACAAATGTTAACCACACATCTGAAAGGAATTGGGTGTTTTGCTAAATTGAATAGAAAAAAATGATACAATTTTTTTTGTTTATTTTATTTTTAATCTTAATTATTTTTTATCTTCTCCATCTAGTTACCATTAATTTTAATACATTTTTTCAACACGCAATTCCATTGTTCAAAACAGTTCTCAAAGTCGCGTTAACCGAGTTTATTATGTCTTCATTGCTACCAAAGACTTTTACTCTTTTAAATTTTGTTTAATTTTTGTAAATAATCAAAAATCACACGATGTGTGTGTTTCAAATCATTATGCAAAATAAGTGATGCTGTCAATTTTTGCATCACCAGAGCCACATTTGTCTCGACGGTTAACGATTTTGGACGTCCTTCGCGAGGCTCGTCCTCCATGCAAAAATGTTCTGTCTGGAATCTTTGATACCACTTATACAGATGGAGTATCCGTTTTATATAAAGTTTGAAACTTATCAAGAATTTTGATATGCTTGAGCTTACGTCGCTTGGCTTTTTGGAAAACCTAGCTTGAGTTATAAATAATTATTTTTATACCCGTTACTCGTAGAGAAAAAGGGTTTACTGTAATCGTTGCAATATATATAACAGGAAGAAGGCGTGTTGCTTTTAAAGCTGACTTTTTAGGCAGAACGCCATATAATATTAATAAAAAATATTTAGCTTATTCAGATTCGAAACTGTTTTCAAAGGTATTTGTACTAATTCAAAATTTAATTGCAGCAACTTTTCGGCTACAAAAAAAGAAAAGAAACTTAAAACATGAGCCCCAATGCCTATTGGAAGCGTGCCATCGATGCCTATCGAAATCGTCGAATATTTTCAGTTAACAAGTGTCTTGCGATGAGTGGGGATTTGGCTCGACGCGGCTGGGTAGAGAAGCTGGCTCCAGAAGCTTACCCCGAGCTGCAGGCAATGTCCGAGGAGTCACTATTGGAGCATGCTCGCTGTGGCAATAAGTACGAAACAGTTCTCCTATCCAAGATGGTCAAGGCTATGATAAGCCAGAAAGACCCATATTATCTTGACGATGCCAGGATTAAGATGCCCACTCCCACGGCCACGGAAATTGTTGAGAATCAGTCATCGTTTATGGATCAGTCAACTAAGGTCCTCCACTCTTTCGCCAAGTTTAAGATGAACGAACAGGACATATCGGACTATGCCCGTCTCGCTGCCCAATACCTGGATCAAATTGAAGCGCTGCGTCCGGATTATCGCTGGGATGGCTGTGGCAATGTTTGGATACTAAAACCAGGCTATCTGGGCCGTGCAGTTGGTATCGTCATACGCAATTCACTGGACGAGATACTGGAGTGGACATATGAGAATCGCGATCGTAAATACATTGCACAAAAGTATGTTGGTAAGTTGATTTTGGGTTTGAATTTTTGAGAGCAATCCTTAATAATTATGTCATTTGCAGAACGTCCTTGTTTGATCTATGGAACTAAGTTTGATATTCGCCAGCTTATGTTGGTCACTATTAGCGACACTCAGGTGACCATTTGGATGTATAAGGATTGCTATATACGATTCGGCTCTCAGGAGTTCACAATGGATGATCTATGTGAATCCATACACTTGACCAACTGTTCGGTGGTGAAACGATACAAGAACAATTTAAGCAAAGATCCACGATTACCCAAGAATAGAATGTGGACGTTGGATCAGTTAAAGTGCCATTTACGGAAGGTTGGAGCACCTGATGACACATGGGATAAGATCTACAATAGTTTCAAACAGAGTCTAATCGCAGTGGTGCTAGCCACTTTGGATCAAACGGAATTAACACCTAATTCCTTTGAACTGTATGGTGGTGATTTCATGCTCGATGAAAACTATAATCCCATATTGATTGAGATGAATGCGACACCGGGTTTGGCTCAAACGCATGAGGTGGCAGAGAGGTTCTGTCCAATAGCTGTTAGAGATTGCTTACGTGTGGTGTTGGATATTCCAAGCAATCCTTTGGCTGACACTGGACTCTTCGAGCGCGTCTTACAGGTTAACTATAATGTGAACAAGGAGCTTAAAGGCACGATAAAGGCATCGACCAATAACACTAATTCCGGGTAAGTTATATATAGTTAAGTTATACCTGTTGACATTAATCAGATCTTAATACCTCCCGCCAGCGGCAAATGTCACCTTAGTTAAAATCTGTTGAATATTTCAAAAGCAATGTACGATTATGTACTTGAAAACAATCGCTGCCAGGCATCCTGGGCAACCAAGAGTTCTCGAAGATCTGAAAGGTACATCACAGTATAGTGAATGTCCATTCTATATATATGCGTTTCCACGGACGATTCTCATAGAAGTTTAAAAACTATTAATCATTTAATTCAACAAGGCCGTCGAAAACCTGTTGCTATGTATTTTTGGCCCCAAAGTCTGTGCTGCACGGCCGTGGAATGCTGTAGTGGAGAATACTTGCCGCTTATGGGCAAGATAAGAAACACTTCTGCAACAAATCCATCAGACCTCCAAGGGGCGGCTTGGGACCATTGTTTATATGCCGACGAAGCAGCTTTAATTGTCGCATTTGAGATAATTACTGTACGCAATTGTAATATACACACAGAAAGTTGTTTATAAACATTTTAAGTAGTTTTCTTTTATTCATCAAAATGGTTATATAATAATTTAATTGCAAAGTGCAAAAGAGTAAGCGGTTATACCAGCAGCTGAATGCTTAGCGATCTCAGATACTTTAAGAGCTATAAAGGACAGAGAGTTTTGGGCGTTCTTTGTTCATGCAAAGCTTAAAACGGGTAAAAATGGCATGTTTTAGTATTAAATCTTTTTTGTTATGTGATCTATCTGATCCAAATATAGACAGGATGTATATGTAAAGGGTGTACATATATAAATGAAGTTTGATCCAAATCCGACAATTGTATCTATAAGATTTTTTTCTTTAGAATCGTTCAAAAATATGCTCTAAATATGATTTAGTACGGAAAACTTTTACATTGACCGATGAATCGTAATGAAACTCACACAGAATACCTTTGTCAACAATATATATATTCTGACCAAGTTTCAATTAAATCGGGCGACTATATCGCATAGCTGCCAAAGAAACGATCGGGTTGATTGCATTGTCTATCTTAATCAAACTCACTAGTGTCCGTCACCTTAAGGATTGCACTTTTATTAATATCAAACCACAATGTGAATAACATTTTTAAACTGAGTAATGGGTATCGTAAAGTCGTGAGCCGACTTTAGCATTCTTTTTTCTTTGTGCTCTTGAGGCTTTTAAAGCTGACTTTTTAGTCAGAACGCCATGTAATATTAATCAAAAATATTTTGGTTATTCAAATTCGAGACCGTTTTAGAAAGGTATTTGTACTAATTCAAAATTCAAAATTCAAAATTTAATTTCAGCAACTTTTCGGCTACACAAAAAGAACAGAAATTTAAAACATGAGCCGCAATGCCTATTGGAAGCGTGCCATCGATGCCTATCGAAATCGTCGAATATTTTCAGTTAACAAGTGTCTTGCGATGAGTGGGGATTTGGCTCGACGCGGCTGGGTAGAGAAGCTGGCGCCAGAAGCTTACCCCGAGCTGCAGGCAATGTCCGAGGAGTCACTATTGGAGCATGCTCGCTGTGGCAATAAGTACGAAACAGTTCTCCTATCCAAGATGGTCAGTGAATTTCCGGCCTTTTTCATCTGGCAAACCAAAAGGGACCTTGACAGGTATGCCGAGGTCAAGCCATTTCGGAATCGTATCCGAATCTGTAAATCGGTTGATTTCTGCAATAAAATTGGTTTCGTCGGTTGTGCGATGAAAGAGCGTTTATTCCGCAAAGACGGCACTTGTGGCATATCTTATCCACGTGTCTTTCGCCTGGATGAAAATAGCGTGGAGCAGCGTGCTGTATTCATTGACGACTTCTATCATACCCAGGCACGAGCACTGCTCCGCTACCTGAAGGAACATCGACCCGCAGATATGGTGGACGTGGAGCATGGTACCGTCATGAGCACTACGATAGACTTTGCTTTGAACAAGGTCAAGACTATGATAAGCCAAAAAGAGCCATACTATCTTGACGATGCCACGATTAAGATGCCCACTCCCACGGCCACGGAAATAGTTGCGAATCAATCGTTTATGGATCAGTCAACTAAGGTCCTCCACTCTTTCGCCAAGTTCAAGATGAATGAACAGGACATGGCGGAATATGCCCGTCTCGCTGCCCAATACCTGGATCAAATTGAAGCACTGCGTCCGGATTATCGCTGGGATGGCTGTCGCAATCTTTGGATACTTAAACCAGGCTATCTATGCCGTGGAGAGGGCATCGTCATACGCAATTCACTGGACGAGATACTGCAGTGGACATCGAATAATCAGAATCGAAAGTACATTGTACAAAAATATATTGGTAAGTTGATTTTGGGTTTGGATTCTTGAGAGGATTTCCCTCAATAATTTTGTCACTTGCAGAATGTCCCTGTCTGATCTATCGAACTAAGTTTGATATTCGCCAATACATGTTGGTGACTATTAGCGACACTCAGGTGACCATTTGGATGTATAAGGAATGCTATCTACGATTCGCCTCTCAGGAGTTCACCATGGATGATCTGCGTGAAACCATACATTTGACCAACCATTCGGTGCAGAAACGTTACAAGAACAATTTAAGCAAAGATCCACGATTACCCAAGAATAGAATGTGGACGTTGGATCAGTTTAAGTGCCATTTACGGCAGGTTGGAGCACCGGATGGCACATGGGCAAAGATCTACAATAGTTTCAAACAGAATCTAACCGCAGTGGTGCTGGCCAGTTTGGACGAAACGAAATTAATACCCAATGCCTTTGAAATGTATGGTGGTGATTTTATGCTCGATGAAAACTATAATCCCATATTGATTGAGATCAATAATACACCGGGTTTGGCTCACACGACAGAGTTGACAGAGAGGTTCTGTCCAATAGCTGTTAGGGATTGCTTACGTGTGGTGTTGGATATTCCTAGCAATCCCTTGGCTGACACTGGACTCTTCGAGCGCGTATTTCAGGTTAACTATAATGAGAACAAGGTGCTTAGAGATACGATCGTCCAATAATACTAATTTCGGGTATGTTATATATAGTTAAGTTATACATGTTGATATTAATCAAATCTCCTCCCTCCAGCGGCAAATATCACCTTAGTTAAAATCTGCTGAATAGTTTTGTCTATTATCTGTCTATTATGCAACTCGTCAAGGTCGTTGTCTGTGCATGGACCATGGCCCAAAATCTGTGCATGGTGTAGTGGAGAATATTTGCGACTTATGGGCAATATAAGAAACACTTCTGCGACAAATCCATCAGACCTCCAAAGGGCGGCTTGGGACCAACGTTTAATTGTCGCAATTGAGATAATTACTGTAGGCAATTGTAATATACACACAGAAAGTTGTTCAATAACATTTTAAGTAGTTTTCTTTTATTCATCAAAATGGTTAAATAATAATTTAATTGCGAAGTGCAAAAGTTTAAATGGTTATACCAGCAGCTGAGTACCTAGCAAGTGAGAGCCGCCAGCTGGTGTGAGCAAACAGCTGAGCTGAAACTATTATCGATTTTAATTTGATTAACTATCGATAGTTTACTCATTGTTTAAAATCGGTTCAAAACGTAAACAAACCAATTGGTCGTCAAAATGTCAACTCTGCAAAATCAAGTGATTGTGCTACAAAATGGTTACTCTTTCGATGAAGCCAACGACACTATGCGCGCCAACTGCAGCTGCACATTAATACGTTGTCGCGATGGCACCAATATAATTGTGGACACACTAACCGCGTGGGATGGCGAGCGATTGAAATTATTATTAGCTGAACGGGATCTGCAGGTGGAAGATATCAACATAGTTGTCTGCACACATGGACACTCAGACCACATTGGCTGCAATTATCTGTTTCAAGAGGCACGCATGCATATTGTCGGCTCATCTGCATCACGTAGTGACCTGTACTTCGAGCACACTGGTGCTCTGGACACAAACGGCGAAGTGTTGGTCGAGAAGACACCGGGACATACTTTAAGCTGTATTTCGCTAATCGTGCACAACACGCAACTGGACGGCACCGTTGGCATCTGTGGTGATCTCTTCGAGCGTCGCGAGGATGTGGACAATGCAGAGATTTGGAAAGCGGCGGGCAGCGAAAACGAAAAAAGTCAGGCCGAAAATCGTTATCGAATTGCACAATTGTGTAGTCACATTGTACCTGGACACGGACCAATTTTCGCCTTAAACGAACAAATGCGTGAAAAATTAAAACCGACAATTTAAATGGAGTTTGACCTTGTGGAAATCCTAGTTTGAATTGTAAATATTAATTTTTTGTGATGTAGTGAGGCTTTTAAAATTGACTTTTTAGGCACAATGCTATGTAATAGAAATCAAAAATATTTTGCTTATTCAAATTCGATACTGTTGGAAAAGGTTTTGATACTGCTTCAAAATTTATCGTTAATTGCAGCAACAATCGGCTGCAGAAGCACCAGACGCCTATTAGCTGGAAATAGGAGATAGGAGAGAATCACTCGCAAAATTCATCCCTTCTTGCAGTTGGCGAACCACATTTTTTTAATCCGACCACCAACACAAAGAAAAAGAAAAGAAATAGAAAACATGAGCCAGGCAACACCGAGTGCATTTAATACACGCAATCGATACTATAATCCCGTCTCCAGAATACAATCGCTTATACAAAATTTGGACGCGGAATTGATCACACTATGCAAGCAATGTTCTTTGCCAAAGAATGTGGCGAGCAACAGTCTAAACGACAGCACCATCACGGCGGGGGCGCACGGGAGCGGCAGTCAGCAGCATCAGCATGTCAACTCGGCAAACAGTTTAGTACCGCCGTCGCGGGGCACGAGTAATGCCAATTCAGCTGGCACCTTGGCGCCCGATGCACACAAACGTCAGTTGCGCAATACCTATCGCACGCGTGTTATCGATGCCTATCGAAATCGTCGAATATTTACCGTTTTTGGAAATTATCATACGGTTAGACGGGCTCTGGTGCGACGCGGTTGGTTGGAAAAGCTGCCGCCAAACCGTCACGCCAAGCTGCAGACAATGTCCGAGGATTCGCTATTGGAGCATGCTCGGCGTGGCAATGAGTACGAAGCAGTTGTCCTATCCAAGATGATCAATAATTTTCCCGCCTTTTTCATCTGGCAAAGCAAAGGGGCCCGCGACATGTTTGCTGAGGTCAAACCATTTCGCAATCGTGTCCGACGCAGTCAATTCCTTGATTTCTCTACTAAAGTTGGTCTCGTCGGTTGTGCGGAGCAGGAGCGTTGGTTCCGTGAAGACGGCGTGTGTGGCATGAGTTATCCGCGTGTGTATCGCTTGGGTGCCAATAGCGTGGAGGAGCGTGCTGCATTCATTGAGGACTTCCATCATACCCAGGCGCGAGCACTGCTCCGCTACCTGAAGGAACATCGACCCGCCGATATGGTAGACGTGGAGCATGGTACCGTCATGAGCATGACGATAGACTTTGCTTTGAACAAGGTCAAGACTATGATCAGACAGAAAGAGCATTATTCTCTTGACGATGCCAGGATTAAGATGCCCACGCCCTCGGAAATGGTTGAGAATCAATCGTTTATGGTGCAATCAACCAAGGTCCTACACACGTTCGCCAAGTTCAAGGTGAACGAGAAGGTAATGGCGGAATACTCCCGTCTCGCTGCCCAATATCTGGATCAAATTGAAGCACTGCGTCCGGATTATCGCTGGGATGGCTGTCGCAATCTTTGGATACTGAAACCAGGCTATCAATCCCGCGGAATTGGCATCGTAATACGCAATTCACTTGACGAGATACTGCAGTGGACATCGAATAATCAGAATCGAAAGTACATTGTACAAAAATATATTGGTAAGTTGACTTTTGGGTTTAGATTCTTGAAGGGATTTTCCCTAATAATTGTGTCACTTGCAGAACGTCCTTGTCTGATCTATCGAACTAAGTTTGATATTCGCCAGTACATGTTGGTCACTATTAGCGACACTCAGGTGACCATTTGGACGTATAAGGATTGCTATCTACGATTCAGCTCCCAGGAGTTCACCATGGATGATCTGCGTGAATCCATACACTTGACCAACAATTCGGTGCAAAAACGCTACAAGAACAAATTGAACAGAGACTCACGATTACCCAAGAATAATATGTGGTCTCTGGATCAGTTCAAGTGCCATTTACGGCATGTTGGAGCACCCGATGGCATATGGGCAAAGATCTACAATGGTTTCAAACAGAATCTAACCGCAGTGGTGCTGGCCAGTTTGGACGAAACGGAATTAACACCCAATTCCTTTGAAATGTATGGTTGTGATTTCATGCTCGATGAATATTATAATCCCATATTGATTGAGATCAATTCGACACCGGATTTGTCGCACTCGACTGAGGTGACAGCGAGGATATGTCCATTAGCTGTTAAGGATTGTATTCGTGTGGTATTGGATGTACCACGTAATCCCTTGGCTGCCACCGGACTCTTCGAGCGCGCTTTTCAGGTTAACTATAATGTGAATAAGGAGCTTGATGGCACAAGGCCCCTGGAACTTAACGGTACTCAAATGAAACTCTTTGAATCCCTGCCAAAGATCAAAACCAATCCACGTAATCGTCTGCTGCGTAAAATCCTGAATAATGTCAAAAATCCGACCAGTCAGAATAGCAAGGATAAGAGCAAAGAATCATCGGCTGCAAAGACGGCGCCTAAAGTGATACTGGGCAAATCGGGTAGTCAAAAGCTATCAAGGGCTAGTTCCAAGGCCGTCGATTTGAACGGCAAGACGACATTGAATTCGACAACGCGCGAGAATCTGGCACTTCAATATACATCGCCCAAATAATACTAATTCCGGGTAAGTTATCAAAAATTAAGTTATTAATGTTAAAATTAAGTAAATCTTTAACCTACCCCCAGCGGCAAATATCACCTTAGCTGTATTTGATCTCGAATAGTCTATTAAATTTCAGTTAATAATATTTAATGCAATAACAGCTAAGAAATGATTATATCAAGTTTTTCATTTATTTGAAAAATCCTACAACAATTTTCATTAATTCATTTACATTTTAGTTGCTCGTTAAGGGACACTAAATAAAGTATTTAACAATCATTAACAGCAAACAACTATGTTAAATAACATCTGTTAAATATTTCAATAGCATTGTAACATAAGGTACTAACAGCTAATTAGTGCAGATTATGCACTTAGTAAACAAACGGATTTTTACTCTGTGTGCACGAGCTCACCGAAGACTGAATTTGGACTCCTGGAATTATATGTATATAATTTTGGAGCCTTTCTTGATTAATTTTAGTTAGAAGGAATAACGTATTTTACATAAAAACTTTTAGCTTTCTTGTAGTTTAAAAATAATGGATTACATTTGCTTTATAAATGTAATATTTGTTCGTGGTGCAAAATGTGGAAGATAAGTTGGGGATTAAGAATTAAATTAAATAATTCATTAATACGCAAATCCCCAAATTGGAGGTACATAAGAATCTGATTGTGTGGCAGTTTAAACACAAAGATAGTATTTGAATAATACAATAACTACAATCTGCTGGTTTACAAACAAGTATTTCAAGAATTGAATTGATAACTGAAGAATCCTCCATAAGAAACTCCCCGTTTAGAAAAGCTACATTTGTTAAGTGATTTCCAAATTCTCTATTGGCCAGGATAATGCCTAATTTTGTTGGTGGTTCGTGCCACTTTCATGACGGCAGTGGGAAAGAGATTATAAAGAGATTGAAAGGCACATAGACCTGTGCCAATTCAACAAGTGGGCAGTGGCACAGTCAACGTGGAGTTTGTCAGTTTGTTGGCCAAGGCTGTGCGTGGACTGGTGATTTGCTGCTGGGCCAGCTGCAGTTCGCTGGAGGCCTGCTTCATGGCCACAACAATGGGCTCACCGCGATGCAGAGCCTGTACAGAGATGCTGATGGGCAGACGTGGACCATTCGGTTTGCGTCCAAAGGTGCGTCCAATGGCATGCATGCCAGAGGAGTTCTCGATCTCGGATTTGGTGCGCGCAAAGCGTCGTGAGCAACGTGTGCTATCCAGCAATGCTGATGACGGTACCGCTTTGGCTCGGGAGCAGCTCATGGTAGTGCTTGTGGTTATATTGCGAAGACTTCGCCACTTTCGTTCGCCAATCGCTGGCGCTGTAGCCGGTGCTGTTGGGGTTTCTTGTTTTTCCAGCAGATTATCAACTCCTGCATTTGATGCATAGTTCTTAATTAAAATCTTAAACTTTTTCTCCGTGCTCTCAATCTGATTGGTGCCAAAACGTGGTCCACAGCTGCGCTGTCGTTTCGGCGGCAGTGCACTGTGAGCTCCACTCTCTGCACCAGCCAAGGTCGTGCCTGTGGTATTCCTCTTGTGGGTGGCATTCAACAGTTGGGTTATGGAACGTCCCGCTTGCTTCAGTAGATACGGACACGGTGGGGCGGGTGTCGTCATGGCTGCTGGTGACTTGAGTGCCATCGTCGCCGTCGTCGATTGCTGTTGTTGTGTGCTGCTTATGCTGCTCCGACTGCTGCTCAACGGTTCAACCATATACTTCTCCATATATTCCGTGGCATTGAATGTGGGCATGGCTCGATGTATTCTCGAAATTGTTGTGGCTGGCACAATGGCGGACCGTTGTCGGTATACGCTGCTGGTGGCCAGTGAACGCTCCTTGCGCTGCTGCTGATAGTAGTAGTGCCCATGGCCATGATTCACCTTGTGCAGCAGCTGCTTGCCCTTTACGAACAGATTCAGGCCCATGTAGGCAGGCGTGGGCGGTACAACCTGACGGTAGGCCAGCTCAAAGTTACCCATATCCGACTTGGGATCCACCCGACGATCGATAACCACTTAAAGAAATTTATAAGTTAAGAACTGTTTCTTGTTTACCGAAGTGAACTCCAATTTAGCCGTTGTCAACTCACCTTTAACCACATCCTCCAGACACTTAGGACACATGCGAGCCGTTACACTTGTCGTTGCGCCAAGATCAGGACTAGAGTTGATCTCAATTAGCCAGGGATAAAAATTCTCGCAGATCATAAAGTCGGCGCCAAAGAGCTCAAAAGTGTTTGGCCTGCGATCCATGTTTTCCTGCGATGCCAACATTGTGCCTACGATAGCCTTACGCATACCGGGATAAATTCTCTCCAACCACATATTAGATTTTCCAATCTGCCGCAAGTAGGCCTGAAATGAGTAGCAATCCCACATGTTCTCGCTGGGCAAACGCTTGTCCCGTTTGCCATTCGTATACTTCTTCTGTATCGCATAGTTGGTCAGATGCACCGACTCGTGATGATTGCTCAGACTGTATTCCTGTGAACTGAATCGTAGGTAACTCTCCCTATAAAACCAAACGACCAGGGGCTGTGTGTTGGTTATCAGAAACCATTGGCGGATATCGAACTTCGTTTGGAAGACTATCAGTGGGCGTTCTAGAAGGAAATTTGCAGTTAGCTTTGGCCTAATAAATAATAGATTAAGTGAGGGCTGAGCTTACAAATCTGTAGGCAATCAAAAGACAATTTATCCTTCCTTTACAGTTTTTTGTCTAACATGCAGGTTATTGTAGTACCGAAGCCCCTTTTCCGTTAATTTTACCCTGTCTAACCTGTCACTGAAGTGACGAAAAATACCTGTTGCATAAGCCAATTTGATGCTTAAAAAACTGTTATGAAACATGGCCCAAAAGCCAAAAACCATCATTGGCTGCGCTTTTAGGCCAAATGTTTATGCATTTTATGTACATATTTGTGTATATTGGCCAAGTTATGTGCGTGCATGTGGATATGGGTACGAAAGTTGGTGAGCTTTCGCCCTACTGCCAAGGCATAATAGGCAACAACAGTGACAACAACAATAACAGCAATGCCATCGCCCTGATTTGTGACCTACTTACGACATGTTTGTTTATATCGTTTGATTCCAGAGCGACAACATACATATTAAGATTATTATGCTATGCGAAATATACTGCATTTAAAACAAATGTTGCAGTGCGCTTTTTTCAAAAATACCCTTTAGGGCAATGGCAGTTGGGGTAGCTAAGGCCAAGTGGGGCGAATACTACTTTACATATCAAATTAGCTACGTTTCTTAGCAAAATGTAGGAGTGACTCTATTTTTATTGATTTTACAGGGTATCTGCAAGTCTGTCCTTATAGACTGACTTTAATTAAAGTATATCTAGTTTCATATCTGGCTTAGGCTACTTAGGCTTTAAACACTACCAACTCACCTATATACTTCTGCACGACATAGCGACTCTTGGAAGCGATTGAGGGATTGACGACACCCAAGATTTTCTTAAGATTGTCCATTAGGAGAATGCCACGTCCCCGACACTTATTTGCGGGCTTAACGATCCACAAATTCTGATAGCCATCCAAGCTGTATTGTGGCCAATGGTTCTTCATCTTGTCAACCAACGAGATGCAGCTTTTGACCATGTGCTCTAAGCTACGTTGACCATCGTGCTGAATGCGTCCATCCTCGTTGACCAACTGCTGATGCTGATAGAGAAACGCATCCCAGTCGTGTTCCCATATCTTTGGTGGATCCTCGTAATCGATATCGTTGTGCTGACAACTATCGATATAGTCGACCAGTCGCTTGTAGGCAAAGTCTATAGAAGAATAGGGTATCTTGCCGCTGGGCGTGAAGACGCTATCGTGTCCCTGTTTGTGATACTTGTAGAGCATGGCTCTTAAATAGGCCACACATGCGGTCAGCTTGAAGTTATCCACGAATTCACCCAATTCCTCAGGACTCCAGACATTGTAGCAACGCGGGAAATACATTTCCGCCATGCCCTCCTCAAAGAACCAATGAAAATCCCGCAGTTGACTGCACAAACCCTCCTTGGAGGTAAATGGAGCACGATGGAATTTATTGATGGTCATACCGGGATTCTTGGCCTGATCAATATAATCACATTTCTCCTTTCGATTCGTCCACAAAAAATCCACGGGCATATGCTCCAGAAATCGCGACATTATATTCCTCTCACACTTGAGCACATACTGACGCCTCGTCTCGCCCGCCTTGCGCTTGGGCAGACGCTGTGTCAAGTCCTCAAATGTCATTTGGCCCATGGGTATGACCTTGCGATGCACATCCAGTTTCTCCACCCAACCACGCGCCAACAGAGCATTTCGCACGGAATTAAAGCAACCACGTATGGTAAAAATCTTGTTCTGCTTTGCTGCCTCCTGCGCTTTTCGGCGCAACTCATTCATGCGCTCCGTGGTGATCCAGGTACGTCGGGCCACATAATTGTTGGGTGCTCCCTGTAGTCGCACCGGGCAGTTCTCCTTGTTGTTATCGGATTGAGACTTTTGTTCGATGGGTTGGGCTGGTGTGCTCTGACCACTGGCTGGTGTTAGTTCTATACTGGGCACACTTAGGGCTGCCAGTGGCATAGACGTGGGCGTGTCAGGCGTAGGCGGCGGTGCTGTTACATTTATTACAACCGATCTGCTACTCAACGTTGCACTGGCACATTTCCCATGCTTTATAATGTCAATCAATTGCTTCTTGGTGCCATGGGCACTACCATGTGGTTCACTATTTGGACGCGTCGGTTTTGGCAACAACTCGTGCATAGCGTACTCCTTGAGCCTCGTGCAGCGACTAAAATGCTAAATAATCACCGCTCTTAGCCGCTCCGAAGGCAACGCAATTCAGTCACTAACTGACTGGGCGACTGACTGACTGTTTGTCTGGGCCACTGGGTGATTGGGTAATGGGTGTCTTATTGTGTGCCTGTTAATTTTGACTACGGGCGGGACATATGGGGGCTGCCTGGCAACCATTGAGCCAGTTAAGTTCATAAGTTCTGTTATGTTTCGGCTCGAACGACTCTATTAATAGTCGCTTCGTAACTCTCCCAGGCTCTCCTGTTTTACGAAGTTCCAGCATAATACCTACAAAGCATAGTATGCTCAGCAATTTTCCGATTGGGTTAGGTCGACCTAAGAGTTAGTTGAAATCTTTTTTTGGTTAAAGAGGGAATTTGAAGAAATGAGTTCAATTTTAAGACACAAGACTTCTTTTTCAAAAAGTTTCAAGTATCGAATTTTTGCCAAGGGGTTAAGGTTCAAACTCTTTCAGGAAAGTTAGCTTAGTTGATTTGAAATATGTTTAAGCATAATTTCAGTAGAGCATACCTTCTTAAGTCATTGAGTAACCCAATCAGTTTCAACTTCAGAGAGAAAAGACAAAGTGCTCAGAACTCAACACTAACGAAGCATGTGGAATTCTGTACATATTTCTGCATGAATTTTTGGCGCAGTTCTTGTAATGCCTTTGTGTTGTCTGTCCTGTGTACTGTCATGTTGTGGGTGTTGTCGGTTGTTTGGTGTTCGTGTTGTTGTTTCTAGTGTTGTTAGTGTTGGTGTTGTCGTCACAGTTGCTGCCTCGCGTTGGTGACGACGTCAACGCCGTTGCTGCCGTCAGAAGCGGCTCATATGAAAGTCGCTGGAGCGTGAGAACCACGGACCGGAAACGGTAACGTCAATGGCGAGCGATGGAATGAAGGATGAGCGTTAGACTGAGACTGAGAGGGATGTAATCCACAAAGGGTTCACTTGTCTATTATGTGCAATGCATATATTTTTTTTCCTATTATTTTTTGCAATGCCTGTGACAGCCTTTTCAATTATTTGGAAAATAATCAAGTTAACTGCTACCGCAAAAACAATGACTATGTGGATAGTCTCCAACGGGTGAGTGGTTAGAATGGGCTTAAAAGGGGGTTAAAGAGGGAACTATGGGTTTTACGTCAGGCGCCTATCCGTGTATATTTATACCTTCCCTTGGCTTTGTCTTTTGCCGTTGGGTATTTGGTTCAAGGACGTCTCTGTCGCAAACTTAATTTGCGGCGGTTTCTACACGAGTTGCGACGAGTTGGGACAGGTGCCTACATTGGTAGGTAGTGGTGCATCATTCCACATGGCAACACCTACATACATATGTATTGTACATACGTCAGGCACCAATCCAGCGACTCCATGTCCTTGCGTGCCGTTCAAGTTTTGTGAATCTCTGTTTTGTTTATATTGTATTAAAAAATTGCTTGGTATTTAGCTTACAAGATACTTGCAATTGTTGTCGTTGTCGTGGATGTTGCTGTTGTTGTTGTTACTGGAGCGGTAATTAATTTCGCCTCAATCGGTGAGGTAATAAAATCGGCTTAAAAATAGAGTTTTGTGGTTTACTAGTTTATCGCTTTGGTAATGTTACATTAAGTTCACTCCCCTCTCTTTCCTACCCTTTGAGTTGGAATTGTTTAAAAGTTTTTTATTGGGGTCAGGGGTGTTTTCCATCGCTCGGCGAAAGTCGAAAGATGAAACTGATACGGCGATCATTTAAATGACCTAATAGTATGAAACTGTTTAACTTTATAGTTAATTATCTTTTTTACATCGTAACAACCAGAGGCTTTAGGTATGTTTTTTGATCATTAAAAATTAAATAAGAATTTAAATTTGTAGCCCTGCTTGGGATTAACCTATTAACTTAAAGTTGTAAGTTCTTTCATATAAATCACAAATTTTTGATCAATTTGTCCCTTTGGAGTTATAGGCAATTGATCTCTGACCGGTCTGGACCAAATTTTGGAAAGGTGCCGTGCACATAACGCGTGAATTTCCTTGCGATAGCTCTTCTATATGCCTGCTTTCATTAAAAAATTTAGTGGCTCTAGCACACCAGACGGAAATTGCCATCAATTCTCCATTTGAGTTACTAACTTTATCCTAAGAAAACTAGAAATTCAAAGAATGTTTTCAGTGTACAGTGCATACTTCTTTCATTCGCTTTTCATCGCTGATTTGTCAAATCCGGCCCTGTGTTGAATGTTAAACTTACGCACAATGCAATGAACCCAGAGCGCAAGGAGCTTTTGTAAAAGCTTCACGTGAGCAGCCAGCAACAAGCAGTAACGCAATGAAAGCTTTCCTCTCACATGGACGAGTGATGAAAGAGCATGAGAGAAAGTTCGGTGTGAACGATACGAAGCGAAGACGACGATGAACACGAACACCAACACCGAATTGTCCATGCACGAAGATGGAACGATGTGGCCGAGCGTCAAGCGATGCAACAAATATAAAATCACTGGCACTTGGAGAATGTGAAAACATTCATAACAGAAAACTCCTGACGTGTGGACGTGTTCGTCGTGCTCTATCTCTGTCTCACGTTTATCGCTGCTTGTGTTTGTGTATTTATTATTTCAGTGAGTTCGTCTCGTTCTTGCTGTTCTCACTCGCTTCTTACTACACTTTCTGATTATATCTTATTATCGTATCTAAAAACAGAGAACACAGAGAAAGAAAAAAAAGAAACTAATCATAAAACACGGAAAAATTCATTCATCTCTTTGCAAATATTTTGCCGCGTTATAATTTTTGCACTGTGAGCAACCTTGAATCTTTCTTCTTACTGGAAGCAAAACAAAAATTGTCAATTTGAATATTACATTTAAGAAAACTTCAATTCTACAATCGCCATTTGCAATGTGACTTTATAAGTGTGATCGCCGACTATTTTACGTGTTCCCAACAAATATCAAAAAACAACGCAACTGCTCCTCGATTATCACCGATAAGAATTTTAATAATATCAGCTGCCTACGGCGAAAAAAAGGCTTGGATTACAAATCAAACTTGGATTACTGCAAAGGATAAACAAACAAAAATATGGGTACCATTGGTAAGTTACTGTTTCATTTTATTATATAAACTTGCGAATTATTTAATAATATTTTTAATAAGGCTACAGATTAAGCAAGTTATAAAAACTTGGAAAAAAATGTATATTAAAAAGAAAAGATCAAATATATAGGAAATCTAGCAAATTTTAAGAAATTGGAGCATAGCATTACTCCTACATTAGTTACTATTGTCTGCAGCTTTTACCTACTATAGAAAAGAGTTCTATATAAATAGTGCTATATATAGTTTGTTATTCAACTAATTGCTCAAAATTTCACTTTCGTTTAAAATTTGTAGAATTGCAACTGATTGATGCTAAAAATGTCGCAAATTTCTCAGATGGTTATTCGAAAGTCTCAGAACAACAATTATAATCATTTTTTATGTGCGATAAATTTATAATTATATATATTATAAAATTATGTATAAATTGGCTTTAGTAGTGACTTATCTTTCGAAATAAAATAGCTAATCATATAAATTAGTGGTTGTAACATGCGTGTGTTAAATAAGTGATTATATAATATCAAATAAATTCAAAGAGACGTAATAAACTAACTGAGTTCCCTGAACCCCATGATTTGAGTTGATAACCCCATTTGATTGCTTCTACAGTTGCACAATTTGCTATCCAGTTGTTAACATTTAATCCTTGCATTACAACTCAGATGTTATATAAATAAACCCAATTGTTAAGTCGGACACAGTACATGGGGGCAATCAACTAAAGGACTGTGATTTTTCAATTAAAATGACATGAGTGGGCGGTTGACTGTATAGAGTTTTAGGATACAGAGCGTTGTCATATCCTGTTGTGCTTGCTTTTCAATTATCCTAGTGTCTGTGTGGGCTAAAAATAAACAGCAACTTTCCATGCTTTCCCTGCACGACACACTGGCAACTGCCAAACTGTCAACGACGTCATTGTGATAAACATGGTCTGAAACTGGCAGCAGTCAGAGACCCGCTAATTCCACGAATTCTGTTTATCCAAATTGTATAAAAGATAAATAAAAGCTGTGAAAAGTGAAAACTGGCCCACGTTCTAAGTCATAATCGAATGACGCACGACCGTTGCTCATCAAGAGTCTCGTTTCAGATTTCTATACTATGTTTAAAAATAAAATCATATAGTATAGTATGTGTGTGTGTGTGTGTGTGTGTGTGTGTCTGTTTGTCCAGTGTGTTATCCTTGAATGACAGTGTCCTTTTGGGTACACACCTCACCTAGAATACAAATGCGCTTTGATTGCCATCCAGTTGTAGGTGGAGACCCAGCAGGCAAACAACTTGGCACAGTGGCTTAAGTGCCAGATGTGAAACTGCCACACCCACCGCCCCTTGCCCCTAAGTTAGTTATACGAATGCTGCTACTTTGTATGCCATTTGTTGTGCGTGTTTGGGTGTGTGGGTGTTTGCTCCTATTATACACGCTTGACATGCTGCTCAATGCTTTTGTTGCTGCTGGTAGCTGGCTGCTCTTGGCTGTTTTGGATGTTGGCTTTAAGCTGTTGCCTGTTTGCAAGTATTGCTCGTTTGCCAGCCCCGGGCATTCAAAGTAAATTTTCTCGTTGGCGTCAGCTAAAAGTTCAGAGTTGAATGTGACCATCGATTCGCCAAAGACATTGTCTCAAGCAACACTCTGCTACAAGTGTTTTACACAATCAAACTCAAGGTGCAGACAAATTTAATAGTCGAATTCATTTTTAGTTTACTATTGTTCATTAGTTTTAATTCTTAGTTTTTATTTTATTTTATGCTGAGCCTGCTTTAACTTGTTAAACAGTGCAGTGATTAGAAGAGGTTGTCTTGTGTTCTCTAGTTTTTTGTTTGACATTTAAGTAAAGTTCAGAAAGCGGAAATTATAGCTGCTTTAACATTGTCAGCTAGCATATATATTAACCACCGAATTAACAAATTACGCTATTATGCATAATAGACACGAATAAATCTAAATGTGTACATTATGTAGAAATGCTAGCTGACTTAATAAACAATTCAGTTGTATTAATTACAGAAAGCATTAGCTTTTAATTTGTTGACAGAATGAAGCTGTTTTGTAGCCAGTTAATGGCCAAGTTAATGAGTTCTTCTAGCTGCATTTGCAGGGATTACGAGCAAATGAATTATGATTGCTTAATGAATGCATATTTTAATTCAATTTAAATGACTTGAACTACGTTTAGTCACGACTAACGTATGTAAGTTGTTCAATTCTTGCGTGATTACACTTGAGTTTTACTATGGGACACGTTGGTTTGGGCTGCAAGCATTTGCAGTAGACAAAGGAGTCCATAAGATACTCATTGAATTCCTCGTTGCTCGTCTCTTTTTTTAGCAATTCACGATAGTCCTCGACACTTTCCAATTTAATTGGATCCAATTGATGCATAAAACATTTAACTTTCAGCACAACAGAGTAGAAATAGTTGAAGATATCGGTGACCATTGTCTTGTGACACTCAATGCTGCGATGCTGATCGTCGCCCAATATGAAAGGAGTTTCCATAGTTCTATCCAATTGATTGTAGACCTTATAGAATTGCTTGCACTCTTGATTTATTTCCAGCACAACTTTCTTCATGCTGTTGCTAAAAGTCAGATTAAATCAGATTAAGTTAAATTGTCATATATCTTTTTAAAAATGTCTACTTACTTTGCAGATCGCAGCACTTCTAGTTTCTCCTCGTACTCATTGATAATTGCCTCCTCGGCGGATAGGGTGTAAACCTCGGGATAACGACATCCTGGCACTGAACTGATCAGTATCAGATAACGTTGAGTTAATAGCCAAAGTCGTTCTATGATTATCTTTTGTGTCGCCAATTCGCATTGATAATATTGATAATACTCCCGGAAGCGTCGTTCCAGTTGGAGCAGTAGGGCTAAAATTTCCGCCTCTTTTTCATAGTGTTCTTTAAGTTTTGGCGTTAAATGGCCATCATTATCGCTAGCCATATTAAAATACTTTCATTTCAGTGTTTTCGTTTGTTATTTGTTAACACTATTTTTTTACTTTCTAATTTGATAGTCAAGGCAATTGCGATGGACAGATTTATTTTTGGTAGCAACTGTTAATCAATTTACTTGCCATTTATAACCAGAAACAGAGGATCCAACCAACCGTAAATTGTTTTAATTTAATTAAAATGTTGCCCATCGATTTGCAGTTGACTTTGATGCTAATTTAATTTGTTGCCATCAATAAATTTCAGTTGAAGGAATAAAAAAAAGAAGAACTAAAATAAATATATATTTTATATGGTTAATTTAAAGCATATGTTATACAACGATGGCTAGAAATTAATGGTCAATAGTGTAGATTAGTTGACTAGCAGCTACCCTGTATTGAAGTCTGATGAACGCAATGAAACATTGAGTCAATTACAGGGTGTTTGGCTTATAAGAACGTAAAGAAGTGATGCTTACGGAACAATTCACATAAATCGATTTAAAATAGATTTGTCTGCCACGATTAATATATTACTAATACGTCATGTTGTACAGTCTGGTAGCATGTGATGCTCTCCCTCGTAATTTTTATAGAAAAAATCGGAATTGATTGGGCACCAAAAGTCAGCCGAGCAGCACATAAATTTTCTGATTGATTTCGATTAAATTCAAACAAAATTTTCTTACAAAAACGTAATTGTAAATTAGCCAATTCTGTCTGATGGTCAATTGCGGTGGGAGCACGTAGAAAAGAGCTCGTAATATTTCAAAAAGTATTTTTCAAATGCGTAAAAAGTGTTGGGCAAATAAAAGGCAAAAGAACTAGAGGTACCAGAGCTTAGTGAGAAAGTGAGAGATAGAGAGAGAGAGAGAGAGTGAGTGAGAGCGTTGCGCATTTATGAAGTGCGAAGCCAATTTGCCGCCTTCAGAATTTCAACAGTAGACACTGTATATAAATAGGTGAAAACATATGGTAACGTTATGCCATAAGAAATTTGAACTTGCCCCCGCATCAAACATAACAAAACATAAAAGATGTATAAAAAAAAAATAAAAAATAAAATAAACATTGCTCATTTGAGAATATTTCTCAATATTACTCAAATAAACAAATGAAATGCCGCATGCCAAGTTTTTATGCCGGCGTTAATTAATAAATAAAAAATATGTTATGTGGAAAAATTCAATTGCAAAATAACAAAAACGAATCTGACATATTCTAATTATTGATTCATTTTCAAATACATATTGATGGAATGTGTGTTTATATTTAGATTTGTTTTTTCTGTTGGGTGCAAAATAATAAATGTTTATGCAAATGTTGTTTATTAATAATTTAATTAGGGTTTATAATTTGTATGTGTCACAAAGGCTTGGCAGTTTGCTGGAAATTATGAATATTCCCTTATAGCTTCTCCTTTTCTGCCAAAGGACTCTTTTAACATTTCTGTATGCTCGAAACTTTCCAGGATTTTCTTTGCTTTTCACTATTTTGTTTTGACATTTGCTTATTTGATTCATTTACTAAATTTCCTTTGCTCGCAGCAGAACGACGCTCTTTATAGCAACTGAAAGTCAATTTTCCTTTTGATTGCGAATTTCCTTTGAAAGCCAGAGTTTGCCAGCTCTTAATTTAATTTTAGTTTAAGAAAAGCAGAGGAGAATGCAAAACGAAAGTGGAAACGCACATTTTGCGCACATTTTGATTGAAATTTGTTTATGAATTTTAATTGGCACTGTGCTGACTGTGAACACGCGGCGTATGCGCGATGTCTTTATTGGTGTAATGGCTGTCTGTGCTGTGCTGTGTTGCTTCTTCCCACAAGATGTTTTTTATCATAAGTGCCGACTAATAGGCCAACAGACTGTCCATTCGTTCATTTGTTCGTGTAAGTTGTCTTTTGATTGCATTGCTTTCAGCGAATATTTAATGCAATTAATCCATTGAGTTATAGTGCTGGCAGATTTATGAGTGCCATTGAGTGCAATGAACCTATTCAGATGATTAATTACAGCCAGCAGCACTTGGCCAAAGCTAAAGTTGGCTAAAAAGCTTCACAAAGCAGCAGTTACATGAGTTTAGTATACCAACTTTATTAACTAAACTTAACTCAAGTCCTTGAAGTCTGCAAAGAATATAAAACGTTGCGGTTCATTAAAAAATATGATCTATAATCGAGGGTCTATGGATTTTACGAGTATGCGTAATGTCAAACAAAATCTTTTGCTGGCCGTAAAAACTTGATTTATGCTAATTTGTTTTGGCTTCTTTTTTTGGTTTGTAGAAATAATGGATATGAGGCGACAAGCCGCATATATTTATTTGAATTGATTTTTTTATGCGCTGCCATAAACCAGAGCTGTCCAGTGCAGTCGCCTGGGAATATTGCGCATACGCCGCGTATAGCTCAAAATATAGATAAAAGAAACGATCAACTTTGGCGAAAAATGATTGCAATAACAAATGTTTTTAGTTGAAACACAAATAGTATTAATATATATTTACAAATTTTGTGTGTTGCATTTTAAAGTGAAAATTATTTTGACGAATGTTAGCCATAGTTTTTCTTTTCTTTTTTCTTTTTAATATTTTTTTTTCTCTTTTTTTTTTTTTTGCTTTATTTCGCTTTCTACGCGTTGAGCCGTGGCACAAGGTCGCCGTCGCCTGTCGGCGCGAGAAATATTATGGCTAACCGAAAGATAAAATATATAGACAAAGATATATGTAAATGCATATACACAACCACCACCGTGTCGTTTTAGCCAACTGTTTTTGTCTGGCAGACAGTCCGCCGATCGTGTCTCTGTGCGTTGCTGTTGTGTGACGCGCTTTTTGCCATTGACACGCAATAAAAATGCGTACTTAAATATTGTAAAAATTATAAATTAAGCATTTATAATGAGCACATTATAATTTCTTTATTAATTTACATTCTGGGCCTATTTATTAATTGTTTGAGTGGACAAGGCAATAACAATCATAATGAGCTGACAAATCAGGGACAAAACGAGTGTCACAACGATTTGGTGAATGGCTGTAAAATATTTGCTTTAAATGGATATTTTTTAAATGAGCAGAGGCTTAACTAAACGCATTTGGAACTCTATTGGTAGTACTGCTAACTAGACTACTAGAATTTCTTATAAATAGGAAGTCTTAACTATCTTAGAGTTCTTATTAAAATTACCAAAATTTTGACCAATAAATAATATTTTAAATTGAATATTTTAACACTTGATTCTTTATTGCTATAATTCTTATATTTGAGATTTAAATAATTCCTTTATGAGCAAATAATGGAATTTTTATAGATTAAATTTTATCGGTTGTTCATTTAAATTATCTTACATTAATTAACCTTAGCCAGTGGCAAAGTCCGCTCTAACAATATGATCTCCTTACTATTCCCTCCTTAACCATGAGTTTGCTTATCCTATATTCCATTTGCACAATGATTCGTCTGTTTCTTTCATGTTATTTTCGATTCTTCCACAGATGTAGAATTGCGTGGGTGTCGCGTCGCGTCGTGTCTCCTGCTACTCCCGACACCTTACGCCCATGAATGCCCCCAAGCCTTTATTCTATTTTATTCTATTCCATTTTATATATTTTTATTTTATTTTTATATGTGGTACTTAATAAATTATTAATTTTCGCCAGCCATACAGACACACACATGACTTGGGACGTAAATGAGCGAATAAGTAAATTTTGTTAGGGAAAAGCAAAAGTCGAAATAAAATAAAAAGAAAGAAAGCAAATTATTATATAAAAACTGAATGTTTTACGTAGCATTTAGTCGAGGTGTGTGATTAACAAACACGTACACGTTGGCCACAAATTTTGATTGAACATTATTGGACTTATTTATATACCTGAGCGGGACAGACCAACGCAGTGGGGATAAAAGCGCAGACGTCGACATAATTCAGTGGAAATCCAAAAATATACTTTGATATCATTTGGAAAATTACTGAACAAACCAAATTGGATGACATAGAAGAGTGGCAAAAGCCATAAAACTGAGACCAAAAACAAAACATTAACAATCATTAGTTAATGGCTATTTGCATGCTGTTGCCTAATTGAAATGGCCCAAAGTAATCACCCAATAATTGAATCGGCACAGTTCAATTGGCATCGAAACTGGTTTCATCCAGAGCTTGTGGCCAAGTACTTTTGCGGCTTTCGGATTGGTAGATGGATTTGTTTTTCCCACCATAACATACACTCAAACGTATACTCAATGCACGTGATAATGATCCTATCGAGCATTGAATTCCCATGAATTGTGTTTGTTTCGTTCTCTCTCCCTCCCTCTCTCTCTCTCTCTCTCACTCTCTCTCTCTGTCCCTCTTGTCGCTTCAATGAGTTTATGAAATATATTATTTTGAGTTGTTTTTAAATGCACAACGGAATGTTTTATGTATATTTTGTTTATTATATTGACAATTTGCTTATTTTTGTTTTTGTTTCTGTCTGTTGTGGCTGCTTTTTATGGCTGTGTTTGTTGAAAGAATTGCTCGTCTGGAACACAGGTAAAAACAACACAGACAGGTGCAAGTACCTGATAAACAAGTCGCATTCACTTGAGTGTCGAGTCTAGCATACGTTTTAATGTTATGTTAATTTGAGCTTTTTGTTTGGATAACAAGTCTGTAAAGCAATTCTGTGAACCAATTTGTGTAATTCACAAAAAACAAAATATTATTTAAAGATCTTTTAACATAAACTGCGAATTGTATTACAAAATATACGTTTATTTATTTTTTGGGGCTGTAAAATGGTTGTAAACTGTTCGAATAGTGGATAAAAAAATAATATACAAAGTTTCCAAGAACATAAATATTATTTAAATGAATATATTTTAGAAGACCTTAATTATTTTTGCCCTATAAAATCAGATGGCATCCTGTTTAATTTAAATAAAGTGTCGATGCGTAAATAATTCAAAGCCAAATTCGAATTTGAATTCGAATACGAATTTTCCAATACTTAATCACTCTTAATCATCTAATGACTTCCCTTTCCTTGTTAGGCACATGAGGAAACGATAATTTCACACCAACGAAACTCGCAGCGAGTTGACGTCAAAATCAGTGTCTGGTATGGAATTGCAATCAAAATATTATTATGAACATTACTTACAATTATTTACGAGTAACAACAACACTTCGCAGTTGATGCATTTAGAAATATTTTCTAGGAAAACTTGGAAACTGGGCAGAAATGCCCAAAGATATTAAACAGTGAACAACAATTGTTTCAAACGTTTTTGCCACTTTATTTATTTATTTGCCTTAGCCCCAAAGTACTCCCACTTACGGTTATTTATTTTTACCTCGATTTGCTGCTGTTTTTCTTTATTTCCATTTATATACATATTTTTCGCATTTAAATTTCCTTTTTCCTTTCTGTTTTCCTTTTTGAAGTGACCCTCACACAGTGGTTGCAAGTGGTTTTCGCCGCCTGTCGGCCCTTAAATATTTAAATTTTTATTTATTACATTCCACACTGACAACAGATCGTACAGTTGTGCATATATCAAATTTGTTAGACGATTAACTTGATTAATATTATTGTCGCTCTGATGCTCTTACGTCGTCACTTACCTTGACCTTACCTTGAATAGCGCCAGCTACACAGCAATTTTTGACTTTTACAACACTGTCACTGTCTTTTATTTATTAATTTCTATATGTGTTTTTTGCAGTGTTTTTTTATTCTTTGCGCGCAATTTAAAATTTTTACCTATAGCTGGCGATGTTTACGCTGTGCTATTTATATAAAAATTATTTACAAACATTAAATATATCGTAAAAGCGGAACTATTTAAATAAATTATGGAAAATAAATCGTCAGCATTGCGTGGGCGTGTGTACGTATACAGTTGGGACTCAGTGTGCGCAGGTTTTCATCTGCAGAGCAACCAAAACTTTGAGCAGTCTCATTAGCTGTGACATGCACTTGGTTCAGATTCCCTTGTGACAACTTGACACAAGCTGGGAAAGTGGCTTTAAGATTTGCTACCTTCAGACACTCAACCCTTGCTCCTTGACCCCTAAACTTGGACTGTCTCCTCCTACTCTCCCCACTCTGCTCTCAGCTCTTCTGCAAGTCATGTGCGCAGTTTCCCAGCAGTCTGTCTATTGGGCAGAGCATTTTAAAGTGCTACTATATATCAATATAGCGGACACGCCTACTTTTTCTAAAAATACCATATCCTCTGGCGTATTAATCGCTATATATAATAAAGCCAGCAAACAGCAACAAACTCAATTAGATATATAAAATCTTTTACTTTTTCCCCTTTTTTTTGCCCATAAAAAACGGCAACACACGCAAACCGTTTATTTGCAGAGCTCATGAATTTATATGAATTTGTTTCACAGTATTTGTTGTATATTATAATATTATTGTTGTCTTATTTTATTTTATTATATTTGTGTTTGTATTTCTGCTGTTTTTTTTTGTTGTCAGCGCAACGGAAATTTGTTTTTACACTCACATATTTACATATATTTTATTATATTATATTGTTGTTTTTAGTAAGAGCAAATGCGCAAAAGGAAGACTTTGTTGTACAACAGAAAAAAAAAAAAGATAGTATATTAATATTTATTATAAGTGCAGAGGATACTAAATAATACATCTCAATTTGAACAGTCTCCAAGTTGACTTTGGAAAGTGCTCAAAATTAAATAATCTATTATTATAATTGGCTATTTCAAGAACAGTAAATAGGGTTGTTTTAAAAGCACTATTAGCAAGATTATATAGCATATTTTGTTAATATATTTAATATATATATTTCTTCAAAAACAATTAATTCTATTAATTTAACAAAATCTATGTGTTGATTGAAGTATCTTAAGCTGATTTAGAAATAATTACCATTTCGATTAGTACTGTTACTAGTTAATGTCCAGATTAGTCTCTAAACAACAAACCATTTTTCATAGTACACTTCCATGTAAAATTTTAATTAATTAGCTGTCGAAATGATAATCTCTTCCTCAACCAAATGCCCTAGAAAATAATAGTATTGTTTTTTTGTATTTCATAAAAAATGAAATCGACACAAGTTCTCTTGCCCCAATTCTGTAATTGTAAACACTTGAATGTTTTTTGTTTATAAAGCATTAAGAGTACTTTACATCAACAGTAAAGAGTTTTCAAAGTTGGTATAGGTCTAAAATTGGGATCATTTGAATTTCAATACCACATCAAAGATATAGCAAGAGTCACAACAAAATACTATTAAATTTTGCTAGCTAGCATTGCGCCATCAATTGTAGAGATTTCATGTGAACCACACGCGACCCCAGCGTATTAAAGCTATATAATCATAATCGTATCGTATTTTTGAAGGAGAACAATAAAAATTTCCCAGAACGGCTCTCAGTATAGCAGACAGTGCGGTTTGCTCTAGACTCTGTTCGGAATATGTATGAACGTATAGGGACAGTAGCTATATATAAGATGCTATATAGTAATTTTACAATAATAAAACTACAACTCGTTGGAAGACGCCCGCGCGGCTGCTGCGAACAGACGTAGCAGCAGAAGCTGAGTTTGCTACACTGTGTCTAAGTGTTGCTGTCTGTGTCTGTGGGTGTGCCTGTGTGTGTGTGTGTTTAGGTGCGTGAGTGTGTGCGTTTTATGTTTTTGTGTATGTGGCACGCCGACCGACAACGACTTGCCGATTGACGTCAGCAATGCCCCCAAAGTCGCACACTGTGGCGGGCGGGTTGCCAACCAGGCAAGGCGACAGCGGGTTGGAGACCGTACCGGAACGTCGCAGAGGTGGAGCGAAAGGGGGGCGACAGGCCACTGTGGACTGGGGCCGGGACACAGTCATTTTGGCAGTCAGTCATACAATTTGATGCTGCGCCACCTTCCCTACATTTTGTTCGCTTTGCATGTAGTCGACTAGGCAGGGTAGCATAACTATAAGAGAACGTTTGTTACAGTACGTACATAAAATAGTTATGGAATGATACAAAAACATATTTACTTATAATAAGTTAATGAGATAAACCTGGAAAAGTTCTCTGTACATAAGTCATGAAAAGTGCAATATTTCCCTCAATTTCTAAGCAATAAAGAGTATAGCATGTTCGGTACTTTCGCACCTCTATACTCTACATTTTTTTCAATTATTTGTTTTCTCGCTACAGTTTTTCATGCGTTGTGCAGGTCGATTTTGTGGCGCTTTTGTTTGACTTGAATGCAATTGCATTTTTGCATTTGGATCTGGCTAACAAATGTCTTGGCACATGTTGACCCACTGTTAGAACAGGCAGCTTCAGCCCCTTTCCATCTTTTTTTTTCGCACATTTGTAGGGAATTTGTGACGCGTTTGTATGCTAAATTTAGCAACTCAAATGCATTTTAGCCTGTTGACCCTTTTGAGGCGTTTTTGGCATCTATTCTTGGCCTGCAAAGTGTTTGCTCTCTATCCACGCTGTGGTAAATTAAAATTGACATAACGATATGACTGTGTTCACATACATATGCAAAGCACTGTAGAAAAGTACCCAAAAAAAAGTGAAAGTTTGATTTATGAGCACACGCAGACTTAGCTGGCTTTTGTATCTTTGTTGATGGTTCTTAATGGTTTATAATTAGTTTAGTGCTCGGACTTTTGTTTTGAGGGGTATAATTGTTTATTAGGGATTTTGCCGTGGCCCCTGGCTACGAGCCAATCAATTCTGGAACGGAAATAGACCGAGAGAAAGAAAGCTACAAAATTATAGCACAATATGATCGGTGTCTCCACGCCGCGGGGTTAATGGGCTAAATTAGACTTCAGTTCAATTGCTTTCGCACCACTGTGAGGTGACGCAAGTGTAGATGATAGATGAACAAGCTAATTGAAACCTAATTTAACACAAGCATCGAGTTGAGCTAATCAAAAGGCACAACTTAACACGATATTTTTTCATAATTAGCTGAATTAGTTTTCAGTTCATTTTAAATGTATTTTGAACCACTGTGCAGTAATTGTGGCATCATTATTTGCTTGATTAATAACCAAATGCGGTTTTCAACAGAAACTAGCAGGAAATTTGTGCTTAATTTGGTTTGAATAAATTTATTACACCTCAAATTGTTTCCTTAAAAAATCCCCAGGTATTTAAACAATCCTCTGCTATATTTATTCCATATCTATACAAAAAGTGCCATAAATTATAGTCCAATTCAATGCATTTTTCGCATACTTTGCTTCAACGTCTATAATTTGTCTAGTATTGAAACATTTTTCAAATCTGTGTGTAATCAGCAATTAATTTTAAAACGCATTTTCCACCTTCCACGACATGAAATGAAATGCGAATTGAGAGCGAAAACGATTTGCGGTGAAATTCATTTCAAATTCAAATCACATCTCGCCCTATAAACGCTGTGGTTTTCCTCCAGTGAGCGGGTGAGAGAGGGCAAGAAAAGCGACATCTTCTGGCTTCTGTGCCGTTGGAAATCAAATGACTTTTCACGCTAGCTATAAATTCATCTGAATATTAAATCAAACGCACTTAGGTAGGCGGATCACACAACGCAAGAAACACACGCGATTCCAAAACGCAGCCATGACTAACAATCAGTTCTGACGTCTTTTGGTGTTTTGGCCAATACTATACAATTCCATTTGATACACACACCGATTCGCTTTGAATCTCTGCGATCTACGCAAATTCTGCACTAACTTTCGCGCTCCGATTTGTCACAGACAATTCGGCGACAATTTTTTCCGTCTCTGAATACTGTGTGTGTGGGTGGAATCTGTCCGCCATTTGCCTGAGGGCTGTAAAACAAAGCGATTTTCTATGTTTTTATTTCCATATGCCAGCGCAAAATTAATAATTTCGCGCCAGATATAAACAACAACAATAATAATGGCAATAACAAAAACAAATGGCACATAAAAAGCAAAGAGCAACATGTTCACATCAAAAGTTGGTCATAAATCATAAACAAAACAAATAATAATACGGTTAAAGTATTATTATTGAAAATATCTTTTGCGAAACATTTTTAATTAAGGCCCCATTGAACTGGCTCTCGTCTTGCCCATGGACAAGGTGTTAACACAATCTTGGCCATCTCCTCCGAGCCATTGAGTCCACGCAGCTGTGATCAAAAAACAGTTCAAGGCAAACCTTTGATAAAGTGCACTTCTAAAAACTTGAAACGCTTTGAAAAGACATTCACATAAACAATACTTTCAGATTGTTTCATAATGCCATAAATCTAAAAAGACCAGAAGAATTCTTGGACTGGGAACAAAGATATGTACTCAAGTGCAGGCTTCAATTATTTGATTTATTGATTTCAGTTTCCAAATGAACCTTAAGTACTTGAATCAAGTTTCAATTTAGCTGCCAAAGAGGCACCCAGACAGTCTTATTATAAGTTTACTTGACTCACCTTTTAAAACCCCTTTGTAACCAATTTCTTCCCTCTTGATATCTTTATAGAGAAACGCTCGTTTTCCTTCCGTCTGCGTCGCTCGTTCGGCGACGGCGGCAGCACCAACAGTCGGAACAGCAACAACAACAGCAGCACCTGCACCAATCACAACAACCAGAAGCGTTGCAGCACACCGCTGACACCGACCAGCACCAGCACCGGTAAACTGGAGGTGCCAGGCGCATCGGTAAGCCGACGAAGCAGCATTTACCGTAAGCCAGAGAAGAACGATGGCGGACAGATACATATGATACCGGATGTGGATCTGCCGTTGATGACATTCGCTGATCAGTACAACATTGAGAAGACCTTGGCCGAGGGTTGTTTTGCCAAGATATTGCTATGCCGGCATAGACCCACCAATACCACGGTGGTGCTGAAAGCCGTACACGCGGAATTGACCACCATTAAGGAGTTCCAAAAGGAATTCCATTACAACTATGAGTTGTCGCACCATCATCACATACTCAGCGCCTATGCTGTGGCCTTCCAGACCATGGATTACTATGTATTTGCCATGGAGCATGCACCCTATGGTGATTTGGCCACGAACATAGGACCCAATGGTTTGCACGAGACGGCTTGTAAATTGATATCGGAGCAATTGAGTTCGGCTTTGGGTTTTATGCACACCAAGAATCTGGTGCATCGTGATCTCAAGGTTGAGAACGTGCTGGTCTTTACGCCTGACTTTACGCGTGTGAAGCTCTGCGACTTTGGAGCCACCACCAAGAAGGGTCTGCTGGTGCACAAGGTGAAGCACACGTGGACCAGCTGTGTGCCGCCAGAGCAACTGGAACTAATCAAGAACGAACGCTTTCAGTGCTTGCCCATAAGCGACTCTTGGCAATTTGGCATAATGTTGTATAACATTTTAACTGGTAATCCACCATGGCAGGCGGCGGATTGGGTCAAGGATCAGTGTTATTCCAATTTCATGAAGTATGAACAGCGTAAGACGACTAAAGTTCCAGAGAAATTCCGACGTTTCTCGCCACGTTTTATGCGCTGTTTCCGCAAGTATTTAAGTCACGATCCCGAGGATCGTTGCAAGATCACCGAGGTGACCAAATACATGAAGGATCGCTGGGTGGAATGCCGCATATCGGCTTCCAAATCGGCCACACTGATCTCGCCGAATCAACAGGATCAAGACTCGTGCATCTATCTCAACCAAAGGGAGGGACGCCTCTCCGGGGATGAGAATAAGTTGCGATTCAAGCGCATGATGTCCAGCTATGGCCTGGACATACCCATTGATCAGTCAATGGTACGACGGCGCGTCTGGGATTGGCTATCCACATGTGATGCCAACTTTGATGCCGATGTCGAAAGTCTGCACGCCCTGGACATGGGACAATAGAGAGTAGACGAGTTGGAGTACCAATGAATTTGTAGATCTTTGAGATCGAACATCTGAGAAGTAACTTCTCGAAAGAATTTTGTTATTTTGGAGCTGAGATTAGCCAAAACAGAATATACCATATAATACTTAACTATATAGATGAATTTTTGCTATGCATATATGTAACTAAGTAGTAGGAATTTGTACCGCAGCACCCCAAGAGGGAGCTCTTAAGAAATAAAAAGAGATAATTGTAATTCACGTAGAGTAAAAAAAAAAGAAAAAAAAAAAACGACACGTTAACGGATAACTTTCCACTAGTGTTACCTTTCTAGTCTTCCGCTACGATGGTTTTTGTCAAAATCTATATGTAAACGTAGTTTTATATATCTACTATCTTATATATATATTTATTTATTGTGTGATGTACGCGTTACTTACTTTATACGTACTTATATGTACGCCATATACGATACCAACTAATGCAATTATGTAGAACTTAATAGAGACTTAAGTGCAAATTATATGACAGGAGACTTACCATATAATGTATGACCAATTATTAGCTAAGTGTTGTATTTGTAATAGTGTATATTTATCTATACCCAAAAACCCATATGAGTAGACCTATCCTACACGATCTTGTATATAATCGTAACTGCAAGCATGCATATACCTAGTTTTACATATTTAATTAAGAGTTATGTACACTAAATGCGACAAATATAGAAATGTAAACAGAGTTTATATTAAAAATTAAACATGTTTTCTTTATAATCTGATAGATAGTAACATGATTTGGTTGTACTTTCTCCAAAGGTCGATTGAACAGATAATTAACTTTCGACGAGCAATTCAATTTGCATCTTTATAAGATTATTTATCGGCAGATATACATACATATGTGTGTATAGTATAATCGCTGCCCACGATGTTACTCGCAGTGCGGGTTTTGAAAAACATTTTGGCCGAAAGCATCATAAAAATTGTGTGCAAACTAACAAACTTTTGTTGTTCACATTGTGGCACATTGTTTAAAAAATTGTGAAAACAAGCGAAATGTACGATAAATATTTATTATTTGACGCCTTTCATTTTGCCCACCCCCCCCAACAATTTTTAATTATCTATTATTGTTGAATCTTTTGTGCGGTTAGTTTTCGGGAGATCTAATAGATTTTGGCTAATACACAACTAGTTTGGCCCGTTTGAAGGTTGCCATAGACTAGAATGTCAGCGGTCAGGGTTAATTTTATGTGGACAAAACAATAGATGCTAAATTTATGAATGAATCGGGGCACGTGGCCCCTGCACAGGATGTGACGCAGTCGTAAATCTGTCTCTAATAAACAAGAAAGCCAAACAGAATTAAATATCGAAAAAAATCACAGAAGGTTAATTAAACAAAAGGTAAGGTTTACTTTGTCTTGGGTTTGCTTATTATCCCTTTTAGAAACGGGTATCGTATGTTGCACAGTGACTGCGTGATTTATTGATTGATTGACAGATTGATGGCCTGACTGCTTGTTCATTTACCTGTAATTTAATTTGAGTTCAAATCGGGGCACGTGCTTGTAAGCTTTGTGGGCTTTGTTTACTTATCGCCGCTACAAATATAACACAAAAATAAATAAAGTCACTTTTTATGCCTTTTAGCCTTACTCGTTTTTTGTTAGGGGGGATTTTTATGCCTCCGACGCGCATGTTAACACTTAAAGAACTTTTATGATTTTCGCATCTATTATGTATGGGGGAAAAGTCAACTAAAATAAATAAAATCAATGCTATTTATAGGCATAATCAGCGAATCTGCATATTTGCATGACACGCGCCTCGATCAGCGCAGCATCAATTGGGTTAAAGAAGTCGTCATTCTATGTAGTTTAGTTGAAAGTCAACGGTTTTGGGCGCTTTGAGGGTGGGATTTGCATTGATGGATCAATAAATATACAAATTATCCCATTTAATTAGTTTTTATTGGTGTAAAACTGTCCGAAATGCAAAACATGTTGTGCCGCGCGCATAAATTAAAACAAATTCGTACGAAAATAGGTTTTTACGATGCCGCCAAGGCGTCAACACAAAATTCCCCTCTCCACGCTCTCTCGTTTGGGACCATTTGATTTTTCCATTTTCCACACACCCCCACCCCCAAACCTCACACTTATACTTATTTGTCGCCTCGTCGTTGCCTACTGTAATTTATGACCCGCATTTGCCTTCTCGATATTCGAAAAATGTTATACAGTTTTCTTTCGAATTAAACCATGTGACATTCAAGCGACGCGACCTGAAAAGTATGCTACACTTTTTTTATTTCACTCAGTTTAAAAACGAGACAACAAGTGACGAAGCAAATGAAACAACGGCATAGACATGCACTCAATTTTGGTGGGAACTGCCCATATTTACACAGAAAGCTTAGGGGTGTAAATATTAAAAAAATTCCGAATTAATTTGTAGTTGAAACCACACAATTGGAGCTACCTTTGAAATTCGGTTTAATATTAAAATAGTTTTAAAACTTAAATGTAAAGAAATAGCTGAAAGATACTTTGAACTTTACATTTAACTATAAATCAACTAAACTGAAAACTATTGTCCAACTGGTATTGCAAGTGTTAGATTGTTTAGAAATCGCCTATATTAGTCAGAGCAAATTGTAAGACGCATTTGCTTGTCCAAAGAAATGCTAACGATTCGGTGCTATAAATAATTAACCATTGCAAAATCTTTTATCATCACTTAGCTAAATATAGTTGCAAATTAAAACACCTTAATTGTTTTATACTTACATTCGCTGCGCAATCAAAAGAAATGCCCGAAAATTTTCCAAAAATATTTCAACATTCAAAATACCTTCAGTTTCAGTTTGTTTGTAAAACTCAACACAATCTGCTTTGGATACTATTTACATTGCGATGCAAATTGGCAAAACGCTTAGGTGAAATGCATAAATAATAATTAATTTGGATTCTCACACATTCTGTTTATTGGATGCAGTAATTGCCACGTGTCTGTCTATATGTCTAACGTCTAAATGATCTATGGTTAATGTTTTGTGTCTTGGCTGATGTGAAAAAACAAAGAGCCAACTTAGTAGCTAAACAAATAGATATGCAGGTGTATAAGTTTTCTAACATTTACATAAGTGTCTGTGTCTGTATGCGTGTATGTATGTGTTTCTATATAAAAATGTCTATAAAATTGATTGCGATAAATCATAAAAATTCATGAGAAATTGCAACAATCGAGATAAAGAATCGAATAATCGTCCATCAGCATTAAGTGGATAAAATCCTCAATTCGTATCCGAGTCCGAGCAAATTCCAATCTTTAAGCCGCTTTAAGTGGTATATGCTGTTTGATTACCTATGAAAGAGTACAAGAGGTAGAACATTTTAGTTGAGGTACGCAAATGATTGCCTTAATAAACAATTGTAATTTGTTTCACTTGCTGTTTACAATTAAATCCTAATAAAGGAAAGAAAAATCAATTAAGAGGCGTATGAAATACGTCAGACTCTATCTAAATTTAGCTAGACCGACTAGCAGTTTGTTATTGTTATCGATCGATCGACGCGTCTATTTATAAAGGGGGCGTGAACTGAATCATCGACAGGTCAAAACATGCTCAGGAAATGCGTTTTCCGCGTAACAAAACTCAATAAAAACCCGCACGCAAAACACAAATTATAGGGAAATCAATAGAATAATTAAATACAATGAATTAATGGTTTTGTTGTACCAACCTCAGAGCACATTTTCTTATAGATCTCATCGGTGTCCCAGGGTCCGCGTTCGGGTAGTGCGATGCCACGCCTACGCAGTTCCTGTACACAATCTGTGAGGTCAAAAATAGGCAATGGATCGATGCTGGCCTTGGCCACCTTCCCAGCCAAATACTCAACGTAATGTGTGCTGTAATTGAATGTTTAGGGTCCATTAAGGATTGAGCTAGTTTGAGGTGATTGGTTTACTTACCGACACATGCCCGCATGCTTCTCGGGCACATCGCTATTGCAGACGGTATCTACTAGACCCTGTGGAGTTTCCTTCTGCAAGGGTATGGGACAACGTGCCTGTGCTCGGGCCGTTGTGGAGCTGCTGGGCTCATCCTGCAACTCTGTGCTAGGCTCCGTATCGAACTTGACTTTGTGCTCCTTCAGCAGGAATTGCAGCTGGAGTGGTAATTTGTCCCGCAAGTAGAACAGACAATTGCGTGGATGATGAGCATGTAAACCCAATTTGGCACAGTAGGGTGAGATGGTGCACTTGGCGCCCATCATAAAGGGTCTAGCGCAGCCGTAGCAGAACTCAAATTTGCACTGAGTGCAGGTGAAATGCATGCAACCACCCCTGAAAGGAGAGAGTAGGTTAACCCAACAGTAGTTCAAGGAGTTTCTCTTGACATTACCTCGCTAGGGAATAACGGAATTTGCATTTGGGGCAATCGATGCCGTGCTGTGCCAGATGCTCCTGTACGCCCTGTGCCTGCAGCTCTGGATCGTTTTCCGTTCTCCACTCTAGATAGGCAGCACAGCTAGTGCCCTCGTGCTGTTTCTCCCAGGGCTTGCGACACTGCGCACAGGTAACCGATCCACAGTCTGGGCAAATTAGACGCTTTTGCTTGGGACGCGCAAAGAATCCCGAGGAGCATTGTATGCACCACTTGAAATTGGGATCTTGTAGCAATGTGCGATCACGTAGCTTGCGCTGGAACAGCTCATGGACATCGTTATCGAGTATACTTTTGAGAAAGATATCCAAATTGGAGAAGTACTCCAAGTGTTCGTCCTCATGCTCCACTTCGTTGCTCAGCTCGGGCAGCTTACAGTATGGACAGCTGCAGTCGTTGATGCTGCGATCGGTAATCTGCAGAGGAGGGTATTAGGATTCATTAGGACCCTAGACTACGATTTCGGTCTCCTACCTGCACTGTGAAGTAGCTCTTGGCGCACTGCTTGCAGCATTTGTGGGTGCACTTGAGCATGGATACGATTTGGTTCATCGGATAGGTATTCATGCATAGCTCGCATTCCTGCTGCAACATGGATATGGCTTGATCGAGGTCGGAGCACTCCTTGGCCGCCCACAAGGCCACATCCTCCTGGAACTTCATGTTGACCAATGTGGCAGCGATTTGGGCCTCGGCAATGTTTGTGACCAACTGTTGTTCCACATACTTGCGGGCTAGTACCTGAAATTGAGAGAACAACCAACTGTATCAGGAAGTAACTGAGCTTTTTCTTTGCTTCTACACACCGCTGGTTCCTCTATAACCGGTTCCTGGAGACTTGGATAGGCACGGAAGACGGGTATGCTCAGCTTACGCTTGAGCAGCTCGGCTTTCAGTGGTTTCACCAGCTCCTCCTCCTCCTCCTCCTCGGTGGCTGAAGTCTCGTAGTCATCGTCGGAGAAACAGGTCTCGTGGTACTTCTTCTTTGGTATCCTAGGCTGGGATCGGGGTTGTAGTAGAGCATTAACCGCAGCAGCTGCTCCACTGGTGCTGGGTCCATTTCCACTTGTCTTTGTATTGAATTTGCTGATGGCTTCGCTTAAGGAGTTCTTATTAGTTGGACTTGTTTTGAGAGGTACGCGACTGTTGGTTGCTGCCGCACTAAACTGCATCTGTTTCTGTAGATACTCCTGTTGGATGCGTTTCACCGAAGAGATGCCCATAGGAGCGGAAAAGGATTTGGAGCGCAGGGGTAATTTCTTGGGATTGGGTTCGTTTGTGGGTTTGGGTATTTTGCTAACCGTGGACTTATTTGTCTTGGGTGTTAGAGTCGTGTTGCTTGTGGATGTGTTGGGCGTTACCTTCTTGGGCTCTTCCAATACGACTTCAGTAGGTGGTTCCAATGGACGTGACTCGGAATCAACTACAGGTGATTGGGGAATTAAAGGTAAGGCAGTTGCCTCCTCTACATGGGCAGGTTCCTCCTCCAGGACTACTTCAACGGGTAGTTCCAGTGGTCGACTTTCGTTATCGATTATGAGGGGTTCTGCAATTCTTTCCAGCACTGGAGGTTCTGAAATCCTTTCGTGCACTGCAGGTTCTGCAATTCTTTCCTGCACAGTAGGTACAGCTGGAGACAACTCCCCTGCAGCTCCCCGTGTCTTGGCCTCTTCCTCAACTGCCGCCCTGGCTGTGGGAGAAACATGCTCAGTTGCTTCGGTTGTATCATTTTCATGATTTGTGGGAGTGACTGAGGATGTACTCATGACTGTTTCATGCGTGTCAGTTGTTTGAGCAAGCTTATCGTCTTCCTCCTCCTCATTTTCATCTTCTTCCATTATATCCTCGATTTCGGTGCCTTCATCTTCGTCATTTAACTGACCACCCGCTCCACTGGAAGCTTCCTCAATGAAGGATTCCTGCTCCTCATTATATGTACCCTCTTCCTCGCCCTCACTATCGTACCACTCCTCTTCCTCCCCTTCATCATACTCGTCGGAGTAGTCTTCGGAGTATTCCTCATCGGTTGACTCAAATTCATCCATGCTGATCTCATCTCTCATTTGCTTTATTAAACGCTGTGTGTCCTCTACCAGCTCACTTAGATTTTGCTTAGCTGGATCACCTGATGGCACAAACTCTTTTAGGACTATTTTTTCGGACTCCGAATGACTCGATTCTGAATTAATTGATGCATTACTCGAGGATTTCAATACATTCGCTTCTTCTGTAGGCTCATCTGCATTGAGAACAAGTATTACTTCACTTTCGGGAGATTTTGGGGGATGATCCTCACTTTCCAGACTGTACAGCTCTGAATCAGTAAGGGATTCATCTTGAGCTTGCAGCTCCTCAGCGCTAAACTCAGCGGCATCTTCGAAGACCTCTTCGGAGTGTTCATTAGTAGTGCTTGTAGCCGAAGTTGGCGTGGATGTAGGCTCCTCTTCTGAGGTTGTTCGCTGCAGAGCGACAGTAGGTTTCTCCTCTACTTTTGGTGCCCCTTCAGCTTCCTCTAAGTTTGTTGTGTGGGTTGGTGTGTGTGCACTGTTTCTGCTTTCACTGCGTACACTGTTCATGCTAAGCGTTCTAACGGGAATCTTTGAAAACCGTTTAGGACTTCGTTTGGGGCTAGACGAAGGTATTTCTGATGAGGGACTGGTGTCTGTGTCTGGTTCAGTTAGCATTTGAGTATTTGTAGCTGCAGCTGTTTCATTTGAGACCTCCTGATTTGCTTGTTTTTCTGTAGTTGTAATTGTTTCGGCACTGATAATACCAACTTCCGATGCTGCTGGCCCAGTTTCCTCCGAGGATAGTCCTGTCCCTTGTGAGAATTCTTCAGAAATCTGAGCAACTGGTGGGACTTGGGTCTCATTACTGCCCTTGATCAGCTCAACAGCGTTTTCAGTTGTCTCTGTTGCTATAATTTCCTCTGGAGCTTCAACTGTTTCTGTCTTATTTTCCAATATAACTTTCTCTGGCTCCTTTGCTTTGGCCACGACAGACTCCGTTGTTTGAGGTTGTTCAACTTCTACTTTAGGCGAATTTGGTTGTGTATTCTTTTCGGTATTACTAGACAATCTATTACGATTTGTTGGCCTTTGACTTTGATCTCTCGATCTGCCTTTCCTTGGTAGCTGTGATCGTTTGTTCTTTTTAATCGCCTCGCGACTTGTGCTCGGCTTATCATCCAGATCGGCTGCTATCTCATTGTTACTATTGGCTTCTACCAGCTGCTTTGCAGGTGTAATCACTGCGGTTGTTACCTCTGTGTGTGCAACCAGAGCAGGTGGAGGTGTTGTGTGTGCCGCTGAAGCTAAAGCTACCGGTTCTTCCGCTGATTGAGTTGTTTTAACAGGTACTACCACCAATGGTGCTTCCACATGAGGAACTTCCACAGCAGAGACTACAGTTGAACTGGCTTCTGTAGGGATGGCTACTCTTGAGGGTGGAGGTGCGACCGTAGATGGTGTCTGCATAGAAGGAACTTCCGTAGAGGAAGATTTCACTGGTTGCAGGTCAGTAGAGGGCGCTTCCATGGCAGGAGCGACTGAAGTGGGAGCTTCCAATGATTGAGCTGCTATAGAGGGCGCTTTCACAGAAAAAGTTGCCTCAGGTTCCTGCACAGGCGGTGTTACCGCAGAGGTTGCTACAACAGGCGCAACTACCACGGGGAGCGTTTCCGCAGTGGGAGCTACATCAGCTGGTGTTAATGTAGAAGGAGCTATCTCTGAGGATGGTACAGTGACAGCTGCTTTGGCGGAGTGCACCACCGAAGGAGGCACAGAAGAGGACGTTGCTTCGACAGTTTGTGATACATCTGAAGTTACCACCACAGTTTCCTCTTCAAGTCGTACTTCCGACTCGTTGGTAGCATTCGATGCTGTTGCTGACACAGCTTGATCGACTTGCTGTTGTTGGCTGGTAGTTGGCAAAGACTCTACAGGCGCCACTACCGCTTTCGGTGCCATGAAACTCCTATAGATAATATGCTCAGCGTCCTCCAAGTCATCTGGTTGCCATTCCTGTTCATGCCAACGCTCCATCGGACGATCAAACTCCAATTTGAAATTAGCTATCTCTGTGGCATAGATAAAATTGGGAGGCAGTTCCTCGCGTATGGAAGCCTCCCTCAGATTGGGCTTAATGACCTCTTCCATGATGTAGACACTTGGGTCGGGTGGGGGAGGAGTGGGTTCCTTTTGTACAACTGGCTCTATGGTGGGAGCTGGGGCTTCAACGGGTTCCCTGAGCTCCTGTTCCACTTGCTGAACTAGATTGGGTACAATGTCTTGAATGTGTTGCCAGACAAAGTTCTTGACATCATCACCGGACTTGTCGTGTGAGGCAGCAGGAGATTTGAGCATGCTTATGGGACTCTTTGTGAGAATACGCATGACTTCGGGATCTGTTTCATACTCCTGATCGGGTTTGCCTTTGAAGGTTTCGAGCATGGTTTCAATTGAACGCAAAACTTCTTGATTTTGTTTAGCCTGATTTTGTTCCATATTTCCGATAAGTATCTCGAGATTCTTGAGGGTGCCATCCTCCAGTTGATAGGGACTGGGAGTGGCATATGAAGACTTGGCTGGACTACTAGTGTCGTCTGTGTAGAAGGCATCGAATGGATTGGCAAGAGCAGGACTCTCAGTGTTTGGCATTTGCAAACAATCCAAAGCATGTGTGTTCAGGAACTCATGAATATCTAAACAAGGATGAGAAATGTTACATGAATCGGGTGACTTTCCCACAAGGAAATTGAATCGATAATGAGCTAATTGAAACTACAAACTAACCCGATTTTGTATCAATGGCTGCACTCTCATTTTCCACGCCATTCGGCGAGCCCCAGATGCGCATTAGAAATGGTTTTAGTTGTGTGCGATTCAACTCCAGCAATGCCTGATCCAAATTACCTTGATGCGCAGTCAACGCATTCACAATGTCCTCACTCAGAAAGTTTCCCTTCGCAGCCAACTTGCGGTACTTCTGCTGCCTCTGTTGGATGCAATCAGCGACCGCTTGCCATACATTTCCCCCCGAGCTCCTCAACGCATCTCTGGCTTCATTCTGTGAAATCGTTCCTATTGTATTCTCCGCTCTCTCCTGACCGTACTTCGTGGACAGACTCTGCACGGTCTGGACCAGCTTATGCCAGTTCTCGCGCAGCCATTGTATAGGATGCATATCCGGTCCGCAGTACTTGAGTGCTGCCTCTAGTTCCTCCACTGTGAACTTGTACAGCTCTAGCTCTTTTAGTATGATGTGCATTTCAATCTCGGGATCTCGTGCTGGCTCGTGCTTGTAACCTACTGAGTCGTGTGGTAGGTCAAAGGGTGACGAAGTTTGCTGTTGGCAGAAAAAACATATTAGTTAAAATGTATGCTTGAAATTAGATCACACCTACGTGTTGCAGTGTCCTTAGGTCGTTTATGAAATTGGGACGTCGTGTTAGTTGTCCGCTACTTTGTTGCAGCGGAGACGGTTCTGTGCTGTACCTCAGATCATTGGAGCTGCGATAGCGTTCAGTCTCCTGCGGTAACTGCGAGCTGCTGCGGTAATAAGTTTGTCTTTCAAGTTTAGCCGGCTCTGGTGACTTGACACGCTCCGGCTCTGCGTCCTTGACGCCAAAAGGTACTGCATCGTAGGTCTGCAGAGGAGTAAACTAAGGTTAACAGGCGCTCATTTGATCAAAGTTTAAGGGCCCTTTATTTACTTGAGTGGATATGCTTTGAGGTGGTGGTGAGGTCCCCATTTCTGCATTCGACTTGATCTCTCTGGGCGGAGTACCACCGCAACCGGTGGACACTTTCTTAGCCTGCTTGAGCACCTGCTCGGCTTGGGCCTGAATGCTTTCATCCAGCGAGTTCCAAATATTCTCAACGGATTCTGCAAAGTATTGGTGTATGAGTCTTTGGTCAGAATCTTTAGGAATTACTAACGATTTTACAATAACATTAAAACAAAACTCAATGGTTGTTTTCAGTTGGTGTTGATTTGTATTTCCATTTGGTTTTCTTTTTCAAATAAATGCGTTACGAGTAGGTCTTACAAGTGGTTACTATTAATGCACAATGTTTTAGTCTTTTGGATTGGTACGGCGATGGGGTGCGATCAGGTCTTGGTGCCTTCGAAAAATGAGATTTTCTTTTGTATCCTACCTTTCTGTATGAAACCCTTGGCCAACGAATTATCCGACTCGTTTTCCGAGGATGTTTTCAGCTTGGATTTGGTCACTGTCGTGGGCTTAGTGCTGGTCGAGGCTGTCGTCTGTTTGGGTTTCGTACTCGTCACATTGTTGGTCAACTCCAGAGGCTTCGTTGACTTCATGGAACTCTTGCGTACTAGTTTCGTCTCCGGTTTGACGGTGCTGCTACTAGTTTCCTTGGACACCTTCTGCGGCACCGGTTCTGGTTTAGTCTTCGGCTCGCTTTTATTGGCCTGCTTTGGTTTCTCCGGTGCCTTACAGGGTGTCTTGCAGCAAATTGCACAGATCTTGATGTTGGGCTCGTTGACAAAGGTGCAAAACTCGCATTCCCACTCATGGTCTGGTGTTGAAGGTGGTGGTCCCAGTTCATCTTCCTCGGCCGGTGTAGCTACTGTGGGCTCTACCTTCTCTGCTTCGGGTTCGCTTTCAGAGGCGGTCACCTCCTCCTCAACCTCTTCGTACTCAGATTCACTGTTCTCGGCTTTGCCGACAGGGGGCGCCACTTTGTGCACTATGGCCGCTGCTTGTGTGTTTTCATCTTTCATCTCTGGCTTTCGCTTGGATTCAGTTCGTCGGGAGGATTTCTGCTCATCGGCTTCCTGTAGTTTCTGCTGTATCTTGGCCTGCACCAATGCCTTTGCACCTGATCCCTCCGATTCGAGATCTGAGTAAATGCGACTCGTTTTGGGTGGTTCCGTCTGATGTCTCTTTAGTGTACCGCCTGCTCCAGTTGTTGTTGCAGTTCCGGCTCCAGCACCCGCTCCAGTTCCATTCGAATCACGTCGCTCTGGCAACCACTCACTCTGCACAGACTTGGCTATAGATCCCCTTCGATCCCGCATCTTATGCTGCCTCGATCCATGCCGTTCCCCGTCGAGCTCATCGTTTGCCGCATTGCTGTTGATCAACTGAGAAGCGCTCGACAAGCGTCGTTGTCGCTGATGATGCTGATGTGCCCGCGAAGCACTCGTCATGCCCGAACGATTGGACACCAGCGACCGACGATCATCCTGGTCAGAGTCCTCATCGTCTGTCAATTCGTCGTCCACGTAGCTGCTGCGCTTGCGTCGCATCGACAGCGACTTTCTGCTCGGCGTCGGTGATGCTGCATAACGCGCACGTGAAGTGCCGCGTGAAGCGGCTTGTGGTGGCATGCCCATCACACCTAAAGTGGGGAATTTCATCACGATTAAAGTTTTCATTGAACTGTTAGCTTTTCTCACCTGGATGCATGACTGGATAGCCTGGTGCTCCGGGATACATGTTTGGCATGATGCCACGTTGAGTCATGAACACGGGCGGGGGATAATGCGGATGCTGTTGCTGCTGTGGCAAGTAGCCGTGTGCCATGTTTAGTGAGAGATTGGAGTGATTGAACTGCTGCTGGGAACCAAACTGTGACCATTCATCTGGCGACCTCATCTGTGGATGCTGATGGCCTGACCAGTTGCCACCCTGATGACTCTGGCAGCCAGCACAGTTGAGCTGTGCCATGGATTGAGCCTACAACATTTAAGTTATGAATATTTTTAATTAAACACTAATCAATTAAAAACCAAAAGGGTATATTAAGTGTAGGGTCTTTTTCTAGGGTCTAGCATGAGAACTGAGAGATCTCTTTCAGTACTCTGATGAAAATAACATTTTCTAAAGCTCATCATACTTTTTATCATCATACTTTTATAAAACTCAGAATAAGTTAATAAGCTTGTATTATTTTTCTAAAATCAACTTCTCAATCGTAGCTTAAGCTTTGATTATAAATTTTATTGACATTTAAAGAAATCAAAAAATAGATTGATATACATAGGTTAGGTTAGGTTTAGCCGGATGTCCACGAGGGACAGAGCGTAGGCCAGTTATGTCCCTTAGTCAACCTGTTGGGGTGGATTATCACGGCTTGATGTCTTGTAGAATCTGTGCGTTATACATAATCAATTATTTTTATTTCAAAGGAAACTTGTTCTTAATTCTTTTGATTCTCAAAGTTGAGTTACAGAAGTTTATAAATTAGGGTCCTTATATTGGATTGGATTGGATCTTACAAAGTTTAGAAGAATTTTTTTAATATACAAAACTGGTAACTAGTTACTTGAAGACTCCAGAGACTCATTGGGTATCTGGCTATAAACACTCTTTATAATTAGGATAAATATATCGGAAAATAGTGCATGGATTGGAAATGAATTCTATAAACTTCTAAACTTCTATAAACTCGTTTTTTATAGCTCCTATAGGGACTTTAAAAGTAAGGACCTCTTAATTTAAATAAAAAATTAATTGTTGTTAGTTATGAGTATAGTTTGAAATAAAATTGAAAATAGACAATGGCGTTGAATGTCATGAGTTTAGTTTGTGTGACTGCCTCACCTGTTGCATGCGTTGATTGGCCAACCAGGTGCCTCCGTTCTGTGTCTCGGCGAGAGGGCGTCGATTCAAGCTGTTCAAATTAAAGACCGAGGTGCTCATCTGGCGACGTTGGGCTCCAGCTGCCTGTCGTTGGAGTTGCAGTTGTTGTTGTTGTTGGAACAACAGGGAATTGTGAAAATTGTGTGAATCATCCGAAAGATCAAAATGCGATGAATTCAAACCGGATGACATGCTGCCGGAACGAAAATGCGAGGGCGATGGTGAAATGTTTGACCAATGCTCGAAGTTGCCGCCATTTGGCAAATGCTACAGGGTAATGCACAGAGAGAGCGAGAAAGAGAGAGAGAGAGAAAGGGCGAGAGACAAGGACGAGACGATAACGTTGACATTGACGCAGACGATACATTTGATGAGGGGGGAATACTGAACAAAGTACAGGGTATTCTCGCACAAGCATACCTGTTCGCTGCCATTGTTGCTGCCCATCTCATGCTGCGCCTTCTGCTGACGATACCGTTGCTGCAACTGCGCCATGCGATCCAGTGTGGCACTCGCCTTTGTCTTAATCTTCTCCAGCTGCACCGAAGGCGGTCTCTGTATCGTATCGAAAACGGACTTGGGTGTCCCAGAACGCGATGATCCGCCACCCTCACTTGGCGCTTGCCGCGGTGGCTCCGGCAATGGTCGATTGTTCATCAGTGGCGCAGGATTCGAGCTCGCCGTCGGTGCTCGCCATGCCCCAATGGATTTGTGAGACGGCGTGGGCGAGGGCAGTGGCAACATCTGAAAGAGATTTTCAGTATTTGTGTCCATTTCGATTTGGTTTTGACTTGCAGAAAGTATAATGGAAAGATAAAGGCAAATTCTGAGCAGCTTATAAGCTGAATCAGTAACTGTACTGAAAATCGGACCACAGATCGGTTAAAGCTTATCATACTTTTAAAACTGGTTAGCTTTCTTCAAACCCGTTTAGTTATCTAATATATTGGAATATTTTACCACAACTTTTACTAACAACAAAGTTTTCATTAAGATTGATTTAGTCTCCCAAGTTGTAGTTCTAATATTTCTTCAAATGAATTTTGTTGTTGTATATTTTCTTATTGGTTTTATTGTTGTTATTGTTGTTTTTTATTGAAGCATTCAAAATCGTTTACAAACTGGTTACTAAATGATAGAATGGAGCTAACTACGTTGGCTGGTTTGGAACTTGTACTATGGAGTAGTACGTTTTTGGAGGAGTACGGAGTTTGTTTATTTGGTTTAAGAAATCGTGCAGTGGCGTACCTGTTCCTTGCGTCCCAGAAACGGTGTCAAAAGTCCACGCTTGCTGCGTCTCGGTGGCGCCACCGGCGGTGTGGCACCAGCCTGTGCCTTCGGCGGTATCGGCGGTGTGCCTTGCTCCACGGCCTAAGAGAATACAAGTTAGTGATACTACTGAAATTCATTAACTGATTATGAAACTTGCCTTGCGTATGTGCTGCTTGCGTTTGGGATGCTTGTGGAACATATCATCGCAGGAGGCACAAAAGATTTGTCCAGCGCACTCGGCACAAGTCACCCAGGGATTCTGGGAGCCACACAATGTGCACTTCAGTTTGTTGTCTTCAGAAAGAGTAAAGAAATAATTAAAAATGTAATAGTAAAGTTTGAAAGTTTAATTCTGAAATTAGGATAAGATGATTGGTTAAAAGGGCATGAAAATGAAAAATAAAATTAACTTAATTTAGTAAATTAATAATCATATGAAATCTTAGCGAATTATATGAGCTGTAAGATAATAATTAGTAAATTCGTGAAATCATGATGATAACTTTTAAAATTATTATTAAAAGAATTAAAGAATAAACTGCCTGATATAGGTTTAAAGTCAGTTAATATTGTTAGATAAGCCAATGAAGTAAATTATTTTCTGATCACTGATTTTTCTCTTGAAGTGAAATATATTAATTCAGCTACTTTCAACATCTTTTACGAGTAGATATTACTAATATTTTATGGCATTGATTTAGTGCTGACTTATTTAAACTACTTGCCAGGCGTTTTGATACGAATCTGTGTGGTCTTCATGGGCTCATTTGAGTACTGCTGCTGATTGGAGAACTCGATCACTTCGTAGTCTGGTTCGGGTGTGTTCTTCGTCTTGGGTGGCAGCATAGGCAACTTGGCTGCATTTCCATTGCTTGCGCCATTTGGTGGCAATGGCGGTGGTTTGGGTCCAATGCGTTGATTTGCCTCCGTCTGCGAAATGGTCGAAATGTATTTTTATCTATTCCATTTCTTTAGCTTAATCTTCCTGCTATACTCACCACCCATGTGGGCATTGTGCGCTCATTCCTATTAAGCAATTGTTGTGTCGTCATCGCTGCTGTCGTTGTCGTCGCCTTCGTCTTGGGGACTCGCCCGATTTGTCGTTCAATTTATGCGCTTTCTCTTTGATCTGCAACTGTATATGAATACATATGTATTTTAAACATTATGTAAAAAGTTATACCCAAAATATGAGCAACTATAAACAACTGTTTATTTGAGCGTAAACTACGTCATTTGATGGCTCCTAAAACAAACTGGGTTAACAGTGTTTTACAGAGCATAAAAAATGCTTTAAGAAAAGTAAATAGAAAACTTGTGAATATCCCGGGCACTTCAAACGACTTCATATTCAATTACACAAACTGCCAAAAAGCAAAATTCGAATGCATATTTAATGCATATTTTTAGCAACGCTCACCTAATTTCAGAGGCAAGTCCCTAGGTAAGAACAGAGTGCAACGCAAATTTTCAAAACGCCCAATCGCCACCAGAGTTGTTCCACGAATAAACGGCATTAATATAGGCCAACATTTTTACATTCAAAACAAATGCGAACTATGGAAATGATCGGCTAAAACATACGCTGTTTACATTTTATATTAATCCAGTGGATTGAATATTTATGTGAATTAACAATTATAAATATTACATATTTTATTTTTACATAACTTATTTACTTTTTAAGCTGCAACAGGAATAAACTCCAGCTTCGCACAAAAGTAGGCAACATTTTCTGTAATTCCAAGCCGTTGACAATTTCAAAGTTAGCGACTTTCACAATACCTAAATTAACAGGGTATTAATGCAGTTTGGCAGTAACTGTGTACAAATAATTTATGTTTATTTATGAAACGCGGCGAGACAAGCCAACAAAATAATTTCAGTGACTCAATTAGCCCAAGATAACAGAATGGCTAAGTGGAATTGAGAGAGTGAGAGGAAAACAGAGATGCAAAATAAGAGAGGCAGTGAGAGGGAAAGGGAGAGTGCTGAAAACAGTAAGAGTAAGAGAGCAGCTAATTTTAATATGTAAAACTACTCTCAAATGTAAATAGCAAAGAGAATTTTGCGTCAGCTCAAAGAGAATATTCGATTGGCTTAGTGGAATAAGAAATATTTTAGAAGAATTTTAGCGTGGCGTACGAGAGATAGCAGGTCAAATATATTTAAATATATGTTTATATATAAAATGCATTTCCTGACGCTAATTTAAAGTGGGAATCTTTATAAAACACACGTCGAAACAGTTTTAAAAACATCTAAAATATCATAAAAATTATAATAAATCTATGTATTATATATATTTTTTTTAGCTTTAAAGTATAACAATTTTAAATATTGATAGCTATTTAATAGCAATAGAATAATATTTAATGTTATAAAGTCATTTTATTATTGCTTTTCAATTAGTTACTCTAGATCATATTGTTTCAATCTTTATTAAATTAATTTTCTTTGTTATTATACTCTCTGCAAGAGTATATTGGGTTTGTGCAAAGTATGTAACAGGCAGAAGGAGGCGTGGCAGACCCCATAAAGTATATATATTCTTGATCAGCGTCACAAGCCGAGTCGATATAGCCATGTCCGTCTGTCCGTCTGTCCGTCTGTCTGTCTGTCTGTCTGTCTGTCTGTCTGTCTGTCCGTCTGTCCGTATGAACAAACAGATTTCAGAGATGGTAAGAGCTACAAGTTCGACCTTGGTGTCAATCGATCACATATTTAGTCAGTCAATACAAGAATCTTTTTTTTTTTCGATGCCACGCCCCATTCGCCCACAATGAGCAAAAAACTAGACACACCTCGGAAAAAATCGGTGTTTCCGGAGAACATTTCAGTAACTATGGCACCTAGGATCACCAAATTTGGTATGGAGTTTCCTAGCGACAGCGTTAATGCATTGGCATTTGAAATTTTGGACTGCCACGCCCCTTTTTCCCAAAATACATAAACAACTTTCGTTCCGTTTTTAGGCATTGGTTCATATAGTACAGCATTGTAATTGCATAATTCGAGTGGAGGCTAACTATTTCAAACTATTCCTGAAAGGTGCATTAAAATCGGACTATAAACAAGAAAACTAGAAGCGTTACAATATTGATAATTGAACGCAATATCACTAATGAGTGCGAGCGAAACAGAAACGTTTTCGCTGTCTGTGTGGCGGCAGCGCAGCCCGCAGTCGCTGGCGGCGCCAAATACACACATACATATGTAAGAACACATATAATGTCAAACGTATGTGTATTCGCATACCAGCAAACAGATGTCTGTGTGATTATGCTTAGATTGTTTGTGTTTCAAAGTGTTTTAATGCAAGTTTAATAATTTAATCGGGAAAAAAATGCAGAGAGTATTATACGGTTGGGCGTGCTCGACTGAACTTTTCTTTCTTGTTTTTGTATTGAACGATTTTAAAGAAAAATTATATTCTGTATGCCATAAAATAAAATGATCAAATATGATGAGCCCTACGATATTTAATATTTTATTCATATTTATTTTAATCGTATTTACCGCTTTCGAAAATGTCTTTCTGGAAAATAAACTAAAGCAGAATCTATTACTGTCAGAGATTGAGGAAGTGAGAGAGAAACTGAGTGAGAGGTTGGCGAAGAGAAAGCTATTATTTTTTTTTGTCGCTTATTTTATTCTAAACTAATGAGAGAGAGAATGTGTCACAATCAATGCGATCGGTCTGCCGACTGCAGTCGGAGGCCTTTTCCCTCTGTGTATTTTGTGTTCGTTGGCAGCTGCCCTGGGAGATGCACACACACTCATACACACACATACACTTGTGCGCTTACGCACACTCAAACACACACCAACAGACCGATAAACGAGCGCACTGAACTATTTATAATTTTTTTCATTTTTTACGGTTTTGATAATTACTTCGATTTGCATTTATTGCTTTCTTGTTTTTGCACAATTTTTGTTGAAAATAAATGGTATAAAAAAACAAAAATTTGTTGCTTAATTTTTGATTATTTATCGAGAGTGCGAAATGCCTTGAACTTTCTTAGTTATTCATTTTGTTGGGTTTAATTTTAGTTGCGTTTATTTATAGCCCACACTTCAATGGCTTTTCGTCTTTTAACTTTTTTGCGTTTCTTTCAATTGCATATTGAAAATGTGTGTATTTTAATTGAACTTTTTTATTGAACTTTTTCGAAGAGTTCAGAGTAGACTGCAGCGGAATACTCATTTATAAAGATCACTTACATAATTCAATTTTACTTTTAACGCCCGCCGCACTCAAAATTGCTGCTGCCAGCTGGTAACACATGAATATATATATCACTATATATATATACTGTACATATATATAGATATAGAGTCTATGTATATGGATTCTGTTGGTAGCCGCTCGACATTAAATATTTTGCTACGGTCTCGTTCGGCGATCGTCTCCTAACAAACTGATTTGTCTATCGAAATCTAAACAAAATTTTTACTACATTCTACAGTCGCTAGTCTGCAGTTTTTTGGGGAACTTTGTCATCTCAGAAGGAAGAAGTCAACGCCGAAAGTTTCTCAATTCTCATTCTGTCTCCATCTCTTCCAATATGTTTTTCTCTTTGTTTTTCTTTTGACTTTTTTTTTCATTTTCTTTTTTTGTTGTGCGTCTATTTTCGGGATTTCGCGTTGTTTTTATAAATAGTATACAAAAGTTTTTGGGCCTGCCGCGTGTATGAAAAGTTTTTGAATACGTTTTTCCAATTTCTGTTAGCTTTTTTTGTTTTTGTTTTTTTTTTTTTCGTTTTAAACAATTTGCTTGCATTTGATTTTGATGCCGATTTGGTTGTGTGACGTCCAGAAGCGGCTAAATAATTTATGTGATGTTTTATTTTCTTGTCTACGTTGAACTCTTCCTGTGTTTTGCGTTTTGCATTTGTACATATTTATATTATTTTAAGTGTGGAGGTGGAAGAATCTAAAATACAAATTTTAATGCATGACACAATATTTTTATTAAATTTGGTTTTTATTTAAAAGCTGAATAAGGCAAATAAAATGCAGTTTTACTAATGATACCCAATTAATTTCTGTATGTTATTTTATGTCTTGTTTACTTGATAAATTTACTTAGCAATTAATATGCACAACACTTAATATATTACTATGAATTATAGTTTCCAAACTTGTTAAAAAGAACTGAACATTATGTGACTTCCCACTGTTTTAAAACAATTATCAAAGACCCCCCACAAATTTCGGCTTAAAGCTTCGAATACCACGAATTAATATGCTTAAAAAAAGCAACAGTTTTAATATAACCAAACCTCCACTAATTTTAAAAGATATATTTTTTGATTTAGATATTAAGAACACTAAAATATGTTACTTAAAATTCCTGTTATTTATGATTAACTTACTGTCTTTATATATTTTTACAAAAGTACAAAAATTATTCAACATTAACAATTTAAGCAGACTCCCACTCTCTGAGCTAATTGCGCTCAGAGATCTCTGCCGCTGTTTGTGTGATTGCTCGCAGACGCCAGCAGAGCGCACGAACGGCTTGTGTGTTTGTTCGCTGTCATCTTTGGCGCTAATAAGGAGCACTATCTGTTTACTGTTTGCGTATGCTCCCGCACTCTTCTCTCTGTAATTGAATTTAAATTACAGAGTGTCGCTTGCTGCTGATTCTGATCGCCTGGTGTTTCACACAACGAAATCTTCGATTTTGGATATTCGCTGATTTTTTTTTACTTGACCGCTGCGATCTGCAGTGCCCAAAATCGTTAAAGATTCTTGCTGAAATACCAGGCAAACAGAAAGATCAGCAGGTCGCAATGCAAATTAAAATTAAATATTAACATTGCATTAACATTTACTTTTAATTAAAGTGTTAATTAACATAAACTGTTAATTAACATAATCTGTTAATTAACATAAACTGTTAATTAATATAATCTGTTAATTAACATAAACTGTTAATTAACATAGACTGTTAATTAATTTTACATAAACTGTTAATTAACATAGACTGTTAATTAATATTTACATAAACTGTTAACTAACATAGACTGTTAATTAATATTTACATAAACTGTTAATTACCATAACCATAAACTGTTAATAAACATAAACTGTTAATTAACATAGACTGTTAATAAACATAACTTAAACTGTTAATTAACATAAACTGTTAATTAACATAACATAAACTGTTAATTAACATAACATAAACTGTTAATTAACATAAAATAAACTGTTAATTAACATAAACTGTTAATTAACATAACATAAACTGTTAATTAACATAAACTGTTAATTAACATAACATAAACTGTTAATTAACATAAACTGTTAATTAACATAAACTGTTAATTAACATAACATAAACTGTTAATAAACATTAACTGTTAATTTAAATTCTGTCGCTTGCTGCTGATTCTGGACGCCTGGTGTTTCACCCAAAGAAATCTTCGATTTTGGCCTTTCGCGGATTTTTCTTTGCTTGACCGCTGCGGTTGAAATGCCCAAAATCGTTAGTAATTCTTGATGAAATACCAGGCAAACAGAGAGATCAGCAGGTCGCAATGCAAAAATTATTTAAATTTAACATTAACTTTAACATTGAATTAATATTAACAAAATTATTTTGCTTAAATTGGGCTCATGTAAATTCTGTTGTATCTTACTGTGGATTTCTTTTCGCCTGAGAATTCAACTGGGAATTTGAATATTCCAGCTGTAATACCAGGCGAACAGAACTTTCAGTAGATCTCAAATCCAAAAATCAAACTAAACCAACTGATATCAGAGAAAGAGCTATGTCTTAGAATAGTCAACATGTACTAAATTAAGTAAATTTGTTATAGACTCAAATGTATTGCCCCGTTCGGCTCGCTCGACTGTAGCCTTTCAAACTTGTTTTCTTGAAGAATTTGTATAATGATTTAAATCAAACATTAAATATATATTTGTTTATTTAAATCATTTATGTTTATTAAAAAATTCCCATAAACACGAGAAATAAAGTTCTTTAACGCTGAGTGGTGCTTTAATCCTTCACTCGGATTTATTTTTAACTTACTTATATGTATACACACATATATAAATACATAATCCAATAAAGTACGGTGAAGCACGCTTCTAAAGCGCCACCTGCCGGCAGCACACACAGACACAAACAATGTTTTATTTATGCATATATATAAATACCTACAAATAATATTTGCGCTTTTATTTATAAATACACGATTGCCACTCGCTGATGCGAATTATGGCCATTATGGCTGTTAATTTGCACAACTATTAAGGCACATCGGGCGCAACATGTGGTATGAGTAATACAAATAACACTCACAAAAACACTCACGAAACCATTCGTTAGTACTCGCATATAATAATTGCAAATAAAGCTAACAATAATTGGCATGCAAAACGGATTTGTCAGAGGCTTAAAACGAAGACATAGACGAAGACAAAGGCGAATACACAACCGAAGCTCAATAATTGCAGACACGTTTTTTCCGTTGTTTTGTAGCTCTGCGGCGGCTCTGCTTCTCCCTCTGCCGCCGCATTCGCCGCTGCTTTAGTCTCTGCGTCTGCTGGCAGCAAGCACCCACGCTCTAGCTTAAGTCCGATTGGACGCGACCTTGCCTGCTGACGTCGACGCCTGCACGTGCATTCCCCACACACTTCACATCGCTAAAATCAATGCTCCCACGACGCGGCATCGTATCAGCTGAGTGTGTGTCTGTTTGTGTGTGAGTCGCGCCTCGCGAAGCGACGCGTACGTCGTGTTGCTACGTTCGGCTTTTGCAGCTGTTCGTAAACAAGCAAAATGCCGGCTGTTGTTATTGTTAATTGTTGCCTGCTGACGCTAAAAGCTCTATGAAAGCTCCGACATATTTTTATCGCATGCGATAAGTGCGGCACAAGTACACGCGAATTCTTAAAGCTAAAAGTAGAATTTTTGGCTGCATTTGCGCAACGCGTGTTGCAGGAAAAGCAAGTGAAACGCGTCGTGGAAAATAAAAAGCAATTTTCACGTCGCCCTCTGCGTGTCGCCGAAACGTGCCAACGCGCCTGCAGGGGAGGGGTTATGGAATTTTATATAAATGAAAAACGAGTTCATGTCTTAAAGTTTTTCTTAGTGCAATGCAATATAAATAAGAAAGCCAATAATTTGTGCCTTCAAATGTGGCAATAAATTAAAGAAATAGTTGAGCTAAAACGAGTTTGATTAATTAAATGAATTCAAGTGTGAGTGCACAAAAGAGTGACTTAAAGTGAGTAAAATTAAAGCATAAGAGCGAAAACAATTTAAAGCATATTAAGTCACATTATTAAAGTTGTGTATTTAAATTGCAGACTCAGTAAAGGCGTGAATTTTGCTTAAGGATTTAAGCAGCTGCTCAGGACGATGTCGAGCACTTTAGTTGTGCTATATACGAAAAATCGATACTTGAAGCCGCAACAGCAGTCGCAGTCGTCTCCGTTGCTGCTGGCGTCGCAGTCACGTCAGCGTCCTCAGTCGGCGTCAGAAGACGCAATTGCTTGTTAAATGACAGCTAAAAATAGCCACAAAAAAAAAGGCAATTGACACAAAGCGACAGAGAATAAATTAAGACAAAATGGTGGATGCCAAGCCGCCGCCAACGCCCACGCCGGGCACACCCCCAGCTGCATTTGCCGGCGAAAGATCGAAAATCAAATTGTTTATGGAACGAACGCCGAGCATTGGAGCACTCAAGTCCAAGTTTTTGACAGTGCTGGGCAACAGTAATGAGCTGCTTAATGGCATATCAAATAAGGTAAGTCCATGGCCTTGATAATGAAAGGGTTGAACGGTTCAAGAGGGAAAAGGGGGGAGGGTAGGGCTAAACTGTTGTCTATGCTGCACAAAAGACAGACAGAAAGCGAGAGAGAGGAAGAGAGGGAGATGGAAAACTGGCACTTTTGATAGTTTGTTGTTGCACTCGTTTGACCTTCACTTGGTCCGGATATTTGTTGGCCAAATAAGTGGAGTGGAGAGGGGTGGGAAGCGTAGTGGGTGCACTGGGGGGATGTAAGCAGCAGATGAGCTTGAAACTCAGCTCAGCTGTTTTTTAGTGTACTTGACTCTACAATCTGCTTGCCACACAGTTGACGGTCGTTTCCTTTTTCCTTTGCCATCAGCGTCCTTTGTTGTTCGTCCTTGATTGAAATTAATTACATACGAGTTTAACTCAAATCCTTCTTCACGTTTCACATTCTTCATTGTTTGTCGAGCTGTTAATTATGGATTATGTCTTTATCCTGCATTCCGCATTCAGCATTCTGCCACCTCATTTCGAGCTGCCTCCTTGCTAAAGTAATCAATTTACTGCATTACCGGCTCAAGGACACGTCTCTACAGTGTCTCCTACTTTGCTCTTCCTTTCTGTGTTGCATCTGTAATCCCATTTGCGTTAGTGCTTGTTAAAATCGCTGTAAGCTTTTAGTTCAATAGTTTTTCACTTTCAATTTTATTCACAAGTTTCAGTGATGCTTTGAAAACTATTAATCAAATCGAATGAATGCTGTACATTATGTGTACTATATTGAAGTTGGTTTAACAGTTTAAGACTAAAACAAAAATAGTTTGAAGGGCATAATTAAATAATATAAATAAATGAAATGAATCTACATAACTTATAACTATATAATTAAAATAAACATAATGGAACTTAATTATTTATTAATATATGATATTTAAGATATTATGTTTGTAATTGTTTATACGCTATATTAGTATATTATTATTGTATTATTATTATTATTATTATTATTATTATTATTATTATTATGATTATTATTATTATTATTATTATTATTATTATTATTATTATTATTATTATTATTATTATTATTATTATTATTATTATTATTATTATTATTATTATTATTATTATTATTATTATTATTATTATCATTATCATTATCATTATTATTATTATTATTTTTTTTTAGCTTTTAGAAACAGCTTTAAAGCTCTGCTTGATTTTTCTTTCAGTTGATTTTAAGCAGCAGCAGCAGCGACTCCGATTACTGCGATGACGACGAGGATTTGCCCAAATGTAAGCCTATAATCCCAAAAAAATTATATCTGATTAAACCCATATACTTTCCCAGTTGATGAGACCATTGACTATACCAAAATAGATTTCGAGGCGCGACGTGTTAAGGCTCGTCGGGCGCACGAAGAGATTATCTCAGGACGTTATAGACAACCCAATTTGGCGCCACGTAAGTTAACCATAAATACTTTGATTTGGTCTGGCCCAATTTACTTTACTTTAAGGTCCTCGCTTGGAGCACTCCCGTGGGCGTCATACCAGCAAGCAGGAAGGACCAGCTGCCGTGCACTCCAGCTCGGGATCCTCGAGCAGCACGGGTAGCAGCAGCGACAGCAGTAGCTCGATATCGCTGCCAGAGCCAGTGCCAGGTGCAAGAAGTCAGGAGGTGAGCAGCACTACTCACTCCAATTCGATGGAGATTGAGTCTCGGCACTCGGGAGGCTATGAGAGAGCCAGAGCCATTGCAGGAGCGAGACGCAGTGAGTTGGACATGCAGAAGGATATGCAGAGAATTAATGAGCTACTGGAGGCCACGACATTGACACCACAAATTGATGTGCAGCCGCCCACAGAGGCAACAGGTGGTACAGATGCTACAGCTGCCCTCACAATGGGCAGGCAATCCTGGGGAGCCATTAACTCCATGCGGGTGCCACCACGCAGTCGCACCTCGAACAGCAGCACGCTGACAAGTCTACGGGATGAGCCTGACCAGATGCAAGCGAGTCCCAGCATGGAATCCAGCGATTGGCGTAATTTCATACGCTCCGAATCGCAGAATTCGGTGCCTTCCTGGGCATCCTCCATAAGCCTGGATTGTCGTGCTGGCGAGGAGCCCGTCAAGGAGTTCATGAAGCACTTTACCCAGCTGCTCTTCAGCAATTGTTCCGCTGTCAATCTGGAGCTGAAGTCCGAGTTTGGTGTACTTCTGCGACTGGAGATGGGGCGACTGTGGTTCACTCGTTTTCTTACGGAGCAGCGAAACAAGTGCAAGCGACTCGAGTCCTTGACCCTGAATGCTCTGGCCCAATACTTTGCCTTGGCCCTGTTCGAGTGTGGCGAGTGTGAGGATTACGCGCCTGCAGCGGTGCTCATGAATCTCTGCTTTCTGTTCTACCATGAAGGTCAGTAGACTACACTGTGAAAACTTAAGCTGCTACTTATTTATCTCAGTGTACTGCTCGATTAACATTTCCCACTTTCTTACAGTTGAAGTTCCTGGCTGTGATCCCTACCGTGAGTATCTCTTTGTCTCGCTGCGCCAACAGCCCATTTGGCAACAGGTGCGTTTCTGGAACGCCGTTTTTCAGGAGGCAATGCAAGCAGAGCGGGAACATCGTCTCTCCTCCCAGCTACGACGCCAGCAGCGACGCCAGGCCAGGCAGCAGCAGCGTCAGGCGATTGCAGCTGCAGCAGCAGCAGGAGCAGAAGCCACTGGCGAGCCAACAAAGTCGTTGCATAAAACAGGCATTGATTCCAACTCGAGTAGCTCGCATCGCGGCGGAGCAGCTACTGGCGGAGCTACGGGAGCAGCGATGGCAGCGGGCAATCGAAAGTCCAGCAAATGCAGTCTGGGACAGCAGCAGACAGCCAAGGAGCAGGAGGATATTGTTTTCCGTCAGCTCGGGTAAGACCAGCACTGCATACTCTTGGTAAAGGTGTAAAAGATAAAGTATCTGTATCTGTATCTGTAGTGCCTTCACGTGCAACATGCACTCGCTGGGAACCAGTCAGGAAATGTGTCTTGATTTTCTTAAAAGACATGTAGTTTCACACAATCTATCCAAAGGTGTGTATGTGTTGGTAATTTAAAAGGAGTATCTTTTTTAAATCAATTTAAAAGATACATATAGACTACCTTTAAGTTGATCCTGCTTCTCATGGGTTACATTTATATACTGCAGACAAGGCCAAGCTGATTAGGGATAATGTTTACCGCATGTACCACGAGACGGAACTCTGGGGAGCTCAGCACACATAGTTGGATCTCTAATGTACCCCAACAGGTTTAAGGAACCAGCACTTAATTTATCAACTAAATGTTTCAACTTTCGTCTCAACTCAAGATAACTTTTTGACTTAAAGCAACAACAAAAAAAAACTTAAATCTCTTGATGTATTGTACTCTTATGTAGTTAAAATTTTTACTTGCATTGTTGATAACAAAACAAAAACAAAAGCAAAAGCAAATGATAAAAGTCAAGTAGCTAATATGAAATGAATACAATATTTATATCCGCAAATTGTGATAATAATATTTTGTGATTACTTTATACTATATCAAAAACTAAGTTTAGCAAATCAAAATCAAATAAATAAAATATTACAAATATTCCAATTAGATGGCAGTCAAGATGAAGATGAAGGTTCCAGAAAAGCAAATATATATATAATAAATGTGTGTATATAAATTAACTATACAATAACTCACACTTAATAACAAACACAAACAATAAAGTTCAACAAGGGTACGCAATACTAATTTGTACAAATAAAATCAAATCGAATCTTTTCTTTGCTGGAAGATTAAAGAAAATGTTTCTCTTGTGGTTTAAAGTTTAAACAATAGTTTGCACATAGTTTTATTTCGTACATTTGAAGAGGATAGCAGTGAAATGCACTTCATTTATCAATTGCATGAGCCCGTACTATATATATATTTATATTCAATATCGGAACAGTCTCTCTTAGAAGCATATCCAAGTAATTCGATATGATCAACACGTTTTGAGAAGCTTTGCATCTCGCTGGCTAACAAAGTTGCATAATTTGTTTGTTTTTCTTGTGTTGCTTTTCTTTTTTTGTCTATAAATATTTATGTCGTTTTAGCCAAGAAGAAGCACACAAGTCCGTGACTGTTGCCAAGTTATCTGCTTGCCTTGATGTTTACGGGTGAAAACTGCAAGTGTTTCTCTCTTGAGATTGCTGCTGTGGACGTATTTTGGCGCACACTGAGATCAGGATACCAGGACAAGAGCCTTATTTCGATCACTCCAGGTTACGCCCTTACGCCTCGCCGGTGGGCATACGTGTGTTCTTGGTCAGATCATATTTGTACATGAAGATTCTGCCACTGGAATCGTTAACGTAGGTCTTCTCAGCCGTTTGCCATCTGTTTGGAATACAACAAAGGTACACAGGATTAGTCACTAGGAGAATAAGTAGTTTAGGACACTCACTGTTTGGCCAAAGTATTGCTCGCGGCCTGGGCTTGTGCTGGCTCTGGTTCTATGTCTTTGTGGAGTCGAAGTATGTGCTTTTTGAGTCCTTCGCTTCGCACACAGGCTTTGGGACAGTGTGGACACTTGAAGGGCTTCTCTCCAGTGTGCTCCAGTATGTGCGCTTTGAGATCTCGATTTTGAGCAAATGGTTTTGGGCAGTACGGACATTTGAATGGCCGTTCACCGGTGTGTCCACGTATGTGCCGCTGCAGATTATCGTTGGTCGCAAAGGCCTTTGGGCAGTGGGGACATTGTAGGGTCCTTTCACTCGAATGTCTGCGTATGTGCTTCTGTAGGTTGTCATTGGTGGCAAAGGCTTTGGGACAGTGTGGGCAGATTAAGGTCCGTTCGCTTGAATGCCTGCGTATGTGTTTCTGCAGATTATCCTTTGTGGCGAAAGCCTTTGGGCAATGCGGACAGTTTAGAGTTCTTTCGTTTGAGTGCCTGCGTATGTGTTTCTGCAGATTGTCGTTGGTAGCAAAAGATTTGGGGCAAGTGGGGCATAAAAAGGGTCGGTCTTGGTCTCCGGAGTGACTGCGTGAGAGATGCACCTTGAGATTGCTGCTGGTGGCGAAGTCCTTGCTGCAATGTGGACACTTAAACGGTTTCTCCACAAGAGCAGCATTGTATTGCGATTTGACACTAACATTGAAAGTTTTAATTAGGCCATCAAATTTAACGATTTGTACAAGTTGTTGTGTACTTACTTTTTTTGTTTCTCTGTGTGTCGCTCCTTGTTGTCTGTTGTGCCAGTGCTGCTGCCTTGCCACACAATACTCATATCCTGTTCAATCTTAACGAGTCCCAATTCCCTGTGCCTCATCGTCAGCTGCCAATCCTGCGCTCTAAACATATTGCATATTGCCTCACAGTGCTCCTCCTTCACGCAGCCCACATCTATCACTTGTTCCATCTTCAGTGCAGAGCTGGTGGCACCCTTTTGTTAATTTCCACTAACTAACACTTTTTGGACCAATTTAATGTATTTACAAATGTCACTACAATAAGATTTTAGCTGATTTCTATTAATTTTAGCAGCGTAAACAGCTAGCTGACATTGGTAGAAAATTCCGATGTATTTTTGCTCGATATATCGAATAGCTGGCAGCTCGATTGATATATGTACAGCTGTGCGGCAAACAAGTTGGCAGCACGTCAACTGACAGTATTGCCAGACTGATGAAAAAAGTTATCGCAAGTGCACAAAGAGTTTTATCGATAATTTCAAGGCAGCTTTTGGCGCACTTTTTAAACTAGCGGACTTTTATTAAAATTGTATTAATAATTCAAAATACAAACTACAATTTTCGTATTGTTATTATTTTTTATTTTATTTATTATTAGCATGCAACAGAAAATCATATTGTTTTACATATTTCTCTTATGTAAATTTCGGAAAGGCTAAAAATTAAATAATGAATACGTTTGGAATTTCCTTTATTATTGTGACAGCTATTACTAAAATTGCACTATGGTAAATATATATTTCAATACTTTTCTTATGTTTTCGGGAGGCGTGAAAATTGCGAAATTGTTAAATGTATTTCAATTGTTTATTAACTAAATAAGAACGTAGCGCTTTAAACAAAATTAACTGTTTTCATTTAGACAATTTGCAACAAGTCAATTAATAATAAAACAATTAATTCTTAGCGGTTTCTTTGTTTATCTTTTTACAAAATAAAAAGCACATTTTCAGGGGAATAGATGGATATGAAAACAAAAATAAAATAGGCCAATAATAACGTAGATAAATATAAATTAAATACAACTGACAAATAAAGCATCTTATGAAATGATAAATTAATTATTATTGATAAATATTTACTAATAGCAATAAAAAAAGGAAGCCAGAAGCTATAACAACATTTTGCTGGTGTATAATTTGAACTTTGTTGCAATTTTACTTTCGCATTTTCACATTGACGTGTTTTTAATATTAAAGATATTTTTTTTATTTTGGGCAGATTTAGTTATTGACGCGTGTCGATATTTTCTCTCACTTTCTCTCTCTCTCTTTTTTATAAATATATACAATACATTTAAAAGTTGAGGGCGCCCTTCCTTAAGTTAATTCATTAAACTTTTGTTTAAAATTTGTTGGTCTTGGGCCGAGGATTTTTTACTTTACTGTTTTTAGTAACCGATGCTCTGAAATCAGGCCTCATTAAGGCTAGCGTTGGTTGTTCCGATCACAAGTTGTTGGTGTTTGTTGTTGTTGTTGTTTTTGTTGTTGCTAGAGTTGCTACTGCTGCTGTTGTTGTTGTAGTTTGCAGAGCAATCTAATCAATCAAAAGCTGAAAGGTAACCGAACCCATGCGATCACGTAAACTACCGCTATAAATAATATTCTTGGCCCAGGCACGGCACTCCACGTCCACCATGGAGCCATTCTTGGGATCATTGAACTGCACAGCCACCACGGGACTCAGATAATCCTTCTGTTTCAGATATGGATAATAGTAGTTGGGAATACCCTGGCTGGGATAGTAGCTGATGTTGTGGAACTCCTCCTGATCCTTGCCGTAATGACCGCTACACGATATCCAAATTCTCTGACGCTACAAAGTCCAATACATATTAAATAATCTGATCTTAACTGAAGGGATTGTGTATGATGTAAACTAACCTCCTCGAAGCTTGTATTGTTCACAACCTGCTTCAAGTCCTCGGGCATTTCATTGACAGGTGCATCATACACCTGAGGCACCCAACCGTAAATCCTGTTTACCTTGAGGAAAACACAGGGCCTTCCCTCCTTAAAGCCATACTTATTCGCTGAAGTACAGGGTCCAAACTGTTTCTCGTTAACCAAGCAGGCATCCTCCGGATTACGGGCTTGATTGAAATCACAATGCTTCATATTTCTACCCTCGGTGTCTGTATAGTCTGTAAAATAATTCGTTTTATATTAAATTTGAATTATAAGTAAACTCGAGAGATAAATACTTGAAAGAAATTCATCAAGCATGCCAGTCCAGTAGTCAATCTCGGCGTCTTTGTTTCTATTATACTGAATCACCGATCCGCGTTCGGTCCATTCACTAATTGGGCGAAAGCCCAAGCCGGGATTGGTGCCTATCAGCGACTCCTCCAGCTGCCATTTGGGCTTTTCATTGTCGACCGTGGACAACATACCCTGCATGCAGATGGAAAACAGTATGGCGAGTATGATGTAGAAAATGGCATAGAATGTGAAAAGTTGTCCTGCAAAAGAATAAATTTATTATTAGGTGTGGAATAAATAATAATAATACAATTAGAAAAAACCTTACGGTCATTTAAAGATTTATCTAAGATTTATGTAAATTTATTTTTCTCCTAAAACTTTTTAAGAAATAATCTTTTTTTTTTGGGAATACTGCCTTGTAGAGGTGAAACGGTTATAGCCGCCTCGCTATACCTGATTAAACCAAACTAAATGTTATCTGTCAATTTGAGTGTTATGTAATCGTTACGCTCTTGATCGGAAATCGAATGCGAACCGACTAAAGCCGCAGCAAACGCAGTAATTACAACAAAGACAACAAACAGAGAGATGTACGACAATGAGAGGGAAAGAAGGTAAGGGAGGGGTAAAGGGGTGGGGAAGGAAGTGGGTCGCACGGGCATTCATACGAGTATTGTCAATGTCAATAGCATTGACAAGTCAGCTAGAATTTTCAATGTTTTTGTTACTTTTGGACTGGACAAGAACCGGACAGCGGTGACTTGGGACATCCCAAGTGCTGTGAAGAGGGGGAGAGACGGGGAATATGGGAAACAGGGAGAGTAGATGAGGAAAAACTATTGCATAAAATAACAGAATGTTGACAAACGAGAAGTGACAACGAATGAACGAATGAATACCCCAAACAAATTAATCGAATGAATGAATATCGAATACAATGCACGCTCGTCGCACAGTACAGTTGGTAACAAAATAATGAATACAAATTAGTTCCATCAATAACTAATCAATGTCGGCCGATTTTCCATACTTCAAGTTCGTGGATTCACGTTTATTTACTTTCTGTTGTGGCGCTCATCAAATTTTTAGCTCCAAATTGGGTTGGTCACACCAAACAGACACTAACTGAGAGGGAGTGAGAGCGGGGAGAAGGGAGCGACGACAAGAGAAAGGAGAATTAATTGCGTTCAAGTCCAAAGAAATAAGTTTGGCAATGAACACACGCTGCTTTCTGGCTTACTGACACAAGGCAAGTCAAATGGCCCAGACGCCGCCAGTCGACAGTTGGCTATGACGCCAGTCGTCGTTTCGGCCACTAGTTAGCCAGTTAGCCAATTCAATACAGTCCCGTCCAAGTGCAGAGCATTTGGGCCTGCCCGTGGCGCGTGTGTAACCAATATCGAGGCGTATGTACTACAATTACATGTCAGCCAACATTCTTATGTCTTCTCCAATGAGAAATTACTCACACACACACACACACACACACGCACACATACACCCAAGTGTATTTATACACACTCCTGACCATTTTAAGATTGTTCCTTTCGCGTTCATCGTCTAATCGATAAATTCACTTCAATTTTATGTAGCCACAACTGCATATGACTTAAAGCCTGACAATTACTTAGTTGGCCATGATTGATGGCCAAGTTCGATAAGTGTTTATCTATTTCAGATCTATGGGTTTGGCTAAGGGTTCCATAAAAGGCCTCTTTAGAGACTGAATTTCCCTCACTTCATTTGTGCAGTAAATGGTCTGAAAATTATTTGAGTTATAGAAATATTTGGAGACTTTTATTCAGTAAACTTGGCTGATTTATTAGCAGAGTTAATCAAATTTGTCTCCAAAGAATGAGTTTTATATATACAATATTTACATAAATAATATATAAAAAGATACAGGGGCTCGCTCAAATTCGCCACAAATTATAACACTCTTGATAAAAAATTTGTCTACATTTTTGTTAATTTAATTTATTAACACTTTTGGTAAGCTTTCATTCACAACGTATTATTTGACATAAAAATTCATTAGCTTATATATTTTCTTAAAAACTTTTGTACATTTTTGTTTGCATAATAAAACAAAAATGTATTTTCTATTAATATTTGTCTAGGATCTTGAACTTAACGCCCTTAATGTAGCGCATTTTAAAATAATATTTTCAAGATCTCAGAGTTTTCCACGCAATTATTATAAATCTATTTCCTGTCTATATTTTACAACCAACACTGCTACATACATATAAAAATAAAGACAAGTCTACGTCTTCTTCTTATTCTACTTCTTCTTATTTTTTGCCCCGATTCGAATATGCTTTTTTCAGCTTGTAGATTTTGGCATTTGGCATTTGGCTGGCAGATTGCCTTGAAATATATTTTTCAAATGACTGCTCTTCTCTCTCTCTCAAGTACGAAAATAGAAATGTGTGATGAAAAATTGAAAAAAGCACTCGAAAAGTATATTACGTATACGCCGTGTGCCATTTTGGGCACACCAAAAAGTTCAGTTACCTACTTAACTCAAAGAAAACCGCCAAAAATGAGTGAGAAACAAGTCGAAATAATTTAATATTGAATTTGTTTTAGAGTAATTAAATTGTGGCTGACCAAAGGCCATTTCAACCAGTTGAATGAAATGTGGGCAAGGGGCACATGTAGGGCTTAAAGCCCACAACTAACTGAACCCCCATGAAAAACAAAGAAATACATTGCTTAGCGTTAAACACAACTGTAGCGTTGACTATGCAAACACGATTCATCTGGAACTTTGTTTACGACACAATGCAATGACCATGGGACTAAGGACTGAGTAGCGGGGACTGAGGAATGCGGACCGAGGACTCTGGACTGCAAGGCGTTGGGTAACCAGGCGTGGCTCAATGACCAAGTTTCCATAATAATAACACTCTGGATAATGCGGTAAACAAACTTGAGGAACCAGTGACCTATTTTCCGACAAGCTACAAGCTACAGGAGACCCCAACTTGAACCAAACCCAAGCACCTCTTAGAGTTCGCATGACCACGCGGCGATTGATAACGTCGCTCAGGTAGTTGGTTCTTTTATAGTCTGACCCCACGAAGGCCAACAGTCCACATAAAGTTAATAATTTAGACGCACATATGGCCAGCTTTTGGCCAAGTTTACTCTGTTGGCCAACAAAGTTATGCCAAGGTTTTCACACCCTTGGTTCCCAGGAGAGGGCTTTCATGCAGCCAGTTAACTTGCCCAGTTGCGTAATTGTGAAAAGTTCTGTTTACTAACCACAAATGGGCTCATTTACTCACTGCCCATTTCACTTGATATATGTTAAAGATTTTCGATTAAGTTGTGGTACTTGTTTTACGGCCAAGTTGTGAAAATGTGAGGGAGAAATGTTTAGAAAGTGGCAATCAGTCTAGAAGTACAGCAAGAAGAGCTCGGAATGTGATTGTAAGCTTACTAACAGCAAGCAGACAGTTAACATAACAGTTACAGTATGTTAACAATAGTAACATGATGTTTAAAGAACATGTTGATAGCAGCTATGTGTTTCAGATGAAGTTAATTATTGAAATTGATCTTTGTTTTGCATTTCCATTCGTGTTTCCATTCGCTTTCCAGTTGAACTTTTCGACATAACCGCAGTTGAAGTCACTTAATTGATGGAGCAGAGTCACGACTCCAGCCCTCACTAGCCCTAAGAGGAAAGCAACAATTATGACGTCCCGTTCTAGACAGTGTGAAGGAAATGGCTAGAAAAGCAACAAATTGCGGGTGACTGTCGACGTATTATACTCATTACGTTGGCCACTCCTCGCTCTTTTGGCCAAGATGATAGCACAAACATTTATGCGCAGTCAACAAAGGCCGGGGACAGTACACATCCATCTACCCATTTACCTATTACCCCATCCACCCTCAAGACGTCCTAGATAGATACCGTCGCACTGGCGCCTACTTCGTCTCCCTTTCTTCCCTCTTTCACCTCTAAAAAGCCGAATCCTGCGTGTGTTAGCCCCGTCATGGTAAACATTATGTCCGTTTAGTCAGCTGCTGATTATGTTGGTCAGAGTTCCCACTGAATTGTTTTCCTATGCGGAGTATATATGTTTGTATATAAATGACGAATTTGATCTAGTTTAAGGACACATTTCGTCATTGTTTTGGTTAATTGCCTGTCGTTTGGCAAACTCTGACAATAGACAAACTTTTGAAAAGTTTTTCCATTAAGGCGAGTGGCTTTATAACCTGTTGCTAAAGTAGTTAAAAATAAATCTAATTTGGAAAGAGCCTATAAAAATATTCTATTAAAAATGTAATGTCCTTGCAGAGCACTGTAGACAAGTAAGCAAGTATATATAATTTTGGACTCTTTTTAAATCACGTACTCTAAAAAAGAGTAGAGGGGTCTATTAAGTTTGTCTGAAGCGAAATGCGTGTAATAGGCAGAAGGAGGCGTGGCCGACCGCATAAAGTATATATATTCTTAATCAGCAATGTCCATAGATCTCAGAGACGGTAAGAGCTAGAGCCACCAAATTTGAAATGAAAGTCCAAAAACTTCCCGAGCAGATCAAGCATATTTCAAATTATTGCCACGCCCCTTACCGCCTCCGCAAATTGTAAAAAACTATGGTCACCTCACCAAACACTTTGTTTCCATCACCATAACTTGGAAACGACTAAAGCTATCATGACTAAGTTCAAACAGTATGTTAATAGTACCAATATAACTTTTCTCACCAACTTTGATTCGGATCGAACAACTATTGCCTATAGCTTCCATAGGACGAAAATTAAGGATAACTCGCACTAGAGTGAGTACTGGGTATTTCACTGTCGGTTCAGTTGACTGTAGCCTTTCCTACATTTTTTTTACCAATTCCTGTAACTGAAGTTGGAATTATGAAACCGATTCTTTAAACTCTGAATATTGAAAAAAATATTTTAAAACATTTAAAAAACTTTCTTGTCTCTTTAAATGAAGATTTTAACTATTTGGCTTCTATAATCTTGTTTGAGTCTGCCAACTATGAATTGAATTGTAGTTGTAAATTCAATTAGTTGGTAGAACAAAATAATAACTCATATTGTAAACCTTTAATTTAATTTCCTGTGGGCCAATTCAATGCAAATTAATAAAAGCTAAGAGTTAGTTGGGAAAACCACAACAAATTGTCTAGTTTGAGGAAGTGTTTGGTGTGTGTTTGTTGTAGCAGTGTGCGTGACTAGTTAAGGCGACAATTAGTTGCATCTCCTGATCTAAATGTGAACCTTGTGAACAAACAACAAACTAGCTGAAACCGATGTTGAAATCTAACTTCACAGAGTGCCAACAATATCGCAATTATCAGATCGAACTAATTCGTTGACCTGAACAAGTTTTTGTAGCTTTCGTTGTTGTTTTTTGTGCTCAGTGCAACAAAATTAATTAAAGTGCAAACTTGGCGTAAATCAATATAAAATCTTTAGAATTTGTAATGAAAGCATTTTTAAAACAAAACAAAAACAAGAAAAGCTAAAAAAAGTCGTTCAACCGGTTTGATTTGGTTTGATAACAACAACAAAAAACTGAACATAAAGTTAATTATTTAGCTTTAATTTAAGCTACTGAAAATCGAAATCAAACGAAGCGTTACTTCATAAAATCCGTATTGACTACTGAAATTTCTGTAAAATGTTTATGCTTTGTGTTCAATCTTTTTCGTTAGTTTTAGCCACATCCGTTAATTTGCCAAACAATGATTTTTATTTAAACCGTAGCACAATGTGGAAAATGGGCGGAAAATCTCTGGAATAGAGCAAAAAGTCTCATAGCTATGGGTTGCATAAAAAGAGGAATAAAAAAGTACTTATGTATAAACTACAAGCTAAAAGATACAGGTATTTGTATAGACAGATGCAAGTTTCTGTCAAAGACTGAGCTACATATAATTAAGCTATATATTAAGACGTTTAAATCAGCTTTAAGTACATTAAATTGTTCCAATGTTTACACAAATCGTCGATAAACTAAATTGATCTATGGTTTCAAGAGCCACAAACAAATAAATAAATATAAAACTTCGTCAAATCCTTGATAGATATTTTTTAATGATGGGTACCGACATTTACAAATGAATAATACAAGTCTGGGAGTGCAAAAACTGCGAATAGAAGCAATTAGGGGCTGGCTGACAGAATGTAGCATACAAATAGATATATGGTATATATAAAAGAAGGTAGAAATAGAGGTACACGTGTATGCAGTTATATTTACCAGCCAAACAACAAAACAGGTGTGGCAGCTTAGGGTTTGGGGCTTAGAGATAAGGGTTAAGGGCTGGTAGGAAGGGGCTAAGGGTTAAGGTCTAAGGGCTGGGCACAGTTGACATGACAAAGTGGCCAAATGACCAACTGGGCTATAATGAGAATCATGAAAAACTGTCCAAGAAAAACAACAGAGACAGAGCTAAAATTAATTGTAAAAAATGTATTTTCTTTGGGCGGCTCAAATGTGACTTTTTGGCCTAAATGAGGCAAACTTATTTGGTTAACTTAGAAGGTATTTAACGGAAATAACATGATAGCTATCGAACGAATTACTTATTGACAGTTCCAATTTCAGTAAAAGCCTTGCATAAACAAATACTCATTAGCTGACGTCAAGATAGGAATTTAAATACCCGTATGATTATCAAACGGGTGGTATGAGTTACTGTTTACTCGATAGCTAGTCAACTCAGCACATTTTAACGAGTTCAGTAAGTGTGCCAAATAATGCTATTTGATTCTTTAATTTATTTTTCAATTCAATCATTTTTTTGCACTAAAATAGTATAACGTGATGTAAATTACCATAATCGCTGTTGGGGCGTGAAAAGTCTACATTCAGTGGCCGAAAGGTTGGCAAGAGAAACCTTGAAATTGTTGACTAAATTAATTACGAATAGAATACAAATATTATCCGACTATACTGCACAGCATAACCCCATTAATGTACCTCTTTTTACCTCTCTCGTTGTCTCATTTATATATTTTTTCTCGCTCTCTTTCTCTCTCTCCCTCTCTCTTTATTTGAAGAAACGTGCCTCCGTGTTTATTTTAATAGAATTTTTATCTTTTTGGGGCGTAAAGTTCTTGTGTTATGCTTTATGAGCACCGAAAGCGGACTTCTATATACATTTTCTTTAATATATTTTTGTGTATAGTACATAATTGTATAAATATGTACGTGATTGTATGTTTGCTGATCACTGCTCAAAGTGATCGGAAATTTGCACTTTAGAATTGAAAATATTTGAAATATAGTAGCTATATGTTTCGTAATATACAGAATATTTATAAACACGTCAATTATATGTGTACGTCCATATAATATCAAATTTATTTAAAATTATAAAATAAGTCACGCTGTTCTTAGAACAAGTAACTCATTAAATAGTTAAGAGTAACCGCGAGATTTATTCAAATAGTAACCCTTTGAAAATAAACTAAATTAAATGCCAGAGTTATCAGCAAAAAAACTCTATGCATCATACACATATATAATATACATATAATTTTTTGTGTTTATTTTTGCAACGAGATTTTATGACTATATATCGGTATTCGCATATGGCAATGACTTCCAAAAGCCTGTTTGTGTTTCCACAGTCAAATCCCAGAGAGATTCGGAGTAGGAGATAAGCTCTTTTTATTTGCTTTTACTCACACTCGTTGCCGAATGACCGACTTGGATTTACATACACTCATACATACAAGTGCATACACATATACATGTTTATGTAAACGCATTTTACTTGATTTGTTTTGCATTCTGTTGCGGTTTTCTTTTGTAATTTTAAACGACACAGCACGTAGAATGTAGAATGACGTAGAATGTAGCATTCGCTAAGGAGAGAGAGCCAAAGAGAGTAAGTGCGAGTGAGCGAAGGCGAAGGAGAGTAAATTGACAGTTCAATGACGACCTTATCCTAATATTTACCGTTGTAATTATTGACTTCTATTCTTTTATTCACTTGCACTTGTGCTTATCATTTATTTTCTTACCCCAACTTTTGGGAGTGCGACCAAAGTAGGTTCCATCGTGAGGATCGTAGATCATTTCCGAAAATGTTTGTTTCCTGGCCGGTTGCGGAAATTGATTTTCATATATATCACCTTTCCCGTTATTCTTCGACATTTTGGCGCTTTTTCTTTTTCAAGGGTTTTTGATTAATTCTCCAATTAATTCCTCACTTGGACGGTGTACGTGTTAGCGCAAGAGTTGAAAAGTTTCTAGTATAATTCGTATTTTAATTTATTTTGCAATTAAATATATTTTTATTTTGTAATTGCTTATAAATTTTTTTGCCACTAGAAAATGTTGAAACACTCAAACAAACACGAAACACATATAAGTTTTCTACGAATAGCTCTTGGCTGGCGTTCTCGATTTTCGTTTGCCGCCGTTGGTTCCCGGTGCGTACTGCGTGTTGCGCTCTCGAGGAACGATCACCAACTGAAGCACAAAGTGTGGTGGTAGAACCGACGTCGGTCTTCAGTTACTGCGCTGCTCAACACTCACACACGCCTTGTCTGGCTCTCAGTCAACACGCACACACATACACATGCACGCGCAGAGACACATAACAGAATCGAAAAAATACAAATGTTCGAATACAGACAGCTGTTGAACGCTTTTGACACCATAACAAAAACAAAAGCAATTGCAAAAGCTTGGGTGAGAAGTGGGCGGGTGCATTTGCTTTTGCTTTTGCTTTAGCTGTAATTGTTGTTGTGCACTAACGTCTCTCGCCAGTTCTGTGAGTACGCAGTCGGAACACTTGCTGGAGTGCAGACAGCGACCAGACAGCAACATCAGCGGGTTATTGCCAGGAGCGCTACAGGTACCAACTAACAAAACTTCTATTAAATAAATATAAAGTATAAAATTTAAATGCAACTGCCCACATAGCTTTCAGTGTGTAATAGCTTAGACATTTTATTTATTTATACATTGGCTTTTCATGCAATTTCAGTGATTCAGATCGCACCCGCACATTAAGCGATACAGCCCTGTTTGATATTTCTAATGCGAAACACTGTTGCTTCATAAATATTTAAAACGAGCACGCATACTTACTTAACTTATTCTCTCTTTATGTTCCCTATCACACTTGCACTCTCTCACTCTCGCCGGCATGCGCTGAGAGTACATTGCCTTTTCTATTATGTTCGCAGCTCCAACTCTCTCAAGCGTAGGAGAGTTTCATTTGTTTCTTTGTTTTTGCTGTTTTGTTTCGGGGAGCGCCAACATTATGTTTTCTGAATTGTTTTTGTGTTTCTTTTTCACAACACATTTTGGGTGCATTTTCGTGTCAAGCACACATCTACATAATTGTGTGTGAGTGCGTTTATGTGTGCGCAGGTAAATTAAAGCTTTTTTGGTTACATTACTGTGGGTTACGGTACACATACAAAAAAGCGCGAAAAACTTTCATGGGGAAAAATGTTTTTGTTTCCCATGAATGCTTTTGTATTAGTCATCATCATATGGAATGAAAGAAAAGTTGTTGTCAAGTGTAGAAACCATTTGAAATTATTAATTCGCATTTCCGACACAGTCACACACAGAGGGAGAGCTAGGGAGAGAGAGTTGGAGAGAGAGAGTGGGAGAGAGATTGTCATCTCCAGTAAAAATACGGAGTGTTATTGTAAATACCCCTTGGTAATTGCTCTGATGGTGTGCTTAGTACTTGTACTTGCAACGTCTACTTACATCGCTGCATGGTGTCTATTAATCTTTATACTTCATTGTTGTAATCATAATAAATTTATTAAATTATATCTACTTGACGAGTACTTTGTCGTCCGTATCCCTCTTTCTCTCCCGTGAGGGTAGGTTGTTGCTCAGATACTTCAAGTTCGTTGAGATTTTCTTTGAGTGCGCGGTAAGGCGTTTCCAGTAAATTTTAAAGATTTGAAAAATATTCACGTTAATTCTTTATCTTATCTTAAAATGTGAATCGGTAGTTACTATCTACAAGATACGCACAATACATAAGCTTTATACCCTGGAAACATGCATAAGAATTCCCTTTCAGAGCTTCAACTTCAAACTCGACTCTCGCTTTAAGTTAAGCTGATCAAAACCATAGCGAAAGAGAAAAAAAATGAATCAGATCTCTGAAAGCACTTGGGAACCAGTTTATCTGGTCCGAACTGAAAGTATTATGATTTTCCAGACGTCTGTATGTATAGTATTTGAATCTGTAACTGTATCTGTATCTTTATCTGCCTCTGTAGTACAGAGGGATTCGATGCGTAGGGGAGCTGTTTCCTCATTAGAGAGTAGATTTGATTTTTCTGTTTAGCGAAAAAGCGAAAAAAGATTTTTGCCATTCCTCTGTTGTGTACATTGTTGATTTACAGTAGTTTGTTCGGTTTTTAGCATTTGCCTTTCAGCTAATTATCTGTCAATTAGTCGCCAACGTATGTCAAGCCCGGCTATAAATGACAATAGCCTATAAGTAGTAAAATATACATACATATCCAAAGTATAATCAATACTCATGTGCAATTCGGAGAAAAAATGTATAGTAAACTTATTGAAGATACTTGCTTGATATTCTCTTTGGTCTCGTCATTTGTATCTATTTTCTGTTGCCTAGTTTGACGTCATCATGAAAGCACATATGTCGAAGCTAATGTATCAATATGTCTACGACGTGATTGGTTTCTTTTCAGAACAAATTTTGCAAAGATTGAAAAATCTTTAGTACTGAAAAAGTAAAATCTTCGGCAGGTGTTTGAACTGCTTGTAAATCGGTAATGACAGCAATATACTTATACTTAATCTAATATTTTTATTAGCGCCAATTATTAAACTCAATTTTATTTGTTTTTAGTCCAGAAATAACCTGTTACTAAAAGAAATCAAAAGGCTTTTTATTGAAAGCGGCATTTTAGCACCTAAATATTGACTTGAGTGCGAAAGTAATCGAATTTTTGGTACACCTGATCTATTGTAGGAAATTGTTGACTAAAATTCAGAGAGTTGATCGGCTAGGCAATGCTCTGTAAGTTGTATGATGGCAATTTTGATTTCTTTCTTAGTTTTAGCTTTATATAATGGTTTACTTAATAAAGAGAAAGATCCCTTGGCCGGACAGTAACGGGTTCAGAATATTTGTCTGCCGAAGGGAGATGTCTGCCTAAGAGAACGGATTTTGAATGAAAATCATGCTAAGAACTGAAAAATTCCTCCGGCTAAAAGAGCTGTCCGCCTGATGGAGATGTACGTCTCAGAGAGCTGTCCGCCTGAGTGAGAGGTCCGCGAGTAAACTGTATATAACTTTTCGCGACTTTTCCGCAGCTAAACATATATAGGTTAATAAATTTTATAACCTTAAAATCACTGTAGTTCTTGATACTTAAATTGTCAAAGGTTTTGTTGAGTGTTTTTGCTTACGCATTTGCTACTTAAAAAATTGCATTTATCAAAAGTAAAAATATAAATAAATAATGAAACTGTATTAATGAGCAGTTATGACGCAATTGCTCAATTGTACAAGATAACATATCTGTTGAAATACGTATATACTTTATATATATAAATAAACCGGTTCACATCGATCAGGCTTTTGGTTGAGTTTTCGCTGCTGACCAATGTGAGGCAAGAGCACAGATTTCTGATTATTATCATGATTTTGAGTAGTTCTATTAGGGTCGTATTCTATATCTTATCGGGAGAACATGTGGCTAACAGACAGCGATACTGCAATTAGGTTTATATAAGCCATATGACAAGCTATGGGTAGCAACTCGTTATCAAAGATATCAAAGTTATAACAAGATGTGTGTGTGTTTACACAGAGCACAAATTATATACTAAAATTACTCGCATTTGATGCTGACTTTCAGTAAGTTAGTTTAAAAGTCAAGAAGAACTTTAAGGTACATTTTGTAGCTACTTTAAATTTGAATTTTGGTCACTAAATTAAATCAAGTATCGGCAGTTTAGAATATTCACTATTAGAAATTGACTTAAAATATGCTTAAGTAGATCAAGTTTGAAGTTGGAAAAATTTTTGTAACTATGAGAAATATTTTAAATAATTTTTGAAGCTTTCTAAACTTCAAGTGTTCAAATGTATAATCTTGAACTAATTTACTATTATATAATTTAAGCAATTTATTTATGTTTCAGTTGGTTAATGTTCAACTTTTGTTTCTTAGCAATAAATCAAAGAACTCAACGAATCGTTCGGATTTTATGTTGCCCATTTTTATTGAGAACAGTTTAAAGTTGATTTTGTTGGTGTTGTTGCTGTTGTTGCTTATCTTTTTTTTGGATTTAACATTAATAAACTTAGAAACTAAAGTTTTGCGATGTTTGTTATTAATTTGATTGTTATACATTCCATTTGTGTTTTCTTTTTTATAAGAATGTAAAAATATTCGAAAAGTTTTCTTTATAGCAAGTCGTGTGTAAATATTTTTGTATATGATTGTTTTATTTACTTGAATAAACTTTTAAATATTTCTCTTTTTTTTACATTTTACATAACTATTTGTGTTGAAAAATTGGAATAAAAAGTTTATTTGGCTTGGCTACCAAATTTAATATTTAGTTTGTAGCTTTAGATTGTTTTAGTTTTGCTTGGTCAAAAAGATTTATATCGTTAACTTTTAAATGTATGCATAACTATTATAATTATAATTATGATTTGTTGTTGTTTCTGTTGCTGTACTTCTTGGTATAATATTTTAAATTTTAATGTAAATCTAACACGATTTTCAGGGCTACTCAAAATTTCGCTCGCTTTTCCATGGCAGTTTTAATGGTAATTTTAATATAAACTTTAAATTTTTTTTATATTTAAATAAGCAATAACAAGTAAATTTGTTGGTAGTTTTGGAACAGCGCCAAATGAGATTCGTAATTGGCTAAAATTTAATTGTTTTTTTTTAGCATTTAATAGAATCCTTTAAGATTTACTTTCACAAATCGGCATTTTAGCATTAGAATGGAGCAGCATCTTAATTCAGCAGCAATTTATATCATTAATTATAATTATAATCATAATTATCTCTTTGTGTGTTTTTGTTTTTTAATCGCTTAATCGCTCGTAATTAATAGAAATCTTCTTAGGCGGTACACTAAATTGTTGCTAAAAAACTTTAATATTTTATGTTTTTATTTTGTTTTTACTCTTTACTTTAGTTTGTAGGTATAAGAAGAAGCTACGTTCAAAAATTTGTATTATCAAAAGATGGTTCTGTTTGTTTTGTTGTGTATAAATTGCATTTCTTAGGAAAAAAACGAAGTTTTGGTGTTGTCCACATGTGTCTAGATTTAGTAGCTACATTTTGTATTTGAGGCCCCTGCTTCTTCTTCTTTCATTCCACTCATTCACTCCTCACTTTGCACTCTTTGGGACTCCTTAATCGATCAGCAGCTCGTAGTGCACCGATCCAAGTCTCTCCTTGCGATCATGAATTATATTACGTGCCCAAGCTTTGCACTCAATGTTGATGATAATGCCACCTGAAAAGAAGTATATATACAAATATATATACCATATATATTTCGATCTACTCACGTTTGGGACGCTGGAAGTGCACGGCCACGAGCGGACTCAAGTAACCCTCGGAATTTTGATAGGGATAGAAGTATCCGGGGAAACCACGCACCGGCAAATAGTTAACCGGTCCCACATTCTCCTGATCCGCGGGGTTCTCTCCCTCGCAGGACACCCAAATGGTGTTCAGCTGAAATTTACCATAAGGAGGTTAAGTTTTAATTTTAAATCGCTTTAGTTTTGTTTTTAAATGCTTACCTTGATGGGTTCCTTTACTTCGATGTCTTTAATATAGTTCTTAAGATTATCGGGCATGTTATTGGGCAAGTCCTTTGAAGAGTTGTAGTAATCGGGCCTCCAGTCGTAGATTTTGTTCAACTTGAGGAAAATACAGGGCGAACTCTTGTGGTAGCTGTAGTTGTTTTCCTTGGTACAGGGTGACCACGATTTAATGTCCACATCGCAAACCTGTCCACGTGGTGGCGGTTGGTTGTAGTCGCAGTTGTAAATGTTTTGACCACGTCCTGGCGTCAAGCCGGGTATTTTGTACACTGCGCAAAACGAGGGAATATTTGAGGTTAGATTTTTAAATAAATACTCAGACTGTTTAAATACATTAAGGCCAGATCTAATAACCACTTACAAGAGATTTAATATTTTGAATAAATTATTAAAAATAAACTGATTAAAATGAAATCCTTTTTTTCAATTCAAAATCATTTTGAAACGGGAAATAATAATTTTTGAAGCTTTTAAGATTTTTTTTTTAAGTTAAAATAAATTTTGTTTAATTTTCTGTGTAAAATGAAATGAGTTTGATCAAATATTTTTAACTAATCTATTTCATTTATGTTTACTGCTTACTAAATGCGATTCGAAAAGGAAGTTTTTCTATTAAACATGCTCTGAATTTTATTTATTCATCAATATTTTAAATTTAATAAAATAAAATTTAAATTATAGCGACAAAATACTGTACCTCATTTATCAAATTAAAACATTTTAATTACTTTCTTTACTAAATTCTTTTTCTTTTCTATTGTATTTTGCATCATATTTTCTTCCATATAAAATTTTCTAAGCCTTTGTCGGTTTCTTACTGACCTTGGCAAAAATATTAAGTTTCCTTTGCTCATGACCTATCAACAAACAGAACTCCTATTCGATAGACAAATATTTATTCGATATACACACATATCGCATAGTAACGACCTCATTTCTTCGGGTTCTACTTCACTTCCCCTTCCCCTCTTTCTAGGCATACACCATGTGCATAATACGTACATAATTGTGCTAAGTTTTTGGCGTGACACATGTTAAAAAATCAATAATTTTTTTTTTCAAATTTAAATAAAAGTTAAGCGCAGTTGCGTGTCGTCAAGCGCCTCATTAGGTAGCCCTGGCAACAACAACAATTAAACAACAACAAAAAACATCTAGTCCATGGCCAGACTCTGCATTAAACTTAACACATGCAACAGCCTGTCAACTGTGCCTCCAAAAACCGGAACATAGGGAACTGGGATTACTCACCAGCCAGAAATTCATCCAGGGAGTCCGTCCAGTGTTTGTAGTTCTCGTGCTGTGTGCCCTTGTACCAGATCAACGTGCTCTCAACATTGTCAACCGGCGGCAGTGGACGAAAGCCGAGTCCTGATTGATATAATTAAATAATTTTAATGGGTTTTTTGAATGGAACAAATGTTGTTTAACTCACCTGGATTTGTGCCAATTATAGACTGATCTAATGTCCATTTGGGTATGCGTGGATCCAGTGTCTGGAAGAAGGCCCACATGCAAATGGCCACCAGGGCACCGAGTACGCCATAGAACGCTACATAGAAGATGCCGATCTTGGCTGTGGACAGATTAAAAGATAAAACATTTGATTAGATTAAATCATTGGCACTTCCTAAATGATAAAGAACACTCAATCAAATGGTAATTATGAAAGATTCATGGGATACTCGAACAATGTCGCTGGCTCAATTGAGTTGATTGAATTAATCACTTGAAGACGACTCAGCTGCCCCGAAAAGTCACTTTTGGGTTAAACTCTTAATTGATGGAACTCGCGGAGTGTTGATCATTATAAGACGGAACTCTATTACGCTCTCTGAGTTATGAACTCTTAGAAATCTAGCCATGTGAATCATGCTCGTATAAGACAGTGGCAGCTTGCTCTTTTATAAATAAACTTCAACTTATACTAGTGCTCTAGCGGTGACTCAAGAGCAGTTAAGCTTTGCTTAAAAGCGGCTATTACTCATCTACTCCAGCTCTCGCTCTCTTCGCGTCGCTCTCTTTTGCTGCTGCTTCGATCGCGCTCACTCACGCACACATGTATGCAGCTATAGTACATAACCTCAACGTGGCCAACTTAAACAGACAGAACGAGAGAGGGAGACTGTGAGAGACAGATAGAAGACAGATAGAAAGAGTTCTTCGACTAAAGAGTGCAGCGTGCCACATTTTATGAAATGCTAATTGCTCACATGGGATGGTAGCGATAAAAGCAACCCAACAAATTTTAAAGGCGCTTAAAACTCCCACAATCTTATTATAAAATTGTTAATTTTGCCATTCGCATGTTAGCCGGATTTAATACGTTAGCGAGTGCATATTATGCAGGTAAAACAATTATGACATTTCTGACGCCTACCAAACTATGTCAACCAAACGCGAAAAGTGGCGTTAGCACCAGGTGGCAACCCTGCTGTTAAATATAGTAACTATATAATTAAAATGTTTTGCGAATGTTTAACACATGCCTAAAATTAAGTGGCTTGTTTATCGTAAACTATTTGAGTTATTCAAAATTCCCTGCGGAGTCACGTTTATAGGTGTGTTCTCCGAATACTTTTTTTAGGGTTTGTCATGCATATAAATTATATCAAACTACAGTGAGTGCAGTTTTTAGATGCCTGTAAATTACAATTCCAACCAGAAATATGTGTTTTTTTTTTCATAAATAAACTAAATAAGTTTTAATAATCCAAATATCGATTCAAATACCAACACTACCTAAGATTCTTTTTGTAAAACATTCCACTCGTAGGTAACATATAAAATTGTTTAAGTTATTAAATTGCTGAACAATTTATAGTTTAACTAGAGTCTCCAATATTGCTATTTAGAGAATACAATTTTTTTTTTAAGGGTCTGCATTTTTGGAATAACAATAATAAAATCAATTTTGTAAATATCTCAATCCTGTTCAAGTTTAACAGCTAAAATCATATATTAAATTTAATTGAACTTTAAGAAATAGTATCAATTGTATAATTATCTATCATGGAGTCCTTTCAACTTACCCCAAGAGGCACGATCTCGTCCCATAACGGTACCTTCCTCAGTGTTATAAAGAAACTTTCCGAGCCTAAACGGTTCGGGCTTGCGAATATTTTGCAAATCATTATCCGTATTGGACGTTGACATTGGTACCGGTTTCGACATTTCGGTGGGTTGATTTTAATTTGTATTTCCTTACTTTAATGTTGCTTATTTTTTAAATTTAAATATAAATTTGTAAATTTGTAAGAACAGCTAAATCGAAGAACACTTTTCAAATCGCGCTAAAAATTAAACCTAATAAAGGAATTTTTATTAAGTTTTTTAATCATTTTTGGGCACTTTAAGCATTTTTAAAAAATTTTAAGTTTTCATGGATTTGAAACTAATTTTTGCACACTTTTTTGGCCTTTGTCGTATACAGATTTTCATGTTGTTCCCGTTGTACTGTATATATGTTTGTATATACATATGTACTTTTTTGGTGCTTTTCACTTCGTTTACAACTTTTCTACACTTATTCGCATTTCCTCGCTCTCTCTCCCTGTGGCTCTCAGTTCACTCTCTGTTTTGTTTTGCTTCCCGGAGCTTTTCTCTACACTCGCGCCCTTTTTCCCGTTAACCGTTAGCCGCTTCCCGCAGTTCACTTTAACTTTGGCGCCTTTTTGTCCTGCTCTTGACTCAAATCTACCCCAAAGTGAAATACAAAAAAAAAAAAAAAAAATGAAATGAAATTTTGTTGGCCTCTTAGCACATTTCCAGTGTGAATCAATGGCCTTAGCGGCTTTTTATTGCCGACATACTGACGTGAATTTCTGTGCATGCCGCAGTGGCAGCACCTTGTATCTCTCAGATACACTGCCGCTTGGCTGTAACAATGCAACAGATTGGCAGCAAATAGGCCAAAGTCAGGCAAAACAGAATGCTCAAAGTCTGCCGCATATTTCCGTGTCGTCAGCTCTTCTTCTTTATGTTGTTGTTGTTGCCTTTCTGCTTTCCAATGCCGCATTGGCTTTAACCAAAAGATACATTTGTATCTTTTGCTCAGTTCTGCATATTTATTATGCTTTCACAGTCTTTTTAACTTTAAAACAAAACAATTTGCATGCTTTGACTTTAAGATGCGTATGTATCTGTTTTGCTTTAGCTTTAAAACCGAACTCAGCGAGTATAAGATACATTTGTATCTTAATTTTACTTTTAAGTTTATTAAATGCAAGCGTAGATATATTTTTATCTTCTGCTTTAAAGCCAAACAAGCAGCTTTATGCGGTTTATTTATTATGCTTGGGAATTCTTTTTTTTTTAACTTTAAAACAAAACAGAGACTCTCACACACACTGCTACATGTATATATTGGTCACTACTCGTGTGCGTGTGTGTGTGTAAATATTTTGTGTCTCTTAGCTGCTGAGCTGGTTTGAGTGGCTTTGAGGGATCCGCTCTTAGACGCATACACGCAACCACACCTTTTTAAACCAAACAAAGCGTTCTACGAGTGCCGCAAGATGGATCCATAAACCTAACAGATACTCTAAAAACTGCTCTGTGTGTACGAGAGTGTACGAGTGTGTGTGTGTTTGTGTTTCGGGCGTGACAAATAAGTTTAATGCATTTTGGCTTATTAAGTTATATTACACAGTTATTAACACATTGATCTGCAGCACAAGAGTATCTTAAAGATTCACTTTGAAGCTCTGCAGCTATGGCAAACTTTGGCCAACAATAACAAGCCAAACACTACTTTTCCAGCAACACACACACACACCCGAAAGGGAGCGACAGAGTGAGTAAAAGAGAGTGAGAGCGAGTGCTAGTAAACGCGTTTAGTTTCCGTTTTCTTTTAGTTTTTGTATTAAAACTGAAGACAGGACGCGAAATTTGTATTTTTTAAACACAAACGCAAATTTACACAGAGGATTTAGATACCCGTTTGTAGCATTCAACGCATCAAACGTTGGCCGCTCGCACGTTTCGTCGACGCTCAAAACAAATTTCAGACTGAAAACCGAAACCAAAACTGAAACTGAATTGGAACTGAACAGAACTCTGTCTACTACTACGAAACAGAAAAAAACAAGCAGCGCGCCAAACACAGACACTGACTTGGCTTGAGTCGGAAGAGCAAGCAACAACCACTCACACACACACACACATACACCCAGCCAAAACAGCCACCAAACCTGCCTCTCCCACTCTCCCAGTCAATCATTCGCTCTCTCTCTCGCTCTGCGCCTTCCGCTCTCTGCTCTTTGTGTCTGTGCGGCCGCTTCCAACTGGGCTCAGGGCTGCGGCTTTGAGTTTTGTTTTGAGTGCAATTCTGACCTTTTAACGGCATTTGCATTTGACTCTCTCTTCCTCTCTTGGCACTACTTAGCATCACTTCCCCTTAGCATTTTTGGTTTTAGGGTTTAGGGGCCACAAAATATTCTTTTTAATTGATGTTGCACTTGTTTTAATTAATCGCCGTGCACTGCAATTATAATTGCATGTACTACACTGCTACAAATACTGTATCGAATTTCATAGCTATTTTATTTACATAGCTGGCAATTTGACTACATTATTCTTTTTCTCGATAAATGAATGATTCATTCTATGCAACTTGTTCATTAAATTTAATGATTATTAATTTAAAAGCTTCGGCTAGAGTGGAATTACTATATAGAGGAACATCTTTTGTGAAATCTTTTGTGACCTGTGCTGTTCGAACTTTTCAGAACCTATTTTAAATTTACTTAAATGCCTTAAAATATTTATATTTGATTTTAGTCTAAACTATCAGACTGGTTAGCATTTTTTAAGCCTTTTAACTCTTTATAGTATTTAACGATAATCCTTTTAATTATTTGCTTTAACCAATGCTAATTCTATTTATCTGAGCACTTGTGTTTTCACTATTTAAGTGTCTTATATTTTTAAATATATATACATTATGCACTCAATTTAAGTCTTTAGTTTAAAACCGCTGTCTAACTACCATGTAACTCCATAATTTCTCGCAGTGTACGCATTAGACACGCATTGCACGTTGCACTTGTCCAATGCACAGTTTCTATTTGGTTTCATTTAGGCTGTTTTGGTCCCTACAAGTGTTGAGTGAGGCCTTTGATGACTCATTCAAAAAAACTCTTATACTCGTTGAGTAAATACTTGTCTCCCTTACTCAAACTTCCCTTGGTTTGTTGTGGCTACAAGATCGACTTGAAATAGTTTAAAAGGATACGGCTGCATGTATATGTGTGTGTGTGTATCCCCGTTTGTCTGTTTGTGTTGACCATAAACAGTGAGACACTCAGAGATGCCGCATGGCAGTTAAACCAGTTTTTCAATGCAGAACTTTAGTGGGCTCGAGGGTTGTTCTTGTTGTTGTAATATTTTTAAGGGTTGCTTTGCGGCCACGTTTACTACACAGAAACTCCTTTTCATTTGGTGTGTAGTAGCCGTTTAAGGATTCCGCTGAGAATGAGTCAGAGTCGTGTATCTGAGTCTGCGCAGGGATTGAGCTACTGCCACGGAAACAGAAACCGAAACTGGACTGAACTGAATGTGTGAAATGTGTGACAAGCTCCAGATTTTGTAGACCGGAGTATTCATTGAAGTTAAACCATTGACGAGAGAGGAAGAGAGCGGAGGAGTTATTGGGAGTAAGAGAATGAGAATATAGAAGAGAGAGAACAAGGTAGACTGGGAAAAAGGAAGATCCGCCGAAGGCCAAAGTATTTTTGAAGTATCGTGTTTATTTCGTGCCCTAATTAGGAAAAGGGGAAGTAGTCGTGTTAGCTAGCTTTAAAAGGGATAAATAAAAAAGAAGGCTATTGTTAAACATAAATATTTAAAGGTAGATTACAGACTGGCTAATAAAATGTGTGTGTTTTTTTTTTCAAACAAGAAATTTAATGAAATGAAATTTAATCGTTGCATAAATAATTAATTTATAAAATTTATAATTTTATAAAAATTTGTTTAAAATACACTTTTAAAATATTTTTTTAACTTCATATTTTAAATATTTTATATGTTTTTATGTTATTAAAATATATTTTTTTATACATACATATATCTAAACTCTTTATTTATTTAGTTGTATTCATTTTTAATAAAGTTATGTTTTATTAATTCTGCCTTAATTTATTTCAAAATAGGTAGAAACTTCCAATGGTTTCAAATCAGCCATTAAAAAGCTGTTTTGGCAGCACTTTTTGCATCCTCTGCTGCACTACGACCTGTCCAGCGAGTGACACCAATCCGTTTCGCATAATGGATTGCCATTGAATGAGTGACATGCACTGAGTGACACGCAATGAGTGTCTTCTGCCAACAGAGCTTTAAACGCCACTTTTCTTCTTTCCGCTTCCTTATCGTTTAACTTTTGGACCGAAGGATGAACTGCTGTCCATCAAGTGTAATATGATCCCAAACATTGTCACAGCTACTGAAACTTTGTGCTTCGCAGCGGAAGAGTTAATACGGTCACTTTAACACGTTAACCAGGCTTAATTCACTGAGCTGTGATGCCACGAAATTATGTTTAAGCTAAGAAAGTTTCGATTTGGGAAGCTTTTCAAAACGGTTTCTAAGAAAAAACTGGAATTTAACGACCCGTAACTTATTTTAACACAAAAGTAAGCAAACCAATACGTCAGACAATGAGCAATAGATGGCGCTTTGGCAGAATTGATTTCTTTTAGACATGAAAATGTCTTTTTGGAAAATCATTAGAATTTGCTTTTCTCAAAGAAATTTTCTAGTTATTAGAACAACAGTGTACAAATATATGCATATTTTATACTTAAGATTAAAAAATGTCTTAATAGAACAAAGAAATATTCTTTCGCTCGTTATCAAAACATGAAATACAACGACCAAAATGTTTGGAATGCTGTTATTTATTTTTTCAAGCCAAATCCAAAGCAAATAAATGTGTGACAAATGTGCATATACAGATATAATTCTTTCCATAACGGTATTTAATATCCGAAGTGGAAAACTGATACGACTCTAAGATTACACAACGTACGCGTATGAAAAACAATAAAATCAACAAAAATATAAAAACAAATAAAAAAAACAATTTAAATTACAAATTTTAAACCTTTTTAAAGTAATAAATATTATCTCCAATTAAGTTGATATGATAGCCAGATTTAACCAAAATAATATCAGGTTGCAAAATGAGATTATTTGTCAATGTCAGAAGCGCTGTGCATATACTTATAGCAGGCACAGTTTATAGTTCAGACTCAGACTCAGATTCATGGTGCATTGGATTTGATTGCATAATGACATAATTGACCGGCATATTGGACAAGTAGTATATAGCTAAAGCTATATGCTATGTGGTACTTATGTCCGTCAAAGGTCAAAGAGAACAGAGCGAAAAAGTGGCCGGGAAAAGGAGGAAATCAAGTGGCTTGGGCGGGGGGAAAAGTTGGAAATCGCGCAATAAAAACGGAGGGCAGAATTGTGTGTGTTGATTTCCATGTGTTTGGACAAAGAAGTGTGTGTGTGTGGGGAAGTGTGAGTGTATTTTATAAAACTCGCTAATGCGTTGACAAAAGATTTTGATTAAATCCAAACTGGCACAGCTTGACATTTATAAAGATTTACGCTACACTGTTTGTCGCAATGCGTTGTATCTTTTTGGCTTGTTTACGTAACTGAAATGGATATAGATAAATCCGGGGATATAATACGCAACTTACCCCAACTATCGATGGAGCGACCAAAGTATGAATTATCCTCGGGATCATGAATCATTTGCTTGATTGACTTCTTCTTTGGCCGCTCCGGTGGACGGGCATAATACTGTTGAAAGCCATCGATGCAATCCTCGGTTATGGTCGGCATTATGGCAGTCACCTTTGACCTCTTCAGCGCTGACAAAGTGTTATCCTTTATACGCTATGGTAATCCCAGTGTTCACTGCCGTCACGAGCTCGACTTCTTTATTCTGACTTCGGATTCTGCAGCGCACGCGATCGCGACTCTGATCGACACTTCCCGTTCCAGAAATTGAACTCAACTGAGTCGAGCTCGTGCCATAATCCAAACCAAAAGCACAAAACTTAAGCTGCGTCGAAGTCGATGTCGATGCCGGCGGTGGCTGCGACTTCGACGTCCACGTCCACGTCGGCGTCAATGTTTGAAGTCGCAGGCGTTGAGGCAGCAAGGCAGCGAGCTGTCCAGGCGTTGATCATTATCATCATCATCAGCTGAATGACCATCATCGCTTTATACATATAATAAATAATTCTATTCTTTCTTCCGCTTTCTCTGCTCTTTCTCGCCCTTCGCTGCCCAACAGCTTCCCAGCAGATTTGTTTAACAAGCTGCAGCGACGCATTGCTTCATGCGTCGACGTCCGCGTCCGCGTTGGTGTCGGCGTTGGCGTCGACGTCGCTGTCTGCGTCAGCATCGCTGTCGGTTTATCATATGCAAAATTTGTGCGACGTGTTGAGCAACAGCAACAAGTGTCGGTCTTAATCAAGACACTCGCGTATTTGCATTTGCTCACTCGTAAATCTATGTTGAATTACATTACATATTACATACGAATTCAGTCGAAAATCTGCTCGTAATAATCCAAAAAGTATATGAAAACACGGAATTGCAGTCGTCAAATTGCCTTTTTAAGCTCTACAAATTATCAATTATCATAACTTTTAATTTATTTGTCATAAAATTTAGTTAAAATTAAAGTATATCAAATTTACTAAAATACACAGCACACAGTTAAGTCAATTTAGTCATAATTCGACTGTGCTTCAATTAAACGCCTCAACTTTATAAGATTAAACAATAAAATTAAAGCAAACAAATTTGTTTGGGTAACCATTAAAATCCAAAAGTTACAGTAATCACATAAACACTAATAGATAGCTAGTATATATACTAAATAATGCGACTGAAATAACAACGCTGTCTGCGGAACACATTCTTGTACCCTGCACTGAAATAAACTGTCCAAAAGGGTGTCTAAACTGCTTATCAAATAAAATTTTTCAATGGAATTTTTAGTGTTCAAGAAAATGTCAATTTCAAAGGCTTGTATTTAAAAGCATTGGTGTGATTTAATAAAATACATTTTATTTTAATATATGAGCTAAATTAAAAAAATTAGTAGTTCAAATACAAAACCTAATTCAAACACTTTAAAGCGCCATCTAGCGTTTGTAGTCTTGTTGACACGGTATTTCGTAGTCCAGCAAGAACACTAAGCACTTTAAGATGGCGGTCGATTGTCTCTGAAAGTTAAGCACAAATATGCAGAAAAAGTTGTAGAGATGCCATCACACAGAGTCTTGAGTGTAAGCCAAAAAATAAATACAAGTGTGAGTGAGTACTCTGGTTAGTATTGGACCAAAGCATTCGCGTAGAGACACGCGCGTGACACAATTTCCTCTAATTGAATTTCAAGACACTGATTATGACTAAAAGACAGATACACACACAGATATACTAAACACACTAGTCTATAGCTAATCCAAATGTACGAGAATGTATACCCGTTACATAGTGACACAATTAAAAACTATATTCACGGCTCATCGCTGCTAATTGCCAGATGAAATATGATTTCCTTTGACACTGAGCACAGTTTATGAAATCGTCTCATTCACTTGTCTCTGAATTTGAATGCCTTGATTTTTAGAATTTAGAATTTCTACTCGTAAGCGTGCTGTTTATTGCTATTATTTCCATTAGACCTTTTATAGTTAGTTAAGGCTGTTTCCATTCGTTTTTTCTTGTTTGCCATTCACATAAATATGAGTGCACTCACTTTATGTGCTCGGACTCTTAGTAATTTGAGTATATATTTTATGTGCCTCCAGTTTCTGTTCAGCCGATGCCGATGTTCTTGGAGCAGATAAATATTATAAATATTTTTAGTAAACTGAACCTTTTATGAACACGATGTCATTAAACACTAAAAATCAATACTCGAAGTTTGTTTTTGATTAGCTTGTGGAAGATTTGGGAATTTATCACGTGTTAGATATTTATATATACGATGTGTATTATATGTACAAGTATAATTATGAAATACCTGTTTCAAATTTCATTATTGTGAACTATTGTGGGTGCAGCTCAATGTTATCAATTATTTAAGCTGTTATGTAATTATACATTCCGTATTTGATGAATCATAAGTGTCTTTGAATTTAGTCATTAAATGTGAATATTAAATTGTGCGTAACAAGGAGAGTTTTCTTAATAATAGTCATATCTACTTATTATGCTTATTATTGATTGTAGAAAGTGTCTAATTTCCTATAAGATAATTTTAAGGCCTGTTCTCGACCAATTGCCCAAATATTCAAAACGCCAGTACGCTTCATGAAACCCGAGTATAAGGTTACGACATAATTTCGCGTTCAAAGCTTTTGTACTTAAGCTAAGTATCTATAGTTTTTGGCTTTAATTTAAATACTTTATGATAATCAGAATTTTTATTAGTCTCGACCATGGAAATTAACACAAATTAAAAGGGCATAGATTAGGAAATAACGTTCTATCCTTAAAAATAAACTGTCCCGCTTTTATTAAATTCACAAATCTTCCTAATGTTTGTCTAAATATCAAGGAAAAAACTATGGCAAAATATAAAAAAAATGCCATATAAAACAACACACAAAAGATAGTACAAGATAAATTACCATAATGAGCCATTAAATTGCGATGCAATTGCAATTGAGCTGCAGTTTAAAGGTAGATAATTAAGTGAATGAACAAGTACAAATGAGAGTAAGCCTTAATGTATTTGGAAGTACTTAGTATAGACTAAATGTTTTCTATTGATAGCATTTGATTGCTTAAAATAGTTACAAGCTTAACATTCAGCTCACATCGAATTAAATGTAAATAAAAACAAAACTAGAATAAAAACTACAGTCTTATGCAATCAGCTGCCGTGTGGCATTATCATTGATTTAGTTGGGGATGCTGCTTAGGATGTACTCGCAATTCGCATTCAACGATCAACGATCGCTCGACGCGGTGCGCTTTATAAATGGCACACAAATCGACAATTTCCTGTTGAACGCCCACCAAGCGCCAAGCCAAATTGTGTCTGCTCGAGTTCCCAGCTAACGAAAATTAGTCGCTCGACTAGAACTGAGCTGGAGAATGAGACGTAGCATTAAATGCAAAATGCCATTCACATGCGCTCGCAATTACGTCAATCTAACCGCTTTCTTCTCAATTGGATTTGTATTCGTTGTGCCACAGAGCGTATGCGCAATGAGTGCAAAAAGCGACATAGAGCGGGCATTGAGTGTACTAGCAGTTGCTGCTGCATGTCAGGGCAATTGACCAAAGGATGGCGCTGTTACAACGTTATCAAAAGATGGCGCCTTTGACTAGCTTGAATAAAATGACCAAGTGATGGCGCTGTTACAACGTGGCCAACGGATGGCGCTTTCAAGTCGTTTAAATAATTTGAATACAAAATTAAAATGGTTTTCATTTATTTAATAAATTAATAACGATCCCAAAACTAAACAATCTTAACCAAGAATAACAACGGATTTCAATTTATTTGTTAATCTTTAATATTTATTTCACTTCTTTTCAGTTTCTTACATTATTTTTTAGCAGTTGCTTTCGTATTACATTTTTCAATGTTTTGCAGTTGCTCTTTTTAATTAATTCATTTATTTATTTGTATTTCATATAATTCTATATACTTTTAGTTTGTAATCGTGTGTGTTGAATGTGTGTGTGGTGTGTGTATGTGTTAGGGTGTCTTTTTGTCTATGTTTGTATGTTTAACATTGGTTATCGTATGTTCTCGTATTTAGTTTGTCGTATATGTAATTTATGTTTAACCTTTACTTAACAATATAATTATTAGATTATTGTTTTTAACATTTGTTGGATTTTCAAGATTTTTATTTTATTATATGTATATTTTAAACTATAGTTAGCAGCTAACGGTTTTACGTTTTATCTTTGCATTTTGTTAATACATATTTATAAAACAAGTTCCTCATACAAAATATAAACTAATTACAATTATTCATATATCATTTTTGTTATGAATATTTTGTATGTTTTTCATGTATATTTATATTAATAACATTGATACCTTGAAATAAAATGCTTATTTACAATAAATCTGGACTTTGAAATTTTGCAAGCCATAAGACATAGTTTTCCATTTCCATTTCCATTTCTATGTTGTTTAAATGCGCGAAAGAATTTGCTCAATTCAAACAGAATTAAATCGATTAACTTGCAGCTGAACTTAATTTTTAGTATTTGCTATAATATTTACATATCTATAATTGTATTTAGTTAGCTTTTTTCGAATAATAATAACTATAGATTTTTCCACATTAGGTAACAGTGCTGCAGTTTTTCATAACTTTTCATTATCTTGCCGGGAAATGTGAATTAAGGTCAAACATGTTCTTATCATATGCATAATTTTAATTTACGTGAGTTGAGTATTTGCTATAGAACTGAAGCTGATATTTAGAAAAGAAATGTGTTTCGAGTGTGAGTGTGGGTGTGAGTGTGTTATCGATATCATATATCGATAAATTGATACTGTGTGCAATAACGAGCCACCGTTCATTGTAGCATTGTAGCGCATTGTAAGTTTATCTTTTCTGCACACACATTTAGAAGCATGCTCTTAGGCCCGATTTACTATATAGTATTACTATATATATATCATTTATCGATTAGCATTTAAATATTAAGCTGCCTCGCAAATATTATAATCATTTCATCATATTTGCAATCCGGTGTCTCTAACGATATTTGCGCTTAGTTTACGAATAGTTGTAAATATTTGCTCCTGTTACATATATGTATCTGTGTCGCTAAACTTTATCCGTATCTTTATCTTTAACCGTATCTGTATCTGTAACCGTAGCTTATTTATGTAGACAAAATGAATCGACATATGGTTATAATAATAATATTATTTGAATAATATTCTTCAATTGATTTCGTTTCGTTCCATGACAATTTTCTGTTTACTTAAGTTTGTTTTTCAATTACATTTAACTATGTCTTAAATGGTATAAAATCAACTAAATTACACTCGTTAAGTCTGCTTTAGTCATTTCTGATTGATCAAATATTGTTTTAATATTTAATTTAATCATTTATAGTTTTACCCTCGTTTTTTATAATTTAGTATGTAATTGCTTGCAGAATTCGTTAGCTCATTTCTTTTAGGCTTTTATGTTTAAATTTAGATCTATTGGGGCAAATGCTGATTGAACTGACAGGAACCGCAGCATTTCTCCTTATAGCGATGCAGTCGACAGAGACCCATGGATCGAGCGTTACGACAATAGCGCGATGTGTCCCGACAACCATTCGATGTCTTAACTGTGAAAGAAAATTGGAAATTTAAATATTTAATGGAGTAAACCATACTTATTAAATTTGCATTATTTTTATTATTATTATTATTATTATTATTATTATTATTATTATTATTATTATTATTATTATTATTATTATTATTATTATTATTATTATTATTATTATTATTATTATTATTATTATTATTATCATTATCATTATCATTATCATTATCATTATCATTATCATTATCATTATCATTATCATTATCATTATCATTATCATTATCATTATCATTATCATTATCATTATCATTATCATTATCATTATGATTATCATTATCATTATCATTATCATTTTTATTATTATTATCATTTTTATTATTATTATTATTATTATTATTATTATTATTATTATTATTATTATTATTATTATTATTATTATTATTATTATTATTATTATTATTATTGTTATTATTATTATTATTTTTTTTTTTTTTTTTTTACATTATTATTACTAATACCATTACTATTATTATTATTATTAAATTAATATTACTTTTACATAATAGTTTGCAAGTATTAACACAGAAATTCAATAGTTAAATTAAAAAATAATTTTTAAAACAAAATCAATGCAATCTAATCTATTTTGCTAGTTAATGTAATTAAAATAGTTTCAAAATCTGCCAAAAGTTGATTGTTAGTTATGTTAACTTACATTTCGCTTGACATGAGGGACTTTTGCAGACCTTCATGACTGCCGGTCGTGGTTGATGATTGCAGACGTTGCCCGCGGGTCGTCGACTGCCGTACCAGACGCACTGTAGAATGCGGAATTTTCTGCCCTGCCGACCACAGGGCGCGTTGCACTGTAGAAACACGAATCCACAAAACAGAGCAGAGTAGAGCAGAGCGAAGCAGAAAAGAACAGAATGGAATTGCATTTGCCATTAATAAAATATGCGCTCAATGTCCGGTCGGGGAGCCACAGCAAAGGTGGAAAGTTGGGAGATGGGAGATGGGGATGGTTGAAAAATTGGTATGGGAAAATGGCACCTACCTCAGACCAGGGCTCCACACGCCAAACACCCTTGCAGCGCTCATTGTAGCATTCCTGACGCGCCGTTGGCTTCTCATACTCATCACAGGCAGTGCCCACTGTACCATTCTCATAGCGGCATCCCACATCCCGACGCTGGATGGCCGTATTACGTCCATGGCAACGCGACTGCTGGCAGAGCGACCAATCGCCCTTGGTCCACTGTGGACAGGGCTCATTGCCGCAGCCCTGGAACGTGTCGGGCATATCTAGCCCTTGGGCCGTACACTCTCCATTCTCCACGACAACTCCTTCGCTCTTGTCACTGTTGCCGTTTGACATCGATGTCCGCCTCGTTCTGTTACCCCTTCTGGCCGACAGCGATGACGACGATGTCGACGTCTTTGTTTCCTCTCGGAGGCAGCTCAACGAGCGGCGCTGTGAGAAGTTACAAAAAGAAACAAACTTTCATGTATTTTCCACCAATTTTCTTTCCTCCCTTCTATTTTTCATTTCGCCTCTTATTTTTTTTGTGGTGGATAAAACAATGGCATAGGCCAGAGCTTGGAGTTTTGGTCTCCGGCCTCTTAAAATATTTAAGCTTTTTCTTGATTTTATGAGAATGCAGCAGTAGGAAACTGATTCTGTTTGCTGCCTGGGTACACGGTACATTTGGCTAATTATTGCCAAAGTCTCAGCTCGACTTGGCGAGCTTTCAGCTGTGTGATTTGTGTGTGCACAAAATTCGGAATTACCCTATTTAAGAGGCTATAATTCTTGCATTATAATCGATTGATATTATTTTTTAAATTAAATTAAAAAATGTTGCTGATTTAAGCAGCAATTGAAGTCATTATAAGGTATACTAAATGCATATATTCATTGTGAAAGTTGCTGCATAGTTAAGTTATATAAACTAATTAATAAATACAGCCATAATTCCCACTTATTTTTAGCTAGAAATTTAGTTACACTAAGTTTTAAATGATCTTGAGTTCCACCAACTCTCAAGTTCAGGTGTGTTTAAGACACTTACCTGCAAACCACTGCCAGCGGCACCACATTCCTGTGAACACTTCGACCACTCGCCCAGCTGCCATTTGTAGACGTATTGAGCTTTGTTCACACGGTTCACACTGCTGTCACTGTTTGCCTGAACGGTTGACACTGCCACACTGGTTGGTGTAGCTGCTGGTGTTGTTGTTGCCAGTGCTGTTTCCCAGCGTGCGTGTGGCAAATGCGGTGGTGCATTGTCCACTTGTGAGGCAGATTGCTCAGCTGTCGGTGGCACGGCAGGTAGACGTCCCGCTTCGGTGTGCAGCTCTTTGGTCATGACACGAACGGGTTCGTCCTGTTCGTAGCGTTGCGGTTCCAAGTCTAGGCCATAATTTAGAGCCTCTCGATGCAGCAAGTGCTGTCCACGTGAGTCCTTAAAGCGCTGCAGCGGCCAAAGCAACTGTGAATTGAGATTAACATCGAAATCAGCAAACGTATGGAAAAAGGCTGGTTTATAAATTGAAAAAAAACGTATCTATATATAAAATAAAGTAAAGAAATGAAGAAAAAATGCCATGCAGCATGTGGCAGCTAGAACATGCAGCAGTCGACGCAGCAAAGGCAACGGCAGCGACAGCGACAGCAGCGCCTGTTAAGTATGCAATGGTAAATTTGCTCGGCCGTCAACGCGTTTCCGTTTCCGCTTTCATAACATGTGCAATGCTATCGCATAAGTGCATAAGGGTGTGTGGGTGTGTGTGTGTTTGCAGGTGCAAGTGCAGGTGTGTGTGTGTGTGCGTGTTAGTGTGTGTTTGTAAGTGTGCTTTTCATGCATGCACACTTGAATTGCCCTCATCAATTGCTTCACGTTGACTGACTACGTACTGCGAAATCCGATTAGCCCATCGAACTCAGCTGCCCCATCTGCCCCATCAAGCTGCCACTATACACATTTCCACACACACACACTAACACACATTTTCACACACACACTCGACAACAAGAACAACTCTTGGCACTCAGCTAGCAAAAATTTGACTACCAAATTCGCCAATGGGTTTTTGGCCAAAAAATTTCTAGTACATATGCACTGTCCAGAGTGGGTGGGTGGACGGGGCGGGCGAGAGGGCTTGTGACTGAGTGAGTGAGAGAATGCATTTGGATTTTGACTTTTTACCCCTGCCAGTTGCCCTGAAAACTACATCCCTCGCTTCAGTGCCCTGTTTCGAACTTATTGTCAGGCGGCATTGTCTCACTGTCAACGTCATCGCCTGGTCGTTTTCATTTACAGCTACCTCGCCAAGCCCCCAAAGGAGGGTGGCTAAGGGAGGCGGTGGAGGCGCAGAGTGGAACTTCAGTTTTCAACTAGAGTTGGGACTTTTCGTTCAATTTGTGGAATCAGTTCAATCGTTTAGTTTGGAGTGCCCAGCACAGCAAGTCATCCATCCATTTGGTGCAGTTGCTTATGAATGATGAGAAAGTCAGTCTACTAGCTAGTCACTGGTTAAATAATCATGCTAAAACTGCAGTAGAAGTGGAATTAAAGTGGAATATTACCAAACATTACTAGCTTCTAAGCTGTGTAATATTAATTTTTAAGTAATTCAAAGTTCTTTGACGTTATCTGAACGAAATATATGATTATAGGTTGTATAGAATTATTTAAAAATATATTTGAGTTTGATTTATAAACAATTGGGTTTAAATTGATATAAAATTGTAAATAGTTATAGTGTTTCTGCTTCTATCATTTCTACTCGAAGGATTTGTGGTTTAAGTCTCTGTCGTCTGCTTTTGTCACTAGCGTGATAGCACTCTGGTGACTACCCAACAAGTTCTAAGAACTTCCGTACCAAACACCGATTTTTTCCGAGGTGTGTCCAGTTTTTTGCTTATTGTGGGCGAATGGGGCGTGGTATCGAACAAAAAAAAAAGATTCTTGTATTGACTGACTAAATATGTGATCGATTGAGACCAAGCTCGTACTTGTAGCTCTTACCATCTCTGAAATCTGTTTGTTCATACGGACAGGCAGACGGACAGACGACTCGGCTTGTGATGCTGATCAAGAATATATATACTTTATGGCGTCAGCCACGCCTCCCTCTGCATCTTACATACTTTTGCACAAACCCAATATACTCTTGCAGAGAGTATAATAACTGTGTGAGTTTGTTCATTTGAACTAATTGTGAACGAGAGGAGACAACTCTGATTTACACCGTATCCTCAGACTCTGACAACACAAAAAGATGATTTCCCAAGTGCCACTTGAAAGCGACAAATACGGTCCCACTGTTTTGTTTGTGCTGCTTGTTGTTGTAGTTGCTGCAATTGCATCTGCTGCGCTTTTAGGTGCAGCTGTGTGTGACTGCCTGTGTGTGAGTGTCGTTATCATTTGTAGCGCTCCTACATAGCCTTTTATAGTCACCGCAATCGCAATTGGAATCGCAATTGGAATCGCTGGCATTGTTCTTGTCATTGTTGTTCCCACTGCAGCTGCTGTTGTTGAGGATTTGTTAATACTGTTGCAGGCCCGAAAAGCCAAAACTCCAGCTTTTTGGTAGCTTTGCTTGTAACATATTTGAAACAGGCTCAGAAGCTAATGACAGCACTGCGATAATTAGCAGTATTCCAGCTGTTTTTATGGGCAGCCGATTTGGCTTTAAACTGCAAGCGATCGCTGCTTACTTCTAATATCGAAACAGCTTTATTTTTAACACTTTTTAAAATTTAATTAAATACCTTAACACTCTTCCCTGTCCCTAATATAAGCACTCGATTGTAGTTCAGTGTGCAATTAATTTAATTAAATTAAATGTGCATTAAATCAATTAGTAATTTGCACTTTATATGCAAAAAGTTTCACACAATTCGCATCTAGAATCTGAGCAGCCTTTTGCAACACTTTCCGCACTCATTAGCATATCACACTTGCTGAATTTATATTTATATTTATATATTTTTTTAAAACTTTTCTTTTTTTGTGCTTTCCTACGTCACGCACATCGTTAAATTTTCACGCCCCAGAAGAGGCACAAACGTTGCCAGAGAGACAAACAGTTAACCAGCCAAGAATAAATCCAAGAATCAGAATCAGAATCAGAACCCATTAAATTTGCAAACATTTCATTTTATCATCAACAAATTGTATTGTGAGTTTTAAATATTTTGCATTTAATGAACACAAATGCAGAGAATGTTGAAAATTGCATGGAACTTAAATGGAGCGCGGCTCTGTTGCAGCCTCAGGGTTGCAAAAGGATTGGGGTTAAAGGGGTTGCCACTAGGGTTGGCATTTATCCTGTGAGCCTGCAAACTTCCTGCCAGTCTGAGCATTAATAAATAGTTGCAATCAAAATTAAAAGGCAGCAAAACTGCGCAAACATTTCGCTTCTTTAAATCATTTGCTTGCCAACATGATGAATAGCAGCTAAGGCTAAAAGGCACCAGGCATGAGAATGAGCCAGGATATGACTGCATCAGGCAATAGAGGCACTCTCTCTCGGTGTGCATGTGTGTGTGTGAGTGTAAATTTATTAACGCGCTTTGGCATCAAGCTAGCCCACGATACACTCCGTGTATATAAATTTGTCGAGTTTTCGGGTGACACAATTGCATAATTAATAGACCAAAATGTGGAGCCATAAATTTTGGGCATGACCGAGGACTATGTCCTTTTGGCCCGCTTGGCTGTTCTTGGCTAATTGGGATTCGCATTTGTAAGCAGTTCAATAACAAGCAAATGATCTAAATGCATTAGCCAAACGCTAATTATAATTTTCAATCCACAGTCCATAAAATTACTCAGATCGAACTGAAGAGTGTTGGAGAAATAAGCCAACAATGCAATTAAAAATGAAACGGACAGTGAAAATGCTTCGATTTGCATTAATCCCATTACTTAGCACTCAAAGGTAAACACAGAGAGGAATGTAATGAAATGGCAGCACTTATTGGCCTGGCTAAAAGAGCTATGGGCCATAACGCAAAGCTCATAAAAGCTGTAGCAACTTGACTTGGAAAGTTCAATGAAAAGACAGCTCTATAGTTTGATGGGTAGTGTAATTCATGCCAGACCAAATATCTGGGTAGTTGGAAGAGTTTGGATCTTAAATGAAAACTGTAAAGCTGGGATAGCTTAAATAGTTAATCTGTTAAATACCTCGCACTCATATAAATTTAATTTTATAATTAAATATCCTACCAATTCATTACTGGCATTAAAATTATTTTACTAAATAAAATTTGTACCTCTAACATATAATTCCAACACTTCTGCTGCTCAAAAACTAATTTTATGGTATGTTAAACATTTATATAAATTGGCTCTAAGCACTCAAGTATCACAATATTTGGTGGAACAAAAGAATTTTTTTATTCATTTTAATTAAATATTTTAAGTAAAAGCAAATAATTTTCCCATTTTATTACATGTTCAAAATATAAAAATAAATCTTTTAAAAATTTTATAAATATTTTAGAACTACGTAATGTCACAAAATAAATGCACTTTTGTGCCACAGTGCAAAAATTGGCTAACTTAAATGCAAATACATTATGTTTTAAATAATATTACTAAATGATTATGATGAGCAGTCGAGTCGGAATGCCGCAAAGAGTTAATCAATGTGCCGCAAGCGCTCGACCCAAAAAAACAGTTATAATTGTATATATATAAATGGGCTATAAGGCTAACATATTCACACTCACACATAGTGACATGTTTGTGTGTGTGTTGTGCTGGCTTAAATGCAGACAGCTAAAATGTGCTGGCCAATAGAGGGCTGACACTTCAGCCGGTTTATGGCTAGATTTAGATTATATACAATTTTAATATTTGACTTTAGTTTAAATTTTAATTAAATATTATTTCCCTTAGCTGTTTGTGGCTAGAATTCCATTCGGAGTGTTAGCTATTTTAGTAGACAAAACTTTGCCAGCTCTGGACAAAACTATTTGTACAAAAGCCGCAGCCAAACTTACATACATATATAGTTATATATATTTGAATTTTTTGCGGTTCGCGTATTTTGTCGGCTAACCATAAAATCTGCAACAAAATGCTGAAAATTAGATAAAATCGCTTTGCAACTATATTTGTGAGAATGCTTAACCAAGTTAGAGTGTGAGTGTGTGTGTGTGACTTGGTGTGGGATACAATTTAACGGTAACTAGCTTTGATAAATGCAGCTTAGAGCATTTTGTAGTCATTCCAAAATCTCAATTCCGACTGCACTTGAAGTAGCGAATTTTTGGTTTTTGGTCGCTGTGCATCATAAATTCCATTTTGCCTAATCGGCATATATGCGGCAAATCGGTTATACGAGTGAACTTAATGGACACACTCTCTGCAAGCAGTTGTTATACCAACTATAGTAGTTACTATATTAAAATCTAAGAGCTTCTTATTTAGCTGCACTAGCTGTTGCTATATAAATTACTAACTAGCTCAAACCGCGCTAATTTATGAAAGACTCAAACACACACACACCCACACACACACACCACGTAGGCAGCGCTAAATAGGAAAGCGGCAGGTGTAAAGGCAACTTTTGACTGAAAGCTAATTTTCTATGCCGAAAATTTGTTTGGCTTTATGTAACTTTTATGAGCCGACTGAAGAGGGGGTGGGGGGAAAGAAGGGAAACCAAGTTGACGGTATGCCAGAGCAAGACGGAAGAGTCGGTGCTGGAGGGGGCGGCAAAATTGCAATGAACTCGCGCGGCAAAAACTTTTCAATTAATAAATTAAGTTTGCGGCAAAAAAAATTGTTGCTAATTGTTTGTTGGGCTGCTCACTCACACACACACACACAGACAAACCCTCTCTCGCAAATATACTTTAAACAAATACTGGGGTCGTTGTGGGCGTGGCACTTACCTAGCCAGCATACCCATAAAAAATAGTAAACTTGTGGCGAATACAGTTGCTGCTGCCGCCACTGCCGCCACTGCTGCTGCTGACATTCATTGGGAGCGAGAAAAGCTCATTAAAAACTTTTTCAAATGCATAATGAATAAGTTATAAATTATTTCATACAAGTAAAGGAATTTGATATTCGTTGATTGATATTTTGTGACATGCATATCAACAGAATTCCCCAAGTTAATAACTAATCATGCAAACTTCACAATTTATTAACTAAAACAATTAAAACGTAAAATAATAGAATAGAGACTGTTCTTCAATGTAAATAAAATCAATTGTGTGTCTAACCGATTGTTTTTCTTTATAATTTATTAATTCATATACAAATAAATCTAAAATTTAAACAAAAACAAGAGAAAAACGGTTATCTTCGGCTCGCCAAAGATTAAATACCCTTGCAGTCATGAATATTGCATTAATTTGGTTTTTGAACCAATTATTTCTATGCTAGTTATATGATATAGTAGTCCGATTTGAAATTTGGTCAACAGATGGGGGACAATGAGAAATACATTCTGTATGAATTTCGTTGAAATCGGTCAATAGACACCAAAAATGTTCATACTAAGCATTTGAACCGATTGTTCCTATGGAAGCTATATGATATAGTGGTCCGATTTGGATGAAATTTGGTCAACAGATGGGGGACAATGAGAAATACATTCTGTGTGAATTTCGTTGAAATCGGTCAATAAACACCGAAAATGTTCATACATTTCATTTCATTTCATGCATTTCGACCGATTGTTCCTATGGGAGCTATATGATATAGTGGTCCGATTTGGATGAAATTTGGTCAACAGATGGGGGACAATGAGAAATACATTCTGTGTGAATTTCGTTGAAATCGGTCAATAAACACCGAAAATGTTCATACATTTCATTTCATTTCATGCATTTCGACCGATTGTTCCTATGGGAGCTATATGATATAGTAGTCCGATCTGTCCGATTTTTACAAATGATCTGCGTGCAGAGAGAATACACATCTGTACCAAGTTTCATTAAGATAGCTTTAAAACTGAGAGACTAGTTCGCATAGAAACAGACGGACAGACGGACAGACGGACATGGCTATATCGACTCGGCTGTTGATGCTGATCAAGAATATATATACTTTATATGGTCGGAAAAGCCTCCTTCAATGCGTTACAAACTTCGTGACAAAAACAATATACCCTCTGCAAGGGTATAAAAACGTTTATCTTCGGCTCGCCGAAGATTAAATTCCCTTGCAGTTATGAATATTGCGTTAATTTGGTTTCAATCGCCAATTATTTCCATGGTAGCTATATAATGTAGAAGTCCGATTTAGATGAAATTTGGTCAACAGATGCGACACGATTAGAAATTGATTGTCCGTGAATTTCGTTGAAATCGGTCAATAGACACCGAAAATGTTCATACTAAGCATTTAAACCGATTGTTCCTATGGGAACTATATGATATAGTAGTCCGATCTGTCCGATTTTTACAAATGATCTGCGTGCAGAGAGAATATACATCTGTACCAAGTTTCATTAAGATAGCTTTAAAACTGAGAGACTAGTTCGCATAGAAACAGACGGACAGAAAGACGGACAGACTGACGGACATGGCTATATCGACTCGGCTGTTGATGCTGATCAAGAGTATATATACTTTATGTGGTCGGAAACGCCTCCTTCAATGCGTTGCAAGCTTCGTGACAAAAACAATATACCCTCTTCAAGGGTATAACAAAATTTAATGTTTTTTAACTGCAACAATCAATTGTGATTAATTCCCGAAGAAGAATAAGTTCTTCTACAACCTGTAGTACTTAGAAATATTTAAAATTTTATTTGCTTTGATTAAAGCAAACACTTGCTTGAGTATGATTATAAAGTTGACTGTTTAAATAAAATAATAGTTCATAATAATTGATCTAAATGTGTTTAGTAACTCCCTCCAATAAAGTGTAGATGTGAAAATTGCATGCAAATCATTTGATATTAATAATTTGAAAATAAATATGCATTTTGCGCTTTATTTGCTCGTTGCACTGACTGCGATATTTTTGCTTACTGGGAAACATGCAATTCTTCTGCTTCTGGACTTTTAAACTTTTTGCCTTTTGCCATTTACTGTTTGCCAATTGCACTCTGCTTTCGTCTGTTTGTTTTGGTTTTTTTTCTGGTTCTTGCCATTATTTGGATTGTTTGCTCATTTCACAATGCACAAAATGCAAATAAAAGTCAGCAGAAAATGTCTTTGATAAAAAAATACTTGTGGCGATGGCGGCGAAGCGCGCAAAGAGTTTGTGCCTCAAGTAATATCCTTGGCCAATTGAATGGAATATTTTCACATCGCTAAATGCTAAACAATATAATTTATCAGGCAACTGCTGTTAACTGTTTACGCGCTTAATTCAGACCAAAATGCATAAATGTGAAATGGATGGCATTCAAGTAGAAATCACAAAGAAAATTTTTACCTACATAACGAGTACATATTTGTGTTATCCATTTGTTGTTGTAGTTGGTTTTGTTGTTGTTGTAGGTAATGTTGTATATGTTTGTGTGACGGCCCCCCAAAAACACCGAAAAAGCGAACAGGAAACCAAAAATTGTTGTTTCGGGGCGTATACGTAACATTTAAAGATATATATGTGAAGAGATAGACCAAATCGTGTGGATAAATCAAAGAAGTTTAAGTGGAAAAGTCTTAAATTCATGCCACAAAGTGCCAACTAAGAGAACGAAATGAGAACAGCATGCAGAACACTAAATGTTTAAGCAAATTATAAGGCAAACCAGAAAAAAACAAATATTTTACCAATTTGGAATTCTATAGTAATAATGAACTGTTTTAAAAGAAAAATTATGACAAAATATGAAATCTCTTGTGAAAAATGTGGAATGAAATGGTTTTCGAACTTATGTTTGGTTTAGACTTATAATCTTAACCATAAAGTTAACACACTCTTTACATATAAATTAACCAACAGCTGAGCACTATTGGCGATGCTTTAATTTCTTTGTTAACTAGTGTGAATCCACCAAACAGCACGAACTGCTGGAAAATGAAGCTGCATTTGAATGCACTACTCATTGATAAATTGCCAGGCCCCCAGGGGGAACGGAAGACCAAGGTCCAATCAGGTCGAAGACAAATATGCACTGCCTGCAAAATTTATATGCACAACTTTGGCAATTTGCATGGCACTCGCCCACGCCAAGGTGTACTAATTACACGCACATGCGTTTTGGACTGTCCTGTACAACGCCAGGTAGCAATTACAATTACGTTTACAGTGCAATGTATGAACACGGCGAAAGTAATTTAATGAATAACATAAAAAAAATGGGCATGGAAAAAGAAAGCAATAAAAATGTATGAATTTAAATCAAATACAAACGAACAACACGATACAAGAATCGAATCGAAAAGAAACGAAATGATACCCATCCAGTACAAAGGATGGCTCACCTGCAAGTTACTCAGTAATGCCTGAAAGTAAGGCATGGCCAGGAGTGTCTTGGTGCGACTGCTACCGCTGCTGGCACTCGCCGGTTGTGGCACCCTGTCCTGGGTTTGCACTAATTGCGAATGCTACACATGGTTGAGATATTTAGTAATGTTTGAGTGAAAAGGGAGAGAACAATGCACAAATCAATTATTTAAGTCTTTTCGGTTAAAAGTTCAAAAATATTATAAATTTTCTGTTGTTTATAAATGCTTAAATATTACAAGAATTTTGTAAAGTTGTTATTGTGTTTTAATGTTTCAATTATAACACTGAAAAGTATTTAAATTTATTTGTAAATTAATATATTATTAGATCTAAGACCGCCTTCTGATGGGCTCGATCTTCCACTGGAGCTGCAGTGTTTCAAAAAATTAGCTTTAAAGTGTTGTGAAAAAGATCCCAACAAACTTGTGGCCTTGGTCCAAGTACTATCATATCTGATATACTACAACAAAGACCTTTGCCACCGGCTACCGATGAGGATTACGCCTTAATCCTATATTTCATATGACTCAACATATTGAATATCAGCGAGTACTGTTAAATGTTTTCAAACTGAATTTTTTACTTAAAAATTTAAAGTTAACTACTCCAAAATTATTCTAAATTATGCTTTCTTCTCAGATTTCTTTTGTATAATCATTTCTTACCCTGTGGCATAAAGTCGCTGTGATTTTCTTGCTCATCTTTGCTGCAATCAATTTGCAATTTGATTTACAGGCAGAGAGAAAACTCAATTCGCATTCTGCTGTGTAACTCAATCATGGCATTTACGCTAATATATCTATATATACATATATATACAAGTTGACCTGACTGAGCTGTCGATCCGTTGCCAAAACAAACAACAATTTTAACTCTAGACCAGCTAGCTGAGAGCTAGTCGAGCTGAACAATGCGCTGCTCCTTCATCATCAGTTCTATCAATACAAAAGGAGGCCACAGCTTGCCCCACCTTTCCCCCCACCTTCACCTGTATGTCTCGATGTTGTTGCTCCATTCTGAACTGCAGTTGGTTTAGTGTTTTTGTGCCTGGTTGACTGCCAAGCTCTCGTTTTGTTCAGTGTCTGGCAACAATGTTACGTATACGTAATTTCATTTCAAACCGTATTATATCTATGTTTTTGGGCGAAACTAGCAAGGAAAGGCGGACAGGTGAGTCTCGAAACCAAAGCCACAATGCAGTTGAATATATAGCGAAATATTTGTACAGTCTGATACTGCTATAAGCAGAGGAAAGTAGAAAAACTATCAAATTACGTGGCTGTTGACAAAGAACACAACGAAAGAAGGAATTGTGACCACAAATCCAATACAAAACTAAAGCAATGGCGACAAGTTAAGCTGGACCCAAAAGCCAAATCATTGTCGTTCCGAAACATATTTCAAATGTAAACATATGACGGCAATAATACTTAGTATATGGACAAGTACAATCATAAGGAGCAACAAGCTGTTGTGTGTGTGTGTTGTGTGTGTACAATATACTATATAAGAGCTTACCTCATCCTCCATAATGCTGCTGTCCGCATGCTGTACACCATCCGATTTGGGACGACGATTTCTCTCACGTCCATTCTGCATCCTTTCCGACTGATTTTGCTGTTGTCTGCGACGTGTGGACTGTTGCTGAGATCTGTAGAGAGGTCAACAAGAAACTCTATTAAACAGGAGTATCGTAAAATAAATAGAGTAGGCTGTGAAAGACCCTGTTATAAAATATTTTTTAAGATTTTATCTAATCAACGATTATTGTTGTACTGCAGCAGCACTACACTTAAATTATAATTATTGTAGACTAATTTATAAAGTTTCACTTTATTTATTAACCACATTCGGGCTGCTTTGCAGTAACGGGTCTACTAACTTAACTGAAACAATTTTGAATTCACGCATACACTAGAAATAAGGCAGCAAACACTTAATGCAACAATGGACCTCAAGTCGACCCCAAAAACAGAAATTCGTTGTTTAGATCTGTGGAGTTCTTGTTGTTGTTATTTTTACTGCTGTTGTTGCTATTGTTTCTGACTGCCTGAAAATGTCAAACGCACAGGACGTGGAAATTTCTGTACCACGTGTTTGACTGCACACACAAAGCAACAACAAACATTTTGTGATAGAAATGGCAAACCCTATCCCCTTCCCCCCCCCTCTCCCACTACCCCAATACCCCTCGAAACCCTCTTGTACACACACTCTACACACACAATTGTGCTTTTGTTATATTTTGCATTTCGTTGTGTTTGAAGTTGTTTGCCTTTTTCCCCTGATTGTGTGTGTTTTTTGGATAGAGTGCAATATGAGAGCTTGAATTTGTTATAAGCACATCATGCACATATAACATATAATATTTTATGCAATAAAAATAAAATATTACGACATTTCTCTTTCACATTTAAACTGATTTGAATTTTAGACAAAAGTAAATACAGTTTAAATTCATTTAATTTACAAGAAAACTAATTAACGTTTATGAGAAATGTTGATTTTATTACCAACTATTTTTGACTGTATTTTAAGCCTTTTGTTTGCAGCTTAATTTATTCTGCACTTTTGCATAATCTTAGATACTTTAGCTTAAATACTAAAATACTTTGTAAACAGCATGTAGAGTGATGTCTTGTCATATATTTGTATTTCTCAAATCTTTAATAATTGACTGTCTTCCTATTGCTTTTAAAAGTGTTTTTTCCATTTAAATTTTACGTATTTGTTGCTTATATTTTACTTGACATTTATGAAATTTATTTATGCATTTCTCTGGTAAATTCAGTGTGACGAATTTACATATTTGTAGATTTGAGGTATCGAATATTTACAACCAAAGTTTCCGCCCACAATATCAATATTTGTTTCCATACATTTTTGCAACTCCTAAAAGCAACATAAATAATAAATATTGCACTCGTATGCAAAAGACATAGAAAGCAGGTAGAGCATGCTCGACTTGCATATTAGCTAAAAAAAATATACAGAACAAGTCTACATCTTTTATAGGGTATTTAATTTATAGCCTTTAAAAAATAGTTTTTAATTCTGTGGTGAAAGCCGCCCTAAAATACAAAATATTGGTCTATGGACAAACCAACATTCAACCATGTAACTATTCTCTTATTTCCACTCGTTCCCCCCTCGATTGCATCACGTATTTGCATCGTTCTATGTGAATTATTTTGGGTAAATTTAAAAGTGTAACCACAAATAGCAACAGCAAATTTTGCCACCACTCAGAAATGCTACGAAATATAAATTCGAAGCATTTAAAATGCGATTAAATATGGCCGAAACCCTCGCGTATTTGGCCTACCGAACTTTTGACCAAAGGGTCACATGTTGATATATTTGATATTTATTTTTGAAAAGCACTGCGAAAAGTTTCCTGTGTGAGTGCAAAAGCGTGTGAGTGTTTGTCTAGGTGTGTGTGTGTGAGCTTGTGGCTTTGCCAAAATGCATTCTGCTGTTGGCTGTTTGCTTTTAACCATTAAGCAGCTCGTGCGTGGGGAGTTTCGGTTCACCCAAACCATATGGAATTGTTATGTCTATATGCAATTTTTGTTTGTGCATGTTTCCACGCCGAACACGTAACCCAAATTGCTAAATAAACCGCACACGCACACGAATTTCACTCACAACACGAGGACTAAAGGGGAGTGCTAGAAGTGGAAGCGGATATAAGCCACTCAATAGACTTAAACGTTCAAGTCGCTTAGCTAAGAACAGACACAGATAAAGAGGGAAGTCTAAGAGCAAGTGGGATATATAACTAAACAGCATAAAAGTTCCATTTTCATTTAGGGACTGCAAAATTAGCAGAATAACAACAATTGTGATGCATAAAGGGTTCCATTTTTGATTTCCATCTGCTTTTTCAGAAATCCAATAATACACAAAAAATATTTATATTAAGCTATTGTGCAAAGTTTAAGTTAGTTTCTGCCCTTCTGTTCTGAGTAAAAATCAAATTTAGCACAGCTCTGTAGCTATATCTGACGTTAATCTGTTTTGCAGTTCTATTTAAGGTTCCTGAATTTCTCCGTTTTACCAAGTTTACAGCTAGTATGCTGCTCTTCTCAATTGAAGTTCACACAATTCCTGGCTTAAGCACATAAAAAGCATTTGCAAGTTTTGAAAACGTGTTTGGAAGCAAAAGCAGAGCAAAAGTTGTAAGAGGCGAGCGAAAGGTAAAACATTTAAGTAACCATGAAATTTACTTAGTTTGCTTTTTTTAGCTCCCTCTATGTTGTTGTTTTTGTTGCTGCTGTGTTAAACCCCATTGAATTTTAGTGCCAGACAAATACAAATACAAATAAACGTGCACAGTGTACAGGTGTGTGGCATAGAACACTTTGAGGGCGATAACACGCATACGCAACGTTGCCCGTCGGATAGATGATAGCGGCGTCAAATGTAGAGAAAAGGAACAGAAGGTTAGATAAAGACAAGACAGGAAACAAGCGCATAACTGACCAGGTTGTAAGCCAGACAGCATTTAGCAGCAGTAAGCACTTCATAAAAAGGCATACATGCATATTGTATACGACCTGGTGTACAAAAGGAAAAGGAAAGCTACAGACGGCCAACGAGACGGCATAGTTAAAACTGGTCAAGCGAGGAACATTCCTCAGATAACTAAGACACTGCTCACTAGAGATTGGTAGATAATCGATATAATCTAAAGCTCAGCGGCTAACAAAGTCAATCACAGTGACAGAAATATCGACAGTGTGGCACTTTATCAAGGAATACAAATTATACTGAATTGTTGGGCTAGCATTCAGGATTATACCCAGCCCTTAGCCAACCTAGACGGCGTTTCTTGGGAGTGTACCTCCTCAAGAATCTCTCAGAGCTATCCATGGTGAAACCTCACCGGCTCTCAAGATACATCCGGTCCACAGGATGGAATCACACCGAGGCTAACGAATCTGCCACTTAATTGCTTAATGTTTTATCTATAGACTTCATAGTGCTCGGTGCTCCTTGCACCAACAGCCACTCAACCTAACCCAACGTAACCAGAAGTCGGTTAGGATTGAATATAGGCCGTTTTCCATATTTTTCCTTCGAAGGAACTATATAACTTAACAGTGATTATTGTGACTTTAATAGATTTTCAAAAATGCATTTTTAAGCTTTAATTAAACTGTTTAGCAAATATTTCTTACAGTTAAAACTAGAGCAGTTTAAAGTAGCTAGCAACGCTCGCATAAAGATGAGAAACTCCCCTATTTTTTGCTAATTACTTGTCACGATAAAAGTTAAAGACGCAACTTGAGAAAAGTTCAAGGGGTTGCAACAAACTAACCACCCCAGCCTACGTTTATACTCTCCCCACCTCCTTCCTCCCATTCCAGCGATTACTTACCCATTAGCTGAGCCATCAGTGCCACCTGCGCCATTGGGGGCAGATGTCATGTCCGCGGAGGTAAGCGCCTCCGTGCCGCTACGCTCACGCACCAACCGATCTGCAAGTGGTAAGTGATAAGAGTTAGACAACACTTGGTAGTCACGGTAGTCATTATAATTAATTTAAAGCATTTGCAAACTCACCAGCTTCCTGTCGTTCCAGTTCCTCCGCCTGCTGTCCCGGCTTTGCCTTCACTTCAATGTGAATCTCAGCGGAACTGAGTCCCGCGTGGCAGGAATAAACGCCGGCGTCACGGAACGTAATGTCCAGTATGCGTAGAGCACCCTTTTTGGATACTTTAAATTTACGAGAGCGTGCCAATGGTTTGTGGTCCTTGCTCCACTTGATTTTGGTACGGTTATAGCGTTTAACCGGACACTTGATCTTCACCTGGGTGCCAAAGAAGACGACACCGGCGCCGCCAACCTTCAGTGTAATCTTAGTCTTTTTAGGATCGTGTTGAATGTGCGTTGAGTTGCTTATCTGAATCACTGGCTTGGGATCCTCGGGTGGACATGGTTTCACATTGCAAGGTTTCTTATCCGGTGGCTTGACGCTGGGACACATCGATTCAGCTCGCTCAATTTTATGCTCCTGTGCCATAATCTGCTTGCATTCGACTTTGCGATCCTTGATGCCATAGCCACAGGTATGCGAACACTTGGACCACTCGCCCACCTCCCAGCGCACAGGGCAATCAAGCACATTGCAATACTGTCGATCCGCTGGCGGTGGCTGTGGGCACATGCTATTTGGCACTACCATAGTGTTCTCACCACCTCGTGTCACTTCATGGATGCACTGCACCTCACGTGTCTTGATGCCAATGCCGCAGCTCTTGGAGCACGGCGTATAATCCGAATAATTCCAACGTGGCGGACACGGACGATCGTTACAGGTGCGCACACGTGCCTCGGGCTTCGATTCAGGTGAGCAGAGGAAGGGTGAAACCACTCGGCCATTGTCCTCCCGCACACAAGTAATGATCAGCTCCTCGACGCCACCCAGACACGAGGCACTGCACGAGGTGTAGCCCTGTTCGCGCCACACGTACGTTTTGCCCGGCTCTGAAACGCCCACCTTGATGGAATCCCGTGGAAACTGGTCGTCATAGCCGTGCGAGGGTAGCATGCAAGGTTCCTCAACGCAACGCTCTACCTCATCGTGTGGCTTGGTGCCCTCACACAACGAGTCATTCACAGTGGGCACCGTGCGTGAATATTCCAAATAGATTTTGCATTTATATGCACGACGACGGATGCCCTCGCCACATGTGACACTGCAGGGTGACCAGTCCGTGTCCTTGATGAAGCTGCAAGGCATAAAGAGCAAGAGCAAGAGCACAAATCAAATAACTAATAAAAGCTACTATTCGTAATACTAGAATTTAATACCAATAAAATTACATTGTTTATTTGTAACTGTACACTCGCACTATAAACTATATGGAGTTCACAGTGTTCTCTGTGCGTTCTCTTAAACAAAAGAACCAATTTCAGTCATGTCAAACTTGCAATACACTGCAAACTACACACACGACACCCACACACACACACACACACTCTTAAACTCAAACGTACATACGCGCGCGCTAAACAAATTCCATGCAACAATAGTCACAACCACGCTTTACACATTGTATTTCATTTCATGCCACGACAGCATCCACGCTCCACCCCCCCTCCACTCCTCTTCATATCACACTCCTATAGCCTCGACTACTGTGCTTGGTATTTATTAAACCGCCTTGCTCTGGCATAGCCCCAAAAAGTATGCAATGCATTTTGACCAATTCTATTTGTGCCCTGTAACACGCTGTGTGAAGGTAATAATGACATTTATATTAATATAGTGGCCATCTAGACTATATCTGTAAAACCCTGACTTTGAGTTAGATAAAAGATTTATTTTTATGCGCTAAAATTTTTAAGAAAATCTAATATCTATGATACAGGACTATCTATAAACAGTAGATTATTTTTCTGAATTTAAAAGATATACAAATATAATTTATTAAAAGTAAATTAGAAAGATGAAAGTTATACATGTTATAATAATAAAACTGATAAGTTCATTGTATGCTACATAAAAGCAACAATTAATGAAACTTAAAATTTAAATAAAGTAAAGTCAAAGGTTTAAAATTTTAGTGTTTTAATAAAGATTTATACTGTTCCTTCACCATAATAATTTAAAATAAGTAATCAGTTTAACAAATTCAATAAATAAATCAAGTTAAGACCAATTATATAATTTAACGCACAAAAAAACCTTTTAGATTTAGTAAAACTACAGGGTATTCATAACTCGCATTGCTCTAAATTAAATTATTCTTAGTTGTTGGTACTGCTATGGTTGTTTGTGTTATTGGACATTGTTTGTTGTTAGCCGAAGTGGTTTTTATGGTCACATTGACAGTCAATAGAAGAGCTTGACATAGCGCATAGTTTTCTGACCGCTCACACGTAACGCGCCTGGGTCAAATTTCGCCCCTACCCACGACTAGCGAGAAGCTCACCCGGGGGGTTGTCGTCATTTATTGATTTGTAGTCAAATTGTAGCTGTCACCACTAGAGTGAGCGCCAGAGTCAGAGTCAGAGTCATAGTCGAAGCACCACCAACACCACATCATGGGCATTAAAATGGCGCCAATGTTACAGCATCTGCAGAGCGACGCGTGGAGCAACTTCATATATATTGGTATGTACATATATAGGGTCCAAAGTAGGTCGAGCGACCCGTTGCTGACGGCGCCCATTGTTCTTGCCCGTTGCTCATACGCCGCGTAGGCCAAGTGCCAGCCAAAAAACCAAAAACGTTTGAAAGTTTGTTTGCGATTTTTGCTGTTGTTATGTTTTGTCAACTACCCTTACTTATAGGGTAATATGAATTATATACAATATTTTTGTACTTGCTTAAACTTGTATTTAATTTCTTACTAAATAATGTTTATTTGTGCACTTAGTTGTTGAGTTTAAAACAAATCTACCTCTTTTAAAGACAGTGCCATTTTCTACAGCTATCATACATACTTTAACTCCCAAACTTTCATTCTCAAAAAGTTGCCATTTTGATCGGCGAATTCGTATAGTTTAAAATTCAAGAAAGCGTATCAAATATTCTTTTTGACAGCGATAACCTTTAAGGTTTTCTTTATTTTTTTTTTATTTGTCTGGCGCGTCGCCAGCGCATCTCCTTGTGGCCATTATTGTTGCCAAACAGAGGCCAAGGTTTTTCGGCGGCATCAAGACGCGACTTGATGGCGTCAGGCGACAGGCCGCCAATAGTTTCAGTTTTTAGTGCCATAATATTATACTATACGATATGGTATATAAAATATATATTTTTTTCAAGTTAGACGATGGCCTTTTTCCGTCGGCAGTTTGTTGCCTCAATGGCATTATATATTTTTTTGCAAGTGCCTGAATCTTGGGTCAATGCACGCGGGATTGTGCGAGGACCTTTAAATCTTTAGACATTTCTTAAGTTAATAATTCAAATTGGGCAACATTTAATGAACAAACTATTGTGTTTTTGCGGAAATTAGGTTCAATGAGATACACGTTATTCGATTGCCTATTAGGGCTCATTCCAAATGGCACTGACTTATTGATCAAACGGGCCACTTAACTGATAAGACGATAAGGTTGCTCAGTCCGAAATGTTTGGGGAATAATGCGGTACAGGAAATGTGAACCAGCCAATTGACTACTTAAACAGCCAACTATGAAATCCCAATAAAACTCGAACAATTCTGTCTCATTCCAAGTAACTGTGTGTTTACATTGACTAATTTGGCTGTAGATTTATAAATAAGTAGAAGGAACTGTTATGTGCAGTGGGTGCTCAACCAGACTTTTTAATACCCAGGATCTTTAAAACATCCACATTCAGCTGAAGGGAAAACTGGCATAGTTTGTCAGTGATTTAAAACTCTTTATTTAATTTTTCATTCTATTTTTTACCAACTGCATTGTCAATTCATAACATCCACTGTCTGATTAATATATACCCAGGGTATTTACGAACTGGAGCGACTCAAGTACTGCCCTAATCAAAGCAGTAATTTATTATTTGTTCTACGTTTGGGTATTCCCCATATACCAATTAACAGTTAAAAGCATTTGATTTAGCTGGCTTCTAACGATTTCATTAGATGTTCCTATTGACTGTACTCATGGCAGCTAATTAAAGTGTAGGTTTTGTTTTCTCACTCACTGTTGCTACTTTATCGCTTTGCAATAAACATCATCATCATCATCATCAGCAGCAGCAACAAAGCAACAGCAGCACTTTAATTGTCATTAGGCGCACTTCACTGTACTTACAACCTACTTGAGTCATCCATATTGCCGTTGTTGTTGTTGTCGTTGTTGTTGCCACTGCTGATGATGTCGATGTCGATGTTGATAGCCTTAATTTTAGGTGTCGACACTGCTGAAGGACATTACGTGGCTACGACCAGAGTGTAGTTGGTTCGTGGAAGCCAAGTGCTTAAGTAGATGGCCTAAAGCTCAAGGCACAGAACTCCCAACAGAGTTGCCACAGTCGAGAGAGAGAGACGTTTGTATGTCAAGTTGCTCTACAAGTCAAGACGGCTTCTCTTAGCCACTTAGATTGTTACGCATGTAACCAAGCTCAGCACTGACTGAAATGTCTTGCCAATTTCAAACTTTAAGTGAGTTGAACGGAGTGGAAAGGCTACAGTAGAGTTTGCTCGACTGCGGGAGGCCTAATACACAAAAATGTCTACTCTACCAAAATGAACCCTTATGTAGTTCCCTCTTTTGCCTACTCACGTTGGATCCAGCGACGCTCCCTCTGTTCCTCCATTGGCTCCATCACGAGCATTGCTATTGTAATTTTTAGTGGAGCTGCCGCTCATGAGCCTCATAGTTCGTGGTTCCTCTTGCGTCTCATGATGCAGACGACTCTGTGTGTGATGTGCATAGCGCAGCGGTTGATCGGCATAAGTTGGCGCATCTTCAGTGTCCTGGCCAGATTCCAGATCCTCCACTTCTTCGGCCTCATCGTCGGCATCCTCATCATCGTCATCGTCATCAATTTCAGAGCTGTCCATGTGTCGCTCCGAGCGCTATAAGAAGATTACACGGCTTTAAATAAGCTAAAATGTACGCTTGACACTCGTTACTTGTGTTTACCTCATTTAGGGACCGACTGCTGCCCACGATGATGGTGCCACCGCCCTTTGTTCCACCGCTTCCACCAAGGCCACCGCCTCCTCCACCACCATCACAATGGATGCCCGTGGCACATTGCTGCATGCTGCCCGGTTTTGTGAGGGGATCACATTTGGCACTAAGGCTGCCATCCGTCGATTTGCACTCAACGCCACGCATTTGAATGCCCTGTCCGCACGAAACGGAGCACTGCAAGAAAGAGACAGAAAAAGAAAGGGAAAGTGAGAGTCTGAGCGAGAGAGCGCACATCCATAAGCGTTATAAATTATTGCAATATGTTTTACTGAGGGCCAATAAAAATTCATTTGTTTGCACAAAAGCTGACGCCCCGTCATGACGAAGTGCTGTCGTGAAAATATGAAAAGTGAAAGTTTCCAGCAGCAGCATCGTCAAAAATGAACACTTTCACAGCAGTATCCTTTCCCTGCTCTATATCCTTGTCGAGCTCAGTACGTGCACGCGCCCACGCATACTAATGCAAATTTTTTCCCCATATTGTTTGCTTGTTTTTGTCAGTGGTCTATGGACACCACGTGGCGTATGCGTAACGTCGTACCCCCCAACGAGACGCCTACCTTCTCGCTCACCCTCAGCCGCTTTCTCTCGCACTTTACTCATTTTAATGGCGCTTAATTTTGTGGCATATATGTACTTATTTTATTAATGTGCAAAAACATTAAATGGGCTTTTTTTTTAATAGGCTCACTCAATAGGTTTGGTGGTGGTCGTGTTGGTTGAGTGGATCTTTTTCATTTCATCTCGTGTGTGTGTGTGTTCCATTAACATGCATATGCCTCTTAAAGCCGTTAAATGTTTGGCAATAATAAGCAAAGTTTTCTTCTCATAATTTTGGGGGATTTTATTTTGTTTGCTTTTAGTTCATAAAGTCCTTTTATAGGCTAAAGTTGAGCTCATTATTTTCATCAAACATTGTAATCCACTTTTGCATTAAAAGCCATCAAAATTACCCTGACAAAGTACTTTCTTTTGCCCACAGTTAAAGTGCCTGGCAAATGTATGTGCACACCAGTCAACACCTCAACTCGAAAAAAGTGTAAAACAAACAAAAAACAATTTAAAGCAACATTAAGTAACATTTAGCCAAAAAACCAAAAAAAAAATAAGGAAAACGCAAACTCATGACAATTCAATTAAGCAGCACATAAACTTGACACCACGGGCAAGCCTCTTAGACACCCCTCAATGCCCGCAATACCTAACACGACCCTACATCCCCAAGTCTTTGCTCACCTTTTTCTACAAAAACCAAAGAAATCGAGGCGTACATTAATAAACTTGCACTTTAAATGAACAGCAAAAGTGCTGAAGCCGCAAAGGGGTGTTGCGCCCCTAACTAGGGACTAGGGGGGTACAGGGTCACAGGAAATAGGTACGAGTACTGAGACTGGGTGAAACTTGCGGCCAGACGAACTTAAGCAGCAGCAGGAACGACCGACGGGTTGATTAAGTTGTATGGCCATGTTACCGGGAAGAGGCTTCAGTCTCGAGTCTTCAGTCTTCAGTCTGGCGGCTTATTACGACCCGCCAAGCAAAGTAAATTGCAAAAAACACCACAAGCGATTCATTTAAAACTAACACACCGACTAGCAAATACTCTTATTAATTTTAGGTTTCTTTTTAAACTGGTTTGAAATTAAAAATAATCAAGCTGAAAGTTTCTAAGTGAAATTTAATGATTGTTTGGTGACTAAGTGATAAATTTGTGATCAAATATTAACGATTGAAAACATAAGTTGAGTTTGATTGAGTAAAGGTTCAACATTAAGTGAGTGATAGATAGCTCTAATTGATTACTCAAACTGTTTTGATTGTTAATTGGGTTTAATTAATGCCTAATGATTGATATGATCAGATATAATCTGATAAATTAGATATAATAATTAAAATGGCCATAAATATAACAACAAATACAATGAAATATGAAATTGATTGATAAAACATTATTAAGTCAAGGATTTTTTTTTTTTATTATTATTTAATGATATTTTATACCTGGGAATTTTACTGAATATATTATTGTAATTAATTAATAATTAATAATTAATGTAATTAATTAATGGATAAAAGGAGAATATTTTGTTGAATATGTCAATATCAATTTTAATGTCAATTTCACAATTTAAATATATTTTAAATCTATTACAATCATGTATTGTTTAGGTATTTATAGATTAACGCAGAGTTTTTAATAAATATTCATCGATTTTATTAGGAGGAGTGAAAAGGTATACATCTGACTTCAATCAGATATAACTCCCTATGCTATAGCTTCAAAGTTTCTACTACTGTTTTCTGGCTTACCTAAGAGGCTACACAAATAAACTTGAATGTTGGCTATTCCTGTTTAGAGTATATTATGAAGCAAATAGCCGTCTACACATTTAGCTAAGTATACACTTTGGCCAGACGTTGCCTCCACGTCAACGTCTCAGTCGTGGTCTTCATTCACTTTCCCCCTTTCCCCCTTTCCCACTTCCCTCCAAACCCCCACTATCGCCTTCGTTCTCGTCTCTTTTCAGTCTAGTTTGGCAGCAAAGTGCATGATTATTACACGAGTTCTTGTTAGTGTTGTTGGTAGTACTTACGCCGGTCCAGTCCTCCACTTCCCAGTGCGGACACTCCTCGATAATGCAGATCTCTTGTGTTGGCGGCTTTGGAGGGCGGCACATAATATCTGCAACCTGTTACCACAACGAGCCAGCAAAAGGTGAATTACACAAGAACACAGAAACAGAAGGAAGAGGAAAAAAAAGTGTGAGAAAAACATGGTAATAATATGTCTGTATGTCAGACAGTTGCCCAGTTTGCCACTTTATATGCAAAAATTAGCAACGTTTAAAAGTGGGTGGACTAGCCCTTTTTTCGGTAATAGCCACTTTCATTCAACTAGCTTTTTTTCTTCTTTTTTTTTGGGGCCATACTTGCACTTACCCTCGTTTTTATGCCGTTAGTCTCCTCGGCACAGACAACCATCCGTTCACGGTAGCCGTGTCCACAGAGGCGACTGCAAGTGCTCCAATCGTCGGTTATCCAACTGCGGAAGAGGCGGACAAGTGGTTAAACTACAGGAATATATATACACTAAATATATATATGTATATCTGGTGTAATATACTATCTAGCTACGAGGGCGTTTTCAGCTGAATTAGTTACACTAAATTGTTTCCAAAACAAGTTGCCTGTTGACCGCCTCTGCGGTTCTGGCCAAAAACGAAGTAAACGCCCCCTTGTTGGACACTAAAGTGCATAGCATTTAATGCTGAAAGATTAGCTAGATGAATCACACGCTTCAGATGATTAGCTGAATAGACTCTTGAGTTTAAAGAGATTTGCAGCTACTCGAAAAGATTCGCTAAAAATTAAAAAAAATCTGTTTCTAACAGCGATGAACAGTTCTTAAAGTTTCAATAAAATTTGAATTTTAAATCGTTCCTAAAACTAAGCTAGAACCATTTAAATTTATAGATTTGAAAGTAACACTTAGTTGGAGTAAAAAATCTTTATTTTTTAGTTCAAATTATTACTTAGCCTGCCGGCAATTTAGCAACTATAAAATTTGTATAATATGCACTAATTTCCCTGGCATATCGTCTTTGGCATTCGTTTAGACAGTTGCCCCAGCCAGCTATTAACTGAACTCCCCAAAGTTGCAGCAAGCGATGCCAAAACTGAAACCTCAAGACAGCCAAAATCACAGGCAATAATTGATGTCCCAACCGGCGTTGGCCCAAAGCTGCGAACAGCAATAAACAGACGTGAAAGCCAAAAAGTAACACAAACAGGACTCCAAGTGCCACAGCCTAAAAAGCACAACGAACAAATACCCTATAAACATTAACTGATGCAGAAGCTAAATAATTATTATTTAATTTATTTTTAAAGTAATTAAAAAATATTTTAAAATTAAAAAAATATTATTAAAAATTTTTGTTTAAAATTAGTTCAAATAATTTAACTATTATTCCTCTTCCTAAATCTAGGCAGACAATCAAATTATACCCACACAGACGCCCACTTGGACTCAGTTATACTAAGTTATATATACATCTACATAATATACCATACAACCAACAGCTTTTAGCTATTTCTATGGTTACAGGGTATCGCAAAAAGGAAAACCGAAAACAACAATGGACAACCGCAAAGAGCGGAGATTAGAATTTGAGGCGTTGGGCGCGAGACACTCGCAAAATTGGCGTAAACTTTCAGCTAAGTTTGCCATGGTTTGGTTGTGGGTTCCTGGGCTTCTGGGTTGTGGGTTACTGGTTTGTGGGTTTGGCTTTCGGGTTTGAAAATGTCACAAAACGATAAATAAGCGGGGAAAGACTGAGAACGACAAGGACAATGTAGAAGGAGCCTGAAGCCAAGCACAATTACAAATACACAGACTCTGACTCAGGATCTGGCACTGTCTCTGACTCTGTCGCTGGCTCAGACGTCACTCTGGGTCCGATAATAGAGACGGGGTAGGCAATCAAAACGTGCGCACGATAACCGACGCCATTTAAATTGATAGCTGGCCAGGTGGACTACGGTAACTTTGGGGAGTTTTGGAGTGTTCGGTGTGGTTTGAGTGGTTGGGGTGGTTGGGCTAAATGGAAGTTGGGGATCGCTGCCTTGGGGAGTTGTCGCGCCCAGAACAGTGGGCTGTACTTACCGCGGCGGACAGCTGTGTGTATTACATGGCACAACCGATGGCTCCGGGCGATTAGCAACGCTGCAGAGCGTCTCATCGACATCAGCGCCAGTTAGACGATTCCGGCATATAGGACGAGACATTTTGTAACCTAAAGCGAGAAAGAGAGGCACACAACGTTAGTAAAAAGGCGAAAAAAAATCTAAAAAAAAAATAAAAAAGCTAAAAAACAGAAAAAGACAAAATTCGAAATGGCATTTTTCAGGCAGACAAGCGACCGTTTGCTGCATTTGAAAATCAATAAAAGTCAGAAAGGCTTTTAGTGGGTTTGAGTTAGGGTTCAATGCGGGTGGCTCTCGGGTGGTTCTGTGCAACTTTAATGTCACTGAGGCACTTAAGACAGTCACGAACACACGGTAATGCTATTGAACACGTTGCAGCAGCAGCAGCAGCTGTAGAAGACCTTAACACAATGCTCTTTCAATTATTTTGTAGGGATTAAAATTTACCAAAAATCTATAGAAGTGAAGCTAAAAGTACTGTATATTACAATTACAGTTTTAAATATTTTTTATGAAAAAAAAAAAACAATTAAATAATTAATGCTTTATATAACAAGCCTATTTTATCTTATAAATTTCTTTATTATATTTTCTAATTTTTATATTTTAAGACGATTTATTTATTATAGTAAAATTTTAGTACTTGTACATATTTCTTAGATATTTTTCTAAACCATATATGACCCCTCAATGGGTTAAGTTTATAGAAACAAATGGACGACAGTGAATTTCGAGCTAGGTCAAGCGATATTTCCTTTGCAGAACCTAAAAGCACAACCGGAAATTGGCAGAGCAAACATACAGAGAGCCAGAGGGGAAACCCAAAGATTGTGAGTGAAAAAGAAGTAGAAGAAGGGACTGAATTGGGGAGGATGGGAAGAGGTCACACAATGCATAATGCCATAACGATCTGTCAGTTTGAAAAATAGTTGGAAGCTGGTCTCGCATTCAGTTGTAAATAGTCCCCAAACGCACAGATGCTACGCCGATTTTCAGCTATTGAATTTTGCTTATAAGCTTCATTGTGTGCGCTCTGGCAACGTCATCGTCATCGTCATCCTTATCGTTATCCATAGTCTTCATACTACCCACTCTCCCCCTCCCTCTCATAGTTGCTTCCATTTGCTACTTCAGATTTTTCGTACTCCTTCTGCGTATTCATGACACAATTGGCTTAAGGCAATTGGTAATATCCTCTCTTGGCATTTATGTCAATTGTTGTAACACAAAAAGTCGACTTCACGGCACGAGTAAAAGAGACGGCAAAAGAATGTGCGAGGGAGACAAAGTTATAGCTGTATGTGGCATATGTTGCATAGCTTTTGCTAGCTCAAATCAGACACAACTCAGCACGAAACTTCGATGAGTAGATTTAGGAATCTCACTCTCTGTCTCTCTCTGTCTCTCTGCTCTTTGCTCACAGCATGTTGTCCTTAATATAATAAGCTCTCGTAGCTTATTGTCGTTAATAATAATAATTTATTGTGAAGCGGAAATGTTAATGCTCAGTGCAGATTTCTTAAGCAGAAGTTCATGTAATCAAAGTGAATTGGAATTGGAATTTATTTATAAGCTAAGAATAAATCCAACAAACGCTCTACGCTTTACTCTAAATAAAACAATGACAAATCAAATGATATCTTCATTGCAATTACACACTGAGTGGGGAAACTATATTACTTTCCGTGAGTGCTTAAAAGACTCAGCCAGAACTATACTTAACCTACATATAAACGATCATTAAGTGCCTTTAATTAAGTGCACAGAAACTTGGAAAAGTTGATTATCAATTGGTTTCTTTTGGAGCCATGTCACGTACATGTGACATGTCGAATGAGTGCAACGGACACTTGTGAGTACTGAGCCAAATATGTATAATTCGACATAATTGATTAGCTGAAAATGTGCGCAATTATGAGACGTTGATGTCGATAGGTAAAAATAAAATTCATGTAGTACAAGTACAAGCAGCTAAATGGGCACTCGTGTTGGGTACGTTAATGTGGGTGACCCCTGTAGGGAGACGCCCATAAAGTGAAACAACTGAACCAACTGAACTTGACATTTAAGTGACATGTGAGGTGAAGCAGCGAAGCAGCGCTAAAATGTAATTAAGGAAACGCAAAAGGCAAACTTAAGAGGCTACAAAGTGGGCGAGTCAGTTTTCTCTGGTCCTACTCTGGGAATAGGCAATAGTGTAACACCCACTTTGTGGAGCTAGCTAAACGATATTGCAATTAAAATTGAAAAACAAATTGATTTTACCATTTGCAGCAGACGTGCAGGATAATGACTAAGTAAACCGGTTGCCAGCACTCGAATATTGTCGGAAATTAACAAGCCCCCCAATAACAATCCCTATTCCATGCCATTCCCTATACCAATACCAATTCCACGCCCAAGCTGAGTTCTGTCCACCCACAATGGCCTGACATTTATCAAGCAGCAAACCGATTATTCCAGTTCGAATTTTTGACGGCCTAATGGCCGAAAAAGCTAACGCAAAGTTCATTAAAAATGCATGAGGACAGCAAAAATGAGTGTAGTCAAAAGTTTGTTCTTCACTATGTCTACCCCTCTCTTTCTCTCTCTCTCTCTCTTTCTTTCGCTTTCTGTCATGCTCGCTGTCAGTTGAGAGGCGGACTTCATAATATTTGTTTTGGTTTAACGCCATCGTTGTCATTAACTCTTGCGTGTTCCAAAAATTTGTCAATTCAAAATTTGTTAGCCATCGATTTGCGTTTTTTGGATTAATTACCATTTAAGTAAATTTCATTTTAAACTTATTACTCTAAAGCCTGTTATTAAAAGCTATAATGACAATTAAAAACGATAATTTTTAAAACAAATTGACATTTATCCACTTTGCTCGGATTATAAGCGGTTTAATAAAGCTAGTTTTATAAAAACTATATTAAACTATATTAAAACACTTTTCAGATCCCTCTACTACTCTCTTTCTCCAGCCGTACCCCTTTCGAGCTTTAAACGTGTTTCTTAATTAAATTAGCAACTGCGATTAGTCACTTTGACAACTAAGAAAGGCCTACAAATTAGGAAAAAACTTTATAAATGAATAAACATTTGTCTTAAATATTTTTAGTAGAATTTTCTGCTGGTGAAATCAAAAGAAACAAGAAATAAACTTAATCAGGTTGGAAAACAAGCCTTGAATTTCAGTTATTTATTCATCAAGATGGTAGAAGATAGAAGGAAAGCCTGTGATTTTCTGCTATACTAATGAGCTCTCATCTTGCACAGTTAGATGGTAATCAGTGCAACACCAAGTTACCTCATGTTGTGCGCACAAACACACACACACCCACACAGGCACACACTTGAACACTTGTACACTAATACACTTGAAAAAGTTGTTTCTGTGGCGAAACCCGAAGCGGAAAACTTCTAACTCGACTTGCAGGCAAATTTATGAAGCCCGTGTGTTGAAAGTACAACTTAACCTTAGGTTGAGTCGTAGGCTAATCGAGAAACTTTAGTTTCAAATATATATTAGTTGGTTGAGACTATCAATCATACGACAACAGACGTACCTACATAGACTAGCCGAAACTTTAAGCAGTTTTCAACAACAATTTTGGGGAATTGGGTTTGGGAACAAAAATGGAAATGGGAATGGGAATGGGAATGGAAAGCAACTGCCACTCGATTACCATGCAAACATTCAATCGAAACAAATTCCAATTCAATGAAAATAAATGAGCACGACAAATGGCTGCTTTCTCCACAAACTCACACACATAGGCACATCTACGTGTGTATATGTAGATGGCAAAAAAAGGAACGTAAAAAATTTGACAGCATTTTTCGCGTTGGGGTTGAGTTAAGGGAGCTTGGGGAGGGGATAAAAGATTACAAACGGCAGCCAGGCACGCCAATGCCTGAGGCAATGTTCTTGACATATTCCACTTGTTTATTTACACTAGAGACTAGCAGCAGAGTGAGACAGTGACAGTGGGAACGAGAGAGAGTATAAACTCATGACTTACAACTACATAAGTACACATACATAAGAACTAAAGACAGGGCAGAAGGACCTGAAAAAGACACAACAAAAAAAAAAACAAATAGCAGAAAAAAAGTAGAAAAGGACTTACCGCCGCCGCAGGTGACAGAGCATTGCGACATCGGTGCCATCTCCCAATAATAGAGCGGTTGTGAACAGGAGTTGCCATCGCCTCCGCAAACGCCGCATCCATCAATTTTCTTCGTTGAGCCTATTTTCAAATCGCAGCCGACGCGCTGCAAGTAGACGAAGAGAAAAAAGACAAGAAAATGCGGTAAGAAAAGGAGAAAATGTTTAGAAAATGCGAGGAGATGAGGGGGCGATGACAGACGAGCCAACCAACGAGGAAAAGACAACAAAAATAGGTAGGAAAACAAATAAAAATGCTACGTAAATAAGTGTAAATCAACTGTTAGCGGTATCATATCGTAACCTATTGGCAAACAAACACACACACAGTTCCACATATACGTATACTTACAGCTGTAATAAATAAAATATGGAAATCAATGAGAATTCGTTGCATAAGCTCAGGCGCGCAACACAAATACAAACACAAACACAAGCACAGATACTTATCGTATCTACTTATGATGTATCTACTTGCCTGAGTAGATGGGTGTGTAAATGTGTGTTAGTTTGTGTGCATGTGTGCTGTATCTATGCAGCTGGTGCCTCTTGGCACTTGCCACTGTTGAAAGAACTCAAGAGTTCTCTCTTTGCCACTCATTGCCACACGTACTTATGTTATTTAAGAAATTTACTAGCTTGTTCTTTGATATGTTGGAATAGTCAGCAAACATGTTGATAAGACACACTTTACTGATCTTTTAAGTCTATACCAGCGATGACTTAATCTCGAATTTACTACGCTTCTAAGCTGATTTTTAAGAAGTCCTGTGGGGCAATTTTATATTGAGTTAGTGCTTGGTCCAAGCTAGATACTCAATAGTTCTTTTAGAGCTCTCTGTTTAGGCTACTTTAAGTTTAATTTAAGCAATTATTATTTTCAAACTTTAAAGAAAATAATATAAAAAACTTTTATTCAATTATTTGTCGAAAATTTTCATTTAATTATTTAAACCATTTAATTTAAATGATTTAAATCATAAGCCCAAAACATCCTGTAATCAGATTTAAGTGCTTAACATTTGAGCTCAATGTTGGTGTGGATTTAACAATTTTAAACAATGTTTATGACCAATTTTATCTGTTAATTAAGCGCGTTAACTATCAAAAACTTTATTAAGACTATAAACTTTTAATTTGATACAAATATGCTTCCTTAAAAATATACTCAAACCTCGTCTTACCACTTCTAACCCAATTCTTGCTAAGTTCATACTCTAAATCACTTTTCTCATCGTGGTTTTTGAATTCTAAGAAACTCCGAAGAGCAAGTGACAGACGTCATTTTAGTAACTAATCCAGTGTACTAAAAAACAAAATACATGGGATCTGTACCCATGTCAAGATCTCCAGAAAGAAATCTGTTGTGGTTATACGTATGTGTGGGGGTGTGTACAGTGTGTGTGTGTGTGACTTTAGGTTTAAACCACACGACAAACAGACATTGGCGAGAATAAACCCGCGGGCCGCATTAAAACCCACAAACTGGCAACTAGCTATTTGATTTATTTCCAACAGATATACAAAAGCATTGCCTATATAGACATATATATAGATGAGTGTGTGTGTGTGTGTGTGTAATTGTGGCAGCTGCTGTAGCATCCACATACACTCTTGTGGCGCCCCCTGGCGACAACTCCTGCGGGGCCCGACGGCAACAAATAAAACACAACGTAAACCACATGACATATTGGCGTTTATTACAACAAATTGGGGTGACGATTTGGCGGCATTACAAAAGCAGCGACGGCGACAGCGCGAAACTAGGCAAAAGTCGGATAAGACGCAACACCAATACACACGGAGACACACACGCAAACACACTCGCACACACACTCACAGGCACACACTCGAAACAAATTGAACTGAAACTCAAACAAACCATGGAAAGTGGTGTAAAGAGAGAGGGGGGTGGGGCATATGTAGGCCCTAGTGATAGAAAGGGAAAGAGATCTGGAGGCGCAGCCGTTGCCAGCTTTAATGCGACCACGTTAGCAGCTACCTCTGCCTCCTCTTCTTCTACACACTCTGCTTCTTCAGTCTCCACTTGTTCTTTTTGTTACTCTTGTTTTCTGCTCTTGTCGCCAACTTCGTTTGACATTATTGCAGTTGTAAAACAACGAGGTGAGCAACAAAAGTTATGTAAATAACTTTTAAAAACTGTTTAAAATAAATTCGATAAATTGACATTTTTAGGCAGAAATCAGAAGTTAATTAAATTAAACTAAAATGTATTAAACTAAACTAAATGTATTATACTATTCTACAACTATTTGTCTATTCTTCTCAAAATGAAATTTTAAATGTTTTAATAAAGTTCATAAAAACAATTAATAAACCAATTTATATAATGAAAAAAAAATGCAATAAAACAAAAATAAAATACTTTTTCAATATTTAATTTAAATTTAAAAAAAAATCCACAATGTAAGAAATTTTGTTGAGGCTTGAACTAAAGTTAAATAAATTAAAATTTGTAATTCAAGGAATTTGCGCTACTTTTGTTGCTAATTAAGGTATAATATCGTCGTAGTAATTGCATTGACAAAGTTCGCTATCAAAACGGCTAAAGCTAAGAGGGGGACAGCAGAGTAGGAGTTGGAAAGAGAGAGCGAGAAAGAGAGAGAGAGAGAGAGAGTTAAATAAAACGCAGTGAAACATTTCATGGCATACTTTACAGCGCGAATTTCATTGCTGTGTTGACGGGTTTGGTTGCCTGAAGTGGCAAGAAACCCTGGCTGACAGCTAGTCCGCCCGAAGCAGGCTTTATTGGCATTTCAATGGTTGGCCTTTGACGGGCGAAGTTCTCTGCCACGCCGAGCCCTCTCCTACCTTTTGGCCATCTTTTGCCAGCCAAAACTCCATACCAACTTTATGATTTATTTATGCTCACAAGCATAATGATACAAAGGCGCTTGTGTTATGCAATCTGCATATATATGCATACGAAAGTATGTTTTACGCTGCATATGCAGGCAGCCAGGCAGGCAAGCAGTCAGGCAGTCAGCCAGGTGGCTTTTGTTTTTGCAATGCCCATGGTGGCATCATCCCACACCCGTATCCAGCGGTTGTGAAGTACTTGTAATTTATCATCTTTTAGTTTTGCAGCGCAGCTAAGTAGAATGATGTTCGACGCAGGCAGGAAGGAAGGAAGGAAGTTAACAAGCCTCTCACACACTCACACAAACACCCACACACATACACACAGTGAGTTTGGGAGGAAGGGGTTACGTATCTTGAACATTATGATTACATCGATAGTCGGGCGCTTACCTGACATTTGCCCTGTATGCACATATCCAAACTGCCGGAACGACAACGTGTACCATCCTGCACCCTCGCCGATAATTGCACAATGACACTCTGCTCATCATAATGCTCCGATTCCTCGGCATTACCGCCGGCCGATTCCGGTGAGACGTCTTCCGTGAGATGCGCCGGGTGTCCCCTGGGGAAGTATTATAATCATGTTTGAATAATATCACAATATACGTGATAGTTACGCTTGGTTAACTGTTCAACCTATGTTTTTAATTAGTTCGGCTTGTGTATAAATTATAAAGGCAAGTCTACGATCTACTCAATACTGCTTAATAATGAGTAGATAACTTTAAAGACACTACTGTTTTCTGCAAATATTTAAAAACTCCTACTGATATCAACTAAAGCATTTTGCAGCTCAAGTGCTTAGTATAAAAGGGGAATTAAGGAATCCCTGGACTCGGCCATAATTCTTGGTTTATCCATCGGGGGACACTTCTTGCATTTTGTACTCAAATTCCACTCTATTAGCATCGTTTTGCGTATGAGTATTTGAAACAAATCCCTTTGGCCAAGCGCTTCATTTGCAACTAAATTGCACAATTTTGACGCTTAGCACAAATGATTTATGGAGCCCGCATATGTGAATCGTGAGAGCGCAAAATGGAATGAATGCAAATTTATATATATATATACGGGGAGTAACCCAAATGGATTAACCGCAAAACTGGAAACCGCTAAAGCCACAAAAACCAAAACGGCTGCCACTAATTTTAACCGCAAATACAAACGAGTAGCGGATAAAAAAAAAGTGAAAACAGCTTTTTTATTGTGACGCTTAAAAAATGCACCAAACTGTGGGAAAAACTCGAGGTAGGGTGAAATTCCCAAAAGGGCAGCACTCATAATGAATAATGAGAGTACAAAAAAGAGCACTGCAGTTGGTCTGTTTAGTGTGGACTGCTAAAATACCCGTTAACTGCGTTGAAACTAAATTACATTATGTATGAAGCCTAAAAGTATGCAACAGTTTTAACGGGTGTATCTTAGACGAGCACTAATTGTTAGCGTTTCTATTTGTTTTTAGCTGCAACTCACCTGCATGTTAAGGCACAGGGTTCAACATAATCGTAGTGTGGCGTCCATTTGTACAGGGTGCCATCGTAGGGGACATCATTGTAGGCGGCACACTGGTTGGCACGGAAGTCCTGTTGCTCCGGACACGGTTGCATGTTGCAGATGCGATAACGTGCACTCTCACCGCGACAGTTGCCCGGCGTGCTGCAGCGTCGCATTTGTTGCATGATGCCGCCATCACAGGTACGGGAGCATGTTGACCAATCCGACCACGATGACCACTGACCGGATCCAGAACCAGCGCCAGATCCTGTTGCGCTATTCCCACCACCTTTAGCTCGTTTTTGTTGCTAAATATTTAATCAAGTGATTAGGATAAGAAATCAAGTAAATTAACAAAACACTTGCGTCACTAGTTGTACTCACTTCTAGTTCATTCTCCAAGTCGGATGCTGTGTTCCAGGTATCGTCAAACGCTTGACTTGCATTCAGTTTCTTACCCCATGCCGCGTGCGAGAGCAACAGGCAGAGGCTTATCTGAAAAATACAAGATACAAAAGAGGGTTGTTAATGCAAGTAAGTGAAGATAATAAGCTTCCAGTTTAAACTAATAGTTTCACTTAATTATATTTATTTGAATACTATTTTTAAAGTAGTCTGAAAACATTTTTAAAATTATCTTCATACAAATGTCTCTTAAATAACTAATTTTAAAATAATTTATAGTGAAGAAGGCAACTTAAGTAATCATACTTGAAGCCTTCTATAGATTCCACTTATCACAGTAAAGTCCATAAACTATTGAAATGAGGATCTATAAGGTAAATTATTCCGTCCGTCAAATTAAATGTTTCTATTTTAAAAATTTCAAACAAATAATTGAACAACTTAATTGAGCTTGTTCACAAATTCACTGGCTAATTTCGGTATCTCGATTAAAATCGACACGCGCATATTAAGCTGAAGCGAGTGGCATAGTCTTAAATATACCCAGCACAGCTAAACAATCAAGGTAAAGGTAGTTAAACTAAATAGAAAACAACACACACAAAGTGTCACCTGACTTTATTGGCATTTTAAGTTTAAGAGATGACTTTTATAACTGTATAAAATGTTGATCAACGCACGCGGCTTTCACGTGAGTCACGTTAACAATTTGCATTTTGTTTTTTTTATTTTTTATTTTCGACTGCGACTTTGCTTTTTATATCGAAGGCGCATTAACCTTAGGACACGCGTCACGTCTGCCTTTCGGGCATTGAAAACAATCTCGACTGGCGTGTCAAGGGTTATGCCAGAAGTGGTAGTGGTAGTGGCAGTAGGAGGGGAAGGGGCAGGGAAAGGAGCAGTGGTAGTGGGAGACTTTTGGGCGTGGACCATGCCATGTCATGTGTGCTGTTGCTGCCACTGCTTAATGGCGTGTCGTGCCCCATATGCCCCATGCCACATCCACTCATTTTTTTTTTGCGACAACACGTAATCGTGGGTTCAACTGGGTTAAGCGTTTTACGAAAATAGACTACCAAAAGAGTAGACAGTTCAGCTAAGTATTTACTTAAATGACAAAGCTCGGTTTACAACCACCATAAACTTTAGTGTCGAACACACAGGTCTTCCCAAGCCCGGTAGATTATTAAAAACGGTTGGTCCAATCGAAAAATAAATATTTAGCACTACATTTTTTAATTAATTTATACAAGTTGGTTGAAAGAATTTTTTAAAACAAGCAAAACAGAAAATAAATTACAATAATGTCAAGCCCCAAAATAAAAATCTGTTTTGAGATCAAGTTTTTTTTCCCTCAATTTTAAAAAAGAAAGTAATTTTAAAAGTCAGCACACTTTTCTGCAGTATTAAATCTAAACCACATTCCCTTCGAAATTTTCAAATCGATTTACCAAACAGAAAGTATCTCGTCATAAATAAGAAAAAGCTTAGGACAACTGCATTTAAAATTCTGCACTTTTTGTGCAACAACAGAAATTTCAAGACTTTGCAACTTTATATAAATTTATTATAGTAGTTGGCAATCGTGTATTAAGTGTTATTTCAATGTTATTTCTATCATTGTGAAATCTTTTCCAGCAATTAAACAGGCAAAAGGCCACAATAACTTGTAAACTAGCTGAAATGACCAGCGTTGACGTTGGCCACAAAAGCTGGCTTAACAACTTGTTTAGGACAATGGCAGCATCTGATCCTCTTAGCCTTCGGAACCAAACAATAAACAGCCGACATATGAACGGCTAATCTTAAAGGCAAATCAACGGCAAATGGACCACATCCCAAGGCTGAAAACAAATCGACAGCCAAGGAAACATTAAACACACACACATGTAGTCGGAAACCCAAACCACATAAATTGTCTTCTGCATGAAACATGATCCAACTATACGTATACGTATTTATATATAGAGTATACGCTTTGGCCTAAGACAAAACCATTTTATTGCAGTTTAGCAGGGATATGTAAAAACCCCATTTTAGCACACACACTAGGCGAGAAAGAGAGCAGGGGAGACAGTGAAAGAGAGGGCGAGTGTTAGACACACTGGCAGCAAGATAAAATGCCCGATAAAGCAAGTGTAGAGCAATAAAGGCTGTAAAAGCAAAGAAGCAAAAAAAAAACAGAGACACACACAAAACTCTTGGCAAAATCGGCGTAAAATCTCATATGTCCATCCATGCGGTTACAAAAGCTACTAAATTACTATTTAAGTATCTATTACCACGTTTCAAGTGTGTTTGAGTAAAGGTCCGACCCCGACTCTGATCACTCCACCTTTTAATGGAAAAAGCGACCCTTTTCAAGCCCAACATTGAGGGCATAATAAGTTCTTTGAAAAGCAGAAAAAGCTTTGAGAATTTTGTATATGACAGAAGAAAATTGTTTAAATTTTGTGGAAAAATTCCCAGTTGAATAAAAAGTGAAACAATAATAGTTACAAAATATTACAATCTAATTTTAAGAGTTATCTATGGAAAAGTTTAAAAAAAACTAATGAACCTCTGATAGTAATCTTAACAAAGTACTGTCACACGGTATATGAAAGTCTAGTTAACTCTACTAAAGCTTTGCTGGCTTGTTATATACACAAACATTAGAAAAACAAATAACCAAACTAAAGACTCGGCGCTGGTCACATGGCGGCAGGTGTACCCACTACGTACTACCTACCATTGTACAGGAAGTCGTCTGTTACTGTATGTGTGTGTGTGTTGGGGGGACGTAGGTGGGAAGAGTTGTAAGAGGCAACGGCATCTAGCTTGTTAAGGAAAAACATTAGCAAACAGCATTGGACGAGCACATTTTATGCGAATCCGGTAATTATTTATTTATGAGTTGAAGCAGTTTCAATAACTCACTTTGCCCCAAAACGTGGCACTTGCAACATACGTCAAATGTCGACTCGGCTTGCCTCACAACCTATCTAAGTGTGTGTGTGACTGTGTAACTGTGTGTGCCATGTTTATGTATGGGCTGTGAGTGCTATGCCCATCGTCCTCATCGTCGTCGTCGTCGTGCCAGGAAGTCATTGTAGGTAGTTAGTTAATGTGCACAGTGGTGCGAAAATTATGAATTTCTTTTATGCGCTCATTTGAAAGGTTAATGCTTAATGGTTTCCCGTTGTTTGCCCAAAACTCCGCATATATCAAAAAAGTAACTAAAATGAGCGATAACTCTTTGATTAACTCAAAGAGTGGGCAGCTGTTTTGAAGTATCTCAAAGTTACGGCTCATTAAATGGATATTGTTTACATCAAAATATGAAGAAAAATATATTTAAAAGATGTATGCGATGTGTTTAAGTTTAAGCTATTAAGCTAAAGTAGTGCTTGAATCCAAGTAACTTCAATTGTTATTAAATTTACATTGCCATAAAAATATAAAACAATTTTTTTGTCAACAAATTAAATCAATATTTTTATTGATTTGAAAATAAGTTAATAACGAATATATATTTATATTTATTTATTTTATTATACATTTTTTCTTCAACAGACTAAGCTTAAACTACATTTGTCTTTGGAATCCACTGAAGAATTTAATATTCCTTAAAACTCCATAAACTTTCAATTCAATTTTCAACATTTATAAATAAACTATCATAAAAATATTTGTACTATTTACAAACTATTATTGATAATCAATCACTGACAAGTGCTCCACCGTGCAGCGCCGTTGCCCAGTGAAGAGAGAGAAAAAAGACAGTCAAAGTCTATTTAGGAAAGTCATACACTTTGCCCGCAGGTGTGCGGAGGTGTCTGCAGGTGGATGTGGGTTTATGTAGGTATACTCCTATGGAGGCCTAGAACAGCTTCCCTACGATTCTTGAGGCAGGCAATTTTTGCATAAATGTCGAGAAATGGTTGGTTAGCTTCGGTTAGCAGAGGAGGGTTAAGGGTGAAGTGTTTGGGGGTTGAGCTTGAGGAGGATGCTGCCAAGTTGAGCTGAGACAAGAGCAGAAGAGAGAAGAATAGAGTAGAGAGGAGATAAGAGGAGACGAGAGCAGACAAGATATAAGCGACGTTCTCACTCAGTTGATTGTTTAGCATTGTAACTGTATCTACGTTGACTGGTTGTAGGTCGGGACATCTGAGTATATGAGTGTTTGTGTGTGTGAGTGTGTGTGTGTGTTCGTTCAGTTGGATAATGTGTCTGTTGCGTCACGTCAGTTATTTATTCAAAGCGACAGCAGGCACAAAACGTCAATGAGCGAAATTTTCCGTATGCGCATAAAGGTTGTACAATTTGCTGCCAATGTTAGGCATCCACAGGGGATGGCAGGGGCACGACAGGGGGATGGGAAAGGGGAACTATGACAAGCTGAAACAAAGGTAAAAACAACAACAATTGAAAGCTGCGCTAAACTTTTACAAGGAGTCGCCATGGCAACAACAATAAGCATTAGACAAGCTGCAAAGTCTGAGCCTCTTCTCCACTGACATGACAAGGGATGGATGGATGGATGGATAAATGGTTGAATGGCTGAATGTACGGATGGACAGATGGATGGTTGGATGGATTGTTTGGTTTTTTGACTGAAATTGAAGTTGGGGTTTATCCGGTTTGCCATGCTTGGGGTTGTTCGGGGCGTGAATTGATGATACGCTCGCTTTTGTCCAATATACCTTGTTTACCTGCCTGTTTTGAACGTCAGTCTACCTGTCCCAATGTCTGGCTGCCTTGCTGACTGCCTGTGCCTGTCTATCCATTTGACTGACATTACTTTGTCATTAATTTTCGATGGCAGCACTTAACACACATGCACCATAGGTCAAATGTCAGACGAAGCCTAAGCATCCCTTTGCCTTTTCCAACTAAAAATATAAAAGGTACTCGGTGACGTCAGCAGCGCTACGAAAATAATATTTGCACCTCTCACTCTTTGCTCTCTTCCAACTCTCTCTCTCTCTCTCTCTCGCTCTTAGTTTATTTATTTTTTAACACCCAGTCGCATTCTAATGCCATTTAACTGCTGTAAGTGGCCAAGAGCTTAGCTGTTGTTAACTGTTTCCGGTTTTGCAGCTCTTGTCGCGTCTCGTCACAATCTCTCACCCCATTTAATTGGCTGTCTCGCCGCCAAAAACTCCTAAGGCTTCCCATTCGTTTTGACCCCCAAGTTTTGCATTGCAACTGGTTTGCAATCGGGCTTAAAGTCAACTGCATTTAAATTAAATATAGGCACATTTCTACTACTATTTTCAAATCGTATATGAATTGAAAAACATAAAAAATAATTCTTCCTTAATTTAAAATATATTATAATTTATATATACTTTTTTTGAGTTCAAGTTTCCGCTTTATGAAAATGGCCTATTTTATTATTGTTTCCAAAGATTTATTCATTTATCTCGTGAGGAATAAATTATTTGAAACAAAAACAATACGATTATTACGATAGTTTTGCCAAATAAGTCAATAAACTCAAACTGAAACCAATAAAAATTTGCGGATATTACACGAATCCGTTTGAAATTTATACACATGACTCATGCAGGTTTTAGATATTTTTGCCCCCAATATAAACTGCTCTGAACTTTGGCCAAAAGCCTAAAAACCAGTTGGAAAAATAAAAAGGAAATATATAAAAACCGAGCATATTTTTTTGATGCCAACAAAAACTTTGTCAATAAATATCCATCGATAGCGAGTCAAAGGCGCGAGTAATCAATTGGTATGATTGGTGGCGGAGGGCAGTACGGGGAGCGATTGGGTTCGGAAAGTGAATGACAATAACAAAAGATGAGACAGGAAGTCTTTTGCGATGGGGAATCGCTTTTGTTTCCCGTCAAGTTGTCGATTGAAGGCTCTTCGTGCTGCTTTGCATGTCCTGCAGTCATTAACTCAAAAATGGAATCGAAATGAATTGAAATAAAATGCACGAATTTCACAGGATAGTTTACGGCGACAACTATAGCAATGGCAGGGCAGCAGCAGCAACATGAACTCAATGTTGTCGAGACGAATCCTGTCGTCAGATATCCCCACGAATGGGTTACACGAGAGTGTTACAAAATTGAATGCCAGTGCTACATGACAAACGGTCAAAAAGAGAGGCAGAAAGAGAGCGAGAGATGGAGAGGGATTGAGAGGTATATAGTGAGAAAGTGAAAGAGACAGACTGAACGAGAGAAACAGAAACAAGTAGCGAACGAACCGACTATAAAAGTCCCTTTGTCATAAAAGGCCCATAAGAATATAAAAAATATATTTTGAGATTCAAATTAAGATATAATAAATAGTAGTAGTAGTAAAATAGTAGTGCTATAGTAGTGTATAGTAAAATAGTAGTGCTAAAATAGTAGTAGTGTTAAATTGATTCAGTTCTGATTGGATATTCATATTTTATACTACTATTTTAGTACTACTACTACTACTACTACTACTACTACTACTACTACTACTACTGCTACTACTACTGCTACTACTGCTACCACTACTACTACTACTACTACTACTACTACTACTACTACTACTACTACTACTACTACTACTACTACTACTACTACTACTGCTACTACTACTGCTACTACTACTACTACTACTACTACTACTACTACTACTACTACTACTACTACTACTACTACTACTACTACTACTATTACTACTACTACTACTACTACTACTACTACTACTACTACTACTACTACTACTACTACTACTACGACTACTACTACTACAAATATATTTTATAATGATAGTCTCCACACTTAAATGAAATATAAATAATAAAATTAAATTTAAATAAAGTAAACAAATTAATATTTGTATAAATTGCCTTACTTATTGAGAACTAAGTTTATCCTAGTTTTAAGCAGCAAATGCTTAAACGCTTTGCCAAAAGCCTACATTTTCCCAGTACTCATACTTTTATCCTTTTTAAGTACAGGGTCTCGCACAAAAAATGGTTAAGATAGTTTGACAATTGTTGTTGGCATTATTCTGGCTGTATTCAGTACGTGCCATTTGGCCAAAAGGACGAGCATTTCAAGTGGCAACTGGCAACTGGCAAAATGACATGCTTCCAAAGCCATTTTGGGTCTCGCGGTGAAGTTTTTGGTCTGGGAAACAATTTTGGAGTTGTTAGTACGTGTGTGAATGTGTATGGGTGTGTGTTTGTGTGAGCACGTGAAATTAAGTTTTCATGTAGACTATTTGAATTTATTAATGGCTTCGTTGAATGGCAAAGCCACAAAAACAATGGAGCATTTAACAATTGACAGATCCATAAAACTATTGACTGATAAAACGCTGCAGCTTAAAATATCATCACCGCTATTTGTCGTATATATAAAACTAATATTTGCATTTAATATTTAATTTAACGGAAAAAGCAGGGAAATTGAAATAAGCGTTAAAGAACTCATCGAGTTCTCGAAAAGAATTTGTAATGTTTTTAAGCAATTTATATTTATTTTATATATGCTAGAAATACTTTAAATGATCGTTTAAATTATGTCATTATTTTAAGAACATAATTTTAACTGTTAATTTATAATTCTACATTAAATATAATTTAATTTGTATTGCTCTATTTGCAGCTATTGCTAATTAATAATGTAAATAAATCAATAAAATTTCAAAATATTAAAAAAATTCTTTGGAACTTAATTTAAAATTATATTGCTGTATTTTTATAATATTTTAAGGTTTATTTATTATTTGGAAATGTATTTGTCACTATGGTTGCCTAGGAACCATTGTGTTCTGTCGTTTAAAATTTTTAATTTTCATTTTAACTAGAAAATTCCTTTCCGATTTACTCCTAAGCCCAGTGTTGGGCACAGCTAGTAAAGTGTACGTTCAGTGCTGTCATCTGTTAATAATGAAATCTTATTCGACTTTAGTTTCTGCTCTACACATAAACAGCCCAATATTCAAATGTCTTAAATTTCCTCTGCTCATTTATAAACTGAGCACTGAAAACATTTGCAATTCTGTTTGAAATTGTTTGAAATTTGGGGCAAAAACGAAACGAAACGAAATAAAATGAAAAGACTTTCCACTTTAGTGTTGCCATCAGTCAATGGGTATAATTCAATTTGTTTCGATGCTCGGTGACCCCATTTGGTTACTGGCAAGAAGCTTAACACCCATTTCCATCACCCATTAATCATCTCAACAAATAGCACAGCTTCGGTTGTTCCAAATTCGTGTTCGTCTTGTAAGTTGGTAGCAGAAAACTCACCGCAAAACTTGTCAACCACTCGTACGCCTAGGCCATTAACACGCCCTCAACGACAGACAGAAACAAGCTCAGAACGTAGCCAAGCAAACAAACAAACAAATATTGGCACCAGACAGTCAGTGGGACAGTCGGACAGACAAACAGGCAGACAGACAGTAATACAAATACTAGAAATGAAGGCACACGCAAAACCTTCGTCGCAAAGTCAAATTGAAATAGAAAAACGAAACGAAAAAGTGTAGGCCTGGTCTGGTTTGGCATGGACTTGGCTGAAAGAAACAATGCGACAATAGTAAGAAAAATATTTACTACTCGTAACAATAAATCCACTCGAAAAAAAATGTGGGTAAAAAAGAATCTAGGCAAAATTCAGGCAACAACAAGCGAAGCGCACACAAAAGCACTACAACCGGAGATTTTCGAGAGTGTGAAAGTGTGTAAAGGAGTGTGCGTGTGTGTGTGCGGGTAGAATGTGAATTTTCCTTTACGGACCTGCCCCATTTTCCCAACAAAAGCCTTTCATGTCATTCCCGACAAACCCTTCGGCACGCAAGTCAACCATTTTTTATATGAAGTGTAACACACACTTCGACAAATTGATACCAAGATTAAATCTTGACGACATGAAACGGCAACAAATCCACGACCTAAAGTCCAAGCCTGACTCTCTCCCTTTTCTTTTTCTTCTTTTTAGCTTTTTTGGTAATTTAATTTTACATAAATCATGGTCAGGTGCTGGGTTACAGTCGCCGAAACTAATTACCTACCACAACTAATCCAGCACATCCCGTAGCACAATGGCCAAAACGGACAGTAACCAATTTTAGCTAGCCATTTGACCATTTGGCTGTTCGCCATTTCTAATTTCAATTTGTCGCTGCGGCAGCTCAGCTTTTTCACATACCCGTCAATGGTGTTGAAAGGGTATATAGAGCTAAGGGAGTAGGGAGTAACTACTTCTGCCTTTCAAGACCAAACCTGCTGCTTAAACGCCTCAAACATCGAGTCGCTTAAAGTCGTTCAGCCTAAAAGTATGCCACAGTTTTTAAATTCTTGCTTTCCTTACACTATTAACGGGTATTTATGAGTGTAGTGCCGCGTATAGCATTCCGACTTACTTTTGTTGGTTCTGTTGGCCATTGACGGTTGCCAACACACACACAAATGACGCCGAATGTCCATTGACATCGTTGTTCACTGTGGTCAACAGAGTTGCCATCGTCGTCATCGTCGCCGTCGCTGTTCAGCATTAAAATTAATTACCACAAATGGACAAGTCTCATTACTGGCGTTTCTTTTTCCGAAGCAATGTCCTATGTAATGCCACTATATATGTATATACAATATAATATATATGTATGTACTGAAGCCATGACTACTTGGACTATTGTTGTTGCCAGGCTATTAGATGGCTGACTCCTGTAAGTGGCACTCCAAACTCGCGCTACACACAGACACACACACACTCATTCGTACTCACTAAAGTTGCAAAAGTAAATCATTAATTTTTCGTTTTTTTTTTCTTTTTTTTTGGGTTTGTGCTACATGCATTTGACTACGGCATTTGAGTTCTACGGAAGAAGGGGATAACTGTATATCATTGATTAAGAAATGAACAAATTTATTAATTTGTTAACTATTCAATTTATTTGTTCTAGAATTTTCTAATCTATTATTTCATTATTTCATACAACTATAGAACTTTCCCATAAAATTCAACTTTTATTTTATTTTCTTTAAATCATTTTATGGAGCATTAATGTTTGTCTTCTTAAATACAGATTAATATCATTTCCACCAACATTTCAAAATTTCCAGTGCTTAAAGTTTCACTCTCAATTAAGAGTTTTCCTCTTGCCCTGCTACTTATTTGATCTGTATCATGATCCATCTCTATTTCTTGCTTTGTATAAATCCGTCTGTCTTGTTGAATTGCAATTTATGAGACTAACAAATCAGAAGTGAATCTTTGTCCAACTCAGCATGGCTTCATTCTCCATTTCTCTCCATTTCTCACAGTTTGCCCGTCTCTGTTTGATTAACAAATTATTACCCTCATTTATAAGTCTAAGAAAATGTATATCTTAACAATGCTATTTACAATGCTGAACTAACTGAACTTTTGTAGCGCAAAGTGCGGACTCAGAGACCAATTGAATGCATCGTTGCGGGAGTCGCCAGTTAGCCAATGTCTGCCAGGCCCTTCCCCCATCCCCCTTTCCCCCCAGTACAGTCATACCTCATTACATGCATCCCACAGTGCCACCCACAGGCAACAAAACAATGCCGCAATAACAAAAACCGCGTCACTTTTGCCATTGTACCAACTGTATGCGTGCGACAAAGCCAGAGATAGTTGGATGAAAAGAGAGAGCGAGAAATGGCAACAAACAAACTGAACTGGTTTCAAAATGAACGAACCAAGTGAACCAAAGAGAATAGAACAGAATAGAATTGTGGAACTGAAAAGAAACTTAACACAAAGTGAATGAAATGAATGAATAAAAGAATGCAAGTCAAACAGTGGACAATAAAGTAGCAGACTATGACATACCCTAACTCTAGCTGTATGAGTTTACCAATTTCTGTCACATAAAGCTCGCTGGTGTACAGGGTATAACAAGCACTAAAATACATTTGCAGAATCATGAAATATTTCATACATTAACAATTGTTAAAGTGCTGAGAGAATGAATTTAGCTATGTGGATGTATAAGTATGTGTGTGTGTATGTGTGTGTGTTTCTATGTATGTGTGACTGACCCTAGTTTGAGCCATTTCCCGCTACTCAGTCACCCTCTTTGCAGCTGCCGCGTAACGTGCCAATAATAGTTCACTTCTCCGAGGGGAAAAACTTCTTATACAAAAAAGAAATATAGTACAATGTACTTATAACAAACATAGCTTAGCTTATACTTTACTTTGACTTTCCCGCCCCAACATTTTGACTTCTTTTTTTCTGCTTTTCCTTTCTGCGCTTTTCTTTTGGCAATTACTCAAAGTTTTTATGCACTGCTCAAATGATTTCCAAGCAAACTAAACGAGAGAAAAAAAAAAGTTGGCAGAAAAAAAACAACAACTACAACAAGAGCAACAAAGTTATGCATTTCAATTTCAGCTACAATTGTTAAAATTAATTTATCATTGTGTTGAATTCAGGTTGAGTTTGCTCTCTGCAGTTATCCCCTCAAAAAAAGAGACAAAAGCTTCGTTTTTTGGTTGCCGGCTACTTTTTTTTTGGGTTATTGAATTGTGGCCAAGACTTGTTGTTGTTGTTGCTGTTGGCCACCAAAACTTGGGTAATTGGATAAACTAAATTGAATGTGTAGACGGCAATCGTGGTTAGCAATTATAACTTGCCATAAAGTGTACGTTGTTTTAGATTCGAAATTTGGAATAGAGAACACCACTTGACCTAATTAATATTATGTATATAAACATAAGTTTGCATTTATATTATTCATTCTTTATTTTCCGTTCCAATCAAAGCTAACTTTTAAACAAATATTTATAATTGATTTATGCATAAATTCAAAAAATTTCATGAATAAGAACTCATAAATCTTATCTGAGTTTAAGCCAACAAAAGACAACAATTGTGTTGACAATTTTCAATATTTATTTGTAGCCTGAATGGGACCTCAACTGCTTATATTTTTTTAGTAACTAACGCTTATTTTATTATATACAATAACAATTGTTAAAGTGCTAAGAGATTCTTTAATATTAAAGCTAAAATTGTTTAAAAAATTAAATTTTTTTAATAAGTATTAAATATTTATCAAAACACGGGTATAGTAAAGATGTTTAAATATTTTTGTCAATTTTAAGTTGACAAATAAATAAGTTAGATACCAAATTTGCGTGTTTATAAAACTAAATAATTCATAAAGCAAACTCTTTAATGATTTAGAGCCATCGCGTAGACACGCTCGATTTTATATAGTAGTTTAAAGTTGTTATTTATTTCACTTTTTTGGCTTTTGAAACTCTCACACGATTAACTTTTGAACCCACAAAATTTCGCAGCGAACTTTTGAACAGTTATTCACGCGTGCCCACTTAAATATGCAACAATTTCCGCATAATTTCATATACTCCCAGGCTTATACTGCAGGACACAGAACACTCTACCACTCACACACTCGCACACAGCAATACACGTACATAGTTGTGCACAAATACACAAATATTCACACTCGCCTAATCACATGACCGAATATCACGAACTATCTGCGGCAGGTGTGTGCGTGTGAGTGAGTGTGTGTGTGCTGGGGTGTGTGTTTGAGTGTATCTGTGAAGTTGACGCTGAGCCTATGGCCAAGCAATTATTACGCACCAACAAGCACACACACACCCACGCACACACACTCAAACCGATACAGAGAGCGACAATGAACACAAACCGAGAGGACACACATTTGGTGGCCTATGTATGTGACAGAACCTGCGGCATGTGCGGGTCCAAAGTCCGACGTTGATTAATACGAAGCAATTTGCAGTACCCCTCACCTCCTCTCCTCACCCACTCTCCTCTGCTTGGCGATGGCGATGCGTGAAACTGTCATGCGATTTTCGTTCATTCTCAACTGTTGAGCCTTGACAACATTTTGATGACCCACATACAAACGTACGTATCTCTGTCACAAATGCTACCTAAATGCCGGCTCAGCAATTCAAATGCTATTGCGTATATCTGTAGCGACAAGTGTGGTCGAGTATCTCTAGCTAATTGACTTGACTGTTCTTTATATCGCATGAGATAGCCAGCTTATGTTTATGCCATCAGATACCCAAATATCAAATGTTTACCTTGTCCAATTCAATTTGCTGCAATCTATCAATTATCATGCACATAAGCCACTACAATAAACCCCAAAAGCCACATACACATATGTAGAGCATATTTATCAAAAAAAGAGCAAGCAGCTTGACAGCTACGAGCGCTAGATGGCGCCAGTTTGGCTTTCATGCTGCGCTGCATAATTTTGTAAATTGTATAACTTAAAAGTTAACATAGCGCTGATCAAGAAATTTAGTGTAAATGTTGCTTAAATACTTAAGTATAAGTATATAGAAATTCAAAAGAAAATCTTTAGGTTTTCTTCGTAAAATTGACTAAATTATCAGCTGCCAAAGTTACACGTTTACATATTTGCATTCTGATTTCCATTATTGTAGCATCTCGTTCGACATGCGACCATTAAAAAAAGAAATAAGTCAAATATTGAACTCAACAATTTGACTTTTTCCATTTTAATCGAAATCCCTGATAACTTCCATAGCAGAGCTCAGCCAAAGGCAACAAATGCATAAATTATGTGGGCAAAAAAGAGAAGGGAAAAAAAACGCTCCATTCTCATTCTCCCTTGTCGCTGACACTCACACATACTCGCAGACATTTTAAAACAATTAAATAAACTTTTTTCGCTTTATTTTTTATTGTTTGGTGGCTGCGCAAAAAGCGCAGCATTTATTTAAAAGCCAAAAGCGAGTTGACTTCAAAAAAATACAACAGGCAACCTTTAAAATATGCCAAACACTGTGGCAACAAAACTATGCGAAAGGTTTTTTGGTTTTAAAGGGAAATTTGTGGAAATTTGTGGAATGTGCACACAACAAACGTTTAAATTTTTCATGAACTCAACTAAAAAAGCGACGCTGTAAAAATCACAACTAAATTTGGTCAACCAAAACTCACAAAATCGAAGCCAAAGAATTTTTGAGGGCAATACCAAACATTTTATAACACAAATATAGACTTTTAATGCCAAAAAGTGCCATAAATTATGGAAACAGCTTTCAATGCTATTAAATAAATAGCGCAACGTATTAACACAAGAGATTGCAGTCAATTATTCAAAATGTACAAAACAATGGGGTTAAAAAATGGTTTAAAAAAATTATAAAAAGATACACTTTAACTTGTGGATTATAAGTTATTACTGCACGTATTTGATAGCATTCACTAATGCTTTATAAGTAACACTTAATGCTGGATACATTCCAATTGAATTAAAGCTATATCACATGAAAAAGTGGTACTATGGGGGGTGGACTGCGCTAGTACTTTGTACTGAAATATTTTAAAATTAAACATTTGTTTAAACCCTAACAAAATTTATGAATATTTTTCTACTTTTTTGCCTTAAAAAATTACTTAATTTAAAAACAGGGAAATTTAAAAATAGACCAGAGCTACTTAACATGAATATTAACCGCTGCTTGAAATCATTTTCCATATATTTTTTTTATATTTCTTTATAATTTATAGAAATTACTTCGCATTCTACGACTTATTTCTGTGGAAACTTCCACTCATCTTTAATTTTCCTGACTGTTTTCACCAGCAATATTACGTAACTTGCATACACGGTAAAATTATAATAAATATATTCTCGCTTAGGCCAACAATCGAAATTGTCGAAGACCCAATTGAGTAACGACCACGTAAGAAGTTGTACTTAAGCAAGGAAAATACCGAGCGAACGTCCCAAATGAGCTCAGAAAATTTGAGGCTTCTGCTTGTGCCGAAGTTTGGCATGGAATTACTTATTAACATATCGAAAGCATTTGAAGGAGCTCAAACCGAGTCAGCTCTCATCCCACATGTATACAATGCTCCCTGGGGCTAACAGAGCAGGAGTAGGAGCCATACACACTCATAAAACACAGTACACGCACATGTACACACACACTAACACAGAGTTAGATGTAGACAATGCCCATTTACATAACGAAACATCAAATCGAAGGCAACGGTAAAGGCAGGCAGCAAAAATGCGTATAAAGCTTAACATTAAATATTTATAAATATTACGTATACGTAATCGAATTGATTGATTTTGCAATTTCACGCAAGTCGAAACAAGAAACAAGAAACTTCCACATTGTTGGGGTGCGTGTGTGTGTGTGTGTGTGTTTGAACGTGAGAAGAGAAATAACAACCTTGCTGTCCAGTTCAGACGATTCAACCGAGCGAACAAAACGACAACAACGGGGGAAAAGGGCAACTCTATAGTTCTGGGGATTGATGGGCGGTGTGGTGGGCGGGGGGCAGTTGGTGCAGGGTCTAAGTTGGAGTCTGAACATCTTAAGTGATTTCTAACTAAGGGCCAAAGCAGTCAGCAGTCAGCAGTCAGATAAAACACATTATGGTAATGTGCACACAGTAACAAGTTGTGGGCAATGACACGCCCCCACATTAGAGGGTTACGCACATGCACACTCGACTCGCATACTCTATATAAAACAGATTACAAGCCACATGGCCTAATCCTTTGGCCTGCCACTTCCTCCGCCTCCCTTCCCCCCTTTCGTGTTAAAGCCAATGACCAGCAAAAAAAAGAAATCAAGAGAGAAGAGCGCATTGAACTTGGCTTTTGGTTACAAAATTTGAAGCTTTCGGGTCGCAATGCTTCATTGGCGTTATAAAATGCCGACAGGGTTGCCAAATCCTGCGAAAAGTATCCGCAATCACAAAGCGGGCACGTGTTGCTGTCAGACGACCCCACACACACCCCATTTCACACTCTTCTAGCTGTTTTGGCAACAAGTAAAACAACAACAAACGAGTCCACATAAAAAGGGTTCAAACTTAACGCTTTTCCTTTGCCTTTACCCATTTCCTTTTCGCCTTGTGCCACAGCTAAATTATCGGTAATTTGATGTTTTATTACATTTTTGGGAAATTTGATGCTTGTCCTTTTTTGTGGGCTGCTTTAAAATTTATGAATCTTGCGCCACACACCAAACCAGAGAGAAAGGAAAGAGAGTGAGACAGAGAAAGAGAGAGGGGGAGCTTTGAGGAAATCTGAAGCTGTTCATGATGACGGTTAAAATGGATATGCTTGACGTTGTTTTATAATTGTCACAACATTTTTAAGCAAATGACTTTTATGATTATGTGAACATATTTTGGTTGCAGTTTTGGGTTGGCCCCAACCCATGGTAACAGCCGGAAATCAAGTTGTTTTCTTGAAAGGGTCTTAACCCACATCAAAGCAAAGTTTGTTGGCAAATTTAGACTGGGTTTATTTTTAAATGTATTAAGAGTAAATCAAGCAGATGCTTGATGGCTTAAAGGTCAATCAAAGTATTGGTAACTTGATCAGAAAACTCGGAATTGGAAGCGGAAACGGAAGTGGGTCTCTAGAACTTATTTTAATGTCTGAGAATAATTGATTATTTATAGAAATTAACAGAAATTGTTAAAGATTTCTAGAGATTAATATTAATGAATTAAGTTATTCGTAAAGATTTATTTGTTAGTTTAAACTAAGATAAAGTTTTCTTATAACTTTTAATATTTACCGAATTTATATTAAATTTTTAAACTTTATATTCATATCTAAGATTTATTTGTTAAAAATTCTTACAGTTTACTTTAAATTATTTGTTAATTTTGTAGCTTTTTTAATTAAATACTTATAAAAGTCAAGTTTTCTACTTACCACGAGCAAAAGTGCCCGGATTTGTTTAGTCTTCCAATAAATTAGCGCTGGCATTTTTATCTGAATTTTCTGGTAATCATTTCTGGCTTCATTCTGTAATTATATCAAAAATACCAACAATTAAAATGATGTAAAACTTGAGCTGCTTGTAACTGATAAGCTTCCATATTAAATTAACACACAAGATTTAAGCATTCAGGGATTAGTGTAAATAAACAAAATAATTTTACAGACAACAAACACACACACACACACCCAAGCACACCCAAAATACACACATACACATATAATCTCGATAAGAACTTAAATCAATACAACTATAGCCTTTGTTTAAGGGTGTGCCATTTGCATAATTAAGCAAAATATTGTTTATATCTTGTGTCTGCCAACAACAACAACAACACAGTGACTATAGCGTAGATATATCACAAAATGGGGCGCAGGACCCTTTAAAGCATCCTTCATCCAAAGAAATCGTAGAAGGTGAAGCAGCACAGTGAGCGTAATAAATACGTTTACGGCCCTGAGACATTTGTCATTCAAATTAAGTACAAACGACATTACTCATTTCTTCGAATGAGCCCCAGAAGTCGCCTAGATTTTTGTGGGGGCGTGGCAAACATTTTTAAGGGTAGCTAACGTTACAGTTACTGCACAAATTACGCTCACAGTATGCCAAATTTAATTTAGATTTATAAACGATACTGTTTTTTGAGGCTGTCTTGCTTTCAAGCATTTATTTATTTCAAAAAAATTTGAGTTTCATTCAGGTAAATACCCTGTAAATTACGTAGCTTAAAATTTTGTTAGCAAAGTTAAAGTATATTATATTATATATTCATTATATATTAATAATGAATTAATTATATATATATATAATATTTAATGAAAGTATTTTTTATAAATATAAATTCGAAATCAAATTTATCAAATGAATAGATAACTCTTGATAAATGTTTACATCATTCATTCATGTAAATTTTGTAGATTAAAATTATATTAACAAAATTAAAATATAATATAATAAATATTTAATGAAAGTATGTTTTAAAATTATAATTCGGAATCAAATTTACCAAATGAATTGTTAACTTTTATTACATGTTTAGTTTCGCTAACTTTTAGCCACTTAAAATAACAACCTGCAGCTAACAAAGAAATATTTAATTTATAATCATAGTTATAGCTCATTTTATAATCTGTAAGCCTTTAAAATCCATACAACAAAAATAACTCTAAATTATTTAGAAAAATTATAAAAACTCTACTTAAAGTTTTGTGCAGAATTGCATTACCAAACCCAAACCCAAACCCCTTCATAAGCAACTTTTCTCATGTAATCAATTCAACAAATGTTTGTTCATAATTTACGAGCTGCCATAGCTTACAAATATGTGGCTTCAATTAATCCAAAACTATTTAAATGCACACCAGGGAGCTCTTAAGGTCGACGAGCACGTTCTACAAATTGGAAAACGCTAAAAATACTTCTGGATGAGTTGAGATAGATTTCCACAGTTAGAGCGCTGGAAATTATGAAAGAATTCCGCAATTTTATTACAACTTTTCATGTAAAAATATTTACCAAACCGAAGGCTATAAAAGTTTTACTCTAACAGTCGGACTAATTATGAGCAGGTAGCTGAATGTGAAATGCTCTCTCATTTCTCTGTCGCCACAGACATTTTTAGCTGCTCCACAATTCAATTGGAATGTGATGTTTGTGGTTGTCCGACACTCGGGAAGCCCGCGAGTCAAAAAAAAAATCAAAAATATCAGAGGAAAGGTCATAAATTCAGTGTTTTGAGTTGCCCGAGGGGTCATGTGGGTGTTGCATATGTGTAAAAGCTCGCAGGTGAGTTTTTTTGTGACTGAAATGTAAAGTAATTCACTGACGTCACGGAGTTTATTTCCCACTCATTCTACAGGTAAAACATTTTTGAAATGTTCATTCCGCAAGCAATTTTATAATTATTTTTACATGTTTTAATTCACACAACACTTTGCCACTAAAAGAAAATAAAATTTGAATTTTTTGTGTTTTTTTGACACGTGTTTTTCAGCTTTTCCTTGGGCTTTGTGCAGCGCAATTGTACAAAAGTTTTTAATTCTGCAAAAATCCATCGGATATTTGCATAACGTTGCGCAATTAATTAAATAATTAAAAACTGATTTCGTATGCTATTTAAAACAGAGCCCGAAATGAGACACAGACAGACAATCGCTGACACAAGGGAGTCCAAAAGAAACAATGTTAAAAATAAATTAAGCATGCTCTTTCTTGGCACACCCTACAGGGAGCAGGGAGAGAGTGCGAAAGGGGTATATTTGGAGTCTACATAAATTGGGAAGCTGTTGAAATCAAAGTCAAGTATTCAGTTTAAGTTTGTGTAAGTTTAGTTACCAAAACTTGATATTTAGCTTTTCTATTAAGTTAGAGAATTTTATCCGTAATTAACATTAATTCAGTAAAATCCTGTTTTAATCACAAAATTAATGTAATATTTTATGGTATATTACTTTGTTAAAATTCTCTATAATTTTTTAACCATTCTATCAACCTTTACTTTAAGTATTCTAAGAAAAAACTTATAATTTATAGTCATAATAATAATAATCTCAAGATCTATGAAAGGTTCCGTTATGACATTATTAAACTTAAAATTCTGTGTTTGAATTTCAATATATTATTCAACAAAAATATTTAGTTTAGATATTAAATTTACATTCTGAAATCACGCTTTCTAGGTTCTGATTATATTCCAAAAAATAAGAATATTACATTGAAATATTCAATGAATATTTATTTATTTTTATTAATGACTTGGATTAAAGACTCAGCTTCTTATTAAATGAAAACTTCTTTAGCTCACAAAAATTGCGTTGTTTTAATTATTTGAAACAAAAATAAATTTTAATGAAATCAAGTATCTGCTTTCATCTGCTCTCACGCGAAGTCTTTCTTTGCTTTAGAACAAGTTTCTTGACCAAATATTTGTACGACATTTATAATTAGAATTTTCTTGTGCTTTATGTCACAATATCTCTTGTTTGCACACTAACCCGAGGGTATGTCATAGTCGACACACCCTAAGGTAGATACATTTTTTATTGTTGTTTCCTGTTCACCCCATTCCCTTTGTCACTGTCATTACTCTGTTGTGATTGCCATTTGGTTGCTGCTGCCGCCGTCGCTGCAAATGTTGCGCATTGAACTTTTAATTAGCTGGAGTGACGTTTGCTTATAAGCTCGGCAGTTGCTCTCTTCCTCTCTCCACTCTTCGCTCTCCCCACTCCCCCTCCACACTCTCTCCTCCACACTCTCTCCTTTCCACAATTCCACTTGTAAGCCATGTGAGCAGCCAGGTGTTTGGCGAATCAAGTGGAACGAAATGGAATGAAACAACGGTACTGCGGAGCAAAGCAAACGACAACAAAATGAAATTCATTTCTATGCACAGATTGTTTGTCTTTTTAGGCTACTAGTCTGTGTGTGTGTGGGGAAAGGGGCGCGTCGGGGCGTGGCATTGCATAACATTTTGTTTGCTTATGTTTTTGGAGGTTTTTATGATGTCGCCGTTGTCGTCGGCAAGTTCATAAATTATGAACAATTAAAATGTTGACGGCAATTGCTGTAGGGCTCGAGGGTGGTGGGGTGTAGCGGTGAAAAGGGGGCAGAAAGAGGCAGACTTTGGGGTGGTATTTCTCATCAAAAATGTTTGCATATGTGACGAAACGCAAAAGGGTCGCAGCTACTACAGTAAAGCATGGCCAGGTAGTAACTTTGCATTGTCTGTCTGAATTACACTTTACATTCATTTTGTAGTCTTTAATTATTCGGTGTTTTGTAAGTCATAAATTTCAGCTTGTTATCTAATTCTCTGCTTACTATGTGCAATACGAGAAGACCCAAAATTATACTCACTAAAATAACTAATTAAAGCAGTTCCAGATCAAAAGCTAACCTCTTTCATTTATCAAACAAATAAACCACATTGCAAGAAAGTTAATTAAATAAAAGCGCTCGACTGAGCACTGTCCAGTTTTAAGTCTATTTATAAATATTTATTAAATATTCTTTGATTCAAATTTGATGCCTAAAATAACTCACGTTACTTTTTAGACCCCATACTCTAAAAAATAGTAGAGGGGTCTGTTATGTTTTTCAGAAGCGAAATGTGCGTAACAGGCAGAAGAAAGCGTTTCCGACCCCATAAAGTATATATATTCTTTATCACCACCAACAGCCGAGTCGATATAGCCATGTCCGTCTGTCTGTCTGTCCGCTGTCCGGATGAACGCCTGATCACAATCGGACAACTATAGCCTATAGCTCCCATAGGACAAATCGGAAAAAATATAACATTTGTATGAAGACATGTAGTGATATTTGAGTTATCGCAACCAAACTCACATATTATGTGTCTAGTACCATTATAACTATGCTTACACAATTTGATCCGGATCGGGCGACTAACGCCTATAGCTAAGTGGAAAATTGCTCATATGTATAGAAAACTTGGCAAGAGTACGAGGTCTTTTACAGTCGGCTCCCACGAATGTAGCCTTTCTTACTTATTAATTTAATACTACACTGAAAGGTCGTGTTATATATTCTCCTTCTGTCACTTAATCAAAGTTTGTCATATTTAAGAAAAATTCCATTTTTGTAACTGTTTAAAAAGTCCAAAAAAATAATGTGCTGCGAACTCAATTATATTACAACTTCCACATACTCTGCCAGCCCTTGTTTTTAAGGCAGCCCTGGAAAATGTGGAATACAAATCAGCCCAATGGCGGTTATTTTTATAACGGCATGCCCATTGGAAACTCTTTTGCTCAACGTTACGCCCAAAATCAAGCTTATGGGGCGTGTCCACAGCCCTCTATGCAGTTTTCCAACACATTCCCCAACTACATGCCTTACTACTATTATAACCAAGAGCGGCAGCAAAGTGGCAATGAAATGCGAAACTTTCAGCGGAATTTTCTGTTAAGCCAAGGTCAAGGACAGTGGCAGAGCCAGGGGCGGGGGCAGTTACAAGGACCAAGGCAGGTGTGGTATCAGATACAGCAACCTCAGCAGAGCTACAACAACTATTACAAGACCCTGCAGCAACAGTCCATGGCAAATGCTTACAACTTGGCTCAAATGAAGCATGCTAATGTGGCTAGAAGCACAGCGCAGTCCGTGCAGCCAACGGCAAGTAAGGTAAGTCACTGAACAGATTGCAGAACTTTATAATGAGGAAATATTAATTGATCTTTTGGACCAAATACTTAACGATACTTTATTTACCAATACCAAAACAATAGCGAGCCGACTTTAAAAGGCCCTGTACTCATACTTTCACTTAGCTTTCCAAACCAGCGATTTTCGTCAGATTTATCCTATGGGCGCTATAAGATACTGTTGTCCGACCTGGACCTAAGAATGTCTGAGGACCTATCAGAGCTACTGTGTCCAAATTCTCACCGTACATTTAAGGTACGATCATAACTATCCACACCAAGTTTGATACGGATCGGATAACTATATAATATAGCTTCCATTGGAAAAATCGGTCGAAGAATATGACCTTTGCTTGAAGACATGTAGTGTTAGTTGATCTACCGCAATCAAACTTACATATTATATGAATGGTATCATTCTAACTACCATCAACAAGTTTGATCCGGATCGGACAACTATAGCCTATTGCTCTCATAGGGCAAATCGATCGAAAATTAAGGAAATTGCGCACTAGATGGAGTACGCGGTCTTTTACAGTCGGCTTGCTCGATTATAGCCTTTCTTGTTTGGTTTGGGCAATGCCGTCTCAACACAAACTACAAATTCAAATTTAAGTGACTTAATTTTAAAGTAAATTAATTTAAATATTTTTGCTGTCATTCAACCGACTCTACCTCCAGTCTCCTGAAATGCCCTCTGCTGCCCAATCAATGAATGTCACCGCAGAGCACTCAAGTTATCCCTTGAGCCCCAGGACGACGGTCAGTCGACATCAAGGGCATTCCTACATACCACACGTGAGCAGTGGGAGCAGTGGTAGCGGTAAATTAAATCGCATCGACAGTGTGAGCAGCTTTAAGAACACTAATGGATCCAGAATACGAAATTCGCTGCATGATTTGGTTGAATATCGTCGTGTTGCGGCACGTACACTGTGCGAAAAGGATCGAAATGAGGAGGAAGAGTTGAGGAAACAATTCCAAATGCGTCAGGATGTGATCAATGAAAGGATCAAAGAACGCAACAAGTCAGACATCCGCAATATGATTTCCAAATTGCAACAAAATATTTTTGAATTATCCAAACAGTCACAGGAGAGCATCACTACGGAAATCCCCGAAAGCGACTCGGATTTTCAGGTTATGGTATTTGACGAAGCGCCGGCCAACAAGAAAAGGTCTAAGAATCGGAAGACGGTCAAAACAAATCTGGTCATCGAAGAACCCCTTAGCACCCGAGACAATAGTTTCTTCCACAAACTTGGACTCTTCAATTGCGGCAACAAGAAACACAGTTTCTTCTCCATGTTGCACAGAAATTCCAAATCACACAGCTTTAAGCCAAGTTGTAGTACTACCAAGAAGTCGAGAATAGTGAAGCGCTTCTTTAGCGATTAGAACATATAACAGTTAAAAACAGATCCTCTGAGTACTACCCGATGTAACTTTGTGTACAGTTTTCAAAATCAGGCCCGTAAATGTAATATTTTAGGATTCCAATAAACCAAACAAGCAAAAAATGGTATAAAAGTAAAAATGAGGGTTTTTTTTACTATGGGATAATTTTAAATAATTTTTCGTAAATCTTCAAGCATTGATTGGTAATTCTTCTCTACCACACTCACAACATTTTCAGCTCAATTTCCCAAGAATTTGGCTAAAAAGGCAATTAGGTTTGGCAATTCGTAGGAAAACTTTACTGGTGTCAAACTAACCCCAAAATAAAACACCGATTCAGATAGATAACACTTCCCACAGCCACAGAGAACACCACAGCACCACTGAGCAGCGCTTGCCACGCCCCTTAAATCACCGTTTCCGCCTACAAGCAACCACAGTGTCAGCGGTTTCAATTGATGATGCAAACGGCGCGAGAGCCTCAGCGGCTCATTAAACAGCCATCAGCGCTTATTAATTTTGACATTTCGTTGGCCATATATCATTATCGGCTAACAAGCCATCAACAGCTCGTCAACTAGCCAGCATCGATATGACCGCAAAACCACCAACAATACACAGTCTTTATTTATCCTCTTTTTTTTTTGTTTTTGGTTTTAGTTTTTTGGCTGTCGGACAAATTCCGAAAAATTGCGCAATTAACACGCTAATCAGCTCGTTACCAACTCTTTCAATTTACAATTCCAAAATTTACTGTTAACCGCGCCCTCGTTTTCGAGCCTAAAATCCCGCATGAAAATGTTTTTCAATCGTTTTTCTATTTGCATTTGTTTTAGCTGTTACAGCGAGGGTTGCGCTAAAAGTTGTTGGTCATTTTCTTTTAAATGTAGTTTATAAATTTTGAAATTTCTTAAATAGTTATTTATATAAATTTAATTAAATTTTGAAAAATAGTTTTTTTTTTTTTTAATATAACTTTAATTTTTAAATGTTGAAAAACTTTAAATTATTTTAGTTAAATTATAATGTTAGTTCTGTTTTATCAAAAAATTTAAAAAAAAAAATTTTATTTTAGTTTTTAATAATAAAATATTATAATTTTCTTAAAAATTAAATATTATATTAATGCACATATGTTTACTCTATAAATTTTCACTCTATGTTCAAAAAATATATTTACTTAAACACCCAACTTGCGAAACTTTACAAGCAGCCCTCGCAAGCGGTGTGTTAATTAACATTATTGTCAATTTATAAATCTTATTGCATGCCGGGGCATAGGGCGTTGGGGGGCGTGACCACAATGTTTGCTTGTCATTAGTAACGGCTCAGAGCAGAAGGTGCAACAACTGCGACGCGGTCAGCGAAAACTGCAACGCTTCATTGGATGCACAGGTAAGCACCGAAAGAGACAGTGAAAGAGCGAGTAGGAGAGAGTGATAGAGGAATGAATATTTATTATACTTATAGCTGCATCTGTTTGCAGTTGTTTTGCTCAGCAAACAGAAAAAAAAGATATATAACAAGAAGAAATAAAATAAAATTCGAAATGGGGTCGACACGAAACTTGTTGCCCCATTATGACTTCTGCTTATAAGCATGACGTCAAAACGAATTTGCAGTCATCAATAAATAGAAAAATGCCAGAAATCATAGGTAACCAAGCAAACCCCTCTTTCCTTCTCTCTCTTCTCTCCTCACTCCACTCCCCTTTCCTATGAAACACAACCAACCAAGCAGAGCCTAGCAAAAGTCTTGAACCGACGACGACGACGCTGTGTGTTGACAGCTCAGCGAGCAATAAGTTTCAAATGGAACCGATGACGGCAACGCTGACGTCGACTGCGACGGGGACGGCGACGCAGACGTTGACATCGACGACGCAGGCAACGAAGTCGTCGCTCATGTCAAGCCAAAGAGCGATGAGATGCTGCACAAGATGGCAGCAGAGCTAGAGAGACGAAGGCAGTGGAAGGCAAAGAACGGCAGTGTAAGGCAGCGGGAGAGTTACGTGTGGAGAGCAGAGAGCGGAGAGCGGAGAGTCTCATGCATCGTCATGGTTGTCGTTGTATTATTGGGAATGCGTTTCGATTTCATCAAATATTATTGAAGTATTTGGCATGCACTGAGAGAATGCAACGTCTAATAAAATATAATATCATATAATTTTATTTACTAATAAGAAACTCGCATAAAAGAATCGAAAACAACTTATCTTTAAACAGAGCATTAACTTGCTTAAAATAGCATTAAAAATCAAATGGTACAAAATTTGCACAATTTATTTATTTTCTGTTATTTTCTTCTTGTATTTTGTTGCAGCTCACGGCCTATAAATTATTTAGCATGTATAAATCACGACAGAAGCGGACGTAACGCTGCATGAAAGTTGCGCTGAAAACACGCTTAAAGCCATTCAAAGATTTATTTTCGAGTTTCGAGTTCGAGTCTTGAAGCATTCAAGGAGCTGCTGCGATGCTGCTGCAAAGTGGTGCGAAGGAGCTGGAATCAAGTGGAATTTTGGATAGAGGGATATGCTATGCTCTGTTACGACCAGAAACGAAAGCAATAAAGAATGACAGCAAAGAAAAAGAAAGAAAGAAAGAAAATGCGCGTGCAGGAAAGGAGTAGGCAAAGTTTTTAGTCTGCTAGGACTTTTTATTTTAATTTTCACTCGTTCCCAGATTCCCGGCACAATGAATATGTGTATGTGTGTCAGAATAGGGCTGGAATCGGGATCTAGCAGGTAACACACACATATGCACAACCTCAGAGACTTTTGGCCGTAGCGAAACTTTTAGCTTGACGTAAAATGTCGGTGGTACCACTTGAATTTTGTAGCCTGTCTTTTTGGCTTTTTGGCTGCTCTTTGATTTCGTGGCAGCTTTTAAGTGTTTAACTTCGCCAACAACTTGATGCAGACTCATAATTTACACTGCTCCCTATTCCTCACTCTCAGTCTCAGTTACAATTTAAATCGCATCCCGACTCTACACGCCACCTCGTAGGACTTCATTATTCTAGACTTGGATTGAAGTGCCTCTCAAACTCTCAAAACCAAGCAATCAAACTGGCTCAGAAGCTGCTCGGAAATGGGCAAACGGGAATCATTAAGCGTTCCAAATGAAGTCATGAAAGTTAATGGATTACTATGTGAGTATAATTGCTGAAGATTCAACGATTTGTCGAGACAATAAAACTGCGAGAATTGTTTAAAATGGAAGTACAGTTTAAGACATTTGATAGCGGGAGTGTTGAACTAATTAAATTACAATTTGGCACATAATTTACAATGCTCAACGAGTTGAGGTTTCTAGTTGCTTTTATAATAATCTTAGAAAAAGTTTATACACCGTTTAAATAAAGATTTGTATATAAAATAAGTTAAGTAACTAAAAGCATATTGTTAATAAGTTGTTTTTTCACATAAACATACCAAATTTACTCCTTTTGTCATTTAAATAATAAAAAATATATCACCACTGCTTATATTAATAAAATAAATAAATTGTGTTTTTGTTTACATTACCACACGAATAACTATTGGTATTTAAAGTATATTAAAAAATCCTTTGAGTATTTTCTTTGATATTTGCATAATTTCAAGGCTGGTCACACTCATTTGTACTGTATTTATTTACTAAAACTTGCAGCACAATTTTTGTAAACTAGTACTTTAAATTAATAATTTTGCTGCGTACATTTGTTAATCTGCTGTTTAGCTGCTTGAAACGAACAACAACAATAAAACTGCACAAAAAGTAGCATTAATCAACGACAAATGCCGCCCCAAAATCAGTTTCAATTGAAAAAGTAAAAGAGCTTGTTCGGTTTTTCCGTTGCAACTGTTACACGGCAACACTTTGCAGAATGAGACAGATGCTAAAGACACAAAAACACGCACGGATTGCGAAGTGGATGCAGAAGAGCAAGTGACAAAGCGGATGAAGAGACAGGCGAAGCAAAGATAGGGATTGAGATAGAGACAGCAAATGAAATGACAGTTGCAAAACGTAACTAAGAGAGCGGAGCAAGCAGAGTAAGGTATTCCATGCACAAACATACAAGCAGACACGCACACACATACAACCAAACATACAGAGGCACTCATACATAAAGCTGTGACATTCCCACATTGTGTGCGCTTCCTTCAACTTCCTGGCCAGTCCTTGTCTGGCGCGTTTCTCTTCGTCTTCCGTCCATTCGTCTCTCTGTCTGACAGAGTCTGGCAGTCCCTTGACTTTTGCTTTTGTTTCCTGTGCCAAGCATTCTGCGCTCTTTAAAATTTCAATGTTTTATAATTTACTTAAAAAGTCGTCAGTCGTCGTTATATTTGCCCTCATTGTGTGTGCGCAAATTCTCTCTCTCTCTCTCTTGCTCTCATACACTTTGTGGCGATTAACTGTGTTTATTGAGTTGTCCGTATGTGTGTGTGTAAAACGATTTAGATTTGTCTCAAGCATTTTGAGCATTTTATGAGTTTATTGGGTACAATCCGTTACCGTTAGCTTTGTCTGACAACTCTTTAAATCTCTTAAACTTTAAGTGCACTCATAAAAAAGCATTTTAGGTGTTTCACGCATAGTTAAATAGCAGATATCTGTGATACATTTGTGGATCTTGAATACCATGTGCTAAAATCAGGCAATATTCTCAAATAAAAAGAGAATCTCGTAATAATACTGCTAAAAGGTTTAAGAGACGCGAATTGGGACTTAAGAGGTTTCAGAAATTGATTAGTGAACTAGCATCACAATGCCCAATTATTTCCCTACATCATGATTAGTATTCACTTCATTCTCTTTGATCTCTTTCAAAGATAAATAGAGCTCTTGGACATTTTTGCAGTGCTCTTAAGGAGCAAACGCTTAGTTGAAATTAAAAAGCTGTTGCCAAAAACTATTAAATAGAAATCACAGCAGAGACCGCAGCTCTCTTAACTTTAAATTAATTACAATTAAGCAAAAAAAGGGGGAAAAAAAACAAGTGTGGGTGTATGTGTTAACGTGGCCAAAAGCCAGGCAACTTACAGCAGTCACGAGTTGAAAGACTAACACGCTAAGCGCTCTGCATTAAATCCAAAAACAGAGAGCGTCTCAGTCGCGTTGCAGTCGAAGTCAAAGTCTCAGCAGACGCGCTGCCGACGGCAAAGGTGGCTGCGGCTGCTGCTGCTCTTACTGCTACTGCTGAAGCTTTTGCTGCTGCTAATCCACTTTTACTGTTCTTCCGTTTACTCCCTCACACACATGCAAGCTCACAGTTCGTATATGTGTGTGTATGTGAGAGTGTGAGCTAAGGTAGCGACAATGACGGCGACGCTGCAACTTTTTGCACGCTGCGCTTTTGTTGCTTGCGGTTATTGTTGTTGTTGTCGCTGTCGCTGTCGCTGTCGGTGTCGCTGCTACCGTTGTTGTTGTGTCCTGGCGTTTTTCGCACTGATTGTTACACACTAAAATCGAATTAAACTTGCACGCTGTGCCGTTGTTTTTGTTTTTTTTTTCTTTTTGTATTCTTTGCCGTTACCGATGTTGTTGTATTTTTGCCGCACTTTCCACACGTTGCACAACAACTTTCGCTCGAACTTTTACTTTGTTTGCTGTGCAAGACACGAGAAAAAAACGCACAGCGCAAAACTTTTAGAACGTGCAATTTTTTTGTTGTTGCATTTGTTGTTCTACTATTTTTTTTCGGCTCCTTTTTGGCTCCACGCGTAAAAAGGATTTTCTAATAAGAATCGCGCAACGCGACAAAAGTTTACGTTTCTTTTGTTGCCTTTGTTGTTTCTGTTTTTGTTGCTGCTGCCGTCGCGATCAGCATTAATAAGTGCGATAAAGACGCAAAATGACAGCGACTTATCCCATTTTCTTTATGATGCATTTATTACGTTTACTTTTAATTGTTTATCCTTTCAAAAACTATCCGCTTTTCTGCTCGGATTAATTCTGAAACTATTCAATTTTGGAGAAACTTTACAAAACAATTCATTTATAAACAATAAATTTTAAGCAAATATAAACATAGTTTAATTTTTTGCTTGGAAATTGACTCTAAAATTAAAATGAATTTAAACTCATAAAATAATGAATTTAGTATTTTTTCTAAAATTTAAAATCTATGACTTCTGTTATAATTTATAGGTTTTTATTAGCTGTAATATTAAACAATAAATCCTTAAGAATTTATTCAATTTTTTTTTTTTTTAATTGCTTTATCACATTTTTTGTCTTATTTTGTTTTATTTATTTTAATTGTTTTTTTTATCTAAAACTAGATTTGCATCTTGAAAAACTAAAAAGGATTTTATTATCTATTTTTAAAATTAAATTTTTGTTTTTTTATGAACTTAAATATTAAAGAATTATTTTAAAAGTTTTATCTGCTTTTCTATCAGACACGATCATATGATATTTTTTCATTTAAGTTATTTTCACACTCAATTAAATCTTTTTTTTTTTGCACATTAAAATTTAATTTTTTTATATTTGATTTGTTTTTTAATTTTTTTTAACACTTTTTACATCCTTTTAATTTTACACACACACACGCACTCACACAACAAAGCGACACGTGTGTGCGTTTGTGAGTTTTTGTTAGTTTTTTTTAAGTGAGCTTTAGTTTTACCGTTAGCATAAACCGTACGCACAGAAAATCACTTGAAAACTGTTCGGCCGAGTCGCATCGACGTTGCACGAACCGAGTCCGTCGGACTCAACACGCAGCCAATGATGTTGCGACAACATTTGCTGCCCCAACATGTGGCACACGCTAGCCGAAGTTCAAAACACTCAAGCAATGTTGTCCGTTTGTGGCATGTTGTAGCAACATTGTTGCTAAGTAACTGGTTTGAGCCGCAACCGCGTTTGAGTCCTTGCAGGTTCGGAGCGCACATGTTTGAGCTTTTTTCGCTGCAGTTTGAGAGGCACTGAGGTGAACTTCTGCTTGGCAACATTTGAAATCGTTGGCAACATGCTGGGAATGTTGCTAAAGTTTTCAAATGTTGCTAAGCAGACAAACCATTTATAAATTAGTTCAACTAAAGTTATTTAAGTTGATAAAAAATAATCACTTAAAATTCTATAGCTCAAAAAGATTGAAATTCAACCAATTTAATTTTCTTTTAAATCTTTTGATAAAAGTGAAAATATTTTTCCTTTTTTATAATTGCTACAATTACAATTATTAACGCAATTAAACTGGTTTGTTTTCAAGTAATTTCCATTGAATTCCATTTATAGCTGATACCTTTGATAAATTGACCATTCCATCACTTTGAAGATTCTTCTCAGATTCCGAGGGCATAAAGAAGAAGAGACAAAACGACCTAAAAGTGATGAGTCATTGTTTTCTTTTATTAGTAAAAATAACTATTTTATGTTTGTTGGGAAATTATCAGCTAAAGTTTTTGTAATAAAATTTATAATTTATTTTTCAAAAGAAAAATCTAAAATCTTTTTGAAAATTTATTTTTTATATTTGACATCATTCGCTGCCATTTTTATAAAGAGTAGGCTAAAACAATAACAATAAATTGTACACAATACAATTTATAATTTAATATACTCGCCAATTTCAATAATTATTGTATTAAAAAAAAACTCAATTTGTTTAATTTTTGAACAGATTTTAAATTATTGCGGTCCTCAAACTATTCAATTTCGTTTGAAACGGTCACACTGCGCCACGCAAAACAGCAAAATCGCGTTAAACAGCCGATACACAACGCGCGGTCAGTCGATAAATATCGATAAGTTAATCGCTCGCCGTGACATCTCTAAGACAGCGACGTTGCTCGTTCTTTCCTGTCGATACGCCAGTGCAGGCGTGTAGTGTTTTTAAAGTTGGTCCACGCAAATCAATAAACATCCAAAATGGTAGGTGGAAATTAAACCAAATAATTGCAGAAAATGCAAGTAAAACGAGTGTGCGAAAGAAGTGCGTGAAGATTTTTGCGATTTGCGGCATGCAAATGCATGAAATTACGCAAAATTAAAACTGTTGACGTGACAGCGGAACTTTTCGTCTGCCTACGATGAGCGTGTGTGTGTGTGTGAACAGTGTAGCGTGATTGTGTATATGTGTGTGTGTGTGTGTGCGATAGCAATGAAATGCAAGACAAAGAAAATAGCACAAGGCGTACCTGAAAAATGACGTATGCACTTTTCTATTTAAAGGAGAAAAAAATAATGAACTCGGCTAACAACACAGGAACGCATTTCTTTCTCTTTTGTGCAATGGCATTTTTGTGTACACACACACACACACGTACTACATTCACTTTTGCATTGGTATTTCAAGAACTCTCGAGTGTTGCTCTGGTGAAATAACCACAACGCAAGTGGTTTTTTTTATCGCTTCGTGTCTAACCTCAAAGAGTCGCAACGTCCGAAAAATGATGGACTCTGTGTGTATGTACAGTATATGCCATAATTGTTTTCACAAAGAAAATGGAAAACACATTTTCCAGGTAGAAAATTAAATGACTGACTGTGTGTATATGTATGTGTCAGTGTGTGTTGCACACGCCATTTTAAAAATGAGCAACAGTACCGGTTACAGTAACTTTTCTTACAACTATCATGCTCTCTCTCTCTCTCTCTCTCTCTCACACTCACTCTCTTTCTCTTTGACTTGCTGTTTATAGGTCAACTTCACCGTCGACGAAATCCGTGGCCTCATGGACAAGAAGCGTAATATTCGCAACATGTCCGTCATTGCCCACGTCGATCACGGCAAATCCACCTTGACCGATTCGTTGGTGTCCAAGGCTGGTATTATTGCCGGTGCCAAGGCTGGTGAGACCCGTTTCACCGATACCCGTAAGGACGAGCAGGAGCGTTGCATTACCATCAAGTCGACGTAAGACGCATACCATCCCCTCCTGTCTCTCCCTTTCTCAATTTCTTTCTTTCTTTTACTTAGTGCCATCTCCATGTACTTCGAGGTTGAGGATAAGGATTTGGTCTTCATCACCCATCCCGATCAGCGTGAGAAGGAGTGCAAGGGTTTCTTGATCAATCTGATCGATTCACCCGGTCACGTTGATTTCTCCTCTGAGGTCACTGCCGCTCTCCGTGTCACCGATGGTGCCCTCGTCGTCGTTGATTGCGTCTCCGGTGTCTGTGTGCAGACCGAGACTGTGCTGCGTCAGGCTATTGCCGAGCGTATCAAGCCCATTCTGTTCATGAACAAGATGGACCGTGCTCTGCTCGAGCTCCAATTGGAGGCTGAGGAGCTGTACCAGACTTTCCAGCGTATCGTTGAGAACGTGAACGTCATCATTGCCACCTACAACGACGATGGCGGTCCAATGGGTGAGGTCCGTGTGGATCCCTCCAAGGGCTCTGTTGGTTTCGGTTCCGGTCTCCACGGCTGGGCCTTCACCCTCAAGCAGTTCTCCGAGATGTACTCCGAGAAGTTCAAGATCGATGTGGTCAAGCTAATGAACCGGTAAGTCAACAAAAACCTCTACAAACTCCCCTCGCTTTTAGCACAATCCGTGTGACGCCGAGCGTGCGAATTCTTTAGAAGATTTTCTTCCATAGAACCGCGCGTGTGGAAAGCGCTGCAAGTGCAACAAACAATAAAAGCAGATCAAAATTGAAGACACTGCTGATTACGCTGCATCGGGACCTCTTTCCTAATGTCCAAACGGTGCATTTGCTAAGGCAGTGACTCGACAAATTTACCAACCATTTAATATTTTTACTAGTATTATTTCAGACCCTTAGTTATTATATCTTCTGTAACTTGATCAGTCAGTTTAGCTTAGTTACCTTCATTTTTCATAGATCATCAGGTGTGAAGAGCTTACGTCATGCTTATTTGGGTGGGGTCAAATTTATCTCATATTCAAGCTAGCGTCAAGTAAGATCAGCTGATAGTGACCATGTACAGGGTCTACTAATTCTGGTAACTTCTTAGGTTCCTTTACCAGTTATTTAAATATTTTTGGTATGGAAAGGCTCAACCGACACTTTCTCCCTCGTTTAATTAAACCTATCCCTCTTGCCCTTGGTAGAGTACAGAGTCTAAAGATTTCAACTCCCTCTCTTCTTACAGTCTTTGGGGTGAGAACTTCTTCAACGCCAAGACCAAGAAGTGGCAGAAGCAAAAGGAGGTCGACAACAAGCGCTCCTTCTGCATGTACATCCTGGATCCCATCTACAAGGTCTTCGATGCCATCATGAACTACAAGAAGGAGGAGATCGACACTCTGCTGACCAAGATCGGTGTTACCCTCAAGCACGAGGATAAGGACAAGGACGGCAAGGCTCTGTTGAAGACCGTTATGCGCACCTGGTTGCCCGCTGGTGAGGCTCTGCTTCAGATGATTGCCATCCATCTGCCATCGCCTGTGGTTGCCCAGAAGTACCGTATGGAGATGTTGTACGAGGGTCCTCATGATGATGAGGCTGCCATCGCTGTCAAGACCTGCGACCCCAACGGTCCCCTCATGATGTACATCTCCAAGATGGTGCCCACCTCCGATAAGGGACGTTTCTATGCCTTCGGCCGTGTGTTCGCCGGCAAGGTCGCCACCGGCCAGAAGTGCCGCATCATGGGCCCCAACTACACTCCCGGCAAGAAGGAGGATCTGTACGAGAAGGCCATCCAGCGTACCATCTTGATGATGGGTCGTTATGTTGAGGCCATCGAGGATGTGCCATCTGGCAACATTTGCGGTCTGGTCGGTGTCGATCAGTTCTTGGTCAAGACCGGTACCATCACCACCTTCAAGGATGCCCACAACATGAAGGTAAATAGCATAATAATCTCCACCTATCCACTCCGATCTCTAATGCTTAACTTGATTTGTAGGTCATGAAGTTCTCCGTGTCGCCTGTCGTGCGTGTGGCTGTTGAGCCCAAGAACCCTGCTGATTTGCCCAAATTGGTTGAGGGTCTGAAGCGTTTGGCCAAGTCTGATCCTATGGTGCAGTGTATCATTGAGGAGTCTGGCGAGCACATTATTGCCGGTGCCGGTGAATTGCATTTGGAAATTTGCCTTAAGGATCTGGAAGAGGATCACGCTTGCATCCCCCTGAAGAAATCCGATCCCGTGGTCTCCTACCGTGAAACCGTGTCGGACGAATCCAACCAGATGTGCTTGTCCAAGTCCCCCAACAAGCACAACCGTCTGCTCATGAAGGCTCTGCCTATGCCCGATGGTCTGCCCGAGGATATTGATAACGGTGAAGTTAGCTCCAAGGACGATTTCAAGATCCGTGCCCGTTATCTGGCCGAGAAGTACGATTACGATGTGACCGAGGCCCGTAAGATCTGGTGCTTTGGCCCCGATGGTACTGGACCCAATTTCATTCTTGATTGCACCAAGTCCGTGCAGTACCTCAACGAAATCAAGGATTCCGTCGTTGCTGGCTTCCAGTGGGCCTCCAAGGAAGGTATCATGGCCGATGAGAATCTGCGTGGTGTGCGCTTCAACATCTATGACGTCACCCTGCACGCTGATGCTATCCATCGCGGCGGTGGCCAGATCATTCCCACCACCCGTCGTTGCCTGTACGCCGCTGCCATCACGGCCGGACCCCGTCTCATGGAGCCCGTATATCTGTGCGAGATCCAGTGTCCCGAGGTTGCCGTCGGCGGTATCTATGGTGTGCTGAACAGACGTCGTGGCCACGTCTTCGAGGAGAACCAAGTTGTCGGCACTCCCATGTTCGTTGTCAAGGCCTATCTGCCTGTGAACGAATCCTTCGGCTTCACCGCCGATCTCCGCTCCAACACCGGTGGACAGGCGTTCCCACAGTGCGTGTTCGATCATTGGCAGGTGCTGCCCGGTGATCCATGCGAGCCAGCCAGCAAGCCCTACCAGATTGTCCAGGATACCCGTAAGCGTAAGGGTCTCAAGGAGGGTCTGCCCGATCTGTCCCAGTACTTGGACAAATTGTAAGCGGCGACTCTTAACACCGGCTACCAATTAGTAATGTTGCAGCAACAACAACAAAAACAGATCAAAGAGCAACAGTAAAAACAACAACAACATCTGGAATGTCGCTTTGAAAACACACACACACACATTAAAGAAATTTTGATGATTATTAATTGTATAACAGTAAAACAAACAACAAAATAAATCAACTAAATGATTATAATTTAAGTTTATATAAAACAAATACATACATAGCAAGCACTCAACTGTGCTTCAAACAATAACAAAAATAGCTGAAAAGGGGGCGTGGGGTGGGTGGGGCAGCTGAGATGACGAGATCAAATTGTTTCACAGAGCAATTTCCACTCCGAGCGAACACATGGCGTTGTCGTCATACACATGTTAACTTAGCAGAGCGAAGAACGTGTGAAGAGGCAACCGCCAATTGGAACACATGGCGCTGTAAGCTCAACAGTGCTGTAACAGCGTTGAGCGCAGTTAACAGTATAGAACTTTTAGGCTGGAGTGCTGTTGCTTTGGCTGTCAACATATCTGCTAAAACCTTCGCACTCAACAGTCTAAAAAGCTATTTGATTTAGTTGCCTGTTTTAGCTTTAAAATAGCTTAACTGCCAACACTGCTCTGCTAAAACATTTAACAGCTGTTGACGCAACTCGCTAGCATACACACAACTGCAGCAAACGGGGGTTGACGTTGTCTGCTGCTGTTTTTGTTGTCGCTGCAACGAAGTGTGCGTAAAACGAGCCGCGTGGCCAAGTGCAAAATCACAAAGCAAAGCACACAAAGCCAATCAATGTTAATGATTACAACAAATGAGCGACATGCTGCGTATGGCAAATAAAAACAACAACACATGTCCCATGTATAGGGTGGGAACAGACACAAGCACAGACTGTGTGACAACAACTCCCACACAATGTGCTCTCTTTCTACATATGTGCAATGGCTCGCTCTCTTTCATTTAAGTTATTTCTATGGCTGCTTCATGTAAAGTCTATCGCCAGTAATACTTTATCCATTTAATGTAGAATTAAATAAAACTTGTACCGAAAACAATTAATAAACTAACAAGAAATAAGAACAAAATATGTTGTTATATTCCAACATGAACTTCGTAAATCAAACACCTGCATATTTAAATCTCAGTGTAGTATTCTAGATTTCTCTTTGCTTGCTTCTCTTTGTAGGAAGGCTCGAGCCTCGAGGGATAATAGCAACAGAGACAACAACAACAATTCGTTACAACTCTAGCAAGCACATCCACCAAAAATACAGTAACAGTACAGTGTCCAATTGGCTTCTCTCTTGATTTCAGTCGTGTTTCGATGTTCGAGGCGAGTAGACGTGTTTCGGTGGACACTTTGCGCGCAGAATGCAATGCAATATTTTTGTAAATTTCAATAAATAAGTATGTGTTAGTGTGTGGTATGTGGTTTGTGTGTAGCTTATATCAAATTCATAAGAAATTAAGCAAATGAAATATTGCGAAAACAATCAGCAAAGTAGCTTCATTTGTTCCCTTAAAGGTGACAACAAATAAAAACCCGACGTGCATAAATACATGACAAAGGTACATAAACATGTACTTGTGCTTGTGTGTCTGTTCGTGTGTGCGTGCGTTTGTATGTAATTCATAAGCAAATTGCAAAATGCGAATAGAATTCTCTTGTTCTCGGAAGTTTCCGTCTGTTTTTGTCATCGTCTCAAAAGCCGCCGTCACCGTCACCGCCGCTGTCGACGTCGCAGTCGCCGCCGCTTCGTCTGTCACTATACTAGCCCCCGGTGGGTTGGCTGTCTCGCTCGCGCGCACACGCTCTCATTTTTGCTATATTTAGCAACATTTCCAATTGGAAGATTTTTGATTTGACCTTTTGGCAGTAAAAGCTTTTAACTGTAATTATTAGGCGAAGCCTATGTAAAAAAATGTAAATCTCCAAATGTGAGTGGGTTGTGTATGTATGAGTGAGTGTGTGTGTGTGTGGGTTGAAGTATGTGTGCGTCTGCATATGAAAAAATCGATGCCAGACTCCCTGTGACGGCGACGACAACGACGACGACGCCAGGCAACTTCATTCAGTAAAGCAAAAGGCAAAAGCAAAGCAGCGACGCCAACAGCGCTGTTAGACAAAGTTGGAGTTTGGGCTGCCTCTGTTTGTGTGAGAATGTCTGTGTTTGTGTGAGTGTGGGCGGTCGAAGTTGCAGTTCGAATTGAAACTGACTTTATGGACATTTACCGATAACACAGGAAATGAAATTTTTCCGTATTAGAAACTTAAATATCGCAAACTTTTAGTCCATTATTTTTGTAGCATCCGTTGAAATGCGTTTTTAGGCCAACCATTGCAAAGTTTTTATGTTATTTTTTTTATTTCGCTGCTTGCAAAAAAAAAATAACAAAATCTGGCAATAACGTTTCGTTGCGTTTATGTGTGTGAATGTTGAAGTGTGTGTACGACATGTTTATGTATAGCACCATATAAAATGTGTGTGCGCCTGAGTGGGAGGGAAGAAGCCTAATCTGTCTCTGTGAGTGCGTGCGTGTGTGTGTGTGTGTGAGTGAGTATTAGTGTGAGTGTGAGTGCGCCTGAGCTTCATAAAACTCCTCTCTACAAACAAAGTGTATAGAAAATATGAATGAAGATAGGAAACGCAAGCAGCGGTGTGAGAGGCAGGAGTAAGGAGCATAGAGAATGCGAGTAAAAGCAGAAGGAGTAAAGAGTAAAATGTATGAGTAAATAAAAGGAGTGAGAATAGTGTTCTCACCAGTTTCACACCTCCAACAACGAATGTGAAAAATCAATGCTAAATTTGTTGTTCAAACAGTTTTTAATTGGCTTCTCAGTGTGCGTGTGTGTGAGTGTGTGTTGGAATCTTTAAATGCTTCCATAAGTTCTCAGCTGCAAAATTGTGAGTAAAAAAACTTCCAAGAAAATTATTGTGAAAAATAATATTTTGATTGCATTTACTTGTTGGGGGCACGCATAAAAAAGAAACATTTTCATTGGAATTTTCATTTTTCTTAGCTTGGGGTAACTGAGAAAATGTTTGCATACCGTTTGGAGATTAGCAGTTTGTTGACCTTATTAGCAGACCTCAAACTGAAATTTTTAATGGCTAATGTGCTAAGATTAACAGAATAAACTTTGGTATCGTAATTAGGCACAGTTTCTAAACTAATCATAGAGTTTTTAGCTGTATTAAGGCTAAGAAACTGTACATTGCAAAGTGGGAAATCAACGTAAAATTTGAAAATTTATTTCTAAGAATTTTGAACAAAAAACTTTACTCTATAGTCCACTTAAAGCAGTAAAAATTTAATAAAATCGGCTCAACTAATTTAAGAAAAGAATTTTCGGAATACCACTAATTAAACTTAATGCCAGCCCAATTTGAATGGATTTTGGTTTGAATAAAAGTTAATATCCGCTTATTATAATTATTCAATTAACGCAAATTGCGTATTATGTGTACAAAATTAATATTAATTAATTATTATAATGAAGTCGGACTTTAGTTGCTGCAACAGCAACAATAGCAACTTTAATTTTGCCTCCCCCTTGCTGAAATTTCCCCTCCCGTTTGTTTTGCAGCATCAACGGCAGAAACTAAAGCATTTTGATGACGAATTTAATGACCTGAAAAAAACGCCAATCACTTTCACACATTGCATAGATGAAAATTGAAACAGCCGACAACAAAGGCGAGCAGCGACTGAGACAGCGACAGCGACGTCGACACGAGCAGCGGCTGAGACAGCGACTGAGACGGCGACAGAGGCAGTGACAGCGACGACTGTGGGCGCATTGATTACATTTTCATAATCAACGAAGAGAGTGAAGAAAGAAACATAAAAAAAAAAAATCAAAACGAAACGAAAACAGAAAAACCCGTGAGGAAAAAAACACAACAAAGACCAAAAAAAAAAGTCTCAGTTTCATTTAGTCGCTCTTTCAATGAAAATCGCATAATGGCAACAACACCTGAATCGTGTGGAGCACGCGATTCTGTGGAGGCGTTGGAACTGGAGGCGGACACAGAAACGGAGGCAGCGACAAAGGCGGAGTCGCTGACAGCGGCAGAGGCAGCGACAGAAGCAGCGACAGCGACAGCGACATCGACACTGCCAGCTGACATGTCCGAACCTGCAGAGCTGGATTCATTGGATGCAGCAGCAATGGCAACGGCCGTTGACCAACAAAAGCAAAAGTATGTCGCCAAAGCTCCAAATGAATTCAATTCAATTCAATTCAGTTCAGTTCAAAATTCAAATTCAGATCGTGGTCCAAGGGGATTGCGACAGCCGACGGCTAATTACAATTTCATTTGATTTAATTTTTTCAGTGAGCAACTGCAGCTCGAGTCGTCATTGGAGCCCATCTCAATGGATGACATACCGGAGCCCATTAAGGTGCTCGACGACATCATATCGGAATTCGAGGAGGCATCAACGAAACCCGCCGCATTGCATAGCAACAGTGGCGAAAATCAGTCCGAGGACGATGGCTACATGAGTCTCAGTCGCAAAAAGTGAGTACGATGCGAGCAACCCTCGCTGCGTCTTTTCCTCCTTTAAGTCACGTTTCTCATAGTCAGTTAAACACGAATTTCATTTGACGTAATTTAAATTTATTTTAAATTTAAATTGAAGAATTGTTTGATTTTTCCATAAAGTTTTATATTCTTCAGATTTATTACTTTTTTAGAGCTCTTTAATAAATTGTTTTATTTATATATGTATGTATGTACATTATATTCATTTTTTTTAAGTTTCATTAAAATTTTAAAGACATATTTTCCTAATAATAATAATAAAAATAATAATAAAATATAATATAATATAATATTTAATGGTAAAGTCAGAGTATCTTAAATTTGAAAGCATTTGTTTTAGTAAAAATATTATTAACTATTAACCATTTTATTTTAAATATTAATTATTAAATAAAAATTAATTTTTATTCAATTTTAATTGTTGTAATATTAATATATATGTATATATATTTTTATATCACTTTTAATATATTATTTTAGGTTTTATTACGTTTTTTATATATTTATTATTTATTTTTAAAAGATAATTTTATTAAAATTAATTCACTTTAATTAAATTCCTAGAAATTATTAAATTATTATTAAATTTATCATAATTATTTTTGAAACTCATAAATGTTACCGAAATTCAAAATTATTTCCCTCAATATTCCACGCTAGTTACTTAAGTAATATAGTTAGAAAAAAGTAGACAATTTCATGACCACAAAGAACAGCAATCAAATAATGATTCTAGATTTCTTTAACAAAATAAACGGTACTAATTAAAAAATCAAGCTGAGGAATACCCCTATTAAAACTTAACAGAATCATTAAGACTCTAAATTAAGTGAACTAATTCAAGGTTTATTAAGTTGTTAATAACTAGATGCACGTACTTATGTTTTGCAGCATGTCCAAAAAGGACTCGGAGGATGTGCCACAAACACCGAGCACCGACACCGTGCCCGAGGGCAGTTTCAACGAAGCTGACGGTACGGCCGAGAATCTAACCAAATTATCTGAGACGGAGCACGGCCAGGAAGCGACAACGCCGCTCATACAGACAACGCTGGTGAGTATTTGCTGAGAGATGGAGTTTATGTGGAGTGTACGTAATGGAAAACCAATTATTGTACCCTCGACCATACCCCTGGCCACCCATTAACCCACCCCAACCCACCTCCACCCCTTAGCCAAAGGCAAGAAGCGCCAACTCAACGCCAGCAACAAACTCCAACTACTCGAGTCTGCCATGTTGTGGTGCATCACGTACATCAAATTTGGGTGTTGTTACGACCGGTAACTCCTCAAGTGGATTGCCCGCCAATCGGGTGGGCAGCTGTAATGGGGAACGTAATGCGCTTGGCATAGACATCAGTGCGGTGCATAATGCCGTGCTGCGTGGCAATCTGGCCAAGTTGCCAGAGCCAATTTTGAACGAACATCCGGTTACCATCTATCCGGGACCATCGGCTAAGGCCAAGGCAGCTGGCGAGCATGGTGGTGCAAGGGGCAAACGATTGCTCAATTCGGTGGAGAAACATAAGGAAGTTTGCCACATGCTAAATCCACATTCCAATAGCACCACCACATCATCATCGTCTTCCGGTGAGGCATCCCCGGCTGCCTCCAATGTTAATGTCCAGCAGGTACTGGAGGACGATTACTCCGAGGACTCGCTGGAGGAATCAACCATTTCCACCGACCTCACGCCGGTCAAACAAAATGGCGTCGCCTGGGAAATCCACTTTAAGAGCAATAAAAAGAAGTCCAACAATTCCAAGAAGACAACCCCAATTAAGGTGAGTTGTTCCCCCAGTTTTCATTTGATGGGTCTCATAAAGTTGTAGCTGAATTAAAGTCAGGCAGAAAGTATTACTTAAATCAATTCTAATAGAGGAACAGTTGAAATTTTAAAACCGATTTTAAAGCAGTTGATTTATAAAGTAAAGACTATATAGTTTGGTAGATTTTAAAATTTAAGTCACGTAGTCAAAAAGAGTACATCAGGAGGCTATACTGACATCAAACTGTATATATATTTTTGTACAGCATCAACAGCCGAGTCTATATAGCAATCTTCGAGATCTTCGAGACTATAAGAGCTAGAGGCACTAAATTTGGTAAGAAAGTCCGTCTACCCATCTGCAAATTGTGATAAACCACTTTGATAAGACTATAACTTGGATACGACTATCGGGATAACACAATTTATATATAGTAGCATTATAACTATCGTCGCCAAGTTTGATACGGATGGGTCAATTAGGTCCTGTAGCTCCAATAAAACAAATCAGTATAATGTGTGTGGCAAAAAATTGAAATAAACTTAACCTGTCTGACATATAGACATAGATATATCTTAAAAGATCCAGGTGTTCATCCGTACAGCGGACAGACGGACATTGCTATTTCAACTCGGCTGTTGATGATCAAGAATGTATATACTTTATGGGGTCGGCAACGCCTCCTTCTGCCTGTCACGCACATTTCGCTTCTGACAAACCTAATAGACCCCTCTACTCTTTTTTAGAGTATGGGGTCCAAAAAGAGCACTAGTACCGTAATCAGTACGGTGTCTTTTACATCTTTATCATTTTATTATCATTTCTTACTGGTATTCTACTGACTGTAGTGGAAAATTTGTAGGTAAAGCATTACATAATTATGACGAAAAGGCACGACCTAAGCTGCGATTTCTAAAACCTTACAGTACTCAGCTATGTTAATGCATCCACTTGCTTACAAGGCGCATTCCGTTAGTTCATCACACATTCAATGCACTAACCCAACAAGCTGAAAGTATTGTCGATCTGCATAGGGAATTATTTAAGATGAACCGTTTTCCCACCAACCATACCATAGTTTAACTCCCAATGTTTCTCCACTTCTAACAACTGATTCCTCTCTTTACAGCCACAATCCAAAGAGAACAATCTGGTGGACTTTAACAACAGCTTTGTGTACAACGAGCAGAGCATGTTGGGTAAAGGTACCTTCGTCATACGCCGTTCCACGGCCAAAAAGCCGCCACGTGCCGCCGATGTGTTCAGCATACCGAAGCCACCGCGCACCTCCCTTGGCGCTGGAGCCATTGCCATTAGCAATGAGTTCTACACTAGTGATAGTGAGCCAAGTGAATCTGCACCGTTGCCACCACCGCCGGCTCCATCTGAAATGAATTTCATCTACAAGGAATGCGATGCGGCAGCGGCACAAACACGACGTTGCCTGGAAATGGCTGCAGCTCAAAGGGCAGCCCTTTCACTGGACATTGCCGAGGCAACGGAGCATCTGGTCAACAAACCCGTCAAGAGCAAGACGGCCATGTTGACCGAGAAGCGTCTAAGTGCCGAGTCCATGCCGGACAATACCTCGAGCAGCGAGGAATTCGATGAGGCGCGTCTCAATGGGAATGGCTTCGAGTTGTTTTCCTACAATGGGAATGGTAAGTAAGTGGGGAACAAGAATAAAGCAATGGGAATATAGTAGGACGTAGGTAGATCGGTAGATGGGTAAGGATAGATAGAAAATTTATGGAAATTTAGTTGCTAGGCACTTTAACTTTGCTAAAGAATACAGTACTCGCGGACAGCTCCCTCAGGCGGACAGCTTTCATAGCCAGACGAATTTTTGTATAGTCCCAAGTTTTTTAGCATGATTTCCATACTAAATCTATTCTCTTAGGCGGACATCTCCCTTCGGCGGATAAAAATACTGGCACCGTGGCGGTCCGGTTACTGTTCGGTTCAATGTAGTGAAAGCACTACTCGCGGACAGCTCCGTCAGCTTCCATAGCCAGACGAATTTTTTATAGTCCCAACATTTTCTAAGCAGACAAAATCCTTGGGCAGGCAAAAATACTGGATCTGTGGCTGTCTTGCCAAGGTAGCTTATATATAATGAATACTATAGCTATTATAGTAATGGTCGTAGAAAGGTCTACACCTTGGGCATTTGTCACATGGTTTATGTTCGAGTATAAAGTAAAATATAAAGCTTTATTTTGAAATGATCGTCAACATTTACTAGAAATCGGATTGCTATATAGTTTAGCTGTATTAGGAAAGGTCGGAGAATTCAATATAACTTAGATTTCTATACTCTCTTCAAGAGTATATTGGGCTTTAGTTTATAGATATGTGAATCGAACTCTCAGTGTTATTTAGCTATATCTTTTAATAGGTGGAATACATATTATCGATAACCCGAAATAGGTTTATTAAAACGTATGGCAGATATAAGGAAATGGACAAAGATTTAATTAGAATTGATTCGTTTTTGCGATATTTAAACCCAACTTACAGTTTCGTATTCCTATAACCTCTTATAGCTGTCATAGATCAAAGAATTGGTTATAATCCTGCATGACTATGGTAATACCTTTGGTTTTCCGAGTTAAGATCTTACCCAATATATATATGTAGATTAATTTTCATGGTTTTTGAATAGATTGATTGATTGAAAGATTGACATTATTTAGTTATAATAGGAACTGCTTTATATAGAGTATATAGCCGACACGGAGGGATACGCCGATTAAACCTATGATTATTTAAACTAACATTTTTTATATGCTTTTTAAACAGATCAACGCATCTCGAATGCCACGACGCCTCACACTGACCTGGCGCCCACCTTGGAGGAGGACGAGGAGCTCTCCGACTTCAGCTACGGCTGTGCTCCGCTCAAGCAAATCGAGCACAATATCAGTGCATTGCTGCGTGGCGATTTGCCTATAATGAGTCAACACGCTGCTGCCAATGGACCGAGTGCTGCTGCTGGGGCTGCTTCTGCTGCTGCTGCTGCAGCTGCTGCGGCTGCTGCTGCGGAACTGCATGCCAAACGAGTGCTGGAGTTCCGTCCGGGTGTGCACAAGTCGGAGAGTGCCAAGGAGATGCTGCTGTCACAGAGTGTGGGCTTTGGTCCATTGCCACCGTCACCGCCAAGCTCAAATCCGGATCTATTCGATTACGATGCACCATTGCCGCCATCTCCAGTGGAGCAGCGCAAGCAAATGGAGCTGCCACCGGCTGTAGTTGCAGCTGCAGCTGCTGCTGGACCAGCAAACAATCGGGGCACTACCGTTGTCGAGGTGCATGCCACCGCGTCGGGGGCAGCGGTACACAGCAGCAATAGTCACAACCGACGCAGTCGTGATAATGTCGCTGCAGTGCGTCATTTTAATGATGAGCTGCCAGCGCCACCGGCACCGGCTCATCAGTCCAACAGCTATGCGGACAGTTTGCCCGGTCTCTCGGGACTGCCCGGATTGGCAGTGCTACCTGGTCCGCCGCCCATGCCGCCAGCAGTGCCACCACATCGTGCGGGGCATTCGGCCAACACGATGAAATCGTGGAGCATCGATTCGCAGTATCGCAAGCGATCACCCAAACTCTTTGGCTACAGCAGCGGCAGTGGCATCACCACGCCCACTGGCCTGGGACAGATGCCGCCGCTGCCACAGCCGCCCATTTGTGGCACGACGGGTTCCTGCGAGGGCGGTTCGGTCGTTGGCACCGGCTCGTATCAGCGCAGGTACATCAACTATGGCACCAAGCGCAGCCTGAAGCAGTCGCCACGCGAGGAGCACCGTCTGCAAACCTCTTGTAGTCTTCCCGAAACCCCAATCTTTGCCAGAGGGTAAGCTGCTCCAACTACACATGATTAACTGCTAATGGAACACTTTACTTGCAGCTGTGACATACCACGTACGCCATATCGACGCCAAAATGATCCTGTGCCCGTGAGTGGATCACGCACCGCACCAAGATCGAGCACTTCGAACAGCATCAACATGGGCAACTCCATTCTGGGCATAGGAGGTAAGTACCCTTAAGGGTTCTAAAGTTATCTACCTAACTAATCTATCTTTCTTCTTGTAGCTGGCAGCTATGGCACTGCGCAGGTATGTCGCCAGCGTTCGATCAATCACGCCTTAGCCTCCAATGAAATGCTGCGCATGACGGGGGCTCCAGCACGTGGCTGGTATCCCAAGCAGCGGAGCATGCGTCCCGCGTCCACGGAGAACATTGATCGCTTGGCCTCGGTGCGTGTGTGGGACAATCCGGCGGGCATGTCCGGCACCGGACAATCACGTAAACCGCTTACGTTGCCACCGAATCTGACGCCCTCCTTTTTAAACAAATCACCGCGTGAAGCGCTGCGACGTGTTACCAGCTTGCTAATTACCAAAAAGAGTAAGTAAACAATAAGACTAGCCAAGAATTGTATTAAAATCTGGAATTTTGAATAGAAAACAATAAGGAGCGTAAGCACAAGGCTTACAGTGATCAGACCATGGATGATAGCAACAGCAAGCATGCCTATGAATTTGAAACCGGTGAGTTTGAAGCGCCTAAACATTTATTTATTTTTAATTTACGTTTTCCCCCTATTCCACAGGCTCCGCTAAGCGCAAGGAGAGCAGCAGTCGCAAGGATAATGCCGCCGCTGGCGTCGGCACTACGCCCAAGGCCAAGAAGAAGGGTATTTTCAAGACGCTTTGGAAGCGCACGAAAACCACCTCGCTGGATCAATAGAGATGAATCCTCTGAGCAGCAGAGGAGACACTAGATTCGTAATGCCAAGTCCAAACACTGCCCCCCACACACTCGCCCTCTCTCACTCTATCACTTTGGATATGTTTTTTACGATAAGTACTATGCTTATCCCTTAGAGTATAGATATAGCTATCATGTATAAAGTATTGATTGAGAGCAGGTACGAGTTGTATTGCTAGATAAATCCCAGCTCATCCATTAACTAATTAGAAACACAGCTGAAAAATCACGTTTGATATATTCTCAAGATATCTCTCTCTTTCTCTATCGCTCTCACACGTTCGATCACCTTGTAATTTAACTAATTGAAAGTAAATATCATCGATATCTAGTAAATTGGATAAAAACTGAATAATTCAAATGCACAAAGCCGTGAATCGTAAAGACTGAAATCGAATAAAAACAAAAATTAATAAAAAAATAAAAGTAAAAAATTAAAATGACAAAATTTGCACACCAGATCAGAGGACATCAAAACAGTATTATATACAAACATATATATGCGGATCGACAGCCGATATTAAACAATTTCAATGAACAAAAATCACGCAACGATGAGCAAACTAAAGAAGAAGAGAGATTAAAAGCTAATTAATTAAACAAGCACTGAATTTATATATTTAAAAAGGAGAAGAAATTAAAGAAAAATCTCGTAAACTCTTTATACATAGTTTTTGGGAGGTATGACTTTGGAACCGAGCCGTTTAGGGTTCCTGGCAGCATTACTTACTTTATATGATGATGTTTTGCGTATACACAGACACCGATGAGGCACCTTTAATTTAGCTGAATTAAAGTAGAATTTCAGGCAGAATAAAACTTAATAATAATGAAAAGTAAATCTAATAAAAAACACATTGTAATTTCTTAATTTGTGAGACTAGAATAGCCGAAACGCCCTCCAAATTTCAAAGAATGTTTTCGAAAAAAATTAAAACAACTCAATACTAAAACGATAAATAACTAAATTTACTAAAAAATTAAAATGCTCAAGTGAAAATTTTACCAGACAGCATTTTCCATCCTTTTGTAATTGGGAAATTCTGAGCTCAGATTTGGAGCAAGAAAAACTGCAATAAGTAAAACTGTAAACGTTTACTAGTCATTAAATATTAATAAAAAAAATGAAAATAAATTGGAAATTATATATATATTTAGTATATATGAAAGTAAATGTATTTTTTATTAACACACCGACACTAACAAGCCAAAATAAATGGCCAAATTGGCCGGAATTTAGTGAGCAGGCAGGCGAATTATTCCCCTTCCCGGAAGAGCCAGTTGAAAAGTATTATTAACGAATTATATATATATTATATTATGCTATAGCAAGTTGGTATTTATTATAATTAAATATATTGTATGTACAATTATTTGTATTAATATTATTGAATATATTTTTTAGAAACGTAGTGTGACAAATTAAAAAATTGAAAAAGAATTGACGATAAGAAAGAAATCATAATTATTAAAGCCAACAAAATGTGGCACTTCAACTATCAAGTGGATTAGGATCATTTTGATACTGCAAAACATAAAGCATAGTAACTGTTCGATCAGCAAACTTAATATCAGATGCGCAGCACAATAAAACAATAAAGTAAAATTAAATAAAGTAACACAAGGCATACAAATAAAGTAATAAAATTATCATGTGCTTAGTTAATAATAAACTAAAGTCGATTTCGGGATTTCGATGGAGGATTCTTTCACACGTCTTGACCTCAAATTTGAGCGAAACTTTCTAAAGCACTAACACGACGAAAAAAAAACAAATCTCTCGATATATATATATATAAATTCTATGTACATCCTCACATCCTAAAATTCCATTGATACATTGGGGCATTCAATCGATTTGCTGCTTGTAGTTGTCTTTGAATGACCCACAAACAACTGACAAATTACAATAACAATTCACAAAATACACACACACACATATGAATATAATAATAATAATAATAGAAGAAGAGCTATTAAATGTTTAGCAGTGATTTATCTGCACAGACACAGAGCAAAGCAAATTATATAATTTTTTAGCAAGAACAAATGAATTTTTAATATATATAAAAATTAAAATTTAACAATTCAAAAAAATGAAAATTTGAAATAAAATAGCATTGAGAATTTTGAAAATATACATAAAGCGACTTTTGTGTGGGAATTCTTTGTGAACATTATCCAGCAACCCCGAGATGAATGTATTTCCATGTATTTATTTTGTTTTTCGTTCTGTTTTATTACACATTTCTTTGTGCCTGCGTGTGTTTAGTTGTGTGTGAGTTTGTGGGCCAGATAAATATACAACACACGCGCCCAAACATAAAAAAATAAATGAAAACTACTAAAAAACTAAATAAACTAGTTAAAAGTATCAGTAATGCGCACATACTTTACGCCCGTTTCTTCAGGATTGTTTAGGATCAAAATATATTATAAAGAATATATATATGTATAAAAATAAAATATTTCATTTCAATCAGGTTTCTAAGTTATGCATTCAAGAATTGATCAGTAGGAGCCATTCAACAGCTAATTTTGATCACTAACTGTGTTCAATTCGGACATTTTAATTTTAACTTAACTAAACAAAATAATTTCAATTATATGAACAAAATTATACAGAGTTGAATTCAAGTTTTTGTTTGCTAGCTCAAAGTTATTCGATTCAAAACAGTTTATAAACGATGTATCTCAGGCAGTTTGGAAAGACTTATAGTATTTAAGTTAACAGTTGTAATTAGTGATTGAAATTAGCTGCTGAATATCTCCAATTTGTTGTTATTTCGGTTTGAAGTTGTTGTTCTTGTAATGTGTGTCATGAATTTTCTTTTTTTAATCAACGTTTAACAAAATATGCCTTGGAATAAGACGTATGACAAGGTATTTATACTTATTTAGCGTGAGTGTGAGGGGGTGTGATCGTTTGCATTATGATTTCAATTATAGAAGATTTTGCAAATTAATAATCTCCAGTTGCTGTCCAAGCAAATCAAAGTTTAAGCCATGTAGCTATACTCGTCTCCAGAGTTGGCCGTTCGCTCAATATATTGTTTGTCAATTAACGATTCCACACATTTCTTGATCATCGCAATGTTGGGTGTAAAACTAACTTTCGATAACGATAGAACCTATTGGAGAAAGGACGTTAATATATTTATATAATTTATTATTGGTTTGCGTCACTCACTTCCTGTATCAGTGCATTGTGCTTCAACACTTTGCGCGCCTTCATAATACGCACAATGGCAGCTTGCAGAAACAGTTTGCGATCCTCATCCACAGAGTTGACAGTGTGTTCCACCTTAAATCATGAGTTACATTTTAAATAAGTTAAGTTAAAACAGTTTTTAAGTGAGTTTTACCTCCTGAGGTGTTTCCTTTTGTAATGCCGAACTAATCTTAAATTTTGTACGCTTATTAGTGTAATCCATATTCAACTCAATCCGCGTATCACCCGAGAGATTCTCTGAGCTGGCATTCAGCAGTTTTGACTCGATCATTGGCTGCATATGTTTCTGATACGTTTCATCATTCAATTGCAACGTGTTTTGTATCTCACGACAGGTCAATGTGTCACACGTTTCAAACAGCAATATTATCGCCATTTGATACGTTTGCATCGTCACAATATATGATTTTTTAAGGTGACTCAGCTTCAGTTCTCCATGGCACATATGATGCAGCCAGGTTAGCTTACGACCGCTAAACAGATTATGATAGTAGTCCTCAAACTGCAAAGGATTTAAAAATAAGTATGAATTGTACAGAGGTTTCTTTTAGTATTGACATACCATTTTAATGGACTTTTCGAATTCTTGGGGTACAGCAAACGGTATAACCTGTGTGGAGCCCAGGGGCCAAGCACCTGCCTGTAGCACCTTTATTGACAGGTTAATGCCTGAAAAAATCAATTATGGTTAAAGGAATCAAATAAAAGGGAAATTTTGGTTACTACGCACCGAGATCAATGTCGTGGTCCTTTAAATGATTATTGAACTTGTTGTTCAAATCTGTAGAGACCGAAATGTCCGTGAACATGCGATGTAGCTTGTTGGTGAACTCGTAGCCGCAGGCTTGCTGTAAAGTATTCATATTTATAGTTTGAGACTGCAGTAATTATTGTATATTAAACTGACCTTTAATCGATTTATCATACCCTCCTCGGCGTCCATGCTCTGGCTCTGTTCGTGTATCAGACGCTTGGCGAGTAGTCTGCTGTAGAACTTTTGATACACATCCTTGTCCTCAATATATTTGAATATGGTTATGTTATTGGTGAGTTTCTGATCGATTTCAGCTTCGCAGGTTTTCGATTTTTTCAACAGGGTATCACAGTATTTGGCCACATATTCAGCGCTGCGACACGGTTGCCGTTCGCTAGGACGACGATTGATGACACTGGCACAGGCCTTGTCCAGTGCGCTAAGGAATAGCGAATCGTTTTCAAAAACATCGGCAATTAGCTCCTGATACTTGTGATGCACCTTAAGCATATTCTCCACAAAGGCAATGTGTATATTTTCACCCTTAAGCGCATATACAGTTTCCAGTCCCTCGTTCTTGATGTGCTCCAGAAATGTTTTGATCAGTTCAGACTTTAAATTATCGGGTATGGGCCTCAATACAATGTACATATTACGCAGATCCTGACGCCTCTCATCCGATACCATATCGCGACACTCGGAATATATAAAGCCCAGACGATCGTTGATAAAATTCGCCTCACACTGCTTTCGCAGCTTGACCAGTGAACTCTCATGCAAGAATTTACGCCCGCGTTTGTCTTCACATTCCAGAATCTTGATCACCTCCTGCATATACTGGGAGACACTGCAGCGTTGCAGCAGCTTGTTTGCCTCGTTCGTATAGTAGGCACTGCTGGCCTTTAGCATATGTGTCTCGAAGTTATCCTGGTATAGCTTCAGTGAGCCCGTCTTCTTATATTCCTGCACCTCGACAAAGCTGTGAATGACCCCATTGATAACCTGTACGCGGTGCGAGTCTAATGTTCCATTGCTGGCTCGATCGGCGGCAATGCCTTCAAGTATGTGACGCACTAGCTCCTCGGCCAAATAATTGACCATATAAAGACACCAAATGTCTAGGCCAAGTTCTCCAATCTCCATTTGTTCAGGTGCATCGCTCGAAAGATTACCATAAAATGATTCCGTGTCCGTAATCTTTTGCTTCTTAATGTGTTGCTGATTTAAATAGCTGCAAGAGAGTTAGGATTATAATAAAAATAAACTATATAAATGGAATCTAATCCTTTACTCACATGTACAGTTGATGTAGATACTTAATGCCCTGGCTATACTCCATCCAGGTGGTATAGTAGCGTTGCAGCAGATCCGGTCTGCTGTTCGTATTATTTGCATTGGCCGCATCGTGCTCGGCCAGCACTTTCTTGGCCAGCATCTCCTGCACATGAGACTCGAGGAAGAGTTTTGTCTCAAAGTAAAGTCGATCGGCCATCGGTTCCGGCTGCGCCACGCACAGTGTATAAACATCGCTGTACGACGTAGAAACGTATGCATGTATTAGTGTATAATTAGTATTTATAAATATATGTGTCGTATAATGAAAATTGTGAATTTTGGCAAATCATGCTGTACAGTGACACCAGCATGATTTGCATGTGACGCAATGCAATCTTTGGAAAGTAATTGAATGAAATGTCAATGAATTGCTTACAGTCGTGTCTGTATAAAGTGGTTAGGTCTACTATGGTAAAAAACCTTGAAACCTTTGCCACATATTATAAAGACGCAGAATGTTCACTGTATGCAGACACGACTGTAGTAATTTTCTATTTACGACGTTCACGCACAAATATGCATTTCCATTAAAATGCGTATCGCGCAGTGCCTGTGTGTGTGGGTGGGATTTGTTCCACTGTGCAATGCCACTTACCTAAAGCTCGTGTTCCACACGGCGCGTTCAACTTTGCTCAATGTTATCACCGATTCGGCAATGCAACGCAAGCGCGGCCAGACATCAACAAATTCCACTATTTTGGGTTTGAGCGACATTCTGCTGGTGTGTGTGTGTGTGTGAGAGAGAGTGTGTGGGTGTATGGGAGGATGTGGATTGTTTGCTTAGCTGTTGGGATAAACGGAAAACAACAACAACAATGACGTTAGATATACTTTATATGTATGCGTTTGTAAGAAATTAAATGTATTGTGGCTTTTGTTTATGACCCCAAAAGTATGAATGGTAATGAAGTTGGAGGCTGGGACAGTTGCAACGGCACTAGCTACAACGCGCATGTACGTTATAAATATAGTAAAAATTGCGTCGCCCCTCGTACGTTGCTTCTAGGCATAATCAGCAGGGTCCCAGGCCAAATGAGAAACGACTGCGATGACTGCGGCCTCGGGGACATTAGCATTGAATGCATTTGGCATTCAGAAGACACGTTAACAGCAATGCAGTGGGGTGAACAACACTTACACGATCTTTAATAACACTAAATACTAATTAATTATGCGTAAAATTTAGTTTTTATTTGCACTTTTTTTACAATCCAAAATGAACTCTTATGTTACGGGACAGAGTTGCCAGTCCATTTCAAAGGTTGACAGTGCTCGTATGCAACCCTGGCTAAGCGAAGTGCGATAACAATACGCGCAACGATAGCTCGTGTCTATCGAATGTTACTCGATAGAAAAACTAAACAACAGCTGATTGCTGCTCCAGCTGTTTGAATGGCGCAAATTTTAAATTGTTATGTGTTTGGTTGTAGCTGCTTTAATGAAATAAATAAATATGCAATAGATAAATAACAACAAATTTCTGGATTTATGTAGATTTATTACGTTTCTCTTATACTTTCTAAAATTCACTAATTGTTTGTTTTTGTTTTCATTCTGTTATGGAAATTATATAAAAGTGCCACGTTCGATTTACAGTTAATAGCTTAAAACACAACACTTAAAACATATAATGACAATAGATTACTAAATTTTTCTAGTTACTTAATTAAATTTTCAAAATCATAACTAAAATAGTAAGTTCTTTGTGTTGTTATACATGTAAAGGTTTTTAGCCCGATTCACATTTAATCAATCATCGTTTATGCATAATTTTTCGTTGATTGTCATGCTTTAAGCCATTAATAAGTAGAATTTGTTGAGTTAACAGAAACTATTGGCAATAATATTTAAATTTTGAATACTTTTTCTTTTAGTTGTTATTATGTAAGTATGTAAGTTCGTTTGTAGTTTCTTTACTAATTCGTTGAAGTTCTCTAGTAAACATGCGATGTTCTATATATATACTAATACTATATACATAATTGTATATATATGTATATGTTTTTATGTTAACATAGGTAGTCTAATGTTCTGATCATTGTAATATGCATGCTTAATTCTTTTAATTTTATAAACAATTGTTACTTTTTATAGCCAATCGATTTTGGTTGCCTACTATTGCTCACTTTGACTAGATAGGACATGTTTTCATTTGTTATATGTATTTGTTTATATATATGTTATCAACTAAGAGATTACACATAATTATTAGCATATAGTACACATACTTTCTTAGCTGATTTATTTTTGGACTTGCTTGTGGGTTGCATTTTGTGTGGTGGGATACGGATTATCAATTATTAAATTATCCATTAATAATTATGCATATATTCCGACTTAATCTACGTATCTGTCTTTTTGCTTTTTGCATTTCTTCAATTAATTTTATTTAATTTTTTTAAGCGCATTTTTGCATGCAATTTGTTTTCACATTGAGATTTATTTGTTAATTTTGTTTGTGTTTTTTATGTAAGTAGTATTTGTTTGTTAATTCCTAGTACTAAATATAAATTGATGTTTTATCTTTTAAGTAGATTCATTGTTCCAACTACACATCGAGTAAAGTTTGTTAAGCAAATGAAGTATATATATATATTATTTTACAGTTTTATTTAGTTGAAATTAAATAACAATATTTTTTGTTTGAAACACAAACTCACAATAATTGGAATACTTAGATTTAGTTATATTTGTTTTAGGTACACAGTTTACAAAACTTTTCAAAAGCAAATACCAGTTACGAATTGAACTAAAAATTGAATTATTTTTTATAATTTCCTTTTTTTCACATAGCAGAATATCACACGAATATAGGCAAACCAAATTAGTAGCAAGTATAACAGTTGTATAATAGTTAACAGTGTTAATCACTCGACAGTCACTCACAGATGCACAGACAGTCATAAATACACACACACACAGATGCACAAACACACACGCACACGCACACGCACACTCACACTTGATGTTAAATCATAAATTAAGTTATTCCATCTATTCCAACAACGATTGAGATTCACCCACTGTGCCATTTCCTAGACGGGATTCCGTAGCCCCTTCCGTTGCAGCATCCTGTGTCTTAAGCTTTAGCAGTGGCGTCTTCAGGTCCGCCTCCAATTCTGCGCTGCATTCTAGACTAACTGCCGTTCCCGGCGCCGTCTCGCCCTCGTGCAGCTCTATGGCCGCCTTTGGCTCTGCAGGTGCATTCCCCTCGGCTTTGCCCTAGGGTGGAAATGAAATGCAATGTTAATTATATTTCCTTTGAGTAAGGACTGCATAAACTTGAGTCACTTGTTTTGGGTACATAAATAAACAGCTAAAGATCCAACTCACCTGCAAGTAGTAAGTCATCAGCTGTCCTTTGCCCTTGACCGCAACCAGTCCGCGTTGCATAAAAGTGTATCCAAATGGTTGCAGAATGTTGCAGGTCTCTTCGGTCACCTGAACAGCACCGGCTTTTCCAGTGCTCTCCATGCGGGAAGCCACATTCACCGTGTTCCCCCAGATGTCGTAGTGGGGCTTACGGGCACCAATCACACCAGCAGTAATGGGACCATGATTGATGCCCATCTTGAGCACAAAGTGATTAAAGCTCTGCTCATTGATACCCTGCAATGCATGCTTCAATTCCAGAGCGAATTCCACGAGCACAGCAAGATGTGACCAGCGTTCGGTAATTGTTGCATCATTTCGTAGATTCCTCTGTAGATTAATGCCGCTGGCGGCCATATATGTCGAGCCAATGGTCTTGATTTTTATAATATCCTGGAATTGCGGCAGCTCCAGCAACTGTAAGAGGTATATTTAAATTAATTTAAGTACGGCTTGGAGTTATTTTGACGACTTACCGCATCGAAATCGGAGATGACCTCATTAAGAAAACGCAAACACTCGAGGCCCTGATTGTTGACCGTTTCCTCCGAGTAGAAATCTGTTGGAAAGTAAGCTCCATTAGTTATCAAGCTACAGTTGGGCTCTCTAACTGTGAAACACCCTGTACATATCTAACTACTTCAAGACCTCTGTTACCTGAAAAGTTTGGCATGCTGGCGAACAAAACGCCCACCTCGGCATAACTTTGCGAGTAGAGATCGTCATGAGAGCGTTTGGTATTCTTCATAAAGTGCTCGGCAACATGAACAGGAAGTACATTATAGACCAAGGCCTCGTTACGCTGACGCATATCGTTGGCGGTCTCCTTCTGTTCGGCCACCTCAGTTTTCCATTTGAAAATAACGCGATCCTCGTGATCCATCTAAGTGAGGTTTAAAATATTATTAAGGGCATTTATGGTTTATTGATTTGATGCTTACATGCCGCGCCAGAAAGCTGAGAGACAATGCGGCTACTAGCAGCAGACCGGAGGTACAATATCTAGCTGATATGAGCCTAGAAATAAAATTCGAATTAAAGTAAATAGAAAATTTTATGTAGCATGCTTTTGTGGGCAGCAGAGAAATGAGGAAATTTCAAGCTACCCCGAAAAGTATGCTTTACATTTATCGTGCAGGTCAAATAAATATACTCACGGCTCATGTGCTAAAACGTCTTCCACCGCATACAAATCCTGCATAATGCAAATATTGAAATAGCAGTGCAAAGCTGAAAATTGTTGGAAAATATGTTAAACAACGAATTTGTCTTTCCTTAGCTGTGGCTTACCCGCAATGGACAAGAGCAGCAGGATTTTGGTCAAATGCGTGAGCTGAGCAATCACAGCAATTGCGATGAGTATGAGGACACTGAAATTGCTCAAATAGGACGGATATAGGACACGCTTGGGCGGCACCGCATCGCGCATTTGGGCCACAAACGATTCAGGTAACAGATGCTCACCCGATCCGGCCGTGGCATTGAATTCACTTTCACTCACAATATGGTCGGTGCGCACAAAGGTGACGAAAAAGAACTGCAAAGAAAATCAATAAGGACCTTTTGAGACTGGCAACTTGTGATTAGCCAACGTGTACAATTACTAACCATGTCGATGACATTACTGAGGCCAATTGTAAGGGCTATAATGATGGCCGCCAGTTCGCGCACGAAGGTAATGTCATTGAATCGCTTGCTCACATCCACAAAGAACTTGGGCAACATGCCACTAAAGCTTTCCGCAATACTAATTGCCACCAACATGGCAATGGGCACCAGCGGTGCTGCAATATTGATGAAATGCAATGTGGAACGTGGCAACACCAGATACGAGTAGAGCACATCGATGCACTGCACCAACAAGGCGGCCAGCAAAGGCAACGAACTGTATGGCTCTCTGTAGACGGCATAGGACTGCTCCAGTTGTGGGTTTTTGAAGCGCAGAAAGATGTTGGTATCCTTGGTTAGATTCCTAAAAAGATTCCTGTTAAAAATCTCTGTATGGTGTCTAAACCAAGTGCTACTTGCTCGTGTCCATCGCGTGTGACGAGCTCATCCTTCAAACGCTGCTTAAAGTTCTCCAGTTTGATCTGCTCCTCTTCATCCTCGGCTGCTGTAATGGCTGTCATATTATGGCCATTGGCAGCGGCACTTTGGGCCAAAAGCTCCTCGTCATCCAATGTGGCATCGGTGTCGTCACCAGCGCCATTCTCATTACTATCGTTGTTATCATTGCTGGATGAATTCGATTCCACGGGACTTTGATTGCCATTATCCGCATTCGCTTCTTCCATTTTCTTATTGCAGGGCGAAGCAAACTGAGGAGATTGAAGGAGAAATTTAAAAGAGGAACTAAAGAGGAGGATTTTAATTTTGCTCACCGGTTTGACCACTTTGGTTATAAAGAACGTCTTTAATCCCGCTATGCGCAGCAATTCCTCGCGTTTCTCGCCGAAGGCTGGTTCCACCTCAAACTCGCCATTGAGAAAGGCCAAAGTCTTGTCCGAGATGTGCACACGTCTGGGAAGAGTATTTAAAATATATTAAAGAATTAAAAATCAACTTGAATATGTTTATGAAATTAAACTAAACTGGCTTTTATCTGAGCTTAGTTAACATGAATTAAGTAAATTAGTGGGAGTGGTGAATGAATGCTAAACAGGAGGCGACTTGAAACACCCATTGCCATAAATTTGCATATTAAAGTGGGAAATGACAAATCATAACAACATTGGCCGCAAGTTGCTTCATCAATTATTCAAAAGTTTTGTATTGGCACTCACCCGGCCTTGCCGCTCGATTCCATTTTATTGGCCAACTCAACGTCCTTGGAGTAAACGTCAAACTGCCACTGACGTTGGCCCAGAATGCCGGCCAAGACAGCTCCCGTGTGTATGCCCACACGCATATCAACAGGTGAGTTCGCTTTCTGCTGAACATATCTAAAAATAAAGTAAGCAGGAATGAACAAAAAAAGTGAGCAGTAATCGAATAAAGTTATTCCCTATTCAAAAACTATAAACCAACTCGACTGCCAGGACCCTCAACGAGCCGGCAATGACGCTGACGATGGCGTTGAGGATGCGTGGTTAAGTGCAATTACATTTAATTGAACAAACGTTGATTTGACGTCGCCTGTCGTCGCCTCTCGTCACTGGATTGTTCCTCCCAGGGGCATTAGCTATAGTGTTGACATTTCAGCTTAATTACGGCTAGATTTGGCAGCTTATGTTTTAAGCTTAAACCATTTAAGTTGTCAGTGTAACTTCTCCTCAATGGATTGTTCCTCCCAGGAACATTAGCTATAGTGATGACATTTAAGCTAAATTACGGCCAGATTTGGCAGCTTTTGTTTTAAGACTAAACCATTTAAGTTGTCAGTGTAACTTGAACTGACATCTGCTGTCTATAATTTAGACACACAAATATTTTCAGCTTTTTTATAGCTAGGTATGGCAGTTTTACAATTTAAGTCCCTAGTCCTAAATTTGAGTGCATAAACAGTATTGAAATCTGCTGCTTTTACTATATAATATTCCTAGCTATATTTTAAAATGATTAAAGCATTTCTATTATAGCTTGATTATAACTAAACTTTAGTTATTTTCTAAAAATAATTTAAATTCTGCTGATTAAATACTAAAAGGCAGCAATCATTTAAAAATTTGTTAAGCTATCTATACTTTGGCTATTTATAGCTAGTTTTTTATAGCTATTTATTTTATAAATTTGGTGTAACTTTCTGAAAACTTTTAGATCTTTTAGATTGGATAACCACTTAAGTATTTGATTTTCTGCTAAATTTAGCTTTAATTTTTGTTAAACAATCTAGCCATTAAAGCCCTTGGAGGTCTGGCAACACTGTCTACCTCCGTCTACCTCTGACTCTAGCGCTGCCAGCACTGTACTTACTTTATGGCCTTCACCATCGAAAGTCCCATGTGGACACAGAGCACGGCATGATCCGGTCGCTCGTCGGGCGCTCCGCTAATGCAATAATAGCAATCACCGAGAATTTTAATGCGCAGCTGTTGATACTTCTGTGGGTTGGAAAATTTAATAGTTCCAGTTAGTTACAATGCCTATAACGAAGCGAACTAATCGAACTAAATGCCCATTATGCGAGCATACCAATCTAAAACAATTGAGGAAGTTTAATCAATCAAAGGGAAATGTATATTGAATGCATTGGAAATGAAAGGATCAAATGTAACACTTACGAAAAACACTTAAAAATGCACAGTTAATCAACCGTATATAGCTTTAAGAAAACAAAACAAAATTAAACTTTAGAGTGAAATAGGTAAAGCATAAAACAACTTGAAAGAATCACAAAAATATTTACTATCTTTATTTTTAGTACTCTCCGTCTTGTAATCAATAAGTTAACTTAGACCACCAATAACAAAGAAAACTTTTAAAAGATTTAACTAAACTTTTACCTGCCCAGCTGTATCTTTTTATCTTACCCCAAAGAAGGTCTTCCAACCTACCCAGTTATTTCTCTTTATCTTACCCCAAAGAGGTTCTGCCAAAAATAAAACAAACTCCCCAAAAAACACCGCAAATCAAACTAAAAATATAAATTTGTCTTTCATCGTGGGTAACAAATGAACTGAAAACGTTACAAGCTAATACAGAAAAAAATCAGTGAAAAGGAAAACACACATTGATGTCCCAAAAAACCCTAAAATAACCCCCTAGTAACTGCACTAAATTAACTGGACCCCAAATGCGAAAACCAAACCCCAAATTCGCATGAGAGAAAAAATCAACTTGTCACATTTAATCCGGCTGACTGAGCGTAACTTCTGTAACTCCCTCACCTGCGTAAAGCCTAAAAAAAAAATACAAAAATAAAAAAAACTAAACCACGAAAAAGTATTCAAAATTAAAGTTCATCAAAGGAGAAAGAAAAAAATTATATTATGAGCAATTGTAGGAAATGAAAAATTCTATGATGTTTATCTGTAACATCATAATCATCATCAGCATAATGAAAAGAGATTATTATGAGGTTGCCAACAGGTGAACGAACGAACAGCTGGAAAAACACATAAAGAAAAGAAGTACGGGATACGACTTAAGTCGACTTAGCCGACTAAAAAAGACCCTGCCACTTAAAAAAAAGGTAAACGAAATAAAATGTACAATATTAATTAAATATTTTTAACCTTTTCTGTGATTTAGTGGTTTGAATGGCATATCAAAATCATGTGTGAATTATTTAAAATACTTATAGAACTTTTTGAGGTTTCTATAATGTATTTATTTTTGTGTATACCAAAATAAAAGGTTCTATCTATTATAGACTCTTAGCTCAAGCTGCTTAAACAGACAGTCAAATATAAATATTAAATAAAAAGACCCAAAGAGTTCACCTTTTGCCTGCTAACTCATTATATTTCCAGACAAACTTAATAAACCCTCATATTTTTTGGTACAGGGTTCAGAAACAGAAACAAAAAACAAAAGAAAATAAAAGAATGAATGAGCAGCACACAAAAAAAAAAGCGTAACGGTTTTAGGTTCAACGTGTTTCACTTTACCTCAGCGAGCCTATCGAAGCGTGCGAAGAGCTCGTTTAGCATTTTCACCAGATCTTGGGCGCTATATGTCGAGGAGATGGCGGTGAAGCCAACAATATCCGCATAGAGTATACTTTTTGTGCGTATGAAAAAGAACATAACGATTAAAATGCAATAAAATTGAGTGGGCAATCCTCTATGGTCAATTCCCGGTGTATAAAACCAGTAAAGTGCCTAATAAATGTAACCAGCGATAACTAAGGAACGGAAATTATGAACTTCTTAGCTTGGCAAACAGCTTTATTACTCGCTAAGTGATAAATCAAAAAACTCGTTGAAGGCGTAACGAGTAGAAGCACTGGTGTGTTTGTTTCTATGGCTCGTTCAAAGCGTAACGAGTAGAAGTACAGTACAGTAGAAGTACAGGAACTGAGCTGTCTTAAAAGTAACGAGTAGAGATTCAAATTAATCGTTGAAAGCGTAACGAGTAGAAGTACATGAACTGAGCTGTCTTAAAAGTAACGAGTAGAGGTTCAACCAGCAACTATACTTACAAGACTTCTAAAGTCAGTTTTCGTTCTTTGTTATGAAAGCTTCAAACCGTTCAGCGAGTAACGAGTATTAGAGCAAACTAACGAATAAGGATGGAGGCACAGATTTCTAACAATATAATACATTGTAATGAAAAGGGTCCGCTGAACGAGTAACTAGGCTGACTTACAAGTGACGAGTATAGCTCAAACCGTATGCATAATTTTATTTAACCCTTTAGACGGTAAAGTCATAAACTTACCTCACATTCTCGTGGCGACTCATGTAGATCTTCTTGAATGCCTCCGAGCTGGATGAGCCCAAGTCTTCGCGCATCTTTATAGCCACATGTTTGGGAAGAACAGAGAGCAACAAACGTTCCTAAAAGAAAACCGCATCTATAGCTAATTTTTTCAGTCAAAAAATGGCTTAATTAACTCACCTGCTCGGCCGACTGCTCTTCGATGACCATTTTGACTTCCAGACTCTTTTTGGCCTCGAGAAACGCTCGCTTTTGCTTAGCCTCGCCCATAAAGTAGTACAACAAGCCAATCAAGGCTGCTGTGGCTATCAGCACCGCATTGGCCGCTGCCTGATCCGACAACAACGGATCTTCGCGTGAGAAACCCACGGGAAGGCTCAAGCAATTGAAGTACGTGCAAAAACCAATGACCAAACCGAGAAATATCAATGGCAACGGCAACGTGACATAGATTAGGAAATTCAACAATATTGCCCAGCCCAAGACGTCTCTAAAATAGGTTTATAAACTTTGAAATTAGCCACTGATTCGATTCCACAACTTTCGTCACTTACCGCGGCGAAAAGGTCGTTTGGAGCATTACATAGGCGGCGAAATGCAGCATGGAGAGGACCCAAAGTGCTCGTGGCACAATAGTCAACAGGGACTGATGGAAGCGTCTCAAAGACGGCTTCTCCAAGCGTCGTCCGATGTGCATCAGAGCCGTCAGTGCCAAGTAGGCCAGTAACATGCTGCAATTGACCACTGTAGGCGGTAGTTGGATTAGTATTGTTTTGAAACTGCGATTTTCTTTTAGAGGACTTAACAAAGTCTATAAAAGTAAGAAAACTTATTGAAAGTCGAAAGAGTTTTAAAACAGTTGAATGAATAGAATATAATAGAAAGTTTCTTCTTCAACATAGTTGTAAGTTGGAATTGTAGATCAAATAAGGAATCCTACAGTCAAGCGAACGTACGCTTTCCAGTGTACATTTGTTCAATTTTTTATGGGATCTATAGCATATAGTTGACAGATCTGTATCAAACTCGGTGAGGTGCTAAACATAACGTCACGATTGCTCTAGTAGTTTCCAAGTCGTAGTGTTATGGAAAAGGTTTTTTACCGTTTACGGTAGGAGCATCGCAACATTTTGAAACTCTAGCTCTTATAGTTTCTAAGGTCCAGGTATGAACGAACGAGCAGACAGGCAGACAGATTTTGGTATATGAGCCCGGATGTCGATCCTGGTCAAAAATACGCACATTTCGCTTCTGATCACCCCCTGAAATCATTTTAAGTACGGGGTCTACAAAAAGGTTTTAAGGATTTTACATAAGTATATTTTCTAACCGTATTTGTACTATAAACTCGACTATATTTACAGGTAATATTTCAATTAATCTTACAAATCATCACTTAACATATATAATTTAAAGGTCTGCAAATCGGAAGTATGTAAAGAACACTTACAAAGCAGAGCATCTACCGAAGTGAAATTCAAATATTGATTGAAATGCATTTGAAGCTGTGCCATTTTGGGCCATGTCTACTCACCCCTTGTGGGCAACTCCTGTTCCCAGGGTATGAAAATTGTCCAGAGATTGAAGAGCACTGCCGCAAATAGAAACCACTTGAGGCCGCTGCGGCGCTGCTTGATGGAATAGTTGTGATAGAGTTCGTTGAGGACATGCTGTGGCAGGATAACCACACCACCGCCGGTGATGCCTACACCGCCGGCAACCACATCGCCCTCGTTGGGCGGCCGTCGACGTGTTGGTGTCTTTTGGCGTTTGGCTTTGTTGGGCGTGGATGTTGAGGATGCCGTTGTTTGGCCATTTTCCAGGTTGCCAGCTGATGCTGTTGTTGTAGTTTTCTCTTCCGGCATTTTGCGAGGTTTTCTTTTGCAGTGCGAAAAGTTTTTCGTTGATCGTCGTTTCCGGTTTATAAATGAACCATGGTCATTTCCGCTGTGTCGCGGTGTCTTTATTTATTTACTTATCGATGGAAACAGGCAACTTCAGAGGGCACCCAAAAAAAGAAGGTGAGAGTAAGAGTGAGAGGGGGAGAGAGAAAAGAGCGACGCTTTGGTAAATAAAATAATATAAAGTACAAACTCAAATACGAAACTTGCACACAACACAAACGTTAACGCTAAATTTGAGTCTTAACATTGCCGATTGCCTCGTGGCGTACTCTCTTTCTCTCTTGCTCTCCCCACTTTTATTTGTGTGCGTGTGTGTGAGCGCCAAGGCGGAAGCGTCCTTGCACGAGAGCCATGAGCGTGGCCCTGTGTGCGTGTTTGTATGCGTGTGTGTTTGCGTATGTGTGCCTTAAGCAAAAAGCTCCTGACATTGCACAGTGGTATGAGTGCGATAATATTTAATGAGTATAAACAATTGCTTGAATTCCCTTGCGTATTGAGTTATCCCTAATCCTTTTCTACTTATTTGTGTTTGATTTAATAAATGCTTTAACGTATTGTATTTAATTTATTTCATTTAAGTGTGTTAAAAATATGATATTGATTATATGCATTATCATATCAATTATTAATATATTTAAACAATCAAGCTAGTTTTTTTATCTTATCATTCGATTAGATAGCAAAAACTATAAAGTGTTTGATGAAAAATAAAAGTGTATTTATTTGTGATGGCTTTGGAAAATGTTGATGAAATTGTTAGCGAATAAAAATTTGAATTTGTGAAGAACTCCCCGCCGACGCAAATGTAAATTAAGTTATCAAATTTTCATGCATAGCGCGAAGAGCGCTTAATAACAATTGGCATAAATTATGAAAATATTTCGGCCACATTTTACACCCGCATAGACCACAGTGTTACGTTCATATCTAAAAGACTGCTTTCTTGCGCTCATCCTCTGTTCTCTCTCTCACACTCTCACACTCTCTCTGCTCTTTCTCTTTCCTGCTTGGCCGATTTGCTGCTGTTTCCTCTTCAGTTGGCTGTCGTATTCTTGTTGCCGAATTCGTTGCTTCTTTTCTTGGCACATGAAAATCCTTTACGTCTAGGTACGCGTATGCATACACACACACATATGTATGCATAGGTAAGTGAGTGTGTATGTGTGTGTTGTGTATTTATCTATGTGTTTAAGGCTGATTTGCTCAAGGTTCGTTTTAATGCGTTGTGATTTTGTTTGTGTATTACTGAGCGCGATTATCTGTGTGTTTGTGCGTCGGCGTGTGTGTGTGTGTGTAGACACTTAATGCATTTCAGTCAATTTCGTTTCTAATTTTAATTTAAATAAACAACATCACGAACACAAACACACGCACACATACAACCACCGACAAGGCTGCGTGGACACTTGTGCAGATTTTCAGATTTAAAGGAGGCTGCGATAACGTTTAAGGATGTACAGAAAATCGTTTTTGCCCAGCTGCGAGTCCCATACAATTCTGGTCTTACAGTTATTCAATTTTCCAGCTCACTTTTCATTTACATATTTTTACATATAGATATTTTTTCTTCACTTAAATAGACAATATCATTGCACGTTCGTTAATTGAATTTTATGAACCTTTTTTTTATCAATTGCTTCGTTGTGGCAACTTTTTTGTGCTTTTGCTGGTGCTGCTGCTGCCTGCGGAGCAACTGTGCGAAAGCGTCGCGCACGCGATTTTTGCAACTAAACTAAGACGCACGATAAACTTGACTGATTGGTAAGTGAAAATTTTTGACAGTCAACAGCCCAACAGCAGTAGCAGCAGCAAGGACTTTGCATAAGCACACTCTCTCGCTCGCTTGCTCTCTGGCCGAAGCCAGTTCTCAGAGCGAGCTTTTTGGCGCAAGCTTGGTGAGCGCATGTCTGTGAGAGCGAAAGGAATGCAACTGATAACGGTACAGCTGTGCAGCTTGATAACGGCATGTGCAACGAGGTTTGCGTGTGTGTGCGCTCCTTACTTCCCGTACTCGCCGCAAACTCATAAAATTAATTACATATCAAGAAGTGCTGCCATTGCTCAACTAAAATGGCTATCAACAAACAGTTACAACAACAATAGCTACTGCGACGCTGACAGCGGTAACTTCTTTGTAGACAGCACCTGGCCTCAATTCTCCATAGGAAACGCAGCTGTGAAATTTTTATGAGAATTGAAAATGTTATGCTGGCTGAGAAGAGCTAAAAAGTAATGCCTTTTAAGGAAATGGAATTGGAGGAACAAAATAACAGCAAATCAGTTAATAAATTTAAATTTAGAGCAGAAAATTGTTTTCCTTTATGATAAACTTAATAATTAAGAACATTATTCTAAAATTTTCTATAGCAAGTATATCAATAAAACGTTTAGATACAACTATTTAATTATGTGTAAATTATCTAATTCTATAAGAAGCAAACTATTGAATGTATTAAAACTTACAAATAAAATTCATTTAATAAACAAAAATTCGGAAAATGTTAAGAAATCAAATGATTAATGCTAAGATAATACGAATATCACAAACATATGCATGTATTTAAATTTTAAATGCATACACACACACTAACACACATGCATTGACTGACGGTGCTCACGTCCACCAAAAATGCATTGCAGCTGGAGGCGCATTTAAAAGGCAAGCAAAGAGAAAGAGACTGAGAGGGAGACAGAAGAATATGTTGTAAAAACGCGCGCAAGAAACTACAATGTGCATTTAACTGGGTAGCCAGGTAATAAAACTAGCAAACAGCCGGCTACCCAAAGCCCTTGTCCTAAAACAATTAATCCAGGATTCAGAACACACAATAGCACGTGATGCTGTCTAATCCATCTGTCTCTTACCTGAGACCTGCTTGCCTGGGAACAAGAATGGAACGGGCCAAGACGCCGAAATTCTGTAATTTCCGTTTTGTAAAGACTGCAACATGAAGAAGAAGAACAAGAACAAACCGGACCATTACATTGATTGATTGTCTTGCATTTGCGTTTGTAGTAGTATTGGCATTGAAAACAGTTGGCGGGCAAGATAAGCCGATTGTTGCTATCGATATGCATATCGATAAAAAGAATTTCGAATGAAGTTGTAAAGCGCAAATCAAAAGTTGACTAAGAATTTAGAATGAAATACTTAAATATATCAAGGGAACTATTGGTAAAGAGTTGTATTCATTGAACACTTCCTGAAGAATTACATAAATGCCTACTTTTTGTTAGAGCACACAATTATAAATTGAGGGAGGTTTGAATGACACACAGCAGCTGCCATAAAAGTATGTGTCCTGGGATTGGAAAAGAGCAGATGTGCAAGCAGCATGTGTAAAGGAAATGCATCCGATTATAACAACAGACAGACATATACAGATAAATGCAGTAGTTTTTTTTAAATGTTTGTCCAATGTTTTTAACATTAGTTACCTTCAAATGTTGTTACTATTTGCATTACGGTTGGCTATGATTTGGCATTTCCTTATTTTTTAGAATATATTGTTCTAATCCTATAAGTTGTCAATATCGCAAATATTAAGAACCGATATAATCTGCATTGTTTTAAATTGTAAAGTCTACTTTCTTGCTCTAACATACAGTATTTGTCGCTATAGTTGTTTCTCTTTCGTTTTTTATGTGTGCAATTACAGAGCAAAATGGCTTAGCATAACAGTGCCATGTTGAGCATTAACATAATCCAACTTAACAGCACAAGTTAATCGGAGAGCTGAAAGTTATCGATATTTAAATTAAATAGTATACCGTTTAATATTGAAACTAAATTGGCCAGATTTCTTTGTGCACATCATTCTTAAAAATAGTTCATTAATTTTATATGTAATCTTAGCTCATTTGAAATCTTAAGTATCCGTATATCTTTCGGAATTGTGTAGATATTATCAAAGGTAATGTATCGAAATCGATTGGTTCCCCACATGGAATATCGATACGATAACTTTATACCTTGAGTATATAAAGTTACCTCAGCTTCTGTCTCTGTCTCATTCGGCGTTTTTCTGCGAAACTGTGTGGACGTTTTTCAAAGCGGCAACCAAATACCCGTCAGGCATTCAACTTTAAAAGCAAAGCTACCTGAAAAGTTGTCAAGCAAGAGCAATTTACACAAATTTATAAAATTTGCAAATTCTGTTGAAACTACGTGTTTGATTTGAATAAATTCAAAGTCGTGTTAACGCGTGCTATTTGCAAAATATAAAAACACTTTTCGCGCTTCTCTTTGAAAAGTAATTCTTAAAAAGTAAAATGGCTGATGTGGCTGACAAAAAGAAGTGAGTAATTTTATTTTACTTTGTGTGTAAATCTGTGTGCTTTATCATATGCATGTGTGCGTTGAATTTGTTTAAACTATATGTATAGCGGCAATTGCAGCTAATTTCGCAAGTGGTGTACATCATTTTTCTCCAACGGTTTGGAAAAAAATTTCTTTTTGAATTTTGTGTCTATCTACGTAAAATGCTTAGAGAATCAATATTGTCGTCTCACTCTCGCCAAGGCGGCTTTAATGTGCGCGCAAAAAACGACGCCGTTGAATTTGGCGCGGCGTCATAACGCTTTCTCGCTTACACTCCGGCCGGCAAACAGCGGCAGCAGCGACTTCGTCAGCATGCTTGTTGTTGGATATGTTCGCGGTGGCGGCGGCAACTGTGAAGGCAAAGAAGTAATATATTGAGAGTGCGTGTGTATGTGTGTGCAAAGCGGAGTGTGCAAATAAATATGTATGTACACATGTATAAACGTGTGAGAGCTGCATCTGTGTGTAGCATTCAAGTTGCCGCTCTTTTTTTTTTTCATATTCATGCCGTTTGAGTTTCAGCTGTCGTTTTGTCTGTCTAGTCTGTTTGCTTTTGCTGCTGCCGCTGCCTTTGCTGTCCCTGGCCATTAATTTTTGTCAGTTGTCTTTTGTAGAATTTTCGTTGAAAGCTTAAAGCTTGGCATTATTGGCCGCTTGCCTTTGCGCTCTTCGTGCTGCTCTTTGTGCTAATGAGCTGCTCAAATTCGTTTTCCAGGTATTTTGTCATTGCCTAAAATAATCACAATGCCGGTCGCTGTTGAATCTTATTTGGTTTTCTACGTTTTTAGGTTCTCTTGCGTCGTAGCTAAAGATAACCGTTATTGCTAAGAATTGAAATCTTTTGTCTGTTGTCTTAGGTTGTGTTGGATGAGGGGGCGGGGGATTGTCGCATAGTGGGTGTTTGTGAGCATACATTTTGACCGTTATTTTGCCGCTTTTGCTTTACATTGCACTTCTATACTCTTATTCACTCGCTCTCTCTAGCTGACTCTCTTGTGTACGTGACGCGCTTCTGTCTTGCTGTCAAATGACGAGTGCGAAAAAGACGCATATAGTGCTGAACATAAAAAACCAGTTTTTTTTCTTCCGTCTTTATTTATACGTTGTATTTCAAACAAGTCGCGCTTCTTTTTTGCACGCTTTGCTTTTCCTCTGCTTGCCGTGCACTCTTTTATGTTTGATGCTATGTACACCTATTTTCACTGTGGTCTTGTATAGGAGAAAAATGAAAGAAAGAAAAAGAAGCAAAAACAATTTCTATATGGAGGAAGCGCATGCCGTTGCCAAATGCCGCTCACCTTTTCTTGTCTTCTTTTTGCGTCGCAGTTTCCACGAGTTGTTGCTCCCATTTATCATTTGCGGCGGCAGATGTTACATTGCTTTTAAAAGCGTGTGTGTTTTTGTAAGTGCGCGTGTGGGTTTGCGTGCATGTATGCGTATCTTCGTACACTGGGGGTGGTTGTAAAACGGCAAAGAGACGCCGAACTGTGTTTACCGTTTGTGCCGGCCTTTTCATCAGATTGCGAAATATAAGTTTGCTACATTTTATGTACGAGTATTAATATTTTGTTTCTCTTTTGTTTTCCATCAAATAGCGAAACCCCTGTGGTCGAGAAGGTGGCCGCTGAGGAGGTCGATGCTGTAAAGAAGGATGCCGTTGCTGCCGAAGAAGCTGCAGCTGAAACACCCTCCACCACAGAGAACGGTGCCGCCGAAGAGGAGTCGAGCAGCAGTGCTGAAGGCGCCAAGGAGAATGGCGCTGAAGCGTCTGCTGAATCTGCCGCTGCACCCGCCGCTGCCGATGCCGTCGATGCTGAGAAAAAGACCGAAGCACCAGCAGCAGCAGTCGCCGAAGAGAAGGAGGAGGCTGAGGAGAAATCAGCTGAGGCCAAGGCAACCAGCGAAGCAGCAGCTGTTGAGAACGGCGCCGATGAGGCAGAAGCAGCCAATGGAGATTCAAAAGGTGAATAAAGAATTGCATAAAATCCTTTAACCCTTTACTAAATAAAAATTCTTAAATTAATAGATGCGCCCGCCGCTGAAGCTGTGAAGCGAAAGGTCGATGAGGCCGCCACTAAAGGCGATGATGTTGCCACGCCGGAGAAGAAGGCGAAGTTGGACGAGGCCAGCACAAAGGATGAAGTTCAAAATGGTGCCGAAGCCAGCGAGGTGGCTGCCTAAAGTCGTCACTGTCGTCGCATACTACATATAAACTACTAACACACACACACAAAAATCACACAAACGGTGCTCTCACATGCACACACACCCACACGGCAACAATGTGTTTGACTCTATGCGTGCGTGTGTGTGTGTGAGCGCACTTCTCTAATAACAATCCTGCAATGGGAGCGTAGTCTTAAAAAATGTACCGATTCTCTCTGACTCTACTAACACGACACAACAACAAACAAAACAAGAGGAAAAATCCATTATCATTTAAAAATTACTTAATTACAAAAAAAAAAAAAAAAAACTTAACTTTAAAGCAAAACGTATATATATATAAAACATAATAAAAAAGGAATTATGATGCGTTTTAAGCAGCAAATCGAGTAAAGCATCAAGTTTAATAATAAAAATACGAAACAATACAAAAAGAAAGATAAAAAATCCTTGCAAGTCTTGTAAAAGTAACATTACGCATTTTTGTCATTATTAAGATAATTTCTTTTTTAATTTTATGTATGATCCTATATTATATATGAATATTTATATTAAAAGAAAGCTCTATGTTTAAAACTCGATAAATCCTAAAACGATAAACAGAAAGCTGCCCTCTTTCACAAATTGAACATAGAACTGATAAATGAAAACCACAAAAGAAAAGAAAATGCATATATTTCGAGTAAATCAAAAGTGTTTTTTGTATATCCAATATCTCAATCAAACCAACAGCGCTGACTTCCGAACTTGGCTAAGAGCTAATTATATATAGAGATTTATATATAATTGCAATACCGAACTGTACAATTCTTTTTGTTTTAACGTACAACCCATAAACTTGCCCAACTATTCTACCGAGACTCATTTGCATTAGATGTAGATCCATGCCCCCTTTTTCCTCCTCCCAGCTAACTATCACTTTTTCAAGTTCTAAGTGAATGTTCAGTTCGAAAAGCCGAGGTAGCAGCAAAAAAACATTAATATTCAGACCAAACCACATGCGAAATGTGAAGTTACGCAGAAAGCACACATAAATAATAAACATAAGAGCAGCATGTAAAATGGCTAAGTTGAAACTTCTTTTCAAGAGTACACAACGTGTGAGTTTGGCAGCAAAACAAATGGCAAACTCAACAAAAGCAACAACAAAACATTCGAGAACATTCAAAAATAAATGGAAGAAACAAAAAAGAAACCAACAAAAACAATACAAGAAAACCAAGTCAATTATTTTGTTAACTTCTCTTTGAGGGTTTATGCATCTTTCCAGAAACTTCTAAAAGCTTTTCCAGCGCCCGCAGCTCAAACTTGGGACGCGACTGTACAGCTATTGGCTACAGTCAAGGCTTATCAGCCACACGGATACATACTTTTGTGGAGTAAAATTTGGTTAATTTTTTGGTTTTGTTATGAATTTGGTATGAAATTGTTAAGTTTTTAATAAAATTATTTTGAATTTGGTTAGAAAAATATTTAATTTACACCTTCGTTTAAAAAAGTAGCTGGTTTCGTTATAAAATAGCCACTAAAAACTAGGTTAAACATAGTAGTTAACCAGAGACGAATACTTTTGTGACTGACTGTATATGTGTGCATATATTTAATATTTGAAATACTCAGAATACAGAATGTTTGATTTTTATTATCAACAGTCATGTCTCGCAAATAAGTATGATCCAATTTGTGTTATGAATCATTCCCATCTGCGTACACACACAAGCACGTTTGTTGTGAAAGCTTTTTGGGAACACGAACGGTTTAGCTTTGACGCTGAAAGCTTTTTAAAGTAAGCTAGCTTTTAATCGCTGGGCATAGTAAAAATCTTGAGCGTAAAGCTTCTGAAAGCTTGCAACCTGTAGAGCATTGTGTTGACCATGTAGCTCGAAAGCTTTTTCGCGAGGGTCGACCGAGTAATACTCGACTCGTATACATACATCACTTGGTTGAAGTTGTGTATTACAATTCGGTCAACCCTCTTGTTACAAGACTTATTCGAAGTGTGCGCGTGCCAAAAGACATGAATACATTCTAGAAAACTCCCAAGAAAGCTTTTGTAAACATATTTTTATACTCTCTGCAAGAGTATATTGGGTTTGTGCAAAAGTATGTAACAGGCAGAAGGAGGCGTGGCAGACCCCATAAAGTATATATATTATTGATCAGCATCACAAGCCGAGTCGATATAGCCATGTCCGTCTGTCCGTCTGACCGTCTGACCGTCTGTCCGTCTGTCTGTCCGTATGAACAAACAGATTTCAGAGATGGTAAGAGCTACAAGTTCGAGCTTGGTGTCAATCGATCACATATTTAGTCAGTCAATACAAGAATCTTTTTTTATCTCGATGCCACGCCCCATTCGCCCACAATGAGCAAAAAACTAGACACACCTCGGAAAAAATCGGTGTTTTCGGCAAATATCTCAGTAAACATGGCACCTAGGATCACCAATTCTGGTATGGAGGTTCCTAGCGACAGCGTTAATGCATGGGCATTTAAAATTTTGGACTGCCACGCCCCTTTTTCCCACAATACATAAAAATAACTCTCATTTTTCGTTCCGCCTATTGTCATTTGTTCATATAGTGCAGCATTGTAATTATATAATTCGAATGGAGGCTAACCATATCAAACTATCCTAAAAAGACGCATTGAAATCGGACTATAAACAAGAAAACTAGAAGCGTTACAATATTGATAATTGAACGCAATATCACTAATGAGTGCAAGCGAGACAGTAACGTTTTCGCTGCAAACAGATGTTTGATTTTGCTTAGATTGTTCATGTTTCAACGTGGTTTAATGCAAGTACAACACATTGTAATATCTCAAAACCGATTTTAATAATTTAATCGGGATTAAAATGCAGAGAGTATTCTACGGTCGGGCGTGATCGACTGTACTTTTCTTACTTGTTTTGAGACGCAATTGATTGCGTTTGACCCAGAAAACATAATTATTGCTTTAAATATAAGATGAAGAGAGCGGGTGATACTAAAACTGGTTCCGGCGAGCAGCGCAAAATGAATATTTCAAATAAACAAAATAAACAATAAATTAGAATTCATTCACAGGTTTCACCGACGTTTTGCTCACCGAAAATACTTCTAATATTTATTTTATTCATAATTAAACAATTACATGCTGTCACAGCAGTCAGCCTTGAGTCGTCCATCACTTTTTAAATAACAACAACAAAACAGAACAGAAATTGGTAAAGAAGCAAATACAAAAAACGACACCTAGCAAAAAAGCTCGATCGCTGCACAAGCGAAACAGTCGCCAAATCGATTACATGTAGTATCGATTGCAAGTGGGAATTTAAAATGCGAAAGCTCGAACAGTGCAAAAGTAAAAAGGGTGATAAGATAAAGGAAGATCAAAGAGACTCACAATACCAGTCGGCAACAACACATGTGCATACAGCTCTCACTCTCTACCATGCAAAAGCTTGATCGCAGTGGCTGTTGAGACTTACGCGCGAGTGGATGTGAAATCGGAAGCAGAGCAAACAATAAAAAAACAACCGTTAAACAGACAACGAAACAAACTAAATAAAAAAATAGACAAACACACGTACTATTAATTTATATTGCAACTCTTAAAAAAATTATAAATACATATTTTCTTTTCGCATAAAGTGACGTCACAAGTGTTAGTGACTATTTTGAGCATTTACAATTGTTGTTTTCAGTGTGCAGGGGACTTAATATACAATAAGAAATATACACATACATTTCGCTTACATACTTTTCTTACCACGTAACGTAACAAAACGCAACGCAACGCATCGATACGTTACCGAGGACGAATCAGCAACGAAAGAGGAAACTGCAGTGAGAGAGCGAGAGTGCATGCAAGAAGATGTATAACAGTTTGCAAACGGTAAGAGTACGAAATATTTTTTTTTTAACCTGTCTTTTGTTCTTACTTTTCCATTTTTAATGTTTTTGCTATTTTATTATATTTGTTGCTACATTTTCTGTGCATGCACTTTGCGTACGTTGACCGACGCGTTGTTTGCAATTTGTCATCGCAATCTTTTTGAGATTGTTAGCTTTGGAAAATATAAACCTCTTTAACTTTGTACTTAGTTTCAACAGTGGTGTAATTTTATTTTTAGTCTTTTTGTTTGGAAACTGCCAGTGGAAGTCGCTGTAACTCAGAATATAATGATGATTAATGTCTAAGAAATTGTTCATTTTTAATACCTTCTTAAACATTTTTCTCATTTCTGAGTCACTGAGTCACACTAAGTCGGAATTTCACGTCGCCCTGATCTTGTTGTTCGTTGCCTTCCTCTTTTATGGAGGTTCCACGTTTTTTTTGTGATTTTTATTTAATCGTTCAAAAAGAGGCTTTATCGCTCCATACATTGTTGTCACTAGATTTCTTTGACGCGATTCGACTACACGCTGGATTCTTGATAAGCTTTTAATATTACTTTTATTTTTTGGCTCTATGCGTAAAGCTCGTGTCGCACTCAGTCAAAATGGGCGCCGCACAGGTGTCTCTCCGTTCAAATACTCACCTGCTCCGTGTCCGTCCGTCGTCTGGTAATTGCCATTGTTTCGGGAGTTTTAGCCATTCTAATCGACGTTACAAATCACGTGGCGTCGCCGTTGCGCAGTTGCGAATTAAGCCACAAACGCAAAATCATGGCCAGGTAATTGCTTGTATTACATTGTTAGCTCGTAGTAGCTTATATTAACTAGCAACATTGTTTTTGCTTACCCATTTCCACGTGCTTTATTTTCTGAGTATTTTGGATCGGGGTTTTTTAAATCAGTTGTGGCGAATTATTATACGGTGATTTACAACTTGATGAGAAATTCCTAGGAATATTTCTGAGATGAATTATTGGTTTTATATTAATTTACTTGTATTTTCAAAAGTTACAACAATTTGACAACTGTTATTAGGTTACAAATTTAAACAATTAATTTCACTTTTCGGTTTCATCACTTATTATATATTTTTTTTCTTTTTTAATTCAAAACTGAACTTTTCCTACCAAAGTTAAGCACTTTTTAAATATTTCTTAGTTTTATATTTTTCATAAAAGATTCTATGTGGTGTTTATTTCAAAGAAATATTATATTGCCACCGAGATTGTTTATTCATAAAAATGTTGTAAGAAAATCTAATGAACTACAACTGAATAATCAAATATATTATAATAATGAATTAAATTAATTAATAAAACAGCTGTACTTATAAATAATGAAAACTAGTTGTAGTTGTAGATAAGAGAAATACGTAGAAACTAAAAGTTATTTAGTATTGGCAATCACGAGAATCTACTTAATAAGTTTAATCTATACTGTATGCTTAGCTATACTATACAGTAACTGCTATAGTTATAGTTGTTTATATGTAGTTGGTTTGTGTCTTTATTGCGAACTGAATTGCTAATATGTTTGTGTATAATGCGATAGTGCTCAAGGTGAGATAAGAGGCAATTAAATACTGAGTAAATCTCCTATAGACATTAGTAAACTTTAATTTTTATTACTTTGTCTGAGTTGTGCATCATCTACAATGATTCACATAGGGTGTACTAACATTGAATGTGTTTATTAAGAAAACAATGTAATTTCGTGATGTAAAATTTCATTATAACTGAAAAACGTAAATTTAATGATTAGGTTTGTAATCTTACTAAATTTCTTTGTGTCTGACCCGAAATATGCGTTGTATTAAATTCACTATTTGATTAAATTAAATAGAAATCTACTAAATAAACGTAAAATTTATTAAATGTTGAAGTAATTGATAGAAAGATAGACAGTGCTACCCGCCGCTAGATGGCGCCGCTGCCTTTAGCAAACTGGTGTTGAAAAACGCTAATTTATCCTCCCCAACAAATACCAGTGTTGACCATTTATTTGTCTTGGGAAAACACACGTTTTGGGATTACAATCTCATAAAATAAACAGATTGTTAAAATTATTTGTTGTTCTGTAGAAATTCCATAGTTTCAAATCTAATTCATGCCATTCTTATCACAAATTTTTTTCCCTAAGCACAAACTGCTATCAGTTGCAAAAATGTTAGAAAGATGTGAATATTTTTATATGTTCACTGTGTGTTACTTAATAGCACTTAAAACTGACCTACAAAATGAGATTAGCTAATAAAGTGCAATGCAATGCCCTAGTTACTGAAAAAGTTATGCAATAATCTAATCCGTTTATTGAACCTAGTGAAGTTTGCAATTATTTAAATGCTTTGAGTTTACAGTCTCGTGTTTCGCATCGTTTGCTTGACGTTGAATAGTTTCTGATAAGGCGGGGTGATAAGGCCCCGGAACTGCTTATCACAGAACTTTGCACAAAACTGTTGCCATTTCGTTTTTAATTATATTTCAAATTGTTCAATTAAGTAGTAATTCACTAAGCACCTAATAGGTTCTCCTATTTATTTGCATTCCTTTCCCCTAAGACTAATTTGCATTCAATGACGTTTACATTTCTTTGTTTTGCTTTCATTCGTTTTCTTCGGTTCATTTTGTTTACTCAGTTCACACCCACTGATAGTAAACACATTGTATACAGTTGTATATATATATATATATTATGTTTAATGATAAGACTTTTGTTTTGTGCGTTGACGTTGACGCCTTTAGCTGTAATGAAAGATTTTCTTGTCACGACTGTTGCGTGGAAAATTCCATGACAGATGAGACTTTTTCTTATTTTGAAAAGAGATTAAACTTGTTTTCCATAACGTTGGATTAATAACTATTTTCCAAATCGAAAGATATGTAAAAATATCTTAATGTTTTTAAACCGGTTTTGTATTAACCATTTCTATATTTGAAGACGAAAGAGCGCTGCTCTTTGGTGGTAAGAGAAGGAGAAGAGCAAGAGAGAAAATCATTTGAGGGTTGCATAGCTTAGATTTTCCCTAAGGAATTAAAACTAGGTAACAATTGATGCTGCATACCTGCTCTATGCAGGAAAAATCTGGTAACACCGTATACCTGAAAACCGAGTATGGCAAAGTGGATTTAGATCAGGATACACGACTTTTTCTCTTCCATTTGATGATTAATTCTTCAATTAAAAACTATATCAGAAACGTGTACTTGTAAAATAATGCACTTTAGACAAAACACTTGAATACAATTTTTTATTCCTACTTGAAACTATAAAATTAATAGAAGTACAGGTGCGAAAGGGCAATGAACGTTAAGGGTTTTACAAATGTGCTTAAGGTTTGGCTAAGGGCCATTACAAGGCTTTAACTTTGTGTATCTATAAAATAGCGTTTACCAGTTGTTGAAAATTAGTCTTATCTTTAGCACATGCAAACGTGATAAGTTTTTGTTGTCAGTTAATATTTTTAGCTATAGCAGACATAATTATCTTTAACCTTATGGCCTTTTAACATCTGTTTTAAATCTCATAGCGAGTCGTGTTTGACGTCGTTTCTTGGCTACCGGCAGTTTTCCGCAGGTAAACATATGTTTTACCCTGGCAACCATACGCAAGGTTGTTTTTGGGGGGGTGAAGAGCGTAAGAAGCAGACAAATTGCCAACAGAGAGAGATAGGGAGAGAGAGAGTAGGTTACTCTCTCGAGAGAGTAAAATGTTTGTGAGGGCGTGAAAATATTTCGGGTTATTGCAGTCTTGTTTTTCTTTTCTCTCTCAGTTTACTAGTGACCGCCCAGCTGTGAGGAACAATCAACGGATCCCAGACCCTATATAGACTATACCGTGCTTACGCATTTCGACAACGGAATTGTACTTTTTATTATTTATATAATTAGATTTTGTACTCATTATACAGTCCGATATACATAAATATAGTAGAGTATGAGACAACGTAAACGTGTTAATAAACAGGAAAAAGCGCGTCGGGTCAAGCAGTTGCAGCAAAGCGAACAGAAAATTGATCAAAATTGTTGCAAACGCAAACGTTGTAATTATGAACATATCTGGCAACATTTTCGACGCACTGTAAGCATCTAATTATAAACAAATACTTATTTAAGTCACTGCACAGAGCTCACTGATTTACCACCTGAAATAATTATAATTACAAGTTGGTAGTATTAAGTTTCTCTAGTACGTACTAAGTTGCGTTCAAGGACGTTTCTAGAAATTATACTACGTTCTTAGCACTTGCACAAAATATGCAAGCATTTATTATACGTAGAACCGCAAAACCTCAGAACGGAACCCCTGACAAACCCCTACCCCTCCCTTTTGCTTCCCCAAACGTTTGTTTTGTCAATTTGAAAACGTCAAATATATCACACTCTCTCTAACGTACTCTCCCTCTCTCTCTCTCTCTGTTTCTCGGTTTCTCGCTTGGTTGTGCTCTCCTTTGGCAACACCCCAAATAGGCCACACTTGAGGAAATTCGCCAAGCAGCGTCTCGAATTTGCCGTGACTATCTAACGGGACGTTGGAGGGTGGTTACTCCTGAGCAACTTGTGGTAAAGCGCATCAGGTGAGTAAGAGTGTAATGATACCCGTTATTTTGCTGGGTTCGGGTATATCGAACTTGTAGTAAAGGGTAAAAAATTAAAAGAAATTTTTTGTATAGATTTTAAAATTTTTAAAAAATCATAAGAAATATTAACATGTAAAACTTAATAGCTAGAGATTGAAATTGTTTGCATAAGTTAATTTAACAGTCTCTGTCTAAAAAAAAACACTTTAATAAGTTTAAAAAACTCCATCTATAATATAAGTTCAGCTCAAAGATTTAAATCTCCACTTGAAAGTTATTAAGATTCGAAAAAAATAATGTCTTATCTATTTTTTAACTAGTTACACTCTTTAGTATCTGAATTTTAAAAACTTTTTAGTGTAACGGGTATTTTGTAGTCGACTAAAGTCCTACTACCGGTTTTTCTCTGTAGTGAGCTATAAGTTAATGTAAATCAAAATTGGTTTTTTGTTTTGCTAGTGGTGGCCTATCGAATTTCCTATATTACGTAAGTCTGCCCGACTTGGACGATTTCGATGAGCAGCAACTGCTGGACGTAGAGCAGCAGCAACAACAACAACAGCAGCAAATAAATGGCAATGGCAAAGACGTCACAGCGGAGACGACATTCACTAAAAATACCGATATATATGCGGAGAACAGTGTGGACACGCCAGCGGTGACACAACAATTGGCACACACTGTGGTTGTGGGCTCCGATGATGATGATGACGTGGCGTTGAGCGCCAAACAGGCAAACAAACGTCGACGTTTCGATAGCGACAGCAACGATTTGGGATTTCTGAGACGCATGAACGCCCGTCAGCAGGAACCTCGTGAGGTAGGTCGGGTAAACTACACACCCGAATAACAAAAAAAATCTATATATATATATACTATATATATTTTATTTTTATAATCATAATCTATTGTCAACAGATTCTGCTGCGTATCTATGGACAAACACACGGCGACCACGCATTCGAGACAATGATCACGGAATCAGTGGTGTTTGCACTGCTTAGTGAACGCAATTTTGGACCCAAACTTCATGGTATTTTCCCCGGCGGACGTATAGAGCAATATATACCGGTAGGTTCACAACTTTTTCTTTTAAATTACTGAAAATTAACCCATATATATTACTTTCCATTGCAGGCACGTTCCTTGGCTACTTTGGAGCTGGGAGATGCACGGATTTCTATGAAAATCGCTGAGAAAATGGGTGAAATTCACAGTCTTAATATACCGATGTCGAAGGAACCAGATTGGATATGGAATTGCATGGATCGTTGGCTGGCCAGCGTTGACAGCATTGTCAAGGGAAAGATTGAATCGAAACCAGAGTCGACAGTGCTGCAAAAACAACGCGAACTGATGCGAACCATAGACTATGTCAAGGAGATGGCCTGGATGCGATCAGTGATCGAATCTGGTTCGTATCCTGTGGTCTTTTGTCACAACGATCTGCAGGAGGGAAATATATTACTTCGCCAGTCGAACAGTGGGAGCGAGACGCGTTCACCACGTGAATCAATTAACGTCTTAAGGTTGGTTAAAAAATTTAATTGATTGTGAATCTGAATAGGATTAAACTGATTTGTCTTCTAGATCCACTTTCGATGAGACACTGGGTGACAGCTTGGACTGTACTAGCAATTTGGATTCAGATGAAAAGTAAGTTTAGTTCGAACTAGCTGTAAAGATTTGAAATCTAACCCACAAGTATTGTTGGCTTGCTAACCCGTATTTATTTGCCATTGCCAATTAAAAGTATTTGTAAAATATCTATATATAAATATATATATGTTATGTATATGCTTGCCTTCCATATAAAACTACCTACAATTCTAGATGGCCATTTCCTGCGGTCGTGATTTGAGTTAAGAAATTAATGAGCTGGGTTTTCCGGCTTATGCAAAAATACCAAATACATACAGGTTATCTATGCCATTTAGTGCGACCCCAAGTATTAGACTAAACTAATCTTTTTACTCTATGAACTACGTTTAGTAAATCGCACAGTCCGTCGCCATGTGTTGAACTCGATACCACAGATGATTCAGCATTGGATGCCAGTTTCACATCGGATCATGAGCCGGATCTTATAATCATTGATTTTGAGTACTGCGCCTACAATTATCGTGGCTTTGATTTGGCCAATCATTTCATCGAATGGACCTTTGACTATACCAATCCAGAATTTCCATACTTCCATCACTACAAGGAGCAGTACTCGAGTGCTCAGCAGCGTCGTGACTTCACAATCACCTACCTGAAGAAGTATCACGATGATGATGACTATGAGCCCACAGAGAGTGAGCTCGCGGCTGTGGAAGCGGAAGTACAGCTATTCACCATGTTGTCGCACCTCTTCTGGAGTCTTTGGTCGGTGGTCAATGTTACCTCCGCCATTGAGTTTGGCTATTGGGTAAGTTTTGTTTTCTATTATACAATTTATTAAAGCTTATATTTATTATTTATTAAAGTTATATAAATTTTAAGTTATTTCATTGCTATAAATTTAATTTAATCTATCTCCTTTTTTTTATTTTTTTCTGAGCTTTTTAATAATTGCTTACATATTATTATTAGCTTTTAATTTAATTTAATATTATAATTATTAAGTTCATAAATCATTACTTAGTAATTTAATATAATTTTTCTTTATTTGTTGCTTTTCCATAAGTTAACAATTCAATTTAGTTTTCAATGATGTTCAAGAAGTACGTTAAATTTGAATTTGCAGTGATGCCATCTTTTGTTATACTTTATCTAAATTTACACAGATGGCAACGCCGAGCATTGCTTACTTATTTAACCAATGTTGCCAACTCACTGCACAAATATTGCCAACTATCGTTTGGGGCGTTGCCACAGGCACCTAATATAGCGTGTTTTAATATTTAAATTTAAAATTAATAAATGGATACCTTTGACAATAAAGCCTAACTTAAATAAATTAAATAACTAAGTAAATTAGCTAAGATTAAATCATATATTTATAGAGCTTTATATATATTAAAATAGTAAAATGCCATTCTTCGGTTAAATTTAACAAATTCAAAGGGCAATAATGATTTTAATCTCAACTTTGCCTTGCAGGAATATGGAATTGCACGCATACTGGAATATCAGAAGCTAAAAAAGGCCTATTTGGCGAAATGATAAGATAATTTTGGCACTTGAGGATAACTTTCGTGAACAAAGAGATGAAAAAACAGCACTTAATCGAATCGAATTGAAGCGTACTTAAGTGGCCTTATCTTTTAAAACCAAACCCAAACGTAGTCAGGAAACTTATTTCCAGCTTTGTTATTGCAGCTGACAACTAGATGATAACACTACTTACTTCAATATCAATACTTATATACGACATGGACCATACGATGTGTGTGTACTGTAAGCTGGAATGAAGCAGACTGGATATGATATATACAAACTGTATGATATGATTTATGGTAGCCTATGTTATAAAATATTAATATAGCTACAGTTATATTCATATTTATATAAATATTATTATTAATTTTATATAATTGCTGAGAAGAAAAGTCAAAATAACAATTGCAGCTGTGATTATTGCGTGAGTTTTTTAAGCTAACAACAATTAAACTAAATGTAACGATTGTTGTTGCTTTTCGATGGTTGCTTTATTAAATTATTACAAAAGCACCACTAAATATATTCTATAAAATTGTAATAAGCACAATTTCTTACTCGGCTTTCAAATTTCTTGCATTTTCACCAATTTGTTCGAATTTATTACATGTTTAAATTGGTTTTACTAAGAAAATCGTTTACTTTCAGTTTCAAGTGTTTATAATTTTTATATTTTCGATTCCGTATTTGTTTATTCCTTCGTGTTGAAAACAAAAAGCAGCAACAATCTACAACAACAACAAAAACAAGCAACAAAATGTGTTTTTCATGTACCTACCTTTATTCCTTAAAAGAATTTAGTTGTATTTGTGTAATTAGTATTTAGTATTTTTGCGTCTATTTTTTAATGCAATCAAATAAATATTTAGTTAAAATCTACAACGAAATGTTATTCTTGGGTGGGAGTAGGCGATTTGGGGTCAAGAACGAGTTGAGTCTGCGCATATTAAATATTAGTTTTTAGTTTAAAATAAATAATAATTCTATAGTCGCCTCGCGACTTAAGGGTATCCTTTACTCAGTTGTTATTAACAATGGGATATGATAATAATATTAGTGGAATCGTTTAGGTGATGGATAAACAAACAAATTCGTGCTCCGAGCATATTTTCCACCGATTGTTCCTACGGGAACTATATGATAAAGTGGTCCGATTTGGTTAAAACTTGGTCAGTCTGTTTATATTTTTCAAAAATGTATTCTGTGTAAGTTTGATGATCATAGCTTCTTCAACTCAAAAGTTTTTCATACTAATTCACGTTTGGAGAGTATTTTTGACTGATCGGCCCTATGGGAGCAATACGATATAGTTGTCCGATTTGTATCAAGCTTGGTCTGTACATCTACTTCCTAGACATGTACTATCCGTGTAAATTTGGTTCAGTTAGCATGGCCAACAAAAAAGTTTTCTACCAAAACCTTCTAGTTGTAGCTGTACATTTACCTTTTTATGATGATAGAACGCCCTAAAGTGGGTGTTTCAAAAAACAAAAACAAACTTGTACTGCATGGGTATACATATATGGATATACTTTATGGGAGCTGCAACGAATTCTTCTCGCTGTTACATTACGATTACACTATACCCTTTTACTCTACGAGTAACGGGTATAAAAAACTTTTTTTTAAAATAGTAACTAAGATTGATTGATTCTTCTACAAACATGTAGCTGTGTTAACGATAAATTTATTAAATTTTCCAAAGAATTCTTTACTCACTATTCCAGCTCAATAAGTGTCTTTTAAAATATAAATTACTAATTAAAATCTCTAATTATCTCAGCTCAAAACTGAATTCATTTGATTGCATTTTGTTAGCAAAGGCTTAACTAATTGAGCATATTGGTAGTTTATTAAGAAGTTATTTGGGGCTAAACTTGTGCTCTGGGCGTTGTATTAAATTTGCTTATGGACAAACAGACAATCAGCCCAAAACAGACACAAATGCACAATCAGCTACTACTATGCATAAGGGCACTGTTTGGCTAATTAATTTCATTAGGAGTCAGCTTCAATGCTAATTAAGTTTTCGGTTTTGAACTGCAGGTGAGCACATAAGAGGCTGGTCAGGATACAGAACACGGTAGAACTTGGTAGCACATTCGAATGGATAACAATTCATCATCATCAACAAATCAAAGTGCATCACGTAGCAGTCAGAATATTGAGGACTTGTCGCAGTCCAAACTGAAAACCATTTTCTATTTTGTATTCCCGTATGACAACGGCTTTGAATGGCAGCAGCAGTGCGAGGGTTGAAAGGAGCGGGTTAGTTGATGTACTTATTTAAACAATAGTTGTCCCTGGCAGGACATTCATCTAGCAGCAGCCACAGACAATTGCTTTGGATTGCTTTTGCCCGCCGAGGCGTACATTACATTAGACAAGAGCATAAAGGCCAAGCAGTTGTCACGCCCCCCAACCTGCCCACAAAACACTGCACCATTACCCAGTTCATGGCATGTTGCCGCCAGTGTTGACAGCAGGGACTTAAAAACAGCTAGTTTTGATTAACAAAACGGTATGAATAGCTAAATAAATTTTTAATAAATTTTAGATCAAACTAATTTTAATTAGAATGTTTAGAATTTTAATATTAAAACATTGAAATTTTAAATTAATTTAATCATTTATTCTAGTGTTAGTTTTTCATACATATAATGGTTCAATTTCGAGCGATTTGTCCTGTGGGCGCTATATATTTAATAAAAAGCTAAACGTGAGCTAAAATGTCAGACCTGGCTTGCCTCGCTCAATGTCCCTCCCCCGCCGCACCACCATCCTTTTTGGCAGTTCGCTATCAACTGATTTCAAGTGCAGTCCAAAACCACAAGACAAGACTAGGCACCAAGCAAAGCACATGGAGATGGAGCTGGATATGAAGTTGGAGGTGGACATGGAGATGGCCATTGTGGAAGTGCCTCTGCAGCAAGAGACACTCATTGACTCACTGACTGAGTGACTGAAGGACTAAGTGTCAGACTGACTGACTGACTGTCTGTCTGGCATTTAAATGGTCCCTTCGTTGTCCTGCTGCTGCATTAATTAAAGATGCGTTGCATTGTTTGGCTTCGTCCTGGCAATTGTGATTTGCCGTTGTTGTGGTCCTGGCAGCAACAAACAACAAGAACAACATCAGCATGAATCGGGACATCGCCAGCTCATTGTGCTTTGGATTAATGTCAAAGGAATTGCGTAATTGGTCAGTGTCTGCCCCGTGGAGGACATTTGCCACTTGCCAGTTGATTTGATAGCGAATTTCACAAGCGACAAGTCAATAAATGGGCATCGAGCTCACAGCTGATGAGGCAAAATTAAATTTGGGAATAAAAAATTAAAGGAACCTTCATTAAAAATAATTATATACAATTTGTAAATAGTATAAATAGATTAATTTAAGTTGTATACAACAGAAAAATTCACTAAATATATATAATATAAGACCCAAAAAAAAAAAAAAAAAAAAAACTATTTTCTATTTAAAATTGTTTAAAATACCATGATGAGAAAACTTTTTTTCCAAAATATACAGAAAAATATATCCATTAAAGTCGTAAACCATAAATTGTCAATTTATGACTGTAATAATAGTTAAATCTTCGAAAAAACAAATCATTTAACAATTTTAAAGTCATAAAACTTGTCGGCTACGAAGAAGCTGCAGTTAAGGACTTTTTGACTTGCAGTGGGCACAAAGTTGACAATTTCAATATGTGAAACAATAACACAAACATGAAAACTTCGAGATGGAAAGTCAAAGCAAACGAAATGAAAAACCAAAGAGAAACTGACACAAAAGTTTTGCAAAGAAACCAAACAATATAAATCAACTTTTGCAAGCGCTGGGAATGACCAGATGAGCAATGAACTGGACTCCAAGCTCAACTAGATGAAGACCAACGGGGATTGCGAAGAAGAACTGCAGTTCAGAGTAAAACTTAGCATAGATGCAGACAGACGGACAGACGGATGGGCGGGCAGTTAGACAGGCTTTTGGAGAAAAAAACAATGCATTGGAAAGTTGTTGGCCAAAAAGTTTTGCTCTTGCGGAAGTGCAAATCTTGTCGGTGAAGCAAGAGCAGGTTTGTTCCGGCAAAACAATAGAGACAGCGATATGGAACAAGTGTGTGATAGAGATAGAAAGAGAGAGAGAGAGAGGGAGTGAGAGAGAGACTGTGAGAACTTGGTCAAAGTAATTTAGAAGCAGTTTATAAACGAAACGGGTAGAAAAGTTAACACAAAACTGACCATGGAAGCAAACAAGAACAGCAATAAGAAAACAATTGCAGCAAGCGGAAGGATATGAGTGATGTAAAACTGATAAATCAAAACAAGAATATTGGCTAGCTTCTGAAAAAAATGCATAAGAAATTATGAATCTCTTAATTGCTCTGGAACAATCCAATTAATTCAGAGGATTACATTTTTTAGACTCCGTACTCTATACAAGAGTGGAGGGGTAGAAGAGGTGCCTAAAGCGAAATATGCGTAACAAGGAAGGATTTCCGACTCCATAAAGCATATAAATTCTTGAGCAGATCAAGAGTAGAGTCAACATAGCAATGTCCGTTGGTCCGTCAGTATGTCCGATTGAACACCGAGATCTCTGGGACTATAATACCTAGAATCATCATTGGCAGCTTAACAAGTTATAAACCTTTCAAACCGTTTAATTGCTTCATTTCTTTAACCCTCACAAAGTCCTCCCTAACATAGTACTTATACAAAGTAAATCACAATTCCCAAAAATCCCTACACTTTCAATAATCATAACTTCTACTTAGCATAGAAATTGTAACGAAATAATAATTTGATATATGAAGCGGAGTTTTGTCTGTGCGCTTCGCATATAAACGATCGGAAAATAGAATTTTGTCAGGCCATTTACACACTGGAAACTCACACTAAATTACATATATCAGCTGCCTTGACTTTTGGCATGCTAATTTTAGCGTCGACAAGTCAGAACTCTGGGCCCCATCATCAGTCAAAAGTGGAAAAGAACTGAGCAGAGGGCCAACAGTCATGCGTCATGCGTGTGCACAATTTAAACAAAACTCAGAAGAATGCAATGTGCTAAGCATATTAATGCAGCGTAAATAAACGTATTTGCCAGTCAAAGCAAATAGCTAAATTAAACAATAACAGAAGAGCTTTACAAGGACAATGAGGCCATTGAGATGTGTGATTTCATTAAATGTGTGGCCTTTTTTGTGCTTTGATTTAAACTTTAAACGCTTGAAAGAAGAAAACCCAAGTAAAGAATTAATTGAATGGAAATTGGTTGAGTGACTTGATGAATTTCTTAAGCAATTATTTGAAAAGGAAATACAATAACTGATTATTGTGCAGTATTTAATTAGAATACATTTCCACAGCTGCTAAGTTGAAATATAGAAAATCGTTGCCTACTTTCCTGCGCTGTTCTGTTAAATAAATGCTGCCTACTTTAGGGTGCACCTACGTTTCGTTACATAATTTGTATAGAATATTATTATTTTCTTAAACTTTTTTTAAACCTAGTTAACCCTGAGTTAGTTGCTCTTTTTGGCCTTGTTACACCCAAGTGCACACTGGCAAAGCATTCTTTATGCTGACATAATCAGAGTCACTAGCACAAACTGTAAAATACACAAGCAAACTAAATGAAGCCAGCAAACATATTGTCGATGATGCTGTGAAAGTGTCATGAAGAGGGACATTTAAGAGGGGTATACAGTGGAGTAGGGGGAATACGAGCAAAGGTGGGAGGTTAAAACCCATAAACATGTTGATTACATTTGCAAGATTACAGCAGACATAATCAATCTCGACGATTGCCTCGTTCGCTGACTAACTGACTGACTGACTGACTGACTGACTCAATGAATGGCAGACTGACTGGGCGTAGCCTAAAGCCAGGTGAAGAGTAATGCTGTATTGGCCAGAGAGGGAGAAGGGGAGAAGCAAAGGTGCAAAGCGTTTCACTGACATCGCGCTGACACAAAGAGCGACGTTTGATTAAGCAAAACGCCTTTGGCAGACGCCAGGACATGACACCTACATCACAGTACTTTTTTTTTTTTTTACCCAGCCCTTGTACCTCGTTCCCCCAGCAACCTGCACGCTGCTGCGTCTTTGTGCTGCTGCCAAATGCAATCAGATTACAGTTCGTTTGGCATTTTGCTATGTTTTTTCTCGTCTTCTACGTCTACTTCTACTTCTACTTCTGCTGCTAAATTGTCAGTGATAACACAAAGCGAAAGTAGCGAAGGAATAAAAAAGGGAAGAATATTATGCAAAGTTTGCCATTAAGTATCAAGTATACGACATGGTCAACGATGGAACCTCATGTTGCCTACGGCCAGAAGAGCAAGCAGTGCGTTTATCTATGTATATATTTAAGTCTATAGTTGTATCTGTCTATGTGTGTGTGTGTGTGCCTGCAACGCATTGCCATTATGTACATTATAATTTGTTGCGCCTCGAGCTGTTTGCTTAGTTACACTCTGAGACCAGAAATCGTAAAAATGCCACCACGAGATTGAGTAGAAGTGCGAAAGAGTCAGAGAACGAGTGTGCGAGAGGGTGACCGTAACAGTGAACTTATATGTTTTTTACACATGTATATATTATAACATTCGTATGCGTGTATTTGTATTTGTATTCGTATTCGTATTATATATGGTATGCCACAAACGCATACATATAGTGCGTGAAATTGCCACAGTAAGATTTCTTACACGCCGAGTGTCTGTGCGTGTGCGTGCATGTCTGTGCATGTGAATGTTTATCATTATGTGTGCTTGGTTGAATTCGCCTCGAGCTGTCACTTGTGGGCGTAGCCAGCCCCTTTTGCAAGGGAGTATGAGAGAAATGGAGTAGGACACTGTGTGATGATTTTCGCTTCGCTTCAGTTTGCCAACAACACGCTAAAGTACTAAACTGCCAACTGGTGTTGGCCTTAAAGCTCCGAAAGTGCCTTTTTTAAACAACACATGAAACGAGCTTGATTGACTACGAGATGTCCAACTGACAACTCGCTTATACCCTTTACGACTCAAGATGCACAGGGATGAGCGCAGGATTATTGATTGACTTTTGCTTTACGTCAAAGCGATCGTCGAGTGAAATTAGGGCAAGCAGCGGCAAGGATACTTGTGAAAAGCATGGTAAGAAGCAGTGACGTAAGTTGAGCATACTGTCTTTAAAGCTTACTGTCTAACGCACCAAAGGGTCTGAAGGCAATGATCAGGCAAAAGATTGTGCCCACTCGAGAACTTACAAACAATCGAACTGAAAAACGTTTGAAATATCTTTTTCGCTTGAGCGAGGTGGAGCTGAGGGCGATCAGTCAAGAGGTAAGCGAAATCCTTGACTTAGTAGTAAAGAAAAAGCGATGTCTTTAGTGTCACATGAGATCGGTAAACAAGCTTTGCTTGATTATAAGCATGATCCGCAGCTCAAAGCAGAAAGCGCCACTGTTATTAACAGTTGGCTGTTATGGTAGACAGCAAACACTTATTAACAGTTAGCTGTTATGGTTGACAGCCAACTGTTATTAACGGAGCTGTTATGGTTGACAGCAAACTGTTATTAACAGAGCTGCTCTAGAAGACAGCTGTTAGATCAATGGATCACGTACGATTTGCAGTTTTCTCATTTAGTGGTTAAGTACCCTTAAAGCTGAACAGTCTCCAGTGTTAATTTGAAATTTTTACATTAAGATCGCTTGAAAACAAACAGTGTGGCGTTAGCATATGGCAATAGTTTGGATAATTGACAAACGCTGACATTGCACCACAGCAAACATATGGTGAGGTCCTGCAAACAGGATACCACACACAACCAAATGACAAACAGAATTCGACAACCCAAAGTGGAGCGAAACTGGGGAAATGGAATACGGCTTTTGGAGTCCGTCAAACTTTAATGATTGTGCGGTGGTGCATAAAGTGCAAACCAAAGTACAACATTGACTGTGAGTGGGGTGAGAGGCGGGGAGTGGAGGAGCGGGTGGAGAGCGAAGAGTTTGGCGGCTGCTCAGGCAAATACAATAGCTTCAAAATGCAAGCGGCGAAGATTGGTAGATTTGTGTATTCTCGCATGCTCTCTGGCTGGTTAACAGACGACAGAGAGGGGACAGGGTGGAGAGGGCGTGGCAATGACGGTCGTAAAAGTTTTTGGACGTCTCTTGTAAAACTTCACACGCTCAGTGGACTTCGGCGAGGCAGAACTTGAACTTTTAATTTGTTCCAAAGTAAATTTCGGGGAAAACTTGAAGTCATATTGGTAGTTGGTTGGTTTCCGTTGGATTGCAGCTCGTCTGTCTCTGTGTGCGACATATGTGGCGTTACGGGGGCGTTTAGGGAAGTGGGTGTGGCAGACACACACGCACAAGTCCACGCCCCAACCCGCTTTGTAATGTGTGCCGTCTATTTGGCATTTTAAAACTGAAATTGCTTCAATGGCTTTTGCCACTGGCCACAAATCGATGCCGCCTGCCATTTGCCGCCCCTTGTCGTCTAGCCACGCCCATTTGCCGCGATCGCGTGGCACTGCCAAAAAGTTTTTCAATTAAATTTATGTGCAAATACAAGTCGAAATTTTGGTAGTTTTTAACGCGAAAAAAGCCACGAAAATCGTTCAACAATTTAGCAACATTGACGAATTGTTCAAGTACTGTAATTATTTATGGTTTCGTGAGTGTAAGTGTGTGTGTGTGTGTGAGTGTGGGGGAGTGCGTGACTGTGTGCCCGCTATGCGTCTGTGCGCAATTTGTGGTTCCAGGAGTTTGAGCTGCTCCTGTTACAGTTCCTGCTCCTTCCAGTTGGTTCATTTATTTACGAGCTCAGAGCTGAAATATAGGAATCGAAATAATTTAAAATATAAGCTATTCAAAGTTTGTTTACCCACTTTAAAAGTTATAATAATTTAAACAAATTTTATTTAAATATTTAATAAATAAAGCTCTCCTTAGAAACTCCTTGTTAGCACAGCTAATGGATTAAAGTAAATGCATAAATGCAATGAACAATTTAAAAACCCCTTAAGCTTCTCCAACTTGCGTGCTGTTCAAATACCGATTAGCTTAAATTTCCAACTGAAATTTGTATTTATCCACAACAAAAGCAAAGAATGTCTTTTTATGTATTTGTAAATATGCAAATTGGAGTGTGGTATCATGAAAGCATTTTTGGGAATTGTTCAGATTAGTGTAAAAGTTTTCTTGTTGGACAGCGTTCCCAGAGCGCACCAAGTAAGCTCAGTCCAATGCATACGTCATCATCATCATAAATGATAAATCATCAATTCCCGTTGGCCATGTCCAAGTGTCTTTTTTTAAGTTGAACATCAATAAAAGAAAAAGGCAAAAGGAATGGAACAACGACAACGACAATAAAAAAACGAGATAGAAAACAAGAAATAAACAAGTTTTCGCCAAGAGGAAAACTACGCGTGGAAAGCCAGAGGAAAATGTGGTGGGGGCGGGGGAAACGTCGGGATGGCAAACAAAGCCAATGTAATAAAGGAAAACACAACAATCATATTTTTATGGCAAATGCAAATGCAAAAGGAAAACAGGACGACCCAAGGAGCACCTCGCCCCTAACCAACTCATTTACAGTCCTTTACCCTCGTCTTCGTCTCTCTCGCTTTACACTTCCCTACTCTCACTTGTCCTTGTCATCGTCCATTGTCGCCCGAGTGACACAAAAGAAACAACTATACGAGCATAACTTTAAAAACCGAATGCCACATGCGCTTAAATAAGAAATAAACTAATTTTGAATTAAAAAAAATTTAAAAATATATAATAAGAAATTAAAATTAAAAAAATAATTTTTTTAATAAATTTATAATAAAATAATAATTTAAATGTTTAATAAAACTGCGGGCATCCCATCAAAGTTAGAGCATTAAAGAACAATCACAATACATTTACGTATTACCCGCGGTAGGTGGCGCTGTTGTAGCGCTGCCCGATAAAATGATTTGCGTACAAATTGGTTCGGGCAAAATTCGATTGAGCTGTGGGAATATTCAGCGCCCTTTTGTTAACCGGGTTAACGCGCAAAAGGCAAAGTGGAAAATATGGCAAAAGAGCAGCAGCAGCAGCCACCGAAGCCGTAGCAGCAAAAGTATTGAGAAAACTTGTCCGCCAACGTATTCTAACTTCGTAAAGGGGCTAAAAGCGATTTGGTCTGTATGCCACTTCAATGCCAAAAGAAGTTCCATGATAAAAAAAATGTGGAAAAAGAAAAGAAAATACTCCAAAAAAAAAAGCTTTTGTGGTTATTGAATTTTTGAAGCATTCTTTTACGCCCACTGTTACAATCTCTGATGCTGCCAAATATGCCGGAAAATTTTAATGATATCCGTCCGCAGAAGACACTGACTCAGACACAACTCCAAACCCAGACTTGGACTCCACCCATCGGTCTCATCCATATCTCGTTAAAGACATCAGCCGTTCAAAGCAAATGAAAACAAATCGACTTGCATCGAGTCAGCAAAAGTCGCGACCAGCGCATTCATTACAAATTCCCTTTGCCAACAATTTTTCGTAAAAGGAAAAATATGAGATGACCACGGCTATGAATCAATCGATACGTCATCATTAGTTTTGTGCCTCGAATGGGCCACGTTAAGAGCGAACAACTTGCTCAAATCGAAGTGCATACTTCTTCGTCATGCTGCAATTGCCAAAAATGCGAAGCAGTCAATGAAAGCACTTTAGTTTATAAAAGATCACTTTAATTTTTACGTAAATCGATAAATATCTTAAAGTATTTGAAAATTTGGAAGAAATTGGTTTAGTAAGTTTGTAAAAATTATTTATAAGCTGAAAAACTAAAATTATATTGTTAAATATGTAAAAAAAAAATTGTTCAAATTAACCTAACTAATATTATTAACATTAAAGAATGTTAAACATTGTTAATATCAAATTAAATTAATTAATATTAAAATCATTAATTATAAATCTACAAAATTATTTAAAAGTCTTATAGGAAACCGCTTGGGAACAAAGAATGGAACATTGCTTTAAAAATTATAATAAAAATATTGTAGCAATTGAAGGTATTAAAAAAACTTTAAACAAGGATGGAAAATTTATCTTTCAAAATGAATAAAGTATATTTAGTCTGATTGACTTACCAGCATTGCTCTTTTGATAAGTTCATCTATCATAGCACATCAAATCACATTATAGTTCTCTTATTTCTTCATTTGCTTTGCGCTCTAGTTTTTATCCCACGCATACATGTTGGATTTCTGACGTCAGGTCAAAGGTCATATTTGTTACTCGCTTTGCTAGCCGTTTTTGTGCACTCAAAGGGTGAATTAATTACGTTAATTGAAGTCACCACATGCAGACACATGTCTGCAAATTGGTAGTTAAAGTAGTTTTTAGTAGAAGTTTGAAAGAATTTTAGCTTTTTGTATTAACACAAATATTTATGAACAAAAATCGAATAATTTCTAATTAATACCCCGCAAAATTATTACAGAAGTAGTAAATACTTTCTTAAACTAAAAGCTACACAATAATTGCTTCATTTTGATTAAAACTAACTCAAACTTTGCTAATTTTGTGTGCTACTTATTAAGTAATACTTAAACACTTAAACACAAAACTAAACAATTGTTTGCTCCCCGAAGGTTCAAGCTATCCAATCAATGCATACAAATTGCATTTGGGGAATTGGGTTCCTGGCTTCAATTACGGACAAACTTACGTCTCCGTTAAGCAAATTTTGCAAATTCAATGGGTAATTTAATTATGCAAACAAATGAACAGTTCCAGGTCTGTTATAGACAGACCAAAATGCTGAAAACAGGAAGTGCGTGTAACTTTGAGAGAAGTTCGAAAACTTTGAAAACAAACTACCAAAAACTCTCTCTCTCTCTCTCTCTCTCTTTCTCTATACCAAAACGAGTGTCGTCTGCAGTTGAGTATGTAAAATTACAATATGCAAAAAGTCCAAGTACGTGTATAATGTTTGAACAATGCAAATTCAATTGGACAAGAAAGAAAACCTAAGCATTTTGGAGTTATAATATTTATGGCTTAAACTTAATGGCAAGTTCAGATGCTGTTTAAATTTTCAACAGAAAAAAAACGAAGGAAAAATGCAAATTGCAGTCAATGCCAGCGACAAAGAAAGAAAAAAAATTCGAAAACAAGAACACGACAAAGAAAAGAAGTAACAATAAGGAAGGAAAGAGGCAGCAAGTCCGGAAGTTGACACTTAAGTTTATAAATCCAATAAAAATCACATTAGCCTTGCGGCGGAAACTCGCGAGCAAACAATGAAGAACAAGAAGTGACACTGAAAAGCGGAAGACAGTCAGGGATGGGTGGACAGCGGGGAGAGCAGTGGAGTGGAGTGAAGTAAAGACTTTAAGGGTCGCCAAATCCCCCCGACACATTTAGGTAAGCTACTTGAAGCGACCCATTTCCCCTCGCCATGCCGACACCCCATAGACGGTACAAAAATGCTAATGATAACGCCACCCAATCCTCGACTACGTAAGTGGCTTAGCTCAAGACTTTCTTTTGCCAAGAATGCTTTTAATAATTTAAAAGTGGGTCTACTGTAAATGGCTAATGGATCGCCAACGCTTACCATATTGACTCGCCACTGAAGCGAAGAACACTGAATAATTCTTGAGTTCGAAAGGAAAACAGAGAGCAGAGAAAGTGAAAAGAGAAGAGAGCAGTGAAGGCCATTTTGAATAGAAATATGTTTAAATTGAAGGAGGTTCGACATGTACAATTGAAGTAACCAATTGATAGGAATGTGTGTGATCTTGACTAGTTATAAAAGACCAAACATTTTATAAAACCACTTGAGTCCTCTTATATTCTTTTAAAAGTGTTCATATTCAGATTACAGAATCTGTTAAATATAATATTGACTCACTTCATATTAATTTATCTAACTTCATTCACTAGAACAACTATTTCCAGAAAAATATAATTACGTTGTGTTTTAATTAATTATACTTCATTTTAAATGCCAAAGAAGTTTTTAAGTAAGTTAAAATTTTTGGAATAAAATCTCACATAAGTAACATTTTTCTTGATAAATATGATTAAACTATACATACCCCTTGTATGTGAGTCAATGTGAAATTATCATATAAACTAACCACATTAACAAGCAACTGAAAAGCGTTGCCATTCAACCTGCAAATGCTGGCAAGCGTAAGTGGTAGGACTGCAAGACAAGTAACTGGGAATTTGAAATACCTTGGGCTCCGTTCAAGTGAGTGACATTAACAGTTGAATGCCATATTGAAAATTCTATGATGAATGAATGAATGAACGAAGGGAGCGATGCAAAAAAGGGGGCGTGGCAACTCCGAACTGACTGCAACTCATCATCAACGTCATTTGCAAAGTTCGCGCGGCAGAAACGCAGAAATTTTGTGTTTTTGTTGTTGTTGCTGCTGCTGCTACAGGCAGCGTTTCAGCAGCGATAGCAACAGCTTCAGTTACTTTTAGTGGCATGCCTCCTTCCATTTTGTTGTGTCTGCCTCATCTGAAAGCAGCGTCATCGTCTTGTCCTGCCTCGTCCTGGCGCGTCCTGCATAAGTGCCGAGTGCTTGCCGCAAATAAATTTGATTTGCATGTGCAAATGAACGTGGAATTGAATTTTCTTATGCATGAAATGTGCGCATAATTGGTCTATGGCTCTCACACACACACACATGTAGAGACACAAAAGCATTCTAACGGCGCATAGACATCTATAGGAAGAAGCTCTGACATCGGCTCTACATAGCCTTTTAGTCCTGAGAAGTGCTCCAGTCGTAATTGCTTATGTATAAATTTAAATTTACAAATATTTTTGCTACTGCTAAACACCAGACAGGTGAATTATGTACATTTTTATTATATAGAGATAAAATAAATATTAAAAATTTAAATATGTATTGACTTGTGAATTAAAATTTTTTTATTGGTAGTTTTTTAAATATTAAGGTAAGCGTTTAGTTTTTGTGCTATAAATGGCTTGAGACATTGGTACTTTTTTTTTTTTTTTTTTAATATTCTGAGTATAGAAATATTATATTTATTTTGTTCTTACACTTTGATAAAATATATTGCATAGTTTTCTTTGACAAGAATTTATAATCATGTTCTTTTGTTAGTACCAGGAGACTGGAACATGACAAACTCAATTTTTATTTATTATAGGAAATTTTATATTTTATACTGGACAAATTGGACTGTAAAATAGTTAACCTTACCTTTTTATAATATAATTTGTAATAATAACACAACAAAAGTTTGTAAGATAATTAATTAAAATGTTTTTCTTTTAATTATCGATTGGACAGTATTAAAAGTTCTTTAATAAGAAAATCATTTTGATAAAATAATGGCAAACGGATCTTTTGCTCGTTGACTCGAGTGCTTGCCATGTGTTTGACAGTTGTCATTGCCCACTTTATAAAGGGGATAAGTAGTGAACACTACATTATACTCTTCCACTTGACGGACTTCTGGAATACAATTCCCATTCACAACGAATGATAGATAAGGAGAGAGTGACAGAGGAAAGAGAGCGAGAGAGTAGAGTAGAGAAAACTGCACTCGAGAACTTGAATAATTAAAAATACAATATTGTAGTGCAAACAGTTGGCAAAACTGGAGCGTTCTGCTGGCGGCTGAAAAGGCAGCTTTCCTGGCTGCACTTAGCCAAAGATATCCACTTACAGGACTCAACATCCACATCCGAAGCCAACCTACTGACAGTGGAAATGCTGTCAAGCTGTGCAAACAATCGAAGCAATGGCATGACAAAAATGCAGCCTGTCCCGTGATTTTTCTTCAGGCAAACATGAACGTGAGAACGTGGAATGGATGGTGACTGTGACGATGCCTGTGACGGTGCCTGTGACTGGGGAAGTGGACGTAAATGTGAATGTGGATGCCAGAATGAGACCCTTATGGGTCAACGTTAGTGAGGTATGTGGGAGTGTGTAACTGAGCTAAGTTTAGAGACGACAGTATGATTAGTTGGGGGTTTTTGGACGCAGAAACTTCATTGTATTCTTAGAAAGTTTTTTAATACAGATACTTTCCTTTCATCTTAGGCGTACTACAAATAAAAGTACATTTAATTTCAATAAGGTTAGGAACATTTCTATTTAATTAATTAATTAACAATCAAAAGCATAATTATTAATAAATTTATCGACACCATTATATGTTTTTTTTTTGTAAACTGTATTTTGAAGCTAAATTTTCACATCATATCGCTTCAGAATACTTTATTAAGGATGCTTCATTATCATCGTTAACATATATTTTAAAGTTTAATGATACATTTAAGGAGAAAGTGGTACTAAAGAATTAAGACGTGCTAATTGAAAGACTAAAGTTTTTAAAACTTTAATATAGTATTCTAGAATCCATTATTGATTAATATTTAGTTAAATAATTGATAGATTTGTTTTTAAAAACATTTTGTTAATGTTCCAATATATATCGTATAATATATCGCATAGTGCAACTTTGACTGCCATCGCTAACTAATAAGCAGTCGTCGTTTTGCGGCAAGTCTCCGTATCCAATCGGCATTGTCGACGCTTTCTGGCTTTGTTTTGCTCTCTTCTTCGGCTACCGCTGTGCAAGCTGTTTTACTGTTAGCGTTACCGTTAACGCTCCCGTTACCGTTACTCTGGTTGTTGTTGCTTTTGCTGTTGCTGTAACTGTTACTGTTTTATTTATTGTTTGCGCTCATTTGAGTCAATTACGACAAACGGAGATTGTTAATTGTTTTGCTGCCTCTGCTCTGCTGCTCTGATGCTTTGCTGCTCTGCTCTGCTGATGATGCTGCTGCTGCCGCTGCAGCGGCCGTCGCTCAAGACCAAGACAAACAAGTCACATCCTGTCCGTGGGCGAGCTCTCTCCATTTTGTTTCGGTCGTATTTATTTATTCGTCCGCCTTTTTTGCCTTTTGTTTTTATGCTGCTGCTGCTACTTCTTGGCTGCTTATTGTTTGGCTTTTGGTCTCTGTTGGCTTTCGTCTGTTTGCTTTTGGCCAATAAACGGTCTCTTCCCCTGTGCCACAACCCCTCACACCCCTGTTGCCCCTTACGCTCTGGCCGCGTTTAATGGCGCGTTCAACGTAACATTTGCTCGTCTCGTTTGTCTCTCTCTCGTCTCTCATCTTTCATCTCTCATCTCTTGCTCCCCACCTTTCGCTGCTCTTCTCTTTGCGCCGCCTTTCTACTGTTTTTATCATGCTGCTATCTTGTTGTCGTGTCTCTTGCGTAAACTTTAATTGACTGTCAGTTCATTGAGGTAAGTTTTAATTAATTTTTTGACCATACTTGATGTCTGTATGTCTGTGTGTGTGTGTGTGCGCGGACTTGTTTGTGTGCGTCTACGGCATCCTTGTGTTAAATGGGTGGTAATATGACTAACTGAAGTCCAACTTGGCTCTAGAGAGCCTGGCTAAGTGGTGCGTTAAGTTTGCCACTCAAATGTCCTGCTAATTGTTTTGCCAACATTTTATTCTTATCATTGGCGCGTGGTAAGTAACAAAAGTCAAGTTGTCTGCCAAATTACATTTGTTACCTTGTAAGTGTTTTGTTGCAAAAATAAAGATTTCTATACAATTAATAACTAAATAATTTATCAGACGTTATGATAATTAAGAGGGCTTCAATCCTGTCTGCGATTTCGAAATTTCTGTACATTTACCTTAGTTGGTTAGTTTATTAATTGTATCTATGCATGGAAACCAAAGACTGATTCCATGAAAGTATAAATTTGATTTTATTTTATGATTTAGTGTGATCTGTTACATAGAATTTATATAGCGAATCTTTAAAATTTATAAAATATGCGTCTCTAATGATAAACTAATTCAAGCGTGGAATGCACCGAGCACCTGTAGAATAAAACATTAAATTTTTATTTATTTGCAAATTTTAAATAATATAAATACTAACCTATCTGCCACATGTTGTTACACTTGGGTTTTGTCTTATTCCTGCCCAGCAATTTATCCGTTTTGATACTTGTCTTTGGTGGTACGATCTTAGATGCCTTTACTTCAGGCGGTTGAACTCTGCGCTGTTTTTTACTGATTGAAGGCATCTTGGTGTCGTCTGATTCTAGGTCGGTGAGATTTTTTAGCTTCTGATGTGGGACCTTCATACGCCAACGGTTCAAACGGGCACAATTCTGTTGCTTATAGTCAATTGGTTGTCGTTTACACTCAAATCCTCGACATTGTTTGAGATAATCAATGGGTTTAGTACAAACATTTAGTGCCATAATGGCCTTTAGCTTATTCGATAAAGTTGGAGTCTGTTCGATCTGTGCAAAACTGCTCTTAACTAACGTCTTCTGGCCTTGTTCACGTCGTTGCAAATAATGCTCCTTCAATATCTTATTGCACTTGCGGAGCTGAACCTGAGCCTGTTCCGCTTCTTGGCTTCTTTGACTGTTGAAATTTCCATTTAATGCATTCGATTCCCTAACCATATAAATTGCCGAGTCTTTGCTTAAAAACTTCGTATAATCAGGCTCATTTGTCTGTGGTCGCTTTCTTAATCGACTGCACGATGTGACATTTCTTTGTGGCGCGTAGCCTTCAAATGATTTGGATATATATATGACTATTGGAATACTTGTAGATTGATGCATTGTGGACTCACCTTTGGGAAAACGTTTGACAAACCCAATTAGATTTAAACTGTTAATTTTATTTCTTGCGGCCATTATTTGCGATGCTGGTAAAAAACGTTTAATGTTCTTGTAGATCAAAAATTTTGGTTAAGTTTGAAAATTAGTTACGTATATCTGAAAATAATGAATGTTGTTTGTTTTGCTTCTAATAGTCATATGATTAATTTTTCATAGGCCAATGCCTGCTTTTCCACTTTAAATTGAAAACTATAAAGGTTATCTAGATAACTTATTGATAAATTAACAACTGAGTTAAAAGAGAATTCCGCTTCTTAGTTTGGGTACTTTTGTTAATTTCTGTGAAAGTATAAAGTGATTTTGGTCCTGGCAATCAACTATTAACAAGCTAGTCCTAAAGAGATTCCAGGCTAATGTCACTTAATGCCCATCGATGGGCTCCATTAGCTTAACATTCAGTTCTAATGTCTGTTAAGTATCTGCTGATTGGTCCGCAAAGAAAGTGCATTAAGTATTTTGTAATATTTAATGTTTGGCCCAACACACACACACACACGCACACCCAAAAAAAAGGTTGGCCTACCTTAACTTGGGAAAACTTCAACATGTCTTAAACAATCCTTAACCAACCGACCATCGTCATCATCATGATACTTATCATGATGTAGCAAACCATGTCCAGCATTGAAGCCCAGGACGTGGACGTGCTCCTGGTTTCATCCATCGAGCAGCTCGTTTAGAAAAATTGCTCACGCACGGTTACGGTTTGGGTTGGCTCTGGGTCTGAATTTGGGTTGGGTACTGTTTTAGGGATGGCCTGTGTTTTGGGGAGTAAAAGATTTTAAGTGCCGGCAGGTTTGTGGTTTGCTTTGCTCTTGATTTTGTTTACCATTTACCATTTACCGTTCAACATTTTCTTCGGTGTATCGTTCGTCGCCTAAGCGCATTAAAACTTTTCTTCTCTTTCGGCGATTTTCTTTATTTTGTGCACTTTATTGAAAGCACATCACGTATTGCACCTGATTTGCTGACAATCCTTGAACATTCTAAATAGGCAAACCGGCAGAGCTTAAGACCGGACTCAAAGCAACCATTACCTGTATTGCATAACAAATTCGTGTGACATTTTGTGGCATCATTATAATTAAGATTAATTGCTTTCTGCGGTAAATCATTTCAAACACCCTGTTAAATATTTAAAATGGTTCAAGCTGACACTGAAATTAAAACAAACTCAGCATTAAACAAATTTCTGCAGTATTTTTAAAAGTATTTGAGATTGTGCAAAGTTTTGAAATCAAAGAAAATAAAAAATTGTAAGTTTTTAAAAAAAAAGGGTGCTCCTTTTATATATTTCGTCGTATGTACAAGGTATTAATTCAACTGAAACTATATAGAATTTTAAATACTTAGAATACTTACATGTTACAGAATTAATTAATTAATTCCTTGCCAATTATTTTTATTAACATTACGATTATAGTATTTATTAATAATATTAGGAATTTGATATTTAATAAATTGAATGTTTTAATCAAGATTGTTAAATTTCGATTTTCGATATAGTAGTGTGATTTGATTTAAACTTGGTCAGTACACATTCTACTGTGTATATTGTGTGGGTTATTAGTCAACGCAAAAGATTTTCAAATTTAGTCATATTTGGAACGTATTTTTGACCGATCGTCCCCAATACGATATATGTAGTTGTCCGCTTTGGATCAAACATGGTCAGCATATAATATAATGTTTAGTATACAATTTTCTATGCTAAAACACGCCATTTTTATACCCTTGCAGAGGGTATATTGTTTTTGTCACGAAGTTTGTAACGCATTGAAGGAGGCGTTTCCGACCACATAAAGTATATATATTCTTGATCAGCATCAACAGCCGAGTCGATATAGCCATGTCCGTCTGTCCGTCTGTTTCTACGCGAACTAGTCTCTCAGTTTTAAAGCTATCTTAATGAAACTACTACTACAGATGTGTATTCTCTCTGCACGCAGATCATTTGTAAAAATCGGACTGATCGGACCACTATATCATATAGCTCCCATAGGAACAATCGGTTGAAATGCTTAGTATGAAAATTTTCGGTGTCTATTGTACGATTTCGACGCATTTCACGGAGAATCAATTTCTAATCGAGTTCCAATTGTTGACCAAATTTCATCTAAATTCTTTGTCATATAGCTACTATAGAAAAAATTGGTGATTGAAACCAAATTAACGCAATATTCATGACTGCAAGGGTATTTAATCTTCGGCGACCCGAAGATAACCGTTTTTCATGTTTTTTTTTTTGAATAAATAGAATAAATATTAACTTAAATCATGTTACAGATTTCTTTGAATTAAAACTGTCAACGGTCAGTCGTGCTCGACAGTACTTTTCTTATTTATAATTACTTAATAAAATCAAAAAGATTTTGGTCAACTTTTTATTAATTTAAGTCCACTTTTAATATGTAAGCTGTGTTTAAATAAGTCTATTTTCTTATAATTGATGCTATCTTATCACAACATCCATCAATATAATGCAGAAAACATTAAAATGCTTAGAAAGTTTCAAGATGGTGCATTGACGAAGTGAAATGTACATTGACCTTTTGAAGTAGAGATAAAATTTTCTATGCGGCAATTTTGAATGGCATTCCTTAAAAAACATAAAAGGCATTTACCTAGAACAATTAAGATAACGTTAAATAAATCACAGGAATGCGAAGCGTGTGTGTAATTCTTTTGTAAACAATTTTACATAAATAGCACAGTTTCACGAAAAACTAAAATAGTGCTGAGTAGGAACTCAATATGGTAAGCCACAGCTCTGCGAAACAAATTACTTCCATCTTTATTGTGTTTTTAAATGTTTCCTAAAATTTACGGATAGAATTTCAGATTCTTGTTAGTCCTTGCGCTTTGCGATGCATTTACGTTGAAACTAGTAGAATGTGTCCAAATTCAAGGAAGGCAAGTTGTCCCTTTAACAACAACAACAACTGCACCAACCTTGCCACCGGGACTTTGTGAACTTTTCCCATTCTTGCCACTTTGTATTACTACGGTAGCACCCACAACAACAGAGGGCACAACAACAACTCCTGAAGAAACTACAACAACCGTCGTCACATTGCCACCAATAATTTGTGCCCTTTTTCCAAATATACCACAATGCCTTACAACAACTTCGGAAGCCACAACAACTCCTGAAGAAACAACAACAACGCCTGAAGAGACAACAACAACCGTTGTGACATTGCCACCAATAATTTGTGCCCTTTTCCCAAATATACCACAATGCATTACGACAACTTCGGAAGCCACAACAACACCTGAAGAAACAACAACAACTCCCGAAGAGACAACAACAACCCCTGAGGAGACAACAACAACCCCTGAGGAGACAACAACAACTCCTGAAGAAACAACAACAACTCCTGAAGAGACAACAACAAATCCTGAAGAGACAACAACAACCCCTGAGGAAACAACAACAACTCCTGAAGAGACAACAACAACCCCTGAGGAGACAACAACAACCCCTGAGGAGACAACAACAACTCCTGAAGAAACAACAACAACTCCTGAAGAGACAACAACAAATCCTGAAGAGACAACAACAACTCCTGAGGAAACAACAACAACCGTTGTGACATTGCCACCAATAATTTGTGCCCTTTTCCCAAATATACCACAATGCATTACGACAACTTCGGAAGCCACAACAACACCTGAAGAAACAACAACAACTCCCGAAGAGACAACAACCCCTGAGGAGACAACAACAACCCCTGAGGAGACAACAACACCTCCTGAAGAAACAACAACAACTCCTGAAGAGACAACAACAACCCCTGAGGAAACAACAACAACCGTTGTGACATTGCCACCAATAATTTGTGGCCTCTTCCCAAATTTACCACAATGCATTACGACAACTACGGAAGCCACAACAACACCTGAAGAAACAACAACAACTCCCGAAGAGACAACAACCCCTGAGGAGACAACAACAACCCCTGAGGAGACAACAACAACTCCTGAAGAAACAACAACAACTCCTGAAGAGACAACAACAAATCCTGAAGAGACAACAACAACTCCTGAGGAAACAACAACAACTCCTGAAGAGACAACAACAACTCCTGAAGAGACAACAACAACCCCTGAGGAAACAACAACAACTCCTGAAGAGACAACAACAACCGTTGTGACATTGCCACCAATAATTTGTGCCCTTTTCCCAAATTTACCACAATGCCTTACAACAACTTCGGAAGCCACAACAACACCTGAAGAAACAACAACAACTCCCGAAGAGACAACAACAACCCCTGAGGAGACAACAACAACCCCTGAGGAGACAACAACAACTCCTGAAGAAACAACAACAACTCCTGAAGAGACAACAACAACCCCTGAGGAAACAACAACAACTCCTGAAGAGACAACAACAACCGTTGTGACATTGCCACCAATAATTTGTGCCCTTTTCCCAAATTTACCACAATGCCTTACAACAACTTCGGAAGCCACAACAACACCTGAAGAAACAACAACAACTCCCGAAGAGACAACAACAACCCCTGAGGAGACAACAACAACCCCTGAGGAGACAACAACACCTCCTGAAGAAACAACAACAACTCCTGAAGAGACAACAACAACCCCTGAGGAAACAACAACAACCGTTGTGACATTACCACCAATAATTTGTGCCCTTTTCCCAAATTTACCACAATGCATTACGACAACTTCGGAAGCCACAACAACACCTGAAGAAACAACAACAACTCCCGAAGAGACAACAACAACCCCTGAGGAGACAACAACAACCCCTGAGGAGACAACAACAACTCCTGAAGAAACAACAACAACTCCTGAAGAGACAACAACAACCCCTGAGGAAACAACAACAACTCCTGAAGAGACAACAACAACCGTTGTGACATTGCCACCAATAATTTGTGCCCTTTTCCCAAATTTACCACAATGCATTACGACAACTTCGGAAGCCACAACAACACCTGAAGAAACAACAACAACTCCCGAAGAGACAACAACAACCCCTGAGGAGACAACAACAACCCCTGAGGAGACAACAACAACTCCTGAAGAAACAACAACAACTCCTGAAGAGACAACAACAACCCCTGAGGAAACAACAACAACTCCTGAAGAGACAACAACAACCGTTGTGACATTGCCACCAATAATATGTGCCCTTTTCCCAAATATACCACAATGCCTTACAACAACTTCGGAAGCCACAACAACACCTGAAGAAACAACAACAACTCCCGAAGAGACAACAACAACCCCTGAGGAGACAACAACAACCCCTGAGGAGACAACAACACCTCCTGAAGAAACAACAACAACTCCTGAAGAGACAACAACAACCCCTGAGGAAACAACAACAACCGTTGTGACATTACCACCAATAATTTGTGCCCTTTTCCCAAATTTACCACAATGCATTACGACAACTTCGGAAGCCACAACAACACCTGAAGAAACAACAATAACTCCCGAAGAGACAACAACAACCCCTGAGGAGACAACAACAACCCCTGAGGAGACAACAACAACTCCTGAAGAGACAACAACAACCGTTGTGACATTGCCACCAATAATTTGTGCCCTTTTTCCAAATATACCACAATGCACTACGACAACTTCGGAAGCCACAACAACACCTGAAGAAACAACAACAACTCCCGAAGAGACAACAACAACCCCTGAGGAGACAACAACAACTCCTGAAGAAACAACAACAACTCCTGAAGAGACAACAACAACCCCTGAGGAAACAACAACAACTCCTGAAGAGACAACAACAACCGTTGTGACATTGCCACCAATAATTTGTGCCCTTTTTCCAAATATACCACAATGCCTTACAACAACTTCGGAAGCCACAACAACTCCTGAAGAAACAACAACAACGCCTGAAGAGACAACAACAACCGTTGTGACATTGCCACCAATAATTTGTGCACTGTTTCCAAATTTGCCTCTATGTATTACAACAACCACCTCTACTGAGGATACAACTCCAACAACTACATCTACTGAGGATACAACTCCAACAACCACATCTACAGAAGACACTACTCCAACAACCACATCTACTGAGGATACAACTCCAACAACCACATCTACAGAAGACACTACTCCAACAACCACATCTACTGAGGATACAACTCCAACAACAACATCTACAGAAGACACTACTCCAACAACCACATCAACTGAAGATACAACTCCAACAACCACATCTACAGAAGACACTACTCCAACAACCACATCTACTGAGGATACAACTCCAACAACCACATCTACTGAGGATACAACTCCAACAACCACATCTACAGAAGACACTACTCCAACAACCACATCTACTGAGGATACAACTCCAACTACAACATCTACAGAAGACACTACTCCAACAACCACATCAACTGAGGATACAACTCCAACAACCACATCTACTGAAGACACTACTCCAACAACCACATCAACTGAGGATACAACTCCAACAACCACATCTACAGAAGACACTACTCCAACAACCACATCTACTGAGGATACAACTCCAACAACCACATCTATAGAAGACACTACTCCAACAACCACATCTACTGAGGATACAACTCCAACAACAACATCTACAGAAGACACTACTCCAACAACAACATCTACTGATGATACTACTCCAACAACAACATCTACAGAAGACACTACTCCAACAACAACATCTACTGAGGATACAACTCCAACAACAACATCTACAGAAGACACTACTCCAACAACAACATCTACAGAAGACACTACTCCAACAACCACATCTACTGAGGATACAACTCCAACAACCACATCTACAGAAGACACTACTCCAACAACCACATCTACTGAGGATACAACTCCAACAACAACATCTACAGAAGACACTACTCCAACAACAACATCTGCTGAGGATACAACTCCAACAACAACATCTACAGAAGACACTACTCCAACAACAACATCTGCTGTGGATACAACTCCAACAACAACATCTACAGAAGACACTACTCCAACAAACCAACTAACATCTACTGTGGATACAACTCCAACAACAACATCTACAGAAGACACTACTCCAACAACCACATCTACTGAGGATACAACTCCAACAACAACATCTACAGAAGACACTACTCCAACAACAACATCTACTGAGGATACAACTCCAACAACAACATCTACAGAAGACACTACTCCAACAACAACATCTACTGAGGATACAACTCCAACAACAACATCTACAGAAGACACTACTCCAACAACCACATCTACTGAGGATACAACTCCAACAACAACATCTACAGAAGACACTACTCCAACAACCACATCTACTGAGGAAACAACTCCAACAACAACGTCTACAGAAGACACTACTCCAACAACAACATCTACTGAGGATACAACTCCAACAACAACATCTGCTGAGGATACAACTCCAACAACAACATCTACAGAAGACACTACTCCAACAACCACATCTACTGAGGATACAACTCCAACAACAACATCTACAGAAGACACTACTCCAACAACAACATCTACTGAGGATACAACTCCAACAACAACATCTACAGAAGACACTACTCCAACAACCACATCTACTGAGGATACAACTCCAACAACCACATCTACAGAAGACAATACGCCAACAACCACATCTACAAAAGACACTACTCCAACAACCACATCTACTGAGGATACAACTCCAACAACAACATCTACAGAAGACACTACTCCAACAACAACATCTACTGAGGATACAACTCCAACAACAACATCTACAGAAGACACTACTCCAACAACCACATCTACTGAGGATACAACTCCAACAACAACATCTACAGAAGACACTACTCCAACAACAACATCTACTGATGATACTACTCCAACAACAACATCTACAGAATACACTACTCCAACAACCACATCTACTGAGGAAACAACTCCAACAACAACATCTACAGAAGACACTACTCCAACAACCACATCTACTGAGGATACCACTCCAACAACTACATCTACAGAAGACACTACTCCAACAACCACATCTACTGAGGATACAACTCCAACAACCACATCTACAGAAGACACTACTCCAACAACCACATCTACTGAGGACACTACTCCAACAACTACATCTACTGAGGATACAACTCCAACAACTACATCTACAGAAGACACTACTCCAACAACCACATCTACTGAGGATACAACTCCAACAACTACATCTACTGAGGATACAACTCCAACAACCACATCTACAGAAGACACTACTCCAACAACCACATCTACTGAGGATACAACTCCAACAACTACATCAACTGAGGATACCACTCCAACAACCACATCTACAGAAGATACAACTCCAACAACTACATCTTCTGAGGATACAACTCCAATAACCACATCTACTGAGGATACAACACCAACAACTACATCTACAGAAGACACTACTCCAACAACCACATCTACTGAGGATACCACTCCAACAACTACATCTACAGAAGACACTACCCCAACAACTACATCGACTGAGGATACAACTCCAACAACCACATCTACTGAGGATACAACTCCAACAACCACATCTACTGAGGATACAACTCCAACAACCACATCTACTGAGGATACCACTCCAACAACCACATCTACTGAGGATACAACTCCAGCAACTACATCTACAGAAGACACTACTCCAACAACCACATCTACAGAAGCCACTACTCCAACAACCACATCTACTGAGGATACCACTCCAACAACTACATCTACTGAGGATACCACTCCAACAACCACATCTACTGAGGATACCACTCCAACAACCACATCTACTGAGGATACAACTCCAACAACTACATCTACAGAAGACACTACTCCAACAACTACATCTACAGAAGACACTACTCCAACAACCACATCTACTGAGGATACCACTCCAACAACCACATCTACAGAAGACACTACTCCAACAACCACATCTAGTGAGGATACAACTCCAACAACTACATCTACAGAAGACACTACCCCAACAACCACATCTACTGAGGATACAACTCCAACAAATACATCTACAGAAGACACTACTCCAACAACTACATCTACAGAAGACACTACTCCAACAACCACATCTACTGAGGAAACCACTCCAACAACCACATCTACAGAAGACACTACTCCAACAACCACATCTACTGAGGATACAACTCCAACAACTACATCTACAGAAGACACTACCCCAACAACCACATCTACTGAGGATACCACTCCAACAACCACATCTACTGAGGATACCACTCCAACAACCACATCTACAGAAGACACTACTCCAACAACCACATCTACAGAAGCCACTACTCCAACAACTACATCTACAGAAGACACCACTCCAACAACTACATCTACAGAACACACTACTCCAACAACCATATCTACTGAGGAAACCACTCCAACAACCACATCTACAGAAGACACTACTCCAACAACCACATCTACTGAGGATACCACTCCAACAACCACATCTACTGAGGATACAACTCCAACAACTACATCTACAGAAGACACTACTCCAACAACTACATCTACAGAAGACACTACTCAAACAACCTCATCTACTGAGGATACCACTCCAACAACCACATCTACTGAGGATACAACTCCAACAAATACATCTACAGAAGACACTACTCCAACAACTACATCTACAGAAGACACTACTCCAACAACCACATCTACTGAGGAAACCACTCCAACAACCACATCTACAGAAGACACTACTCCAACAACCACATCTACAGAAGCCACTACTCCAACAACTACATCTACAGAAGACACCACTCCAACAACTACATCTACAGAAGACACTACTCCAACAACCATATCTACAGAAGCCACTACTCCAACAACCACATCTACTGAGGATACCACTCCAACAACTACATCTACTGAGGATACTACTCCAACAACCACATCTACTGAGGATACAACTCCAACAACTACATCTACAGAAGACACTACTCCAACAACCACATCTACTGAGGATACAACTCCAACAACCACATCTACAGAAGACACTACTCCAACAACCACATCTACTGAGGATACCACTCCAACAACCACATCTACTGAGGATACAACTCCAACAACTACATCTACAGAAGACACTACTCCAACAACCACATCTAGTGAGGATACAACTCCAACAACTACATCTACAGAAGACACTACCCCAACAACCACATCTACTGAGGATACAACTCCAACAACCACATCTACTGAGGATACAACTCCAACAACCACATCTACTGAGGATACCACTCCAACAACCACATCTACTGAGGATACAACTCCAGCAACTACATCTACAGAAGACACTACTCCAACAACCACATCTACAGAAGCCACTACTCCAACAACCACATCTACTGAGGATACCACTCCAACAACTACATCTACTGAGGATACCACTCCAACAACCACATCTACTGAGGATACCACTCCAACAACCACATCTACTGAGGATACAACTCCAACAACTACATCTACAGAAGACACTACTCCAACAACTACATCTACAGAAGACACTACTCCAACAACCACATCTACTGAGGAAACCACTCCAACAACCACATCTACAGAAGACACTACTCCAACAACCACATCTACTGAGGATACAACTCCAACAACTACATCTACAGAAGACACTACCCCAACAACCACATCTACTGAGGATACCACTCCAACAACCACATCTACTGAGGATACCACTCCAACAACCACATCTACAGAAGACACTACTCCAACAACCACATCTACAGAAGCCACTACTCCAACAACTACATCTACAGAAGACACCACTCCAACAACTACATCTACAGAAGACACTACTCCAACAACCATATCTACTGAGGAAACCACTCCAACAACCACATCTACAGAAGACACTACTCCAACAACCACATCTACTGAGGATACCACTCCAACAACCACATCTACTGAGGATACAACTCCAACAACTACATCTACAGAAGACACTACTCCAACAACTACATCTTCAGAAGACACTACTCAAACAACCTCATCTACTGAGGATACCACTCCAACAACCACATCTACTGAGGATACAACTCCAACAAATACATCTACAGAAGACACTACTCCAACAACTACATCTACAGAAGACACTACTCCAACAACTACATCTACAGAAGACACTACTCCAACAACCACATCTACAGAAGCCACTACTCCAACAACTACATCTACAGAAGACACCACTCCAACAACTACATCTACAGAAGACACTACTCCAACAACCATATCTACAGAAGCCACTACTCCAACAACCACATCTACTGAGGATACCACTCCAACAACTACATCTACTGAGGATACTACTCCAACAACCACATCTACTGAGTATACCACTCCAACAACCACATCTACTGAGGATACAACTCCAACAACTACATCTACAGAAGACACGACTCCAACAACTACATCTACAGAAGACACTACTCCAACAACCACATCTACTGAGGAAACCACTCCAACAACCACATCTACAGAAGACACTACTCCAACAACCACATCTACTGAGGATACAACTCTAACAACTACATCTACAGAAGACACTACCCCAACAAGCACATCTACTGAGGATACCACTCCAACAACCACATCTACTGAGGATACCACTCCAACAACCACATCTACAGAAGACACTACTCCAACAACCACATCTACAGAAGACACTACTCCAACAACTACATCTACCGAAGACACTACTCCAACAACCACATCTACTGAGGAAACCACTCCAACAACTACATCTACAGAAGACACTACCCCGACAACCACATCTACTGAGGATACAACTCCAACAACCACATCTACTGAGGAGACAACTCCAACAACTACATCTACTGAGGATACCACTCCAACAACCACATCTACTGAGGATACCACTCCAACAACCACATCTACTGAGGATACAACTCCAACAACTACATCTACAGAAGACACTACCCCAACAACCACATCTACAGAAGCCACTACTCCAACAACCACATCTACTGAGGACACCACTCCAACAACTACATCTACTGAGGATACTACTCCAACAACCACATCTACTGAGGATACCACTCCAACAACCACATCTACTGAGGATACAACTCCAACAACTACATCTACAGAAGACACTACTCCAACAACCACATCTACTGAGGATACAACTCCAACAACCACATCTACAGAAGACACTACTCCAACAACCACATCAACTGAGGATACCACTCCAACAACCACATCTACAGAAGACACTACTCCAACAACCACATCTACTGAGGATACCACTCCAACAACCACATCTACTGAGGATACAACTCCAACAACTACATCTACAGAAGACACTACTCCAACAACCACATCTACTGAGGATACCACTCCAACAACTACATCTACTGAGGATACAACTCCAACAACTACATCTACAGAAGACACTACTCCAATAACTACATCTACAGAAGACACTACTCCAACAACCACATCTACTGAGGAAACCACTCCAACAACCACATCAGAAGACACTACTCCAACAACCACATCTACTGAGGATACCACTCCAACAACCACATCTACTGAGGATACCACTCCAACAACTACATCTACAGAAGACACTACCCCAACAACCACATCTACTGAGGATACCACTCCAACAACCACATCTACTGAGGATACAACTCCAACAACCACATCTACTGAGGATACAACTCCAACAACTACATCTACTGAGGATACAACTCCAACAACTACATCTACTGACGATACAACTCCAACATCCACATCTACTGAGGATACAACTCCAACAACTACATCTATTGAGGATACCACTCCAACAAACACATCTACTGAGGATACCACTCCAACAACCACATCTACTGAGGATACTACTCCAACAACTACATCTACAGAAGACACTACCCAAACAACCACATCTACAGAAGCCACTACTCCAACAAACACATCTACTGAGGATACCACTCCAACAACTACATCTACTGAGAATACTACTCCAACAACCACATCTACTGAGGATACCACTCCAACAACCACATCTACAGAAGACACTACTCCAACAACCACATCTACTGAGGATACAACTCCAACAACTACATCTACAGAAGACACTACTCCAACAACCACATCTACTGAGGATACAACTCCAACAACTACATCTACAGAAGACACTACCCCAACAACCACATCTACTGAGGATACCACTCCAACAACTACATCTGCAGAAGACACTACTCCAACAATTACATCTACAGAAGACACTACTCCAACAACCACATCAACTGAGGATACCACTCCAACAACCACATCTACAGAAGACACTGCCCCAACAACCACATCTACTGAGGATACCACTCCAATAACCACATCTACTGAGGATACAACTCCAACAACTACATCTACAGAAGACACTACTCCAACAACCACATCTACTGAGGAAACCACTCCAAAAACCACATCTACAGAAGACACTACTCCAACAACCACATCTACTGAGGATACAACTCCAACAACCACATCTACAGAAGACACTACTCCAACAACCACATCTACTGAGGATACCACTCCAACAACTACATCTACTGAGGATACTACTCCAACAACCACATCTACTGAGGATACCACTCCAACAACCACATCTACTGAGGATACAACTCCAACAAGTACATCTACAGAAGACACTACTAAAACAACTACATCTACTGAGGATACAACTCCAACAACTACATCTGCAGAAGACACTACCCCAACAACCACATCTACTGAGGATACCACTCCAACAACCACATCTACAGAAGACACTACTCCAACAACCACATCTACTGAGGATACCACTCCAACAACTACATCTGCAGAAGACACTACCCCAACAACCACATCTACTGAGGATACCACTCCAACAACTACATCTACAGAAGATACTACTCCAACAACTACATCTATTGAGGATACAACTCCAACAACTACATCTGCAGAAGACACTACCCCAACAACCACATCTACTGACGATACCACTCCAATAACCACATCTACTGAGGATACCACTCCAACAACTACATCTACAGAAGACACTACTCCAACAACCACATCTACTGAGGATACAACTCCAACAACTACATCTGCAGAAGACACTACCCCAACAACCACATCTACTGAGGATACCACTCCAACAACCACATCTACAGAAGACACTACTCCAACAACCACATCTACTGAGGATACCACTCCAACAACCACATCTACAGAAGACACTACTCCAACAACCACATCTACTGAGGATACAACTCCAACAACTACATCTACAGAAGACACTACTCCAACAACCACATCTACTGAGGATACAACTCCAACAACTACATCTACAGAAGACACTACCCCAACAACCACATCTACTGAGGATACCACTCCAACAACTACATCTGCAGAAGACACTACTCCAACAATTACATCTACAGAAGACACTACTCCAACAACCACATCAACTGAGGATACCACTCCAACAACCACATCTACAGAAGACACTGCCCCAACAACCACATCTACTGAGGATACCACTCCAATAACCACATCTACTGAGGATACAACTCCAACAACTACATCTACAGAAGACACTACCCCAACAACCACATCTACAGAAGACACTACTCCAACAACCACATCTACTGAGGATACCACTCCAACAACTACATCTACAGAAGACACTACCCCAACAACCACATCTACTGAGGATACCACTCCAACAACCACATCTACTGAGGATACCACTCCAACAACTACATCTACAGAAGACACTACTCCAACAACCACATCTACTGAGGATACCACTCCAACAACTACATCTACAGAAGACACTACCCCAACAACTACATCTACTGAGGATACTACTCCAACAACCACATCTACAGAAGACACTACTAAAACAACCACATCTACTGAGGATACAACTCCAACAAGTACATCTACAGAAGACACTACTAAAACAACCACATCTACTGAGGATACAACTCCAACAACCACATCTACAGAAGACACTACTCCAACAACCACATCTACTGAGGATACAACTCCAACAACTACATCTACAGAAGACACTACCCCAACAACCACATCTACTGAGGATAGCACTCCAACAACCACATCTACTGAGGATACCACTCCAACAACTACATCTACAGAAGATACTACTCCAACAACTACATCTACTGAGGATACAACTCCAACAACTACATCTGCAGAAGACACTACCCCAACAACCACATCTACTGAGGATACCACTCCAACAACCACATCTACAGAAGACACTACTCCAACAACCACATCTACTGAGGATACCACTCCAACAACTACATCTACAGAAGACACTACCCCAACAACCACATCTACTGAGGATACCACTCCAACAACTACATCTACAGAAGATACTACTCCAACAACTACATCTATTGAGGATACAACTCCAACAACTACATCTGCAGAAGACACTACCCCAACAACCACATCTACTGACGATACCACTCCAATAACCACATCTACTGAGGATACCACTCCATCAACTACATCTACAGAAGACACTACTCCAACAACCACATCTACTGAGGATACAACTCCAACAACTACATCTGCAGAAGACACTACCCCAACAACCACATCTACTGAGGATACCACTCCAACAACCACATCTACAGAAGACACTACTCCAACAACCACATCTACTGAGGATACTACTCCAACAACCACATCTACAGAAGACACTACTATAACAACCACATCTACTGAGGATACCACTCCAACAACCACATCTACAGAAGACACTACTCCAACAACCACATCTACTGAGGATACAACTCCAACAACTACATCTGCAGAAGACACTACCCCAACAACCACATCTACTGAGGATACCACTCCAACAACCACATCTACAGAAGACACTACTCCAACAACTACATCTACAGAAGACATTACCCCAACAACCACATCTACTGAGGATACCACTCCAACAACTACATCTACTGAGGATACTACTCCAACAACCACATCTACTGAGGATACAACTCCAACAACTACATCTACTGAGGATACAACTCCAACAACTACATCTACTGAGGATACAACTCCAACAACCACATCTACTGAGGATACAACTCCGACAACTACATCTACAGAAGACACTACTCCAACAACCACATCTACTGAGGATACAACTCCAACAACTACATCTGCAGAAGACACTACTCCAACAACTACATCTACAGAAGACACTACTCCAACAACCACATCTACAGAAGACACTACTCCAACAACCACATCAACTGAGGATACCACTCCAACAACTACATCTACAGAAGACACTACTCCAACAACTACATCTACAGAAGACACTACTCAAACAACCACATCTACTGAGGATACCACTCCAACAACCACATCTACTGAGGATACAACTCTAACAACTACATCTACAGAAGACACTACTCCAACAACTACATCTACAGAAGACACTACTCCAACAACCACATCTACTGAGGAAACCACTCCAACAACCACATCTACAGAAGACACTACTCCAACAACCACATCTACTGAGGATACAACTCCAACAACCACATCTACAGAAGACACTACTCCAACAACCACATCTACTGAGGATACCACTAAAACAACTACATCTACAGAAGACACTACTCCAACAACCACATCTACTGAGGATACCACTCCAACAACTACATCTACAGAAGACACTACCTCAACAACCACATCTACTGAGGATACCACTCCAATAACCACATCTACTGAGGATACCACTCCAACAACTACATCTACAGAAGACACTACTCCAACAACCATATCTACTGAGGATACCACTCCAACAACTACATCTATAGAAGATACTACTCCAACAACTACATCTACAGAAGACACTACTAAAACAACCACATCTACTGAGGATACAACTCCAACAAGTACATCTACAGAAGACACTACTAAAACAACCACATCTACTGAGGATACAACTCCAACAACCACATCTACAGAAGACACTACTCCAACAACCACATCTACTGAGGATACAACTCCAACAACTACATCTACAGAAGACACTACCCCAACAACCACATCTACTGAGGATAGCACTCCAACAACTACATCTACAGAAGATACTACTCCAACAACTACATCTACTGAGGATACAACTCCAACAACTACATCTGCAGAAGACACTACCCCAACAACCACATCTACTGAGGATACCACTCCAACAACCACATCTACAGAAGACACTACTCCAACAACCACATCTACTGAGGATACCACTCCAACAACTACATCTACAGAAGACACTACCCCAACAACCACATCTACTGAGGATACCACTCCAACAACTACATCTACAGAAGATACTACTCCAACAACTACATCTATTGAGGATACAACTCCAACAACTACATCTGCAGAAGACACTACCCCAACAACCACATCTACTGACGATACCACTCCAATAACCACATCTACTGAGGATACCACTCCAACAACTACATCTACAGAAGACACTACTCCAACAACCACATCTACTGAGGATACCACTCCAACAACTACATCTACAGAAGACACTACCCCAACAACCACATCTACTGAGGATACCACTCCAACAACAACATCTACAGAAGATACTACTCCAACAATTACATCTACAGAAGATACTACTCCAACAACCACATCTACAGAAGACACTACCCCAACAACCACATCTACTGAGGATACCACTCCAACAACTACATCTACTGAGGATACTACTCCAACAACCACATCTACTGAGGATACCACTCCAATAACCACATCTACTGAGGATACCACTCCAACAACTACATCTACAGAAGACACTACTCCAACAACCATATCTACTGAGGATACCACTCCAACAACTACATCTATAGAAGATACTACTCCAACAACTACATCTACAGAAGACACTACTAAAACAACCACATCTACTGAGGATACAACTCCAACAAGTACATCTACAGAAGACACTACTAAAACAACCACATCTACTGAGGATACAACTCCAACAACCACATCTACAGAAGACACTACTCCAACAACCATATCTACTGAGGATACCACTCCAACAACTACATCTACAGAAGACACTACCCCAACAACCACATCTACTGAGGATACCACTCCAACAACCACATCTACAGAAGACACTACTCCAACAACCATATCTACTGAGGATACCACTCCAACAACTACATCTACAGAAGACACTACCCCAACAACCACATCTACTGAGGATACCACTCCAACAACTACATCTACAGAAGATACTACTCCAACAACTACATCTATTGAGGATACAACTCCAACAACTACATCTGCAGAAGACACTACCCCAACAACCACATCTACTGACGATACCACTCCAATAACCACATCTACTGAGGATACCACTCCAACAACTACATCTACAGAAGACACTACTCCAACAACCACATCTACTGAGGATACCACTCCAACAACTACATCTACAGAAGACACTACCCCAACAACCACATCTACTGAGGATACCACTCCAACAACAACATCTACAGAAGATACTACTCCAACAATTACATCTACAGAAGATACTACTCCAACAACCACATCTACAGAAGACACTACCCCAACAACCACATCTACTGAGGATACCACTCCAACAACTACATCTACTGAGGATACTACTCCAACAACCACATCTACTGAGGATACAACTCCAACAACTACATCTACTGAGGATACAACTCCAACAACTACATCTACTGAGGATACAACTCCAACAACCACATCTACTGAGGATGCAACTCCGACAACTACATCTACAGAAGACACTACTCCAACAACCACATCTACTGAGGATACCACTCCAACAACTACATCTACAGAAGACACTACCCCAACAACAAAATCTACTGAGGATACCACTCCAACAACTACATCTACAGAAGATACTACTCCAACAACCACATCTACTGAGGATACCACTCCAACAACCACATTTACTGAGGATACAACTCTAACAACTACATCTACAGAAGACACTACTCCAACAACTACATCTACAGAAGACACTACTCCAACAACCACATCTACTGAGGATACCACTCCAACAACTACATCTACAGAAGACACTACCCCAACAACCACATCTACTGAGGATACCACTCCAACAACTACATCTACAGAAGATACTACTCCAACAACCACATCTACTGAGGATACCACTCCAACAACTACATCTACAGAAGACACTACCCCAACAACCACATCTACTGAGGATACCACTCCAACAACTACATCTACAGAAGATACTACTTCAACAACCACATCTACTGAGGATACAACTCCAACAACTACATCTACAGAAGATACAACTCCAACAACTACATCTGCAGAAGACACTACTCCAACAACCACATCAACTGAGGATACCACTCCAACAACCACATCTACTGAGGATACAACTCCAACAACTACATCTACAGAAGACACTACTCCAACAACCACATCTACTGAGGATACCACTCCAACAACTACATCTACAGAAGACACTACCCCAACAACCACATCTACTGAGGATACCACTCCAACAACTACATCTACAGAAGATACTACTCCAACAACCACATCTACTGAGGATACAACTCCAACAACTACATCTGCAGAAGACACTACTCCAACAACTACATCTACAGAAGACACTACTCCAACAACCACATCAACTGAGGATACCACTCCAACAACTACATCTACAGAAGACACTACTCCAACAACTACATCTACAGAAGACACTACTCAAACAACCACATCTACTGAGGATACCACTCCAACAACCACATCTACTGAGGATACAACTCTAACAACTACATCTACAAAAGACACTACTCCAACAACTACATCTACAGAAGACACTACTCCAACAACCACATCTACTGAGAAAACCACTCCAACAACCACATCTACAGAAGACACTACTCCAACAACCACATCTACTGAGGATACAACTCCAACAACCACATCTACAGAAGACACTACTCCAACAACCACATCTACTGAGGATACCACTAAAACAACTACATCTACAGAAGACACTACTCCAACAACCACATCTACTGAGGATACCACTCCAACAACTACATCTACAGAAGACACTACCCCTACAACCACATCTACAGAAGACACTACTCCAACAACTATATCTACTGAGGATACAACTCTATCAACTACATCTACTGAGGATACCACTCCAACAACCACATCTACTGAGGATACCACTCCAACAACTACATCTACAGAAGACTCTACTCCAACAACTATATCTACTGAGGATACAACTCTATCAACTACATCTACTGAGGATACCACTCCAACAACCACATCTACTGAGGATACCACTCCAACAACTACATCTACAGAAGACACTACCCCAACAACCACATCTACTGAGGATACCACTCCAATAACCACATCTACTGAGGATACCACTCCAACAACTACATCTACAGAAGACACTACTCCAACAACCATATCTACTGAGGATACCACTCCAACAACTACATCTACAGAAGACACTACCCCAACAACCACATCTACTGAGGATACCACTCCAACAACTACATCTACAGAAGATACCACTCCAACAATTACATCTACAGAAGATACTACTCCAACAACTACATCTACAGAAGACACTACCCCAACAACCACATCTACTGAGGATACAACTCCAACAACTACATCTACTGAGGATACAACTCCAACAACTACATCTACTGAGGATACAACTCCAACAACCACATCTACTGAGGATACAACTCCGACAACTACATCTACAGAAGACACTACTCCAACAACCACATCTACTGAGGATACCACTCCAACAACTACATCTACAGAAGACACTACCCCAACAACCACATCTACTGAGGATACCACTCCAACAACCACATCTACTGAGGATACCACTCCAACAAGAACATCTACAGAAGACACTACTCCAACAACTACATCTACTGAGGATACAACTTTAACAACCACATCTACAGAAGACACTACTCCAACAACTACATCTACTGAGGATACAACTCCAACAACTACATCTACAGAAGACACTACCCCAACAACCACATCTACTGAGGATACCACTCCAACAACCACATCTACTGAGGATACCACTCCAACAACTACATCTTCAGAAGACACTACCCCAACAATCACATCTACTGAGGATACCACTCCAATAACCACATCTATTGAGGATACCACTCCAACAACTACATCTACAGAAGACACTACCCCAACAACCACATCTACTGAGGATACCACTCCAACAACTACATCTACAGAAGACACTACTCCAACAACCACATCTACTGAGGATACCACTCCAACAACTACATCTACAGAAGACACTACTCCAACAACTACATCTACAGAAGACACTACTCCAACAACCACATCAACTGAGGATACCACTCCAACAACTACATCTACAGAAGACACTACTCCAACAACCACATCTACTGAGGATACCACTCCAACAACTACATCTACAGAAGATACCACTCCAACAATTACATCTACAGAAGATACTACTCCAACAACTACATCTACAGAAGACACTACCCCAACAACCACATCTACTGAGGATACCACTCCACTAACCACATCTACTGAGGATACCACTCCAACAACTACATCTACAGAAGACACTTCTCCAACAACCATATCTACTGAGGATACCACTCCAACAACTACATCTACAGAAGACACTACCCCAACAACCACATCTACTGAGGATACCACTCCAACAACTACATCTACAGAAGATACCACTCCAACAATTACATCTACAGAAGATACTACTCTAACAACTACATCTACAGAAGACACTACCCCAACAACCACATCTACTGAGGATACCACTCCGACAACTACATCTACTGAGGATACTACTCCAACAACCACATCTACTGAGGATACCACTCCAACAACTACATCTACAGAAGACACTACCCCAACAACCACATCTACTGAGGATACCACTCCAACAACCACATCTACTGAGGATACCACTCCAACAACTACATCTACAGAAGACACTACTCCAACAACCACATCTACTGAGGATACCACTCCAACAACTACATCTACAGAAGACACTACCCCAACAACCACATCTACTGAGGATACAACTCCAACAAGAACATCTACAGAAGACACTACTCCAACAACCACATCTACTGAGGATACAACTCCAACAACCACATCTACAGAAGACACTACTCCAACAACCACATCTACTGAGGATACAACTCCAACAACTACATCTACAGAAGACACTACCCCAACAACCACATCTACTGAGGATACCACTCCAACAACCACATCTACTGAGGATACCACTCCAACAACTACATCTACAGAAGACACTACCCCAACAATCACATCTACTGAGGATACCACTCCAATAACCACATCTATTGAGGATACCACTCCAACAACTACATCTACAGAAGACACTACCCCAACAACCACATCTACTGAGGATACCACTCCAACAACTACATCTACAGAAGACACTACTCCAACAACCACATCTACTGAGGATACCACTCCAACAACTACATCTACAGAAGACACTACCCCAACAACCACATCTACTGAGGATACCACTCCAACAACTACATCTACAGAAGATACTACTCCAACAACCACATCTACTGAGGATACAACTCCAACAACTACATCTGCAGAAGACACTACTCCAACAACTACATCTACAGAAGACACTACTCCAACAACCACATCTACTGAGGATACCACTCCAACAACCACATCTACTGAGGATACAACTCCAACAACTACATCTACAGAAGACACTACTCCAACAACCACATCTACTGAGGATACCACTCCAACAACTACATCTACAGAAGACACTACCCCAACAACCACATCTACTGAGGATACCACTCCAACAACTACATCTACAGAAGATACTACTCCAACAACCACATCTACTGAGGATACAACTCCAACAACTACATCTGTAGAAGACACTACTCCAACAACAACATCTACAGAAGACACTACCCCAACAACCACATCTACTGAGGATACCACTCCAACAACTACATCTACAGAAGATACTACTCCAACAACCACATCTACTGAGGATACAACTCCAACAACTACATCTGCAGAAGACACTACTCCAACAACTACATCTACAGAAGACACTACCCCAACAACCACATCTACTGAGGATACCACTCCAACAACCACATCTACTGAGGAAACCACTCCAACAACCACATCTACAGAAGACACTACTCCAACAACCACATCTACTGAGGATACCACTCCAACAACTACATCTACTGAGGATACAACTCCAACAACTACATCTGCAGAAGACACTACTCCAACAACTACATCTACAGAAGACACTACTCCAACAACCACATCTACTGAGGATACCACTCCAACAATCACATCTACTGAGGATACAACTCTAACAACTACATCTACAGAAGACACTACTCCAACAACCACATCTACTGAGGATACCACTCCAACAATCACATCTACTGAGGATACAACTCCAACAACTACATCTACAGAAGACACTACCCCAACAACCACATCTACTGAGGATACCACTCCAATAACCACATCTACTGAGGATACCACTCTAACAACTACATCTACAGAAGACACTACTCCAACAACTACATCTACAGAAGATACTACTCCAACAACTACATCTACAGAAGACACTACTCCAACAACCACATCTACTGAGGAAACCACTCCAACAACTACATCTACAGAAGACACTACCCCAACAACCAAATCTACTGAGGATACCACTCCAACAACTACATCTACAGAAGATACTACTCCAACAACCACATCTACTGAGGATACAACTCCAACAACTACATCTGCAGAAGACACTACTCCAACAACTACATCTACAGAAGACACTACTCCAACAACCACATCAACTGAGGATACCACTCCAACAACTACATCTACAGAAGACACTACTCCAACAACTACATCTACAGAAGACACTACTCAAACAACCACATCTACTGAGGATACCACTCCAACAACCACATCTACTGAGGATACAACTCCAACAACTACATCTACAGAAGACACTACTCCAACAACCACATCTACTGAGGATACCACTCCAACAACTACATCTACAGAAGACACTACCCCAACAACCACATCTACTGAGGATACCACTCCAACAACTACATCTACAGAAGATACTACTCCAACAACCACATCTACTGAGGATACAACTCCAACAACTACATCTGCAGAAGACACTACTCCAACAACTACATCTACAGAAGACACTACCCCAACAACCACATCTACTGAGGATACCACCCCAACAACTACATCTACAGAAGATACTACTCCAACAACCACATCAACTGAGGATACCACTCCAACAACTACATCTACAGAAGACACTACTCCAACAACTACATCTACAGAAGACACTACTCAAACAACCACATCTACTGAGGATACCACTCCAACAACCACATCTACTGAGGATACAACTCCAACAACCACATCAACTGAGGATACCACTCCAACAACTACATCTACAGAAGACACTACTCCAACAACTACATCTACAGAAGACACTACTCAAACAACCACATCTACTGAGGATACCACTCCAACAACCACATCTACTGAGGATACAACTCCAACAACTACATCTACAGAAGACACTACTCCAACAACCACATCTACTGAGGATACCACTCCAACAACTACATCTACAGAAGACACTACCCCAACAACCACATCTACTGAGGATACCACTCCAACAACTACATCTACAGAAGATACTACTCCAACAACCACATCTACTGAGGATACAACTCCAACAACTACATCTGCAGAAGACACTACTCCAACAACTACATCTACAGAAGACACTACCCCAACAACCACATCTACTGAGGATACCACCCCAACAACTACATCTACAGAAGATACTACTCCAACAACCACATCTACTGAGGATACAACTCCAACAACTACATCTATAGAAGACACTATTCCAACAACCACATCTACTGAGGATACCACTCCAACAACTACATCTACAGAAGACACTACCCCAACAACCACATCTACTGAGGATACCACTCCAACAAATACATCTACAGAAGATACTACTCCAACAACCACATCTACTGAGGATACAACTCCAACAACTACATCTGTAGAAGACACTACTCCAACAACTACATCTACAGAAGACACTACCCCAACAACCACATCTACTGAGGATACCACTCCAACAACCACATCTACTGAGGATACAACTCCAACAACTACATCTACAGAAGACACTACCCCAACAACCACATCTACTGAGGATACCACTCCAACAATCACATCTACTGAGGATACAACTCTAACAACTACATCTACAGAAGACACTACTCCAACAACCACATCTACTGAGGATACCACTCCAACAATCACATCTACTGAGGATACAACTCCAACAACTACATCTACAGAAGACACTACCCCAACAACCACATCTACTGAGGATACCACTCCAATAACCACATCTACTGAGGATACCACTCTAACAACTACATCTACAGAAGACACTACTCCAACAACTACATCTACAGAAGATACTACTCCAACAACTACATCTACAGAAGACACTACCCCAACAACCACATCTACTGAGGATACCACTCCAACAACTACATCTACTGAGGATACTACTCCAACAACCACATCTACTGAGGATACAACTCCAACAACTACATCTACTGAGGATACAACTCCAACAACTACATCTACAGAAGACACTACTCCAACAACCACATCTACAGAAGACACTACTCCAACAACCACATCAACTGAGGATACCACTCCAGCAACCACATCTACAGAAGACACTACTCCAACAACCACATCTACTGAGGATACCACTCCAACAACCACATCTACAGAAGACACTACTCCAACAACCACATCTACTGAGGATACAACTCCAACAACTACATCTACAGAAGACACTACTTTAACAACCACATCTACTTCATCTTCAGGTTCTTCTGGTGTATCAGACCATTACCATGATCACCAACACGTTCATTATCATCAATTTCAGATTTTACCAAATATTCTCAGTCTTTCTCCTATATTACCACCACTTCCCCCTCTGCCTACTCTACCACGACTCCCCACCTTGCCTACATTACCACCACTTCCTCCTCTGCCTACTCTACCACCACTCCCCACCTTGCCTGCTTTACCATCACCTCCGACTCTGCCACCACTTCCCACTTTACCTACTCTACCGCCACCTCCCACACTGCCCGCACTGCCCATTTTGCCCAAATTACCGCCATTACCATTTGCGCCTTTACCACCTTTATTTCCATTACCTATTATACCCATTCCAGGTCAACCAAGTATTTCTGTTGGTTCCCAGACACCACGTCCTTTACAACCTCGACCAGTGCGACCAAGGCGTCCAACGCGACCAGCGCGTACAACTTTACCTACACGTCGAACTCATCAAACACAAATCCCATCATTCCCAAACCTTCCTAATCCATTTGGGTTTCTTTGGAGATCACAACGGAATACTATAGAGCAAACTTGATAAATTTATCAATCTTCTTGACAAATTATATAAATAGTGCTAGACTGCTGTATTTCTAAAGACATGTTCCGAATACAATACTTAATTCAATGCATACAATATAAAGCATTCAAAATTTGTAAAATAAAATTGTAAATATACGATATGAATAAAGTTTTATATTTCTTGTGTTACATATCAATAATTTAATATTAGTTATTCTTACGATAATTAAGTAAAGGTGTTATTCAGTTATTGGTGGCGTCAAGTTCCTCTGAAGATGGAGCTAACAAGGTCCACAGCTGCCACAACATGGTCTACAGCCACTACAGCAAGATCCACATGGACCTCAGCTCGGCCAACAGCAAGAAGAATAGCAGCTGGGTCTCCAGCACAAGAAATCAGAGCCAATGTAATTGTTGCCAGCTTGGTTGTTTTTGCATAGATTTGTAAAATCAGATCCTTAAACATATTAAATTTAATAAATTGAGAGAACCTAATTAAGGAAAAAATGTCATTAACTACAAAAAATTAAAATTTTGGAAGCCATTCACAAACTAATGTATACAAAAAAGCGTCTAGTTTGATCAAATCCAGAATAAATAATAAAATAACATTTTAATCTTTAATTTTTAATAGGTATTTATAAGCTGTACTTGTATCCATGTCATAATCACCGTGCATAACCGAACTATGAAAATTGGCCCATTAATTTTTATACGATATCTTTAATAATTTAAGCACTTACCGGATTAAGTTGTGTTGTATCGACAGTATCGGATAAACCCCAGTTGCTTGTTTGTAGTACTTTGATTGTCGCATCCTGCTTAAAACTTAAAGCTCTAAAAAATATAAATTTTAACCTACCTATGCCATTATCAGTTCTTTATAACATTTTGTCCGTTTGTTTAAAATCCATGCAAATCTAGTAGTAGATTTATTTAATCAAAAAAATGAATATAAACAGTGTAGACTCACCTAAATTGTTCAATGTAAATGTATGAAAGCATAGCCAGAACCGGATAAACCCCAGTAGTTACCAGTGTTCGTGGTGCATGTAGCTCTGTATCCTATTTGTCAAACATACATCCTAATTCCAAATAATGGCTAATACACTTTTCGTGTATATATAAAAACTGTGTATTGTTACTGTTAATAATAGAGTTTATACTTTGCATGACAGTAAATCACAGACAGATTTCCACACCTGTGCTCAGAATCCTTACGCAGCTACCTCTCTTAGGAATTCCTTAATTATCTTAGATTATTTTTGTTCATACATCACTATAATTGTATCTATATATTTTTATTAGCTATTTCTCCCTTTAACACCTTAAATATTACTACTTATCCCATAGCTCACCTTGTCGAAGATTTGTCGCCATCTATCCTGTCATTTGATATAATGAAGTAAAAACAGTTTTATTTTAAAATTTAAAGATGAAAACACGCGTACGAGGAGTGCAAGTAAGATATGTCCTGCATTGTGAGACTAAGTTTAAAATTAATAAACAACGTTTTTGGCTTTGAATTTACCTGGTCATACAAAATTAAAAAAAAAAAAAACGTGTCTATATCTTAGCCATTTTTGGAATTAAGAATTGACAAATAAATTCGACTACATTATTAACAAAAGATTTTATTTTAAATAATTGTTTTTCCTCAAATTTAGTGTTGACCGAAATAACTAATGTCTTACAATGAACATTTTCCTGAAAGGTAAATATTGCTATATTATTGTAAATCCAAGGCTGACTACGATTGCCAACCATTAGGGCTCTTAAAATTTTTGTCAAGAACATATTAATTACAATAAATCAAATATTGAGACATAATAACATAGCTACACCATTTTAAACGGGTTAATAATTGTTTAATATTAAATAATCGGAGCCGATCATTCATAAAGGCTAAAAAATTAAGTGCAACGAGTTATACCTCCCCATTAAAATATTTAAACAGTTTATTAATATTTAAAGGTTTATTTTCTGCCTTTTGGATTATGGAAGGGTATGCTTGTATTTTGGTTATAAACGTAAAACTTTTTTAGAACTTATCATATGGTGATTATTTTTGAAAGTGTTCCTATAAATAATCTTGAAAGATGGCCATAATTCTTCCTGGGTTTCTTCTGTAAGCGAGATCTCAAACCGCTGGTAAGCTGTTCAACCTGAAAAACTAAGTTTAAATATAAACTTAATCGTGTTATAAAACAAATACTTACAAAGACGGGGTAGAAAGTGCATTGAGTGCTGAATATACGATCTAACACCAGCGACCTTGCCAGAATCCGGGACCGGACGGGCCACACCAGCTATTAAAGGGTCCATTGTAAGGTCCGAAGCAAGGATCGTAGAAACCACTCGGTGCGGCACCGCCGCACATTCCGATGCAGGCTCCAGGATAACAAGTATAGCACATGGTGATTTGATATAAGCTGTAAATGAATATCTATTGTAAAGCTGTACATAATACAGTTTTTTTTTTACGTACTTGACTCGCTTACACGAAAGTTGGAATAAATGACGGAATATCCAAAAATTATATATAGAGAATTTAGTTCTAAATGGTTTCAATTTTGGTGTGAAACTAAACAAACTGTACTAACTGGACTTGCATGTGCTAGTTGTTAACGATTAAAAGGTCATGGCCAACTCAGTTTATGGAAATGAAACGCCACTTTTATCTGCAATAGTTTCTTGGTAACAATCAATCTTTGTACTTATAAAAAAAAATAATTCTCAGTTATTGCATCATTTAAAAATATAAGATTTTTACCGAGTAGTTTTAAATCAATCTATTAGTAATTACAACGAATATTAATTTTTTAAAATTTCTATCTGTTAAAATTTATATTTGAGCTTTAGGTATACAACTTAAAATTGGTTTTAAATCTCATTTACGCCATAGGGTGCTGCGCTGCTGTTGCTAACAAGGTCCACAGCCACCACAACATGGCCCACAGCCACCACAAGGTCCACACCCGCCAAAACAGGGTCCACAACTACCACAGCATGATCCACATGGCCCACATGGTCCACAGCAAGGTCCATAACAGGGACCGCAGCAAGGGGAACAGCAGGAGCCGCAGCACGAGTAGCAAGGATTGCACATCTTGATATGTTCTGTTGTGATAACAGTATAAGAAAACCTTTCACGGAAATGGAATTTGTTAGGCTTGCAGACGGCAACTGGTAAATTTTAGAGATCTTGTCGTTTATTTTAAACCCTAGAGCTCCACACCTGATCTTGATTTGGAAATACTAGCACCTATTTTAAAGCGTTAAATAAATATATTTCAAACAAAACAATATATTTATTTTAATTTTGCTTACATGCCAGTATACAAGCACACAAAGTGACAAATACAAAAGATGTTGACTCTAAAAACTCCAAAAGTGATGTGAGAATTTAAACTAAAGTTAGGCAGTGCTTTAAAAATTTGTAGGCCACAGCTTGCTCTGTTGGCGTGTTTTGAAATATGGCTTGAGCTTCAACTTTAATTCAATAATTGATAATAAAACCGTATATTAAATTATTAAAATAATTGAAATTAATTGATGTATAATCGATTGATAATCGTTTTCGATGCAGAGCAACATTTTGAACTTACAAATATGATTATCAATGTAAATGAAAGCAAAAACTGTCCAATTGCGAAGTAAAATACTCAAATGAAAAGTTACTCTGCAATTATTGATAACTAGGTCTATTAAAAAATTCAATAATTTTTAAAAATGCCTAAAAAGTTAGAAATTTATTGATTATTGTCAGAATTGATATATAATACTATCGATTCCATATAAAATTTTGACAAAACCAGTCTATGTAGTTGAAACTTGACCCCAATACAACTTTCCTTGAATTCTTCTATAAGCGAAACGCTTCATACCGCTTCAACCTTGTGCAATTAGCAATTTTCCATATTATGGAAAGGGAACATTACAGGGACACATGCAATTTAAATCTAGCACCAGCGTCCGCAGCACCCTCCATAAGGACCAAAGTAGCTGTTAAACGGTCCATTAAATGGACCAAAGGTGGGATCATAGAATCCACTTGGGCCACAACCGCCACAGGATCCAATGCAGGCAGCAGGATAGCAAGGATAACTGCACATGGTGATTTGGTTTGAGCTGCAAAGAAAAATCATTATATATATTTATATGATTGATGGCTGATATCGATTGATTTTACATACCTTACTCGCGTTACACGAAAGTAGGAAAATATGTAAAGTTAACTATTATTTGGAAATTTTAGTAACAAATGTTTCAACGATGGTGTTATTCTGAAGTGAAAAATGTTAGCCAGTAATAGGTGAAAATTACTCAAAGAGTCAAAAATCAAAAGCTACTTGGATTAGAATAAACAAGAACGAAAAGTACAGTCGAGCACGCCCGACCGTATAATACTCTCTGCATTTTTTTCCCGGCTAAATTATTAAAATAGGTATCAAGATATTATAATGTATAGTACTTGCATTAAAACACATTGAAATAAAAACAATCTAAGCACAAGAAAGAATCCTATAGTCGCCTCGCGACTTTAGGATACCCGTTACTCAGTTTCAATTTGTTATTAACAATGGTGATGGATATAATAGCTTGGCAAACACAGAACATTTCCATAGAAATTCATGTTTAGAGCATATTTTCGACCGATCGGCCCTATGGGAGCTATACGATATAGTTGTCCGATTTGGATCAAACTTGGTCAGTATATATATATAGTTGGCAGATGTATTCTGTGTGAGTTTGATTAATATAGCTTAGTTAACGCAAAAGGTATTCATACTATTTCATATTTGGAGCGTATTTTTGACCGATCGACCCTATGGAAGCTATACGATATGGTTGTCCGATTTGGATCAAACTTGATCAGTACATCTACTTCCTAGATATGTACTACAGGTGTACAGGTGGTTCAGATAGCACAGCTAACAAAAAAGTTTTCTATACGAAAACATTCTAGTTTTACCTGTACATTTATATGAATGTAGAACGCCCTAAAGTGGGCGTGTCAAAAAACAAAAACAAACTTGTACTGCTTGGGTATTGTACCTTTCATTTGCGACCCCTATAATCTTTCTAGCTCTTATAGTCTCTGAGATCTTTTTGTTCATACAGACGGACAGGCGGACGGACGGACAGACGGACATGGCTATATCGACTCGGCTATTGATGCTGATCAAGAATATATATACTTCATGGGGTCTGCCACGCCTCCTTCTCCCTGTTACATACATTTCAACGATTACAATACACCCTTTTACTCTACGATTAACGGGTTAATAATCACACATACATCTGTTTGTTTGTGTGCAAATACACATACGATTGACAATATATGATGCATATATGTATGTATGTATGTGTGTTCTCGGCGCGGCCAGCGTCTGCGGGCAGCGAAATCGTTCGAGCATGTGCTTGTATGTTTCTGTCCCGCTTTCACTAATACCTTAATATTGCGTTCAATTATCAATATTGTAACGCATGTAGTTTTCTTGTTTATAATCAGATTTTAATGCACCTTTCAGGAATAGTTTGATATAGTTAGCCTCCACTCGAATTGTACAATAACAACACCTTACTATATGAACAAATGCATAAAAACGGAACGAAAGTTGAGAATTATTTTAATGTATTAGTGGAAAAAGGGGCGTGGCAGTCCAAAATTTTAAATGTCAATGCATTTATGCTGTCATATGCATTTATGGTGATCCTAGGTTCCATGGTTACTGAGATATTCGCCGAAAACACCAATTTTTTCCGAGGTGTGTCTAGTTTTTTGTTCTTTGTGGGTGAATTGGGCGTGGCATCGAAAAAAAAAACAGATTCTTGTATTGACTGACTAAATGTGTGATCGATTGAGACCAAGCTCGAACTTGTAGCTTTTATCATCTCCGAAATCTTTTTGTTCATACGGACAGAAAGACAGACAGTCGGACTTGGCTATATCGACTCGGCTTGTGATGCGGATCAAGAATATGTATACTTCATGGGGTCTGCCACGCCTCCTTCTGCCTGTTGCATACTTTTGCACAAACCCAATATACTTTGCAGAGAGTATAATTATAATGTTTTTAAAGCATTTCATTTTCATTTTTGAATATTTTATAGTTATTTGAGATTCGACATCTAACAGCTACTTCGTCTAATAAATTTATTTTGTTACGTAATTCAATTTTATAAATTCAGTTCATTTTTATTATTGTTTTGCGTTATTTATATTATGTGTAAGACGTATAAAATAATATATAAGAAGAAAAAAAACAAACATACAAATGTTATTATTTTCAATTGATAACAAAGACAACTAATGATGTTCTTCCGAGTGTTAATTTCTATACACTTTTGGTTTTGGGCTCATAAAATGTTGTGAAAAGTGTTGAAGCGTTGGAAATGTTTTAATGCGGCCATAAGCAGATGGTGTTCTGTTTGAGGACATCAAGAGACAGGACACTTTCCGTCCTTAATGCTGACTTGCACACACAAATACACACAAGGCCGTGTATATTGATAAGGCGCTTCAGAATGGTTTAAGTTGTTCTCTACTTGTGCCTATACGTGTGAATCCATGTGTGTGTGTGTGTGTGTGTGTGTGTGTGTGTGTGTGTGTGTGTGTGTGTGTGTGTGTGTGTGTGTTTAATTCCGCCTCTATTTTGGGGTCATTCCTACACCGCTAAAATTTCACATTGTCAGATTAGAATTTTCACCTTAAATAAAACAACAGCAGCTTTCTTTATCTCTGCGATTCATTTCAATTTTTTATTTATTTCAATTCAGAGCTGGAACTAATAGAAATAAAAACAGTCAACAGACAGATTCAAAACGATTAAATCAAAATGTGGTCTAGGCTAATAAATCAAATCTAACAAGACTTTGGTCGTATCATCATTTGAGTAAATTTTAAAGGTCGCGATTTCCAGCCCATCCTCTCAATGACGTTGACATCCTTATCAGTGTATATATACTTTCCATTAAGATTACTAAAAACAAGTATTAAAAACATGTGTAAGTGCAATTAAATTCACATTTTCAATTATTTACCAATTATAACAACTTCTAAACCACCAGCCTGAACCATGGGTTTTTGCGCAATTCCAATCGGCTATATCATTATCTTTATCGGGTGTTGAAAATTTCATGTTTTTATGATACCCCATAGAATTGCCAGCATTTCCAGAATATCCTTCAATTAATTTCAACTCATATGACTCCTCCTCACTCCCTATAGCAAATTCACTGTATCTGGCATATCGAGTTTCGTTTTTAAAATCCATTAGGGAAATATACAATTCGTGGGGTTTTGATTGTGTTAGCAAATGCAGTTTCTCAAGTCCAATAAAGAACTCTCCTTGTAAGTTTCCGAAACCTTCCTTGTACTCTGACCAAGTTCGATTGAAATTCACACTGCCATCCATTCGACGCTGGATCACAATCCATCCAGATCCTGCCAGTTTCGAGTCACAGGCTACAGTGAATTTCTTCTTATCAATGACTATCGTTTGAAGTTCTGTCCCTTCACTAGAACAAGTTGAACTCTGCTCAAAAGTTGTGAGTTCTTCCTCAAGTTTTTCGACTTTTTCTGAACACTGAACAATAAAATTAAATAAAATTAGCTTAATATTTATAAAAAAAAAATAATTGTGATTTCAATTACCGAGCTCTTGACTTGCACCACTGATAGCAATATTGTTAATATAGATATTTTATAAATTTTCATTTTATGTTTTGATTTCGAGTACGTTAACCGTTCGCTTGAAAGACAAATTTGTGACTGATCTAGTCGCATTTAGTTTCTTAAAAATGAAAAGCGGATTTGAAATTTGAATTGTCATCTGTTCATGATTTTTTGTTTGTTTGCGCTTATCAGTTCAAAATGTCAAGGTGGCAATTTAAGCTCTACGTATATAAATGTATATAAATATAAATGTATATAAATATTGATGTATGGTTTAAAAATGTACATATGTAAAAATACATTTATATTCAAAACTAGCTTCCATTAAATGATTGATATTGAAAAGCAATAGATTTAATCAATTATTGGTATATGATTGCTCTTTAAGCGGAAAGTATTTAAATGTGCTTTAAAATAAAACATTTGGCGTATTTTGGCTGTTTTATAAGACATGAAAAACATGCACTACATAAAGTAAATTAATATATGATTTATCAGCGTCACTAGTCGATTATAATCGATCTCGTCTACCCGTGTGGTATGATCCGTACATCACACCACCACCTCTAACCAATTTGTTTCAAATTTTCTATTTTTATATGTAGCAGAGAGACTGAGGCGTGGCGTGATAAGCTTCAACAGCCGAATCTATGTGTTTGTATGAGACCTTGGTCTCTGAGGCTAATAGAGCGGAACCCACTAAATTTTGAATGAAAGTCCGCTTATACATATGTCAGGCAGACCAGGTTCATTTCAAATGTTTGCCACGCCCCCTACAGTCAACCAACGTTGTTAAGAAAGTATTTTTATAACATATTAACTGGAAAATGTGTACAGCCGTCGTGATCAAATTCACACAGTATGGATACCATCATAACTATCGTCACCAAGTCTGATCCAGATCGGATAACTATAAAGACAAATCGGTCAAAAATTGCGTATGTGAATGCTGAAATGCGCACTAGAATGAATACGGGGTCTTTTACAGTCCACTCGCTCGACTGTAGCCCTTATCACTTGCTTAAAATAAAACAAGAAATATATATTATATAATAATGTATAATGCTCTCTGCTTTTTTCCGCGATTTTTTCAATTTGTATCGATATATTACAATGTGCAGTACTTCCATTAAAACACCGTGAAACAAAAACACTCCAAGCAAAATCAAACATCTGTTTGTATGCGAATACACATGCATTTGATATTATATGTATGCAGGTATGTGTACTCGGCGCGGCCAGCGTCTGCGGGCAACGCTGCACTATAAGAACAAATGCCTAAAAACGGAACGAAAGTTAAGAATTATTTGTATGTATTGTGGGAAAAAGGGGCGTGGCAGTCCAAAATTTTAAGTGTCAATGCATTTAAGCCGTCGCTAGGAACCTCTATACCAGAATTGGTGATCCTAAGTGCAATAGTTACTGAGATATTCGCGGAAAACACCAGTTTTTCCGAGATTCTTGTATTGACTGACTAAATGTGTGATCGATTGAGACCAAGCTCGAACTTGTAGCTCTTACCATCTCTGAAATCTGTTTCTTCATACAGACGGACAGACAGACAGACGGACATGGCTATATCGACTCGGCTAGTGATGCTGATCAAAAATATATATACTTTATGGGGTCTGCCACGTCTCCTTCTGCCTGTTACATACTTTTGCACAAACCCAATATACTCTTGCAGAGAGTATAAAAATAATCAGATAAGAATTATATTTTCACAGCCCAATTTGGCCACAAGTTTATTGAACATTTTACTAACTGTTAAACTACAGACTAATAGATGGCTAGACAACAGGCCTTCGGCACATTTTAATCTGTAATATTTCATTACAGTTTGTTTTTGCCACTCTCATTGTCGAACGCCTCCCGCTTATTGATTTATATACACCGACAGATTTTTTGACTGCCTTTTTGTGCACAGAGCAGAACAGAGCAGATCTGTAAAGGACAAAGGTCCACAATCCATGAAACGAAACTCTGTCAGCGTCTGCTGTCCAATAAGTGTCAATTACAATCAATTTGGCGGCAGCTTTTAAGTGTGTGTGTGTGTGTGTGTGTATGTGAGCGTTGCTGTGTGTGGGTGTGTGTTTTTACCTGTTCGTTTCGTTTTACTCTGCGTATGCGCAATTTTCTTTGGCGTCGCTTAAAATGCGGTTTTAAAGCCAGAAAGCGGCTTGTAATGAATGCTGATTGACAGCTTAAATTAAATTTGCAAACAGAGATAAAGGCGGACTGTGACTTAAGCTGTAACTGTGACTCTGACTGCGACTACGACCACGACTATGAATGCCTGGCTGTGTCTCAGTCTGTGGTTGATCCAATAAGCCGAGATGGAAAACAGCATCAAGTAAATATAAAGGCAAACCATAGCATACTTTGCAGCTCAAAGGAAATCATTGCATACTGTGTTGAGCAGAAAACTTTAAGTATTTTTGCCTTTTGTTTAATGCATGGCACAGCAATTGCAGGGCAGTATATGATTGATTGATGATTAGCCTGGCTTCAATTCTGTTCCACTTTAAAACAAGAAGTGGCTGAAACACAAATAGAAACTCAGAGGAGAATCCTCCTTGTCCCCCATCTCCCACAGCAGTGTGCTTTCTTTTCCCCTGGCATTATGGCAAATCAATCATTTTCATCTTCAACTGCACACTGTGTTCCAAACAGTTTCGTTCTCTTGTTGTGCTCATTCTCGTTGTTATCGTTGTTGATGTTGTCCTTGTTGTTGTTCTACCAAATCAATCTTCACTCAGCGCAACTACGAGCACTAGTAAAAAAGAAATATAAAAATTTCAATCAAAAATCTGATAATAAGTATTGTTGACAAATTGCTTGGCATTAACTTGGCTTGCTCGTCGCCACCGCCACCGTCACCGTCACCGATTACCATTTACCTTCCCAATTGAGCTAATTTAAGTCTCGTAGTTAACATATATGACATTCGCATCAGTAAATCTGTTAATAATTTATATAGTCGTTGAAATAATTAATGAAATGCGTCGAGGCAACAAATTTTACTTAAATGAACTTTCGAGCTCTTAAAAGAAGAATATTTTCAGTTACAGTTAAGGATGTAATATTTTAAAGACTATAAAGTATAAAAAACATGTAATTCAGTAATACAAAAATATAAATTAAAATATTTGAAGAGGCAAATTATAATTGCTTCACATGCTGAACACCCCCAATTATGCTGCTTCCAGACAGCCCCATCATTAAGCAATTATATTGGCAGCCAACGAGTACACAAGTGTCGGGACAATATAAAAACAATTTATAAAAAATACTTAAAAACTGCACGGCAATTGAAGTGATGGCCATTCACTGAATGAATGCATTTCATAACAATTAATATTTATGCTGAATTTCTGAGTGTTGTTCATCGAGTGTATGCCAGTGTGTATGAGTAGAGCTTATATCTTATTGTGTATTATACTGACATTGCCAGCAATACAAATATACAAATTATTGACCTCACACTCTGATATTAAACAATAAACCGGAAAACAATTTTTAAATGTTCGAATGACAGGAGTACATTTGAGGGCATGAAATTGGAGAATCTTGAACGCTTGGCCCTGTCAAAATGGGACTTTTCCCCAGTGTAATCAATTATAATGCAACTACAACTACAACTACAGCCACAACTACAAAGTGTCTGTGGGCGGACAATATGGTTTGGGGTGTATGGTTTGACTGTCACTCGGCCCGGTATTAATGGGTTTATAATTGTATTCAATGCCAAGTGAAAGATGTGAGAACTTTTCCCCTGCCTAATTGACTTGATCAATATTTTTTTTCTTAAATCAATTGTGGGTAAGCACCAAAAAGTTCATAATTTTCAGAGGACAAGTGGAACTTTCATTATATATAGTCCATAACTGTATAATAACGTTTTGTTGTGATATATGAATAGTTGAATTAATATAATTATTTAATAAATTAATGATTTTAGCCGTGTTTTTCTTCAGCATTCATAAATATTTTTAATGTTAGTGAATACTGTCCAGAAAGTGTATTTAATATTCGTATTTTTCCACTGTGCGTTTGAAACCTTCACATATTTCGAAACGTTTAGTTGTGTGAGTGGGTGGTTGTCAGAGGACTGCCTTGTTAATGCTTGGAACATCAGCCTGACTGACTCAATTGCTAATTAATTCATATGCATGGTGTCAAAAGTTGTTGTTTCCTTCAAAGTTGCGTATACGCTATGTTGGCGGCCCTGTAATTAAAGGTATGTGCGTAGGTGGGAGTATGTGAATGTGTGTCTGCCTGTCTATCTGTCGGTGTCTTCACATCAACCACAAAATCTAATTTGCACATTTTCGCACTTAATTTTAGAGGGAAGAAGCGATTGAGTTGATGCTCTGACAGCATTGACAAGTCGCTTTCGCTTTGCACTAGATGTAGATGTAGATGTTGTCGCTGTCACACGCTGCGTATGTGTAACATCAACAAAAACCGCATGGATACACATACAAAGTAGCGACTAATATCATTTAATTTATTCAGTTTCTTGCACAGCATGTGTGGTATTAATTTCCGTTTTTGCCTTTTCTACGCACCTCGCGTCATTTTCACTTACCCAAATGCTTTTAATTCATGTGGCTCTTAAGTTAATTATTGACTCAAATGACACTTTACAATGTGATTTTTTTTAGCCGCCTTTGAGCAGTCAAAAGCATCCTAGACTTAACACAGAATCTTAATTAAATAAAGTTGTGAACGTGTTGAAATTTTACAAATCATAAAACATTTTGATATCCATTTCTCGAATCTGGGTCGGAGTATCACTTTATGTATTTTTTTAAATTACTCCAATTTAAAGTTTCTCTTTATATTGATTGCTTTAATTCAAATGTGTATTTCGTTTGTTATTTGAAGCAAAAAAAAAAAAAAAAAAAGAAAAACCAAAGACAATTTCTATGCGGAAAACTTTTCATACACACACACGCACACACACACACTCGTTAGACAGGAAAATCGACCCAAAAAGATAGCAATTTGGATCTCTGTTTATTACTGGTCAGTTTGAAAAACGTGTCTGGCATTTTTTTTTGTGCTCGGCAAGCCTTTTGTTTTAATGAAACCAAAGTGAAAGTCTGCCATGTCGAATTGATTTCTCAACTGCTCAGTTTTGTGGTCAGCAAATTGTTTAAATTGTATACCAAATACAGTAGAGTTTAACAACTGGCATATGAACTCTTATGCACCCTCTTCACATACTTAAATACAACGAGTATGGGGAAAATAAAAAAAAAGTTTGCTGATTTAAGGGCCGACTTACTACTGCGAATCCATTGTGCTTACTCACGCCATCTTCGCCAGTCAACGAAGCGGTGGATTTTAGCTGAGCTTTGAAGCGGTGCTAAGTGCAGCTTGCTCAGTTCATCCCATCATCTCATTTCCTCCGTAAGCGGTGTTTAAAGTTCTAGCAAAGTTTTTAATTTAAATTGAGAAGCTAGCGAGAACGAGAGAGAGAGAGAGAGAGAGAACGATAACTTGAATGAGCACGAGAACATGAATGAAAAGTGCTTGAACTGAGGCAACTGCATCTGAGGTAAAACTAAACCAAACTCACGCTCTACACACTTTGATTGACGCAATGAATGATTGCCAACGAATTTTGTTCCCTTTCTCACTCTCTTTCTTACTCCGTCTTTGTCTCTCTCTTTCGTTTCGCAGTTTCTGGAGTTGCCATGGCCCGTAAACTCTGCACTTGACACGCAACTTTACCAAAGGCATGAATTTATTTGCCTGCAAGTTTGATTGTCACCTGAGCCAATAAATCCCTTTTCATGTTCAAATAATGACGTCATGGGGTTTCACTTTACCCAATGTTCAACAATTGGCTTAAACTTAAGCAGTAAATAGAGCTGGAGTGCCATTTGGCAACAATGCTTCTTACTGCGAACGAAATGTCTTATAGCTGAGCTAAAATTTCATGCAATTTTACACAAAAGTAGGAAAATCAAAGGTTTAGCTTAGATTTTTATATAGTATTAAATTAAAGTTGCTATTCTACACCATTATTTACTTATTCTGTTGTCTCTGTTCAAACGATTTGAGCTTTAAATTAGCCTGTAAACCTTTTAATTGTAACTAATAAAGTAATGATTTCTTTCTCAAACATTCAAGTAAGTACCCTAACTATCAATTGTCTAAATTGTCCCACGTTTTTAGCTTATTGTCAAAATACCTCTAACTTCAACCTTCAACTTCTACTGCAAAGATTTAATACGAAATTGTGACATTTGCTACGTTTTTGGCTTTCGGCTCAATAAAATCAACAATCAACAGTCAACCAACAACCGTCAACGGCACAAAAAAGCCACAAAAAAATTATAGAAATATATATGAAATGCTCATCATATTTTTATAACCACGTAGACATAAAGATTCGAATCGTTACACTTCGAAGGGCAAACTGGGCAGTAAAGGAAGGAGGAATGCGAATCGGGAATTGGGAACTGGGTACTGGGTACTGTGAGCTGGAAGTTGGAAAGTGCCTGCTATTTTGGGTTGGAGCAAACGAATTTGTTGCCTCGTTGTTGCTGTAATCTTTTGTTATGTGACCAATAAAGTAGGCGGCAGTTGGACCGCAGGCAAAGCACAAATAACACTGGCCCTTGTCCAGGACATTGCTCGGCACGAGGGCGTGAGTAGCTGCAGAGAAACAGACATTGAGTGGGAGAGAGAGTGTAGGAGAGGAGGCGTTGCGAGGACGGGGCGTGGTGGCGTGCAAAATTGGTACGTAAACCCAACATAAGCCAAATGTGCAATAAAAGGATTTGTGTGAGAAATTGCACGAGCACGCATTTTAAATCCACATTAAGTATGTATGTCCATAGTGGGTGAAGAGGTTGTTCACGAGGGGAGATGTGGCTCGGGTGGTTGCAAATACACGAGTATAAATAAACATGAAATATAAATGTAATGAAAGGCAGCAAAAGACAACAAAAGACAAATCTTACACTCGTTAAACGACTCAAATATACCCGTTACTCTAGTATCGCAGTCAAACAAACTATGGCATACTTTTAGGTGCTTGAAACGAAATATCTTTGAATGAAATTTATAGTACTGAATATAATCATTTTTAAGAATTCTATCCAATCCACATGGCATATTTGAAACTGTTTGTAAAAAACTGTTTGTTTTACAGACGGAAACACTTTGAACACAAATATTTACGAACAAATTTGTTCTTTCCAGTTTCAAATATTAAAACGCCTTTAATATACCCCAACTCAACTCGTTACGGGTATATAAAACACTGCCAATGGGGCGACAGGAATGGGTGAAGGCGGGAGCGTTGCAAATTGTTGAGCTGTTGCCGCGACGTGATTGAGAAATGATTTGTGTCGAGGGTATCGTCAGTATCAAGAATATTACAAACATACATAGAAGTGGGGAACTAACTGTGTGCTGTTAAGTATGTGCTACTTGTGCTTGATTGACTTAACAGCAGCACGAACTATTTTAAAAGAGTAAGAAACATTTGAATTAATGAATTAATTTGGTAGAAAAAAATGGAAAATTTGAAAAATGCAATAATTTAATATAAAGAATTATATATAAAATAATTGTCGCCTTAATAAGGACAAAGAATCACAGATATATTTCAGAATTTAGAACTTGAAATCAAGTTATAGTTACAGGTATTCTTAAAAACGAATTACACACCCTTTTGGATAGGGTATTTAAAAGCCCAACTCATCTGCTGCATTCCCACTCCTTTCGTACATAATTTAGGCATTGTTACAGCCCATTATTAAAGGTAATTTCAATAATCCACTGAGTAAACATGTTTAACTGAGATCTTAATACAAAGATCAATACGTTGAGGCTTTAGCCGTCATGAGGTGCAATTATCATTTGGCCAGCGGGCAGCTTAACAACTTTTTGCTATGCCTCCCGCAACTTTAAGCCACAATTCAGTTGCCCAGGTGGACAGGCTTAAAATCTGATTCATAGTAAGAGTCTTCGAGTCTTCGAGTCACCGTTTCAGACACAGTTTGAGGCTACAACGCAGTTCCACAAATAGGTTTTGTCTTCGTGTGGGGCAGGCCGGAAGATAAATCAAGTTTGTTAACGCCTTCGGCGCTGTTACCTCTAGTTAACTCTGTTGAGACGATCACTCGATCTGTGGCCTGTTGTTGGCCAGGTCTTTTGGGAGTGTTGTGAAGCTTTGTTTAATATAAATAAATTGACTTGAGGTCACAGGGTCTCCAGTTGATACATCAAGTGTATCTTGAGTTTATTGTATTTAATGTATACTACATTTAATTGCAATTGCCCATCAAATGAAATAAACTTTAAAAAACAATTAATTGAAAAGCCGCAGCAGTTGAATGAAAAACTCTCTGGTGGAAAACAGTAAAAACAAATACTGACAAACTTGTAAAACAACTAGAAAACTTTGTGCAAACAGCTCTAAAACATCAACAACAACACAACAGCTTACACTCACACACACACGCCCGCACACTCATGTGGGTATTTCCTACTCTGGCTGTGTGCAGTACAACAGGGAGCAAAGCCTCCAAAGTGGTGCCTCATGTTTGTTTACTTTATACTTACAACTAAAACAACAACAACAACAACAACAACAACAACAACTAAAACGACAGCACAAAAAAAGCAACTAACTAAAGCTGCAACAACAACGGCAATCAGAACACAAAGTTTCAAGTGAGCATTTGGAATTTCACCTAAATTCATTTTATGCCTTGCAGAGGTTTCCTCATGCCCAACTTGGAAGTCACCTGAAGTTCGCTTCCAATTGAAATCGAGTTATATATAACGGTGTAAGAAATGTTAAGCCAAATTGATCAGTAGTCAGAAGTATAGTCCTATATATAGGCATAAATTCATATTATGCCTTGCAGAGGTTTTCTCATGCCCAGCTTGGAACTCACCTGAAGTTCGCTTCCAATTGGAATCGAGTTATATATAACTCTGTAAGAAATGCTAAGCCAAATTGATCAGTTATCAGACTTATAGTATTATATATAGGCATAAATTCATTTTATGCCTTGCAGAGGTTTTCCTCACACACAACTTGGCAGTCACCTGAAGTTGGCTCTATAACTTCCAATTGGCATCGAGTTTTATATAACGCTGTAAGAAATGTTAAGCCAAATTGATCAGTAATCAGACTTTTAGTCTTATAAATAGTACATACCAGAGTACTGAGCCCTTTTTACCCATTTTAGAGCTAACAACTTTTATTCGACTTTACGCATTCAAACCTGCACGAATCTAATGCTTGTTGACCAGCTTGAAATCCCAAAATTAGCACTCGATATAGCCAATTGTCACATCAAATGCAATGCCAACAAATCTCAGCGAGCACAACTCATTTCCTAATCAATTAAATATTCCGATTTCAACGGCCAAGTCAAATGAATGCCTTTTTGGCATGAGCATAGACATGAATGGTAGGAGTAGGTTCGGTAGGGGGAGGGTGAGGGATATTGCTTAAGATTTATTCAGTTCCGAGTTTTGGGTCCTTTTGTGATTGCGTAATTACGTCTAATGAATTCAGCAGAAAGAAAATTGAAAGAGAGCGCTGCCAGACCATTTCAAGAATTTCTTTAGCTCCACATTTTTTTCTTCCTTTTTTATTTTCTTGTTTGCGTATCCCTTTTCACAATGTGCTGAAGCTTAGACTTTGTGCTACTTGTCGTTTTTCATTTTTAAGAAATTACAGTGGCAAACAAAATTTAAGGCTACAACTTTTGGTTAGGCTAAAAAATCGACTCTAACATCTACATAAATTTTTGGCTGTTTGCTTTTGGGTTTTTGTGTCTTTCACAAAGCCAATTAAACACTTGCTCAATCGATTTTCTATCCCCGTACTTGGGAGCTGTCAGTAGAACTTGCTGCCCCGCACGTCTCCTACCTGAACTTACCTGGCCTCTTCAGTTGCCTCTTCACCGGCAGCTGTTGCAAGTGTTTTAAGCACATTTCGGGTAATTGACATTTTGACATCAATTACCGCACTTTCAGGGCGTAAAACTTGTGCTCCAATCCTTTGCTCCCAATGTTGTTGGTATAGTTGTTGTAGTTGTTTGCTAAGTAAAGTGCCTGTAACAACAGTCACCTGAGTGCTCCTTGCTAATGATTCAAGTGTTTTCCAAACATTCGACCGATGCTGCTCGTGGAAATTGTTTCTCAATTATTTGCTTGTATTTATTTACAATCAATAAACTTGTAAACTTATGACAAAGCCAAAACTCTTTCAATCTATACAGAATTGAACTCTTTCCGTTTGAAATTAAATACGTTTCATTTAAGTGTACAATTTTACTTGGGCTCCATCTCCTGTCGATAAAAGTCAAATTTGATTCGTACTATTATGCATCGGTAGAACTGCAACTAAAACATTAAATTCTCTTGGCCTGCATTTCGTTCTCTTGGCGTCCAAGTGGCGCCTTTTGGCCTGAAACAATCTTAACTGCCAGTGAGCAACTCTGTGCACCAGGGCCAGACACACAGTCGGCCAGACTGTCAGGCTGCCAGAAAGGGGGTCAAGCAGCCGAATGTTCATGTATCTGAAATCGTAACAGTGGCAAGAAAAGCAGCAACAATAATGTATCTGATGGCTCCAAATCTACAATGACTATCAAATGTCCTAGAAAATCAGGCATATCATAATTGTGCATTTATTTGTTGTTTCCAATAATTTAAAGCTTTTAACTAAAAGTTGAATGTAATTCATCGCTTGAAAGTAGTATTATTCTAATATATAAAATAAATACACTTAAAACAGCTTTTATAGTCAAATATTATTTGTTAAGATTTGAGTATTTTTATGGAGTTGTAAATGCATTAATAATTGTGATTACTTACTAAAGTTTTTCTAAAAATTATCTAAAACTCAAAATAAATTAAATAAATATTTTGTTTGCAATGAACAGACAGTTTGATTATTTACTAGAGTTTTTCTAAGTATTATTTAAAATTCAAAATAAACTAAATTACAGTGAAAGCTCTACTAGCGGACGGGTCCTGCAGGCGGACAGCTCCCTTAGCCGGACGAATTTTCAGCTTGATTTTCATACAAAAATCCCTTCTCTTAGGCGGACATCTCTCTTGGGCGGCCAAGTGAGCTTTCCCTGTAATTATTTTGTTTGCCATAAATTTTCGACAGTTTTAAATAATTTAGTTATCAATATTATTAAGTGATTTCGAGCAGTTTTATATAAATTATTTTTCTTGCCTGCCTTTTATATAAACAAAATCAAAGAAATAATATAAATATTATAAATAAATTATAATAAAATTTACTTTAATAAAGTAACACAATCTATCTAATAAATAAATTACAAGTTCATACTATTCTCAGCCTTTAAACTCTGTTTCTGATTCAACTTGTTTTCAGGGTATAGAAAGCAGCAATTCTTGATTCTTGATTCTTGAGCTGAACAAAGGAAATGTCATTGAATTTGTACACCAAATGCAATGGAAGCAAACAAGATGAGAATTTAACACTGTCTATTCTCTTGTTTCCACTAACGTTTCTAACGTTTTCAAGTCATTTTAGTAATGGAATGACTTTTGAATATTTGAAGAGCTGTTTTCCAGCACGAGAACTTGTCTTTTGGCTCTTGCCAGGCTAAAACCTTGGAATATATATGTAGCAAACATATATACATATATTCTTTGGATTGGGGGCTTTGACTGAGACTGGGACTTGGACTGGGGAATGGGAATACTCGATGGCATTTTTCGACCCCATTGCGTCTATCGTCGCCTTTTGAAATTTTCATGAACTGAAAGTTTCCTTCTTTTTTAATCTTCAAGCTTCTTTTTGGTAGCTGCACTATTTTCAATTTTGTTGGCATTCATCCTATCTATCTACAAGTATCTTTCTATAGAAGTGTGTATCTGTTTCAGCAACTCTACAAGATGTTCCAACGGAGTGTGTGTGTGAGTGTGTGTTTGGCCAGCATCAATTGTTCAAGTCAAGTGCCAAAGTTTGCAATTGCAACATGTGAGTTGTCGATGATGGCCAAATAGCTGGCTAAGAGTTTTCAGTTAACAATCAAAGCACTTGCATTTTATTGAACAAAGATCTGTTAAAATATTAGCAAAATTGCCGATTGTTTTGCTTCTATCATGAATATGTAAAGTTTTCTTAAAGTAAAGTACAGAAAGCTCGTGAGTTTTGGGCACAACTTTATGCAAACCTTTTAGGAAAAACACTTATAAAAATGAATTAAATTTTATTAAATTGTTCAGTGTTTTCTTTAGTTTCCTTAATATGAAAATTTTCAAGAAAATTAACTTTGATGTCTTTAAGCCACCTTGTATTACTGCATTATTATTTTGTCAATAAAAACAATTAAAAACTATTTTTTATTTATTTAATGATCTTAAACAAAATTAAATTGTATTTCATGTTAGTTAAATAACAGTTTAGTTTATAAATTAAATTCTACTTGTAACAAAATTACCTTAAATAAATACCAATTATTAAATCACTTCCTGGTTGCACACTAAGAAAAGCAAAATCTTTTCCCATTTCTTTGACACTCCCAGTGATAACAAATTGTTGGCTTTTGCTTTGAGGTCACAGTTTTCCAAATTTCCCACAGAGTGTCAAAAGTTATGGTTATATAAATTATAAACTGGCACCCACATAGGAAGATTGCTGACTAAATCCGTTGAGTCTCGTTTGGGTTTCAGCGCTAATCTCTTTGGACTCGAAATGTATTTTTTTTTTCAGCCATTTTCCGGCCGTACTCACATATTTATGATCACTCAATTATGTGTGTAACCGCTGACTGACAAACAGTGGGCGTGGCAGCAACAACAACAAAGAGAAACTAACAACAACCACTAGAGAAATGAAAACAAAACCGAAAAACCAAACGAATTCGAGTCAATGTACATTTACCATTTCCATTACCATTTCATTTATTTGAGCATATTATTTATGCGGGCTGTTTGCTGATTCCTAAATTGGCATCAATATGCCCAGCACACACACACAACACTTACTAACATGGCCAAAACAGTATCGAAACTGCCACGCCCACCATTGACTCGTGTGAGGCATTAATGTTAATAATGTATATGGCAAATGCATGGCAATGTGCTCGTAAATAGTTAAAAATTATATTTGATTACAGCCGGACATTGGCCCAAAATGATGCCCACATCCAGTCGAGTGTATTTTCCCAGCTTTTTGGGGACACTTTGCAATTGATTTTTCGCTCCGAGGGTGTGTGTGCGTGTGTGTGGGAATGTTTTTCGCAAAATTGAGATGAATTGTTTAGTAGGCAATTTGTATAAGTGTTGAAGCATTGCCCAAATCTGTGTCTACTGGGAAATGCCGTGGAAGTTAAAAGTGTTTCTTATGTCGCTGGCCATAAATGTGCGTAAACAAATCTTTGCTTACTCGAACTTATACTCAAACGACTATTTTATGGGGCTCTTACTTTATGCTGCTCCTAAAGTCATCGTATGGAAAATATGGCCTACAAGTTTGTGGCAACTACACTATTTACTCCCATACTGATATGCTACCTTATCAGCATAATAACTTCTTTAAGGCACTGTGTGTTCAGCCCAAGTGGAGCTTACACTGCTCAAAATCAGCAGTTTAATTATACCATTTAAATTATTTACCAGTAAGGCGTTAATATTATCAAATCTTATCAATTTGTCAAACTTTCGTTTCCTACTCCTTTTTCTTGCAGTGCAGCTTGTATCCTACTGATTGAGGCACATTTCGTGTTTCGAATCGAAACAAGTGCATAAGATTAGAATTTAAAAAACAAGCTCTAGTCTCTGAATTAGTCTAATTATCAAAATATTTTCATTTAATTAGCATAAATTAACAATTTATTGGTAACTGCCAGAGGATTCCCGGAAGATGTCTTCGCGTTTGTTTAGCTGCCGCTCTTTGTTGCCTCTGTTAACAATTTACATTGATTTTTCTGACTGAAAAAAATAAAAGGGCACATACATTTGCCTCTGCAGGCCCAGTTTGAATGACGGCCTAATGCAGTTTTCTTGTTAGCCGCTTGCATTTTAATGCGGCTCGGAAGTTTTTGACCGAACGCTGACAACGAATTTAGCAGAGAACTGAGGGAACTGTGTTACGAAATCTGGTCAACATTTTAAGCCAATTAGTCAAATTTGTGTGCCTTTAAAAAAAGTGATATAAAAGGAAATAATCACGTCTCGACCATTCAGAGTATTTACATCAAATTCAAATTCAATTCGAACTACCAAAAACCGGTTTCGGATACTCTCTTGACCTTTCAACACCATTCGTGCGTGCGTATCTGAATCTTAATTGTTTGAGGTTTCTTTTTGGCCAAAGTAAAAGGATAAGGATAGCTTCTAACTAATTGCTGAAAGGGTCAGCGCCAAGTGTGTGTGTCTGCAGGTGATAAAGGCAATATGTTTTCATCTATCGAGAGGTTTTCCATCCAATTGAAAAGACAACACAACTTGAAGACGGTGTGCGGTCCTTCTATAAAATAAATAATACAAAACACAAGAACTCCTTGAGGAGTTGAGCTCAAGTGTTGGGATTATCGCATATCCATAACGTTCTTCTCTGTGCTCTGTGGTCAGGTAGAAAATTTTAATTGGTCATGCTACGATTTGTATTCAATAGGAAAACTCCTCTCCCATTCGATTTGCTGCGGTTCTTATATGCATAATAAAATTGTGCCCCATAATCAAAAGTTATATGATAATTTCTGGCTACTCATCACAATCGAAATCCCTGTGGCATACCCTGTAAAATACAGAGACTAGCAGAGGTATATACAACGTAATTCCTTAAGTAAAGTATTGACTTACAATAATTATTTTAATATAGCTTTAAACAGAACGCATAATAATGCGTTTTATAGTGTTTTTACAGGGTATATGGCCGCTTATCACCTTTGTCTAACAGTCATTAAGATGGGCGCAGCGCGTTTTGATTGCTTTCCAACATTTTATTTACATTTGTTTAAAAATTTTGAATGGGTTATGGGTCTGATCGGCTAACGATAAGATTTATGCATTTTCCCATTACCAGATTACTCAATTCAGTGGTGACTAATGCAAGATATCGACGTATTTTATGGATATGTAAGTAAATAGACTAGAAGAATAGAGCACTATGCAATATGATGAATTCTTAAATAGGACAATAGGACATTTACAGTGAGAGGGATACATAGAGCAAGTCAGAAAGATTGAAAGAGTTACTTTCTGGAATATATGTATTCTATATAGTTTTCCAATTCAACTAAATAGTTTTTCGTAGCTGTTAATGACTCACTTTTCTGCCCATGCCCAAAAGTTGAAATATATATGTGTTTGAGTGTTAAAAATGTTAATTTGCGAATATATGTTCTGGCACTCACCTCAGCAGTCCAACAACAGCAACAGCAAGATAACGAAAAGCGTAGGAAATTAAAAACAATTCAGCAAATAATACGAATTACATAATCATGCTGGGCATTCAACCGAATGCATCAGAAGATATACACAGCTACACTCGTGGACTTTTACACTGAAAAAAAAAAGAAAGTGCTGAATAAAAATATGGATTTTTAGAAGAACACTTCTTTGAAAGCCACCTTAAAAATAGATGGTGTGTATCAGAGATTTATCTATCATTTTTTACGAGAATAATTGTAAAACATTATAATAAATTGTAAAAATATATAAAATCATGTAAAATATTCAATATAAATTAAATTTAATTGACGACTGCTATTAATACAGCCTATAATAATAAATTAAAACCATATGGGACTTTATTTGTGTACATAGTTTATATTAGAAATATATAGATTATATAATAATTCTTTGACATCGTGAGATAAATTAAGTTAAAAATTGAATTGAATTTATTAAAATGCATAATGGCTTAAAATGAAATTTTTTACTTCTTTTGTACGATGATATTTTCATTTCTTTTTAAATATTATTTATTAAATCCTATAATTTGTTTAAAATTAAATACCTTATATTTAATTTAATTAAATCTTTATCAAATCCCGCAATTTATTTGAATTTAAATACTTTGTATTCAATTTAAATAATTATTTAAATCAGAATTTATTTAATGCTGAAATTTGTTTTAATTGTTTATTTTATATTTAATTTAATTAATTATTTAACAACTAATTATTGATTTTATATTTGTATTTTCTAAAGCTAGCGGAATTTATCAGAGGTTTACGGAACTAGTTGTAAAATATTTTTCTGCCATGGAGTAAATGTTTTCAGTTATCAGTGTATAGTCTACACACACACACACACACACACACCCACACACACACACACCACTTGGAGCACGGCAAATGTTAATGGCAATAAAAATAGCACAGAAGTTTGCAGTTTGCGTCTCTGTCTGCCACACTGACGTGGCATCAACTTTAAAGCTCAATTGCCACACATTTGTAAAATGGTTGTGCCTCCAATTGAACTTGTTGTTGTTGTTGTTGTTGCTGTTGTTGCATCTACATATCCTGACCATATGAACAATTATGTGTTTGCATTTGCAGCAGCAGCAGAAGCAGCAGTCGATTTCGATGGGCAGTAAAAGTGCATTCGATCGAAAAGTTTTCATTATGTTCAGAGCAAATTCAGTCTATACCGTTTCACCAGAGGGGGGTGCGGCTGGGGCAGGGGGTAGTGTGGGTCTGAATCCGAAACAGGAGCAGGAACTATCTACGCTTCAGTTCATTCATTTGCAGAGTGCATCAGTAACTATGTGTATTTGCCTGTGAGTGTGTGGGTGAGTGAGTGAGTGTGTGTGTGTGTGTGTGCTGGGATGTTTGTGGGTGTGGCTGTGTGTATAATTCAGTCAACTATTTAGCACTTGCACAGTGTACAAAATGGCCTACGCACAGAGCCATGAAATTGAATCGCAACACTGAGAGACTTTGAAAAAAAAAACAAAAATATAAATCGGAATCGGAATCGAAATCGAGCAGTAAATGCATAAAGCCGGATATTTAATACACTAGTTGGACTAGAATAAAGAGAATTGAGACGGGGGTAAATGAGGAAAGAAGGAAATTATTTAATTATATTTTAATATAAAGTAAAACCAAGAGATTTGTTTGCATATTTTGATATTCTCCTCGATCAAATTAATATTAATATATATCTATAAAAATGCATTTAATAATCTGGCAACACACTCCCTTCGCAATCCTGTCACAAATCGCGTATTCAAGCACTCTCCATTAGATACCCACTCATGTTTCCATAAACATCAAACAATTTTCAATCATGCAAATTTCCTATGTACATTTTTGGTCAACTTTTTGGACAGAGCATTATAGCGGCGTGTATCGGAAGTATTTATGGCACAATATTTCGATGATAATTAAGTATTATAATTATTTAAGCATACGAAACGAATGTCGCGTGGCATATGCAAAAATTTGCAGCAATGTTGAAAATCAACATGCAACCTGCCACGCCTCATTAAATTTATGCCGCCTACGCTGGACATGTATGAGAGCGGGTGTGGGAGTGGGAGTGGGAGTGGAAGGAGAAATGTGTGTGTGTGTGTGTGTGTGTAGCTCTGTGTGAGCGTTTGTGTGAATTGTGTGGACAACAATGACGTTTTAATTATGCCCAAAGTATGCAAGCCACAAACTATGGCAACGTTTTATCTGTATTTGTTTGCATTATTATTGCAATTGAATTTTAGTTGCTCACTATATACAGTTATACACATACTATGCTATATGCCAATGCAGTTGTCATGGAGTTCAATGAGGTGGGCAGATACTTAATGTGATTTGTTAGTCATATGAGAAATATTGTCAAATGTTTTCGCTAATCAAATATTAAATTAAAATTGATTTTTCTTATCTCATCTCTCTGTTAAGACTATTAATTTCTTAATGATTTTATTTATAATTATTTAAATGTCGATAATATTGGTTTACTGCGGACAGTTGCCCAACGTTTTCACGACCAGTTTTCATGGCCCTCAGTATATCAGCATACCCCATTGTGGCTCAGTGTTGGCGTTAATAGGATTAAACCACAGAAATGTCTTAAACGGATGCCAAAAATATGTAAAGATATTGACTTTAATGTGCCACCGAAAAGAAAGCGTTGACAAAAAAGCGGTTACCCCGTCAGACCTCCAATGGAGTTGGACTTCAGAAAAGAGGAAAAGCCACGAGAAAAAAAATAAATAATGTTAAGATGTTAAGCGCATTAAAAAAGAAAACTTTTTCAGAGGTCACAACAAATCGTCAGTGAGTCCGCACATCGAAGTCACTCAAACTGGGTTTGATTGTGTTGCTAGCAACATGTATGAGAACCCTTAAACTCACCACTCAGCGACTGCCAAACTGTGCGACATCAAACGGACTGTCTTTGAGTCGCAGCATGTTGCATTTCAATTTACTCAAACCTGTTTGAATCAAGTTGCAGCAACATGCAAGCAGCGAAGTAATGTTGCTAACACCTTCGGGTAAGCTTCGTGTGCGTTGCGCAAAGTCAAACGAACTCAAAACCGAAGCAAAGCCCGAAGTCGGTTGAGTTCTATTTACAAACTGAAGAACAATATAGAACATATTGTGTCTAGATAATGGTAAAGATGGTTCATACCTAGCTGACTGTTGAAATTCAAATGTGAATTTGTAGACTAACTTCACTAACAACAATTAAATTTAAAGCCTTTACGGCTATTATTTACAAAGCATAATTTTAAAATGTTGTAAATTATAATTATGTATATGTATTTTATAAAAATAGTCTAAAGGGAAAACAATTAAAATTTTTGCAATTTTTCATTTTAATAGCCATACATTGTCATGAAATGAATTTAATTTAAAATTAAATGAAAACTAAAAAATTTTTAAAGATTCAAGAAGACATTTCTACCTATTTAAGATGTAATTTATGGTAATTATTATAAAATAGGAGTAAGCCTTGAAATTGTGTGTATTATAATTTTCTTTGTTACAAAATTATATCCAGAAATAATATTTTTAATAATATTTTATCCTTTCCGTTTGTCGCGGGGCCCCTTTTCTTTGTAAAATAAATTATTATTTTATAAATTTATTTGTGTAATGAAAGTAACTAAGAAAAAATTCATGACTTTTTCAAGTAATTACACCAGTTTCTGTAAAGAAATTAACGTTATATTGTAAAATTATTAAGAGCAGCTTAATAAACAAATTAATAATATTAAGCCGAGCAACTTTAAAAAATCTTTAATTCTATTTTAATACCTTGCAAAAGTCAAACTTACAATTCCTTCTAGTAATAAACCCAGGATTCGTTCAACTTTTCGATTTTGCCAGACTTGGTGGTCGACGCTGACTGATGAGCTACTCCAGAAGGACGAAGGATCTGTTAATTAGCCGCATTTGTTTTAGGTACGTGTCGTCGTCGCGTTCATCTTTAATTAGTTATTCATACATAATTTTAGTCGACAGACCGAAGCAACCAATTTTTTAACTTGAATGCCAACTGAGTGCTGACTTGTTTTTACTTTCTATATTCTTTTTATTTTGTTTCCCATTTTTTGTTATTATTTGTTATGCCATGTTCGTCTCTGGACTTCATCTACGTGGCCTTCACTTTACTTCAAAATTATCATTTTTTGCCGCACACCTCTCCACCCATTCTCCTTCCTTTCGTCCTTTCTTACTACGCTAGCAGGTTGTTGTCCTGGCGCCATTTATTTGCCTCTGAGTGTATCGAGGGGATGGGCAAAAAAAAAAAAAGAAGTGTATATATAAATATATATACAAATTTGGGTTACGCGTCGTTCGAGAAAAGTGAAATTAGCATAAAGTTCTTTTCTTTTGCTTTCGCTTCGTATTTTTCATTCGCAACTTTTTGCGGTATCGTTCCTTTCAAGACCCAGTATTACTTACTGCAGAGGGTCATTTGGGTTAACCAAATAATGGAAAGCGCGTAAGGTGCAGACAAAGGTTTAAAAAAGCTAAGTTGATATACTATATTCAATTCTGAACAGCTTGGACATCACAAGGTCTTAACATATCAAAAGATGTAATGAAGAAGTTCTGTATTTAAGCTTTTCCTTGCTCTACTTTAACTACAGAGTCTTTTACAGTCGTCTTACTCCAGTGTAGCCTTTCCCACTAGTTTTGTTGTTGTCTATTTTTGCTGTCCCTTTACATTTGTTTTGTAATTTCTTGGGTGTTGTATTCAACTCGTAAATGTTGTTGTTGTTGCTGTCCAAAATTGTTGTGTTACAACTTTACGATGCTAACTGTTTAAGGCATTAGTCTTTTTAATTTTTTGATGCCGTACTTTCAAACTTCTCTGAAAGAATTTTAATTTCTTTTCTTAATTTTTTAAGCATTTTAAAAAAATGATTAAGTGCCTAAATATTAGTCATAATTAGCATTTTTTGTTTTTTAAGTGCCAAGTTTTAATTTATATAAAGTTAAATCATTAACAGCTATTATTATTTTTTTTAATATATAAAGTTTGTATATTTATTTAATTAAATAATTCTTTAATATTTTATTCAACATAAATAAACTCTCGCTTATTTATAAACAACATAAATTTATTATTATTATTATTAATCTAAAAAAAAATCAAATTTCTTTGTTATTTAATTCTAATGAATAATTATTTAAGAAGTAAATAAAAGTGAATTGTTTGCAATTTGTTTTTTTTTTTTTTTTCAGATCCCGCACTTTTGTAGTTTTTTCAACTGGTTTTGTTTAAATAATATATCAACAAATTCAACGCTTTAACGCTTTTTTAATGTGCAGTCACATATTGTTATTTAATTATTTACTTTTTAGTTGCCCAAAGACAAATATGCTACTAAATAAATAGCTTGAGTTGCTGAACAAATTATAATTGCTAATATTTTTATAAAAAATCAATGGGAACTTTTTCCATTTAAACTTGTGCTCACTGTGGCTTTTTTAAAAAATACTCTGAATATTCAGTAAATTATATAAATCAATTTGTACAAGTTGGGGAAGTGTGTGAGGTGTATTTAAGTTCATGTTTTACGGTCACCTCTACAACAATACACTTAAATTGCACAATCGAGGAGAGCTTTAAACTTATTAATTGCATTATTGCTAATTAACTTTAATTTATTTAGTAATTATATTTTAATTTTTGCAGCGTGCCAACATGTTTTCATGAGAGTGTACGTGTGCTTGTGTGTGCATTCATGTGTGTGTGTGTGTGAGTGTGTAAAATGAAAGTTCAATTGGAATTGTTAATGGCTCTCCTACGCACACTTGTACACACACACATACAATTGCATTTGTATAAACAAACAGTTCGTTATGGATGTGTTTTCATATTGTAGATAATTTATTAATTCAGTGTGCAACACAATTTGTTGCATGAAGCGTGTAAAGAGGATTTAACACCACTCATGCCACCCAAATCCCAATCTCCAGCGATGCCAGCGCCACCAACGATGCCATCGATAATGCCTGCCAGTGAGACATGCATGGACTTGTTGGTTATAATCCAAACGAGAGTATTTCTGGGTAAATACAACAACAAGAGCGTTAACATATGTTCCCATATAGACTTGTCGTACTTGTACCCGTACCATACCCACTACCGACTACCGACTGGCAGCATATTGAGCAACTAATTAAAAGCATCGCATCATACAGTTGTACCAGAAGACAGAGCAAACATCTGACAAACATGACAAACAACTGTGACGACAACAGTTTGATTTTTGAATGAACAATGAGGAAAGGGAAAATTGTAAACTGAAAACTGAATCTCAGATCTCAGGCACACAAAACAGTCGTATTGTCTATCAAACAATAGCAGAACTCACTGAATAAATACGTACGACTATATATACAACCCCCATATAATACCATATAGTAGTAAGTACAGGGTAGACATATTTGATGCGCATGTAGACCATTCCAAATGCATAAAAAATGTGCTGGAAATTGAGCAAATTCATTCTTAGGCAACTCACGTATAGTGCATAATTCTTTCAATTTTAATTACACAACAGACAACAGTTTGTGCATTATTTTAATTAATTACATGCTGCATTTATTTGTTGTAGTTTGTATACTCTCTGCAAGAGTATTTTGGGTTTGTGCAAAATCATGTAACAGGCAGAAGGAGGCGTGGCAGACCCCATAAAGTATATATGTTCTTGATCAGCATCACAAGCCGAGTCGATATAGCCAAGTCCGTCTGTCTGTCCTTCTGTCCGTATGAACAAACAGATTTCGGAGATGATAAGAGCTACAAGTTCGAGCTTGGTCTCCATCGATCACACATTTAGTCAGTCAATACAAGAATCTTTTTATTTTCGATGCCAGGCCCCATTTCGCCCACAATGAGCAAAAAACTCGACACACCTCGGAAAAAATCGGCGTTTTCGGCAAGTATCTCTGTAACTATTGCACTTAGGATCACCAATTCTGGTATGGAGGTTAAATGCATTGACATTTAATTTTATGGACTGCCACGCCCCTTTTCCCACAATACATAAAAATAAATCTCAACTTTCGTTCCGTTTTTATGCATTTGTTCATATAGTACGATGTTGTAATTGTATAATTTGAGTGGAGGCTAACTATATCAAACTATCCTAAAAAGACGCATTGAAATCGGACTATAAACAAGAAAACTAGAAGCGTTACAATATTGATAATTGAATGCAATATAAACAAATGAGTGCAAGCGAGACAGAAACATACAAGCACATGTTTCGCGCCGCGCCGAAATCACACATTTATATATACATATGTATATGCATCATATATTGTCATTCGTATGTGTATTCACATACAGACAAACACATATATGTTTGATTATGCTAAGATTGTTTTTGTTTCACGGTGTTTTGATGGAAGTACTACCCATTGTAATATATCGATACAAACTTTAATAATCGTGGAAGTGATAAGGGCTACAGTCGCGCGAGTGGACTGTAAAAGACCCCGTATTCATTCTAGTGCGCATTTCAGCATTCACATACGCAATTTTTGACCGATTTGTCTTTATAGTTATCCGATCTGGATCAGACTTGGTGACGATAGTTATGATGGTATCCATACTGTGTGAATTTGATCACGACAGCTGTATACATTTTCCAGTTAATATGTTATAAAAATACTTTCTTTAATGGGCTGTAGGGGGCGTGGCAAACATTTGAAATGAACCTGGTCTGCCTGACATATGTATAAGCGGACTTTCATTCAAAATTTAGTGGGTTCCGCTCTATTAGCCTCAGAGATCAAGGTCTCATACAAACACGTCGATTCGGCTGTTGAAGCTTATCACGCCACGCCTCAGTCTCTCTGCTACATATAAAAATAGAAAATTTTAAACATATTGGTTAGAGGTGGTGGTGTGATGTACGGATCATACCATACGGGTAGACTATAATCGACTGTTGACGCTGATAAATCATATATTAATTTACTTTATGTAGTGCATGTTTTTCATGTCTTATAAAAAATGTTTTATTTTAAAGCACATTTAAATACTTTCCGCTTAAAGAGCAATCATATACCAATAGTTGATTAAATCTATTGCTTTTCAAGATCGATTCTTAACTAAAAAATTATTTCAATGGAAGCTAATTTTGAATATAAATGTATGTATATTTTTATAACATTTAATTATGTTTATATACATTTATATTTATATACATAGAGCTTAAATTGCCACCTTGACATTTTCAACTGATAAGCGCAAACCAAAATAGTTGTCGACTATAAAATCATGAACAGATGACAATTCTTCAAATTTCAAATCCGCTTCTCATTTTTAAGAAACTAAATGCGACTAAATAAAAGGTAAACAAAATTACTTCCGAACAATTTCAGGTTCGAAAACATGCAACACTAACAAAAAGCAGCCAACAACATTCCTCTCTCTCTCTCTCTCTCTCTCTGTATCTGTCTCTGTTGAAAAAATTCAGGTTACCTAATTAATTGGCGAATTGCGCCAAAAGAGGGAAAAAGAGGAAATTAAGACAAATACCAGTTAACTCTGAATTGAAATCGTTATAACAAGCACTTGGACAAACACCCAAACAATTCTAAACTCTTTTACATAATCCTTCCCAAAGTTGAAATTTGTTGCTAAAAATCCAGATTTAGAAGCTCTTATGAAACTACAAAATATTAGTATACACACGCACAATTTGAAAATTTTTTGATAATAAACAAACAGTGCAAACCTGCCAATACACATTCGTTTGAAACTATGTGTATGCACATATATATGTATGTGTGCCTAGCACTGGTCGGCAAGGCAGCGTCTTCGAGCAGCGCTGACGTCACACAGGCAACGAAAACATTTGAACAAATGCTTGTATGTTGCTGTCTCGCTTGCGCGCAGAGGGTGATATCGCAGCTAAATTACACAAACAACAAGCAACAATTCAAAATAAACTTGATCTGCCTGACGTTATCACGGACTTTCATTCCAAATTTGGTTGTTCTATCTTTTGTAGTTCAAAAGATCCAGTTGTACATACGGCCGGACAGACAGACAGACAGACAGACAGACGAACAGACGGCCATCGCTATATCGACTCGGCTGTTGATGCTGATCAATAATGTATATACTTTATGGGTTCGGCCACGCCTCCTTCTGCCTGTTACGCACATTTCTCTTCTGAGAAAACTAATAGACCCCTCTACTCTTTTTTAGAGTACGGGGTCTAAAAAATACATGAAAATAATGTTTAGGTTTCAAAAGAATATTTTTTATAAAAACAAGTAAGAAAGGCTACAGTCAGTCGAGCCGACAGTAAAAGACCCCGTACTCCCACAGTAATGCGCATTTGTAATTACTTTGAATTAAAACTTTAAAATGAAATTTATAAATTTAAATTGTATATGTACATTTTAATTCAAATTTAAAAAAAATCAAATTGACAATTATCATTGTCAGCATTCTAACCTACGACCTCAGACGAAGATTCCACTACGCGTCGCAAATCTACCATTTGCACCACGCGCCACTTTCCAGAACTTTCCGATTATCAGCATTCACATATTATATGTACATACAAATACACACTCGTTTGAAACTATGTGTATGCACATATGTATGTATGTGTGCCTAGCACTGGTCGGCGAAATTACATAAACAACAAGCAACAATTTGAAATAAACTTGATCTGCCTGACGTAATAACGGACTTTCATTCCAAAATGGGTTGTTCTATCTTTTGTAGTTTAAAACATCCAGTTGTTCATACGGACAGACGGACAGACAGACAGACAGACGGACATCGCTATATCGACTCGGCTGTTGATGCTGATCAATAATGTATATACTTTATGGGTTCGGCCACGCCTCCTTCTGCCTGTTACGCACATTTCTCAACTGACAAAACTAATAGACCCCACTACTCTTTTTTAGAGTACGGGGTCTAAAAAATACATGAAAATAATGTTTAGGTTTCAAAGGAATATTTTTTATAAAAACAAGTAAGAAAGGCTACAGTCAGTCGAGCCGACTGTAAAAGACCCCGTACTCCCAAAGTAATGCGCATTTGTATTTAATTTGAATTAAAACTTTAAAATGAAATTAATAAATTAAAATTGTATATGTACATTTTTAATTCAAATTTAAAAAAAATTAAATTAACAATTCTCGTTGTCAGCTTTCTACGACCTCAGACGAAGATTCCACTACGCGTCGCAAATATAGCATTTGCACCACGCGCCACTTTCCAGAACTTTCCGATTATCAGCATTCACATATTATATGTACATACAAATACACACTCGTTTGAAACTATGTGTATGCACATATGTATGTATGTGTGCCTAGCACTGGTCGGCGAAATTACATAAACAACAAGCAACAATTTGAAATAAACTTGATCTGCCTGACGTAATAACGGACTTTAATTCCCAATTTGGTTGTTCTATCTTTTGTAGTTTAAAACATCCAGTTGTTCATACGGACAGACGGACAGACAGACAGACAGATAGACAGACGGACATCGCTATATCGACTCGGCTGTTGATGCTGATCAATAATGTATATACTTTATGGGTTCGGCCACGCCTCCTTCTGCCTGTTACGCACATTTCGCTTCTGAAAAACCTAATAGACCCCTCTACTCTTTTCATATATTTATATACATTTTTATAATATACATTTAAATTTATATACATTTGTATTTATATACATTTATATTTATATACATTTATATTTATATACATTTGTATTTATATACATTTATATACGTAGAGCTTAAATTGCCACCTTGACATTTTGAACTGATAAGCGCAAACAAACAAAAAATCATGAACAGATGACAATTCAAATTTCAAATCCGCTTTTCATTTTTAAGAAACTAAATGCGACTAGATCAGTCACAAATTTGTCTTTCAAGCGAACGGTTAACGTACTCGAAATCAAAACATAAAATGAAAATTTATAAAATATCTATATTAACAATATTGCTAACAGTGGTGCAAGTCAAGAGCTCGGTAATTGAAATCACAATTATTTTGTTTTTATAAATATTAAGCTAATTTTATTTAATTTTATTGTTCAGTGTTCAGAAAAAGTCGAAAAACTTGAGGAAGAACTCACAACTTTTGAGCAGAGTTCAACTTGTTCTAGTGAAGGGACAGAACTTCAAACGATAGTCATTGATAAGAAGAAATTCACTGTAGCCTGTGACTCGAAACTGGCAGGATCTGGATGGATTGTGATCCAGCGTCGAATGGATGGCAGTGTGAATTTCAATCGAACTTGGTCAGAGTACAAGGAAGGTTTCGGAAACTTAAGAGGAGAGTTCTTTATTGGACTTGAGAAACTGCATTTGCTAACACAATCAAAACCCCACGAATTGTATATTTCCCTAATGGATTTTAAAAACGAAACTCGATATGCCAGATACAGTGAATTTGCTATAGGGAGTGAGGAGGAGTCATATGAGTTGAAATTAATTGAAGGATATTCTGGAAATGCTGGTGATTCTATGGTGTATCATAAAAACATGAAATTTTCAACACCCGATAAATATGATACAGCCTATGGGAAATTTTGTGCGCAAATGTTTAGTTCAGGCTGGTGGTTTAGAGTTTGTTATGATTGGTAAATAATTGAAAATGAGAATTTAATTGCACTTACACATGTTTTTAATACTTGTTTTTAGTAATCTTAATGGAAAGTATATATACGAGGACACTGATAAGGATGTCCGCGGCATTGGGTGGTATTTCTGGAAATGGAGGCGACCTTTAAAATTTACTCAAATGATGATACGACCAAAGTCTGGTTAGATTTGATTTATAAGCCTCGAACACATTTCGATTTAAGCGTTTTGAATCTGTCTGTTGACAGTTTATATTTCTATTACTTCCAGCTCTGAATTGAAATATATAAAAAATTGAAATGAATCACAGAGATAAAGAAAGCTGTTTTTGTTTTATTTAAGCTGCAAATTCTAATCTGACAATGTGAAATTTTAACGGTGAAGGAATGACCCCAAAATGGAGGCGGAAACACACACACACACATGTATTCAAACGTATAGACACAAGTACAGATCCACTCAAGGATCACCAATTCTGGTATGGAGGTTAAATGCGTTGACATTTAAAATTTTGGACTGCCACGCCCCTTTTTTCTCACAATACAAAAAATAAATCTCAACTTTCGTTCCGTTTTTATGCATTTGTTCATATAGTAAGGTGTTGTTATTGTACAATTCGAGTGGAGGCTAACTATATCAAACTATTCCTGAAAGGTGCATTAAAATCTGATTATAAACAAGAAAACTACATGCGTTACAATATTGATAATTGAACGCAATATTAAGGTATTAGTGAAAGCGGGACAGAAACATACAAGCACATGCTCGAACGATTTCGCTGCCCGCAGACGCTGGCCGCGCCGAGAACACACATACATACATACATATATGCATCATATATTGTCAAACGCATGTGTATTTGCACACAAACAAACAGATGTATGTGTGATTATGCTTAGATTGTTTTTGTTTCAATGTGTTTTACTATACATTGTAATATCTTGATACCTATTTTAATAATTTAGCCGGGAAAAAAATGCAGAATATTATACTATCGGACGTGCTCGACTGAAAATTGAACTTGAATTAGTAGAATTAAAGTTAGAACTTGATAAATAAATCTAAATTATTTTGTGCCTTTCTCTTTTCGCTATTTAAAAGACCTTAAGAATCCTAAAAATTAAATAGATTTCTGTATTAAACTGTACATTATTTTTTAATCGATTCTATATTTCCTTTAACTCCTTTAGAAATTAATTTCAGTGTACTAAATTGCACCAAACTTTTCTTTAAAATATTTGCTTAAAAGCTCACATAAAAATGATTTACTCATTCGATTAGTTAAGTGCACAGTTATGTGTGCTGTTTGATTGTTGTACTTAGCGATAGTCGACTGTAGCCATGAATGAGCCGTTGCATTTACAGTTAAGTGAACTTTGGCTGAAGTTGCTTTTTGGGGCCACTTGAAGTTACAGGGGCCAATTGGCGAGCGCCAAGTTTAATTCTAAACAAATTTAATTGAAAAACTTTCTGGATGCTCCAATGATGCCAATGGTCAGATTTCCCAAAAAGTCCTCAAGAGCAGTGGGGTGGGGATTGGGGCCAGCACTTGCAGTCAGTGCAACAAAGGGATACAAATGCATATGAAATTGTTGCAAAGTTGCAGTTGCATTTTCAGTTTTTACTTGTTTGTCGCGATACACTCGAGACCCGTTTGGCATTTAGTTATTGGGTTTTGGCTTTTTCTTGGCTACAACTTCTACTTGCAATTCCCTTGGTAAGCTTCCTCTCTCTCTCTCTCTCTCTCTTTCTGCTTATTTTTTTTATTTAATTATTTTCTGGCCAAAAGTCACCAAAGTGCTGAAAAAGTTTTGCAGTTGTTGATGAAATTTAAATTATAACTTTCAACTGCTTTCTGTTACTATTTGCGATGGATATTTTTTGCCATTTGAATTATGATTGGCAGTGTTACTGCAGAGCAACGACCTGACTTTGATTCAATAAACTTTTTTAGAATTATATGTTAATGACCTGCAGCAATACAATTAATGTGAGTGAATTTAAAGTGGAAGTTTTCAAGACTTTTGACAGCTTTGAATCTATTGTAAATTGTTTATTTAATCAAATTAAAATAAATAAAGTATTACAGATGGTTTAAAAAATAGCCTTAGACCTGGATATATTCTAAGTAATAAGAACAATAAATGTAGTATAAAACTAGAAAAACTTAGTTTCTATTTTTTAAATATTTTATACTCAAAGAAAGTAATGAGAAATTTATAATTAATGGCAGAAATATTAGTTTAAATATAGCAAAATATAGAGTTTAAGCACAGAGAAGGTTGAAGTCTGCTGAGCTCTTACAAATACTACACACAATAGTCATTCCGATACGGATATAGATATAAATCGCAGACATTCAGACATAAAATGCCGATAAGATATAAATATATATGTATTTTTATATATTTATACGTATGTACATATCTAAACTTTAGGAAGATTGTGAGTAAGAGTAAGTAACGGAGCGCAGACAAAAGCAGCTTTATGTTTTTCTGAGTGTATGTGTGTGTGTGTGTGTGTGTGTGTGAGTGAGTCGCATGACTTTAGATATTTTATTGGTTTCAAGCGACAGCAGTGCACTATTCAAAGATTTATAAGAAAACTCAAGGATCAAGCAGCAAGTGCTGCCTGCTTATAAGTGGAACTATGCATATGTGTCAGTGTCGTAGGGTGTGTGTGTGTGTGCGTGCGTGTGCGTATCTATGCATTTGGTAGAATGCATATGTGTGTGCATTCTCGTATCTGTGTAAGCATGACATTTGTCAACTGCAAGTGGCTGCCAACGAGCAAACTTGCTTGCCACTGCGAATGTTGACGACCAAGTTATGCCCTTGCCACAAATTCATGCACTTATTTAGAATCGCAGGCACATACAGTCAAGCCCGACTAAAAAGCACAGTAAAGAGTTGAAACAGAGGGTTAATTTCCAATTAGATTAAGAGTGTTGATTGATACTAGGGAGCAAAAGCTTAAATGAGACAAATGATTTAATTTTTATTATTTTATTAATTTACAATTCGAATTTTATACAACTCCACAATCATAATATAGTTCTTATTAAAATAAAATGTAATTTTATTTATGTTTGTTTTATTTTATGAATTGAAAGTCACTTCTGTACAGAAACATATTGAATTTTAATTAACCTATTGAGCATTACAGTTTGTTTTATTGTGTCTTTACTGTTGTATCACTTTGCATTTACATACATGCTTGTGTAGCTTAATACTTACACATAAATATTCCCTATTTTATTTTATATTAATTTTTGCTTTTGTGTGCTCACTTGAAGTCTGAATATACACACACACACGTACATCTCATGCACATGGATGTGTACTACACATAAGTATAAGTGTGTGTGTTCTCTCTTTTCTCTATCCACCTATTGAAGGCAGCAGCTGAGTTTCGGCTACAGACACCCAAAGAGAAATGTTCGTTCATCACTGCATTGCTTAAGCAAGCAGAGATTGCAAGAGAGTGCAAACTGTTTTGTGACTGGTGTGTGCTCTACTTTGTTACTGACTTGCAACTTTTTTTTTGTTGTTTTTGTTTTTGCCTGCAGATTCTTGTAGTTGGTGTTGTTGTTGCTGCTTCTGTTATTGTTGTTGTCTTTTTACACTTTGTCGCATTGCAAGGGGAAGTGTGGAACACTTGAGAACTACTTTTACTTTTGTATACGCAACACTTTATGCCCGAGTGTGGCCACGCCCACAACTCGATGGACATGCCGCCTCCAAACTGACACCATCACCTAAAAACAACTTCAAGTTTGGGTATCGGCATTTGTTGAAGCACCTTTTCGACAAGTTTAGTTCATCCTGCAACGTCTTGACATATTCTTACCGAATACTTTCACACGTCCTTCCAAGTGGGTGTATGTGTGTGCGTGTGTGTGTGTGTGTGTGCGTGTGTCTGTGTATGTTACGCTGTGCAATTAATTTGACCTCATATGTGTTTTGTGGGGCGGCCGAGACAAAGTCAAGTCAGAGACACGCGATGAATGTGCGAAATAAAACTGAAATCGAAAACGAAAAAGAGTTTAAAATTTTCAGTGTCACATGGGGTCATAGTTGGTGAAATTTATAGACAATGTACGACATATTAAAATGTCAAACTGCCCCGCCTAGTATCTACAGGTTTCGCTAGTTAGGACAACGCACTAATGACTGCGCAATAATATTAATAATTATAGCAACAGACGTGACAATATTCGATTGACAATTCAATGGAGTCAAGTAAGACTGCATATTCGATTGCCTGACTCAAAAATACCCGGTATTTCAACAGTTGTAATTAAATATTCCTTTTAAATTTAGTAAAATAGGTTGCTGACAAAAATATAGATGTGCTGTTAGGAGTCATACTTTAATCCTGTGTTGAGCTGCTCTTCCAATAGGTGTCTGCTTACATTACCACCAACTTAAATACCCATGTTTCAAAACTAACGGGTATAAAAGGGGTAATAGCTGCCAATAGAAGGACGCGGAATGAGTCAACCAAGGACAGACAATTATACTGTCAGAAGTAAAGAGAAAGGGCAAAAAACACTGCTTGGGATTGTCAGGTGTGTCTCCAGTCGTCGTCGCGACATTATTAACACGTGACTGCAAATTTTTAATTGCCTACATTAATTGGGCCAACAGCAGTTGCTCTTGCTGTCAGTGTTACTGCCGATGTTGTTGTTGTTTTAGCTGTGTCCAGGGCTTGGCTTAGTCATTAAAATAAGAATGATAATGGCAATAACAATAAAATTATCCAGACTGAAATAAGCCCATAAAAGGTAAAACAAAGTTCAGTGAAAGTAGTGTAACAACAACAACAGCAACAACTTTAAATACCACAACACGAACAGCGACAAAAGTCACAGCAATAACAACAACAACAACAACAACAACAACAGCAGAATGTCAGCCAGCATCCGAAAAGTGCAAAGCGCTAAGGTAAAGTCATAAAAAGTTGAACATTGCGCATACGCCGCGTTGGCTTTATTCGCTTTTCTTCTCATTTTTTCCAGAATTTTATTTTAATTTTTTTTGGTGTTCTTTGGTTCATTATTATTTTTCATTTTCCATTTTCCATTTTTTTCGACGTTGTAGTTTTTAGTGGGTTTGTTGTTGCTCTGTTTTTCTTGCCGTTGTTCGTGTGGTCCATAATAAAGTTGTAAAATGCAACTATGTATTTATTGCCTGAAAATGTTTATCAAAGTGGCGTGAATATTTTTGCTTCATTTTGTTTTTTAAGGTTTTATTTTTATGGTAATTGTTATAAAGTTTCTTTCAAGTGGTTTTCCACAGTTAAAGTTTTTGATGGCTGCACATATTGATATTGAATATGATGAGCAGTTAAACAATTTCAACAACAAATAGTGGTTTAAATACATATACGTATGTTTAATAAAGATATTGAATTTAAATAACGTGAAAGTAAATCTTGTTTGAGGCGCCAGTAAAAAATAAATATAAACATTGGTTATATTTTATGAAAATAAAATATAATGATTTTGAAAGTTCGCTGTCCTAACGAATTAAACAATCGAATGAATAAAATATTAAGATAAATCACACATTTTTAAGACTATTTAAGTTTTCTTAAGAAATATTTTTTTAGACAATAAAATAATTTTGTTTTGATGTCTACCGACATCAGAGAATGATCAGAAGGACTTAATAATAATTTCATGGAAAACTAAACTTTTATGTAGAACTAAAACTTATTTCAAATTTTAAATAAATTTAGTTTTTATGAATTGTGCACAAAAGAAAAAAAACTAATGTAAATTATAAAGTAAAAATAATTGAAATAAATATAAATATTTATTTAAATTGAATATTTCAATTTCAATAGGTTAGCTTAGGTTTAGCCGGATGTCCTTGTGGCATAGCGCTTAGGCTAGTTATGGCCCTTAATCAACCGGTTAGGGAGAATTACTAAGGCCTGAAGTCTTGTAGGATCTGTGCGAGCTTCGCAAATGCTAGCAGCTGACTTGCGGGTATGTTAGAGGCATCACTCAGTGAGGGGAGTGTTGATTTTCCTAAGCACCTTAGCCTCGTGCGCTCTAAGGCATGACAGTGGCATAGAAGGTGCTCCAGCTCCAGTCTCTGTAGACTTCAGGTCCTTGCTTTTAAAAATAAATATTTAAATAAGTTAAACGTCGTTTGTTAAGTATTATTCAATTCACATATGGTTCACATACAAAATAAATAAAGAAATGTAACTTTAATATAATTTATTGTAAATTAATTTTAATTATTATACAATTAGTAACTATCAACCATCGGTATACTCCATAAATATATTAAAAATACGAATTAATAAATATTTTAATAAATCTGAACATTAATTACAACACGAAAGCCTACTGCAGAACAGTATTCAGTCCTTGGATGTAGAAACTGGCCATGCCATGACGTAGGGCACATAAAAGTGGCACTTAATAGAATAAAACCACATAAAACCTCAGACCACTTCGACCAGTTCAGGCAGTCATAAAACGAGGCAGTGTTAATGTGTATTGATAATGCGGCGCCTGCTAGACCCGTGATCAAATGCTCATTATAAATCACTAAAAAACGAAAATGCTTAATTACATAACATTAAACGCATGTTGAAGTTGTCAATGCTGTCGAACAAACATTTTCTACCACCTTATTTTTTATGGAGCAGTTAAAAAACTTGATGACTGGCCGGTGAACAGTGTGTGGATATGTCCAAAGTGTTTTGCCGGTCACTTGTGCATGTTGGCTATCGTCTGGGTCATTTGGTTAGTACTCAAAGACCCATAAAACCCATGTGCCAACGTTCACTGTAATTTTTCCACACTTTCCCGGAAGTGTCACGCGATTTTCCCCGACATATTCGCATGCTCGTTGCGCATTTTCTGACACGCCACACACACAAAGCATTCTGTTCTGTCATCCAATTAGGAAGCGAGAAAGTTTCGCTTTTACTTCATTTTCCCCAAGTTGTTAACAAATCGCACATAATTCTAATTTAAAAAGAAGAGATTGAGATAAGGTTTCTACTTAGTTTTAAGCGTAGAAAAGAAATCACTTTGGAGTGATTTCAAAATAAATGAAACTTATTAAATCATTATCCAAATATTTATAATGTCATGGACACGTGACCCTAATGGTTCGTGTTTTAAAAATGCTTCTCTTTTATTTTAAAAGCCTGAATTCTTGGAAGCAATATTTATTTATCGGTTGTGCTATATTTACAAACAACACCTCGAAGGAAAAGGTTGAAAATTGTTTCAGGACGGGAGTCGAGTAAATAAATGGGTAAAAAGAAAGCGAAAACGAATACGGAAAGAAGACAAACTTAAAGACAAAAGCATTGTGGCACATTGTCCTTTGGTGTGTCACAAGTTGTGTCAATAGCTTGGGATGGAAAATAGATGTAAGAGCCAAATAACTGGGACAGTTTCGGTTTTCTAGAGACACGGCATGTGTGTGCCTGTGTCAGCACAACATTAAGGCCAACAACAATAACAAATATGTTGTCCCATCGAAATTGAAGTGATGAACAGTGTGCCCTCGTAGAAGAATCCCGCAACATTGACGACCATTGTTAACAGCCGTCGAATATTGTACATGACAGGCTGTGGCAGAAACTCTGAATTGATGTGACCCCTGACCCCCCCTGCGTGCCAAAAGAGTTTACGAACTATACGATATTTGTATTTGCCAGTTGAAACAATAAATCCACTTGAGGCAGACCCAAAAACGACTGCAAAAAATAACCGAGCGAAAATCGAAGATGGAGAAAAACCTTTGACAAAAACAAAAAAGACTTTGCCGCCAACCAAGTTAGGTCTATCACCAACAAGAGAGATCTAAAGGTGAAACCGAGACAGAGAAGAAACAACTGGGTTATCGGTGAAACGAGGTAACTAACGCATAGGTTTGCCCTCTGTAGACTCTTTCCTTTAAGCTAGACAAATGACGCCTTCGAATTCATTGCCTTTCTGTCCAGTTCATTGCTTTTTTGGGATCAAACATCTGAGTGCTTGTCCATTGAGTGTTTGTTAATTAATTAGCTGTGATTTTCTTTGAATTCTGTAAGCTATTATATTCGCTGCAAGGGTATATTGGGTTTGTGCAAAAGTATGTAACAGGTATAAGGAGGCGAGTCAGACCCCATAAAGTATATATACATTCTTGATCAGCATCAACAGCCGAGTCGATATAGCCATGACCGTCTGTCTGCCTGTCCGACCGTACGAACAAACAGATTTCAGAGATGGTAAGAGCTACAAGTTTGAGCTTGTTGTCAATCGATCACATATTTAGTCAGTCAATACAAGAATCTTTTTTTTTTTTCGATGCTACGCCCCATTCGCCCACAAAGAGCAAAAAACTAGATACACCACGGAAAAAATCGTTGTTTTCCGCGAATATCTCAGTAACTTGGCACCTAGGATCACCAATTCTGGTATTTAGGTTCCCAGCGACAGCTTAAATGCATTGACACTTAAAATTGTAGACTGCCACGCCCCTATTTCCCACAATACATACAAATAATTCTCAACTTTCGTTCCGTTTTTAGGCATTTGTTCATATAGTACAGCGCTGCGCGCAGACGCTGGCCGCGCCGAATACACACATACATGTATATTATATATTATACATTACTATACATTATTATATACTATATAATTTATTTCTTGTTTTATTTTAAGCAAGTGATAAGGGCTACAGTCGAGCGAGTGGACTGTAAAAGACCCCGTATTCATTCTAGTGCGCATTTCAGCATTCACATATGCAATTTTTGACCGATTTGCCTTTATAGTTATCCGATCTGGATCAGACTTGGTGACGATAGTTATGATGGTATCCATACTGTGTGAATTTGATCACGACAGCTGTATACATTTTCCAGTTAATATGTTATAAAAATACTTTCTTTAATGGGCTGTAGGGGGCGTGGCAAACATTTGAAATGAACCTGGTCTGCCTGACATATGTATAAGCGGACTTTCATTCAAAATTTAGTGGGTTCCGCTCTATTAGCCTCAGAGATCAAGGTCTCATACAAACACGTCGATTCGGCTGTTGAAGCTTATCACGCCACGCCTCAGTCTCTCTGCTACATATAAAAATAGAAAATTTTAAGCATATTGGTTAGAGGTGGTGGTGTGATGTAGGGATCATACCATACGGGTAGACGAAATCGATTATAATCGACTGTTGACGCTGATAAATCATATATTAATTTACTTTATGTAGTGCATGATTTTCATGTCTTATAAAAAATGTTTTATTTTAAAGCACATTTAAATACTTTCCGCTTAAAGAGCAATCATATACCAATAGTTGATTAAGTCTATTGCTATTCAATATCGATTCTTAACTAAAAAAAAATCATTTCAATGAAAGCTAATTTTTAATATAAATGTATATTTATATATGTACATTTTTATAACATACATCAATATTTATATACATTTATATTTATATACATTTATATTTATATACATTTATATACGTAGAGCTTAAATTGCCACCTTGACATTTTGAACTGATAAGCGCAAACAAACAAAAAATCATGAACAGATGACAATTCAAATTTCAAATCCGCTTTTCATTTTTAAGAAACTAAATGCGACTAGATCAGTCACAAATTTGTCTTTCAAGCGAACGGTTAACGTACTCGAAATCAAAACATAAAATGAAAATTTATAAAATATCTATATTAACAATATTGCTAACAGTGGTGCAAGTCAAGAGCTCGGTAATTGAAATCACAATTATTTTGTTTTTATAAATATTAAATATTTTTATAAATTTTATTTAATTTTATTGTTCAGTGTCTCTCTGGCTTAACCGAAATGGATTCAAAATGTGGAACTTATTGCTACCAAGTGGTAAAACCGCTGTTAAATTTCACCAAATCGGTTATATCCCAGGCAGAGTTACAGGATAAGATTAAGGAACAGGCAGCGATAATAGTTAACTTAAATTCTCAGCTGGCATCGCAAATCGAGCTAAGTGATTTGTGTAAAAGCAATAATCAAAATCAGCAGAAACTCATTTTTCAAATTGAGAATCAAACTAATAAGTTGCAGTCTGAAGTCAAAAACAAAGACAACCTAATATCAGATTTAAATTCGCAGCTTAGCTCCAAAAATAAAACAATTCTTGAGTTGCAATCCGCAGTGGAACATAAAGACAAACTTATAGATAGTTCAATGTTGCAGATTAAATTAAATGATAAAGAAATAGTAGATTTGAAATCTGAGTTAGTGACGAAAGACAAACTTTTAATTGATTTTAAATCGTTGGGAACTTTAAAGATAAAGAAATAGTCGATTTGAAATCTAAACTGTCAATAAATTCAGAAAAAATCGAAAAACTTGAGAAAGAACTCACAACTTTTGAGCAGAGATCAACTTGTTCTAGTGAAGGGACAGAACTTCAAACGATAGCCATTGATAAGAAGAAATTCACTGTAGCCTGTGACTCGAAACTGGCAGGATCTGGATGGATTGTGATCCAGCGTCGAATGGATGGCAGTGTGAATTTCAATCGAGGTTGGTCAGAGTACAAGGAAGGTTTCGGAAACTTAAGAGGAGAGTTCTTTATTGGACTTGAGAAACTGCATTTGCTAACACAATCAAAACCCCACGAATTGTATATTTCCCTAATGGATTTTCAAAACGAAACTCGATATGCCAGATACAGTGAATTTGCTATAGGGAGTGAGAAGGAGTTATATAAGTTGAAATTAATTGAAGGATATTCTGGAAATGCTGGCGATTCTATGGACGTTCATAAAAACATGAAATTTTCAACACGCGATAAAGATAATGATTTACACGATTGGAATTGCGCACAAACGTTAAGTTCAGGCTGGTGGTTTCACGGTTGTTATGATTGGTAAATAATTGAAAATGTGCATTTAATTGCACTTACACATGTATTTAATACTTGTTTTTAGTAATCTTAATGGAAAGTATAAATACAAGGACACTGATGAGATTGTCATCGGCATTTCGTGGAATATGTGGAAATGGATGCGTCCTTTAAAATTTACTCAAATGATGATACGACCAAAGTCTGGTTAGATTTGATTTATAAGCCTCGAACACATTTTGATTTAAGCGTTTTGAATCTGTCTGTTGACTGTTTATATTTCTATTAGTTCCAGCTCTGAAATGAAATATATAACAAAATTTAAATGAATCACAGAGATAAAGAAAGCTGGTGTTGTTTTATTTAAGCTGCAAATTCTAATCTGACAATGTCAAATTTTAGCGGTGTGTGAATGACCCCAAAATAGAGGCGGAAACACACACACACACACTCATGGATTCACACAAGTAGAGAACCACTTAACCCAATCTAAGGCGTCTTATCAATATACACGGCCTTGTGTGTATTTGTGTCTGCAAGTAAGAGCGGGAAGTTCCCTGTAGTCTCCATGGGCCAGATAACACCACAAAAAAGAAAGAAAGTGTACGGGGTCCTACCTGACAGGCAACAGAAGCAACAAAAAATGTATTTTCCAATCATGTTTTAGTAGTTATTCATTTCAGCATAGTTTTGCATGACACCTTTCATGAATTTGAATTATAAAGTTAATAGTACTAAGAGTTCCTTTAACAAATAGGGTATTTTGCAGATACCCTTCAGCAAGAATAAAACTAGAATATTTCAAGACTTGATCCCATTTAATGATATATATAAAATAACATGGACTAGGATTATATATGTAGTACTAAATGTAGAGTGCCTAGATTTCGTTCTGAAGATGCTAGAGGCATGCTCCACAGCCTCCACAGCATGGTCCACATCCGCCACAGGCTCCACAGCAGGATCCGCAGGGGCCACAGCATAAATAACACGGATAGCACAAGTTAATAGAGATGGACTAAAAAGTACAGTTATCGATTAAATTATAATCGATATATTCATATACATACACAGAAATTATTAAATTATTAATTATACGCCAATGTTTAATAAAAGTTGGGTTTAATTGGCTGACGTCTGCAGCTGTATTTAAATTATATATATATATATATATATATATATATATATATATATATATATATAATATTTTAACTTATACTTTTCTTTTCATTAAAGAAAGTAAATAAAATTATTTAAGTCTTAGTCCAGTTAGTTAAGATCCGTAATTTTCTTTCACAAATTAATAATATGCAGAATCTTAATATCAGCTATACATTTAATCGTTATTTATTTAATGTATATTTCATACATTATATTTTAATTTTTTTACACATAAAGTCCGATTTTTCATAAGCTTTATGTTGATAAAAATCCACCTACATTTCCATTATATTCCTACCTAGTATAAACAAGCTTAACAACGCTTCCTTTGCAACGTGTTCAATTGATATATCCTTGACCTCTCACTATTTACACATTTATTTAAAAGATTTAAGCTGTTTCTGAACAAAATCAAAACTCTTTTATGCCATTAAGTTTTAGCTAAAGAGCAGCTCATTATCGTCCAACTGAGATTTCGCTATTCATTGGTCTTTCAATTTTTTCTTGACTTATTCATTAACCACTAATTGCAATTGACACTAGAGCCAATTAATCAATAGTCTGGAATACTTTGGGTTTAAATAGATATGTATTGTGCACTTTTGATTAATTGGCCAATGGGCAATTGCAGTCAAAAGTGGACAAAGCTATCCACAACTCGAATCAATCTTCGTTCAAAGTACTTTCGACTTATCACGCTGCCTTTCTGATAGCAGAAGGAAAAGTTCCTTCTTTATTTTAGTTAAATTTATGCGATTATTTTTTGGTTCTCTGCAGTGTAACTGACATTGGCAGGCAATAGCTGTCGCCTGCAGTATTGTTGGCCCAATACTATTTCTTTCTTTATAGTTTTTTGCATATTGAAGTTGTGCTGACATTTCTCTCTTTAAGGTCAGGGCACAGCGCGGAGCAGCAATAACAACAACAACAGCAATGAAAGGTAACAGAGCTCGGCTCGAGTGTGCCTCCAACATATGCTGAATGTCTGAATGTCTGAATGTACGGTTGTCTGGTAGTCTGATTGTCTGGCTGCGGCACTTGAGACTGACATATAGAACATGTCTAGTTGCAAGTGCGTTTCAGCAGCCAAGTCGCCAGCAGCTGGTTAGCCCTGTACTGAAAGGGGTTAAAGGGAGTTATGAATGTGAAAGCAGGCATTAAAACCAAGTCAGTAAAGTAAGTTGTTGGTGTTGGCTTAAAAATAAAAAGGTTTGAAGTTTTAATTTTTTATTTCGCGACTACTTAAGTAGGCTATGCATCTGAAAGCCGCATAGCCACGGCTACAGGACTTTTCATGTGCGAGCAGCTCGTCTTACTTGCTAGCCTGTGGCTATAGACACACACAGACAGACAGACGTAATGTACATAATGTTGAAATGGCAGCTCCAACCATTTGGTGAAGGCCATGCTCATTGTCACAGCCAATTTGGCGAGTGATATTTGCCATTTAGTTCAATCAATTTACCACAATTTCCGCTAAAAAAAAGAAGAAAATTTCAAGCGAAACTCCCAAAACACCCAACAGCCAATACTGTCAACCCTATTGAAAGCTAATGGTACAGCTCAATAGCTCGACGTACCGACTTGGAGCCGCACGTAGGTCATTGATCAGATCTACGCGACAAACATAACAATGAGCTTGGCACAGACTTTTGGGCACGTAGCCGTGAGATTTGTAACTTGTTGAGAGCGTTTCATGGCGCATGCCAGATTTTATACCACACACAGACACACTCACACACACGCACACGCACACTCACACTCCTCTACACACACCTCAGCTGCTTTTATATTATTTTGTTCGCTTGGCTATTTGCAGGTTGATTATTTTTAAAGTCTGGCCAGAACGCAGTCTGCTAACAGCAACAGCGGCAGCAACCATGAGTTATGACTTAATGAGACAATACACACATACACTGCACAAAAGTAGGGTCGAAAAGCAAGCGCTTCAACTAAACTCAACGAATTCCTTGTAGTCACACATTTTAGATACTTGATCTTACAAATATTATAACTTTTATTTCAATTTCCTTATTTTTCAAAGGTAAATTGTACAGTTTTTAGCTAGTTTTTCTCTCAGTGCAGTCTCCTTTGCGCTGCTGCATCTTCTATTAAAATTCAAGTGTGTTGCAGCTTCGCAAATAAGTCGCTTTCTATATTTTCACTCTCGCTGCTGGTCGGGTTGCAAAAAAGCCGGAAATTACATAGTAAATTTTACCACAAAGTCCACGAAGGCACCCAAAATTTACCCATCTCCGCGCTCTCTGCTTCTCTCCCTTCCTCTCTTCCCCCTTTGTCCCTCTGTTGCCTGGCAATTTAATTAAAAACTAAAATTATGCTGTTGGCCGTTGAGGAATGGAGTTGGCATTTTAAAGACAAAGAGAAGCTCAAATATGCAACTGATATTAAAATTTTCATTTCGATTGAAACTAATAAATATTTGGTTGCTATTAAAAGTGAAATAATACTTGAAATTCTTTGTCCCCTCTGTCACAAAATGCAGCAAATTTGTGGCAAATGGTAAATATTTTAGGCAATCTGCAATTTGTTATATGTTATTGGAAACGGCATAGTTCTTCGTTTTTTTTTTTTTGTATCCCTCTCCAAACAGATTTGTGTGGAAATTATTCATAAAGTGTTCATGCAATAAACAAATCCCGACGGTCATAAATGTGGTTAAAAAAAAAAGGGGGGAAATTTCTCTGCAGTTGTTTGCTAGTGCTGCTGTTTGTGGCAAACAAGAAATGCAAACAATAAGTATATCAAAAACACAAAAACCGGAACAAACCTAACTGTAGCTGTTTCTGTATCTGTACGAGTATCTGCATCTCGGTAACCACAAATAAGCCCAAGACCCATCCAAATCAGCTGCATGCAAAACTACAAACTCCACATTCAACTCCAGCTCCGAGGTTTTTGCTCTTGTCTTGTGATTGTGTTTGTGGCAACGGTTTTCCATTTGTCAGGCCCCAAAAAGACAGTGGCAAATGGTCAGGCCAAAAATATGAAAATATGAAAATATACCAAAATGCGAAATACGGGCTCATGTGGGCGTTGAATTGAGTGGGCGTGTACGATGTACCCATTTGCCACCTGGGGAAATCAAGCAGTTTTCATCCAGGCCTCATTCTAGTTGTTGCCAACGAGTGTATGAGCTTTCCTCTGTCTTTTTTTTGGTGTCGTTCTCTGTTGTTGCCACTTTAACTGTAACTGTAAATGAAATGAAAACGACCGCAAACAAATAACAAAACATAACAACAACCTGCAAATTCTCAACTTCTCTCTCTCAACACAAAAACACAAAAACCACTCGAAGTCCTTGGAGTTGCTCACTTCATTATCAGTAGAAAACAAACATAGAAAAAAAAAAAACATTTTCATATAAACTAGAAAAAACTGGAAGACATTTCTCTGCACAATATTATTAGTTTAATTCCATGGCAATATTATATGTAAAATAAACAAGTAGAATTTAATTATGCACAACTAGCACTTGTGCAGTTTGCTTGCGTAATTAATACTGTGTTCCTGTTTGCTAAAATCAATTTCTGCCTTGTTTTTTTCCAAGACATACAAGACACACAAGCATCAGCAGGTGTGCTTTCAGCTAGTGGTCAATTTTACCTGATGACTTCAGTGGTTTGCCTTTGCTGTGGCAGCTCTCTTTCAGGCTCTCAAATCGAGTGACAGCAAAGCACCAAAGGGGAGAAAAACTTAACAAAGAGTTCATAAGACTAAAGACTAAATTCGTTTTACTAACAAATGAACAACATTTCAATTAAGTTACTAACAAAATCTGATGGAAACTTGAATTTAGACTCAGAAAAAAATTATAAAAAATTAATGAATAATTCTAAAGAAATGTATTTTATTTTAATTTATAAATATACTAGTTAAGACATTTAAATTGTAAATAGGATAATTGGTTTGATAGCTTCAAAATTATTTATTATTAATGGTTATATTTATTTCAATAAATATTTTGGATTAATTAAAAACTAAATGATCTAAATTGTTCACTGTACCCTTTTGAATTACTGATATGTATTTTAAAACATGTAAATTATATAATTTTATAGTTTTAATTTCAAAATTGTTAAACCAATAAAATGGTAATTAGGTTAATTGGTTTGATAGCTTAATAAATCTTTATTATTTATATAAATATATTTTGGATTAATTAAAAACTAAATGATCTAAACTGTTCACTGTACCATTTTATATGTATTTTAAAACATGTAAATTATATAATTCTATAGTTAATTTCAAAATTGTCAAACCAATAAATCTTTATTTATATAAATATATTTTTGATTAATTATAAACTTATTTACTTATTTTAAACATTTAAAGTTAAAATGTATTTCTACATGTTTTAAAATACCTGCGGTACGCTTTGCATGGCTGACTGGTGGCTCAAGTACCCGTCCACATACTCTTGACACTCAGTGTTGCTCGTAAATAAATGCGTTAATCTATTGAGGCCATAACGACAACGTTCGCAACGAGAGCTTGAGTTGGAATAGAAAGCAATATAGAAATAAAAGAGAGGAAAAAAAAAAAAAATAAACACTGGGTTGAGTTGTCGACAGCAAACAATCTGAGTTGGTGTAGGAAAATGCAGAAGAGGTTTACCACCTCAGCTCCTTGGTCCTTGCCTGTAACTTCCGCACTCGGCTCGAAGGCTGCTGGTTGTATTAAATAAACCAGAGTTCAGCTGCCAAAGCAACTAAGCTTGTCCCACAGGCGAAGTTGTGGGAGCGGTCACAGGGAGGGGCAGGGGAAACAGGCGTCAGTTCTAGCCGCAATTTATGTCGACTTCACTTCCGGTCTGCGGGAAATAACTCTTGTTGGACTGCCATTGGCCAGGAGTCATGATTGGTGAGTGTGGAGAAGAGGAGAGATGAGGGAGAGCAGGGTAAGCAGCCCTGTTGCCTTCAGTTGTGTGTGTAAGAATTTCTTGTCATCATTTTCCAGCCAGCTGCAAATTAACTTGCATAATTTAAGCAGCAGTCGGAAAATGTTGAGCTCAGTTCATTGCCGCATTTAAAACATGATGAAAGCACTCATTTTACCCTCTAGCCTTTTGGCCTTGGCTACTAAATTATTAGAGAGCACGTTCCCCATCAAATAATACAACGCTTGGCTTGGCTTGTACCAGAAACTCTGGCCACCCAAAAACTTCAGGTCAATCAATAACCACTGCCCAGGAGACGTAATTAGAAAACAATCAAAATTTACACACTAAAAGCCAGATTTTGTTAATTTATTAATAAACTTGCCCTTTGGATTGTGTGGGCAGAGCTTCACTCAGAGTTTAAGTGGATTATTTATTATTTATTATTTATATATAATTTAATAAAAGGATTTAAATTAAATAAATAATAAATTTAATTACCTGAGACCTTATCTATTTGTTTAAAACTCTGTAAGTCACGAAACTATTGGATTTGCCATTGAAAATCAATCGTGATCAACTTTTTAATTTCGACTGCCAATTGTGGCAAAAAGACATTGCGTCATTTGTGTCATTTTGGTGGCGCCACGCGGACCAGAACAAGACGCCAAAAAAGAAAATGAAAATAAAATAGATCAAGAATAAATGATGGAAAAAAAAAGAAAAGTCGAAATCTGCGACATGCATAAATTGTGAGAGAAGCGGTTTCTGGTTTTCGCTTGTTCGCAGTAAATCTGCGAATTGTTAAGCTAAATCCAATGGCCAACTCTGAAACTCAAAAAGCCAATGACTGCCACTTGGCAACATATCAAGGAATAAGGATGCGACGGCGGCTCGTTGCCGCCATGAAAATTTACGAGTGACAGAAATTGTCTCATGCAGCATGCAGTTTCCATTTGCCACATCCAGTTGCCAGTTGCCAGTTGCCCCGAATTTTACTCTTCCCCCACAGTTTCCACTTTTGGCGACTCCCGCTTAATGACAAGACAAATTATGAAATTTTTAAGATGCTTAATTTTTGTTGGATTTTGCCTCGATTTGGCAGACATTCAACTCAAAGCAAATTTATTGGGGATCAACGGGGATAAGGGCAGCAAAGTCAGTGGCTTACTGAATGTTTTGCTTGCTTTTCCTTTTAAGTATTTATGTTTGTGCCAATTTGGATTTTGTACTGTGATGCAATTAGACTATGGGTTAGGTCTTTGCAAATGCCAGGCAAATGGAACTGTTGGGTTTGTCAAAGAACTGGCATATTGAAAATTTGTAAAGTTGTATGAAATGAGTGTGGCTTAGTATGAGAACAATTGTCTCTAGAGTTGTAAGAAAATATTGGGAAAGAGCTGAATAAATCGGAAGGAAAGGAAGTACCCTAAGACCTTTTTAAGGAACATAATTTTATATGAGCTACAATGAATAAGAAACTTGAAAACTTTAACTTAATTCTTTCAATTCAATAAAAGTCAAGTATTAAATAAAATAAATAAAAGTTTGCTCTTCATTATAATGCTAATCAAAAAGATCCACTAATTGCTTGCTATGTACATATGTATATGTACAAATTTCTTATTTCAACTCTAAAATTGAATTTCCTTTCAAATTCTTCACTTTAATTGCGCCAAATGGACACTCCAATTGTGCACCCATTTGATGGCATCTGTCGACTGTCAACTTCATTGGTTCTCTGGAAATGTTTGAGCAACAAATCAAGCGGACTTTAACAAATTTGCATAATTTATTGACCAATCAAACAACAGACGGGAAGCAGCTACAAACGGCACTCAACTTCTTTCAACAGCCCGGCAATTTGTCTGTTCAGAGTCTCGTTTTAATAAGGAAATTAAAAAACCAACCAACAAAAAGAAAAAACTTATTAAGTGGAAGTTTCTGGTTAGACGGCGGCTGTTTTGCTTGTGACTTTTTTTGCAGAAAGTTAGCGTGAAACAATAAATCCAATAAACACACATTAGCCGCGACACATTTGACGCTTAACAGGGCTTAACGAGTGCGAATACGAATCCGAATACGGTTCCCCTTGGAGTCCACACCCCGCACTCACACCCCCTGCCAGACCGTGGACAACTTCCGTTGCTTGCCACACAATGCGTGCTGTTCGCTGTTGCCTTTGGCGCTGGGTTCGTCTTTTGCTTATTTACCGCATGCGGTGTGTTGAATGTTCTTACTTCTTTCCTTACCTACCACGACCCTACCATCCTCTTTCTCTTCCTCGCCCTGCCTTCTCTTTCTCAGTCTCTTGCCATAAGCCATTTAACTTAAAAGCTAATCCACTTATTGGTGCTACGTTGACAGTAGCTCAAAATAGTGCCAACACCTCAAGAGTAACTGAATCAACTGAAGAGCTGCAAATGCCGTTCAGCATCTTAAAGAGTTTTTAGCTGCAAACGTGGCGTATACGCAACGACTGTTCAAATGAATAAATTAAATTGCCTGCAAAAGTTCGAGTAGATTTTTGCATACGTTCGTTTGATTGAAATCACAGACACACAGTTTTCACCTGTCTAAAAAAAAACGACACAAATCATCCACGAATCCTTTGCAATCAGTAAGGGAGGAGTGCCAACATTTTAGTGGCTTTTGAAGTTCGTTGCGCACAGAGAAAGCACACAGTGGCAAAAAAACAGAAAAAAAAATATCTAAAGGATTGACATTTGCACTCATTTCTGTTCTGTTATTTTGTGTCCACACTTTTTACACTAGCTCTGATAAATGGGCTCTGTGTGTGTGTGTGTGTGTGTGTGGTGTGCTGTGGGTCGCGTGAACTCGAATTAATTACGCTAATTGACTTTGAAGCTAACAAACCAAAAACGCAACAAACACAAATAAAATCTGAAATGTAGTCAGAGTATGTCCACGAAATGTGTGGCGGGATTTATCCGCTCAAAAAACTGTGCGTATAAAGCTGGAAAATATTTGAAAACTTTGTTTCAACGCCGAAAATATAAATTTTAAAATTTTTATTATTTTTTAAGGCAAATTTATTAATTAAATGCTCGAAATGACATGCGATATTTCTATTCTGTATTTATTTTTTCCGATTCCATCGATTGCAATGACTGCTGGCATTGGCACTAATAACTATAATCATATTCAGATTCATTTTCATATTCACAAACACAAACACATTCATATTTTCATTTGCCATGACTGTCAGCTTAATTACATGGCAAAAGCCTGTGGGGAAATCAGCAGCGATATTTTCACACATGCCCAGGATGCAACACACATAATTTTTGGGTAGATGCGCACAGGAAAAGCTTTTAATAGACTTTTACATTGGCAAATGAAGTATACGCCAGGTGGCCAGTGAAGAAGAATCAGTTGCAAATGCAGAAACAGTTGAGCGGCCAGAGGAATTAACGTTAATGTTAATTGCATGATTGAATAGTCGTGAAAGGTTGTTGCGATACAGCCGGTTCTTGCTTTTAATTCACATTTCAACGCTGAGCCATTCTGGCATATATCCGAACAACTGCCAACCGATTCGCAATGCACAATTCGCACTCACACACACTCACACACGCACACACAGTTTGCTGTTGTCCTTGCCGGATTCTCGAATTAATTTTTGGGCACATTTCAGTGATGCATTCAAGTATCACAGCATCGAGAGCATCGAGCATCTCGACAGGTTGTGTGCATCAGGTAAGAACGTGCGCTTATTAAAACTGAGAGATTGGGGGCATTTAACGGACTTCAATTAACAAATATTTAAACATTTTTATGAACGCCAAGTGAGCGACTTAACTCAGAGCTTTAAGGACAGCCATCATTACAATTTGTATCTTTAAGATACATTTACTTGCTTGCTTCAAAATATCTATATCATTTATTACATTGCAAGTTAATCAATTTCCCATTTAAAATAAATAATTGTATTAAATATCAGAGTATATCCAAGACTTAAAGCTGCCACATTAAATCATTTATATCTCGACCGTTTTTCGTCGCATAACAGCATAAGTTGGCTTAAGTTCGTACTTGAGCATAAAGCTCACGTAACTGCCGCAAAACTTGAGACTTCAACAGTATGGAAAAACACCTGAAAATGTGAAAAGAAGACCGAATTACACGGTCAATTGGGAACTGATTGAGTCGTGACCAAATGTAGATCGATTACTGTCACAGCAGGTAGGAATTCAATAAGAAAATAACCAAAAAAATTGAATGAAGAAAACTAAAAAAAAAAAAAAACCCAAAAACTGTGAGCGTCTAACCATAAACTGAAAGCTGGCAACTGCAATTTGGCAACCGAGCGACGAGAGCTGCACATGTACTTGAGAAATTTGCCGTTGGGTTGCCACAAAGCATGCAATGCATTTGATGACTGTATGTGTAGGTGTGTGAGTGTGAGTGTATGTGTGTGCGACATAAATAAGTAATTAGCACATAGTGCAGGCGACATTACACATACGCCGCATATGCCTCATGCTCCATGTTTAATGGCTGCTTAAAGTGCAATTTAGTTTCAAGTCCTTTGTTCAGTCATAATGATGTGCCCAGGATAAAGAAGAAGCACACTGCTGCTGTTGAAGGCATAGTTCTTCAAAGAGTATCTACGCCTAAGCCACCCCCAAAGTTCAGACTCATTCACAAAACAGTCTTGTTTACACTGCATCATCACATAAAATGACAGGAGCAGCGACCTTCGTGAACCGACAAAAAAACACACACACAACAAATAAAAAAGAAAAGAAAAAAAAAGTTAAGGAAAAAGAGAAAGAGAAAAGCAGTCGATTATTTTTGCTTGTTTTGTTTTTTTTTTTTTTTTGTTTCGTCTCGTTACTTGCCATCACGTACGTGTTCTGAATGCTGAGAAGACACAGGAGTTTCTATATGCGTTGCCTGCTTTTAGGCGTAAAATAAGCTACTTAGTTCTGGAATGCGCCCCCAGAAAGAAAAAGCGAAGGGGAAACAACAACAGCAATGACTTGTCGCATGCCTGAAACAATATGTTAATAACAAACGAAATTATCAATTACCTGAATGCGACAGCCCCCAACATTTATGGCTAGTTGAGCAATGAAACAACAAAAATTACATGGAATAATGGCCGACTGCTTTTGGATTGGTTTAACCATTCTGCTGGGTAGATTACAACAACTTTCTTAAAGATAAACTTGTAAAAAACAAGACTTTGGGTTGCGTTTTCTTCCATTAAAACGTTTCTTAGTTTTTGTTTCGGTTTGGCTTTTTAAGTAGGTTCTCAATTAGTTTGTTAGTTTGTGACAAAGTTCATTGACTTGTTTCAGTTTTGCTGTTGGTTGTACAACCGCATTTTTATTATACACATCACTTAACCGCAACTTGTTCACTTTGAAATAAATACCACAAGCACATGAATTTCTCATTTGCTCACAGAAAGTTTTGCTTTCAAGCCATGTCAATTTAGGTCAAAATCCGAAACTACAACTTTGTCATTATGCAATTGTACAAGACACCGCTAATTGCCCCCTAAGCCATGAAGAATAAAACAATTAGATACAAAGCCATGTACATACAGATATTGTATTTTGGTTTGGGGAATTGCCTACTTGATTTTCCATAGACGATTTGCTTGTCATTTCTCTTGTTGCTATTAAACTGAATAAATATTTAATGCAATTTCGTTGATATTCCTATTTTTTTCATGTCGTTGCGTTGACAGTGTGAAATTTTAAACATTTAAGTTCTCTGAAATCAAATGAACAAACATGACTACATCTAGTTGAGGTATTTTCTTGAATGCCCCTAAGCCCAAGTGTATTTCTTGCTTTACTTTCACTTTAAAATACGAAAGATTTAAGAGAATAGATAAAAAACATTTTGAAAAGTATCAGTAATGGATCGCTAGATTTTTTAATTGCATTACTCAACACAGTGAAATACAGATTTAAATCTTCAGATATGATAACTTTACCCATTACTCGGAGAGAACAGGATGAAGAAGGCGTGGTACGTTTCATTAAGCATCAATATCCAAGTCGATATCCGGTCCGTCTGTCTGTATGAACAAAAGGATCTCAGAGACTATAAGAGCTTGTAAAAGAGGGTTCGTTTTTATGTCTGGGTAAAATAGGTAAAAATATAATGTTTTAGTATTAAAAACTTACTTGTTATCTAAGCTATCTGCATCATATTTACAAGTACATGTCTAGAGACATCTGTCAGCTATATCTTAACGATTTTTTCATATTTTTAACACTGATAACTTATCCGACCGGAGTGCTTAAAGGAACAATTTATTAATAAAATTGATTAACTTCTTAAACCAAAACTAACTGATGAACTTTGTGACTGTATCAACAGTTAAACAACTTTTCTGCCACTGAGCTGCGAAATATACGCTGCCTAGGCATGTGAAGTTTCATGTCTGTTTATAGGAGACACAGCCACAAGCGAATTTTGCATTTCAGTACAAGTGTCAACTGCATTTTAAAAGAAAATGTGTATAATTTTTCTGGAAATGCAACTGACAAGAAATACTTTTGAGCAGGTGGCTGTGAAAGGAATGATATGATGATATGAGGGCAACCAGGTGCTCAGGTGTTGAAAATCTGCTCATTTCAATTTAAAAAGTTTCCTTTCAAGTTTGTATTTAACAGTTTCGCTTTTGCTGACACAAACAAAAGTTTATCCGATTGACTTGGTGTTGAAAAAGTTAATTGAAATAAAACTTTTCCACCAAAAATTTATATTCAATTAAATATTCATTTTAATTATAAAATTATTATTTTAAAAGAATAAATATTTGGTTAAAAGCTTAAAATATCGGTTATTATTTATATTATTTATATTATATTTTATTTATATTTTTTTTTCATCGAAAATATTTGTTTTTCTTTTGTAATTAGCCTTCAAGGAAAACAATTCAGGTAATACAAATTTGTGTATGTTTTGCTATCGTATCAGCATCCAAATAAATTGAAGATTTCTTCTTCTATGCGTGCAATCAACTTTAATGAGTTGTAGGTGGAGATGACAACAAACTCGCTGATGGCCTTCAATAAAGCTTATAAATCAAAGCCTCAGCTCGTTTTCCCCATTTCACCAACCTCGCATTGATTGCTTCCTCTAGATACACGAGAAAAGTTGTCTGGATAATTTTAGCAGATTTGTTTGTAGGCGTCATGTGTGTTGCCAATATCCTCTAGGAACCTGTGTGGGTATGTGTGAGATGCTTCACCTTAAAGACTTGGCTTTCTGCATAAATTTCGTGTAGGAAAAAATGCCGCAAAAAAATCGTTATAAATTTGTAATACAATATTTTTAAAGAGTATTTATTATGCAGAATACCTTTAAGTAGTTTACTTGAATAAAATAACAGATATCTGTATAAAGCAATTTAAACACTTTAACACTCTTTTTAGGTTTAAATCCCATGTATATATCAAATCGAAAAGCTAAATCGTTTGTGCAAATATGACAACAATAATTCAAGTGACTTCCGTGCAAATCAGACGCACCAGACTTCTATGCTCTTTTCAATCCCCTCAGCGTTTCAGCGCGCCAACCTTCAACATGCTCCCATATGAAATATTTGTTCAGGCACGTGGTTTTGTGGCCCAGAAATTTCACTTTCCGCATTTGGCAGGACTCGCTCCAATAACATCATGAGCTGAGTTTTCAGCTCCTACGACTGCGTTGCATTCCTGGCATTCGCATTACTCCTGGGCAGACAAGGACAACAGCAGAAAAAGACAAACTAGTCAGCTCGGGGAGAGTATGCGCGATTAACAAATACCCTGTATTCAGCTCGGCTTTAACTAGCTATAAATTAAATTGCCCTCTTTGCACACACGGTCTGATCTAATAAGTTTAAATTGTGCTTCTTAGGTTTGCCAAGTCAGTATACCCTTCCCACAGGGTATTAAAACAAATGTTTAGAAAAAAACTAAAAGAGTTGCTGTGCGTTGCAGGGCGCAACGGGAGCCGGTTGAAGCAAGTGAATTTATTGCTTTCACCGCCAAAGTGAAACACAAAACGACGTCATTAAGTTATGTTGAGTTTGCGGTGGTTGTACAATCGGGATTTATAGGGACTACGGGGAGTCTAAACAAAACAAGAACACTGCTTTTTGCGTGTTTATATTCGAAATGGATTTAGTATGCTACTAATTTCAACAGTTACTTGGCTAAAATAATTAATTAAATGGTAAACGATATTTTACAATTAAAATTAATTAATCAGCATGCTAAAACGAGACTATATTATTTACTTACTTTAATTAGCAAATCAAATAATTCAAATAATCATATTACTAATGCCACAAGTTGTATAATTGAATAAAAACAAATAATTATGCTAAATAATTTTTTTAAAATTATATGTTAATATATTTCAATTAAACAAAATGTCATATAAACAAATTATAAACATTTCAAACAACTGACGGCAGACGCGAGTCAATAGAATTAGCATTAAAATCTAAATTTAATTGTATATACTTAGATACCCTACAGGCAGGCCAAGAGGGTAGCCTGTTTGGGGGTATAAATCGATATGATTTGCATACCATATTGATAGATAGCATCAGTTGAAAAGCAAATAAAATCGAATTGACAACTGCATCAGAGCAGAAATGAGATGAAAAATATTAAAATCCAATCGATAGAAAGTGGAGCAGGATAAGGTAATGGTAAAACAGGTACTCCAATTGCATTGCACTTTTTGAAACTATTAAAAATTCAATTGTTAAAAACTGACTGGCAAAAACCTGTGCATCTCGCAGTTTAGCATTTTCTCGCCACTTTTCTCTGCTGCTGGCCTCATTGTGTCAATGTGGAAAATTTGATGGGGTTAACTACGGTTTGGGGTTGGACAAGTTTTAATGCCATTGGGCTGTAAGAATGAATCTCCTCTCGTCTCCTCTTTTCGTCCCTCGTCTGCCTGTCTACCCGCCATTTGAAAAGTCAAATGTCGAGTGCAGTTCGCGTCCATTGGGTAAAGTTTTTCGGGCTGTGAAAAATTTAAAAACCAAATTGTTTGGCTGCTGTTTGGTCCCCTTGGCCGGCCACGGCAAACGATCTGTGGTCGCTATATCTGCCCGGGTTACATCACGCGTAACGTTGTGGAAATAATGAATGCTTACCGAAAATCATTCTACCTACGTTTCTTTTGTCTCATTTAATCGACCAAAATCTGTGACGTAACTCTGTGTCAGCCTGCACAATTTACTCTCTGTACTTGTCAGTTTATCACCCTGAGATTATGTCATAGTTTCAGCCCTTATTTAGTCCATAGTTTATAACAAATTTTCAGTCGAGTTTAAATGCATCCGTATCAGGGATTTCTCTGTTGCATCTGCAATTGAGCGTCGGTATAACAATTTCAGATAACAACGAGAATATAGACATTTATTGTCATGCATTTAACAACTGTCAAGCTGCACTGATTCTCCACAGCTTCCCACTGGCATTGGAGCCATGAAGCGCTACCGAGTACGCTATAGATAATAGATTAGCTATCTGTGTATGACTAGCAGCGAAAATACTGTTCAAGCGAAATATTTCCATATAAAACAGCAGTGAATTAGAGACAGTTTTCAGACGAAACCTTTTAAGACAATATTAGGTTGGACATTAATTTAATTTAAAGGTGTGGGAAATGATTCAAAGCTTTTGAATTGGTTATAAGAATATTTTCAAAAAGCATTAAGTCAAAAGAAAATCTTATTAAACGACGACAGAGTATACTAATTTTTATTAAAGTACCAACAATTAAAACTTTATTTAGTTTAGTTAGTTGTACTACAGGCAACCAAGTGCCCTATGCACTGCCCTTTAACCTAACCTAACCTCAGTTATTTCTAGTTAACACTTACGTACATTTTAAAGCTATGTCATTTCTTTATAATGCTCTGTTTTTCAATATTTTGACTTGCATAATTTGATTACATTTCAATTGCGGCGCCATTTAAAATATTTTGGCTTGGACGTCGTCTGTCCCTCGACAATTGCAGTAAAAACTAAAACTTTTAAGTGTTTCCGAAATGGCGCGCAAATTTTGTGAAACTGCAGTTTTGTCATTGAAATTTTTTATGTTCAAAGTTTTTTTTTTATTTTGGTCGTTGTCGCTTTGCTTGTTGGCTGTTTGTTGCCATATTTTTCCATCATGTTGCATAAGTTTATTAGTTTTATTTTCTGCTGTGAATTTGTTTCAACATTTTACACAATTGCAAATGCTTGTAGAGTTTCCACTTGCATCAAGGAGTGCGATATAAACTACTATAAAATTAATTGCAATTCCTTTAGGTTATTTTTGCTTTCAGTACTTACAATTGGTATTTAATTAATTTTGATAATATTTGTAAAATTTGCAAAGACAGTGAATGAAATTGTTAGATGAGTACTTTAAAAATCTGTTATTGTTGAGATAATAAGAAATACTTAAGATTCATTAAAAATTGTATCTTTTAGATTTCATACATAAATTTATAATTTTTATTAGCTATATTAATAATGCCCCAAATTTCTGTATTCGAAAATTGTATTTATAGTTCGACTCCGTTCTCTAAAAAAGAGTAGAGGGGTCTATTAAGTTTGTCAGAAGTGATATATCCCTAACAGACAGAAGGAGGCATGGCCGACCCCATAAAGTATATATATTCTTGATCAGCATCAACAGCCGAGTCGATAAAGCGATGTTCGTAGTCCGTCTGTCTTTCGGTTTCTCCATATGAACACCGGGATCTCTTAAACTACAAGAGCTAGAGCCACAAAATATGGAATGAAAGTCCGTCTACATGTGAGGTATCATATTATATCATATTATGCTTTAACTAGCTCACAATAAATTAACTTTTTAACAAATATTATGCCATATTATTAGACCAAGCTGCGCTTTTCCAAACAGTGGTCAAATTTTGTGTCTCCACAAATAGCACGAGGGCTTATGGCATTATGAAATTTATGATTAAACAAGTTGTCGCTATAACGACTTGTGGCCAAAGATAACGATACTGATACCGATACCGATACCGATACCCAGTTGTCAGCTGGGGATAAACTGTTAAATGGTTTCGCGCTTTTTCCATTCCGTTTTTTTTGGTGCTTGGCTTAAGAAGCCAAAATCGATTTCAGCTAGTGGCGGAGAGAATTTACGGAGCAGAGTTAGCCAAAGGGAGGGGAGGGAGCTGTAGCTGAACAATTTGTGTGCTCTACAACTTTCTAAGCCGAAAATTATGTGCAGTAAGCGACAACGAGGAAAACTTGGCGACTGTCTTCCAGTTTCAGTTGTTGTAAAGCTCTTGGATGGGAAATTGTTTGTCCGAAAATTGCATTTCTATGCAAATGCCAACCGAGCCGCAAACAGTCAATGACTTTGTCACGACTTTATAAGTAGTTTGCCTTCCAAAAGTAGCCAAAAAAAAATATAGATATACATTTGGCGGCAAACGCAATTTGGTGACAGACCAGAAGGGCAAGAAGAGCTGATACCCTAGACAAACTTGACGCGGCTGATGATCAACAGTTAGGCAAAGTTGCCACCGTTAAGTGTGTAGAGCAGGTTCTACTCGTAAAGCACAAAGCCAATCACCATTAGTGTAATCGCCTTTGGTATTATGTATTATCGAGTCGCTGTCGCTGTCGCTGTGGTTGTCGCCCTCGCCGTCGCCGTTGTAGTCACTGTCTCTAAGCCACTTGGTTCTAGCCCGCATAAATTAAACGGGTCAAAGAGCGAACGCCGCGGTAGGTTAACCTCATTCCCCTCATTTCTCTCATTTGCCTCAGTTTAGTTTTAGTTCCCATTCCCCTTTCCCCTCTAGGCCCCACTGGCCACTGCTAAGTGTTGTTGTGGCCACTTAAAAGGGCGTCAACTTCTGGTTCTCTGCGTTTTCGCTTACCAATTGTCTGTTGTTTATTGACCACGTTAATCTCATGTCCATTGATGGCTAAGCACTTGGTGGGGGCCAAATGTCTGTTCACAGCGATAATTTGTTGTATTTCTTCAAAATTTGTAAATAATTGCTTTGTGATTATAAATGCATTTCTTGGATACATTTAGTTTGTCATTTAGAGAATTACTCAATGATTACATAGACAAATTTGTATTTAATCTGTGAGAAAGAGAGTTTTGGTTGTCTTGAATAAATATTTTGATTTGTTTAATGATTATTTAAAACCAAACAAAATGTATGTTAATGCTAATAAATTCCAAACAAATAAATATATAGTAAGTAATTTTAAGTAGCTTATTTATATAGAGGGATATAGAGGGATTTTTCCTATTTTTTTTTAAATTTTGCTGGTGTACACAATTTGTGCTTTGAATTTTCGTGAAAATGTCGCGTGAGTGTCGCTGTTATCGAGACTCTGATTGTCTGTTTACCACAGGTTGGAGACAGAATCAGAGTACACTGCACAGGCAGCTTGAATGACATTTGTCAATTTGAAGCAAGGAACTGCCAGCGACAGACACATACAGGTAGCAGGTAGGTAAAGCAAGCTGACAGTTGTGCCACCTGCCACCTGCCACCTGACACTTTTATATTTGTGGTAATGAAGTTGCAATTGCAAATGGGTTAAAGTTTCAAATGTTCATTATTTACCAAGCGTGTAGTGGCTTTAATAAATTTAATTGAAAAAGGGACCCAGTCCCTCAGAGGTCGAAGTTCGAAGTCTTTTAGTAATAATTGTGTTGTTTGTGAACATCTTTGTGCTATTTGCCTTGAATCAACAGCATTTGAACCTTTTTCTCTATTGCCACAATGCCTTGGGGTAGTTTAGCTATTTTCTCGATTTAGTTTCCTTTGCTTTGCTTTTTATTATTGTTTTGTTTGTTACCAAAAAGTTAAATTTATTTAGTGCTTGGCTTTGTTTATCTATTTGCTTGATTGGCTTGCGTTTTTGATAAATGCTTTTGCATTCAGTTCATTCGATTTTATTGAAAAATTTGCCCACAGCAAATTTCCTAAAATATTTTAAACATTTTCTTTTATTTGATTGATATTCGGGTTAATTGAAAGGGGATATATATTAAATGTTTTGCACCAGATTAAATCGAATATAGTGTGTAGTTTTTGTTAAAAAAAAAGAAAATAATAAAAATGTTTTTTTCTATGAAATTAAAATCTTTTATTGCAGTAAAATCAATTTTTCAAGACAAAATAGTCTGTATTGACAGTGAACTACGTGACGTGTTCAAATAATCTGTTATTATTATTTTTGGCAGGTTGTGCTTCGTTTAATTGGCCAAAATGTACTTTGACCTTTGGTCATGGCGAAATTTGTTGAACTCTGCAGTTAAAGCTAGAAAAAAAGGGAAAGAAACAAGTTGAAAGAAGGACACAATTGTTGACTAAAAATTAGGCTCAAATTGTGTGTAATTTGTCGTGGCCTAAACGAAACACCCACACACCCACACACATGCACACATACATTCAAACACACATGTTGGCACTCGGTTGGCTCGTTTGCGGCTAAAGGGGTGCGGCAAGGGTTGGCTAATTGTTGCAACGCCCGCGGCAGCATTGCGGTCACTGTGTGTAGGTGTGTGTTTGCATGTGTGTGGGTGTGTGTGTGTGTGTGTGCACTTTCCTGATGCCAGCTGTCAACGAGTTTTTCCATTTTACTTGTTTTTTAACAGCTCGCTTTTTTTTCGTAATTGCTAGGATTTTTGCCTACTGACTTTTGCATGAATTTAACTGTCTACTGCTTGGCAGCAGCCACTGTACACTGTATTACAGTGCCGTGCAGTTCAGTGCTCCTTTTAACCGTACAGAGTGGAGACTAGCAACGAAGTCAGCGTATTATTTTTGTTGGCCCTTTGCATTTTGAATGTCCATGAAATGTTTTTTCGACTTGTTGGCAAGATGCCACGCCTCCCTCGCCCACTTGCCTGCCCCGCGCCGTCTTTGGTTTAGCCTTTAATCGACTTCTAATTACTTAAGCTACTGGCAAGCAGCATAATGGCATAAACGTGGCTTTCAATGTTGATGCAATTACAAAACCAGACGCAAATACTGAGCAACTGAACAAAAGCCAAATGTAAATTTAATGCTTGTTCTTACAACAAAATTTGGCTTTAAAAATGGATTTTAAATTCAAGAAGTTTAAGGAATTTAATGAAAATTTAGAGATGAATTCAATTTAATTAGAAATCGAAAAAAGAAATAAATATTTTATATGATAAGTGATTTTAAAACGGCCTAAAAGGAAATTGCTTATATTTAAATAAGCCTTTTTTAATTAATATAATGATGAATTTAGTTAAGAGAAGTTATAGAAACTTAAACCTGTCTTAGCAGGAGAGAGACACTACCATTTAAGCGTACAATGTTTGCCATTAACTGAAAATTAATAAACTTTTAAATACTTATTTGAACTTAAAGTCTTCCTAGTATATAAAATACTCTCATTATAGATAATGATAATGATTACAAATATCGTTTAAGTATGAAATAAAACTGTGAGCATATCACACACAGAATACAAACAAATAACAACAACAACAATTCAAAGAACTAGACCCGTTAGGAGTTGGAGTAAAAAAGTCTTTTCAGATTGGCAGACTGCCAGGCTTAGTCAATGACATTTTCTTACACCTGCCTGAACATGTCGCACTGAATTCAGAGTGACTGAGAGAATGAAAGAAGGAGACGGAGAATAAGCTAGAGAGAGATAGGCAGATAGATTGGGAGTTTAGCTGGCAAGGCCAACTAGTACATGAAAAGAAATGCCGCTACAGTCGCTAATAAACCGTAATAAACTGGCATCCTCTTGCTGTCTGCTACGTTTAGGCGTTTGTTTTCATATTTCCACCTTTAGCATTTCCCCAGCTTCCTCCCTGCCCCCTACCCCCTTTCCACGGCTTTTCATGTTGTTTCCCAAGGCATACGACAAACATTTAATCTACACACAGACACGCGCTTAAAGTTAACAGCAATAATTTCTGCCTCGAACACTCGCAGCACGAAGAACAAACTGCGGCCCCATATATATGTTTATATATATTATATATATATTATGGAATGAGTTGAGATACCTTTTGTAAAAATTATGCTTCTTGTTTGGCGTTCAAGCCAAGCCAAACGTATACAGAGCATGATTATGAGATCAGTTTGTATGACGTGCTGGCTGACGGGAGGAAGCCAAGCAGCGCCTCCAACTGTAAACAGTGTACCTGTAGACCCGCCTGTACAGTGTACACCTACCGGTGCCTCTAACTGTAGCTTTGTCTGTGTCCTGCACGCTGCTTTAATAAAAATAAATGTTACTTGTAATAATTTCTTGCACGTCTCTCGCAATTTCCACACCGTCTTTTTGTTTTATTTTCTTTCGTATTTAACGTCTGTTTTTCCCCCGTTTTCTTGCGCGGAGTGTTGAGTGGAGTGCGGCGTGAGGGGCGAGGGGTAGGAAGGTGGTCCACATCCTTGGAACTCCTTCTGGCTTGTCTGCCTGTTTGCTCCATTGTGTTCTGATGTCGAGTCAATGTTGTTGCCTTGTCCTTGTCCAATGTTGCCCCCTCGCCCACTGTTTCTTAGCAGGAATGCATAAAATATTAATAATTGCACGCGTGGTGGTAATGAAAATACAAACACACACAGATACACACACACACACACACATGTACACCTTCTCATACAATAACATAATGCATACATTTCGGGTTAATAATATGGACATAAAGGAACCACGAGATATTCCCCAGACCCCGAGACTAACCGACATTCTGACTTTCCCGCCATATAATCAGCTTCATGATGAGCTCCTTTTGAAAGTGACACGGTGCGAAGAGAGAGAGCTGGAGACCATCTGTCTTAGTTTATGATGATTGAAAGGCTATTGAGACAAGTCAAGTGGATGCGTTACATTTCACTTGAGTCCCAGAATCCTTGAGCGTATAGAAAAAGCAGCTAAATATTATGCACGAACTTTGCTTTGCCAAGAAACTCTTTTAGACCAAATGGGAATAGCCGTAATGCAATAATAGTAAGGGGAATCTGAGTACTCTTTTCATTTAAAATTAAATATTCAAAAATAGAAATAAATTCCTTTAAGAAAGATGCTATTGAACTCAATAAACAAATGTATTAAATAAGAGTAGAAATCTTAAACTCCCATTAAATGAATGCATTTATTTTAATTTAAATAAAATTATATTAAATTGAAAAAGAGAATTATTTTATAAACGGATAAACAATCTTTTTATTTGGAAGCAGACATTTTATAATTTAATTAAATAAAGGTGTCACAAATAAATAAAACATCCTAAAAAGAAATTGAACATACATATATCTACAACTCACTGAACTTATATACCATATATTATATAAATAAATATATTCTATTAAGTAGATATTTAAGCATATCTGAGTTTTATATATTGAGCACTTCAAAGGTTCAAAATGTTTTAAATAAAGCCGAACTTCTTTATAGCTACTTAATATAATACTTAATGACACAAATCTCAGCTAATTCAAAAAAAGGTTGAACCATAAGAAAGTCAGTATATGGAGTAATTATTCCTATTGAAACGATTGAACCTTAAGCCTTCTTTCGATTCGTAGAGACAGACAGAGGCAGAGTTTCACCAACAAACTGAGTTTTGTGGTTGATTCCTCAGTTTGGAATCTTCAGTTTCAGCCTTGAGCTTTGAGCCTTGCGCTTTCCGACGACAACACCTGTCAGCTCTCATTAAAAATGGCGAATGTGAGTTTGAGTACGGGACGGAAAGTGACGTCAATTATGAATTGTGCCGCAAGATGTGGCCTGTTGTCTGAACTTTTAATCATGGGATTCCTAAGAGTCGCTGCTGAAGCTGACACTTATTTGACGGATGCTAATCACATTTATAACCCGCGCGCTCGAGATTACAAGCACATCGGCAAGGTCACTGACATTTAATCGGTGTGTTTAAGTCGAAGCTAATTAGGGGTACCTCACTGTCACAATTTGCCGCTATATACACACACAGATATGTATATAACCCTTTTGCGACAATTCGACCTTGAACTCTCAGTGTCGCCAACGAGTCGACAACAATCCGAACAACAACTCCATAAAACTTTTAGTTTTTTTTTGCGCTCTTCTTTGCTTTTGTTTTGCTATTGTCAGTTTCACTTTTTGAGTTGGGAGAGAGCGTTTTCCTTGCCACTGTTTTTCACTTACAAATCAACAGAAAGTGCAACATTTTTGACTTTCCCCCAAATAATAAAGAGTTGCAGCTGCAAAAACTTTTGCGTTTAACTCGATGCTCTCAATGTTGTTGTTGCCCTTGTTTCCTTTGTTGTTTGCACTTTTTATTGCTCCCCAAAGGGGTATGAAAGGTAGTTTCACTAGCCCAGCACTTAAATTTAATTTAAAATCATTCAAATTTGCATACCCTGTAATTATTGATGATGGGAACCTTGAAAACCGCCTTTTTGTTAAAAATATAATTTATTTGAGGGAATATTTAAATTATATTATTCAACACTTTGCAAATATGAAGGAATTAAATTTTGTTAATAATATATACTAAGACTTATAAATAGTTTTATAAAAATAATAATTAAATAAGATTAGATTTATTCAGTGGATTATTGTAATATATACATATATTCTTATCAACGGTCAAGAGAAATATTCTTCCCAGTTTCAATTAATTACTAATATAAAATCATGCTAAGATATAGACTTTTATTAAATTTATTTAAAGCACTATTCTAACGAAATAATATAATAACAAACCTTTATATAAACTAATAAATTATATTTTATTTTATTTAAATACCATTGGATATTAATGGAAAAGCATGCTCGACTATATTCCTTGCAGGTCTCCCAGGGAGAATTGGAATATTTTACCATGTTGTTTATCACATATTCTAGTAAAGCTTTCATAAGCGACGTTAATGCTTTTGTCTTGACTAAGCTTTCATAAGCTCAGAAAATGTTTGTAGGTTTTCTTCTGACAAAAGGATATTTAAAATCCCAAGAAGTAAAGCTTAGTGAGCATTGAGTAGCTTCACTTAAAGCTTTCAAGCTCATTACCTGTGGTTGATGAACATGCTTAATAGTCGTTAAAAAAAAGAAGCGAAAGAAGTTATGTAAGTGAAAGTTTATGCATAGAAATCAGTACATGGGAAATAAGACAGACTGAAAGCTACCCTGTATATATATTAAATAATCATTTGACGAATGTAATTACTATAAAATAGAGTATATTTATCTTGTTTTATCTTATTTTGTGTATTCCATATGTATGAACATTGTAGTCAAATACTCTTTTAATTTATAAGAGAATGCTTTGCCTTTCGTTTACATACACTACATAAAAGTGTGTAATTTAATGCCACTTGCATGCCATCAATTAATTCATCAAGTGTGCATTTTACAGCTGCCCGTATATGAAGTGTGTGTTTGTATGTGGTTGTGTGTGTGTGTGGTTACTCCACAAGTGTATGTAAATTTATGCTCGATTTGTGTATGAAAGCAGAAATATTTAATTAATACATGCACAATTTTTCTGATTCTGTTTAACATAAATTTGCGAATTATAAATACTCTGTACTACAACTTTTTATAGAGTTACACACAACAAAAAACTCGCTTTAAGAAGGATACAAGTTATATATTGTTTTAAATAGTCTATAAATATAAAAATTACTATAAAAAGATTTTTTAACATTTATTTAATAAAGTGAAAAGAAAGTGATTAGGGATTTTGGGTTAAGCTAAGTAAATTTATGTGTTACCTTCGTCCTACCTACTAATTAATTTTAATATATTCAGTGTGCACTTTTCGTCCAAAATGTGTAAATAAGGTTGAATTATTATGCCATGAGTTCAGCGTGTTCCGTCATGCAAACACTTTAAGATTTCGCAAGTTTATTACGGTTATGCAGGTGAGTGATTGTGTAGTTAGTTTAATTTAAAATCACATTACATTAACTGACGGAACTTGAACACATTTAAAACGGCAGGAATGTGGGGCAGCTAACCTCAATCTGAACACGCACATACTCTGCCCTCGAGGTAGGAAATACAAATTTATTAAATGACTTTTACAATAAATAATAAAATGTGAAAAAAAATTATAACTAAGCTGGCAACAGAAACGAACAGCTCTTGACAGTTGAATCACGTGGAAAGTGTGCGGAAGTGAAAGCAGGGCACGTTCCCGAGTCCAGGCTGACAAGGGCGTTGAATGCATTTAAACTCCCATACCCATTTCAACACGCTCACACATACACACACACACACACACACACACACATTCAGGCACAACCAAGTTGGTTGTGGCATTGTGCATCGTCTGGTGCAGGCACTGCCATCGGCTGTCGGTTGTTGGTTTGTTGGGTTAATCTGCTTCAATTAAGTTCATTTATTTGAATTTAATTGCTTTCCGTGCGTCCCCAATCCCGGCCAGAAATCCGCTTGCAACTTACCACCGGTTAAATCACAGCCCACATCAAGTGTTATCACCCCTCCACAGCCTACACTTCATGCTATCAGTTTATGGTTATGATTATGCACGAGTGTCGGTCGTAAAGTGTTAGCTGTGGTTGTCAAAGTGGGACAGTTGGACTGTGTTCACTTCTCAGACGATTCGAACAAACGAGCATGAACGGTTTACTTTCACAGATAGATAATTTATTCAAATTAAAATAGATAAATATTCCATATAATGAATTAAATGCTTTCTCTTCAGGAGTCGTTGCCTAAAAGTATGCAGTAGAATTTGAAATTGATGCCAGCACTTATGTCTGAATAAATTGTGTTAAAAATCCGTTGACACTTTGCAACACACAAGCAAACGAACTCTTTAGTCTTAGTCACGGAAATAAATACGTTTTAAATGAGTGTGCCACTTAAAGCAGCCCCATTTTCCATTTTCCAACTCACAACTACTCGGTTATTCCACTTGCTTTTACCTGCAATCACAGTTTTGTGCCTCTGTGTGTGTGTGTGTGTGAGAAAGTTATCTTTCTGTGTGTATTTGTTTGCCGTGTTTAGTCGGTCGCTCTTTTTGTTGTTGGACTGTCTAACTGTCTGTCTCACTGCTCGTCTGTCTTTATGCTTTGTCTGACTGCCTACGTTGATGGTGGCAGCACACAAAAACAGTTTCACTATCATTTCCATGCAACAAAGTGTTTATGTAGAGTAAGCTAAGAGAAACAGAATAGAAGTTTCAGTAGCGTTTCCAAGTGTTCATTAGGTTCAATGGAGCAACTACAATGTCGGCCGTTCTATGCAAATGTAGCTCGTGGTGCGCATTAGGCGGGCTAGACTGTAGTCTATATACGGAGTTGTCTGCAACAACTTTGTAAAGGTTTTCATGCTTCCTGTTTTCGGTTTCATTGTAGTTTCTGGCTTTTGTCTTCAGTTGCTATCAACGATTACGCAGCGTATACGTGATATGAGTGCAAAGTGGGACATCATCAAGCTGACCTCCTAACAAACTATAGGTGTCATTCTAGCGAGTTGACACTGTACTATAGCGACTTTCACGCACAAATCTGCCATGTTTGCATTGTATCACAAAATGTTTCCTTTTCACATTTGCCAGCACTCCACTTCCGGTTTCCTTTGAACGCCGCACGTCATTAAGTTTAATGGGCTTTTAAGCCGTTTGTGGTTTTAAACCCCCTTCCCACACCTTTCCCTTCTCTCTTCTGCCGTGCAAACTATAAACTATTAGGCTTAATTGGGCTGGCTTTGTGTTTGTGTTTTCATAACAATCGCAATTGATAATTGAATTAGCGCAAATTAATTGAAACTACTTGAGTGAGTGGGGTTCTGCACTGGTGCTTAAAACAAGCTCATTTAAAGCTTAAATTAAATGTACTCAGTCGTGAAATGAAGTGATTTAAATTTACTTACTTTACTTACTTTAATTTAACTTAACTTTCTTCCAACAACTGTCACCTTTATATGCTCTGTTAAGTATTAATTAAATTTCGCTACCAAAGTTAATTATTTGACCAGACTGACATACAAAGCTGACTGTCATGAAATCACAGCGAATATTCCGATTCTAACACTGTTTAAAGTCAGCTGCTCAACATGCTCAAAAGGCATTTTAAACTTGGGGATTCATACAAAATGCATGACAACTTAAGCAGAGAAATACACACACAGCGGCAGATATTACATTTGCTACAGTAGTAGAGCAGCTAAAAGATACATGTATATATATTTTGGGAGTGCGTAGTACAGGATGCCATGTCAAGTGCAGTTTGGCAGGATAACTCGTCCTTACTGCTGTTGCATTTCACGTCGCAAAGTAGCTGGGTTCATTTTTGGCATTTGGCGTTCATTTAATTTGCAATTTACTCAAAGCTAGAAACTCTGCCACGCCCCCGCAACGCGTTACAAAAGCCCCTTTGTCATTGACTTGCTTTCATAATCCTTGAAAATGTTCGCATTGGCGTAGTTAAAGGCATTCACATAGGCACAAGTTTGTTTGAGTCCCTCTGTGTGTGCGTACGGGAGTGCGTGTGTGTGTGTGTGCGTGCCAGGCAACATTACACGCAAGTCAAATAAAATTTTGCACACACTCACACACACACATGAACTGGTAAAACATATACTCACACATGCACTCGTTGGCACTCACTCACAAAATGGCGGCGCATAAAAAGCGTCTTTAAAATGCGCTCAGGAAATTGTTGCATTTGACATTTATATGCCCACGCTTTGGGCCTGGTTACTTCTCTGTTAATCTGGCAACAGTTGAAAGAAAGCACTCAATAATTTTAAAGCGGTCGATAAATATTTAATAACTATTAATAAATATTTTGTGTTTGGTAATATTAATCAGCGGCCTTGGTTGGAAAACCGACTAAGAGAACGAATTTTGTGTGAAAATCATGAGGACAAAGTATTCGTTCGGCAAGGGGAGCTGTCCGCGAGTAGTGTTCTATTTTATTATTATATTATTTATATTATTACTTCTATTTTTCTACAAATTTGGTTTTGTATGTAGACTTATTGAGAAGTCGTGATTGTAAATTTCCATTTTATTTATTTCTATTGTAAGTTCATAAATATTATATTAAAGAAACTTTTGCTTCAGAGTATTTAAACTTCGTTTTAACAAATTTCATTTCCATTTCTTGTCACACTCTGTTGTTGTGCAAGCTTTGGCATGTGCCTTACTCTCTCTCTCTCTCTCTCTCTCACACGCTACCTTTCACACGGTATGAATGTGTATGTGTGGACGTGCGGTTTTTGTAGTTGACACACTAACACATACAAAAGCACACTTACCCACACACACACACACACACACGTCTGCAGCTGCGGCACGCAAACACATTTCATTTACGTTGAATTTTGTGCAGATTTGCTTGCTTCCCGTGCGCCCTTCTCCGTCCCTCTCCGCACTTCAAACTCCACGGCGGAAACACCCCTCGGGCTGCTTGTAAACTGTCAAGCTTCTCAAATACCTTGCCCCAATGTTGTCCAAAAAAAAAAACATATTTTCATTTTTGTTGGCCAACGTCGCGGCCTGTGTGCTTAAGCGTAAAATTTCGTTTAGTTTTTAACTCATAAAAAGAGCAGCAAAAAACGCATCATAAAATTTTGGCCAAAAAGAAACAAAAAGAAAACAAAAACAATATTTATCGACTGTGTGTGTTCGCACACACACACACATAAACGTATTTGCCAAAGTGTATTTCGATTAAACGTAAAAAAGTGGACTCAATATCAATAGCAGACTTACATGATTTATACCCTGTATTATACTAAAATCACGTTATCAGATTGTTAAAGAAACTGCACTGTTTTTTAGCGAAGTATTATTTGGCTGACTATTTAAATCAGGCATTTAAAGTATTAAATTGGCTGTGATATTTTCATATAATTGCTTACCAATTTCAAGTTTAATAAATAACTGTTTGGGAGTAGTTTATTTAAAGTTATTTTTGCAAATGAAATTCCCACCAAACACGCCCAAAAAAACAAGGAAATACATTTTGTAGTTATTTGATGGATTGTAAGTAGAAAAAAATCCATTTTACTTTTATACACAATATAGTGTTTGAGAGCTTGGGACTTTGCAATCCCTCGATGCCTCCCATATTTCTGCCATTTTGAAACCATTTTCTCTGCACACACACATACACACACCCACACACACACAAATACATTTGTTTGTTTGCTATTTTGTTGGCGTTTTTATAGGCACGCTTTTGTTTTTATACATTTTTTTCTTGTATCTATTTGTTGTAGTTGTTGTTGATGTTGCATCCGAGGCTTATTTGTCTGTGCTCAATTGATTGAGGTTTATTTGTGCCGTGTGTGTGCCAGTTTTTAAATTAAATTTGAGCGGATTTTAAAAGTCAGAAATACACACACTTTTATTTGACCAAAATACCATTTTTTTTATGCCTTTTACTTCGGTTTGTTTCTTCCTTTTGTATAAACAAAAGTTTTTTTTAGTTGGTCATTTATCAAACATTGATTTAATTTCCATGAGTTGCATTCCGCATTCAATTTAATTGAGAATTCAGTGGTTTCGTTTAGTCAAAGTGTTCAATTATTTATTGGCTTCGAGTGCTTTAAAAATGTTTGCTACTTTAATTTAACTTCTTTTGAACGGAAAATAAAAATAGTATTCAGTGTTAAGGCTTAATTGTTTAAAGCTAAATAAATAAATGTTCTTATAGAAAAATGTAAACAATATTTTGGTATCTTAATTAATTTTAGTGTTAAAATAAAATTATAAGTAAATTCGTGGCCTAAGTAAAACATAGAAATTGCCGTGGGTTAGCTATAAATTAAATTTTTGGTTGTAAATAGCTATAAATAAGACCGAAAAGCTTTTTTGTAGACTTCAAAAAGGTAAGAACACAAGATTTGCCAGCTTTATAATTTCGACCAATTTTGTGTATAACCCACATTATAAATGTTATATGTATAATTTAGTCAGCAGCATAAATGTATAACAGAAAAATGTTTACGGACAGCAATGATTTCTTATAACAGTTAGCATGCTTTACTTGTATAACAAATATAACAATTAATAACAATGTTATAAATTATAACTGCTAGACTCTTATACTGAGCACTTATACAAAAATGTATACAACAAATTTGTTATATAACACCTTTTAGCTTATACAAAAATGTATACAACAAATTTGTTATATAACACCTTTAAGCTTATACAAAAATGTATACAACAAATTTGTTATATAACACCTTTTAGCTTAGACATGTATTTTGGTCTGCTATAAATAAACATCATCTCTTGTAGCTTAGTTTCAAACCATTTCTTCACATTAGTATCAAAATTCTACAAAAGCAACCCCTGAGCGATATACTTTCCCCGTCAGGTTGAGTGAAACAGTTTGGCTTAAAAGGGGATGTTTGAGTGTTAAATAACTGAAACCACATCCCCTTATTTATTGTCTCAACTTGAATATATTAAATGTACATTAAAAACACATTTATTTCAATAATGAATTAATATGCTTTATACAAAAAAAAAAATCCCAACACGTAAAATCAAAAGAAATATTTATATATAATTATTTCTAACCTTATATTTGTACATAATCTCATTTTCTTATATATGTATGTGTCATTTTTTAATAAACAGTCCAATTTTTTTTTTTTGTGTAAGCCCAAGAAAAATATGCGGATCTCATTTCCTACATCAGCAAATAAATTTGATGAACGGCGAGCATGCGACACATGAATGTTAACGTGACGCCTGTACTCAAACACAATACAAGGGTCTAATAGGTTTGTTTCTATGTTAAATTCTTCCGATTGGGCTAATTAATTAAGTACGAAAGTACGAATTATTCAAACCTATTTGGTTTTTTGGTTCAAAGCTGTTATGAACATCTGGGAAGCCTCACAATACAAATTTCTAATTTGATAGCATAAGCTTGCTACAGAGTAAGTACAAGGTCTTTTTCAGTCGAGTGTCAACTTATGCTGTAATCTTAAACGCCTCTCTACAGACTGGGGAATTCTTCACTGCGAATTTGTGCTTGAACTGTCGAATTTCTGATCTCAGAATCAGTTTTAAATCAACCAAAGCGGAGAAACGTTTCGATCGGCGAATTTTAAGCTCTGAACTAAAACAAAAATGGGTGTTAGAGTTCTTAGAGCAGACCTTCTGATTTGGATTCTGAGAAATTGCTGGAATGTTTACGGACTCTTAATATTTCTATCGTTAATCATAATAATGTGCATTTGTGCATGCAATCCCGTGCAAGTTTGGCTATATTCACATAGTTTGCCGTGTGTTTGCGATAAGAAACATGACAGTAACAAGGAATACGATGCCTTTGTTTTGTACTGTCCCAATGAATCGAGCCTCGTCTGGGAATATGTAAGAGAATTGGAGAATGGAAAACGAAAATTTAAATTTCGCTACTGGCGACCTGAGGATACTACGAATATCACATTTAGTGCAATGAACGATTCAAAGGAAATCATTGTTCTATTGACTGATCAATACATCCAATCGGAATATTGTCTTCGTAACTTCCTGTTGGCCGTGAAAGCAACCAAATTGGATAAGAAGAAGGAATTGATAGTTATCAAATATCCCGGCTTAAGAAACATTGAGGACTACAACAAGAATTTAAACATCAAATTGTTTAATTGTACGTGCATACAACGTGAGGACAAAAACTTTTGGAATACACTGTTATATGCACTACCACATCGCACAAAGCATGATGACAACAAGTTGAACCGGATAACTGATGTATGAACCAAGTGTTGTCAAGAAATAGCTGTGGCAGTTTTTACTTAAAGTAAAATTATAATTATTTCATAATTAAATAAAGCAAATCAAGAATTTAAGCTTAATATTTAACAGAAATGTGTTAGATTTAATTCCTAAGCTCGCTTGCGAGCGTTATCAGTGCATATATATATTTTTTTCAGACCCCGCACTCAAAAGATCACAAGGTGTATTAGGTTTGACAGAAGTGAAATGTGGCTCACACCCCACAAACAATATAAATTCTTGATCAGCATTAACTGTCTTCGCCAAGTTTAATCCGGATCGGACAGCTAAAGCCCTTAGCTCACTTGGGACAAATCGTTCAAAAACTGCTTTAGAATTAGTACAGGGTCGTCTGCAGTTGACTCGCTTGACTGTAGCCATGCTTATTAGTGTAAAACTTAATTTCTAGGTAATCAAACTATGTGTCTATTTTTTAACACGAGCTTTACAAAAATGAGGGTTTCAATTGGTTTGTCATATAAAAATCCGTGGATAAAGTTCTATAAGAAAACAGGGCTAACTGGTATTCTGTTTGTTCTTACCAAGTAATTAAATACACAGTTTCCATTAGTTAGTCAATAAAAACCACAGACAATAAATAAATATTAAATCAAACTCAATGGCGGGAAAAAACTTTACACAAATTTACGTACTTGAAAAGATGAGCGACATTTGGCTAGTGAGCCGTCAAATTAATATAATTAAACTTAACCTCGAAAATTTCATAATAAATGCCAACATAAATTTGGCACTTTCAATGTAGTATATATAGTATATATCCTGTGCTGCATACCTCAAAGGACGTGCTCTATGATACCACTTTTTCATAGTCGTAAAACTTGCGGCTTGGCAGCACTTGGGATGAGTTTTTGGTTTAGGTTCGTTTATTTTTTTTTTGTTTCGTTGTCACCTCACCAGAGAGAACTTTATTAAAAATCACTTAAAAATAAGCAAAATAACTGGCGGAACAGCAACCGCGAGGATATTACTGACGATAATGACGATGGCCTGAAAAAGCAGCGTAGATGATGATGATGATGATTTTGTTACCGGCTTTCGATGGTGGCGGCGGCGTAAATTTAGCATAATTCAGGCAACAGCTGTTGCCACAAACGATAAAGACCATGAATGGGAATACGGGCAACAGCAGTTACAACAACAACTACAACAACAACTTTGGTCATAAGCCAAGCGTCAGGCATCCCCCTAATTTTTGCAAGTAGATATACAATTGGGTAGGTACTATAGCTATCGGAATGTTTATAAACACACAAAAATTCTGTAGGATGACTTCATTTTTCAAATTCCCAAACCCTTGCCAAAAAATAAAAAAAATACCAAAAATCTTATATGTTTTCATCCACTTTTTATTTCTGTCCCTAGGAGTTGCTAAATTTGTGTGCAAAAAAAAAAGGAAAGGGAAAAATAGAAGAAAGGAGCGTTGAAAAGTCAGAGCCAAGTCGTCGCTGGCAGGTGTTGCATTGAATTAATGGTGCAAATGGCATTTCTATTGCCTGCAAAATTGAGTTGCAATAAATATTTATGCACTAAAGTGAAAAATTGGCACAGCAAAAGACACAGAGCCGAGAGAGGCTCAAGACTCGACACACGAGACACTGGGAAAAAAGGGTTCTAAGCTCAGGAATGTGTGTATACATTTGAATATGCATATATACAAGTTTGAGTTATTGTGTGTATACGTGTGTGTGTCTAGGAAATCAAAGTTGGCTATGGGAAAATGGAAAATAAATATTGCCATTATGCTGCTTCGTTCTTTAACTGCTTGAGACAGAGTAGTAGTAGCCAGAAAATAAATTCGTAGAGTCTGAGTCTCAGAACGAGCACAGTATGCAGGCAGGTAGAGACCTCAGGCTGAGGTGTCTATTAATATTCATATATCGGGGCTAGTCGGTGCCAACAAATCAAATCCAGACGTTGTCTGGAAACACAAACAATGTTGAAAGGAAGGCGAAAAATCTTGTGACAGAAATCGAATGGAATATGCACTTTAGAGACCCACAAAGGTACTTGAACATGGGTGGTATAAAAATATATTTACTTAGCGAAAATATTTTTTCTGGTAGATAAATTTATTTCAAATTATACCAAGCACAATTATTGTTATTAATTTAATCTTAATTTAATCAAATTAATTTTATTTTAAAATTAAATATTAATATTGTGTTTTTCTTAGTCCAGCTGATATAGTCACTCTACCCGTGAGTAGAGTATTCAATCAAACCCAGTTCATTGTTTACGCTCGACCAAAGCTGTTGCCGTTAGTTTGCCTGGACGTGTCGGGTGGATCGGTAGTTCAAGTTTTTAGACCAATGTAGAGTGTGAGAGACAGAGCAAAAGAGTGAGATGGAAAGACGATGTTGGTCAGGTCGTTACCATTTTGTCTGCCATTACGCTGGAAAAATCTGTCAATTACAAGTAGGAAAAGCGCAAAAGCTTGTCTATCACACAGTTGTAGATACCGGCAAACAAACCGCCCAACAGACAAAGAGACGGACAAATAGTCCTTAGGTAGGCAGGAAACTTCTCCTAGAGTGGGAATTAAAAAAGGATTGACTTTGGATGAGTTGACCGTGTGGGAATTAAAATGCCATTTACAGTTATTTATAATGTACCACATTTAAAAAGTCTTTTAAAACCGCGTAATTAAAACATGAACAGGTGTCTATACGGTTATATTAAAGAAGGACGAAAAAGTATGCGTGGTCAAACCCATGAAATATATATATATTTAATATATATCCCTTATATATGTATATATAAGGGAATGAAGCATTAAGGGACTGTCCTTTAAAATTTACATCGGAAAGAGGCATACGATCGCTTAAAGCGAATAATCGATCCCCAATTAGTAAATAGTCTAGAAACCTTTTCTATATCTGTGATCTGAAAATATCCGATTATAAATAATTTTTAGATAAATTTATTCATTGTTTTATACCCCATAATATATAATTTTTTGCACACTCGCTTATAGCATTTATTGTCAAGCGTCTGTCAATCTATGAATCCTTTATTTAAATTGCAAACTACGATTTCAGTAACTTTTCAGATCCCCGAAGCTTAATCGACTTGAGCGTTTGAGATCATGAACGTGTTTGGAAATAAATGTTCTTGGTAACAGCGGGTATCAAATGGTTGTGAAACAAGCAATGAAAGTAAAATTCGTATAGGAAATGAAAAATCATAGAAAATAAGAAAAGACAAACGCAGCAGAGAAATTTTTCACGATTTACCCCCCGACCACACACACACACACACACACACACACACACTTGCAGATTTTTTGTATGAACAGTCGACGTTGGGGACGAAGCGAACGATTTGGACGACGGCAACGACTTGGAGAAGGAGGACAAGAAGTTGGCAGGCTGTTTTTTACTTCTTTTTTTTTGTGAAAGCCTGACAAACCTGTCACGTGATTGCTCAACTGAAGCTTTACTAGAGAACGAGCGGCAGTCAGAATAGAGTCGAACCAGACCAGAATAGACCAACTGGCCAAGCTGTTAGGCCGACGTCAGCTAGCAATAATGACACCCGGCGCTTTTCCCGCTTTTCCTTTGGTCCACGGAGAACTTGCTCGCAGGACAAAGTGTTGATTGTGTAGACAGAAGAGAGGAGTGCGGAGTGCGGAGTGGAGCCGAAGGGGAAGGGAGGTGGACAGTGAAGTGTGTACTGGACAGTACCTATGTCATAGTCATAGCCATGGCGACGATATTTTTCTAGTGGCTGAAGCTTTTTAATTGAATTTTCCGCTATTTACGACATTGCAGAAGATATAAAAGGAGCAACTATTCCACACTGTGGTAGGAGTTGCAGCTTTTATCCGAGTGGGTGGGTCTGTCCAGGGAGGGACTGCAGGGGGGGTGAAGCAGGCGAAAGAGTTGCAGATATACACGTAAAAGGGAAATTGTGTAAATTTATTCATAATACTTAAGCGCTTTTTCACGTTCCCGCAGGCTTTCTATTTTATTCCTTTGCTCTGTGTGTGTGTCCTTTGTGCAGGAGGAAACTGGTGAGAAAAGCTTTTCCACTTGTTTACTACCTTTTTGCCAGCTAAGACAAAAATATTTTCTGCATTAATACTTTAACCCATTGTTGCCTAATTACAATTCAACAAATTCATTCACCAGAGACTTGATAAGTTTTCTGATACAAATTTTTGGAGTGACGAGTTCTTTCGAAACAATGGACAAGTCTTTATGGTACTCAAAAATAAGCAACTAAATAAACTTTTTCATTCTTTTCTTTAAATTCAGCGTCTCAGCTTTGTAACCAGCAAATGTTTCCCACTTCAAATAATCTATCAAATAAGTTCATTAGTAAAATTCAATCGGAATTGACCTTTCGAAATTGATTTGTGACTGCATTTTCCTACTATTTTCCTTGGCTGTCACAAGTCATACAACTGTTCAACCACAAACTGAACTTTTTCTCTACGAAAAACAACTGAGTGTTTTAAAGTACATGACTAGAAATCACCCTTTTTATGACTTAAGCACCTTTACAAGTATCAAACAAACAATTTTTCATAATTTTTTAAGGGAATTTGAAAGTGCTCTGGACATTTTGTTTGCATTGCCCACTCTTTAATTTGAGTCCTCATGCCCTTTATGTAATTTACAAACATACAGTTCATGTAAATTAATATTTCTGTGGCTTGTGCAAACCATCGTATTTAATCGAATTTTACAGCATTTTGGTAAGTTTTCCCCAAGCTGAATTTCAGCAGTTCATAGAGTTTATTTGGTTATATTTTGCAATTTCCGCAGACTTTATTTTTATACTCCACACACACACACGCACACGCACACACACAAGCACACCCACACAAGCACTTAATAATAATCAAATGCACTCAATACGCATATATCTTAATCTTCGCATTCGACATTGCACACAGTGCCTAAAATACAATATTTGTTTTCCAATTTGTATTCAAGTGAGGAGTTTTTGGAGGGTTTATTTAACAAAATTGGGAAATAAAAGTACTCTCAACAAACTTTGTTTAAGCACTGATTATTACAATAAATATTTGATTTTATTTTAATTTACAAGTCAACTCAGATATCAGATAAAATGGTTTATATTTAGTAATAGTGAATAAAATTACTTTAATTATTTAAAATATTTCTAAAATTCTTTATTAAAATCATTAATTTTATTTAATTTATTTTAGTGCTTTTACTTAACTAATATTGCTGCACTACTCCATGTGCGTACTATGGAAATGGTATTCGTACAGGGATTTTTGTGGTCAGTTGCCTTCGGTATTGTTGTCGACTGTCATCACAATTGCTTGCACTTTGTTTATCAGTTTTTGGACCTGGTTTGCTCTTGTGACTCGGAGCAGAGCTACTGCTAGCCAGGCTCTAGATACAAAAGTACACGTAATTGGGCTAATGGATATTTCGGGACTAACACAATTTTGCTAATAAAGTTCGCAAACACACACAATCACACACAAGCACAGTGAAGCCTCGAAGTATGGCAAAAGCAAAGAAAATGGCTGCAGGAAGGTCTTGGTAAAAGGACCAGCGGCAGCACAAGTACTTGAACCGGTGCCAGTGCCAGTACTAGGACCAAAAACAGAAGCAGGACCTCAACCAGGCAGCAGCAACAACAACAACAACAACAGCAGCAGCAGGTTGTCTGCAGTTTTTGTTTTGTCTTCTGGTTCTACAACAACTTGGCAACAACATTTGCGTATAAGTGCGTCTCTATGTTTTTGTTGACAACTCCTTACTGGACACAAACTCAAACAAACAGAAGCACAAACACACACACACACACACATACACTTACACGTGCACCCACACACATACACATACACACATAAAATTACACTAAAACAGAGGCATTCACTGATTTACATTACATTGGACACTCATTTAGTTTATTCTGCCTACAGGCGCTTCCAAAAGTTTTCGTGCACTGCTCTTTTGAATAATTTTTGTAGGCAACACAAGAAAAAATATATTAGTTTGTTATAAATTTAAATTGAATTTAATCAAATAAGTAATTAAATATTTTTAGGTGGAAATGTGGTAGAAAACTCCTATCGATAGAAGTTTAAAGTAAAGATTTTTAAGATCGATTTGAGATCAGTTATATATTCCCTTTTCAATGGATAGTCAGGCAGCTAAACTGTAGTCATCCGACACGAGGTTTTTAGCAAATTTGATTGGCTGAAAATAGAAACTGTTTGGCCTTCGAAATCTTTTGTAGACCTAGCCACATATCTAATTGCAGCCAGAGTACTCTTGGTGCTCTGTACACGGCACTCAGTACTTGGTATCTCCAATAATCAACAGAGAGTAGTATGTGTGTGTGGGTGTGTTTGTAAAAGTGTTTCACAGATATGGCTGTGGAAGTAGATGGTGCGTGAGGATTCTACCCAAGTTTGTTTAGCAGCTGTCTATACAAGGATGTGAGGCTTGGATCTCTTTGGTATCGTGTATGGAAATTGCTAAAATTCGAATGCAGAACACAAACACACACACACAGGCGGAGAGACAGAGAGGGAGGTGGGGTAAAGGATGCATGTCCTGCACTTGGCTTGACTACTCACCACAAACAAAAAGCAGCCAAGCAGCTAAAGCCAGAGAGTTTTGCCCTGAGAGACGAGTTTCGTTACTCGTCCCCTTTTTGGCAGTAGTTAAACTCAATTATTATGCAAAGTCAACAATGTCTATTTGTGCCACCAAAAAGGTGCATTGCCTGACAAAGTCCCAGAGAGCCAGAGGAAGAGGTAGAGAATGAGAGAGGGAGACGGAGAGAGCTGAGCGGAGAACAGGTGTTGATATTCTCACAAGGGTGTCAGGTGGGGAATGTGGGGAGTCATAATGGCTTTTAGCAATCTCGTTCAAATACATTTAAATACATTTTGATTTGCAGTTAAAGCGAAAACTTCAAAACGTGCACAGACATCGCTACGTGGTGTTGTTAACCACTCTTCAAATCCCCTCTAACAACGCCCCTGCAGTCACAGCACTGGCCCCCCCCAAAATATCAACTGTTTTGCCTCCTTCTCCCATCTCCTACCAAGCCACGCAAATGACAAATAATTTTTGCAGTTTTATTGAAAATGTTTGACTTTAGTTGCCCAAAAACTTTGGTTCGCTCCGTTTGCTTTTGCTTTGTATATTGTTAAATCTCGTTGTAGACGGAAGCATACTTCTTGTCCAGCTGAGCATCCTTGTGTTTTTACACTGCCTTTGTAGAGCGAACTCAGGCTTCAATGAGTCGTGAGAAGCAGTCTTCGAAAATGCTCTAAAGATCAGCAGCTTTTATCACATTCAAAAATAGGACTCTTAGAACAATTTCTATCTTTCTTTGGTAATTTTTAAAAAATCCCTTTAAAGCACAACACTTAAGAGTGTTTTTCATTTTCCGACTTTTAAAATTTGTATTTTCGTAGCACAAAAGAAAATTTCGTTTCAATAAACATAAGAAAATGCTGAATAATTTATCCAAGTGGAAATGATATACAGCTAAAAAATGCAATGGGCCTTCAGGATTAAGAAAAATATGTAAAATCACAGCTTTCGAGTGATATATAAGATAGTAGTGACTTTTCTTTAGTTTCTTTTAAATGATTTGTTTTTAAATAAAATTTTTAAATTTAAGACAAAGATTCCCTGGTACTCACTGTTCACAGTTACAGTTAAAATGAGCAAAAAATAAGCATTTCAATTCAATTAAAAATGATGAGAACAAAAGTTTAGTTAGAGTATTTGCAGAGCGGATATTTGAAAACATATCTTAAATCTAACGCACTCGTTGTTGTTGTTGTTGTTATTTTGTTGCTGCTTGCGCACTTTTGCTAACAATAAGTTTTTAAGTAGTTTGACATTTGAACTTGCATCTGCTTTTTGGAGTGCAATAAAAATGCGCAGCTAGCCGGAAATGAGAGACGCAACAAAACAAATAACAAATAAGGCCCGTCTTTCGTTTGCCAGTTGCCAGTTGCCATTCCCAAGGAAACTGGTGAAAATTGTGTTACAGGATGGTTCAAGAAAATGGAATAAATGAAAGAATGGGAAAAAGTTTGTCAGCGAAAAATTGCGGCGCAGTTTATTGCAAAAGTTCATTACAGTGCAAATGTTGCAAGCTTGTTCATCTTGAGGTGGTAGAGAAGGAGAGACAGAGGAGAGAGAGAGAGATGAAAAACTAAGGAAATGAGGGATGCGAAATCGTCGGCAGTGGCCTTAAGTCGTCTTTGTCTTTTGCCATTTTTGCGCCACTTGTTTAATTATAAAGTGCGAAAAATGTTTGCATACTTTTCGGCTGACACTGATGAAGCGCAGGTGATGCAACAGAGTACACCCCCTCCCCCTCCCCCTCCCCCTCCACCAAAATATACCGCTAACTGCAATGAAGTTTTTTATTTACTCTACAGCTCAGTGGCAATGGAAGTGGCAAAGTTCGTAGTTTGTCTGCCAACTAATTTGCATTTTCTCATCAACGCAGCCGCCTGCATAACTAATATGATAAATGGGCGGTGGTGTGAGTGGGGGCGGGTCGAAGGGCTAAGGGCCAAGTTTTTCTCAAAATATTATAAATTGTATGCAGAGATTTTGTGCATACATGTGCATAGTTTCGTCATGGCAAACTTCAGGCATTTAGCGCACGTCAATCATACGACATGTGGTCCAGCCGCTGCTCATTTCCTGCTCCACTTGACCAACATAATTTATCATTAACCATTTGAAGCTAGGACTAAAATTTCAGCTTGATTAATGAAGTGTTTAGCTTAGAACTTTATTTTCATTTTCATTTATTCTATTTTTGGTATTTTAGATTTGTTTTTTAGACCCCGTACTCTAAAAAAGAGTAGAGGGGTGTATTAGGTTTGTCAGAAGCGAAATGTGCGTAACAGGCAGAAGGAGGCGTGGCCGACCCCATAAAGTATATATATTCTTGATCAGCATCAACAGCCGAGTCGATATAGCAATGTCCGTCTGTCCGTCTGTCTGTCCGTCCGTCCGTATGAACACTTGGATCTTTTAAACTACAAAAGCTAGAGCCACCAAATTTATAATGAAAGTCTGTTATTAATTCAGGCAAGTTAAGTTTATTTCAAATTTTTGCCACGCCCCTTACCGCCCCCGCAATGAGCATAAAACCAGATACACCTCGAAAAAAAATGTAGTTTTAGGCTAATAACTCAGTAACTTTGGCACTTAGGAACACCATTTCTGGTAAGCAGGTTGCTAGAGACAGCCTTAATGCAATGCTGTTCAAAATTTTGAGTTGTCACACCCCCTTTTCTCATATGAGCTAAAAAAAACTTTTAAACTTCAAACCAGGATTTAAGGCATTTAGTCATATAGTACAGTGTTTATATTATTAATTATTCGTGTAGAGGAATATCATATCAAACTATCCTCCAAGCGGCGTTAAAATCCGTCCATTAACAAAAAAGTTAGAAGGTTAGAAAAATTATGTAATTTAGCTGAAATTTCGCTGCCTGTGTGACGTCAGCGCTGATCGCAGACGCTGCGACGCAGCCGTGCCGACCAGTGCTAGGCACGCATACATACATATGTGCATACACATAATTTCAAACGAGTGTGTACTTGTATGTATAACATGTAAATGCGAATAAGCGGAACATTTTTGAAAGTGGTGCGAATGGTAGAGTTACGGCGCGATGTGAAATCGTTGCCTGAGGGTCGTAGGTTCGAATGCTGGCAATGAGAATTGCTAATTTAATTTTTTTTTAGACATCAATTAAAAATATACATATAAATTTTAATTTTTAAATTTCGCTATAAAATTTTAATTCAAATAAAATACAAATGCGCATTACTATGGGAGTACGGGGTCTTTTACAGTCGGCTCGATCGACTGTAGCCTTTCTTTCTTACTCCAGATAAGACGGCTCTCTAGGCCGTTGCCTGTTCTGCCAAATTTGTTATCAATGTAGCTAACCGCACCTATTGTAATTCTTTATATTTGTTAGACAGTTAAAGACTTAAAGCTTAATGCATAGAATTGGATCCCATCAGTAGATGTTTTCAGAACAACTTGACTTTTTTGTGGTGTTATCTGGCCCATGGGATGCCCACCGGATGCTGACACACACATATACACACAAGGCCGTGTATATTGATAAGACGCTGTAGATTGGGTTAAGTTGTTGTCTACTTGTGCCTATTCGTGTGAATACATGTGTATGTGTGTGTGTGTTTCCGCCTCTATTTTGGCGTCATTCACACACCGCTAAAATTTGACACTGTCAGATTAGAATTTGCAGCTTAAATAAAACAACAGCAGCTTTCTTTATCTCTGTGATTCATTTCAATTTTTTATATATTTCAATTCAGAGCTGGAACTAATAGAAATATAAACAGTCAACAGACAGATTCAAAACGCTTAAATCAAAATGTGTTCGAGGCTTATAAATCAAATCTAACCAGACTTTGGTCGTATCATCATTTGAGTAAATTTTAAAGGACGCATCCATTTCCAGGTATTCCACGAAATGCCCTCGACATCCTTATCAGTGTCCTCGTATATATACTTTCCATTAAGATTACTAAGAACAAGTATTAAAAACATGTGTAAGTGCAATTAAATTCACATTTTCAATTATTTACCAATCATAACAATATTTAAACCACCAGCCTGAACTATAATCTTGTGCGCAATTCCAACTGTCATCATCATCATTATCTTTATCGGGTGTTGTAAATTTCATGTTTTTATGATACTCCATAGAATCGCCAGCATTTCCAGAATATCCTTCAATTAATTTCAACTCATATGACTCCTCCTCACTCCCTATAGCAAATTCACTGTATCTGGCATATCGAGTTTCGTTTTTAAAATCCATTAGGGAAATATACAATTCGTGGGGTTTTGATTGTGTTAGCAAATGCAGTTTCTCAAGTCCAATAAAGAACTCTCCTTGTAAGTTTCCGAATCCTTCCTTGTACTCTGACCAAGTTCGATTGAAATTCACACTGCCATCCATTCGACGCTGGATCACAATCCATCCAGATCCTGCCAGTTTCGAGTCACATGCTACAGTGAATTTCTTCTTATCAATGGCTATCGTTTGAAGTTCTGTCCCTTCACTAGAACAAGTTGAACTCTGCTCAAAAGTTGTGAGTTCTTCCTCAAGTTTTTCGACTTTTTCTGAACACTGAACAATAAAATTAAAAAAAATTAGCTTAATATTTATAAAAACAAAATAATTGTGATTTCAATTACCGAGCTCTTGACTTGCACCACTGTTAACAATATTGTTAATATAGATATTTTATAAATTTTCATTTTATGTTTTGATTTCGAGTACGTTAACCGTTCGCTTGAAAGACAAATTTGTGACTGATCTAGTCGCATTTAGGTTCTTAAAAATGAAAAGCGGATTTGAAATTTGAAGAATTGTCATGTGTTCATGATTTTTTGTTTGTTTGCGCTTATCAGTTGAAAATGTCAAGGTGGCAATTTAAGCTCTACGTATATAAATATATATTATTAAAATATATATAAATATATAAAAAGAGTAGAGGGGTCTATTAGGTTTGTCAGAATCGAAATGTGCGTAACAGGCAAAAGGAGGCGTGGCCGAACCCATAAAGTATATATATTCTTGATCAGCATCGACAGCCGAGTCGATACAGCGATGTCCGTCTGTCCGTCTGTCTGTCTGTCTGTCTGTCTGTCTGTCTGTCTGTCTGTCTGTCTGTCTGTCTGTCTGTCTGTCTGTCTGTCTGTCTGTCTGTCTGTCTGTCCGTCTGTCTGTCCGTCCGTATGAACACCTGGATCTTTTAAACTACAAAAGCTAGAGCCACCAAATGTGGAATGAAAGTCCGTTATTACGTCAGGCAGATCAAGTTTATTTCAAATTGTTGCTTGCTGTTTATGTAATTTCGCCGACCAGTGCTAGGCACACATACATACATTTGTACATATACATAGTTTCAAACGAGTGTGTATTTGTATGTGCATATAATATGTGAATGCTGATAATCGGAAAGTTCTGGAAAGTGGCGCGTGGTGCAAATGGTAGATTTGCGACGCGTAGTGGAATCTTCGTCTGAGGTCGTAGGTTAGAATGCTGACAACGAGAATTGTCAATTTGATTTTTTTTAAATCTGAATTAAAAATGTACATATACAATTTAAATTTATAAATTTCATTTTAAAGTTTTAATTTAAAGTAATTATAAATGCGCATTACTATGGAAGTACGGGGTCTTTTACAGTCGGCCCGATTGACTGTAGCTTTTCTTACTTGTTTGGTTTTGTTTTATGGTCAATTTATGCAAATGATTGAATTTTGCAGCAAAGTCTTTTTTTTTTATTTTTAGCACAAAATGTCAGGCTGCTTCAAGGTGTTTCGAGTCTTCACGTGATTAATGACTGAGCAATTCTGGCGAATAGTCAATGCGCTCAGCCGTCAAATTGAAATGTGTTTCAAATAAATTAATTTTCCTTCTTTTGCTCCATTTTTTGTCACTGTAAACGGGAAAAGACGACAGAACTATAAATAACTATAAGGAAACTGTAGGTTTTTTAAAGGAATTGCAGCAATTACTTTCTTCAAAGTCTTTTTAAATCACAGTCATTTAATTGTTTGCCTTGAATTGTCTTCAAAAGCACAAATCACTCTTAATTATATAATATTTTGCTAATTGTTCTTAAATTAAGCTCGTTAGGGCTGTCATAAATTTAATTTGCTTATCTACTAATTGATTTCTTATTGGCCTAAAATATTTCTTTTATATGCCGTAATTACACCGTTTCATGCCAAAATCGTTTGTTGTTTGCCATATTATTTGACAAAGTAAATACTCGAAAAGTGACCCGAAAAGTTGTCGCTATTTGCCCACGACCCTTTGACCCATGACTCGAGAGAGTCGTAGGTTGGCCTTAACTTTTGGCCAAGTCTTTTAACGCTAATTAAAATCGCTGAGCCAACAAGTCATGCATATTAAATTAATTATTCTTAATGCTTAACTCAACTTTTATTCGATTACAATTTTATTTCATTTTACTTTTTTATACCCTTGCAGAGGGTATATTGTTTTTGTCACGAAGTTTGTAACGCATTGAAGGAGGCTTTTCCGACCATATAAAGTATATATATTCTTGATCAGCATCAACAGCCGAGTCGATATAGTCATGTCCGTCTGTCCGTCTGTCCGTCTGTTTCTATGCGAACTAGTCTCTCAGTTTTAAAGCTATCTTAATGAAACTTGGTACAGATGTGTATTCTCTTTGCACGCAGATCATTTGTAAAAATCGGACAGATCGGACTACTATATCATATAGCTCCCATAGGAACAATCGGTCGAAATGCATGAAATAAAAAGAAATGTATGAACATTTTCGGTGTCTATTGACCGATTTCAACCAAATTCATGCTATATGCATTTATAATCGTTCTTCGACTGTTGACCAAATTTCATCAAAATCAGACCACTATATCATATAGCTCCCATAGGAACAATCGGTTGAAAATGCTTAGTATGAACATTTTCGGTGTCTATTGACCGATTTCAACGAAATTCACACAGAATGTATTTCGCATTGTCCCCCATCTGTTGACCAAATCGGACCACTATATCATATAGCTTCCATAGGAACAATCGGTTGAAAATGCTTAGTATGAACATTTTCGGTGTCTATTGACCGATTTCAACGAAATTCACACAGAATGTATTTCTCATTGTCCCCCATCTGTTGACCAAATTTCAAATTGGACTACTATATCATATAACTAGCATAGAAATAATTGGTTAAAAAAACCAAATTAATGCAATATTCATGACTGCAAGGGTATTTAATCTTCGGCGTGCCGAAGATAACCGTTTTTTCTTGTTTTTTTTTGGACTCGTTGTTGTGTAATTTTGTTCGCCATTTGCTTGATTGGTTGCCAAATTCTAGCTGGCTAAGAACCACCCGTGTCTTTGGGCCGTGCTCAGGTGGCAGGCAATCAAAATGTTAGGGCCAACAATCACTTTAGGCCATTTTGGCCGTAACAAGTGTAACAATGAAGTGTGGCAAACGTTCGTGAGAGCAAAAGTGCTCTCTACACAGATCCCAAACATTCGCATAAGTAGCACTCCCGGCGATAACAAATGGATGGCATACCCTCTACAACCTGTACCGTTACTTCCCCTCCCCCGTTAGCTTCTTCCTTTTCCCATAGAAAATCCTGAACTCAGGCTCAACATTCACACGCTGTTTATATTTGCATACATTTAACCTGAGGCTAGGCTCAGCATCGACTCAGCTCAACTTGGCTAAGAATCTTCGCTGTAGAATGTTGTTGCTGTTGCCAGCTTTGTTTTTACAAGTTGTTGTCTTATGTACAATGTACATTTTGTTGTTATTATTTTCTTTTGCTGCCCGTTAATAGCACAGCTTAGGGTATGCTAGATTTGTCGTCGAGAAGATATCTAAAAGTATGCATCAATCTAAAAAATAAGCAAAAGTATGCCCAATATCTAGATAGAAATCTAAAAATATATATATTAAATAAATATAAATATATTAAATAACGGGTATCTCAGATAGGTACTTGCCTTTCCATACCTATTTTTTGGCTTTGCTGCTTTATATTCTGCTTGAATATTTGTTCATTTTGTGGTTAATTAAAATTGCACAAGTGAATGCCAAGTTGTATGTGGCAGAGATACATTTTGAGGCATAAAGCTAACAAAATTTTGCCACCGGCTATTTGCCACTCTACATATATACATACACGTGCATGTATTAGTAATAACACTCGCCTACAACTCGACTAAACTCATTCGGCCATGGATTTAAAGTCAACAATTGAACAGCTCTAAAAAAACAGTAGTAAACAGAACCAAAAAAATTATTTAAAAAATTTAAAACTTTTCTTAAATACAAATTTAAACAACGAAAAAATGTCGGAAAATTCGCTCGTAACTCCCGAGGAAAGCGTCGAGTGGTTTCCCATTTTAAGCACTTATGTTGATTCCGAGTTGATATCCTTAAAACGCAAGGCCGCCAAAGAAATATCAGATTTTTGTTGCAAGCTTTCATCCAAAATGAATTCATACCTGCCATTATTATTGCGTCTATTGAAATGTGAAGACAGTCAGATATTGTGCTATACTTGCACTGCTATTGGGCATTTGATAGATGGAAGTGAAGAGCAAGTACAGGTAGTAATTGATTCTACAGTCTGTCCTCGTCTAGTTGAACTATTGATGAACTCGGACAATTCCGTCAAATTGAAAGCACTTTATGCTTTAAGCAATATAACCACCGGTAGTAATGAGCAAAATCAAATTATATTGAATCTAAAACCACTGCCGGGTCTTGAGAAATTAATATACTCTACAGACTTGGAGATCAAGAGAGATGCTATTCAAACATTGGCGAATTTCTTAGCGGGAAATGAGAACCAAATTCAGGAAATAATCAGTGCCAATATTTTACCAAAACTAATGCATATTCACGAAACATCAGATTATGAAACACGTCTAGAGATTGCCCGGGCTATAAATAATATGGTAATCAATGCCAGTTCAACTCAGATACATTATATGGTATTGCTTGACTGTCTACCGATTTTATGCGAATTTCTAAGCTACGAAAATCCGGAAATTAACAAGAAATCGTTAAAGTCACTCGAAATCATTCTTAAAACTGGCAAAAAGTTTAAGGTTCATCCCAATCCATATGCACTTATTATCGATGACTGTGGTGGTCGATATAAAATTATATATCTGCAGTCGCATCAAGAGAAGTGGTTTTATACCGCTTGTTTTCGCATAATTCAGAAGTACTTTAACTACGAGCATGGGGACATGGAGTAAATTAGATTTGGATTGAAGTCTAGTATAATACAATGTATTTTTATTCGAATTTTAGATGTTATTAGTTATATATTTAATTATGTAAAATTTGTTAAAGGTTTGTTACTTAAAAGATAATTAAAGTTTGGTTAAAAGTCGTATCTAAGCACTTGAATATATTATAAAACAATATTAAAATGTTATTTTATTTATTTCAACACTATATTCATTGAAGAACACCAAATTGTAAGTCATTTAAGAACAGTTTAAATTTCAACATCAAGTTCAGAGCTTGCAGAGCTTAAAATTACATAAATGTATTATATTTTAATGTAACTTTACCCACTCTTTCTCCACTTAGGGAGAAAGTGTTGATTGTAATCTGTGACATTTATCATAAAGCCAGAGACCCTGCGGTTTTCTCACATCTCGTTTAATAACTCGCGTTGCTCTTTTTGTTTTTCCATCTATCAAGTTGCCGACAGTCTGTGGGAAAGGAAAATATTTACACAATCAATTGAATTTTATTGTGAAATTTATTTTATGAATTATTAATGACTTAAGGCAATATACACTCTACCTTTTCTATCTTTCCCTTTTTTAAATCAATGGATTCACGCAAATCTATATTTATTGCATACACACATTTTTTATTCTACTCAAAAAGACCATAGAAATTTTAGGAATTCGTAGAATTTGTGACGGGGTGACGTATGTAGGTTATCATTAGTAAAACGTGCCGAATATTAAGATTATACTTAAATCTGGCAGTGAGCTAATTTGTTAAACGAGTGAGTTGAACTCATTCGCGTTTAGTAATTAATTTTTTGAAACACATGTACGTTACAATTTAGAACTAATTGAGCTTGACCTCTTCCGGCTGATAATTCCCTATATATACAAGTTGTTTCTAGGCAGCTGGTCTTATTTAACGCTATAGTTCTAAGTAGAATAACCCAGAAAATTGGCCTGAGTTATAATGTATCCGGTGGAGTGTATAACGACAGCTAATCAGATTATCGTTAAGAATTTAAGATCCTTGGTTTTGTTTATTTGTGATGACGTTCGATTGCTGCGAATTCTGTGGAAATGGCTGATTTTAAAATACGAAGACTCTGATGTTAAAAATAAATGATAAGAAACAAAAAAGTGCAATTTTTGTGTCAATTTATTCACTCAGTTATTAACTGCTCAAAGAGCAGAAATAATCTACTCTTAACATAATTAGTGCATTCACTCTGCTTTTAACTCACTGCTTGAATTGTGCCTTAGTTTCAAAGAACTCAGAGATTTTACGAGTAACTCTCTTTGAATGTGAATTCAACTCAAAGGCTCTCTTTAGTTCAACTGGTTAATCACTCAGCTGACACTCACTTCATGTTTTACTCACTCAAAGGGCGCTCTTAAGAGCTATCCTTAGTTAACGCTCAGGCGCTGCATTGCACACACTCACTCAAACTGTCTCTCTCGTTCGTTGCCAATTCATATTCACCACTTAAGAGAGTTGCCATACTCGCACTCCCGCCTCTCATTTCGACTCAAAGCTCACTCTACGAGCGAAAGCTTTTCGGCTCCACTCGAGTATTAGAACAAACACGAAGATGAATTACGAATGAAAACCGAAGTCTAAGCTAAAAGCGCTTCGTTCGGAACTGAATTTTTTGGAACATTTAGTACATAACTTTCACACATGCCAAGGTGTGTGTACTTGTGACTATGAGTGTATGTGTGTGCGTGGCACGTGAAATTTTATTTATTTATCGAGTGTTTTTGGGTTTCAGTCTTTTTGCTCTTGCTGTAAATTTTGGTGTTGTTGCTGTTGTTGTTTGTTGCAAAGCTTGCAGTTTTCGATGTTGTTGCTGTTGTTGTTGTTGTTGTTGTTCCAGTTCTCGTTGTTGCTGGGTTAAAATGAAGTTTGGTTTACTTTTTTGTTTGCAGGTTTTACTTTTTATTACTGCACATGCACTTGCATTTGATAGATTGAATTTTGTTGAAATTGAAAGATAAGACCGCCTCAGTTTCATTCACTGTATTTTACTATTCGGTTCATTTTTTGTTGGTTCTGCTTCTTCTTTAACAAAAATAAAATATATCCGCTTATGCCTCTATCTATGCGTCTACGTATCTTTGTGTCTTTGTATCTTTGCGCGCAGCTTAAGACCTTATGGTCTGTTCTAGTCGGATGTGCTGCTCAGACATGTTAATTTCGACTTAATGCTGTTTAAGTAAAGCCTCAATATTTGCGCCTAATACGCATACATGTGTAATGAATGTAGGCGCTTAGTCCCACACACACACAAACGCATAGAGGAAGAGAGAGAGAGAGGGTGAGAGAGTGTTGGAGGCACATACATGGCAATATGAGTGACTTACATGTGTAAGTCGGTAACACGACGAAAACAGATGCTATCTTGCATACATTTAGGCGCAGAAGGACCAGGAATTGGATCTGGGAACTGAGAGCTGGGAGCTGCAAACTGGTAACTGTCCCTGAATTTGGGGACTAGAATTAGGGGAATTGTGGGGATTGGGAGTGGCACTCCAGAGGCGTCAGTCACGTGCGGAGGGAGTGGACGGTACGACTGTGTAGCGATAAGCAAACATTGTCCATCAAAAACACACCTACATAACTGCATACGCACACACACGCACACGCACACAAACACACATACTCTCGGACACACACAGATACAAGCTGTGCGTGTATTGGTGCATTGTATTGAGCATGACATATTTGTCGATTTGCAAATTTATGTCAACTCCGGCTCCCCTTTCGTCCTTCGCCCATCCTTCCGCCCACGCACTGGTTACCCCTGGGCATTCTGTCCAGCATTGGACCACAGCAAGAGCAAGAGTTCTAACGTTCGAGCCAAAAGTGTCAACCGAGCTCAAATTGATCTTTAAAATCAAATTAAACAAAATTATATATGCAGCCTATAACTCTGTGAAGAGTACGAGCATTATGCACGACTAGCAGGTACCCTAATTTTAGGCGCATAACGTGGCTTACACTAGAGTAAAGGTGTTTAAATATAGGTTTTAACTGTAGGTAAGCAAACTGAGTTAGAAAGTCTTTATAACATTTTAGGTAACACTTTATAATGAAATTAAAATATGTGTTTAATAAAATATATTTGTTTACAAACACACACATAAGTAATTAATTATCTTAAAATGATAATAAAAAAAAAAAATATTTTTTGCCGAGAAAATTGTTGAACTTCGGTTAGAAATATAAATAATCTAGCATATAAAGAAGTTACTGGAACAATCCTAATTTGCCAAATTTATTAATTTTAGTGTAAATTAACAATTATGTAATTCCCAACAAATGCAACTCAGCAACAGTTTTAAAATTAATTTAATTTATTATATAGAACTACCTCCAAACAAGTTATCGGCTCAATGATGTTTTGCTTTGTAAATTAATTAAAATAAATGATTTTTTTAAAAAGAATTGCTGAATTTATGAATTTGTGGTTTAAACTACAGTGGTGGCCAAAAAGCAATGACCTTATGAGAGCACTACAAAACACAATCAATTAGATTGCAATGTTTAAGTTTTATGGTGCACACACACTCGAGCACGTAAATACACATATTTATTTATGTAGGCACATGTGTGTGTGTGTGTGTGTGTAGTTCAATGTTGAGTGGGCGTGGCCAGTCAGGCTCTAACGCCTGATTCATTAAAAATACTGTCAATACTTATTAGAATCAAAAATCAAATCAATTTTGTGCTATAATTACAAAAATGTCTGCCGCCGGTCGTAAAGTGCTCGACAATAAACACACACGAATACTTACAATTACACTCACACAAACACAGCCCATATGCACACGGACACACACACACACACACATGTAAACAAACAAATGTCAATTAAAAAGTAAAAATTGCTGGAAAATGGCGCACGACCTGGCTAAAACAAAAGACCAGTCAGAGCAGCCAAGGGATACATGAATAGACGGTTGGCAGGAGATGCAGGTGGGCTGCTGAGGCAGCTGGCAGTTAGACAGAGAGAGAGAGAGAGATGTAGAGAAAGAGAAAGAGAGAGGTAGAGCTTGAGAGGCAGCTCTGTTTAGGCCAGTTCGAACTCTAGCAATTCTAGCATTTGTAGTCGTTGTCGTTGTTTTTGTCATTTGTGCGCCAAAAACATTCGGAAAAGTCAACGCCGTGTTTGTTGTTGCTATTGAAAATGGAAAATCGCACACGTAGCTTTGCATTGGGATAGGTTATGTTTTCAGGGCGCTTCAGTCTAACGCCCGAATGGGGACCAATGTTTGGACCTGAGTAACGAAAACCCAGATGGGTTTTCACTGGATTCCATGGCTATGCCGTGGAGAGTACAGTGACGTTAGCCTATTATGACATAGTTCATAATTTAGGGCATATATTTTAATGTGAATGTTCTTAATAGTTGTATAAAAGTTTATTTTCTTTGAATTTTTAAATTTTGCTCAAGTTTCCTCTTTCTTAGAGTCGCCTTTTGATCTTTACCCAACGAAAATACTTTTAAAATATTTTATAATATTTGAGCGATTTAAAATACAATCCGTTTTGCTTCTCTTGCTATACTCTGTAGTTTCCCACTGATTTGCTCTTACTCTTTCTACCACCTTCTGCCAGTTCTCCATCTCATTTTGTTTCTGTTCTCTGCTCTCTTCGGTCTTCATTTGTTTCTTGGCCAGTTTATTTCCCAACCAGCTTCACTGTGCTTGCCATCAAAAACAAATGGCTGCATTTTTGGCTGGACGAAGGACATTCGCTGCGCTGTTTGGTCAACTAATAGGCTAGCAACCAATGGCGGAACCAGAGTGGGACAAGGGCAGTGGGGCCTAGACGAGCTGCTCCAGTTGACTTTGCGTGTTATATGGCGAAGACTGCACTATAATAAATGTCTGAAGGAGTACACAAAAAAGAGGCAAAGAACACGATGGAGAGAGGAAGTAGAAACTGGCATAAGTCTCGTGAAGTGCTGGATGCTCCGAACTGAAATCAACAAGCAACAATTACCAACAACGATGACGACAACGCGAATAAGAAAACAAGCAGAAAGTGCAAGAGGTAGATAGATAGAAGGATAGAGAGAGAGAGAGGGAGAGAGAGAGAGAGAAAGAGGAAAGACAACTGTGATTGAGCTCTTTTGGTAACCAGTTTCACTGCACCCCATAGCCAATAATCCTACCAGAGACTCCCCTCTGTTGCCAAGCAGAAAGACAGACGAAGATCGAAGACGTTGACAACGTTGAAGGCGCAAACCAGCGATAAGTGCAATATGCGATAATCGAAAATGAAGCAATATAAACAAAAGCGAAAACGACGGAGGGAGTCAATGTCGATATCCAGGATGAACGACAAGGCGTCAAGGAAGCAACAAGAATTTATATCAAGTGATTTTTGATAAGACAAAAAACTTGCTTATAAGCTTGTTTTAAACTTACAAGAAAACTCAACGTGTTGTTTGTTTAAACAAGCAATCGCGGCTGCCAAGTAAGACTAAGATGATGAGATAGTTAATATTTTTAAGAAAGTGTTTGCCAATATAATCACAGCACTTAAATCGATTTGCTTCAGTTCTGTTAGCAAATTAATCTGTTTAAAGCCGTATGTTTCTTTAAGCTTTAGTGAATAATTTTCCCATCAATTTCCCATCCAAAATCAAACTGACCTATACTAACATTTTTGGCCCTTTTCCTTTACAAGAATCCGACAAATGATGGTCGGTAAACAATGAAGAAGACATGGAATTATTTGAACTCGTGAAGTGAAAAAGTCAGACAGCTGAAATCAAATGAAACGCATAAGAATCGATTCGATTAGTGAAATGAAATTTACGCCAAAATATATTTGCACAACTTACGAACTTGGCGCGCCTAAGTGTATGGCATATATATATATATAATTATTTGTACCCTATCAAAGGGTGTTTTAAAATTGTCATGCAGTTTGCAATATTTTTAAGTGCACTTGTTTAATAAATAATATTGAGTTACTTCCCTTAAAAATATGTTTATGGCTTAAAATAGGATTTGTATCTTTCTAGCAGACAAATTTACTATGACGGGAGCCTGTGTGTCTCTTCGGACTTCATTTTGGGCGCGCATTGAAAGTAAAAGTCAAGATTCACAGTTACTAGAATCATGTTGCCTACTTTTAGGCGGCGCATAAAAGTCAATTTAATCAGTTTTGTTTGGAAAACTCTTATTTAATTAGAGTTTATCAAGGGGAAGAACCATTAGACACTTTTAATGTTAGTTAAAATTTTCTAAAATGGTTTCAAAACTTGAATTTTTAGTATATTAAATATTTATAATAGTTTTTTAACAAGAAGAACCTTTAGCTTATTATTTTGCAAAGGAAATTCTCTGAAATGGTTTCAAAACTTGAATTTTAAATATACTAAAATTAACATTACGATAAATTAAATTAATTGAACTTATATAAGTACGTTTAATTCATAGTTGGTATGAGATGACATGACCTTAAAAGACCTTCATAATTTTTTTATTGACTTGAACTTATGGAAAGCGTATTCAGTGGTTCCCAACAAAATCAGTCGTTTGGTTTTCTTTCTCCTTTTTTATTTTTGTTGTTCATTCTTGTTTTCGTTTTGTATTTTGTGCCAGCTCCAGCCGCGTGTCATGTTGTTGTCTTCGTTGTTGTCGTCATCGTCATCGTCGTCGTTGTCGTTGTCCTCGTCGTCGTCATTGTCTCTAAACTTTTGTACGTTCATTAATCTTGTAGAGCGTTTTCACTGTTGCGCCTGTGTTGGTGTAGCCCAGTGTGTCTGTATCTACTATTTGTGAATGTGTATGTGTGTGTCTTAGGCAGTTTCTTGTTGCCGCTCGTGTTGTTATTGTTGTCGCCTATCGTTGTCCTTGTCGTTGTTGTCTAAGTCGTTCTTGTCGTCCTCGCTGTCAGGACACTTGTGCGACAGTTGTTGCATGATAAGGTTTAATCTATTTAATTGTAATTGATATTTTCGCAAGATACGATGCGCCTTTTTTTTTACCCATTTATAAACCAAATGAGGCAGCTAAAGCAACAACACTAAGCAGGCAACAACTTGTTGGCTACACACTTGAGCAGCACCCAGAACTGGCAAATCATAATTTATAAAGTGCTTGGTCGTAGAGCGAAAAAAGAAACGAAATATCAAGAAAGTGTAGGCCAACGAATGTATGGCAACATTTATATACTCTACTGATTGCTGCATCAGATTTATGATCAAAATTCTTTAAAAATAAATTTGGCTAAAAGAAATATATTTACAAAGAAAAGTAAAGGATTTTTTTGAGATAAGAGGTAGCTATATACATAGAACATTGAAAACGAGTTGAAATTTACTTATATACAAGTAAGTTAATAAATTAGCTATGCATCAATTTTTAAATGATTTTGAATATTTCCAAATAAAAAACTTTATTAATAAACTTAAGTAACGCAAGCTGGTGGGTAAGCTAATCTACCCTACTCTTAAGTCAAAAGAAGCAATTTTATTTGAAGCTATCTCAACACGTTAAGAAAATTACTTGCTTTCACATGCTAAGAAAGACGATTACTGCAAAAAGCGAAAACATTAAACATGTATGAATGAATCTACTGGCAAGGAATATGAAATTTTACAATGATTGAAATGGAGAATCTAGTCAAGACTAAAGAACTTCGACGCCAAAGAAAAACACAAATAATATAACACCTTAAAGTAAGCTGAGACAGATAATTCAATGTCCCTGGCCAGACAGAGGCTCAGTGAAACATGACGAGGCCTAGGCCGAGATTTATACTGAGGCGGAGACATAAACAGAGACTGAGACTGAGACTGAGACAGAGTTTCATTGTGAAGCTCATTCTCTCATCCTCTTATCAGACACGGCTCTTTGTGTAAGTGGTGATAATGTAGAGGATAGGAAACGTCGGGGCTGCCACACATACAAAAACAAACACACACATACACATACGCATACACACAGGGGACACATCAAATGCATTCGAGATAAGAGAGTGCCAAGTTGTTGATGTGTAAACGGTTTCGGATTTAAAATAAGTAGGCGTGAGTGAAGAGGACATAGGCAGAGGGAGAGAGAGGTGGGGCGCATAGCTAAAGCTATAGCCGTAAAAAAAGCTAAAATACAACAGGATGCCTAAAACAAATTGTAGCGGAAACTCAGCAAACACAATAAATGTTTAATAAGCCAAAACGAGCGGAGAAAAGCGAAAGCGAAAGCAGAAAAGGGAATGAAGCTTTGGTTCGGCCAGAAATGGATAAAAACAGCTAAAAGAGCTCTCTGATGAAGGAAGTTTCATGAAGCGGAAGCTGCTCAACTTTCAAAAGCGATTCCGGTTTGGAAAAGTCACCATTTTACCTGATGTTTAGACAGCAATTAAGAGATGACAGACTAATGAGCCAATCTGAGGCTATAAATTTTTGACTGCAAATGAAATTGGGGTTAAATCAAATTCAATTTTCTACAAGTTAAAGGCGAGCAAATTAATAGATGAAATCATGTAATCAGCGAATTCAAAAAATGTACATTTCTATACATAAATAATTAAATATTTAGACGGAACAAAAAAAAATACAACTGCCTGTAATTTAAGGACACGCGTCCTGTTGCCTGCCAAGCTAAACGCCTACAATTTAGCGCTTAACTGAGGGCGAGAAAAACTCAACCGGCGATGATGGGAATTTTTGGCTTTGCTTTTAAATTCCGCTCAGACATGGGACCTAAAGTGTGTGCTACACCAAAAATCACTTAAGCGTCCAAAATTTCAACAATTGCAAAAAGCTGAAAGCTAAAAACTGAAAGACGAAACTTGCAGCGCGTTGATGAGGTGTAAACGCACCAGCAACAACAAGAACAACAACAGCAATCAGTCTGTTGTAAAAGGTAAGAAAAACTTTATAGTTAAGAGTAGAGATACATTCAGTAGCATACTTGCTGCATACAGGTATGTATGCTGATGTTTCTCAAAACTTTGTTTACGACAGATTCAGTTACCTTCTGTACTTGGCTTCGTTTTAACATCTATCTCATGCTTTGTAGATACGTGTATCTTTTAACCTGGCTTTTCTTTCATTTTTTTGCCCGTCAACAACAGCACTGCAAAGCCAGGCATTTTAAATTTGACTCAACTAACCAATTAGGAAATCATTGACAATTAAAGTCGTTGAATAATTTGTAGCTTAGTCTTTGGATAAATGTTTGTAGTCTTTTCTTAACGGCATTTAACTTGTAGTACAGAGTGATTTTGAATGTTTAACTTATACATGATATTTTTTGGGGTTCACCGAAGAATCCAACTATTGAGGGTACACCCATTGCCCTTTAAATTTATATCTTCAACACACATGCACTCTTATTCTTTGTAATACCTTTTGGGTTATAAAAATTGTACGTTTTTTCGCCGTTCTCTTTGATAATAATTTCCAAAAATAGTACACTACCTTTTGAACACAAAGACGACTACTTTGAGTTGAACAAGCAATTTGGCTTTTCGTGCCACTTCACGGCCAATGGCCAAGTTAGCAGTCAAAGCAATTTGTGGCCTACAGTAAAAGAACAAGTTCGGCCACTTGTTGTTATGCTGTTAAAGGATATGTTTGTGAGCCACACCCACTGCCCCCTCGAACCGAAATTGTATGTCAAGAGAGAAAATTCTCTTGATAAGCGCAGACAGAAATTATAAAAATAAATTACAAATGACAACAAAAAATGTTATTGTACAACAAGTTGAATATAGTGGAAACAATAATAACAATAATAAAAGCAACAACAACCGCAAATACTCAAATTGTGCAAACTTTTTAAGTGCAGAATTTATAGCTGGCGATTTGTTGTCTGGCCTGTTTTTCAGTTACCCCCACAAAATGCCACTCCTCCTTTTTCCTGCTTTGGCAGCCCACAATTTGTTCTTAATGGTTCAGCAAAATCAATAGAAAGGGAGAGAATGCGACAGGGAGAGAGCGCGAGAGAGAGAGAGAGAGACAGAGAGTGTGTGTGTGTACAGTGAATTTTAGAAAATATGAAAAGTCAACGAAAGTTTATGGCAAATGAATAATGAGTGGCCTGACTGGTTGACATTATGGCCAGCCTCAGCCAAGCGAATGTTCGGTTCAAGCCAAATTTAAACTTTGGCCAAAAACCATAATCAAAAGCGGATGTATGGCTACCAAAAGCTTACGAAGAACTTCTAAAGCAACTTTAAATTCATACTTAAAAGAGAAAGAGAGAGAGAAAGAGAGACAGAGAGAGAGCGAGAAAAAGACTAAGTGGCTTATTGGTTTAATTATTAAACTGATTTAAAATAAGTAAGCAAATAATATATTTGAAATTACCTGTAGCTGAGCTTTAATCAAAATAAATGCAAAAGTAAATAAGTTATTTATTAATTTAATTAAAATCATTTCTTGAACATTGAATCTTTTTTAGACCCCGTACTCTAAAAAAGAGTACAGGCGAAGTGTGCGGCAGAAGGAGGCGTGGCAGACCCCATAAAGTATATATATTCTTCTCGAAAGACGAATCGATATAGCCATGTCCGTCTGTCCGTCTGTCTGTCTGTCTGTCTGTCCGTCTGTCCGTATGAACAACTGGATCTTTTATACTACAAAAGCTAGAGCCACCAAATTCTCTATTTTTTCTCCAGATAAGACTGCTCTCTAGGCCGTTGCCTGTTCTGCCAAATTTGTTATCAATGTAGCTAACCGCACCTATTGTAATTCTTTATATTTGTTAGACAGTTAAAGACTTAAAGCTTAATGCATAGAATTGGATCCCATCAGTAGATGTTTTCAGAACAACTTGACTTTTTTGTGGTGTTATCTGGCCCATGGGATGCCCACCGGATGCTGACACACACATATACACACAAGGCCGTGTATATTGATAAGACGCTGTAGATTGGGTTAAGTTGTTGTCTACTTGTGCCTATTCGTGTGAATACATGTGTATGTGTGTGTGTGTTTCCGCCTCTATTTTGGCGTCATTCACACACCGCTAAAATTTGACACTGTCAGATTAGAATTTGCAGCTTAAATAAAACAACAGCAGCTTTCTTTATCTCTGTGATTCATTTCAATTTTTTATATATTTCAATTCAGAGCTGGAACTAATAGAAATATAAACAGTCAACAGACAGATTCAAAACGCTTAAATCAAAATGTGTTCGAGGCTTATAAATCAAATCTAACCAGACTTTGGTCGTATCATCATTTGAGTAAATTTTAAAGGACGCATCCATTTCCAGGTATTCCACGAAATGCCCTCGACATCCTTATCAGTGTCCTCGTATATATACTTTCCATTAAGATTACTAAGAACAAGTATTAAAAACATGTGTAAGTGCAATTAAATTCACATTTTCAATTATTTACCAATCATAACAATATTTAAACCACCAGCCTGAACTATAATCTTGTGCGCAATTCCAACTGTCATCATCATCATTATCTTTATCGGGTGTTGTAAATTTCATGTTTTTATGATACTCCATAGAATCGCCAGCATTTCCAGAATATCCTTCAATTAATTTCAACTCATATGACTCATCCTCACTCCCTATAGCAAATTTACTGTATCTGGCATATTCAGTTTCGTTTTGAAAGTTCTTTACGGAAATATACAATTCGTGGGGTTTTGATTGTGTTAGCAAATGCAGTTTCTCAAGTCCAATAAAGAACTCTCCTTGTAAGTTTCCGAAACCTTCCTTGTACTCTGACCAAGTTCGATTGAAATTCACACTGCCATCCATTCGACGCTGGATCACAATCCATCCAGATCCTGCCAGTTTCGAGTCACAGCCTACAGTGAATTTCTTCTTATCAATGACTATCGTTTGAAGTTCTGTCCCTTCACTAGAACAAGTTGAACTCTGCTCAAAAGTTGTGAGTTCTTCCTCAAGTTTTTCGACTTTTTCTGAACACTGAACAATAAAATTAAAAAAAATTAGCTTAATATTTATAAAAACAAAATAATTGTGATTTCAATTACCGAGCTCTTGACTTGCACCACTGTTAACAATATTGTTAATATAGATATTTTATAAATTTTCATTTTATGTTTTGATTTCGAGTACGTTAACCGTTCGCTTGAAAGACAAATTTGTGACTGATCTAGTCGCATTTAGTTTCTTAAAAATGAAAAGCAGATTTGAAATTTGAATTGTCATCTGTTCATGATTTTTTGTTTGTTTGCGCTTATCAGTTGAAAATGTCAAGGTGGCAATTTAAGCTCTACGTATATAAATGTATATAAATATAAATGTATATAAATATTAATGTATATGAATATAAATGTATATAAGTATAAATGTATATAAATATATAAAAAGAGTAGAGGGGTCTATTAGGTTTGCCAGAAGCGAAATGTGCGTAACAGGCAGAAGGAGGCGTGGCCGAACCCATAAAGTATATATAGTATATATATAAAGAATATATATATTGATCAGCATCGACAGCCGAGTCGATATAGCGATGTCCGTCTGTCCGTCTGTCTGTCTGTCCGTCCGTATGAACACCTGGATCTTTTAAACTACAAAAGCTAGAGCCACCAAATGTGGAATGAAAGTCCGTTATTACGTCAGGCAGATCAAGTTTATTTCAAATTGTTGCTTGCTGTTTATGTAATTTCGCCGACCAGTGCTAGGCACACATACATACATTTGTACATACACATAGTTTCAAACGAATGTGTATTTGTATGTACATATAATATGTGAATGCTGATAATCGGAAAGTTCTGGAAAGTGGCGCGTGGTGCAAATGGTAGATTTGCGACGCGTAGTGGAATCTTCGTCTGAGGTCGTAGAAAGCTGACAACGAGAATTGTTAATTTAATTTTTTTTAAATTTGAATTAAAAATGTACATATGTACATATACAATTTTAATTTATTAATTTCATTTTAAAATATTAATTCAAAGTAAATACAAATGCGCATTACTGTGGGAGTATGGGCTCTTTTACAGTCGGCTCAAACGACTGTGTCCTTTCTTACTTGCTTATATATGTAGATTAAAGACTCTTTTTAAGTAATGGAAAGAGTGATTTGCTTAGCTGAACTAAGTCAATCAATCTAAATGTTGCTTTAAACTTAAAGCTCTATTTTAGTGTCAATTTCCCATTTAGTTTTCTCTTCAGTTTTATGGTATAAGCTTATATAAATTAAATTTTGTGCTACTTTAGCATTGAAAACTGGTTGTTACACAGTAACTGCAAATTGAAAGCATTTTTTTAATTAGTTGTAGCTTGCACTTTAAAAGTTTGACATTCACTTGAGCAACTTTAAAAATGCTTATGAATGAATGCGCACAAATATGTATGTATGTGTGTGTGTGTGTGTGTAAGTCAAGGGGCATGTCATGCTAATTAATTAAATATGCGTTCTGTTGAGTTTGCTTTCTGATTTATCTCTTATGATGATCAGCTTAAAAGGTTTCATTTGCCAGTCAAATCAGAGAAACGTCAACGACTTAACATATCAGCAAAGAGTCGAATTAATTGATTGAAATGTGATTGATGAACTCAAGTAAGTTGATTTAAGCAAGTTAAACCAATTTAAGTATTAAATAACTTTTACATATTAACTTTATAACTACAATAGTATATTAAGTTAAGTTTAGTTTAAAGCCCTGTTAAATTCACTTACTTTTTGAACATCCCTCGCTGTTGTACACACTCATCCATTAAATTGACACTGTTACCCACTTGAGTTGGCAGTCGAGCAGACCCTTAAATCATTCCCAGCCAAACGGTTATATATTATTATTATATTATGCAAAATAAAGGGAGCCGAATTTTTATGCGACTAACCCAAAATCTGACACTTGATTGCTGTGTGCAAGAAAAGAGGGAAAAATAGAAGGCGATTGCGATCATAAACCTGTTCCGCACTGAAGTTGAAGTCGACGTTAAAGCTAAAAAGCGAGTTAAAAATTGTTGATTACATTTGAATCCCAGTCATAACTGTCAGAAAGTTCTACAGCTGAGATGCTTTTTTTCTTCTACTCTCCCCATTGCTCTTTTGCTCTCTCATTCACTACCTTTCTCTCTGTGTTTTTCTTCTTTGCCATTAATGGCTACATGGCGTATGTGTAATATGCGCTGGGGGCTCTGCGGAAAGTCGGCTGTCATTATGTCATAAACATATGATAGAGCTGTTTATACTTAAAAACGAAGCACACATAATAACCCCCCGCCTGTCAGTGATAACCCCCCTCTGCTCCATCCTTACTTCATTACAGCCGACGACCACAGAAGAGGGCCAAAAGAGCGAATTTACCGGCCAGTTCACATTTGATGCTGTTGTTTTACTTGTTGTAGTTGTGACACCACGTCCCATATCATGAACTTCAACACATGGCAAAATGCAGGTAAATGTATTGATAATGAGCTACGGGCAACCAACACGCTGAAAGTTCTGCACTTTGTATTTCCTAGTGCGAATCTGTATGTGAGTTTTCCATCTACCTGTCAATCAACGGTTTTAAGCATCATAATCATACGAATATGGAATAAGCGAAGAATAGGTTGTATAGTTTATACATATATGTACATAGATGTAGGTAAATATTGTAGACTAATTATTTAATTTCAATTATTGGTTGAGATAAAAAATGCATTATTCTCTGAAGATTCGAATGGTGTTAATATTAATTCGTTGTATAGTAAATTAATATAATTAATAAAGTAATTATATACAATATATAAAAAATATACTAATAAAACTAGCAACCTTTTATAAGAATAATAATAATAATAATAATAAGATTAATAATAATAATAATAATAATAATAATAATAATAATAATAATAATAATAATAATAATAATAATAATAATAAGATTAATAATAAAAATAATAATAATAATAATAATAATAATAATAATAATAATAATAATAATAATAAAAATAATAATAATAACAATAATAACAAGAAAAACGGTTATCTTCGGTTCGCCGAAGATTAAATACCCTTGAATGAATATTGCGTTAATTTGTTTTCAATCACCAATTATGGTAGCTTTATGATATAGAATTTTGATGAAATTTGATCAAAAGTTGGAAGACGATTAGAAATTGATTCTCCGTGAATTTCGTTGAAATCGGACAATAGACACCGAAAATTTTCATACTAAGCATTTCAACCGATTGTTGGATGAAATTTGGTCAACAGTCGGAGAACGATTATAAATGCATATAGCGTGAATTTGGTTGATATCGGTCAATAGGCACCGAAAATATTCATACATTTCATTTCATTTCATGCATTTCGACCGATTGTTCCTATGGGAGCTATATGATATAGTGGTCCGATCTGTCCGATTTTTACAAATGATCTGCGTGCAGAGAAAAAAAAAATCTGCAACAAGTTTCATTCGCATAGAAACAGACGGACAGACGGACGGACATGGCTACATCGACTCGGCTGTTGATGCTGATCAAGAATATATATACTTTATGTGGTCGGAAACACCTCCTTCAATGCGTTACAAACTTCGCGACAAAAACAATATACCCTCTGCAAGGGTATAATGATAACAAACTCATTCATGTTTATTAAATATTTAACTAAATTGAACACCCTTTTAATAAACTTCAAATATATATAGACAATACTATAGACAAACTATTTATATTCAAAATATGCTTGACGCACTCACTTCAGTATTTCAAATATTTTTTGTATAATCCCTGTCTGCGCTGTGGTTGCCAATACTCTGCAAAATGTTGTAATTAAAATTGTTATCTTTTGAAATTGAGCCATGACCATGTGACGATGTACCGGAAATTCATGCAGGACATCAACTATTTCAACTATGCCACGCGTCTGGCATATTATTTTACACCTGGCAGGTGAATGCCAGGACACCAGGACACGAGGATATTGTAGCTGCACCTGCTAGCACAACTAAAAAATGGGAAATCATTTTAGTTGCCAGAGGAGCAGAAGTTGCCGTAACCTGTGCCGGGTCAATCGATGTCCATTTGAGCCGGGCTAAAACGTTCGATGTTTTTTATTTCTTTAATTATTTTTTCCTTTCGTTAGCGGTTGTATGAGCAAAGTTTATAGGAAATCACTCTGCTATAGAATCTGTCTGTTGCCAGTTGATTATTAAAGAAACTTTTTGTCAATTCAATCTTGAAATATTTTCATAACCTAAGCATTTAAACTGTTTTATAGAAGTGTTTTAGAAGAGCTACTTTAAATGTCTTTATTAAGTTACTTTAAATACAATTTAAATTCTATACAATTTACAAAGATTCTCCAAGCAGCAACAAACACCCCACGCAAGCAACAACTTGTCAATAACTCGCACATTTATTAAGTCTTAATAGACTTGGCCATATGTACATTTTAGGCCACAAAACAAGCCACTCAGAACCAGCTGAAAATATGCGAAGAATTAGTCGAAGTGAGTGTGGAAGTATGTGATGAGGAAGGAGGAAAATGATGACGACAAGTTGACTAACTGCCTGACCTGTGAGAGTCGACAGAGGGAGCGAGGGAGAGAGAGCGAGTGTTGTCTACAACAATTTCATAGACTGCGTAAGAAGTTCGTTTGGGGACAACCGCATGCCAAGTATCTAGCAGATACAATCCCTGTTTTTGCCTGTATACAGTTTAAGTTTACGGTTTTCAGTTCCACTTTTTACACTCTGGGCATATGTAAAAGTTTTAGTAAACATGACAACACAACCGAATAATATCGCATGCCATAAATTACACTTAAGTATTTAACAGCTTTATGGGAAATAGCAAACAGCCACGCCCACAAAACCGGCGACTAGAAAAGCAATAAAATAGTTAGGGCGGAGACAAAGACATCTAACTGGTTCCGGAGTGAGTGTGTGAGTGTGTTCGTGTGTGTTGGCAAGTCTGCCCTGACTAAATGTTATCTTTTATTTGAAAACATTTTTAATCAAAATTCCGGTTGGGAGCTACCACGATGAGTTCTGCACAAGGCTAGTCGTCGCTGTAGGCGTGGCTAAGCAAGGCTGCAGTAGAATGAGAGTGTATTCAAAATAAGCTAAGTAAGAGACCAAAAGATGGAGATATGCAGCATAACTAAGAGACATATTTTAAGAGGGAACAGAGTCCAAAGATTTGCTTTAAGTATATAAAACGCAGGGACTTAAATGAATGTTATCGCTCATTAAATATGCCATTAATAAACTAAAAACCTCCAAGTTCAATTAAACAATTCACATTATTTTATTTCAACAATTTAAAAACCGGCAGCGGCAATCTCGACCCAAGTTTTAAGAGCAGCAGCTTCAGCATAGACTCCAGGGTAACCCTTGGAGGCACAGCCACTACCCCAGGACACAACACCGACCAGTTCGCCATTGGAGACCAATGGGCCACCGGAGTCACCCTGGCAGGCATCCTTCTTCTCACCATTGGCACCATGGGCGCACACCATGGTCTCCTTAATCTGGCTGCCATATGAATAGTCCGAAGAGCTGCATTCCTTAACCTGCAGAAGCTCGACATCAACATCCATAAGTTCGTTGACGGATCCGCAGAACAAGAAGCAGGTGGTTCCCCAGCCACTGACAACAGCGGGAGTACCAGATGGGGGAGTCACATCGGCCAGCTTAATGGGACGAATGGTGGAGGTATAACGGACTGGGGACTGCAACTTAATCACAGCAATATCGTTGATCATAATTTCGCTGTTGTAGCCCTCGTGGAACTTGAAGTCCTTAACACCAACAACCTCGCCGCCCTGGTTACGTTGGGTTGAGCCAAGACGAATCTGCATCTCGGATGCCTTGTATGATTGCATGCAATGGGCAGCGGTCACAACAATATCCTCGGCGATCAGAGCTCCACCGCAGAAATGAGAGCCCTTGGTGGTCTGTACAGACACCTGATAGGGATGGACATCGATTGTCGTTGGTTTGCCATTCACAATACGACCGAAGGGGAATTCGGTATCAGGCAATGCCTGGGAAATGGCGCTGCACGCAAGGACCCCAAGGAAGCAGACGATTAGACGATTCATATTCTTGTTATTCACTAACTGGTGATTGGTTCGGACTCATACCTTTTATACCCATCGATAATTGGTAGCGAATTGCTTATCAGGTTGTAAATCAAGCGCCATCTATCGGACAGCCTGCAGATTCATAAATTATCGCATGCGTCACAAAGTCTGCTGATTACAATGTATAGTGTCCAGTGTTGTTTATCCCCCGATCCGTAAACCCACAATAAACAATCATTAGAAATCGCCTGATTCCATAAATAAAAGATTTTGGCACGCTTCGAATCTTTAAGATTTCCCGATTAGATAATAACGATTATAAAAGACAATCTATAATTAAACACTCAAAAACGAGTGCTAGATACTGGAATACAAATGAATTTTAAATATTATAAAAATAACTAAAATGTTAAGCTATTTAAAAATGTTGAACTTCTAATAATTAAAAATAAACCTAATTAATAGATGCCCAAACTTTAATAATTAAATGCCAGCTTTCACTAAGTAATGAAAAAAGTCAAGTAAAAATAGATTTCTTTAATGTGATGACAAATATTGTCCTCTACTTTCGATGGAGTTAATTCACTTTTCCCATTCTTTGTTTGGATTTTAACCATTTAATTCAATTGCTAAAATGTTTTTTTCTAAGACTGCTAATAACTGTTATATAAGACAATTTATGAGAAGCACTCAAAAGTAGGGTCTTTAAACTTTAAAATAAAATGAAAATAAATAAAAAAAAAGCACATCAAATACTGCTAAGAAAATAAGTGGCTTCAAAACTAAAACTAATTTAAAAGCATAACCAACAGATGTCAGAATTTTAATACAACTAGTATACACTGAATTTACCAGTTTTTAAGAAGTAATAAAAAAATCAACTAATTATAGATTTGATTTGTACGATTACATATATGGTCCTTGATAAACGGTTATCTTTTGTGCCTGTTCCCTGACACGGCTATCACGATTCGCTTCTGTAGAAATCTCTGAGGGACAATGGCAAAAAATGTTGGCTTTTTCTTATCAACTAACTAACAAAGCCACAGAGTTACTTGCCACAAGGCATTGCACATGATTTGGGAGTCAGGAAATGAACAAGCTAGCGAGGGGGTGGGAATGGTTGAAGAGTGGGTGATTGAGACAAACGGCTACCAGTTGATTTGACCAGAAAAGGAATTGTGGCAAAAAGTGAACATGACCATGAATTTGAGCTGCCAAAAGTTCATTTTTAATTTAACGCACAAAAAACGTCTACAGAATAATCTATGGTAGTGAACCCGCAGCCAATAGACAAGTACACTGACAGCAAATGTTTCAAATGTCAAAACTAAGACTTTTGTGGAAAAAGTAGTCCAATATACTGAACATATCTAACATAATATCTTAAATTACTTGTTAATGATTTTTTTTACGAAGTTTTGTAATTTTAATAGACAAATTTTTGGCAGTGCATTCAGTGCGTGTCGCCTCAGTCTGTCTAGTCCTTGTAGGAGTCTAGTCCTTGTAGAAGTCTAGTCCGTAGTAGGAGTTGTAGTACTTGTGCTGATATCTATTACTGCAGATTTGAAGTTGTTCGCCGTCGTCTCAACTCACTTAACTCGAAGGACATTGGTTGTGTGCTGAACTGAGGACTTAAAGACAGTTGCCAGTTGCAAGTTGCAAGTTGCCAGTTGAATGGAACTGACTTCCAAACGGGGCAAGTAACATTGGACTGACAGAATCGAAGGGCCAGAGGAAAGATTGGGGTAGTGGGGAGCTCACATGGAAGACAGGGCACACACATGACATGACAGTTGGTTGCTTGGTTGGTTCCACAAGGCACAAGACACAAGATACAAGACACAAGCCACGAGGCACGAGGCACGTAGCGCATTGCAGTTAAGATTTGGATTTGGTTTTGCCAGCTCGCTGGCTGAGCATATCAAAGGAAAAACTACAAAACACTTATCTGGGTGACAAATAGAAAAGCGGGCGAAACACTCAACACACACACACACACACACGCACACACGCACACAACAATACTCCCCCGAAACAGCATTGAAAGAAAAATATCTCCGACTAGATTAAACAAGTAAGAAAGGCTACAGTCGATCGAGCCGACAGTAAAAGACCCCGTACTCCCACAGTAATGCGCATTTGTATTTACTTTGAATTAAAACTTTAAAATGAAATTTATAAATTTTAATTGTATATGTACATTTCAAATTTAAAAAAAATTAAATTGACAATTCTCATTGTCAGCATTCTAACCTACGACCTCAGACGAAGATTCCACTACGCGTCGCAAATCTACCATTTGCACCACGCGCCACTTTCCAGAACTTTCCGATTATCAGCATTCACATATTATATGTACATACAAATACACATTCGTTTGAAACTATGTGTATGTACAAATGTATGTATGTGTGCCTAGCACTGGTCGGCGAAATTACATAAACAGCAAGCAACAATTTGAAATAAACTTGATCTGCCTGACGTAATAACGGACTTTCATTCCACATTTGGTGGCTCTAGCTTTTGTAGTTTAAAAGATCCAGGTGTTCATACGGACGGACAGACAGACAGACGGACAGACGGACATCGCTATATCGACTCGGCTGTCGATGCTGATCAATAATGTATATACTTTATGGGTTCGGCCACGCCTCCTTCTGCCTGTTACGCACATTTCTCTTCTGACATTTCATATACATTAATATTTATATACATTTATATACGTAGAGCTTAAATTGCCACCTTGACATTTTGAACTGATAAGCGCAAACCAAAATAGTTGTCGACTATAAAATCATGAACAGATGACAATTCTTCAAATTTCAAATCCGCTTCTCATTTTTAAGAAACTAAATGCGACTAAATAAAAGGTAAACAAAATTACTTCCGAACAATTCCAGGTTCGAAAACATGCAACACTAACAAAACGCAGCCAACAACATTCCCCTCTCGAGAGATCTCTCTCTCTCTCTCTGTCTCTGTCTCTGTTGAAAAAATTCAGGTTACCTAATTAATTGGCGAATTGCGCCAAAAGAGGGAAAAAGAGGAAATTAAGACAAATACCAGTTAACTCTGAATTGAAATCGCTATAACAAGCACTTGGACAAACACCCAAACAATTCTAAACTCTTTTACATAATCCTTCCCAAAGTTGAAATTTGTTTCTAAAAATCCAGATTTAGAAGCACTTATAAAACTGCAAAATATTAGTATACACACGCACAATTTGAAAATTTTTTGATAATAAACAAACAGTGCAAACCTGCAAATACACATTCGTTTGAAACTATGTGTATGCACATATATATGTATGTGTGCCTAGCACTGGTCGGCAAGGCAGCGTCTTCGAGCAGCGCTGACGTCACACAGGCAACGAAAACATTTGAACAAATGCTTGTATGTTGCTGTCTCGCTTGTGCGCAGAGGGTGATATCGCAGCTAAATTACACAAACAACAAGCAACAATTCAAAATAAAATTGATCTGCCTGACGTTATCACGGACTTTCATTCCAAATTTGGTTGTTCTATCTTTTGTAGTTCAAAAGATCCAGTTGTACATACGGCCGGACAGACAGACAGACAGACAGACGGACAGACGGACATCGCTATATCGACTCGGCTGTTGATGCTGATCAATAATGTATATACTTTATGGGTTCGGCCACGCCTTCTTCTGCCTGTTACGCACATTGCTCTTCTGAGAAAACAAATAGACCCCTCTACTCTTTTTTAGAGTACGGGGTCTAAAAAATACATGAAAATAATGTTTAGGTTTCAAAAGAATATTTTTTATAAAAACAAGTGAGAAAGGCTACAGTCAATCGAGCCGACTGTAAAAGACCCCGTACTCCCACAGTAATGCGCATTTGTATTTAATTTGAACTAAAACTTTAAAATGAAATTTATAAATTAAAATTGTATATGTATGTACATTTTTAATTCTAATTAAAAAAAATTTAATTGACAATTCTCGTTGTCAGCTTTCTAACCTACGACCTCAGACGAAGATTCCACTACGCGTCGCAAATATACCATTTGCACCACGCGCCACTTTCCAGAACTTTCCGATTATCAGCATTCACATATTATATGTACATACAAATACACACTCGTTTGAAACTATGTGTATGCACATACATATGTATGTATGCGTGCCTGGCACTGGTCGTTACGGCACCGTCGCAGCGTCTGCGAGCAGCGCTGACGTCACACAGGCGGTGAAATTTCAGCTAAATTACATAATTTTTCTAACGTTCTAACTTTTTTGTTAATAAACGGATTTTAACGCCGCTTGGAGGATAGTTTGATATGATATTCCTCTACACGAATAATTAATTACAAACACTGTACTGTTTGACTAAATGCCTTAAATCCTGGTTTGAAGTTTAAAAGTTTTTTTTAGCTCATATGAGAAAAGGGGGCGTGGCAGCTCAAAATTTTGAATGACAGTGCATTAAGGCTGGAATTGGTGTTGCTAAGTGCCATAGTTACTGAGATATTAACCTAAAACATAAATTTTTTTTGAGTTGTGTCTGGTTTTTTACTCGTTGCGGGGGCGGTAAGGGGCGTGACAACAATTTGAAATAAACTTGATCTGGCTGTTACACACGTTTCGCTTCTCACAAACCTAATAGACCCTCTACCCTTTTTTAGAGTACGGGGTCTAAAAAAGCGTACACAAAATAAAAGAAAAGCACAACTAAAATGAAGCAACACAAAGCAGGAAAATGACGCACGTTGTCGTTATAATAAAGGCACAGCATGGCTTCTCTTTCACTCACTATCTGGCTATCTACCCTTACTCACTCTCTTCCATGGAGTTCTGCGCTCAGGGGACACAGTAAGACACCGACCAAGGCTACACATATGTATATTGTCAAGGAACCAGACAACCTGCGGGCAATTCGAATACATTTCTCTTCTGTTTAGTTTTTTATCCCTTTACTTTAAGTGTAAAGTAACAGAGAATCTGCTACTTTATTTACTGGTGCCTAAAACAAAGATACGATCATAACTTATTTCTAAATATATTTGAACGGAAAGAAATATAATGGTTTAAAAATAATTATTTTTAAACTTTACAAAATAGCATAAGCCCAAAGAATATATTACAATATTATATAGTTATGTAAGAAATTAATCTATATACAAATTTATCTATACAAAATTAGTTACAGATTGAAATAAATTAAACACACAGAGTAGTATTTATTTTCATAATATTTTTAAGACGGAAAACCAGCGACTTTATCTTAACAAGATCAAGTCAAAGTCAAGCTGAAAGCGTGTGTACGTGTGTGTATGCCGTTCTGTGTGTATTTGTGTATGTGTCTTGGACTCGTCCGCCATTCAAAATCATTGTGCAAGTTTTTAGCTGAGTTTTCCTCTCGTCCCCTTTGTACCAACAACAATTTTCTTGCATTTGTTTTCATGTGTTCGCATCTTGTACACGGATTTGTTTCCTTATCATCGTCTTGGGTCACGCGGCAAAAGGAAACGATGAGCCAGAGCAAGAAGATGCAGAAAAAGTGAGTGTAAGGATATTGACGAAAAGGAAGGGAATGTCAAGTGGTAAAGTAAGAGAAGCCTTGCAGAAATCTGGGATTTCAATGTGGATAATCCCATCAGCTGAAAATGTGAAAATATGCTCAATTTCCTAACCTGGATTTATTCAGCGCTAAAACACTTTGGATTAAAATTTATATAATTTTATAAATTGGAAATGAAATTGTTTTATGGAAAGAAAGATGACTGTTGAAACTGTTTGCCTTATATCAACCTCTGGATTAATCTTACTGGATTTAAGTAAACCTAACCAATAAGCAATACACAAATAATATCGTAATACAAATTTCAACACCCGAATTTGTAGCTGTTCCTAATTTTCCATCACATGAGACATAAAAACCATGACAGTAGGAAAAACAACGTTAGATTAAATTGTTATTAAATAGCAACATAACAATATCTAATTTTAGAGAGACGCATTACATATATGATGAATAATATTCTATAGGTCTGGGCTATCATGTATGGGTGGCTAACCAAACATTTTCGACAACAGATCCCTCCCAGGGGTTCAGCAGGCAGAAGGACTGTGAGTGCTGTGGCCATTGTTGACAGGCAGCCACCCCACGAGTCGGCCTATTAACCACATTTTAAGCATAATTGAATTTTGTGCATAAATTTCAGTTTATGGGACGCAGGGAGACCACGACCCGGGCAGATTATTACATTATTTACTGTGTGCGGAACGGCACTGAAAGTCACTGACGAGGTGTGGGGAGTAGGGACGTTTGGGTGGATGGCCAGGCGATCTGGGACTTTTGTCGAGCAGGTAACTCCCCAGCCTGAATGACTGCGGTAGGTACGGTTCAGGGCCGACCCAATTCGGGACCAGACGACAGAACATCAATTTTATATGACGCTCGTTGGGGTCGATTCAATGAAAATTGTTCTATGAAAACTGACTGCTGTTGCTGCTGTTGGTATTGCCCTTCCCTACACTTTATTTCTCTTTCCATCAACTGCTGTTGTTAGCCAAAAATATTTATTAAATTTGCTTTTTACGACATACACACACACACACACACACACACACCTAAATACACAGCAACACATACATAAACAAAGCGCTTACAAAGTGTTGGCAATTGTTTGCACTCACTGTTGTTCACGAAAAGTTAGAACTCTCTTGGCTATGCATTTAATTAAAGATACTAACCTAAAAAATCAGTTCCTGGGTTATAAAAAATGAGTAAGGCTATATTTAAAACCAATAAATATTGAAATACATAAGCTGCACTCACAAATTTATAAACTGTAAATTAAAAAAAAAAATATTTCTAGCATTTTTCTAGTGATAGCAGCAGAATTTTAACTATAGTTTATTTAAAACATATTTTTTTATTACTTTTTTATTCACACAGATATAGAGCGCTCATTGTAAAATGCATGTCCTCAGCTCTAGATTCATATCATTGTGCTGAGGGCAATATCTTAAAGTCGTCTTGAGAGCTTCATCTTTTGTACCGAAACCTGCATAAGTTCATTGTCAGGTAAAAGAAAGCACATCAACTTTTTATGAGCAGCCGAAATTACAGTAAAAAGCATGAAATAAAAACAGACGAATGGTAAGTAAAAGGCAGAGCAAGAACGATAGATAGGCAGTAAAGAAAAATACGAAAATAAATAAACAACAAACAACAAGCAGTAGATAGGCAAACAAAAGGCGGCGGCAAGAGTTAAGTAACAAATATTTACAACGCCGCATAGACAGACTTACGGCCAACTTTTCGGGCCGAATCCCAATGCCAACCCACCCAGTTCCCCCACCCCACTGTAACTGCCGCTTATTTGCCGTTTGGTAAGACACAGACAAAGGAGTTGGGAGTAACGGAGTCTCGACAACTCGACTTAATAAATCTTATTGAAGTTCACACTCTGTGACTCTAAAATATGCCTTCTCCTCTATCCTTTATTTATTTTGGTTTTTTTTTTTTTTAACAGCCGGTAAGGTAACGCAGCAGCTTGATTTAGCTAGTCTACCTTTGTTTAGATTTAACTAAATTTATGTCTTATTCACCATCAACGTTTTGTATCAATAAATCTGTTAAATGTTCTCGCATGATGCCTAGATTTGGTTGTTATTTGTAATGGAAAATCAGTAATCAGTTTCGCGTTTCGCTTAATTTAAGCCGCAGCCTAAAAGTATGCTGTACAAATTGAAAGCATTATTGAATTATACATGTTTTTGCATATTTTTTTAATTATCACTAAAAAATACGTAAAAATAACAACTTGGGCTAAAATTAAAGGTTAATCATTTAAGCAATAAAAACAGCTGCAGAATTTATAAACATCATAAAAGCTTAAATTATAGAAGTCACTCTCGTCGTATAAAAACATTTATAGATAGTGTGCTTGATAAGAATAGAAAATAGACTGTCAAATTTCGCTTATCTAAAATTTACTCGTAGAAAAGAGGGGCGTGTCTGTCAGCACAAAATTTGATAAACATCGAAAAACTATAATTCATTGAATACCACTTCAAAACCAACCATTATAAAATCAATATATAACATTTTTCAGACTATTGTATAGACTTATAATAGACTTTTTATAAGGAAAACCTACAGTTTTTATATTATCTTAATTCACCAGCTATGTATTTAAGTCCAGGAAAATCAATTTACTAAAGATTAACAAGTAATTATATGAACATCTCTTAAACTCAACTCAATTTACAAAATTTATTTGCCCACTAACGACTATCTCCTCTATTCTCCTAACATTTGTGAAAAACACATTTAGCCGCCACATAAGTTTGTGGCGCTGATTGAGTTTAATGCTTCGCACTCAATTTCGCTATAGTTTTTATGGAACAAGCCAGGTTCGAATCCAATACACAGTATACAAACAACAAAATTGCGGTCAACAGACAAGAATAAACAAGGCCACAACATGGCGATAGGTTTTTTGGGCCAAAACAAATGATCGAATTAGTTTGTTTTGTGGTCATTTTTATTAGCTACTTAGCACATTATTTAGCTAAGACAATTGTTTTGCGACCCAATGGCAACAAAGACAACAAGAAATATGAAAACGGAAATTAATTGATTGTTCAATGGACAACTAAATTGTAAGTTAATTTGCAAACAATTTGCCTCGGTTCCAGCGCACCTACATCAAAGTCTCTCACGCATTCTGATAAGCCTGAGGCCTATTACTGATAGGGGGATATTCCCAAATTTTACCATACGGTCAATCTTATCTGGTATGAACATTTTGCTTATTAAAGAAACCAAAAATAGTCTTTGTATGTCGTCTGAAGTGCTTTCAGGAATTCCCCACTTACTACTACGTTTTAATTTAGAAGATTGTGTAGTGTAGTTTATTGGGTTCTATGAAAAGCAGGATCATAAATTTATTTGACATTTAAAATAACTAAGGTTATTTTAAAGTGTGCAGAGCTTATTAATACCTCTTAATATTTGCACCGGAATATTAAAGCAAAAAATATATAGGTTGGTTTTTATTTTTTTTACAATTTTATGATAGATATTTTTTTTTAAATCTGTACAATTTAAGTTTAAAACAATCTTTAATTAATTAATAATTTAATTTTAAAATTTGTTTTGAGTTACAAACAACAAATAATAAAAAAAAAGAATTTAAATCATTAGTTTTTAATTTTTCTTATCGTGAACTGCTCCATTTGGAGCTAAAAACAAAGATCATATTTGCATAACAACACAAGTTTACGTCATTCTAATTATTTGAATTATTTTAAATATTTTTTACATACAATAGTGTAATATAAATGCTTAGATTTCAAAAAAATCGTTTAATTTTAATACTTACCATATTTTTGAACTACCTAAACATATAAATCTATGGGAGAATAATGATAATAATAATAAGAACTCGAAAGACTCATTCATAATTGATCATCTAGTGTAACTGTAAATTAAATATTGAAAGAATTGTAAACAAATAATATAAAATTTCAATTACTTCTGCTTTTGTAATGACCCCAAATTTTGCGGAGTGACAATACAAAAGTCGTCACCAGTTAGTGCAAATAGAAAAGTGTCTCCAGCCAAGGTCTGTGTCATGTATTTTATGAACAGAGTAGTGTACATAAGTTGTTAATAGGACACAGACCGTTCCTTTAAGAGCATGACAAGCACATTTCACTTCAAACAAAGAAAAACCGAATTGTCAATCAAATTTAATAATCGTGAAATTGATTGATTAAAGTTGCATTCGAAACGGTTGAATTCGCTTTCTATCAAAATGGCAAACGATGCCAGCTGCTCACGTATTATTGAGTTGTCGTGGATATATTTAAAGAATATCTGCGATCTGCCATTTGAATACTTAAGTCAATATACACATGCCGTCAGTTTCTTTGCATTTAATGTACCCAGCACTCAATAGGGAAAAGGGTGTTTAAATTGTTGACATAGTTTATTTGGTTTAAATAGCTTATTGTATAATTTCATTTTCGAGATAGTCAAACATAGTTAGAAATCTTATAAATAAAACCCCATTTATAACATGGGTATACCTTGGTTTGGTTACTGTGTACAGGGTATACAGAAGTCGAGCACTTGTTCCGCTGCTTGACCTTCCCGGCCTCAGCAAACACGTTCCGCCTGGGTAGCTGTGCACTTGAGCAGATTCCTTTTGTCGCGGCTTATGCGACCACGGGCCGCTATATATTTCTCATGGACGAGCGCGTACAGTTCCTGCTGAAAGTATCCGTGCAGTGGCTCTGTGTTCTTGTAGTCATGCCTTATTTGTTTGTCCCGTTGCCGGAATTCATGCCACAGCAACTGAAGATTCTGCCACTTTTTGTCAATAAATGCAAGAGTCTTGCGCTCGAACGGTGATTTTTTATAGTTTGTAATGGCGTGTAAAATGAAATCAGCATTGATTTGCTGCTGTAGTGCCAAGTGATCCAAATGTAGGAGACTACTCATTGAATAATCCAGTTCTGCGATGGGTAATCCTGGTCCCAACTTTAAAGCAGCGACGTTTGGCATTATTTATTAGTTGCGTTATTAGTATTGTATTTGGGTTCTATTCTTAATTAATACTAAAGTCAATTTCACTGCTGCCTGCGTATTTATAGCAGGGTCTATTGATAAAAAATGAAAAGCATTACCAACCATTTTTTTGGAATTACCCATCTGCCTGATAACATGGGGAATTTCAGTTGATGCGACTAAGTTAAAGGCAAAGACTTTCTTTATGTATCTGTGGTATTTCCAAAAATAAAAAAGCACTGTCCTATCTCTTACTAATTTCAATTAAGTAAAGCTGCTTAAAAGAGCATTCTATGCTGATGTTAAAATACAGAACATTTGTTTAAATGAGCCAAAAAGCACTCACAGCTCTGCCAGATTAGTTGTACTTCACACTATTCCCACTTCCCAAATTATTTTATTTTGTATTTAACACTTGTTTTATAAGCCATAGCGGCAGAAAGCCAACTTCTTTAAAAAACCCCATTTGACTTGTATGAACAGTAGAATTATTGTTGCTTTTATTGTAATTGGCAATTGGAGTTTGCCTTTGAATCATGACAATTCAATGTGCGATTGTTGCTGTCACGAATACTGCTCGATAAGCATGATACGCACTTACCCACACGCTGTCCCACACAAACACTTTGCACACATACACACACCCACTCACCGATACACCGACACACGCACAACACATCCACATTCATATACACTTATAGTCAATGCGAGGCTGGCATATTAGCCTACTCAACAAAATCGTTAGACAGTCAATGAACACAATCGTTAAGCATTACACTAGGCTACAAAATTTTATCACCCCCTGTGGGATGTGTGTGTGTGTGTGTGTGTGTGTGTGAGTGTGTGTAGGGGAAGGGAATGACGGCAGCTTTTCGTGGGAAGTGTGGAATATTATCGTCAAGTGTCGCCAGCTCGTCGCTGATAATTGTTACGATACCCACGCCCCAATCATCGAAACGCCCTTCCATCACAGCCCGGCATGTATTGAGTGCTGAGCCCATACTAGATGTAGATGATTCTTACACGGAACACTTCAAGTTAATAATGATTTAATTACAAATGTCAAGTGCTTATCAAGTGTGGTAGCTGTAATCAACTGTCACGATTATTAAGTTGGTCTTTTAGCAGTCACACAATTGTGAGGATTGTGATAGTATTTTGGAGGCAAGCATTTTAAATAATTGTGGGATTAATATGGAGGATTGAATAAATACCTGTTGAACAACTTACAGAAACAGTAATGATTGATAACAGCTTTAACTAAACAAGTTCGGCACATTTACTATAAATTGAACTTTATAAAATCGGTACTTTCAAATTCGATGCCTTTAAATAGTACACAAAAAAAAAAAGTGTTTCATAAACAGTACCCATAATCAATACAAACATTGTGCTTATCAAGTATTTGTATTTTTAATTGCTGACCTATGACAGCAGTTATGTTCTGATTTAAGCATATTACTCGTATGAATATGTAGAAACTGAAATGTGTTGCATATTTCACGGCTGCATGCATTAAAATCGAATTTGAATGCGTTTTAAGCACTATTTTGCAAAATGATTAAAATCAAATGAGCTGTCAATTATTATAATTATTATTTGCTCAGTTTACCAGTTGTTTTTAGCTACATTTGAATAATTCTATTGTTGCTGCCGCATTGATGCATATTTAATCTTAATATTAGTATTTAACTTTGGCCAGCTTTTGGTTTAGCCATTTAATTTGCCATATGAACTCAGTGGTAAAACCTCTGCATTTGTCATTAAATATTTTATAACAATAAATTTATGAAATTACAAACTTCATAAGCTTCAATTTGTTGTAGTTTTTTCACTTAAGATTCATTTTAATGCAATAGGGGTTTAATTCAATTAACAACACAGCAAACTACTCACAAACTAATACACACTAGAAGCGCTTTATTTTTTACAGCATGCATTGACCAATTGACTGTGAAAAGCTGTGAAAACAAAAACTTTACTGGAAAGTACGAAAAAAGGTGGAAAATTGGCAAAGGAGTAGAGGAGACTGCAAAAAACCAGCAACAATTGGCCAACAACAAGTCGCGCAACATGGCTAATGTATTTCTAAAGAGTTTTTCATCAACTAAAGTCAGCAGTGCAGCTGTTTCGTGGCATCCACCTGCCATTACCCCCCCCCATTGTCTTCCCATTCCTCCACACTGTCATTGTGTAAAGCAAATGTCATTAGCATTATGATGTAGCTTGCAACTCGCAACTCAGGGCTACTTTACAGTATGCGCCAGATGAGAACCTGCCCCTTCAAGCTGTTTGTTGGCAGCCTCAACTATGTTTGCCCCACTTCATATGCACATTTACACACACAAATATGAACAACACTTAACAAAGGGGTGGTACACACAATCCGGCATCTGCATATACATATACTCTCTACGCACAGAAAACATCCAAGTTGTGTTAATGCCACTTTACTTTTTTGTACATTTTGTGAAATTCACAGAGTTAATTAAAAGAAATGACTAATTTTAGTTTCTGTGAATAGAATAATTATTTGCCAATAAAGCACTCACTTTATTGTGAAATATAAAGAGAAAGCTGTAAAATATTTTACTAGCATTTAAAAGTTCAAAAAATTCTTGTTCATGTAGAATCAAGTGAAAATCAACAAATGCATTGCCTACTTCTAGGCGCAAACGGTTTTCATACAACTGCTGTGTGGGTGTGTCTGTGTACGTATGTAATATCTAAGTTATTTGCGTAAGTGTAGCAATTGAGTTTAGCAGCTCATGAAAAATGCAATGTAATAATCGTATATATCAGAAGAGCCAGAAGAGACCAAAAGCAAGCTGCGGAAATAAATTCGTTTCGATTTATAAATGTTTAACAAAGAGTTTTATAATCCAATCTGGCAAATATATATAGTAAATTGAGATATATTTTTAAATCGATTCTCTGCTATTAAAGAACTATTCATTTCAGTTACAAAATACAAACTCCAAGGGCTTAAAAACGCTGCTGTTTGCATACATAACTATTGCACTGATTCTCATTTGAGAGTTTCTTTTGCTTAATTTATTCAATTTTTTTTTTAATTTTATAATAATATCTAAATTAAAAACAAATTTTATTACAATTTTTTCAATTCCATTAATATATTTTAGAATAGAATTTAAATTATACGCGTGCTTTAAGTTGTCGCATTTCATTGAAATATTTTGCAGTAGAGCATAGCTTACTGCTTGTACTACTCGATATTTTGCTATAGAATTTTTATCAATTTGTCGATGACTAAATTGAAAAGAGGCAACCAGATGCATCACATCGCATAACCATTTCCCAATAACTTGCCACATTTTGTGTAGTGTTTACAGATGCCACAACCCCAACGCTTTGTCAGGTTGCAGTAACAGCAAAAATTGTTAAAAAATTCTGGCCTGCGTATTTTGTTTGTATGCCTTGTATGACAAGTTGTTAGACATTTGACTTCTTTTTTTGTTTTTGTTGTTTTTGCGATTTTTTTCACTTCAGCATAGACCAAGTCAGAGCCTCGTTGTCGTTACCCTTTGGCCTTATGCTTGGCTCATAGTTTAAGCCATTGATTGCATTGCCCAAGCTGCGTTAGCTTTTGGATTTTCACTCCAAAAGTTTTTAAGTCTTCGTAAAATGATTTCATTTTTTTTTTTTTTTTTTTTTTTTTGTATTTTCTGCTCTGTGGCTTTGTGTGTTTTTGTAGGTTTTTGTCATTGGCATAAGCCGACTGATGTTTACAGAATGGTTGAGTTGATAGGCATTTTGCCATTGTAAGACCAGGCATTAAGTACTAGTAAGTATTATCATAGACATGCATTCAGCGACGTTCTTAAGTTCCTAAGTTTACAATATACTTTTGCCTCTTCTCTTTTTGAGCTCAAAAGTGAGTTATTGAATGGTTCTTGTATGGAGCACAGCAATATTTGTAAGTGCTTTTGGATTAAGTTTGTTACTGAAACAGCATTGTAGTTCGTTGGAGCAGCTGCTTATCGATTTATGGCAATTTCTGAGTTGCTTTATAAAAATAAGAAAATTGTTTAATTTAATTTTCATATACTTTTAAACTTATCAACAATCTATGGCAAAAACTAATTTATTTGCTTGCATTTATTGCATTTTATTATCAAAACAACATAAATTCAATTTTCTTGCTGCAAAATTTGAGCTTTAATGAAATTCCAGCATTTTCAAAGAAATTTCATATATAATTCAACACTTCAACTTTTGTTTGCTTATCACAGCCCAAAGCGCCAACAATTCAACTCTATTTATGCATAAAGCCACGTATCTTTTTGTGCAGTTTTATTAAGTGCTTTCACACTTGCCTCAACAACAGTTCACCATAGGGATGCGACCCAAATAAATGAATAGCAGCGGAGTAAGAGGAGCAAGAAGCAGTAAATCGTTACATAGTTTGCAAATAAATTAGAATTTGCTAGGCAACAAAAAGTAAATGTAGGGAAATCTCTTGAAATACACGCGACTAAATGTGCGTGTTGAAACTTCAAGCACACAGATACAAATAGAAACACACACAGGTGCACAAGTATACGCACACATGCTGACAAAGCCGCCAGCTAAAATGTGCGTGAAAAGAGTGCGAAAGTTGGAGTAAAACTGAAAGGGGCAGAAGTCGCAGAAGTAAAGAACACACTGGAAGAGTAGGAGTAGATGAAGGAAGAGTAAGAGGAAGAGCAGATAGTATACTACTGCAAATACCCTTTAAAAGTAGTAGGCTCAATATACAAAGTATGCATTTGTACAAGAGTTAGAGTAAAGAACACACTGGAAGAAAAGGAGTAGATGAAGGAAGAGTAAGAGGAAGAGCAGATAGTATACTACTGCAAATACCCTTTAAAAGTAGTAGGCTCAATATACAAAGTATGCATTTGTACAAGTTTTACAATATAATTATATAATATAATTTGTATCAAGTGAATTCAATAGTTCGTTATGTATTCAAGACAGCGTTAAAGCTTACAACTCTTTCTGTGCATAGAGTATGCAAAACCGAGAAACTAGCCAAACACCTTTAGCCTATTTGGAGAGGCAAGAGAAGCCAATGCCGTGGGCAATCGCATTGACTCCCCGCATCGAGTGGCGCAGCAGGAGCCGACATCGGCTCTGGCACCACATGCATTTCAATTAAGGGCTACCGAAAGCACTTCAAGCGCAAAAACACGCACTGCCACGCCCAACCAGCTGAAGGCTGCAAGGTTTTCGCCTGACAGTTGTTGGTCTCGTCGCACCTGCGATAGACCGAGGGAGCAGTACAAGGACAGGTAGTGAGGCTGCATCGAACTGCGGCCAGTTTGTAGTAACGCGCTGGTTTTTGGGCTCTGGTGGCACGTAGAGCAGTGTTGCAGTGTTGTGACTGGGAAAAGTGGCAAAAGCGAATTGGTCTGGCCAGAAGCACATGCAGGAGTTTTCACTTTGTTTATGTTGCGTGGCTGCACTTTATCAAAGCGCCAACGAACGCTAAAAACAAACTGTGGTTGCCATCACCATTTTGACTTGAATTCCCGCCTTACTATCTGCACTCCCCGCACTCCCCACCAACCATCTCACACTGCACTTTGCATTCGGCAGTGAAAGGGGAGTAAAAGGTTTTGCAGCTCACACGCGCACGCACTTCCGTTTCCGCATCTTGTTGTCTCTATGGTTGCCGCAGCCCAATGCCAGCTTAAGGCTGTTTGGTTAGCTGCTGGGCTTGTCGGTGAATGGGTGCCTGGGTTTGTTAGGGAACGGGGCGTATGTGCAACCTAGCATATTTGTTATTCATTGGGGGACAATTTCAGCAGCTGCATATGCAAACAATTACCGCAAAATAAAAGGTAAACAAAATTACTTCCGAACAATTTCAGGTTCGAAAACATGCAACACAAACAAAAAGCAGCCAACAACATTCCTCTCTCGAGATCTCTCTCTCTCTCTCTCTGTCTCTGTCTCTGTCTCTCTCTCTCTGTCTCTGTCTCCGTTGCTCCCACGCTTCCACACACTGCTCTTTTACCGTCTCTTTCCATTATTGAATTTGCCCTTGATGCATGTGTCTATAAGGCAAATAATAACTTTCACCCCCAATTTTTTTCGTGCGCTTTTTATTTAGAGCTTGTTTCACACGGCAGCAAACGAAACTTAATTAAAATTGTTTCCGAATTCAAGTTATGCTGCAAAAGAGTTGCATTTGAAATAAAACAATGCTTGGCACGGAAATGCACTTACAATTTTAAATGTTAATTGCTTTTTTTCGTCTTATTAAATTAAAATGTTATTAGAGGCAGACGATTTCAAATTGAGTATTTCACAAACTTGATGTTAAGAGCAATTTAAATATATATTTTATTTCCTTTAGTAAAAATTAACAAGTAAGAAAGGCTTCAGTCAATCGGGCCGACTGTAAAAGACCCCGTACTCCCAAAATAATGCGCATTTGTAATTACTTTGAATTAAAACTTTAAAATGAAATTTATAAATTTAAATTGTATATGTACATTTTTAATTCTAATTTAAAAAAAATCAAATTGACAATTCTCGTTGTCAGCTTTCTAACCTACGACCTCAGACGAAGATTCCACTACGCGTCGCAAATCTACCATTTGCACCACGCGCCACTTTCCAGAACTTTCCGATTATCAGCATTCACATATTATATGTACATACAAATACACACTCGTTTGAAACTATGTGTATGTACAAATGTATGTATGTGTGCCTAGCACTGGTCGGCGAAATTACATAAACAACAAGCAACAATTTGAAATAAACTTGATCTGCCTGACGTAATAACGGACTTTCATTCCACATTTGGTGGCTCTAGCTTTTGTAGTTTAAAACATCCAGTTGTTCATACGGACAGACATACAGACGGACTGACAGACAGACAGACGGACATCGCTATATCGACTCGGCTGTTGATGCTGATCAATATATATATTCTTTATATATATACTATATATACTTTATGGGTTCGGCCACGCCTCCTTCTGCCTGTTACGCACATTTCTCTTTTGGCAAACCTAATAGACCCCTCTACTCTTTTTATATATTTATATACATTTTTATAATATACATTTATATTCATATACATTTATATTTATATACATTTATATTTATAAACATTTATATACGTAGAGCTTAAATTGCCACCTTGACATTTTCAACTGATAAGCGCAACCCAAAATAGTTGTCGACTATAAAATCATGAACAGATGACAATTCTTCAAATTTCAAATCCGCTTCTCATTTTTAAGAAACTAAATGCGACTAAATAAAAGGTAAACAAAATTACTTCCGAACAATTTCAGGTTCGAAAACATGCAACACTAACAAAACGCAGCCAACAACATTCCCCTCTCGAGAGATCTCTCTCTCTCTCTCTCTCTGTCTCTGTCTCTGTCTCTGTTGAAAAAATTCAGGTTACCTAATTAGTTGGCGAATTGCGCCAAAAGAGGGAAAAAGAGGAAATTAAGACAAATACCAGTTAACTCTGAATTGAAATCGCTATAACAAGTACTTGAACAAACACCCAAACAATTTTAAACTCTTTTGCATAATCCTTCCCAAAGTTGAAATTTGTTTCTAAAAATCCAGATTTAGAAGCACTTATGAAACTGCAAAATATTAGTATACACACGCACAATTTGAAAATTTTTTGATAATAAACAAACAGTGCAAACCTGCAAATACACATTCGTTTGAAACTATGTGTATGCACATATATATGTATGTGTGCCTAGCACTGGTCGGCAAGGCAGCGTCTTCGAGCAGCGCTGACGTCACACAGGCAACGAAAACATTTGAACAAATGCTTGTATGTTGCTGTCTCGCTTGTGCGCAGAGGGTGATATCGCAGCTAAATTACACAAACAACAAGCAACAATTCAAAATAAAATTGATCTGCCTGACGTTATCACGGACTTTCATTCCAAATTTGGTTGTTCTATCTTTTGTAGTTCAAAAGATCCAGTTGTACATACGGCCGGACAGACAGACAGACAGACAGACGAACAGACGGACATCGCTATATCGACTCGGCTGTTGATGCTGATCAATAATGTATATACTTTATGGGTTCGGCCACGCCTCCTTCTGCCTGTTACGCACATTTCTCTTTTGGCAAACCTAATAGACCCCTCTACTCTTTTTATATATTTATATACATTTTTATAATATACATTTATATTCATATACATTTATATTCATATACATTAATATTTATATACATTTATATTTATATACATTTATATACGTAGAGCTTAAATTGCCACCTTGACATTTTGAACTGATAAGCGCAAACAAACAAAAAATCATGAACAGATGACAATTCAAATTTCAAATCCGCTTTTCATTTTTAAGAACCTAAATGCGACTAGATCAGTCACAAATTTGTCTTTCAAGCGAACGGTTTACGTACTCGAAATCAAAACATAAAATGAAAATTTATAAAATATCTATATTAACAATATTGCTAACAGTGGTGCAAGTCAAGAGCTCGGTAATTGAAATCACAATTATTTTGTTTTTATAAATATTAAGCTAATTTTATTTAATTTTATTGTTCAGTGTTCAGAAAAAGTCGAAAAACTTGAGGAAGAACTCACAACTTTTGAGCAGAGTTCAACTTGTTCTAGTGAAGGGACAGAACTTCAAACGATAGCCATTGATAAGAAGAAATTCACTGTAGCATGTGACTCGAAACTGGCAGGATCTGGATGGATTGTGATCCAGCGTCGAATGGATGGCAGTGTGAATTTCAATCGAACTTGGTCAGAGTACAAGGAAGGTTTCGGAGACTTACAAGGAGAGTTCTTTATTGGACTTGAGAAACTGCATTTGCTAACACAATCAAAACCCCACGAATTGTATATTTCCCTAATGGATTTTAAAAACGAAACTCGATATGCCAGATACAGTGAATTTGCTATAAGGAGTGAGGAGGAGTTATATGAGTTGAATTTATTTGAAGGATTTTCTGGAAATGCTGGCGATGCTATGATGTATCATGAAAACATTCAATTTTCAACACCCGATAAAGATAATGATATATTCCATTGGAATTGCGCACAAGTGTATAGTTCAGGCTGGTGGTTTTCCAATTGTTATCATTGGTAAATAATTGAAAATGTGAATTTAATTGCACTTACACATGTTTTTAATACTTGTTTTTAGTAATCTTAATGGAAAGTATATATACGAGGACACTGATAAGTATGTCAACGGCATTTCGTGGAATATGTGGAAAATGATGCGACCTTTAAAATTTACTCAAATGATGATACGACCAAAGTCTGGTTAGATTTGATTTATAAGCCTCGAACACATTTTGAATCTGTCTGTTGACTGTTTATGTTTCTATTACTTCCAGCTCTGAATTGAAATATATAAAAAATTTAAATGAATCGCAGAGATAAAAAAGCTGCTGTTGTTTTATTTAAGCTGCAAATTCTAATCTGACAATGTGAAATTTTAGCGGTGTGTGAATGACCTCAAAATAGAGGAAGAAATGCGATGCGAAGTTTGCATATCAGCGGAATTAAACACACACACACACACACACACACACACACATGTATTCACACGTATAGGCACAAGTAGACAACAACTTAACCCAATCTACAGCGTCTTATCAATATACACGGCCTTGTGTGTATATGTGTGTGTCAGCATCCGGTGGGCATCCCATGGGCCAGATAACACCACAAAAAAGTCAAGTTGTTCTGAAAACATCTACTGATGGGATCCAATTCTATGCATTAAGCTTTAAGTCTTTAACTGTCTAACAAATATAAAGAATTACAATAGGTGCGGTTAGCTACATTGATAACAAATTTGGCACAACAGGCAACGGCCTAGAGAGCAGTCTTATCTGGAATAAAAAAAAGGAAACAAATGCATCGAGTCTAGCCAAGACCTCGAGGGGATTTAGCTGTAATTGCAGCTCTGTGGGTGGCATATAAAAGACGATGTTGTCCAAGGTAATTTAGTCAGTGAATAGCTTGCTGAGATGTACAATTGGACGGACAAGAGTTTGGTGCTTGTTGGAGGCTTTGGCGGCATCGGATTTCGGATGATGCAGCGGGAGAAGCTAAAGATGTTGGGCATTGTGCATCGCATGGAGATTATGGAGATGATTAAGAAACTCCATGTTTCTTGTATTGACCGACTAAATACGTGATCGAGACCAAGCTCGAAATTGTAGCTCTTACCATCTCTGAAATCTGTTTGTTCATACGGACATAGCTATATCGACTCGACTTGTGATGATATATACTTGTGATATATATACTTTATGGGGTCTGCCATGCCTCTTTCAGCCTGTTACATACTTTTGCACAAACCCAATATACTCCTGCAGAGAGAATAAAAATAGTTATGTATTTGGAAAATAGCTGATCATCATTTAGCATATCGTCAGCAGCCGAACTGACTCCTGAACCCATTTGTGGCGAGTATTATTACTTTTTGTTTTTGTAAAAACCTAATTTAGTCCATGTATTTAACATGCGTCTCCTTGTATATAAAAGCAGACTGAAAGCAAAGGTCAAATTATGAAAAAATATTTAAACACTGTAAACCACATTGTGTGCAGAAAAAATGGAGTTATGATTGGGCATATGTGGCGTATGCGCGTTAACCTCAATACGATTTAATGCCATAAAAACGTATAAATTATTCAAGTAAATGCAGTTAAAGCTCATCGTGGATGAATTTAGCAAATGTTAATTGACAAAGCAACTTAATGGACAATTAATTAAAAGTCCATCAATTTGACGCAAATTTATGATAAAAATTTTAAATTTGCATTATTTCAAGCTTTTAACTTGAAATAAAGGTTTTATCGTAAATACACGTGATTGTAAAAAATGGTAAATTAGTTACAGCTAATTAGTTGAATATGCTTGAAATTTGAGTATTTAATAAAAATTTAATTAAATGTTTGATAAAATTAAGCTTGAACTGTTGAAGTTAAGTTTCGTATTCAGTTTGATTTTCCCACATGTTCTGCCTACTAAACTATAAATCGTAAAGTGCTGCACTTCAAATAATCATTCAAAAAGTTTCAATTGGAAAATGTGCTTTTAATACCGAACTTTGAATACTTGATGTTTTCCTGTTCCGCTGTGCAGTCTTGGCAAATTATCTTAAGCTATATGAAACGATTCCAAGCAATTAATTTATCCACTTAACACGCAAACTTCTAGTGTAAATATTGGCTGCTGTCTGTGGTTGCTTTGGCCAATGGTTCCACCCCCTTTAACTTTTCTTTGGCTCGTGCCATTAAATCTCGGGTTTTGAGAATTTCTGGCGCCGCAAAGTATGCAATTATTATATGGAATGAAATCAAGCGTCAGCAATTCCAACTTTTTGTTATGAGAATGAGTTGAATTTAATTTCAATGGGCACCGCAATTGCCTTTAAAATGCACTTGAAAGATTTTTCTTTTTATTCTTGTTCATTTTGTTATGTTATTTTTTTTATTTGACTTTTTTTTTAGGGGTTTGGGTTTCTTTAATTGCCCAACGCTTAAACTTCAAATGCAGACCGAGCTGTGTTCTTATTATTTTCGTTGCATAGCATGCGGCGTTTTAACCACATCGACCACTTCCCCCTTCACATCGCCCCTTGCCTTTTGGCCAGGCCAATAAAATGTCTGGGCTGCCACGGTTCAAGGCGTGTTCAGGTAAGGTGTTGCGTCTGGTTGGGTGTGTGTATCCTTTATTGGCTTTGGGGCTGCCAAAAAAAGAGAAACAAGGCGAGAAAAGCGCTTATCAGGCAAATTTCTCGAGTTGTTTTGTTGGCGGCATTATTGAGAAATTAAGCGTGGAGCGTGTGCATTTGTACAACACGTACAACAATTGCCACACAAAGGTGGCAATGTATATAATAGGAAAGTTGATGCAACTGACTCTGCGACGGAGGGGTAAAAGGAGTAGAGAAAGGCCGGATCAGCCAATGCTAAGAGAAACTTTAATGATAAAAGCAGCGTGCGGATGCGACTAACGGAAATATTATAGTTCAAGAGCAAGCAGGTGTAATCAAATTATAACGACAACCAGCTCGGGAAAGTGGGAAAACAGAGTTCTGTTTGGCGTCGCTGGTAACAGGAACTTCAACTGCAGTCATTTCTGTAGAATATCAAAAGTATGTAAAGTACACAAAAGGGTAGAGCTCTAGAATGACCATTTTATTATGCATAGCGAAGCTATCTGCGAATGTTAGAGACAGATGCAGAAGACGACTGACGAAAAATATGATAAGAAGAAATACTAAAAATGACAATAGATTTTAAACCTTTAGTTATTAAAGAAAATTAGTAAGTAAGAAATGTATATTGTGTATAGAAACATTTAAAATACTATATAACAGTTTATGTGAACTCTAGAGCTCAAAGAAAGTGCCCATCAACGTATTTTGATTTGGAATGAGGTTTCAAGCAAAGCTATGCATAATGGCCACACACACGTAAATGGCAAATACGTTACCTGTTTTAACGAGTTACCAGCTGTGGGTTAGGGGAATGCATGGCAAACATAATCAGGAACTAAGCAATGGCCAAGCAACTGGAAACGGGCAGCATACGCAGTCAGTCCAAAAGTATGCAACAATTTATGCATGTTTACAATGGCAATTTCGGGTGGCAAATGCTCAACACAGAACGGCACTGTGCACAGTGGTAGAGTTAACTGAATTAATCTAAATAAAGCAATGAATTCCAATGTCTTTGTGTGAATTATAAAACTAAACTTAAGCAGAACGGAAACAAATTTTGGAATTGCATTTGTAACAATCAAACTTAATCGTATTAATAATTAATCAACTAATTCAAACAATTTATACCACTGTGCACTGTGCAACATGAGAACTCTGAAGCTTCTGGATTGTGGATTGTGGTGGGCTACAAATGACCGATGCCCTGGCGTGTAGCATACTTTTTGGGGCAGCGCGGAACATAGACAAACATTGATCACTTACAGGAAGCAGCCTGTGGACGTTGCCAGGAAAATGCAGCTAGAGACAAAGGTAGAAAGAGATGCAGTGTATGGAAGAGTGCAGAAACTGATGGTGGGTATAAGTCAACTGGCCATTTTGTCAGCTGCACTGAGCTGTAGCAGCCGCATGTTAATATCGGACACCAAACAGGCCTCGTTCACATGAGAGCCAGCGGTAGTCGTCTATTGGCCAACGGATTAAAGTCTGGCCACGATGTTAGCCAAAACGAAACCGTCGCTACACTGGCAGACAGCAGTCATCCAACATGTGAGCCACCTGGCCATAATGGCAATGTTCTGCCAAAGGAATACCGGCAAACGTAGTTTTTCCCATTCAATAAAGTGGCTTAGACGGTATTTTACTGATTTTATTAACATTTTCTATAGTTTGGTATTTAATTAAATCACTCTATTCATTTACAAACATATAAACCATTTCTAAATCTAAAATAACCGAGATTCTTCACAATTAAGTTGAAAAAAAATTGTAGAATATATTATTTCTGTTATTTGTCAATTGATTTGAAGTTTAAATGAGTTTGGGTACTTTCAATTGTCATTTACAATAGGTTAGATTAGGCTTCGCCTCGGTCTTGCCACTGCTGTTGTGCTTGCGCTGAGACGATCTGATATTGGGGAAAATAAAAAACAATTCGATATCTGTTTAAACATGTCTGTTAAAAAATTGTTCAAAATACTTTTGAATCCAACTGAAAATCGTCGAATTTAAATTTGTTTCAGTGGTTCCAACTGTATCTTAATACGTGCGTAACTAAATACACATATCCGTTTAGACATTAATACCTAGTCTGTGTGCATAGAACAGCATTAAGCTCTATCAAACCACTTATTCACTTAGTCAACGATCTTGAACCAACAATTTCCACTGTCAATAATATTGGACAAACATTTTGGCAGAGTGTCAATTAATTTGCCACACAGACGCCGGCACTCAACGACTAAACTAGCAAAATTAAGTTGACGTTGTTGTTGTTGTTGTTGTTCACGTCGCAGGTGTTTGAAGTTTTGGGTGTCAATGTCACTTGACAGCATCAGAAAATGTTGGGTGAGAACAGATTCCAGCAGCTTTCCGCGCCTTTGCCAAACACGAATGCCAGGCAACGATTGCTATTTAGCTGATTGTGTGGTTTTGGCTTTAAACGTCTGTGCCCTCAACCCTTGTTCCCCCCACCATCTAAGGGAAGAACCACAAGGAGACGACGGCAGCTGCAAGTTCCCTCACTATCTCTCTCTCTCTCTCCCTCCCTCTCTCTCTCTCTCATCCCTACGTTGGCCATAAAGCGCATGCATTTAATTAATTGCGTCATTTTATCTTACCCTTAAAGCAAATGAATGAAGGATTTAGCGTTGGTGTGCAGAAGTCCAAGTGCGGGTTTTGGCAAATGCAAATGATTGAATTTATCAGCGCTTTTTGTATGCAAAATTAACTGTAAGTATTGAAATCTAGATAGATAGAGAAACAGATGGTATATAATGTATACTTGGGATAAGGCAAAGATAGAAAGCTTAAGTATTGCATAAGGAATGCTCAAAATGCTGCAGTTGGAACAATTGATGGATGTGGATATATATATAGTCAGGCTATCTTAACCAAATTTACTTGGAAGTTTCCGATAAATTCATAATGATGGTCTGCAAGTGTAGTTAATATTTGGTGAGCCAAAGAAATACAATTTTGTCTACTGGTTTGAAAAACTTCTGCTGCTTTCATTTATATGACATTCTTTGTTTGACCACTGCCATTTCAATTTCCTTCTGTTTTACGCAGTATAGTTTAATTAATAACTCTCACACAGCCAACAAGGACTACTGTTAATTTCTCAGTGCCCTTAACTATCAGATATATGCATAATCGTTTGTCTGTTGGTTTTTACCAACTTTGAGCTGAGGCACTCTAACACTTTTCCAGCTGCCAATCAAGAGGGTCCGATAAAAACTTGCAAATAACTGGCAGAGGCACAAGTTGCAATTTCTTTTTGCCTTTCTTAGACAGTTTTCCTTTTTTCCCGGGCCTAAAGCGGGATGCGGCTGTAAAAGGGAGAGAAAGAAAAGAAGAGATTGAGGGAGAGAGAGAGAGAGCGTAAAAGAAAAGCTTATCGATTCAAAATCGAATCAAATCAAATCAATTTGCAAGCTTCGTTCGTAATGGAGAAATATGCCAAGTTTCAGCTTGGCAAAAACAAGATGTGAAAGGCAAAAGATTCTTTTCGAAAGGAAAACTCGAAGGTGGCACTTGCAGATTGTAAGAATATCTACACCATGACCCATCTTTCCAGCTACCCACCTCCTCCATTCCCCTTGCAGGTGCAGCACTCATAAATCTCGATTTTCAGCGCCAATAACTAGAAAAAGTTTCTTTGCACTTTTAAAGATTTTGCGCGCAGTTGCAGTCTGCCGTATGAATTTTAAATTTCCAATTTTTTCCACTGTGCAGCAATTACAAAGGCGCTGGAGGGGTGAGGAGGATAGTCACAGAGAGAGAGAGAGAGAGAGAGAGAGAGGGGGGCGAGTTAACCCAGCTAAATCGTTGCCCTGTTTTATCTTCATTTCGACCTAGTCTACTTTATCGCTGTGCCGTACACTGTAAAATATATTTTCTTTTATTTTGTGGCAAGCGTTGCTGTTTCCGCCATAAAATTGGCCCCAAAACCGAAGCCGAAAGCCGCAACACCATTTCAACCATAAAAAATTAACAAAACACAATGTGGAAGGGAGACGGCAGAAATATTCTAAGCTGGCGCAAAACGCAACAAAGCAACAACAACAACAACAAGAAGACCTACAAAAAAGGATAGCTTTCACCCGCAAAAATCGTAAAAAATTAAAAGTATCTGGCAGATACAGCAGTTGCACAGCAGATACATAAAGTATACTAGTATATGTATATCTGTCTCATCCTTTCGCTTTCTCTTAGCCCAACTCCATCTCGCTCTTGGTCTATCGTTCTTTTTGGCCGACATTGTTACAGTGTGTGCCATAAATATTGCTCTATGGTTACGGTCATGCAACTAATTACATTTGCATTTGTTTGCAGTGTATCTATGGCTCTCACTCGCTCAAACTTTTCGACTAAGCTTTATTTTGCATCTACAAGATACCATAGCAAATGTATCTACTCAATAATATCAATTACAAGCCAAGATATTTGGCACTCAACGAAAAGATTAATAAATTCAAAGTATCTTAAGCTGTCTGAATTCATTTTATGGCTTATAAAACAAGTTTAACGGGTAATAGTTTGTATTTTATTTTTTTGAAAGTATTTAAAATATAAAATATAATTTAAAATAATAAAATAAAATATTAAAAAAATGTATTTATCGTTTATAGTGTAATTTTAATATTAAATTATTATTTTTTAACTTACAAATATTGTTTTATAAACAACATTTGTTAAAAACAGTTCCAACTCAAGAATTTTTAATTCGAAACAATTTATCCTAAAAGTTATACTTTACAACATTAATAAAAGTACTTGTTTTATGACAAGACATATCCCCGTTTTCTGCAGTCGATTTAAAAAACACTTAATTTAAACTCAGTTTCAGACACCACACAATTAAACTTAACCCACTGCCCTTAACGCACTGGCAACATCATTACAAATTTTCCACTTGACTTTGCCCCCCAAAGATAAAAAAAAATATATATAAAATAAAAACAAAAAAATGAGGGTAACTATGCCCCAGGTAATCAACACCTCGATAGACCCAACAACCAAACCACAAACTGCGAAAATCAACCGTGTTCAATCGGATTCGATGTGTACCATTTCAGTTGCTCTTGTTTTTGCGCTCTTCACTCTTGACTTGATTTATTTACCTTTAATGAACTGAGAGTAAAAACAACAGTAGCTGTTAAAAATTGCAAACCACAGAGCTCCGACAGATGACAAACAAGTTAAAGTTTGTATATACACACATGCATACAAACTTACATACATACATACATATAAGCCAAAAGTACGCTACGTAGTTGCTTTGGTCATTTTTGACTTAAGCTCGCTTTTGACATGATGATGACCTTTTTGGGGCCAGATTGGACAAACTGAACTGAACTGAGCTGAACTGAACTTAACTGACAAACCCACAAAGTCAACTGAAATGAACATCCAGCAGGCTGCCAGTTACAGGTTGAACTGGCCATGTTCATTGCTAATGTTCTCTCTCTCTCTCTCTCTCTCTCTCTCTTCCCATCTCTTACGCCCTCTCACTCTTGAATGCAACTAACTGCAGTTGAACTTAACCTCAAACCTAATAAATAGCTTAATTAGTCTTTTGTGTGTGTGTGTTTTGGAGCTACCCATTCAACTAGCAGCTGACCCATTGCATCATTACACATTTAAACGGTGAGTTTCCGTACATCTTCATCTGCTCCCTGCTGCATGCCACCCGCCACCCGCCACCTGCCACCTGCCACCTGCCCGCCCCTACCACCTGCCCCCTGCGGCAGCTTCACCGCTCAACTGTTGCTGCATGTCTGCGTCTGTCTGGCATTGAACACGGAAAAAGTAACCAAGTTATCGCTATGAAATGCACATCTGGTTACAGGAAATTCTCGTAAATGTAATTTATATTTAATGGGCAATACTCAAACTCATTTAATGACAGCTACAAGCTGGAAGATCGTTGTGAACTTTCAACAATGATCATTAAAATTTTACAATTTATGTTGGATATGTACAGCTGTGTTCAAATTAATAGCAGCGCTATTTTTGCTAACAAATATGACTAAGTTTTAAGCATGTTCTATCTTAAAGACCAAGCACTAGTGCATATCTTTTTTAGAATAGAGGGTGGGGAAGAGGAAAACGTAAAAATCCCGTTGGAATTGCTTTCCTTTTCCGTTTTATTCATAATTTTGTGTAAGGATACGGAAATTTTGTTGTTCAAATTAATAGCAGCGCTTTATTTCAATATTGAAAATATTCAAGTAAAAGTTGTTAATTTGTTGAAAGTAAGTTTAATTAATGAGTTTACTATTATTTACATAGGAATACATAAAAATAATGAAAAAAAATGCACTATAGTGGGTAAAGGATGTCATTGCTCAAAGAAAAATCGCTTTTCGATATTTAGCCTTAGAAAACAATGAAAACATACAGGGAAATCGGAAGATTGCTTGGATGTTCTACTAAAATGGTCTCTTATGCCATTAACTATCACCACAAACCCGAAACCCGCGGCAGGATAAGAGCTAGCACTGAAATTGGTGACCGACGCATTGTTCGCTTCAGCAAGGATAATGCATTCGCGTCCGCAGAATCAATAAAAGTAGACCAAAGCTTCTCAGTGAGTAGTACAAATATTGGGCGAAGACTTCTGGAGTACAAACTCAAGGCCCGAATTCCAAGAAAAGTGCTTCTAATAACTTCCAAACATATATAAGCTTGAGTGCAGTTCGCTGAAGTGCACCTGAAATGGCCGTTAACAAAGTGCCGCAACATCCTCTGGACTGACTGGACTAAAGTTGTGTTATTTGGTGGAACTGGGTCCAGACAATATGTCCGACGTCTGCCAAACACTGAATATCAGCCTAACCACACTCTAAAGACATTTAATCATGGTGGATAAAAAATCTTAATATGGAGCTGCTTTTCACATAGCGTTGTAGGCCCTATCCATACATTTAATTCGGGTCATGGATCAAAATGTATACGTGGATATACAAAAAAATGTTTTGCTACCATATTCCTCTTGGGAAATGCCAATAAAACGGACTATTTAAAAGGACAATGGTCCTTAGCATACCAGCAAACTTGCCAAACAGTGGTTTTCAACCGAAAGGATCGACGTAATGCCGTGACCAGCTCAGTCCCCAGATCCCAAACCAATTGAAAACTTATGGGGGGACGTCAAACGAAGTGTGGCCAAGGTAAAACCGTCGACTATAACACATCCTTGGCCAGCTGATCAGGATCCATGCGCTCAGATTCCTCTGAAGCGTTGCCAGGACCTAATTGACTCCATGCCGCGGAGATGTAAAGCTATTCTAGCTAATAATGGGTTCACAACCAATTATTAGTTCGTAACTAACATAGTTAATTCAGTATATGAAGTTATAATCTAAATTTTGTTAACATATTTAATATTTTTGATTTTTGCTGCTATTATTTTGAACAGGACAATTTCGCTATTATTAACATTCGTTAAATAACTTTAAAAATGAAAGAAGTTTTTTGATGAAGAAACACGCTAATGTTGTTTGAAAATAAGTATAAATACTATATAAAATAAAAACATATTGATCAGTGGTCATAATGATATTATTTATCAACTTTAAAATCGGAGCTTATATGCGCTGCTATTAATTTGAACACAACTGTATGTATAATATATATACAAATTATACAATTCAGTTAATATGTACTAAATTTTAGGACAGACATATGAAAATTGTATTAATCATGTTAATCCTCTTAATCTTATTAAATTTGAATATATATAATTATATTTGTGAATATTGTTGATTTTCTTTAGCTTTTAATAATATTAAGCACACACAAATAATTGCGAAATCTTCTTCAATAAAATAAGTTTAAATTAATTATTAATAATTATAATTTCATTACTTAATTTATGCTTATCAAGTTATTTCCAAAATTTATTATTTTTTTTTAAATTTTTTTCACTGCCCAAACTTTAATTTAAAGTAATAAAAATAATTTTGACATGTTTTTAACTCCGATTTCAATAACATTTTGAGGTATTATTACACATTTGAACTGAAGTAATTAACTTGTGGATTCCATTCGACATTCTAAACGCTAACCAGACCACTAGACGGCTTTTAATAACAGTCAAAAACATGAAGAACAATAATAATAACATTGAAAACAAAAACAAAACCTGTAACAACATTGTAAGCAACGCAACGCAACGCAACGCGATAATTATGTATGATGCAATTATTTCACATGTCCAGCAACAACATTAGCAACAAGAAAGAAAAATACAGTCGAGCACGCCCGATCGTATAATACTCTCTGCATTTTTTCCCCCGATTAAACTATTAAATTCGGTATACAATGGGTAGTATTTGCATTAAAACACGTTGAAACAAAAACAATCTAAGCATAATCACACATACATCTGTTTGTTTGTGTGCGAACACACGTACGTTTGGCATTATACATATGTGTTCATACATGTATGTGTGTGTATTTGACCCGGCCAGCGTCTGCGGGCAGCGCTGCCGCCACACAAGCAGCGAAAACGATTCTGTCTCGCTTGCATTCATTAGTGATATTGCGTTTAGTTATCACTATTGTAACGCTTCTAGTTTTCTTGTTTATATTCCGATTTCAATGCGCCTTTTTTGGATAGTTTGATATAGTCAGCCTCCACTCTAATTATACACTTTCAATGCTGTACTAATGAAGGAATGCCTGTAGGCGAAACGAAAGTTGAGAGTTATTTTTATGTATTGTGGGAAAAGGGGTGTGGCAGTTCAAAATTTTAAATGCCAATGCATTTACGCTGTCGCAATGCAGCTTCTTACCAGAATTGGTGATCGTAGGTGCCATGGTTACGGAGATATTTGCCAAAAACACCGATTTTTTCCGAGGTGTATCTAGTTTTTTGCTCGTTGTGGGCAAATGGGGCGTGGCATCGAAAATAAATAGATTCTTCTTGACTGACTTAATGTGTGATCGATGGAGACCAAGCACGAACTTGTAGCTCTTATCATCTCCGAAATCTGTTTGTTCATACGGACAGAAGGACTGACTTGGCTATATCGACTCGGCTTGTGATGCTGATCAAAAATATATATACTTTATGGGGTCTGCCACGCCTCCTTCTGCCTGTTACGTACTTTGCACAAACCCAATATACTCTTGCAGAGAGTATAAAAAGGGAATAAATGAAAGCAGCCATTGTTTGTGTTGTTTTTTGTAGGGTCTACGTGTGATTCACACAAATTGAAACACGACGAGACGGCCCACACCAACAACAGTAACAGCAATAAACGAGTTAAATGCTTGACTGACGTCTATAATTACAGAGCATGGGCGCCACGATAAAAACAACAATTTGTGCGAAATTTGAACACGTGCTACCCCACAGCAAAAACAGCAACCAGACCAACCAAAAACGAACTGAAAAAATATTTTTTTTCTTTTTATACTCTCTGCAAGAGTATATTGGGTTTGTGCAAAAGTAGGCAGAAGGAGGCGTGGCAGACCCCATAAAGTATATATATTTTTGATCAGCATCACAAGCCGAGTCGATATAGCCATGTACGTCTGTCCGTCTGTCTGTCTGTCCGTCTGTCCGTATGAACACCTGGATCTTTTAAACTACAAAAGCTAGGGCCCCAAATTTTCTTTTTTTTCTCCAGATAAGACTGCTCTCTAGGCCGTTGCCTGTTCTGCCAAATTTGTTATCAATGTAGCTAACCGCACCTATTGTAATTCTTCATATTTGTTAGACAGTTAAAGATTTAAAGCTTTAATGCATTGAAACAACAACGACCTTCTTCAATTTTTTATATATTTCAATTCAGAGCTGGAACTAATAGAAATATAAACAGTCAACAGACAGATTCAAAACGCTTAAATCAAAATGTGTTCGAGGCTTATAAATCAAATCTAACCAGACTTTGGTCGTATCATCATTTGAGTAAATTTTAAAGGACGCATCCATTTCCAGCTATTCCACTGAATGCCGTGGACATCCTTATCAGTGTCCTCGTATATATACTTTCCATTAAGATTACTAAAAACAAGTATTAAATACATGTGTAAGTGCAATTAAATTCACTTTTTCAATTATTTACCAATGATAACAATTGGAAAACCACCAGCCTGAACTAAACATTTGTGCGCAATTCCAATGGAATATATCATTATCTTTTTCGGGTGTTGAAAATTTCATGTTTTTATGATGGATCATTGAATCAGGAGCATTTCCAGAATATCCTTCAATTAATTTCAACTCATATGACTCCTCCTCACTCCCTATAGCAAATTTACTGTATCTGGCATATCCAGTTTCGTTTTTAAAATCCTTTAGGGAAATATACAATTCGTGGGGTTTTGATTGTGTTAGCAAATGCAGTTTCTCAAGTCCAATAAAGAACTCTCCTTGTAAGTCTCCGAAACCTTCCTTGTACTCTGACCAACCTCGATTGAAATTCTCACTGCCATTCATTCGACGCTGGATCACAATCCATCCAGATCCTGCCAGTTTCGAGTCACAGGCTACAGTGAATTTCTTCTTATCAATGACTATCGTTTGAAGTTCTGTCCCTTCACTAGAACAAGTTGATCTCTGCTCAAAAGTTGTGAGTTCTTCCTCAAGTTTATCGATTTTTTCTGAATTTATTGACAGTTTAGATTTCAAATCTACTATTTCTTTATCATTTAATTTAATCTGCAACATTGAACTATCTATAAGTTTTACTTTACTGTTTAGTATGGACTGCAAATCAAGAATTGTTTAGGTTGTCTTTGTATTTGACTTCTGACTGAAACTTAGAATTTAAGTTAACGATTATCGCTGCCTGTTCCTTGATCTTATCCTGTAACTCTGCCTGCGATATAACCGATTTGGTGACATGTAAAAGCGGTTTTACCACTTGGTAGCAATAAGTTCCACATTTTGAATCCATTTCGGTTAAGCCAGAGAGACACTGAACAATAAAATTAAATAAAATTTATAAAAATATTTAATATTTATAAAAACAAAATAATTGTGATTTCAATTACCGAGCTCTTGACTTGCACCGCTGTTAGCAATATTGTTAATATAGATATTTTATAAATTTTCATTTTATGTTTTGATTTCGAGTACGTTAACCGTTCGCTTGAAAGACAAATTTGTGACTGATCTAGTCGCATTTAGTTTCTTAAAAATGAAAAGCGGATTTGAAATTTGAATTGTCATCTGTTCATGATTTAATAGTCGACAGCTGTTTTGGTTTGCGCTTATCAGTTGAGAATGTCAAGGTGGCAATTTAAGCTCTACGTATATAAATGTATATAAATATAAATGTATGTTATAAAAATGCATATAAATATATAAAAAGTGTAGAGGGGTCTATTAGGGATTTTCGACCCCGTAAAGTTAAAATATTTTTGATCAACACACGTGTCATGATCGGACAACTGTAGCCTATAGTTCCCATAGGACAAATTTAAGTATTACATTTACTCAGCCATTTATTTATACGCAATGTTTTAAGTATTATTTAGTTGTACCTAATGTGTATTAGTTCCTAGATTTCGTTCTGAAGAAGTTATCAAATGAAATTTCCAGCCCCGCCCTGGAAGTGCACACATGATCCTATACAAGGACCAGAGTTGCCACAGCAAGAACCCTTCGCAGGACCACAGCTTGGATAGCCGGGATAACAGGTGGGTGGGAAGCAGGGGAAACGGGAGCTGCAGGGACCAAAGGGCGGGTAACACATTTTGACTGAAAAAATATTAATTAAAATAATTATCATAATATATATAAATTACTTACTGTTCAAACTTCTTCACGGAAATAGTAACTAATCGAAAAGTTGAAGGATTTTAATGACCGTTATCTTTCTAAAGAAAACAACCCAACCTAAAATAGTTTAAATATTAAAATAAATTTAATGAAGGTACTTGGTTTAGTTCCCATTCCAAATTTGAATGTGTAGACGCTTAGACTGAATCAATTTCTACAACTTACCGGGTAACTAGATGCTCACTAGCCCGATAACTCTGTTCCCACTGTCGAACAGTTGGCCTACAGGCAAAAGTCTGACAGCAAGGTCGGGAACAGGGTCCATAGCATTGTCCACAGCATGGGTAGCACATCCTGGAGAGCTTAAAAGTCTTGGGGATACAGGCTCAGGCTCTTCAGAATCCTAGTAATTCAGAAGTATTCTGATATCGTTTTCTCTTGTAGAAAATGGTTCAACCTTAATGAATATTTCATACATTTGTATATTTATCAAATACTTTATTTAATGCTACAGTTTTTATCCATTTTTTACCTTTCGAATTCACAAGTCCACAAAAGGTACACAAATATTACTTAGCTGTTCACTCAATAGGTCCAGAAAGGTGAATGTTTGAAAACAGTTTTCGGTTTCAGAGGCGCACAAGATTTTTAAGCTACAAATCTCAAAGCCTACTTTAATTATACATTGAAAAGCCGATTAATTTTAATTGAAATGCCTTCTTACTGTGGATTAAAAAATTGAGTTTAATTATTTAAATTTACCGATTAACTACAGCTGATGAAAATTAATCTGGTATAGCTCAATATATAAAAAATCAAATTTTAACGCTAACCTTTACACATTTATTTGTATAAATATTAAAACATTTAATTTACATAAATTATTGAATTATTTGTGGTACAAATTGTGAGATTGTACCTAGACTTCCTTCTGAAGATGCTTCTTAACAAGATCCCCAACCACCATAGCAAGGTGCACAGCCTCCACAGCAGGGTCCACATCCGCCACAGCAGGGTCCACATGGTCCAGAGCCACCACAGTAGGGTCCACAGGGACCGCAGCACGAGTAGCAAGGATAACACATATTTGTTTTATATTCCAGTAAGTAATCCATATCGAGTACTTACTGTAGTTGGAACTTCTTCACGGAAATAGGTACAGTTCTTGGGATTATTGAGATCGGTTTGTGTCTGTCAGTAAACTTGCAACAAGTTCCTGGAGTCAAATTGGTTTGATTTAATCTCGTTACAAGAAACACTTCAACCTGTTACAGATAAATAATTATAGTTTTTAATACTTTGTAATATTTTAACGAACTCACATTCCCTGAAAACCACAAAAGCACACAAATAATTTATAGATGTTTACTGGACGAGCCTGAAAAGGTTTATGAGAATATTTTGGATGGAGACTTCAAACCTAAGGGAAAGTTCAATGTCTAGGTCAACTTAGATTGGAAACATCTGAAATAATATACGTATATTGAACTGATTCGAATTAAATGGAAATTGTAAAGAATTTGATGTTGTATAAAAACACTGAACCTGCGTGACACCAACATCAGACCTTAAATTAATTTGAATTACAATGTTAATAGTACTAAGAGTTCCTTTAACAAATAGGCTATTTTACAGATACCCTTCAGAAAGAATAAAACTAGAATATTTCAAGACTTGTTCCCATATAATGTTATAATATAAAATAAGGACTAGGATTTTATATGTAGTACTAAATGTAGAGTGCCTAGATTTCGTTCTGTAGATGCTAGCAGCATGGTCCACAGCCTCCACTGCATGGTCCACAGCCACCACATGGTCCACAGCCACCGCATGGTCCACAGCCACCGCATGGTCCACAAGGTCCACAGCCACCGCATGGCCCACATGGTCCACAACCACCACAAGGTCCACAGCCTCCACAAGGTCCACAGCAGGATCCGCAGGGGCCACAGCATGAATAGCACGGATAGCACATGTTGATAGAGATGGGCTAAAATTGCAGTTATCGATTAAATTATAATCGATATATCCATATATAAATGGGACTCACTCTAGACCTCTTCACAGAAATAGGCACAGATTGGGATGCGATTCTTATCGTTTTTCAGGAATCTCGTGAATCTTGTTCCGAATTAAAAACTTTTCTTACAGGAAACACTTCAACCTATTGTAGAAAATAAGTAAATATATTTGTTTAAAAACTCTAAAACTGTATACTTAATTTACATTCCCGAAAAACCACAAAAGTACAAATAATATAGAGGTGTTCACTGGACAAGTCCCAAATTTTGAATGAATGCTAATTTTGAAACTAAAGATTTCAATTGTTGTTAAAATTCCTTGAGCTACTTTGATTAATTTTTTTACTTGTTGAAAAATCATTCAAAAGCTTTTCAAAACAAACTCTGTTCAGCTGTAATCCGATTTTTTTTTTTTTTGTCATTTTTAATTGCGCTTAAGTTTTTTTTTTTAGGATTTCTGAAACTCTGATCAAATTCAAGTGGGAAGCACTTCTAAGCAAAAAATCAATTTCAAAAGAGCAGTTTTCAGTTTCGAATATCAGCAGAAAACATTAATGAGAAATTGCGTGACATAGTTAAGGTCAGTTTCAAAGCAGGCAAAATGAATTTGACGAATAATAAATACTCTTTACAAAATGGAGTTCTTTCTGAAATTCAAAAATTGTTTTAAAAACTGAAAGATTAATTGATGTTTTGTTTTACACACTATTTTGAAGGGCTTTTATTGTTATATTGAAAAGATGGAGCACTGAAATGATGCCAAACAGTATCAACAACGGAATTCCCTGTACTTAGTACTGGAAATTCATGTACATGTGCAACAATTCGTAAAGAGGAAACGTCCTTCAACTATGTTTGTGTGTGTGCGTGTGGGTGTGGGTGTGTGTGTGTGTGTGTTAGCTCCTCGTCACTTGGCCGCTTGCCAGACTCGTGACGTGGACAGTCTGACACTTGAGTGGAGCCAGACAACCACTTGACTCTGACTCAGCCAAGGAGGTGGGTGGAACATTGTGGGAGTGGGCGTGCCGTTGAGGGGGACATGACAATAATGCGCGGCGTGACTGATGGCGTATACCATACATAAACACACACACTCACACACATATTTGCTCACATATTAATGTGCGTTGCGTTAACAATTACGTCAAAGATAACCAGAGATAAGTCAACTAAGTGCAGTTCGAATACACTGTAAATTAATGTTGCTAGTTTTCTTTAGAGAAAATCGGAAACATTTCAAATAAATTACTAATTAACTAATTATTTATTTTACTGTTGTATAGATGGCCTTTTATAATAAAATATCACTACTCTTCTCTTGCTTAAGGACTCACTTCTTCTTCTCCTTCGAAAGCTTACATTTATGCTATGCTTCTGCTGTTAATCTAGTCAACACTTAACATTATTGGTATTCTGCTAAAGTTATTATAATAACTCAATAAGTTGACTTATTTAAAAGATTTAACATTTATTATTTAATGGTCTACTTAATGTGCTTTACATTCACCACTTACAGTGGGTAATTAATGCAACTCCATTTGAAAGGGTAAACGTGTTGAGGTGGGGACTTGTAACTAAAAGCGGAATTAAACGTACAATTATTTGCAATAAACGAAAGTGAGCAAAGTAGTAAAGTGGAAAAGTAGAAAAGGGAAAACATTCAGCTCTTTACAAAAATGAAATGCTTCAAACGAAGGTGGAAGAAAGAAAATTGTGTATTGAAAGCTGTTTGTAATTACAGGGTTCCTATGTGCGTTGTTTAATTGGATCTATCGACCCGCCAATAATTACAATTGCTGTGAAAACATTGGTTAAACAATCAAAGTGATGGCATAATATTACCTGGACAGCACACGTCACAAGTACAGTATTAAATTGTAAGCAGAACTAGAAATAAAGGGATTCATTTCAACTCTGTTTGTGGCTCACTTTTGGTACATGAGCATGCCGCTCAGTACAGTGATACCTCCTACAGTTACATTAAAAATTATTCATCGAGCTAATTGTTTGCTCATTTCTTTCAGTTGCCTCATTCCAGGGCAAAATGTTGCTCAACCATTTGTAAAATTTACACAGCATTCTTGCTTACATCATTTTTTTGCTATTACTGGAACTGGGATTATTTGCCTAAAGGTTTGCAGCAGCTTGTGTTAATCACCGCTGCACAAAGTATTTAATGAGTCCAAGAAAAAACCAAAATGAAAGTATAAAAAAAATACATGGAGTAAATGACTAAATGATGCCCTGTAAACCTTTAGAGCAAGTGGTTAAAAATTTATACAAGTAGTTTTTAATTTATTTTCACTTAAGCTTAGAAATATTGTTCGCGATTCAATCAATAAATACATAATAGTATTTAAAATAACTTCTAAACTTCAATAACAGAAAAATTAAGTTAATTCAATATTATTTATTTCGTAATATATGTAATTATTTAAACATTAACTTTGTTCTTATTCACATGAATTATAATACTAATGCTTATTAAATATTTAATTTATTTTACTTCCTCACAAGGTTATTTGAATACTTTAATTTTTTTTTTTATACTCAACGAGGGTATAACTACTGGAAAACCTACCTTACATTATTATAAAAAAATCCATTTGTAATTATGGATGGGAAAGAGTGTGTGCTTCAAAAAAGGGCAGCCAGAAAATGCGAAACATATATATATATATATATATAAACATATATATTACATATATATATATATATATATATATATGTATTTTTTTCACAGCATTAATGAAAAATGTGTTAAGTGCATTAATATTAAATTTCATTTTCGCATTCTACGCACGCGGTTGCGTGGCATGTCTGTAGGTATGTACACACAAATATGTGCAGCTCCATGTGGCACACACACCCACACACACACACACACACACACTTATGCGGTACTTGTGAGCGTGTGTGTGTAAATTCCCATGCTGCAGTTTTTCAGTCTGGAAACAGACGACAAAAATATCCGTTAAGGCTGGTAGATTAATGTACAAAGATTTACATGCAAAACATCAACGGACGAGCGACAGGCACTCGGATTGTATAGGCGCTGGGCGTGGCATTATCCATCGTGACATGGTCAACAACAGCAGAAAGCAACAACAACAACAACAAGTAAGAAAAGTACAGTCGAGCACGCCCGACCGTATAATACTCTCTGCATTTTAATCCCGATTAAATTATTAAAATCGGTATCGAGATATTACAATGTGTTGTACTTGCATTAAAACACATTGAAACAAAAACAGTCTAAGCATAATCACACATATATGTATCTGTTTGTTTGTATTCGAATACACATATGTTTGACATTATATGTGTTCATACTTGTATGTATGTGTGTATTCGGCGCGGCCAGCGACTGCCGACTGCGCTGCCGCCACACAAGCCGAGAAAACTTTTGATCACGCTTGTATGTTTCTGTCTCGCTTGTACTCAGTAGTGATATTGCGTTCAATTATCAATATTGTAACGCTTCAAGTTTTCTTGCTTATAGTCCGATTTTAATGCACCTTTCAGGAATAGTTTGATATAGTTAGCCTCCACTTGAATTATACAATTACTATGCTGTACTATATGAACAAACGCCTAAAAACGGAACGAAAGTTGGGAATTATTTTTATGTATTATGGGAAAAAAGAGCGTGGCAGTCCAAAAATTTAAATGCCAATGCATTTGCGCTGTCGCTAGAAACTTCCATACCATAACTGGTGATCCTAGGTGCCATGGTTACTGAGATATTCGTCGAAAGCCACTATTTTTTTCGAGGTGTGTCTAGTTTTTTGCTTATTGTGGGCGAATGGGGAGTGGCATCGAAATAGAAAAAGATTCTTGTATTGACTGACTAAATATGTGATCGATTGACACCAAGGTCGAACTTGTAGCTCTTACCATCTCTGAAATCTGTTTGTTCATACGGGCAGACAGACGGACAGACGGACATGGCTATATCGACTCGGCTTGTGATGCTGATCAATATATATATACTTTATGCTGTCTGCCACGCCTCCTTCTGCCTGTTACATACTTTGCACAAACCCAATATACTCTTGCAGAGAGTATAACAACAGTGCAGTACATGCTGTCAATCGACGCTTTCAATTGTTCACTTTCTCCTGCTTTATCAGCAGTCGTTGGCTGCAGACTGGTCGGTAAATGGACACAATGTCTTAACTTGTGTAATTATTTAATTTTAACAATCACTCACACATATACACATTGAATAGAATCCATTTTTATATAGAGATAAGTTTATATAGAGATAAGTTCAACTGTTATTAATCAAAAGAGCTTTTTTCATTTACATAAAGAAGATTAAAGACGGAGGAATGTGAGCAAAAGTTTATTCTAAATATTATTAGAATTAAAACCTTTGAAGTTCAAATTAATATGAAGGTTATTAAAATGTAAACTGTTTAATGAGACACCAAATTCGAGCTTGTAATCGGTACCAATGAAACCGACCTAAGACTACCAAGTAATTTCGGTCTCTGCCAATTTAAGAATTCAATTCGATAACTGCGAAAACCTTGTCCACCGTAAACTACCATATAAAAGAGCATTAAAAAATAATGAATTTCCATTGTTAAAATAATTCATTTGCAAAGTAGTTGCAACCGAATTAAAAGTACTTTTTTGTTCTTACAGAATTGTTACTGAATTTTACAAGTAGATACAAAAAATGCACGCATTTATTATAAATCTTATGTGCAAAAAGTTGCTTTCTGGATTATTGCTGCGAATGCGAAAAGCTTAATGAAAAACTTTTGCGATTAAAAAAAAATAAATCCATCATTGATGGACGCACTGAAATCGGATTTGTCAACAAAATGAAACCTGGTGAAACAAATACAATCACAGCTCAGATTCTTTCCATCTGACGTTGTGTAAATAAATGTACGTCCATGTGCACATATATGCAGCTTTGGGCTTTTATAGTGCACTATGGGTCAAACGCCCGATTTTTAGGAATTAATTAATATCTCAAGAACCAAACAAGATATTTTAATTTGGTTTTTTGTATTTGACCTTTGACATCAAGAAGCGATTCTTGGAAAAAATGGGCGTGGCACCGCCCCTTCTTCATATTGTTAGCTAACTTTTTTGTTTTTCATGCTATTAACATCAAATCTACGTATTAGATGAGTTTTCATGTTCTGAAGACCCTGTGAAAAAATGGTCAAAATCGGTTGACTATATCATATAGTATTCAAAGAAGAGTTGCTCAAATTTTTTAAGATTTTTTTAAGATTTTAGGCAAAATTGAAGTCAAAACAATATAAATTTGTCGTTTTCTTATACAATGTTGCTATAAAACTTAATATTTGGCCATTGCAAGCTTTGGAAATATTGGAAACGGCGTCTTGCTTGCTTTGCAAGCTCCCTTGATGACGCCAAACTTCATAGAAAATTGCATTGCATATAACGAGGTTAGTTGCTAAAACCTTAAATTGTGCAAAAAGTGCACAAAAGTGCACATTGAGCTTTTAGGTCTGAATTCGTAATTGATTACTCTACAAAATGTATATAGTTGTATTGCTACAAAATGCTACAAGCATAAGTTTTCTTCTCTCAAAGATGAATTTATAACACAAAATCTTTGTTTGAGGTTAGTTTTTAGTTTACTTAAAACTCCACATAGCACGCATATTTTAGATAGAACAAAAACATTAACTCATAGATAAAACCTCATCCTTTGCTATTCATTAAACATTTTAACAAAATTTCCATTATATTTGGGTCAAAACTTGCTTTAAATGTACGTATCGATTGCTTACAAACGTTAAAATGCGTTATGTATAACAGCTCTGTTAAAGAGGTGTTATCTTAACAGAATGCGCGCCTGTTAAAATTCCGGGTATGTAACATTTACATATGAGGTATTGCTAATGGATTGTGATCAAAATTATGTAAATTTAATCAACTTGAAAATTAGACTTAATTCCTAAAAATCGGGCGTTTGACCCATAGTGCAGTGTACAAACACGAGAGGAGTTCTAAAATCGCAATGGAAAATAGAATAGGATTAAAAATATTCACAATAGAGTAGATTTTAATGAAAGCGAAAAGATTGCTGACGAATGTTTCTATTTATTAATAACAAATATATGAATTTATTTAAACGAAGTGTATTAACATATGTGTAAGTCTTAAGTATTAACACAATACTCGTTTTTAATACAAATGAAATATTATCAAATTATTTCCAAAAATGTTGTATTTAAATGTTTTTTTCGGCCATATTCACTCTGAAGCTCGACAGTGTATTTTTGGTTATTTATATTGCCTACTTTTGGGCTGGCGACTTAATCATACACATTTTCCACTTAATATTTTTTCAACAAGGCACCTGGACTGTTTTATGCCATTCAGGTGTATTAGATTGCAGCCAAGACGCACCTAAACAAGCTGAGAGTTCTTCAGGCCAAAACAGGCGGCAATGTTTGCATTGGATTGTTTGCAGGCGGACAGACAGACGGACAGACGGAAATGGCTATATCGACTCGGCTGTTGATGCTGATCAATAATGTATATTATGGGTTCGGCCACGCCTCCTTCTGCCTGTTACGCACATTTCTCAACTGACAAAACTAATAGACCCCTCTTCTCTTTTTTAGAGTACGGCGTCTAAAAAATGCATGAAAATAATGTTTAGGTTTCAAAAGAATATTTTTTATAAAAACAAGTAAGAAAGGCTTCAGTCAATCGGGCCGACTGTAAAAGACCCCGTACTCCTGAAATAATGCGCATTTGTTATTACTTTGAATTAAAACTTTAAAATGAAATTTATAAATTTAAATTGTATATGTACATTTTTAATTCAAATTAAAAAAAAATTAAATTGACAATTCTCGTTGTCAGCTTTCTAACCTACGACCTCAGACGAAGATTCCACTACGCGTCGCAAATCTACCATTTGCACCACGCGCCACTTTCCAGAACTTTCCGATTATCAGCATTCACATATTATATGTACATACAAATACACACTCGTTTGAAACTATGTGTATGTACAAATGCATGTATGTGTGCCTAGCACTGGTCGGCGAAATTACATAAACAACAAGCAACAATTTGAAATAAACTTGATCTGCCTGACGTAATAACGGACTTTAATTCCCAATTTGGTTGTTCTATCTTTTGTAGTTTAAAACATCCAGTTGCTCATACGGACAGACATACAGACGGACTGACAGACAGACAGACAGACAGACGGACATCGCTATATCGACTCGGCTGTTGATGCTGATCAATATATATATTCTTTATATATATACTATATATACTTTATGGGTTCGGCCACGCCTCCTTCTGCCTGTTACGCACATTTCGCTTCTGGCAAACCTAATAGACCCCTCTACTCTTTTTATATATTTATATACATTTATACTTATATACATTTATATTCATATACATTAATATTTATATACATTTATATTTATATACATTTATATTTATATACATTTATATACGTAGAGCTTAAATTGCCACCTTGACATTTTCAACTGATAAGCGCAAACAAACAAAAAATCATGAACAGATGACAATTCAAATTTCAAATCCGCTTTTCATTTTTAAGAAACTAAATGCGACTAGATCAGTCACAAATTTGTCTTTCAAGCGAACGGTTAACGTACTCGAAATCAAAACATAAAATGAAAATTTATAAAATATCTATATTAACAATATTGCTAACAGTGGTGCAAGTCAAGAGCTCGGTAATTGAAATCACAATTATTTTGTTTTAATAAATATTAAGCTAATTTTATTTAATTTTATTGTTCAGTGTTCAGAAAAAGTCGAAAAACTTGAGGAAGAACTCACAACTTTTGAGCAGAGTTCAACTTGTTCTAGTGAAGGGACAGAACTTCAAACGATAGCCATTGATAAGAAGAAATTCACTGTAGCCTGTGACTCGAAACTGGCAGGATCTGGATGGATTGTGATCCAGCGTCGAATGGATGGCAGTGAGAATTTCAATCGAGGTTGGTCAGAGTACAAGGAAGGTTTCGGAAACTTAAGAGGAGAGTTCTTTATTGGACTTGAGAAACTGCATTTGCTAACACAATCAAAACCCCACGAATTGTATATTTCCCTAATGGATTTTAAAAACGAAACTCGATATGCCAGATACAGTGAATTTGCTATAGGGAGTGAGGAGGAGTCATATGAGTTGAAATTAATTGAAGGATATTCTGGAAATGCTGGCGATTCTATGGGGTATCATGAAAACATGAAATTCTCAACACCCGATAAAGATAATGATTTACGCGTTTGGAATTGCGCACAAAAGTATAGTTCAGGCTGGTGGTTTTACAATTGTTATATTTGGTAAATAATTGAAAATGTGAATTTAATTGCACTTACACATGTATTTAATACTTGTTTTTAGTAATCTTAATGGAAGGTATATATACGAGGACACTGATAAGGATGTCCGCGGCATTGAGTGGAGACTCTGGAAATGGTTGCGACCTTTAAAATTTACTCAAATGATGATACGACCAAAGTCTGGTTAGATTTGATTTATAAGCCTCGAACACATTTTGATTTAAGCGTTTTGAATCTGTCTGTTGACTGTTTATATTTCTATTACTTCCAGCTCTGAATTGAAATTAATAAAAAATTGAAATGAATCGCAGAGATAAAGAAAGCTGCTGTTGTTTTATTTAAGCTGCAAATTCTAATCTGACAGTGTCAAATTTTAGCGGTGTGTGAATGACCCCAAAATAGATGCGGAATTAAACACACACACACACACATACACATGGATTCACACGTATAGGCACAAGTAGAGAACCACTTAACCCAATCTACAGCGTCTTATCAATATACACGGCCTTGTGTGTATTTGTGTGTGCAAGTAAGAGCGGGAAGTTCCCTGTAGTCCCCATGGGCCAGGCAGCAGAAGCAACAAAAAATTAATAAAAAAAAAGTCATATATACTTTATTTTCTAGTCATGTTTTAGTAGTTATTCACCTTTCATAAATTTGAATTTCAATGTTAATAGTACTAAGAGTTCCTTTAACAAATAGGCTATTTTACAGATACCCTTTAGCAAGAATAAAACTAGAATATTTCAAGACTTGTTCCCATATAATGTTATAATATAAAATAACAAGGAGTAGGATTTTATATGTAGTACTAAATGTAGCGTGCCTAGATTTCGTTCTGTAGATGCTAGCAGCATGGTCCACAGCCACCCCAGCAAGGTCCACAGCCACCACATGGTCCACAGCCACATGGTCCACAGCCTCCACAGCATGGTCCACAGCCACATGGTCCACAAGGTCCACAGCCACCGCATGGTCCACAGCCACCACATGGTCCACAAGGTCCACAGCCTCCACAAGGTCCACAGCAGGATCCGCAGGGGCCACAGCATGAATAGCACGGATAGCACATGTTGATAGAGATGGGCTAAAATTGCAGTTATCGATTAAATTATAATCGATATATCCATATATAAATGGGATTCTTATCGTTTTTCAGGAATCTCGTGAATCTTGTTCCGAACTAAAAACTTTTCTTACAGGAAACACTTCAACCTATTGTAGAAAATAAGTAAATAAATTTGTTTAAAAACTCTAAAACTGTATACTTAATTTACATTCCCGAAAAACCACAAAAGTACAAATAATATAGAGGTGTTGACCGAACAAGTCCCAAAAAAGTAATGCCTCTTTTTCTTAACAGTGTTTGGGAACTAAAAAGTTGGAAGATCTTTGCTTACTTTGATTAAACATTTTGCTGCTTTCAGTGTCGCCATCTGTCATGAAAAAGTTAAACTATTAAATGCAATGTTTGGTTCATGTACATGATGGAACTGAAACAGACTCTTCAGAAGTACAACATGCGCATCAAATAAATTAATGTCAGCGAACTATGTTACTGAGCTGTATTATATATTAATTATAGTGCTCTTTGAATTTTCGCTGCGAATCTAATATTAATAGATGAATGATTTTAGTATTTTTGGGTATGTGGTTACTTTATAGTTACCACACTGTGTGCAGCCAACTTTGCGTTGTCTATTACATTGACAATTGAGTACAACATAGGCTTAACATTTATTTTTTGTTGGCAGAATGTTAAATAGCAGTTATAACAAATTTTCAGCACTAACGTTGTAGCTTAAGTACAATATTACTGTACCAAATTTTTGGCTCCAATTCTAAACAAAACTCCAAAGTAATTAGTGTTTATTTTCTATTTTCGGCATTTATAAACATTGACAAATTAAGGCCCTGTTCTGACAACAAAATGTTGTGCCAAAAACAGCATACCGGTTCTTATGCACGCAACATTTCCATATGAGTATAACATTAGTATACTGTACGAAATAAAATTAACATAATATTTTAACATTAACAATCTTACAAGCAAACAGTAAAGTCGCGTTTTTGGCTCGTTAATATTTGCATAATGTAAGTGTGTATAAGCGTGTTATTATTGAAAGTTATTAACTCACAAGACAGCTAAAGTCTAAAGCAAAATAAATGAAACGATATGGCATGTAATTTTCGTATCTAAAACTGCTCAAATTCGTGACTGAACAGTTGCTGCTTTCGGTCGTGGGAGGCGCTTTCTGTGTGTCAATACATTGGTGATTGCTGAAAATAAAAGAAATTGTACAATAAAAATTTAGACACACGCGTTCAAATTAAACAAATAGAAGCTTAAGTACGCGAATGTGTGTATATTTACACGCACACGTAGATTGGCAAAACGACGCGAGCCTCAATTCGGTTGCAAACCAACAAAAACAATAACTGCTCTCAGAAGCAGCATCGTGTGTACATGTGTATGTGTACGTCTTCTTTGTGTGAGTGGCGTGTATATATAAGTGTATGGGTGTGTGAGTGTTTGTGATGCGTCTTTTCACCACAAAAATGTTAATTTAAGTGCTGAAATATGGAGAAACACACTCACCTGCAACAAAATTGTACGAAAACCAAATGCTTACAACAATTCGCTTGTATTAATTACAGTACGAAATAAATACAGTGGCAAATTCTAGCTATTGTGTAAAAATGTGAAAATAAATCTGTAAAATAAAATACATATATTTTATAATTATTGTGCTCTCAACAAAATTGCAATAATTAAATTGAAAACAAAACAATTGCAAAAGCAACAACAACAATAACAACAACAGCAGCACTAAGTACGACGCCCTGTCACTTTTGTCAGTGTGTTGGTGAGAGACAGCAAACACCTTCAATATTCGATTTTCATGCTCATTGAGAGAATAGTCGCTGCCTCTGTCGCTGTCGCTGCCAATGCTGCTTACTGTTCTGCCCACTTCGCAGTCGCTGCTGCTGCTTCTGCTGTCAAAGTTGTTGTTGTTGTTGTTGTTGTCGTTTTTGCTGCTTTTGGTATTTTATCTCATTGTGTTTTTGCTGTTTTTATTTTACTGAATTGTTTGTTAGTGCAAAAAAGTGTTTTAATATAAAAATTGTTGTTGTTCGTTCGTTCTTGGGTGCTTCAACAGCTGCTCGTGACATCGGCGCATCGCCCACAACCGAGAATCGTCGAAGATTTGCAATTTGTCATTTTGCGAGGTGAGTTTCAAGCATTTCGTGTCAACACTGAAAGAAATTAGTTTTTTATTATCTAAGTCCCAAATTGAGTGAAATTAATTAATACTCGCCAAATTTGTATACACTTAAATCATAAAATTGTTATAAACAATTTTGTTTTTCCCCAAAAAATGTACACTTTAAATTGTTTATCTTTCTCAGAAATGTATTAAGCAAAAATAAAACAAATGCAAAGTTTCTTTAAATTCCTTTGTTTTCGCACAATAAAATGCGAATAGAAAGCGAATGGCCGCAGGAATTTTCAATAGAAATGAATCAATTGTACAGTTATGTGCGATATGTACATATATACCATGCATATTGTTTATAATTCAATACTTGGCAAAATTCACAAAGATATTTACTCAGTTCGCATAAACAGTGGAAAAGAACGCAAAGCTTCTGCCAGCGGGTGATCAAAATGCTTTGAACTTGAATTGCGCAGAATTCAGCTAAATAGTCGGATACAGATACATGTGTAAATACAATTGTATATAGATAGTTTTGTAGATATATGTGTATTTATGTACACGAAAAGTACAAAAATCGTTCGTCTTCTAAGCGCCATTCAAATCTTTTTACGTACAATCTTGTTCAACTCGTTCTGCAAGTTCACTGCTCTGTGCCCTTTCTCTCCCCCTCGCGCTCTCTTTCTCTCTTCTCTATGTCTGCTGGTCTCTCGGTTGCTTTCTTTTCGCTCCTTATTGCCGCCTGGCCCTGAGAACTGGGTTGTCTGCCAAACTGAACCCCTTTGGGCACACTTGAAACATTACGAGCTTTGTACTTTGTAGCTGTAGTTTTAGGTGTATCTTTGTGTCTCTGTGTCTGTGTATCTGTATCTGTGACTGCAATTAGGCAATTAAATTGCGCAAGCTGCCGGCCAGGCCCACAAATTGATCTCTTCCGGCACTCACAAATCACTAAAAACTACGAGAGGTAACAAAGGAGCGCTCTGACAAAAGCAACAAAACTAAAAAATAGTAGAAAAAAGAAGGTTTCAAATGGCAACTCTTTGAATAAAGCGAGTGGAAATTGTTCTCCACTAACACTTAATCGCCAATTCTAGGTAATAAATTTCAATTGAATTGAATGCATCCTCATTATGGGCATCGAAGCAGCCTTCAAATCATTTAGCCCAAAAGCGAATCAGGGGCGAATCGCGTTAACCGCATTGCCTCTGATTTGATTATATCAAATTGAAAAATACATATACAGATGTGAGTGTGTATATACATATGTTTTGCGAGGCAAACAGGCTCAGCTGCGCAGCCTACAGCACGCTGATAAAAGGATTTTCCTTCGATTTTTTGGTATTTTTTCCATTTTCTCCTTCGCTCTTATCATTTTCCACATGGCCTGAAAAGTGGACTCGGTCGTCAGCATTTTTTTGGTGGGTATGTTTAATGAAGTATCAAATTATAATATGGTTTACTTTCACAACCTTTTATAAATAACCTAAGCGCAATCAATAAGTTGACATTTCTGAGCAGTCTGCAGATCGTGCGTGCTTTTAATGTTTTACTGTGTGGAAATTTTTAATGCTTATTTTGATATACAAAAAAAAATATACCTTCTAAAGTATAACCTCTGTTTATATGAAGCTTAACACTGTCATTAGTTTTTTTTTATTTTTCAAAGTAATTAATTACATTTTTTTCTTTTATTTATTTATTTTTCTATTTTAAAATATTTATTTTAAAATGCTTAATTTTAGAATCCTTTTTAAGCTTTCTCACACAACCTGTTATTAATCTCAATTTGTGTAAAAACACTTCACTCGCCACCAACATCATCATGTTGATCATTATTATGATTATAATCGTTAGCCCATCGGCATTTACACAATCTTGCGTGTGTGTGAGTGGGTATGTGTATAGGTGTGTGTGTTGACTGTTAGTTACGCACACTTGGGCCCAGTTTACATCATCTTGGCATGTGAAAAGCGTTTCCGACTTCCGCATGAGCGTTACATTTTTGCTTGGACAAGAGTCACTGGCATTTTCCTGTCTTACCAATGTGTAGGCGGCTGGAGAGAGAGAGAGAGACGGGGCAGTAGGCGTAAAAAGGTGGAGGCGTGTCTGTGCGCTGTGGAGAGGGTAATAACAACTTATTGATTTTACACTTTGCTTTGTCGATGCTTAAAACAAAAACAACAAAAAACACAAATTAGTTTGTTTTTGGTCGCGTGTCTTGCACGCGTCCACCGAGTTTTCGTAGGCACCAAACAAAAAAAAAAAAAACTGGAAAACTGCCCGCTTTCCATATGCTAAGAGGGGGAAAAACTCTGACATGCTTGGCTAGTTTCCCGGCATGTTGGCCAGGACAGGTGGTAAACATGAATTCTCATTGGCACGCGTCAGGCGAGTGACCATTTCTGTGTGCGTTTCAGGCCAAAAGGCCTAAGGCTACAAAAATCAATGAATTCGCTTTGGTTTTGGTTTTTGTATTTTTGTTTTTGTTTCCCATTTACTTTTTGGGTCAACTTTTCGTCGTTTCGTAATGCGATTGCAAAGTTCATAACATTCTCCACTTGATAGCCGACTAAGAGCGTGCTAACTTTAAACTATTTACACAGCACTACAAGGCGTGGGCTTGACTACACTCTCCACTTTCCACTCCACACTCTCTACGCTCTCTCACTTTTTGCTTGACCAACCCTCAACCCTCTTACGCTTTATCTGCTTTTCATTCATATTTTCGTTTGCTCTCAAACTTTTTGTTGCTCTCATATTTTATTTTTAGCCTTTTATTGATAAAAAAACGAAACAGAAACTCTTTTGATTCTTTATTTTGGTGCACTCTGAGTGGGTTGATATCTGCTTTGAAGGAGGCCAGGGGCGTGGCGGAAGTCGAACTATGTAAATACTGTCTGGCCAATATTTTTGTCGCTTTTTCTCTTTACTTCATTGATAAGAAATGCGAATCAATGGGAATTGATTTGTGAGTTCTAGTGTACACCGTTCATATTTTTTTATAGCTTTACGATCTTATCGCTATCGGGACTTCCCTTTAAAAACAAATATGCACTTAAAGCAAACGAATTCTAAGAAGAAGAAGAAGATAAGAGTACCTAGAAGTTGTCTTTAATGACAACAGGGCAGGTTGAACTTAAGCGAATTTAATAATAGCACAGTTTAACAATCGATAGAAACCTGTAGACCAATAAATTTATAACAATTTCTTGATACAGACAACAATTGATAACAGTTTCCGATGATAAGGAAACGTGGACAGAAAACGTAATTTTATTTTAGATTTTTGCCAACTACAGAACAAATAATGAAAATTAAATGCATTAATGATAAGAACGTTTGGTTGATAAGTCTTTCTATAGATATCAGTAGATAAATACGTCGGATTATACAAAGTCGTAAAATAAACACAATAATTACAAAACGTTTAAATTATATACGCATTTGCCAGCTGGACAGTACTTCTGAGATAAGCTCGTCCAGTTAATGATAAGCCAAGAGTCCCAAATACGACCTTGGGTAATAAAATATCAACACTGATATTTACCACATTTTTGTTTATGGACGACAGCAAATACGTTTCGCATGCAAATTGGCTTCAAGTTGTTAACAAAAGCAAAAACAAAGAAATAGAAACTCACAGACAACCGAATTTAATAAATGCGTCTAAGAGCCCTCAACTTAAATGGATCAGACGCTGAACAGAAAACGGGTTTTTTTCTTGGGTGCAGACGCACCGAAATCGCACCCAAAAGACAACAAAAAATTCGAGTTTCGGAATTTCAAGCGTATTTCAAGCGGCAAACAAATAGATAAGTTTGTTTAGCGCGTGTTTGAAAAAACGCTAAATAAAAAAATTTACAATTTTAGAATGCTTTGATATTTAAAGCTTAGGCTTTTAATTAAAATAAATTCATGTTTTAACTAAATCGTTGTAATTCGTGGAAACTTTTCGTAGTTTATTGAGCTGATTAACCAGTCTATGATTATAAAATTAATCATGACAGATGTGGATAGAACCCTTAAATAAATTAATTGAATTTTACAAAAGTTTACATTTATTTTAAAAGCATTAAATAATGGCGACTGTTTGTCTGTAAACAATAGTATTCATTATTATAATGACAACTACCTGGTTGTTAATTTATTAAAAAGATTCTTAAATATTGTTTAAATAAAATAGTTGTGAACACTTAGTCTGTATGTTTTTAAAGCTTTTTAAAAATCAATTCACAAAATAAATAAAATACTCCAGTATATCGATTTTAAATTCTGTTAAAAATCACAGCTTAACGATATGGCTATTCAGTTTAACATCGCGCTGTTAATAACATTTGCATAACAGCCAATGTGCTGAGGTCAAGGCGCTGCTGTTGTAGATATTAGAAACGTGCATACGACACAGACAGCGACTGACAAACACACACACATAAACTTACGCTTCGGTTGACGGCATTGCGACGTCACTTGGAAGACGTCACTGGGTCGCAGACATCGATGCTTGTATGTAGTTTGTGAGTGTATGTGGTTGTGTCGGTGTGCCTGTTTGTTGTCAATGTAGTTGTTTGGGGTTTGCCGTTAATGAGGCGACTGTCGCCCAAACAACACTATAGGAAATTACAATACCAAAGCAGCTTTCTGAGTCAGTTCGTCTGTGTGTATGCATATGTGTGTGTGTATGTGTGCTTACCTTAAGTCTTTTGCCGTTTTAAATGTGAGAGAATATGTTGTATGTGTTGTTATTGTTGTCTTCTATGCCTGATGTTCGCTTGGGTTCGGAAACAAGTTCCGCCTGCCTTTTGTTTTGTCTCTGTTTTGTGCGGTTTGTTTGTGGCAAATGTTTAGCGGTTCTTTCTTGTGGCTGTTATTTATGTTTTTGTACTTAGTTGTTGCAGCAGCTGCTAGTTTGGAGGTTATTCTTCTATTGCTCAATATTTATTTCTTGAAGCGTAAAAAGCAACTTAATATTACGTGATCTTAATGTAAATTGCGTAGTTTCCTGTATTTTATTCAGTTTATTTTAGTCTTTCAGATTATTTGATACATATTTTCATCTCAACAATCGTTAAGTTCTCTGGCGACACATCAGCCAAATGTAAAACGTTAGCAAAAGTATCAAATCAAAACAATCTCAAAAAACTCAAAACTCATTTGACCACTTGACTCAAGCAACTTTTTTTCACTCTTTGTTATTTTATTTACTTATTTCTTTTGTGCTTACAGCAACCTTAAATCACTGAACCGGTCAACAAGTCACAAAAAAATAAGATTTAAAATGTACTCTGGAGTCGAAATGTGTGTCGAATTTAAAGTTAATTTACATATTTCTCAACTGTTGCTCTCCAGGGATGAATTGGCTAAAAGTAAAGGAATCAGGAATACAGGAAGGGGTGTGCAAACTGGAGGTGCATGTGTGTGGGTGTGTATTGTGGAGCTGTCATTTGATATTGCATGCTCTTAACTCAGTTCGTGTTGCATTTGCACTTCAAGCGTTTGTCGGTTGACGGACAGACCCAAGGGAGGGGTGAGGGCGTGGCTGGGCAGTGGATGGCGGGACGTGTTAGTAAAGTTTCTACATACAAAAGCGCTTTAGTAGCTGTAGCGAAGATTTTGAAATTCCTAACCTTAATATACGTGACAATTTAATTTATTCTACTTTACATACAAAGTAGCTGGGAAAAATATTATAACTTGAATATAATTAAGCTAGAAACTAAACCAGATTTGGTAAATATTTAACAAAAGTTCAAAATGTAATATTGTACAAATATATGGTAGATAAGACATTAATTTATATTATAGTATGTACCAAAATAGAGCAGATGAGGCAGTTAAATATTGTGTTTATATTTTGTAGTACTTGGGAACCAATTACTGATTTACTGACAGTTCAACGTAAAGCGTTTGAAATAAAATTAAAGGGTATGTTAAACTTAATAATTTTAATGGAATTTTATGAATATACTTAACTCGCTTTGCCAGCGGGAATTTACGCAGTGGAAGACGAAACGGGTTGTGTTAAAGCCACATAAATATCGAACACCCCTCGGCAAATATGCAACTCAAGGACGTTGCGTTGCATCTTCTGTACATAAGTATGTACAACAGTATGTTGTTGGCGTTATTTTTTCCAAGTATTTGCTTCGTTTGCTTGTTGTCTGGTTGGGGATTTTACGCTACTCTCGTGTCTTTTAATTAAGTTCTGCCACCGACTACTGACTGCCACATTGAGTGGGGCATTTGAGTCCCATTGGGGCGTGCCAGAGAGTTGTTAGCTGTGCTTAACGACTCGAGTGAATGACGATTTGGAATCAGCGCAAAAATAATGAGTTTTTCTATCTGCAAGTGTACAGAATAGTTTTAAAGTATAAAAATTAGAAAAATAAAACAATATAAAAAAAAAATATTTTATTCAAAAATAATTATGTCTAATAAATAATAATTATAGAGAATCAAGTTCTGTTGGAACTTTCTTAACAAGTTGTTAATCAACTCGTTGCGGCTTTTTCTCTATTCGCTCAAAAGTACCATCTCTCTTCTTTTTGCCACAAAGTTAAAGACTCAAAACCTGTTGCGATTCTTAGCTATAGATTGAGTGAACAAGCAAAAGATATCTTTGGTTTGCGTGTGTTGTCTCCAATCCCTCCCGGCTAGGGGCTACTGTAATTCAATCACATTTCACGCTCGGTCTCAAGTGTCCACAACTCGTTTGGACGCCAAAGCGTCCAACATTCACTCTGGCAGACAGGGAGAATCGTTCGTAGTATAAACACGTTTGGACTTTGATTAGATACTAAAAATAAATATATTTAGAGCTGCGGATTTTCGAGGGCATTGGCCAAAGTGTTATTAGACTTGATATTAATTTTCGTCGGGTTAGAGGCCTTTTTGGTCCAGTAAACAAAAGTAAGCTTCACTTTGGGAGCATTTAAAACTTCAAATTTCAGTTGCGTGTCAAGTCTTTTATTTGTTATTTCTTTTTTGTTCATGCAAGTCGCGTAGAGGCCCCAAGAAATTTACCAAAAATAGACCAAGCGTAAAAAGTGTTTGTCTTTTTACTCAAAAATTGTGCAAGTGTTTGCTTCACTTGGTGACAATTTAGGTTAAATGTTTTTGTGTACTAAGAATTAGCAAAAGTAACTTCGCTTATTTCGTAGTCTACACATTAATTCCTATCATAGACTATCAATGCTTTGTTACTTGGTGTTTGTTTTCCACAAATTCTGGCCTTGACAAAGCTCTAAAAACCTAACAAATATTATTGGCTTTAATATGTACCCGAAAATAAAACAGCAACAACCGAACAGAAGCCCCGAACAATGCCTTTATTTGTATCCAGTTTCGAGAAATCCAAGTCAGGGCCAAGGTTTTCATTTGGTATGCACAACAACGACGCACGAACGACATTCTTTAATCAATTTTTGAAAAGTCTACAAATTTTTAAAATGCTGCGAACTGAGAGGAAAAAATATCCACAACTGTGACGCTCATAAAATTGTGAATTTCCCCAACATATCTGCTAGATAGACGAAGGGGAGCTGGCGGTGGAAAAACCGGCAACTGGCTGTTAACCTCCAGTAGCGGTTGCAGCATAAAAATGCAGTCACCTTCGGGTCTCCGCGTCTACGGCGGTCCAGCAGTAGCTTTTCTCAATGCCACAAATAATTTTCAGTTGCAATTGCGCCCTAGTTTCGACAATTGCTTCCCTCCTACCAAAAACTCCCCTCCCCACTTCGATTTCAATTGTCCGTCGTGGGAATGTCGCCCCAAAAATAAAAAACTAGACTTGTCGTTGCCATCGGCATGTTTTAAAATTAAAGAGCTTCCGCATTTCAACCGTCCGGCGGATTCGGATTCGAAATATAGCAAAAAAGGGGGCACTTGTCGCTTCGCATAGACACGAACTGAAAAAAAAGAGACGGATGTGTTTTGGGGAATGCAGCAAAGCCGGAAAACATTCAGAACATCAAGAGGGAGAATTATTATAAAATATGAATTTAAAGTGTTATATATTTCAGAGCTTAGTAAAGCTGTTAAAACAGGGCTTCTCTTTCCGTTTACTAAAACCCAACTCATCCAACTATCTCCGCAAAGCCCAACTGTTTACAGCGGTTTGAATATGAGGGGATTTTTGCAATAGTTTTGCGTAGGTTTATTATTTATTAACATACTTGTGTTGGCAATTATTCGCAACCCAGCCTAGAATAGAAACAAGCTACACGAATCTACCCACAATTGGTTGGATGTGGGGGTGAAGACCAGACAATTCAAACTGGTTGAAATAAACGAAGCTGAAACTGAAACTGATTTTAAAATGCATGAGAAATGTGAAATGAAATTAATTGCATTGAGTTTAAACACGTTGAATGTTTGCTAAGAACTAAGCATAATTGGAAAGCCGAGAAGATTTAATTAAATGCAAATTAGGACGTTTGAGGGAGCTGCAATAAGAAAAGTTGCAATTACTTAGAGTTAAATATAGAAGCAATAATTGGCAGAATTTTAAACAATTAGGCTTTTGTGTAGTAGACTATTTAATTAGTACTCTAGTCAACATTGATGAAATTTAAAACCAGTTTGTTTGTTAGTTGAAATTTGTACAGCGAAGATTTCAAAAAAAAAAAGACACTCAATTAATTGCTGCAGCTTATAAAATAATTAATTCAATATTAATTTAAATAAATCAGTCTGCTTTTATTGAGAAAGATACGAAAGCTTTTAGTTAACTTACACATTTCGCCATTTCTTGACTAAAAGCCATTAGTTTCGGTGGTGACCTCGGGATTACCAAAACAAAAACCGCAAAATAAACCCATAACAAAAACAAAAACAATAAAATACGCTTTGTAAGCGAATTCTGCGTCTATCTCTTTCACTCCATGTATCGTAAACAAAACGCGGGTAAATGAAACAAAGTGTTCAAATGGTCGCGCTATTTAGCTGGACACGTGCCGCACGATAAACAACGCCCCAAAAACAAACATCGAACAACAACAACGGCAACATACTGTAAATGATTAAGCAAATTAATCAAACAACTGTAGGCAAACAAGTTCGCGACAAACTTTTAGCGCAAATATTAACAAACAAAATGAGCGAACTAAACTCGAGTGAGTAGAGTTGAGTCGGCTAAAAACAGTAACAGACACAGACATTTGGCGGAAATGACAGAATTGTCAACAAAATTATAGAAATTAACGCCAAAATGGAATGGCTAAAAGCGAAAGGGACCAACTCGTACACATAAAGTTCTTCTACACGTTTCGGCCTCCCTTGGGAGCTCGAAGGGGAGTGAGAGGGAACAGGTGCGAGAGACACCTGAGTTTCGCGTTGAGCGAATTAAATTGCGCATTTCACATATTTGTTTATAATTTATTATGATGTCAGTTATGGTAGCAAAAGTTTTGATCAGCACCGTGCTGAATTAGACACACAGGCAGTAAAATTTATGAGGTGCTTCATCAACTTTTTGACAGTTCCAAGAAGATACGGCAAGCAGCATAAATATTTAAGTGTAAACTGAAAAATTCAAGGCAAGTTTCAGTTATACGCTTTAACGTCGTTTGGACATAATTACAATTACAATTCAAATTAATTGAAATCTATTTATGCTCAACATTATTCAAATTCCGTTAGCGAAACTCAAGTATTTACATTATTAATAACTCACAAATCTGCTTCTCAGTTAACAATCCGAAGTGACAGCGATTTAATATGCTAAATAACCTGTCAGCTCCACATCAATTGGTGAATTTTCTTGAAAATCTACAAAGTCGAAACGTCTCTTCAACTCAAACTCAAGTTCTGTCTGATGAGTTTTATAATGAGGCTTCAATTGTTTGGCATAATTTATATGAAGAATTTGCACAAGAGATTGTTGGACATTTTGAGATCAATTAGCAAAGTTAAAGCAAAAATGAGTGAGATTTAATAAGGTAACAATTAATAATTCTTATACAACTTAAATGGATTAAAATGGGTGTTCTTAAACTAGACAGTAGATTTAAATTTCTTTCTGATCGCAACTCTGTGTCTTTGAACAATTTAGTGTAGGCTAAAAATAAAAACAATTCCAGATCTTAATGGATTTTTTTTTGACTTCCGTTTGCAGCTCACATGCCAATCCAAATTCCGATGCATTTAATTACTTTTGGCTTTAAGCACACAGATACGCACGCACACAGAGAGAAGAAGAGCGCACTCTTTGTCATAAATTTAAATTCGAACTTTGTCGTTTCGTTGATGTATTTTGAAATTTATGATGATGTCAGTTTCTAAATTTACACGTACCGCTTTGTCTCTGACTTCTCTTTTTTATTTTTGTTAAGGAATTGAGATGATTTTTCCGCCATTTGCGTTAATCACGTGCCAGATAAAGTAAAGTCTGTCCATGTTTTGTGTGGGTTTCATTTTCATTGGCGAAATCTCGAAAGACAGAACAAGTTTCTCTGTGCACACAGTCTGTATCTGCTTCTTTAAGTGAAAATTGTAGAAAGTTGAAGTACAAAACTTGAAACAATTGTCAGCCAACTTGGCAAAAATGGCAATTAATTTGTGAAGATTAAAAACTGACAAGACAATTTCATTTCAAGTCAATGAAAGCGGGGCGAAGTCTCTAGAAAATCATTACTTTCAATTTGTTATGAGAGAAAAAAATCAAGTTTTTGACATATGAATTCCAAAGTGTATATAGCAACATTTATAAACAAATATCGCATCTCCCCCACCTTGGCACTTGCAACATTTTACACCTATTTCATGTATAGGAAATTTGTTTTTTATTTCTTTTTCTCTGCTTTGTGTAGGACAACTAAAAGCAATTATCATCGGTCAGCTCCAATTGTTGTTATTTATTGTTCAATTCACACAATACTCTTTCCTTATCATTATTATTATTATTGTTATTACTTATTTTGATTGTTGTGTGGTGTTGTGTTATTTGGCCTAATACATTTTGAAATTCTTTTTGTTGTCGCCAGTCTTTTGTTCAGTCATTTGTATTATTTTGTGTGTCATTTTTCGATTTTTACCATCGATTCAGCATGAACATGTTTACAATTCGTCTCCCCCGACCTCATAAAATGTTATCGCAAATATTTGCTGAGCTAATGATAATGTGATTTGGTCAGTCCATACATATTTCTTGCAATTTGTGCAAAATGTGTAACTACAACTCGTTGAACCAGCAGATTGTGCAATTTTTTAGTCAGCTACGAAATTGGGTTTCGAGTTCACAAGCCGATCATAAATCGGAAAAGTTACAATGTAGTAAAAAGTGAAATAGTCGAGGGTTGCTTAAGATTTACGGCACAAGTAAACACACTGCTAATTACAGAGATAGTTACACTGAACTATGTGGATTAAGTTGACCTAAAATTTACTTAAGACTTTACTTTATTTTTAATTTTATCGGTATGACTCAAGAAAAATATAATGATCACTTGAAATAATTAGTGCTTTATTTGAGCAGAACGACTTTTTGATTTATGCGTATAAAAAACAACACTTGTGTATGCAAAATAGTTGATAAGCTAAATTTGCGCTTATCAGAAATTAACGCATGTCTAGAAACTGAACGATGAACATAAGTGTATAAATGATTTCTTTGTGCTCACAAAACAGAAATCATAAAATCTCGAAATTAAACGAATGTCGATTCTCTTGAGGGCAAAAATAAAATCAATGTTGACTGTTCGGTTATTCGTGGAATTTGCAGTGCACTCTTAACCTTTTTTTAAACGATCGTTTCGAGTGTTGCGTATTTGCACAGTTGCAAATAAATATTTGCTTATTGCATGTTAAGCTCATATCAACGAGTATGTATTTAGTTTTCGAGCACAAAATTAGCCCGGCCGACTGTTAATTTCAAAAGCAAAGTTCAATAACTTGGCAAACTGACGATCCGCTACTTCCGCGAGCTCTCAAGTGCCCATTAGCTCAGTTCAGTTTCGACTGCTCCTCAGCTCAATTATCTTTTTGTACATACATGTATACGGTATATATAAAACTTATTTTTTTTTTTTTTTTGGGTATGCTGTAAAAGCTTTTAGAGTATTCCGGTCTTATGTGCATCAATCATGCCCATGTCCATGTCCACTTGTGGTAACATTGAGTACTAACTTCAGTTGAGCTGCTTCTTTTGTTCCACAATTGCCGTGACCATGGACTATGTAAAAAAAACTCATTATCTTTCATTATCAATGTGCTTACATTACGTCTCAATTTTTGTTTTTTGTCCATACATTTTTCAAGTGCAACTTGTGGTCTGCGCTATAAATAAACCTTTTTGATAAGTTACCTGTCGAAAGTTATGACTTTATCAATTTGATTTTGTATTTTCATTGAATATAAATTGTTTGTAAACTAATTTTAAAGTTATTATTTCTACGCTTTTCAATTCTTTAAATTTATTCAATTATAAACTAGTTGGGCACGCTTCTCATGAAATCTCGTTGTAATCTAGATCACTTCAAGTTTTTTTCCGTTCAATTGTACGTTTTATTCACATCTGTCAACACTTTTGTTTGCTTATTTAAACAATTACCCAAATTTGTATTAAGTAAATAAACTAATCACACAGAATTGCATAATCAAGGCATTTTGAAAATATGGTAAACCAAAACCAAAGCAAATTTGTAACTTTCGAGTGTTAAACAAATGGAAATAAAACAAAATTGTGGATTTGGGTTGCTCTGGGGGTTTCCCTCAAGATATTTTTTTCTGGTCTAATTGCTGGGCGTTAAGCCCGAAGGAAATGAAAAAAACTTTACCAAAGAGTTCATTAATTAAGTGCTGGCGAAATCTTGACATACATTTATTTATTTACTTTATTTGTCTGTGTATTCGCCCACACACACACACACACGCACACACAGACAGAGAAAAGTCCAATCAAAATCATTTTAGTCGCATCAATTGATATCATACAATTTTTAGCTGCTTTATTAGTTTCAATTACGCAACTTGCTGTACGTTACACAAAAAATAAACTGAAAAACTGAAAAATAAATTAAACTTTTGCAAAATGCAGCAAATGATTGACACGAACACACATCAGTTGGAAACTGGTTATATCATATAGGGGGAATATGTGTCAAGTGAGGCGGCTCCAAGTCTTTTAAGCCTTCAACAAGTGCCGGCTAGTCTGCCATGTCTGTCTCTTGTTCAGCTGCAATTTGGCTGGACACGAGCCGAGATTAAGCATACGCCATGTATTCTGCTTGTTATTACCGCCTAACGACACAAACAACAACGACAACAACAACAACACTTTGCTTATGTCATTGATCAACAATTTCCGCTCTTTCCCTTCTCTCTATAAACTGACTGCGTCTGCCTCGCGCCGCAATTAGAATTTATCGCGTTTTGTGACGCGTTGCTAAGCTGATTTCGAGTATCAAGCTCGCTTTGGTTTCGTTTTGTTCAGTTATATGTATATGGCTGGATTGCATAAGTCTGAGATTCTATATACTATGTACCCCTATGCATGTGCTTTTCAAGCATTACGCCACACGAATCTAGCTTCGCTTTTTGTATATTGTATTTTAATTTTTTTTTTGTCATTTTTGTTGTAAACTGTAATCTTGAAACGTTTAAAAGTCATGTGAGGTAATAGCTGGTAGTATTTTCCTGCGAGTACTTATGAAATCTTTTGAGAAACAAAATAAATAAATTGTTATAAGTAAAGTAAAGTAATAATTCAACAGCCGCATTTTTAATTGATTTTAATCAAAGTACAACATATGAATTCACAGGGTACTTCGCAGTCAAGCATAGCTTTGTTTACTTAGAATAACCACTGTTCACTACAGTTGAGGTTTTATTTGTTGTTGGCCATTATTTTTTTCGTTATTTACACATTTGTTTTTGATCATATTTTAATTGCACTTGAAACCAGACGAATCACGAACACTTTGTTGCTTTGACACATATGAAGTGTACTCCACAGCTAAAATAAAAAATAATGCTCAAATGCCAGCTCGAATTCGTTACCTTTATGAATAATTTAATTATTCAATTATTTTTAGCAATAAACACAATCACATTTCTCATTCGGAATCCAAATTTCCAGTAATTGGCAAAAATAAGCTTAGCAAATTATTGTAAAATGGAATAAAGTTGTCAGGGATCGTTAATTAAACGCAATTGAAATATAATTAAGTCACATAAAGAAAAATTTGGTATTCAGTGGAAAACTCGAAAAGAAATTTCATTTTGCACAAAGCAAATTCTTTCATTGATGTCAGAATAATGTATGGCATCATTAATGCACCCACAATAATAATTAATAATTTTGTATTGTTTTATTTATTTATTTTTTGCTTTGCTTTAATTTGATTTTGCAAAGCAAACAAAGCGATGAAAAATTCAAACGCCATTTGCCTTAATGCAAATTCAATTACTGTTTTTGTTGTTTTCCGTTTGGCTCAAATGAGTTTTGCCAAATATGTAAGATTTGCAAAAACACAAACACACACACACACATACACCCGTAAAGTGCTTGGCAATAAAAGCAGAATTCAAGTAAGAAAGGAAAATAATAAACTCAGCACAGATATTTCAGGCAGGCTCTCAGATGTGCGCAATCGGTTCGAGTCATTGAACGTCAATGCAAATGACTTCATCAACATTGTGGCCAACGGAAACTGACAGCTGACTATTCGTATCTGCTCAAATGTTGTCAAGACTGCTGTAGATATATAGATATATATACATTTTCAAGCCACGATGGGTTTATCTCACAATCTTTACATGAATGCGTTGCGTATTGAATGTCGTAAGAAAAGCTCTGACTGAGAAGTGCGTTTGTTGAGCTTTTCAAAGTAAAATTCTGCCTTATATGAGTAAGGAATTCATAACAATAAAAAATCATCTTTTATAGTCATAGCTCATATTTAATACAGTTAAATATTAAAGCTATACTACTCGTACTTTTGCAAATTATAACTAATTAAATATTTCAATATTTGCTACTTGCAAAAGTTGTTTTGCTCCCACGCCACTTTCTCAAAACAAGTTACAAAAAAAAAAAAAAAAGAAAATTATAAAACTGCACGCATAGTGCGCAAATTCGCGTGATGATGCCACATTTCAAATTAATTTCGTTGTCTGTATCTTCCACTTGTTGACTGGGGAGTTACTTTTGTTGTGCCCAGTAGTAAAGGTGTAACGCAATTGCTTAGAAAACACTAGAAGGCGTAACTGACACTAGACATGAACTGAATGAACATCATTAACTTTTCTAATAACTAAATGAAAGTTCTAGTTAGAGACTCTAAACTAAACATTTTAAAGACCGACCTGAAGATGAGCACGTTGCTAATAGTGCACAGTGGGTATCTCGTAGCCGGAAACACTCTACTTCAACTTGTTTACTTGCTTTAATTACATATGTATATAATGTAATTTCTGTTGCCCAAAACTCTTCTGTTTTATTTTCGTTACATTGACTAATTGAAACTCGTCTGGTTGCAAACTCGTATAGAAATTTATGTATGCGAATTAGCCTAATTTTTTTGCGTGTGGAGGCTTTTGGTTTGTTTACAAGAAATTTGCCTTTACTTTACTCTTTTCGCCATGTAATTATCGTGTGTGATGATGAGTTAATTTCTTTTATTTTCTTTGCGTGATTTCGCACGTTTGCTTGTTAGCAGATTTTATTTAATATCTGGCGTATTTTATTTGTCTAGACGAGAACTCTTATAACAATGTTTGCTTTTGCGGTCAACACTGGCATTTATTTAATCCCCTGGGTACAATGCGAGAAGTGATTAAACCACAAATGACCTCAGTCAACTTGTAAGCAACTCATTACAGAATTTTAATAATTGTTTTAGTTAAGCTATACAACTTAGTTAAGATTAAATATGTTATAAATAAAATTAAGGTTAAAAAATATGGAAAACTGTTTAGTTAGTCATGAAATACAAATAGTTTTATTATTATAAATTGGAATTCCTTTTTTAATACAAGATCGATGAACTCTCTGATGACTTGCTCCTATGTAAATTCACGCTGATCGTCTCACTGCTTGCATTCGTTATAAGACTCGGTTACATTCCCCGTCGAAGTCGCAGTAGCAGTTAAAGTCACAGTCACAGGCGCACAGTCATTGCTCATATTACAATTCACCTTTATGTGCTTACTTGCAACACGTTGCGAGCGACAACAAAGACGATTCCGAGTACAATTTATGAGCACACGATGCAAAATGCATTACGCCAAACTGCCACTGTTGGTTGCCTTGTTGTTGTCGTGCTGTACGTGAGCCAGACAAATACATTTACAAATGCTATAAACATATTACATACTTAACACTTTAGACATATAGACACATATTTATGTACACACACATGCATACACATCCACTTGTCCCTGCCCGTGGCACTTGAATGATTTGTAGGTTGAAATCGACTTGCAGTGTGAATAAGTTGTGGTTCCAAGTTAAGATTAAATATAGAAATAAATTCCCCCCTTTCCACATTTTTTCTTTAGTAATATCGTGTTAAAATTCACAAATTAATCATAAATTTAACTCTTCTCTTTTCAGGTAAGAAACGTAACTGCAGTTATTCTAATATCTTTGCACTCGTGTAAGTGATACGCTCAAATTTCATCATTTACAGCAACTAGTTTGCATCTCTCTCTCCCTCCTCACGCCGTCTTACGACCTCTCTCTTTTCGTTTGTCTCGCTTAAACGCACACTTCCTCTCGACCCAAGGTCGTTCAAGGCCTTTTGGGGCTTTTGTTTGCCGTTTGATTGTGTTTGTATGTGTGTGTAATTTTTTTTCTTTATCGCCACACGCCGTTCGCCGCTCTGCATAACAACTGCAAACATGCTACACATTTGCATTGGCTACTGCCGAAGGCATACTAGACTTTTAAATTCCCTGTAGCTGTGGTAACTTTTATTATGCTAGTTGTTGTTGAGTAATCTATGTCTGATAAGCAATCATTGTTTTGGTAGATTATATAGCTTTAATTGATAATTTAAGAAAAAAAGCTAAAAGTGCCTCGAACAACTTCTGATTTAAGAGAATTTTCTTGTCAATAAATACACTTCATTCAGATACTATTACCTTATTTTTACAAGCACAATTTTCTTTATATTGCCAGGGTATATCTTTCTCCACTTCTACCAAGATACAATTCCATTATTTTTTATATAGTTTCACCACAACTCACTGCGTTTAACTAATTGGTTTTTAAGTGCAAACCTTGCTACAAATTCAATTTAGATATTGTCAACGCAAGTACAATCGTTTATATTGTATTTCTCTGTCTGTTTTGACTGAGTCATAAATGAGTTAATGAAAGGAACTTTATGAATATTGATTAGATATGGCGAAAAACATAGCGGACCACACGTTAAACAAGGCAATTTCTTGCAATGTTATAGCTGTGATGAATCACAATCGTAATCGTTTTAGAATGTACAAACAATTCTTTAAAAATTATGCCGCAATCTTAAACTGTAGCAAAAGTTAGTCATATACTTGCTCAAACAATCTTTTTATAGTTAACTTATTAGCCAGGCACGCGGTTAGATTAAAAAACTTTGGGGTACATTTTAGAAATTTTATTCTCTTAGAATTTATCATATTTACGTAGTCAATCTTGAGATTATACTGTAAACATTTATACGTATTTTGGTTAAATTTGATTGCATCATTGAATTTTCAAAAAATTTCCATGCGGATTTCCCCAGCGTGGATTTTCCAGAAAATGTGTTCCCATATTGCAATTATTTATGTGAATTTCATTTATTTATTTTTGTATTTTCTTTAATACGTTTTCTCGGTATTATACGACGAGATTTTCAATCAAGTGATTCAGTCGTACGCCGTAAATGTCAGAAATTCTTACTCTTGGTATGCGGAAACAAGTCGGGCCAACGCGTCGTATGCGTAATTTATTTGGGTCAACATGCAAATAGATCACCCACAGCGACAGAGCACAGGGATAGAAATAAAAGGCAACAGATTTTCTTACCGCAAGTGTTGCTGAGTTTCGAGCTTTCCGCAGATTTTCAAATAAAAATTTATGCACATTCCATGACCGCAAATCGTCAGCCGTCTGTGCAAAGATGGAAAAGGAGAGCGACAAATCTCTCAGCAAAATAGCAAATTAATATTTGTGTATCTCATAAAACAATTGTCAAAAAAAAAAAATAAAACAAGAAGAATTAACGACTGCTAGTAGTTAATTAACAGAAGGCACTCAGACCGTGAAGGCTTCGCGTCCAAAAACCTCCCCTTAAAAGTAAATATAACCTGCCAATAACAAAAGTGTCTCAAGTGTAACATATGTGCCCTCTTTTTTACCGTTTCGCATTTCTCGGAATTGTTTTGTGCAATACAAACAAAAGAAACGACCATTAAAAAGTTAAACCTATATAGATATCGTTTACTTTGTGAACGTATATCAATATAGCACAAGGAAATTCGTTTAAATGCATTTTTGCGGGGTCAGGGAATATTTTGAGCAATGTTATTGACTGTCTGTCAAATCCATTTGTCATAGATAACTAAAATCCACCGAAAAAAAGGTAATATACTAAGCCACAAGTCACGCAACTAAAAAACTCTTATCGAATAAATATACTTATTGCTAACACTGTCTATTTACAGTGCTATCAATTTGGTAATCAGCATTTTTTCACAAGCAAATCTCAATTAATGAAATGGAATCAAACAAAAAGGCAACACTAAGATTAAGCATTATAATGGACTTTATACCTTGTATTTTTAGCTTTGTCTAAATCGTGGGGAACTTAAGGTCTATAAAATTACCTAGAAATTGAATTCATGATGAAATAAGTGTACTTATTGAATAATTAAATAATGGTATATGAACAAAGGTACAACTTGTGACATATTTAATCTAGAATGATTTAAATGGATTTTCCTTTTGTGAATTTTGCTTGAATTTAATTTTAAAACACATGTTTATGTTTTGAATGGGAATGTACATGGTCTACAGGTATTTCACAATCCTTTATTTCTTTATGTTCCTTGTAGATATGAATTTAAATTGTCGGAGACGACAACTAGAAGCTTCAGGGAACATCACATTAAAGTGCAAACGTGACTGTTCATTTTTTCTTTTCTGAACTGCAATCGAAATGAAAATCAAAAGTAACAAATAAAAGATAAAACGGAAAAGATATTTGCATTTCATGTCACGTACAGCGCGACAAAAAACAACAAAATACAAAAAGAAAATGTCATTAAGTCGTAGTGTGCACACTACCCGTTTCCTCAACCCAGCCAGGGTACTCTCAACAATCTCAATATTAATTTGTTCCATGTATGCGAAGCATTGAATTCTCGTTTCTTGGGGCGGATGTTTATGCAATAGGGAACTATTAGTGTGTGAGTGTATGTGTATGACCTTTCTGTACAGAACTTTAGCGGAAATTATGTTGTAACACATTTTGAAAACAATTATTTCCAAGTTTTCATTTTCCATCTATCAGAACTCTGAAATTTTTATTGATTTTTCCCCTTATTCGTGTTAATTTTTCCACGAATGCGTGGGTGTTATTTTTTCTCAGTTGCTAACAATGAAAAATGTCCAACTGCCTGTCAATTAAAGCGCAGTTAGGTGCCGCCTTAGAACCCTCGACATGGTCACGCAATGTGCATTCTTTATTTAGACCAGGGCAACACGAAGACCAATCTAGTCAACAACTCTGAGCAGAGTACGGCACAAAGTGAACCGACGTCATCGTCATAAATAAAACATTGAACAATTTTTATTTACACTCATTTTAAATTGTAATTAACGAAGGTGTATCTTTTAAATTTATATCTTTTACGCAGAACAGTGTAAGATTTAGTAATAAATTAGTAGGAAAAGTTTATTAAAAATTGATACTGCTTTTGTAAGCTATTCTACTCGCCTGCTTCCACAGAACTTGGCATTCAAATATATCAATTAATAGTTATAGATAATTTATTACAAACACAGATATATTGGCTTTAAAGGGCATGACGTAAACAGCTCTAATCAAAAGGGCTTTTTACTGGTTATTGGATCGTTAAAACCTTTTTGAAGGCAACTCTTTGAACTTATATTGCTAATGACTGATGTGTTACTTGTGAGTGCACAATTTGCGACAGATATAATTTATTGATAGCTAAAGCCAATGTACTAAATAGGTTGTTTACATAAAAGCCAATATGTGTGGTGCTTTTATGAATACACGAGTGCGCCAGTATGACTATGAGTTTGAATACTGAGCGGACTGAACTTTAGATTTTATATGAGTACTTAACAAATTCTCGGCTTTGTTTACATTTTCCGCTGATAACTCCCCCAACCAAAAGGCTGATAACGGCAACGAGTTGTGTATATACATATATATATATAAAATACTATATACTTTTGTGTTTAATTATAGTCAGCAGAGGTATAATGATAGCGTGCACATGGACTCTTGGGTGTTGTCAGGTTATCAGTTGTTGCGGGCACACACAACCCATAAAAACTTGTGGGTGCAAAATAATTGATTTTTTTATTTATTTTTTACTTTACTTTACCATGACATTGAGGTTCAAGTTTAATGAGGGTGTGGGGAAACAAGTGAAGTTTAATGTTCCCAGTTATACAATTATATAGAAACTGCTATCCGTTTGCTTTCTTTTATTGACTATTTATTACTAGCTCACACAATCGCATTTATTATTGCGACCATTTGCATTTGGAGTGCTTATTTTTTTTTGGCTATTGTCTGTGTTGCTAGTTCTAGTTCTTTAACGAGCCAAAACACATCCGTTATTATGTCATTAATCAGCAAAACACAATGGAAATAAACCTTTTACTGTCAGTTGGAAATTCATAAATGGGATCGATACATTTTGCTTTTAACTAATGTTTTTTTCCTTTCTTTTATCCTGGCATTGAGGTGGTTATTTTTAATGATGTGCTTGGCTCATATTATTGACACATATTCTCTCGTTTAATATGTTTACTTAGTTACTCATTTGCTCAGTAGTTTGTTGACCAGGGTCAACGGAAGCCAGCTGCCAGCGCATCTAGACAAGGGGAATGTGGGGGCAGTGAGTATTGCGTCAGCGTCAACGTTGCGTATGAGCAATGAATATGCTCAACAGATTTTTTTTACGGCCTTTGACTACTTAACACATTTAGACTAGTTTTTAATATACTGCATTAAATTTGTTATTGTATTTGGGTATTAGCCACTTCTGTGTCGGCCTTTTCAATTAGCTTGCATTGTAAATTGCATCAATTTTCCTTACTACTTATTTTATTTGTTTTTTTTTTTGTTACACATATAACAAATTGCTACTCTTAAAGGGTTTTTTGTCGTTGTTTTTTTTCTGTAGTTATTTTGGCTTAATGCCAGCGAGCAAATGGTCTGTGTCACTGTGCCAAGCAATAGCTTTCGACGTCACAACACATATCGCTGAGTGCACCGATTGCGTCATACTCTATAGGCAAACTGATAACATCGATAGTTAATTTAAATTTTGGCAATCAAAAGGAAATAGAAAATGGACAAGGTGTGAATAACTGGGTAAAACCCATTCAGGATTCGGCTAGACACTTTTGCCCTTGTAATTAGAACCAATACAAGTGCCCGTTTGAAGGTCCAAATTATCTACTGATTATCATGGCCAAATTGAGTACATTTATGCACAGGTTTAGTACGTGTTTGATTGCTTTGGGCCCTGTTCAATAAATGACGCGCGTAGTCTGGGACACGTCATAAACTTCGGATATAACGCAAATTATATTCCTGACGCCGATGTCGACGTTGACACTGATGATGACGTTGCCAGCTCTAATCTAGCTAATCTCTGTCTCAAATTGTTTATCTAGCAGGTCTCTGTGGTTATATGCACACCCACCCAACAGATAGCTTTGTTCTACAGTAATATTTATATACAGTGTATATCGTAAACAAGCTTTTTTTAAATTTATCGCAATTTTCACATAAACAACTGTGCAATTTCTCGTGTTTTCTTTGATTGGGATTGCTATAAAATTAAATACTTATTGATCAATGTATGATATTGCTAGAGGTAAGTGTATGATTATTATTGTGGAAACAATTCGAGACACGTTTACGTTTAAAAATGATGTCTTAGGTCATCCCGAGGTCTCCATGTAAGTGCTTAGTCTTAACTGATCACCCTAATTCCTAAGTGCTATGGAAATGTTTGTTTCTGTTATTAAATTGAACTAAACCAGAAATTTGCTGGGTTATCTCTTACAGGGCTGCTATTTTTCAACCTATTCGTTGTTTTATTCCCTTTGTAACCAAGTCAAATTCCTTAAGATATTCAAGTTCAATGTCTAAGCCAGAAATAAGCGTTTAATAATTGCCAAGTCTTGAAAAACCTGTCTGGCATTTGCTCAACTAATTGCTTTCTTTAGTCGAAGTAATATATTGAACCAGATAGCCATTAAGTAATTATTCTGCCAGAAGATACTTTAGCTATATACTAAACTCAAACAAAAGGAGAATTATTCCAAAGGTTGTGAATGCTATGCTAAGGTATACTATTGATTGTCATCAAATTATGCATTATTTGTGCAGATTTATTTCAATTTTTTCAAATTCAAACTCTTTTGATTGTTTTTCTGATTAAATAATAGTTCTCTGTGCTTTTCGAGACAAGTTTAAATCAGACCTGGCTCTTTTGGTCACTTTGGTGCACTTTAAGTTGCTCTCGTTGCTGCCACTGATGTCATCGCTTATTTGTCGCTTCCTCTCCAGAAATTGTTTCATTTTTGCTGGCGCGTTTGTCGCACAATTCAACTGAAGCTGACATTTGACAGTGAAACACTTTCGTTTTGTATGTTGTTGCCTGTCAGCGTTGTCTGCGTCAACGTCAACGCCAGCGTCGCAGTCGCAGTAGGCAGTCTCTGTCGCCGTCGCCGTCGACGCGGGCACGATAAGTTGAAATACTGTTTCTATGCCCGAGTGGGGGAAGCTCATTTATAATATTTTTGTTGATAAGAAATGGAAATGTCGCTTAGTCTAGTTTTACTGCTGAACGCGACAACACATCAATTTATTAAATTTATTAAAAATAATATTCAATTATTTTTGTGATACTATATTTAAAGTAAGTTTCAAAAGTTCATAAACAACAATCTTTCAAATACACAGTTTTATTTAAAACTCAAAAAATTTGGCCAAAACTTTGAACAAACTTTTCTGTACCAAACTTTGGCCTTAACGCGTTATGTCGCACAGGTTGAGTTAATGTTGGCTTAACTTGGCTTTATACATAATTTGCAGTTACCTCATTGCCCATTAACAATATGAGCACATCCCTAAGTTTATGATGTGCCTTTTAACTCATAACTGACTCGTTTATAGCGCTTGCCTCTTAGGTGCATTTGGCATCCCAAGAGCTGCACATTTTTTATGATTTTCATGAGTAGAGCGAAGCTCCTTAGGGCATTTGTTGCGCAATTTTTGCAAGCACTTTACATTGAGCATTGCCCAAAGTAGGTCAACCATCTCAATGGACATCATTTGAGCCAACGTTATTTTATTTTCCTTTGCTTTTTAGATTTGGCGGTAAGGATTTCGTTCTTTGCAAGGATTTCTTTAGTTGATAGTGCGGGTATAAGCTGACACAATTAAGCCCACTTCTGTCCCACTGCGGGCTCGTTGAGGTACAGGTGAATTCATTAGAGGTAACCTCATTAACACTTGATTCGCACGACGGGTGACATGGATTTCACATCCTTAGAGTAAAGTTTGCACTCTTAATGACAAAATGCTTTTGAACGTGTGTGTGTGTGTATCCTTCCTCTATGTGGCACTCTCCTACTCCTGCCTTTCATCTCACTCTGCTTAAGGACGTGCATAAAACTAAGTTATAAAATGTCTATTAAGAAACTCTAGGACTACCGATATGAGAGTCAACTTTCAAGGTATTACTTGCTGGCACTTTTAAATGCAATCGCCAGTGTTTACAGTGGGCGTTGAAAGTTTAGTGTTTAGTGTTTATATGTGGTATATCGTAAAAGTTAGCCACTTACACAGATAAAGGTCAGAAGTGCAATCAAAGTTCAGAACAAGTAAATCAGTCTAAAGTAAAGCTTAAGTACTCTACGAGTACAAGTAATATTTTCTCAGTTTTTGCCCTGTGCCTGCAATTCAAAGTCGAATCCATTAACGCTTCGTTTTGTCAAGGTCAATGTCTCTCTTTCGCTCTCCTTCTCTGTGTGCCTCTTTAGATACATTTATGACTCAGCAGCAGTAGCGTCACTAAATTGTTTCGTCTCAGTCTGAGATCTGAGCGTACAAAAGAGAAATCAGTCAAGCATCCAGTTTTTCAATCAAGACACGTTATGCCCTCTTCTGAACTTTGTGGTCGTTGTTGCATATTTTGTTAGTCAAATCAAAAAATACAACAACTAAACAAATGCTTAGCTAAGTAAATTTACAATTTGTATAGATTGTTTGGAAGAGTCTGTTGAAATACTTGTAGAGATTTCCATGCAACTCTGCTCACATTTCAATGCCTTGCCAATTTATGATAATGTTTGCTCGGTTTAAACAAAATCTTCTTATATGTTGGCTTCCTCTGCTTATCTTTATTACCAATCTGTTCGCACTTAACCGATACTCTTTAAATGACGACCTCCAGCCTGACTGACATGTGTAAGCAGATGCCACTTTAAAGAAATTTGTGTGTGAGTGTGTTTTGTTTTTACACATCATTAGCACTCAAATACATTTTGGTTGCTTTTTTTTTATTTTTATTATTTTGTTAGGGAAATGGGGGAAAAAGAGGGAAAGTTGAAATCAAGACATCGGCGAGTATAAAGCGAGAAGCCAAGCGAATGCAAATCAGTCGAACATGTGTGCAACAGCTGCAACTGTCGAGTGTGGCACTTGTTGCGAGAGTAACTTGATAAGTTTCCGATAAGCATAGAATGTGGAAAGTACGTGTGGTTAATTAATCGCAATAAATCCAATATCTTAACTCTGAAAAATGTTTAAACAAACATTTCTATGTGACATTTAAGTCACACAAACATATCAGCTGCACCTCGTTAATGCACATGATCAAATTCTGAGAAGACAACACATTTGTCACTTTGTCGTTAGTTTTATCAAAGCATCGCATCTCGACACTATTTAGATACATTTGTATCTAAATCGAGCTGTGTGATGAATACGACTTTTAGAGGAAAAGATTCCAATGAGTTTTAGTGAGCTAATTTACTGTGGGAACATATGTGAAACTGAACTCAGAACAGCAAGGTAAAGATAAAGACTGAAACAAAGGCAGGCAAAATAATTATCAGCATTGGATAATTAAGAGCCCACCCAGTTGACGTTTCTGCACAGGAATTGTCAATTCATTGAAATATCTGCCAACTCATTGAACAAATTGATCAATTAAACAATGTATTTATGTGGAAAGTCACAGTTCAATGCCAAGATTTGCATAAAAATATTTTTCAATTGTCATCAATCACAGATGGGAATGTAGAAACTGTACACAGAATGGTATGTAATCAAAGTTTTTACCGTAATACACCTTCCAGAAGAAATTAAATAAACAATAACATTTGTTTAATATGTTTAGGGTTCTTAAGAATAATTTTAAATTAAATTTAATTGAGAAACTTATTTCAGTAACTTATAATAAATTCATGACGATAGCTCTGCCATTCGCTACAGATACCGGCGTCAATGAATATTTATTTTATTTGTTGTTGCATTATTTTCGCAAGTATCGGAATGTGGGCAAGTCGACGAAAAGAATACGAAAATAAACACAAATATTTGTATGTTTAGCAATGAATTCTTGTTAGTTGTACACACTCTCCCCCGCAATCTTTAGCTTTCTTTATTTGCCGAGGATGCTGCGTCATTAATAATAAATAAACTATGATGCGACACAAGGTAAAGGTCAAGTTGGTCTAATAAACGCTAAAAATTTGTGCACCGATCTGCTCTGCTCTTCGTTAATTGACTTTTGAGCCAAAGGTCTGTCGCACTGATTGGCATGGCAAAAAGTAATCAAGCACTTGCCCAACATTTGTCAACCTACAGCTAAAGAAAAGGGGGTTCTCAGGCGAATAACACAAGAAATCAGTTTGAATATTGTCCTTATAAAATGCGAGCAAGCTCATTAAAAAGCCATCAAGATAGGGGCAAGAAAATGCAGAGAAAACTCCCGCATTTACTGAAAGACTATCCTTTGGTTTGCATACAACAATCGAAAGGATAAGAAAGGATAAACTAAAACAATGTGCATGCCCTGCGGTCTTTAGGTTAACACACAAAGTGACACACCCACAAATAAGGGAGAGTTTTCTACAAACTTGAAGCCCAACATGGCAACTATCCTGTAAATTGGACATAAGTAAATAGTTTTGTTGTTAACCAACCAATCTACACCTTAGCTTAACACAGGGTATACCCTTGCGAGACAACATGGCTTTTATTTTGGCCATAAACCAGTCAGTCAGTTAGTAGAACAGACCACTTTTCCTACACTTTACGTGTCAGTTGGCAATGTTGGCTTTTCCTCGAAACGGTTCACTTTAAAGACGTTGTAAAAGTCCTTTTTGCAACTCCGCAGGGTTCTTCCCATTTTGGGTGCGGTTACATGTGCGTGGTAGCAACCGAAAAACCGCAAAAACAAAAATAAAACCGTACAAACAAACGCTGCATTGTGATTTGCAATATTCGCTTCACTCCCCTCCAGATTTTTCAGTGTGGACAGGACTTACTTTGCCCTACGTTTGTAACTGGGTTAATGGTTTCACTTATGATTGGTTTTCAGCATGTTTACCCTACTGATTGGGACCTGGCTAATGGACATAAATGAATGTAATTGGCATGCTACCGATTTTTGTTTACTTTTTATCGTGATTTTGTCAGCGAAAGTGAATTGAATAGTTTTTTTGTGTTCCAAATGATTTCAATTTGAATGCAAATATTTTTGAATATTTTAAACACAGAGAATCGTTTTTACGTGCTTCCAATCATGAATTCTATTCGAATCTTCTTTTGTATGAGCTTCTGCTGCTGAAAAAAAGATACGCCATTTAAATTGCGAAAATTATCTTGATTCTTGGAACAGATCGCATAAAGGAATTAGTCACCAATCTAAAAATTCATTGCTACAACAAAAGAAAAAGGGGCAAACCCAAAGAAACCAGAGAATTTATCATCATCGTAGGCGAATACAAAAATTATATTACTTGTATTCTTTTTTGGTTTTCTTTTTGTGTTTGTTTTTTGTTATTTTATTTTTTTTTTTTTTTTTTTTGTGCTTTTCATTAACAATATTATTTTTGTTGTGTTTGTTGCTGCTGTTGTTGTTGACTGCCGGCAAACAAAACCGTTGACAGCAAATTGTGAGGACGCCGACAGATGCGTCATATATATTTGGCCAACAAGTTAACAACACTAAACACTTTGGGAAAGGCAGAGCCAATTATTTTTGGGCCAAATAGAGCTAAACATGTGCAATTGAGACACGCGAAGACGGCAATCCTCCAACCTCAATCCTGACACGTCATTTCTTGTCTTTGCGTGTGCTCCCTTTAATCATTTAAGTGCTGCAAGTTAATTTATACGATTAACTCGAATACAATACGTAGCGACGTTATGATTAACGGCCCTAGCGTTACGACCAGGCGCCTAGAAAAGTTTTTAAGGTGTCGAAGGCAGAAACAGGGAGACAAGAATTCCACGAATCACATAATTGCTGTATTGATTGGGTTAAAATATGCTCAAGACTTTTATGTATCAACTTCAGTTTAGTTTGTGAGCAAATTAAGTTAAAGAAAGTTAATTATGGCAAGAGACTAGTGAAAATTACTAGGTTAAACATTTTTACACATTACACGTGTTTAGTTGTACGCTCACCAAATTATTTGTTTCAAAAGACCTCATATTAATAAGTGTGCATACTCTAAGAAGAGTTCCCTAAGCTGTCTAGATAAGATCCCTCTATTTCCTTGCAAATCTTCCGAGTTGACATAGTTGGAGTTTGACGTGTTTCAATTTTAGTTACATACAGTTCTCTTAACGTTATTTTATCTCTACTTTTAAAGTTGTAATACCTTTCCAACTAAGTAAGTGCTCCACAACTGACAGTTTCTCCTTAACTGATTTTTTACCTTTCTTGCAATTGCAGGTGAACTTGAAGGCCAAAACGATTCACAAATGCTAAAAAATGGCTGTCAAATAGTACAAAACTCATAACTGATAACAAAAGCCAACTGCATGAAGTTATATATTGAGAACTAAGAGAGAAACGGAATTCAAACAGAGCCAACTACAACGCATGAACTTTGTGTAGAGAAGAGGACAAGTTAAGAAGCTAAAAACGTGGTCAAGGCGGTGCCTGGGCGACCGCCAAAGCAAGGCTAAAGTTTTCAACATATATACACAATTTATTTTGTGGCAAAGTTGCAGAGCCACAAAAGCAACGGATTGTAGGGAATTAAAGTGAATGACACTACTTGGGCCTAGCGCCCCTGGCATGGCCTTTATGATGAAAAAGAAAAAGTACAAGTTTAATGTGGAGGTCACACTGCAGGATTTGGTTGAAGTTGCTCTGGTCAATGAGGTGCTCTTTGCCAAAATAAGGCTACTGGATGGCGGCTCCTTTCAGGAGTACAGCAGTCGGTAAGTTTATCAATCTTTACACTTATTTTATATTTACTTTATTTAACAATAAACATTTCTTTTAACAATTCACAGCGAGGAAGTTCGCAATCATCGCGTTGAGTGGAATCGCAGCTTCGAGTTTCCCTGCAAAATGAGTGCAAATGCCTCGACTGGCGTGTTGGATCCCTGCCACTTGCGCATCTCTATAAGAAAGGAGATGAAGGGTGGTCGCAGCTATTATAAACTCGGCTTTATCGATCTAAATCTTGCCGAATTTGCCGGCGCTGGTTTAACGTCACGTCGCTTTCTGCTCGAGGGCTACGATTCGCGCCATCGACTGGATAATTCCATGCTAAGGGTCAGCATTAAAATGCATATGCTGAGCGGTGATATACTCTTCAAGGCGTGAGTAACGATAACAGAAAACTGTTGTACATATTTTGACTATAACTTACCTTATTTTTTGCAGTCCCACGCCCAGCCTGAAGAGCAAACAGAATAAGCCAACCGCAGATGATGTCGGCTGCGGTGGTGGCCTGCAAACGCCAACGGCAACGGTACTGCCCAGTATTGGTAGCGGCAGTGGCGGCACGTCCATTCCCTTGGGCGGCAGTGGCGCCACTTTGGGCGGCGTTTCCAGCACAATGTCTGCGCCGGGCACACGTCCAGTTTCCAGCACCAGGGAAGAGGGTATGTCTGGCTTGTTAACCCCATTTCTTTGTCAGTTTTTATTTAAAAACAATTCTTTTACGTACAGATCTCGAGGCACAGGCGGTGATAGCAGCAATTGTTACAGACTCGGGACTTTCGGAGTCCTCCGAATCGGGGGTTACGTTGACCACGGATAATCTGCAACAACATGTAATCGCTTCATCCGGCGCCACAACACCCGTCACTGTCGCACAGACCCTGCCCGGTTTGGGTGTCATTGGCAGCAACAACTTTGGCACCACAGGTCTCAGCAGCACAGGTGGTGTTGCAGGCGGTGGCGTTGGTGGCGTAGGTGTGGTAAATACAGCTGCACTCATGGAAATGGGTCATTCGAGAAATTCCAGTAATACTAGTCAAGTAAGCAGAGTTATTTTAAAGTAAAAGCTGATAGTATTATGTTAAATAGTTTTATAATTATCAGAATATGTATGCTAATTAATTTTTATCACTTTGCAGATGTCTAAAGGTTCGGGTTATAGTAGTTTTTCGCACAGTCAACATTCGAGGCAGAGTTCTGAGGGTGACTCGGGACATGCTAGGTGAGTGATGCTTAACAAATCTACATTATATTAACTAAATATTAGCTAAACTGTATAAAGCCTTGATTTGAACAATTTTCAACTTTGTTTTGCCCACAATTCGCGTCTATTATAACAATAACTATTCCTCTACATATGTTATGCTCTATACTACTATATTTGCTAAAGTTTTCTATTTAAGTAACTGAAAGTAACTTAACAACAGTTGTGTCTAACCTCGACAAAGACACACAAACACACACACACACATACACTATCTCTTTCATACGCTACACACACATAGAACACACTCGAAATGACAGCATTTTGTTCTTAAATGTTTACTAAAAACACAAAAACACATACCAAATTATTCGATTACTTTCTTTATTTAGCTTAGCTAAGTTAGTCTTTTATACATTTAAATTTAGCTTAACTTTTAGCTGTTAGGTTTAGACATAATACTAGCCAAAATTTAATACTAGTTTTGTGCCATTGTTAAGTTTAAGGTCAAGTGGAACACACACACATTCCTACGTCGATTTACTTGGTTAGAAACTGCAGTTGACTTTCATTCCGGTTGCATTTCATGAGAAAACATTAGGACAAGTGGGTTGGAACAGGCGATATGCTAAATGAAAATTCTTCTTGAATATTTTCATGTGTTTTTTGCACAAATTTGCAAGCGATGACTTCATCCACAACTGAGTCAGTTGGCGTCATGAGGTGCCCCTAAAGGTCGCACATTTATTTGGCCAAAATGCTTTTAACCTTTAGCATTCTCCGCGTACATTGAAAGCGAAGAAAAAACAAACTTTAGTGGAAAAATAAATATTTATTTCTTAGCATGTGTTTAAAACAAATATTTTTCTAAGGAAGCTGTTTGGTTTAAAACAATCGGCGGGTATTAAAAATAAATCATAACAAGCTATATTCCTGTGTAATTTATAGAGTTAGTGTTCATGTCCATCAATCAGTAATCTGGAACTTATGGGTTTCTATAACTATAAGACTTAGAAACTTAAAGCCAATTGAATTTTATGTAGAACTCATTTCGAAATTTATGATTTAAAGAGATTTAGATTATTAAAAAGCTTCAAGAAATTTAGAAGCCCATCGCTACCTTTGCCATCTGCTTTATTCATTGCAATAGTTGTGGATTTTCATAAATAAAACTTTTACTGGTTTCAAATATTCGTATTCTTCAAAGACTAGTTAAAAGTCACATGTTTTCAACCCTAGCTTATAGAACTAACAATCAGAGCACAATCCTTTATTGAATTGGAACTATCGGATACAAATTTGTTTATCTAACTGCCAAAACTAAATGGTTACTTTATGGAAATTAACATACTAAGTCTGGTGCTAGTTTACATTAACATTAAATCTAACAATTCATAAATGGTTTTAGTTTTTAATGGATAGTTTTTACGTTTGTTAATTTTATTTAATTTTAGTCATTATTTATGTTCACATTTTAGATAATTTCTTTAACACTTTTTGTTTCTTCTTCTTTTTAACAACCAACACATGTGTTCTGTATATAATTTAAAATCAATCAATTTAAATCGGGTAAATGGCCAACTAACCAACTGTAATTTAACCTATTAACCTCAATGTCCAACTAAATAAAATCAACACACAAAAATTGTCAATCAACGAACTTCGACATGCAAAATCATCAGTCGTTTTAGAAAATCCGTTTCTCTACTCAATAGACTCAATCAGAGAGCTATAAATGCCATGAAATTGAATATACCAGCGTTGCATCGACATCAGCACAAACAGGAGCAAACCCAGGGACTAGGGTTGGGTCTTGGCCCTGGACTGGGTCTGGTGCAAGAGCATAAGGCCGTACCTGCAACGACCAGTGCTACCCTAAGCACAACCATCGAATATGTGAGCGAGGAGCTGCTCTATCAGACGCCCAATGCCACAATGAACACCAGCGAGCAGCAAGCGGGCTTAGGATGCGAGGAATTCCGCACACCAATGGCCGAGATGCCACTGCCATTACTGCTTCAACCCGGTGGCAAGTATCTACTACGCGGCTCATCTCCATTGCATGCCACACAGTATTATGATAGCGGAGATACCAGCGAATCGGATGAGTATCCCAATGAGGACTCTGGCGACAACGACTCCGGCTTGGAGGAGAATTACCATACGCCTCGTGTGGCCAAAATCAAATCCATGGAGAATCTATCCATATTGGAGATGGAATTTCACAAGGCCTCCATGGAACTGGATCGGAATTCACCGCGTCGCTTGAAGCAACTGGCGGAGCATGCACAAATCCCAAAGATGAAGTCACTGAACAATCTTTGCTTCGACGATTACTCCGAGGAGGTGATGCGCGAGGAGTTTCAGCGCATGCGAGAGCAATCACTGGAGGATCGTCTGCGATCCCAGCAACACAATCATCTGCATCACACACACCTGCATTTGCATAGCTATGGGCTGCGCAAGAATTCGACGACATCGAATGGTTCGTCGGGTAAACTATATGTGAAAAATACGCAGACCAAGGTGGGCAATGCCAAGTTCATTGGCCAAGATGGTGAGAGTCCACAGCCAACACATCATCCAATACAAAAGATGCGCTCAATGGGCACCATACCCGACGTGCTAGCCGAACGCATCGAGGCGGATCCCTTTCTCACACCCACATCGGAGCGGCGACCCAGCTTTAATCGATTAATACAATCGGCGGATAAACCGGCTCTGGGTAGCAGCTTTGTGAATCGTTTGCTTACCTACGATGTCGTCGATTCACCTGCCGATAATTTTACCAACTCCTCATCGTTCATGTCACGCACACCCTTTGAACGTGCCTATCGACGTACTATGCTCCAGGCGGCCTCATCATCCACACCCCTGGCCACAGGATCAATGGAGCCCTATATGGTGCGGCCACATTCCACAAATGCTGCCTACGAGCTCATGAGGTGCGTCGCGTTTTTAATTTGCTTACCTACAAAAAAAATACAAAAAACATGAAAAAAATACAAATTAGTACAGCGAAAGTTAATCGTTATCGTTATCGTTAATCGTTACTCCTCGTCCAGGCTCTAGTTTCTTCATTCACACGTTCACGTTCGCTTCTTGTCGCGCGCTCTGGCCCAAAAAACCAATACAAGCAAACAATCGCCTATCGTCAATCGTTATCGTTATCGTTGCCATTTATTAATCGTAGTACTTATCTCTCACCTGTTTTGTTTTGCCGTTCAATTTTCTTATTGTTAATATTTTTACATCCTTGTTTATATTGTTGTTGTTATTGTTATATTTTTTGGTTATGTTTTTCTTCGTTTTGTTCAAATTTTGATACTAATCATAATCCCGGTTTGGCTCTGAGCACATCCAATTCCGTAGGGCTGCCAAGTTAGCTTTAAGATAATAATATTTTAACAACACTTTTACCTCGGGGAACTTAAGGCGAGGGTTGGTCTACAACTTTGGGAAGTGGTGGCATTCAGCAGCAAATTTTAATTGTTAAATTTATGAAAAATATTTTAAAAACAAATGAAAAACTACTGAATGCCTCCATTGTACAGAATAATGCAAACATTTTGCTTCTAAAGCTACTAATACAAACTTTTTCTTGACTCTGAAACAGTCACAAATTTCGATTTCGTTTTAGTCGGAATATTCCTCGTAATTGTTCTTCTTGATGCAATTAAATTTTCAATTTCCCTCTTTGTTCAGCTTTATGTCTGTTAGACAACAATTAAATCTGTGTTTTTCATGCATGTCCTTTGGGTCAATCTTGGCTACAAACTGGGCCAAGGATGCACGACCACATGACCCAGACCAAGTTAGTGCCAACTTGGCCCACTTCCCCTGAAATTGACCCTCAAAACTGCGCATTGACACGACAATAAAAAGTTGAAATTCAGTTTTGTGAACTCTGAGGTTACTTTAATTTACTTGTTGGCATTTTCTTAAATTGCCTTCAAAAAATAAATAATAGAATAATTGAGGTCTATAAATTTTCAATTATTATTTAAATGATTTCTATAGAAAATAGTAGCAAAAAGCTTGTTAATTCACACAGGTCAGGGTCAAATCAGTTAGAACCCGTAACAAATTTTAACATTTTTAATTAAATTTAATAAAGTCTTTTTAATTAAAAATAATAAAACGATGACTGCGTCTCAGTTAGGAGGTTTAATTTATTTTCACAAAATAAATTATACATTTTAAAAGGGATTCTGTAACATACTCTCGAACAGGTTTTTTCCCAAAATAATGTTAATAATTCAATAACTCATTTTTACAACTAAGAAATTTAATGGAGCTTAGGAACTATTTTTATACCCTTGCAGATGGTATATTGTTTTTGTCACGAAGTTTGTAACGCATTGTAGGAGGCGTTTCCGATCACATAAAGTATATATATTCTTGATCAGCATCAACAGCCGAGTCTATATAGCCATGTCCGTCTGTCTGTCCGTCTGTTTCTATGCGAACTAGTCTCTCAGTTTTAAACTTGATACAGTATGTATTCTCTCTGCACGCAGATCATTTGTAAAAATCGGACATATCGGACCACTATATCATATAGCTCCCATAGGAACAATCGGTCGAAATGAATGAAATTAAAGGAAATGTATGAACATTTTCGGTGTCTATTGACCGATTTCAACAAAATTCACCCTATAATCGTTCTTCGACTGTTGACCAAATTTCATCCAAATCAGACTTTTATATCATATAGCTCCCATAGGAACAATCGGTTGAAATGCTTAGTATGGAAATTTTCGGTGTCCATGGACCGATTTCAACGAAATTCACGGAGAATCAATTTCTAATCGTGTTCCAACTGTTGAACCAAATCTAAATGCTATATCATATAGCTACCATAGAAATAATTAGTGATTGAAACTAAATTAACGCAATATTCATGACTGCAAGGGTATTTAATCTTCCGCGAGCCGATTTAGATTTGAGGAATGAACGTATAGAAAAGTTTAAGCTACATCAAGAATTCTTGCTAGGTCTTTTATAGGGTATTTTCGACATACAAACAGCTTTTGTTGAATTTATGTACTACTTTTAATTGTTTCGTACTTTTTGAAGTGCCAAGTCAACACCATTTCACACACACACAAACACACACATTTACAAACTATACATAATTCCCCCCAACACAAAATATCAATATAAATAAAACATACTCGTATAAAACGCATACATACATCAAAATTAAAATGCTTATTAAGTGCCATAGCGAGGCTTGAATTAAAATATAAAAACTTATATATATTTATATACAAATATTAATACAATTAATCGTAATTTTTTAAGATTAATAATTTATACTCATCCTGTTTATTGTGCATATTTTGCAATTGTTTTTCGTTTCTTTTTGTCTTCCGATATTGCGATAATCTCAAATTACGCTTTGATCTGTAAACTGTGTCTATAAATTTAAACGAAATGAAATAAAATAAAACCCGCCACAAACAACAGAAGCTTCAGCGGCGTGCCACGTCGTCTGTTCGACAGCGGCAGCAGCGGTGGCAATTGCAACAACAGCAGCAATGCTGCCGGCAGCAGCAGCAGCGGCGGCAACAACAGCAGCAGCAACAATCGGCAGCAGCAAGCAACAATCGCTGCAGGGGCAGCAGTTACTGGCAGCGGATCGGGAGCTGCTGTTGCTGGTGGAGTTGGTGGCGGTGCCACTTATGTATTGGGTTCTAGTGGCTCTCCTTGCGGCACTTTGGCCAGCATTCATTCCAACCACTCGGCATCCTCGTCGAATGGCAGCAACAGCAGCAGCAGCGGTGCCCTCATCACCTTTCAATGCAATCCAAACTCTGGCCAAGATGCTGTCGATGGGCCAACGCAACAACAGACACTGGTGGGTTCACCAAATGGACATGGCAACAGTCCCAGGCTGGGAAATGTTATGTCCGGCGATGCACTCAGCTCCTTGGCTGCTAGTCCCACTGATGCTTGCAGCATTCGTTCGAATCCATCGGCTGCATCTTTACTACTCTCCACCTCGGCTGCTGCGGCAGAGGCTTCGGCCATGACCTCGGCCACTACGATGTCCGTCTGTGGTGCAACGCTGTCGCCACTGGCCACCACACAGATCATACGCCGGCCTAGCATCACCATGATGTGGGTTTTCTTGTCATTCTGGATACCAACAACAAAAAAAACACTTTCTTTTACTTAGCTGCCTGTTTTGTATAATCCTTATCGTTAGGCCATAAGTCTGCCTGTTGTTGTGCTCGCTTAAGTATTTGTTATCTAAGCCATTTATCTGTGTTATTAAATGAGCTGGAAAATTGAAGGAGAGCTGGAAAATCTCAAGATTCTTAAGCAGATCTATACTTGAAATGTATTCAATAGCTTAAAATTTGTCTGTCTGTCAAGCTTAACATTTTTACAGAACTCTTAAATATTATTAACTTAATCAAAAATCAATCCTAAAACAATCTTATGGAAATGTTCAGTTGATCGAAGCTTTGAAAATGCTTTTCCCATCGATTTATAAAAGTTTACTTAATTCCAGAAAATGTTCCGACTGTTCCGAATCACTTCTTTATTCCAGCTCGCAAATTAGTCATATTTATAATTTAAATAAAATTATTTCAAGTTTTGTACGAATAAGAATAAATTTCATTTGTAGTTTAACTCGCTGACTGCCACTCCCGATGTTAAGAGATAAACTTTATTTATTATTATTACTATATGCTTAACCACTTGAGTTCTTTGTGTGCGCTGTGTTATTTAACTAGTTATATGATTAAGCGTCCCTCATTTGTTTAAAGTCCTGTCACTTTCTGTGTGTCCAACATTGTTCAGCAGATGTTTGCATGGCATGGCCAGAAATCTGATTGCCTTAGTTTGTTTATATTCGATGCGATTATTTTTACTTAACTATTTTTTTTTGTCTGTATCAAATTGCTAATCACAAGTACTAAAAAAAATGGGTTATCATAACCAGAGACAGAGCACCGCGTAAATTAGTTTTAATATCTATACTGACTGTTATTTAATGGTGATTTTGTTTAATGAAATTGTTGTTTTGCTTTTGATTCGACAGGAATCCCAGTTCCGGTTCGTTAGTTATAAGTGAAACAGGATCTCTAGATCGCACGAAAAACAGCGGCGAGAAACGCAAAAAGGGCGCCCTCGATGATGGGCCTCGGGTATCGGATCGTGTGGAGGAGACTCGCGTCAATCCGAATTCACTAATCGATGAGATTTTGCGGGATACGAAGCTGGATCAGCTACCGGAGTCGGCAGAGAGTGAGTAGCCGATCGATACATGAAAATTATTTACAATTATTAACATTTCTCTCAAACTTTCAGCATCTGGTCTGCAGCTGTACATTGCACGGGATGGCACCGCATCGTTGGGTGGACACGAGGTCAAATCGAGTGTACGGGCGGGTGCCTTTAAGCAGGTTGTCATGCAGGATCGGAGATAGTAGCGTCGATTCATCAAAATGTATTAGAAGACTAACAACAACAACAACAAATACTACACACATACAAATTAACTGAAGTACATGTGAATGATTCAATTTTAAAATGATGTTTACTTGCAAGCTAATAGTGAGAGTATATACACATATATAACCTATATACTTTATATACATATATATATATATATGTCATTGTCAGAAAGTACACTATTATAAATGTAAAGGCGTCGTATGTTTAACTAACCAACTATATAGTATAGTATATACACATGAACTATATATGTTTACCGATATTGAGATGTAATACAATGTTTGTGTTAAGGCTTATGTTAATAGGGCAAAACGTGCAGCAAGACTGTTAAACAACAGCGTCTCACTCTGTTATGCGTGCGCTGTTAGTTAACAGTGGAAGTCTATGCAAATCTATATCGCACTTGAGGAAGTGTTTGGACAGCAAACAATTTAAATGTGTAACTAAAATAGTAAACTAAGTGGCACATTTTAATTTTAAATTACACATTACAAACAACTATTTTAATTTTGATTTACTTTAACTATTTATTTATTCTTATATTGTTTAGCCATTGAGTGAATTTTATTAGCGTCCAACACACTTCCATAGTCGGTCAAAAAACGAACACAAAATTATTGTATATTTGAGAAAAACCAAAAAAAATGACGTTTGAAATTAATTAAACACTAAATTGCTTGCACCTTAGATGTACATAAAAGAATTGGAAGTAATAAGTAACAATAAATAGTTGTCGTGTGTTTGCAATTGAATTAATATTAGGCAATAACAAAAATTAATTTCACATGTTTCTGGATTTATTGCTTCCAAAATAATACACAAGTTTTCTCGTTGAAATTCGCTTAACCAAACTCACAATTATGGTAATTCAAATTCCCGAAATGCCTTCCGCAAAAAATTATTTCAATAACTGAAAATTCAGCTTCCATGTAAAGTGGATATTCAAATTGTTTACAGTTTTCCAATTAGTTTGCAGTTCTCACAAACTCACAAAATATTCTAAAACAAAATCACAGTTTATTTCAATAAATTGCTAATCTTCGATTCTTAATGCGTAGTTAGCAAATATATATGAAAGTAATTTTCGTATATACAAAATAATCCTCAGATTCAATTGAATGCTGTCACGAAAAACTTTGATGTATAAAAGCATATTATAATAACGATAATAATAATTATAATCTTTGTGTTATTATGAAGGCAAAGTCTTAAGTAAAGAGATAAAACGGATAAAGTAAAATTAGTTCATAGCTTAGTTTACGTTAAAGATGTGTGTGTAAAGTTGATTTAGTTATTTTTTGATAATTTGTAAAAAGTGAAGATAAGTAAGAGAGAGACCGAAAGTTAGTTTTTTAAATTGTATATGATATAAAAATAAAATAAAAATTAAAATAATTATAATTATGTAAACATTAACATAAACATAAATACTAGATACTGAGATATATGGTTGACTGTCAAGAGTTTTGAGCTGACTAAATGTTGTTGGCAGTACTTGACTGACCACAAATTACTTTCAAGGTCCACAAAAAAATGCATGTTTTATTCGTATTGAATTCATTTACAACTCGACTTAATTTTTATTAGTTTTTATCAATGCACAATTAAGTATTCAATTGATTGGCGTTAAGCCATTTTTACAGTTGTCATAATAACTATATACAAATGAATATGCACTCAATAGTCGGTTAAGTAAACAACTGATAAGACAACTTTTATTTGCCAACAGTATTTGGTTAACTCAACTGACAAATCTTGTGAACATTTTTGAGCTGATCTTAAGAAAATACAAAAACAAAACAATACAAAATACAAATACAAAACCTACATATGTGAAACAATTACCAATAAAGTGAAAATTTCAAAACTAATCCCAAACTTTTCACTTAGAGTGGGTCCTGTATGAATCGTAGGTACGTGCCACCAGCTGCGGAGAGCACAAAGGCTTTCGGATCGAATTTCATCTCGGGTATGGTTCTTTCACAGGTCTCCACACGATAGTTCTTTAATATGTACAGCAAACCCACCTATATGTTCAAAATATATAAAAATCGACTGTGAAGACATGTGCATCTGAGTACCCACCTTAATCTCCAAGAGTCCCAACAGAGTGCCAAGGCAGCCTCGAGGACCGGCGCCAAATGGCAAATAAGTCATGGGCCGATGCTGCAGACGCTGCTCTGGGGAGAAACGTTCCGGATCGAATTTATAAGGCTCAGGCCAATACTGCAAAGAAGTAATAGACTATATAGACTGATTCAAATGGTTGGTTAAGCTGGTCTACCTGCTCATCGCGATGCAGTCCCAGCACGGAGATATAAACTGGTGTGCCAGGTTCCAGGCGTAGTGCTGAACTAGTGCTCCACGCCGAGAGATCATAGCCAGCTTTGGCGTTGCAGCAGCGATCCAAGAAGGAAGTGGGCGGATACAGACGCAGCACCTCATCCACCACCTGTCGCAGATATGGTAAACCACTCAACGCATCGTAGTCCAACTGTTTATCGACAGTATCAGCAAGTGCAGTTTTAAGTTCCTGCCGCAGACGCTGCTGTATGTTGGGCTGCTTGGCTAGCTCGTACAGGGCAAAGGTAATTGTGGAGGAGGAGGTGTCAAAGCCAGCCAAGAGCAGGAATGCTGCCTGTGCCACAAAGAAATCCCGTCGATGCACCACACTCTCCGGCGGCTGTGTACGCTGCAGTTGCAGGAATATATCAATCAGATCGTGTCGTTGCACACCGCTGGCTGCACGCTGCTCCAAGGCCCAGTTCATGGAGTCACGCATAAATCTCTCATAGTCCTCGGAGTACAGGTGTGTACGCAGCTGACGTGAGCAGCGCGGAAAGAAAAACATGGTAAAGAGATGCACCAAACGCTTGGGACGAGGCTCATTGACCTCAATACACATACGACGAAATTCTGCATCCGGTTGTTGCAGGCAATTCGCCTCTAAGCCAAAGGCCAGCGAGGCAATTATATCGGTGCTAAACAAGGCACTAAGTTGTTTTACCTCCAGCTCCAGGGACTCACCACTCTTATTCCGACTCTGGCGGGCCATGTGCTGCTCCAGCTGTTGGCCAATCTGTTGCAGCAATCCAAACATGTGCCGAACTTTGCCAGCTGCAAAGAAGGGGGCGAATATTTTATGCGTTTCACGCCAGAGTGGATACTTGGAGAAGAATAAATTCTGGGAACCCATTGTATCGCCAATGGCATCGGTCGTCTCGAAACGGCTTGAGAACTGGGCAAAGTCCTCGACCAGTATGCGTTTGATGAGTGCCGGTTCTCGCAGCAGTAGCGCATGATTGTGCAACACATGAATCCCCACAAATGCCTGTCCATGCGAAGCTTCCGTTTCGTACAACTCTCGGAACTGATCACCAAAGCAGCAATTGCCGCGCAACAAACGCCAGACATTGCCCACAAAGGGCGTTGGCTCTACTTGTGCCACGCCCAGACGACGCCAGTGGCCAAAATGCCAGCGCTGCCAGAGCCAAACGAAAAGCGCAATAATCAAGCAAACGGCAATAAACATTTTACTTTGAGTGCAATCAAAAGTGAACTAAATGCCAGTTACAACCTTATTGTGCGCCTCCAGACCGATTTGCAGATAAGCTTTCAGTGCAATTGCATTTATACCCTGTGAACGTTTGAGAACGTGGGGTATGATGACTTGAATATACAAATTCATGGAGCTTAGCTGACAGACCATTTATAAGTGCAACGTATTTAACTACATTTCTATACAACAAAGTTAAGTTTATACAATTCGTATAGCTAGCTTTGTGAAAACGTATACAGGGAGTTCTCAAGCCGATCAACATTACCTTGTTGTTCACTTTGCACTCATTCAATTATTATAAGCTTACTTACACTACGTATTTCTCTATTTGCCTCTCTGGCTCTTGTTCGCATTGCTCTCAATGAGAGCTAAAAGCTTTCTTGTGTGTCTTCTTCGTGTATGCAATGCATAATCATATTGTGATGAAACTTATACATAAGCATATGCCTAACAAAAGTAGCATCATGTACACCTACTCGAGCATAAGTTGAGCTTTACAACTGTGATGATTAATGTTAATGCTTAGAATCCAGTAACTGATCATAAAACAGTCGAGCACTTCGATGACACGATGTTACTCACTTTCAATATATTCTGTTTGTAACAAAGGTTATTGACTACCATCAGTAATTGATAGGTCGTACAAAAATGATCGGTTTTCTTAGATAAGCTACGTCAAATATTCTATATATATATGACAGAATCTTAAGATTATAAAGCGAAGTTTAATGGCCTTACTGACAATATTTATGTCATAAGCATAGCTTAAGTTTAAACTAATATCATGTTGAAACGCATTCCTAATAACTGACGATCCTTTGCACCTCTGAAACAGTTGATCTTACCCAATGAGTAATTGTCCAATCAACAATAATAAGCAAGACAAAATATAAGAAAAATTTGTAAAATCGTTTTCTGTTTAATTTATACTTAAAGTCATAGATTGTAGGCACTATATGCTGCATTGCGCTATTTCAACTGCAGCTGGAGCTGCTAACGCGTGTCGGTTGGCTAATTAGCATTTAGACAATTTATAATCAATTGCTGCATCCGTTTGCAAATATATATTAAATTTAAGCCTGTTTTGGGCCATTTGTACAATCAATTAACCGCTGAACTTTGATCAGCAGTAGCAGCAGCAAGACGAAATGAAATGTGCTTCATTTAAAAAATTGTTTGAAATAAATTCATATCACGAGCAGCAAGAACGGTTAAGAGCCATGCAAATTGGGATGCTGACCATTTGAATTCTGTACAGCTTTGGCCACCTCCTCCTGCAAGGTGCTTGGTGGCTCCGAGACGATATCCGTGTGCATGGATAGGTACTTTAATTTGTTCGTAACAGCTGAAAGCAAGAATGAAACATAAATTAAAGCTCAAAATAAAGTGATTAAACATGTTTAACTCACCGGGTCGCAGATCAATCAGTGAACAATGCTGATCGACCCAAAGGAAAGCGGTGCGACGCAGCTCATCCAAACTGGCGCTGGATACGGTCGAGGTATAAGAGGCAAGCAGAGGCTCCAATATGAGGCCAAGCTGTTAAGTAAAGAATTTATAAAATTTGACGATAAAAACCACTATTTGTAAATGAAAACTTACAATCCAGAACTTCCAATCGTTCATTGTGTTATAGCGGACATAAACCTCGTACAGCTGACGCACATGTTCCGTGCCCTGTCGCGTGACCGGAGCGCCATTTGCGGGAAGTATCGATTGGAGATGCCTGAAAAAGTATGAAAATATATAAATATAAACATATAAAAGTCTGATATATGATTTGACTTACGCCAGCGAGTTGGTGAGCGCATCTCGCTCCATGCGCAACGTTTCGATCTTGTCCTTGAGCACGTTGCGTTCCTGACGCAACTGTTTGATGTGATCGGCGCCCTTTTGCAGCATTGCCGCCTTGCTGAGCTTGGCATTTGGATTCAATTGCAGCTGTGGGATAAGTGAGTGCAGCGTATCGAAGCCGTTCTTAATGTTACAGCGTCGCTTCTGCTCTGCATGAATATGTCCGGCTCGACGTTGTGTGTCCCTTGGCTGATACTTAAGGCTTGTTGTGGGCGATAGTGGCGAGTCCTGTGACTCGTGGAAGGGCGAATCCGGCGAAAGGCTTAGATTACTGCCCAAATTTGAGGTGCTGCCTTGACTATAACTAAGCATTTTGCTGCCGGGCGGACTGTGTAACGATGGTGCCGCTATTGATACGGGCAATGAGGCGGATTTCTTTGGTGAATGTTGCTGTGACGTCACCGACAACGGCGACGTTGCAGCATTGCTGACATAAACCGATTGCGATACATTACTACTGCCCCCTCCTGATACTACTCCACCTCCAGCAACTCCTCCACTGGCTATGGCATTGTTGGATGTATTTGGCTGTGATTTATTGGCCACGGCTGCCTGCAGGCGTGTATCTAAAGAAAATAAATAACAAGTAGTAATTATTTGCTATAAATAAAACTTAAAACAATATTTACTCGATGTCAGCAGTTGAGCTAGTGTGCTGTTGAGCATAGGATCGCTGGTGGCCTGATGCAACTGCTGCTGGGCGACCAACAAGTTGCCGGTGCTGTTGCTCACATTGCCGTGTCCATTGTTGATGGGTGAACCACCGCCAGCGGCAACTACTGTATGCTGTTGATGCATGGAGTTGCTGCGCACTCGAGACTTTCCCTTCACATGATATTTGGGCACCGCAAACTGTTGCTGCTCGTGATGGATGAGCTTGGGCAGCGAAACATTCAGTGGCAGACTGTTCGAACGATGCATCTCCTTGGGCAATATGCTGGCATTGGGCGTGGCCCAGGAGGCGACACTAACCGCAGGTTGCTGTTGTTGTTGTTGCTGCTGCTGTTGTTGTTGTGGCATCAGCAGATTGGCTACTGTTTGTTGCTGCAGTTGCACATGCTGTTGTTGTTGCTGCTGCTGCTGCTGTTGCTGCTGTGTATTGACTGCTTGCTGGCGTGCAAGTTGCATGATTTGCTGTGTGCTTAGACCTTGACCCAATGACAAACTTTGCTGCAGTTGCATCTGTAGTTGTGGCTGCTCTTGTTGCAGATAAGTTTGCTGCTGTTGCTGCTGCTGCTGTGGCACACGGGGCACATTCAAAAAAGTGCCTGTTGAGGCTGATTTCTTGAACTGCGGATACGGCTTGTAACTTATTGAAGTGTAGCTGTTGTCATTCAGCAACGACAACACGTCCGCATTGTGAGGTTCCACTTTAACATTAAGTTGTTGCTGCTGTTGTTGTGGCAACTGTTGCTGTTGGTAGTTGTCCGCGTAGTTGCCCATAAAACTTTGCGCATTGTAAGAATTCTGCTGCTGTTGCTGCTGTGTTGGAAAATGCAAACGCGTTTGCTGTTGTTGTTGTTGCTGCTGCTGTTGTTGTTGTTGCTGCTGCTGCTGTTGTTGCTGCTGCTGCTGTTGTTCCTGCTGTTGCTGTTGCAACTGCTGCGGCTGAAATGATTGCAATACTGAGCCAGCGTTCAAATGATGTTGCTGATTCTTTTGCTGCTCGGCCAGCATCTGCTGATACAGGTGCGTCTGGTGCACCGTCGGCAATGCCTTATCATAGTTGTGAGGCTCTCGTCGAATTAAACGTTGTGTGTTCTTTGCAATGCGTCCGTTTATCACACTCTTGCTGGAGAAACTATCGCTCATATTGTTGCCCATGCTGCCAAAGTGTTTCGAGGCATGCAATCGTCCCCCGTTGCCATCTCCTAGCAACTGCTGCTGCTGTGAATCATTTGCCGACTGCTGTACCTGCCTAGCGGCTGCAAATTGTTGCTCGATGTCAGAGAATGGCATGTTGTTGATGGGTGTATTCAGCTCCAGCATATTGGTGTCCACAGTCATCATGTTGTCGTTGCTGTAGAGCGTATGCGGTGCACCGACAATCGCGGGTAAACAATACTCATCGCTTTTGAGCATCTCCGCATCGGTGCCTTCCTCAGGCACGGGAGGTAAACGTGAAGTCGTGGTGAGCAAATCTGCATCAGAAAGGAGTTCATTTGATTAAAACTGTAGCATACTTTTAGGGCTGCGCTGAAATGTTAACCTTACACTTACCTGAGAAAGTAATGTCGATGTCATCTAAATTCGGTTGCAGCGGTCCCAAACTTGGCTGTATAAAATCCGCAATGCCAGCTCCACGTGCTGCATAAATTCGTATAGTTAATAAAGAAAGTACATATATTAGCACACACATTTTACTTACCAATCTCTCTAGAGTCGGGAAATGGAAAGGGTCCATTTATTGCCGAGAACAATGTGTCTGTTGTCCAGTCGTCTGGCATCAAGTTTCTATCGTTCAGCGGGGACCATTCTAAAAAGTCCAATTCACTTTTCTATAATTGAAAAAAAGACAAAGTCAATATCATTAATAAAAAGTTGTTAAAGCGAATAAATTAAAAACTGAATTCGAACAGTCGATTATTTGAATTTATGTAGACATTTTAATGTTGTAGGATAGCTAAAATTATACTTATTTGATACTAGATAGTGAAGCTTATTATATTACTCAACCTTTTAAAGCTTGATTTATTGAAAGCTATTTCCGATTATTAAAACAAACACATTATATTAAGTTTAAGTAACTTCGATATCGGTTTAAAATGACTGCAATTGATAAGCTATCAGTAAATGCTATTAAGTTTGAGTAAGTGATTAATTTCAATCACTTTTCCATTCCCCGAACACTATATTATATTGCTATAAACGTCAAACGTCATCAATGTCAAGTGCCTTTGACAATCGAGTTGATATATTTTCATGTATTTCGCGGTCACTTTTCATATCTTAAGCTCTACAAAGGGGGCTGGGTTTATCTTTATCAAACAATCGCCCAGTAACGTTATGAAAACAATTTGGAAATCGAGTTGTTAAAGCACCTAAAGGCTAAGAAATCAAATACTAGCCAAGTAAATAAATAGTAAATTACTTACTTTAATTATAATTGTTTTATTTTCTTTCTTACGTTTAAGAAACCAATCTTAAGCTGACATATTGACATTTTACTATCTGACTATTTAATCAGATTAACCAATTTCATTACAAAAGCTATTTAAGCACAAAGCATTTCATTCTGCGTAGTTTTCTATTCAGTTGTCATAGCACTTTTCAACAAACAACGCGAGTGTCTGCTGAGTAGTATGAAATTATTTTGGTTTCTGCATTATCAACGTTATTTGGGCATAGCTGATTTGGATTATTCAAAATGTCGTAGATCCTATATACTAAATTCTAATTGGAAATCTTATTGTTTGCGGCTTCTTGTGCAGGGAGCATTTGTTGGGTGTATCCTATACATGTCGTGTAACACTATTGTTGATTATCAGAAAGCAGATTCCACAACCGGTTTTACACTTGATGTTCTGGTCGTCGCGTTTTCATGCTCCCAATTAGTCGTCAACTTTTGGCTCAATATCCAACAACATTCACAATTGTTGATGCTCAAGCGTTTGACATACGTGGCAAAGCAATTAAAAGTAGATTCTCTAGAGACAATCACTTCCTGTTGGCTGTTTCGCCTTTGGGTCATTAACTGTTTCTATAGTGCTGCAAACATTGTAATTGAGTTGGTTTATAATTCTACCTTCCCAGCTGAGCAATATATCATTTTAATTACCATTTTCCTACGAGATGTGTGTGGTACCTTTACCATAACCTGCTACTGTGTCATTGTTTTGGCCATCAGACAACTTTTTCGGGCACAAACTGATCAGCTAAGATTCTATTTGCAAGCTAGTCCCATACCGCTGGATCAATGGGCTAAGACACTCGATCTTAATGATAAGCTAAGGTCCATTTGCGAGTATCAAATGAATTACATTTTTGGTGGAACTTTTATATTTATATATCTGTACGAGATAATCGATACTACAAACGTTGTCTACAATACACTACCAAGCGATGGATTCTCCAGCTTCGACCTACTGTCCCTGCTCAGATGGATGTCACTATTGCTACTGTACTTGAGTTTGCCTTTGCTTATCAACAATTTGTCAGAGGAGGTAAGTCCTTAAAGATTACACTGTAATTCAGAGCATTAATAGCTGTATTTAAAACTCTTTATCTTCATTTAAATTATATGCTTGGAAAGCTTTAAGCTTTATGGTATAGAGAGTGCATTAGATTAATTAAAATAGTTACCTAGTAGTTTGATTTGAATTATCAAAGTTAGTTGGCAGAATTAAAGGAACACCCGAGTTAGTTAAACATTTAAAATGCAGGCAGCAGGACAACCAGGAAAGCTCTTAAAATTTATACACTATCAACGATATTTGGGACTCAATGACCTTGATTATTCGCGCTCCAAAAAGTGTTACGTTATCAATGTCAACTGGAGATCCAATGGAGTTCAGTGGCTGATGGCGATCTTTTTTATTGTAAACCTCGTTGCATCGTTTGGCACCAATGCGGAATATGTAAACATGATGTCGTTCTTTGGAAATCTATACCATCAATTACTTGTCCTATCCATGCCAATTAGCCAAATAATGTTAACGGTTTGGCTGCGCTATAAACAGGACTTACAACAACATCTACTGCAGACCATGTCGGAGTTGGCAGTTCGTTTGAAGCTAAACACATTGAAAATGACATTTCCTCGTGTGCTTTACTATCTCTGGATTTTCATGTGCATCTATCATATCTTTAATAATGGCTATTACATGTGGACTCATCTGACGAGGGACAGCGACAAAGTCTTTTTCCTCTCCTTCCTATGCTTCTATATTCTTCTTGTGCGCACCAATTTTATCCTAACCTGTTACACAAGTCTGGTACATGTGTTGTTGGTGCTTCTGAAAGAACAACAGAATCAGTTGGAATCAATACTGAACAACAGATTCATGTCTGCAGAAGAACTAATTGAACAACTGAGCATATTCGATAAGTTGTCGTTGCTCTGCCAAAAGGAAATGGTGCAAGTGTTTGGAGTATCCCATGTGTTTCTCATCGTTTTTAATTTATTGCAAACAACACTCTCAATTTATGTATTCGCCTTGAAAGAATCCTCGTTCTTCGAAGCTCTAATGTCATTTTTGTGGACTATGCCAATGTGTGTGTATCTGTGCATACCACTAAAAGTGAACAACCTGAGGGATCAGGTAAGTCGTATACTGCAATTTTAAGTTAGAAAACCTTAAGAGTTAACAACATTACGTATAAATATTTGATGAATAATTTACATTAGGAAATATTAATATGAGAAAACAAGAAAGATACCCGTTACTCAGTTTCAATATGTTATTAACAATGGTGATAGATAAGATAGGTGGGCAAACAGAACATTTTCATACAAATTCATGTTTAGTTTATTTCGACCGATGGGTTTAATGGGTGCTATACGATATAGTAGTCCGATTTGGATCAAACTTGGTTAGTACATCTACTTTATAGACATGTACTACCCGTGTTAGTTTCGTTTAGAAAGCATAGCTAACAAAAAAGTTTTCTATACTAAAACATTCTAGTTTTACTTGTACATTTACCTTTATATGAAGATAGAACGCCCTAAAGTGGGCGTGTCAAAAACAAAAACAAACTTGTACTGCTTGGGTATTGTACCTTTCATTTGCGAGCCCTTTCATCTTTCTAGCTCTTATAGTCTCTGAGATCCTTTTGTTCATACAGACGGACGGACGGACATGGCTATATCGATGGCTATTGATGCTGATCAAGAATATATATACTTAATGGGGTCTGCCACGCCTCCTTCTCCCTGTTACATACATTCCAACGATTACAATATACCCTTTTACTCTACGAGTAACGGGTATAGATTTGTTTGAAAATAGATGATATAGCACATGAATATTTATTCCTCATGGGCCAAGACTTTCTGACGTCCACATCTACACATGTCCAAATATATTGACGTCAGGGATCCATACTCACAAAAGCCGACGCTTTGTTAGTTTTCTTGACATTGTTGTACACAACATTTAACAGTTAAGATCAAACTGAACCAAAAGCACAATAAGGAAACTTCATGTCTAGCAAATGTTCCGCTTCAAATATAATAACTAGATAGTAAGTCGATTTTAGCTATCAATTCATACTTGTCTGGTTTATTGGTTCAGTTAACTAGAGTACTTTAGAGAAGACACTCGTGGGTTTTGCGTACAAAATGAAACCTGAAGGAAAACTCCTAACATTTCTACACTATCAACGATATTTGGGTTTCAATGACATCGATTACTCGCACTCCAAAATGGGTTGTTCTAAAGGCCAGTTGGATATCCTATGGAATTCAGCTGCTGATGCTGACCTTATATTTTGTACACCTTAAGGGATCGTACTTTGTGACATCAAAGAATCATGTGGACATGTTGTCAAGGACTGGAAGTCTGTTCCATCAATTTGTTCTTCTGTGTATGCCAATTACACAGTTATTGGCCACATTTTGGATCCGTTATCAACAGTCTTCACAACAACAACTTCTGCAGGCCATGTCCGAGATTGCAGAATGTTTGAAAGTTGACACATTGAAATTGTCATGTCCACGTTTGCTTTACAAACTCTGGATTGCTGCCAGCTTATATCATACCATTAATTATGCATTTCTTATGTGGAGTCATCTGTCCGGGGATATTAGTAAACTTGATCTCATTTCCCCAATGTGCTTCTTTATTCTTCTCATACGCACAAATTTTATTATAACTTGTTACTCCAGCTTGGTGCATGTGTTGGTAATGCTTCTGGAAGCCCAACAGAATCAGTTGGAATCAATACAGAAGAATGAACTGATATCTGCAGAGCAGCTATCAGAAACTTTACAAATTTTCGACAAATTGTTGTTGATTTCCCAACGGGAATTGGTGCAAGTGTTTGGAGGCTCTCTAGCAATTCTAATTTTATTTAATACATTGGATGAAATTGGTGTGTTTTACTTATCCGCAATGGACCAACGATTTTCAACCATCGACACTATACGCACTTTTTTCTGGATTGTAATAATGTGTTTGTATCTTTGCATACCATTTCAAGTCAATAACTTAACAGAGCAGGTGAGTCCAATATTACAATTCATTACAAGTTAATCTAAGCAGCTTAAATAATTACAAGTATTTTGTTTGAGTGCAAATATTGACAATGATTAAAACACCTAGATAACATCTGATTAATTAAAATAATTAGCTTAAAACCGACTTTAGCCGTAAAGTTCAAATCGAGTGTTAGAACTCAGTTTACCAGAGACGCTTTGAAAAGACACTCGCGAGTTTTACGTAAAACATGAAAGCAGAGGGACAAACAGGAAAACTTTTAACATTTTTACATTATCAACGATATTTGGGACTCAACGACATTGATTATTCACACTCTAAAAAGGGTTATGTTCTCAATGCCACCTGGATATCCCTTGGAATGCAGTTGCTGATGATGGCTTTATTTGTTTGTACTCTAATTAGTACTCACTTTGGGACGGGAAACGAATTTATAGACATGATGTCACGAACTGGAACCCTGTTCCATCAATTGATTATCTTGTCTATGCCAATTACACAGATATTGTTGACTTTTTGGCTCCGTTATCAACAGTCCTCACAACTGAGACTTCTGCAGACTTTGTCTGAGATCGCAGAGTGCTTAAAAGTGGACACATTAAAGATTCAATATTCTCGTTGGCTTTACCAACTCTTCATTGGTATATCTATATACCATTTAATTAATAACGGAGCTCACATATGGACTCATCTATCATGGGAAACCGATAAATTATTTTTGCTTTCCTTTCTAAGCTTCATTGTTCTGCTCATACGCACCAATTTTATCTTGACCTGTTACACAAGTTTGGTTCATGTGATATTGGTGCTCTTGAAAGAGCAGCAGGAACAGTTGGAATCAATACTGCAGGACAGATTGATATCTCCCGAGGAACTATCTGAATGTTTGTCCACTTTCGACAAATTGTTGTTGCTTTGCCAAAAGGAAATGGTTCAGGTGTTTGGCGGTTCCGTGGTATTTCTAATGATATTTTATACATTAGATGACATCGGTTTACTTTACATATTCACATTGGAACAAAAATTTTTAATAAAAGAAACAATACGCTCTCTATTCTGGATGATGCCAATGGTTGTGTATCTTTACATACCACTTAAAGTCAATAGCATGTCAGAGCAGGTGAGTTCCCTGCTACAAATAATCTAAAAAGTTCTACAAATTACAAGTATTGCGCATCCCTAGGGTAAGTCCTCAACCCTCTGTTCCTAGTACAAATTTTAATAATGATTAAATCATATAAACTCATCTAATTAATTTAAGCAATGAAATTGTATATCGATTTTGTGTAACAACATTTATTAGAGTGGTTTATTGGTTCAGTTAACAAGAGTACTTTAGAGAAGACACTCGAGTGTTTTACATTCAAAATGAAAGCAGTGGGAAAAACAGGAAAACTTTTAACATTTTTACACTACCAACGATATTTCGGACTCAGCGACATTGATTATTCACACACTAAAAATGTATACATTCTCAATGCCACCTGGATATCCCTTGGAAGGCAGTTGCTGTTTCTGATTTTTTTCTTTTATACCCTCATTGAAACCAATTTCGGATCGCGACTGGAATTGGTAAACATGATGTCAAAAACTGGAACTATTTTCCATCATTTGACACTCCTTTCTATGCCAATTACACAGATATTGGTCACTTTCTGGCTGCGTTATCAACAGTCCTCACAACTGAGACTTCTGCAGACTTTGTCTGAGATCGCAGAGTGTTTAAAAGTTGACACACTGAAGTTGACATTTCCTCGTCGAATGTACAAATTTTGGATTTTTACATGTGTCCTTCATTTGATTAATAATGCAGTTCAAGTATGGATGTTTTTAACCTGGAGTATAGATAAAGTAAATGTTATCTGCTTCATATGCTTTCTTACTCTTCTCGTGCGCTCCAACTACATCTTGACTTGTTACACAAGTTTAGTGCATGTTTTGTTGGTGCTCTTTAAAGAGCAACAGGATCAGTTGGAATCTATATTGAAGAATAGATTGATATCTACAGAAAAACTGATTGAATTGATGTGCATATTCGACAAACTGTTGTTGCTTTGTCAAAAGGAAATGGTTCATGTGTTTGGCGGTTCCGTAATATTTCTAATGATTTTTAATACATTGAATAACATTAACATTATTTATGTATTCACACTGGTAAAAGAATTCTCCATAAAGGAACTAATACGCTGGCTTTTCTGGATAGGTGTAATGGCTGTGTACCTTTACATACCACTTAAGGTCAATACTGTGGCAGAGCAGGTGAGTTCAGTACTGCGGTTAACCTAAGTAGCTCCACGAATTCCAAACGAAGTTCCGGGAGCTCGGTTGGGAGGTTCATTTGCATCCACTACTCAGCCCTGACTTAGATCCAATTGATTACTACCGGTTTGTGACTATATTGAACTTATTCGCTGGTCAAAAAAATAGGTTGCTTCAGTATTATGATTTTTTTTTCTTTCTTTGAGACAGATATGACGAAATTATCTTATAAAAGCGAAGAAAACTTACGAACAAAATACAGTACATTTATATAGAAATACCATAGAATAATTAATAATAGTGAACTTAGGTAGATTATATCAAATCAATTAAAATAATTAGATTGCAAATCGATTGACCCATCAAGTTCGAGTTAAATTCAATTCATATAAGAAATTAGTTAAGTAGTGGACTTAAGAGAAGACTCAAGTGTTTTATCGTTCAAAATGAAAGCAGAGGGAAAACCAGGAAAACTTTTAACATTTTTACATTATCAACGATATTTGGGACTCAACGACATTGATTATTCACACTCTAATAAGGGTTATGTTCTCAATGCCACCTGGATATCCCTTGGAAGGCAGTTGCTGTTTCTGACTTTTTTCTTTTATGTCCTCATTGAAACCAATTTCGGAACGAGACTGGAATTGGTAGACATGATGTCAAGAACTGGAACTATGTTCCATCATCTGATTATCCTGTCTATGCCAATTACACAGATATTGGTCACGCTCTGGCTCCGTTATCAACAGTCCTCACAACTGCGTCTTCTGCAGACTTTGTCTGAGATCGCAGAGTGTTTAAAAGTGGACACACTGAAGTTGCAATTCCCTCGTCGAATATACAAATTTTGGATTTTTACATGTGTATATTACTTAATTAAAAACGGAGCTCAAGCATGGATCTTCCTACCCAGGGCATTTGATAAATTATATTTAACCTGCTTCATATGCTTTGTTATTGTTCTCGTGCGCTCCAACTACATCTTGACTTGTTACACAAGTTTAGTGCATGTTTTGTTGGTGCTCTTTAAAGAGCAACAGGATCAGTTGGAATCTATATTGAAGAATAGATTGATATCTACAGAAGAACTGACTGAATTTATGTGCATATTCGACAAACTGTTGTTGCTTTGCCATAAGGAAATGGTTAAAGTTTTTGGTGGTGCACTCATATTTCTAACGATGTTTAATGTATTGAACTATATCAGCATTTTTTATATATTCACATTGGAAAAACAATTCGCCTTAAAGGGACTAATACGTTATTTTTCCTGGATTTGTGCAATGGTCTTGTATTTTTATATACCATTTAAAGTCAATAATGTGGCAGAGCAGGTGAGTCCTAATTAATCTAAAACCTTCATTTTATTTCCCTCTCACATTTGTTCCGTTTGAGATATACTAGAAATATTAATAATAATGAGCTCAGTTAGATTATATCTGTTTAACTAATATGATTAGGTTTCAAATCGATTGACCCATCAAGTTTGAATTGAATTCAATTCATTCAAGAACTCAGTTAACTAGAGGACTTTAGAGAAGACACACAGGTGTTTTACTAACAATATGAATACAAAGGGGCAACGAGGAAAACTTTTAACATTTTTACATTATCAACGATATTTGGGACTTAATGACATCGATTACTCACATACTCAAAGGGGTTATGTTCTCAACGCCACCTGGATATCATATGGATGTCAGTTAATGATGCAAATTGTATTTGTTATGGCCCTCGTGGGAACGTGGACTGAGGCGGGAAAGTCTTATATGGACATGATGTCAAATTCGGGAAATGTCTTTTATCGGTTTCTAATGATTTCTATACCTATCACCCAGATTATGGTGAATATGTGGCTGCGTTATCAACAGATTCAACAACAGTATCTTCTGAAGTCAGTGGCCGAAATCGCAGAGTATTTGAAAGTGGACACTTTAAAGTTGAAGACTCCTCATTGGCTAAACCGATTTTGGATTGTTACAAGCATATTTTATGTCATTAATTTAGCCCCCATTGCCATTGACTGCCTCAACAAACAAAAAACTAATTTATACTTGGTCATCTACATGTGCTTTTTACTCCTTCTTGTGCGCTCAAACTACATCTACACATGTTATGCCAGTTTGGTGCATGTCTTGGAAAAGCTCCTTAAAGCACAACAGGATCAGTTGGATTCCATACTACGAAATAGATTGATATCTGCCGAGGAACTGTCTAAAAGTTTAGGCATTTTCGATAAACTGTTGTTGCTTTCCCAGCGGGAATTGGTTCAAGTGTTTGGCGGCTCTCAAATATTTCTTATAATATTCAATGTATTGGATGCCATTTGCATGCTTTATGTATTCGCATTGGACAGACAGACCACATTTGTGGATCTCATATACTCTATTCTCTGGTCAATTCTACTCTGTGTTTATTTGGTTATGCCAATGACAGTCAATAACTTGGAAGAACAGGTGAGTTTGATACTAAAGTAATGAAAGTGTAGAGGGGTTTATCAGTAGGTGATTGGTCAGAAGCGAAATGTGCTTGACACGAACAGAGTGAGGCGTGAACGACCCCATAAAGCATACTTATATATTCTTGATCAGCCGAGTCGATATAGCAACGTCCATCTGTCCGTCCGTCCGGTCGTTCTCAGAGATCGAGGTAGAGCCACAAAATTTCAAATTATTGTTTCCCATAAACTTTTAAAAACATTTTCACAATACCTTCACATGCTTCACATGAAAACTGCTTGGGATATCATGACCAAAATTACACTTTATATGTAAGGAATTAACTAAAACTATCCTTATTTAAATTTGTATGAATCGGACAGCAATATCCTACAACTCCCATGGGACAAATCGGTCGAAAATTGGTAATTTTTATGAACACGTATTCCAGATCGAGTTCGAAGTCTCTTTCAGTCCGCTCACCCGACTTTAACCTCACTAGTTATCCATGGTTAATATACGCTCATAGCTCTGGATTGTAATAAAGGGTTAAGCTTCGTCTCACACTACAGTTTTATATAATTAAAGAAGCAGAAAGTTTCTCTATGACCCGAGGAATAAAACAAATAGTTACAACAATTAAAATACATGCAGTATATCTGATTAATTAAAATAAGTAGTCGATTTCAACTGTTAAGCTCAAATCGAGTGTTAGAACTCAGTCTACTAGAGAAGCTTTGAAAAGACACTCGCGAGTTTTACGTAAAACATGAAAGCACACGGACAAACAGGACAACTTTTAACCTTTTTACATTATCAACGATATTTGGGATTTAATGATATTGACTATTCACACTCTAAAAAGGGTTATGTTCTCAATGCCACCTGGATGTCTTTTGGAATTCGATTGCTAATGGTGTTGATATTTGTTTGTACTCTTATTCAAACAAATTTGGGAAGGAGAAACGATTTTGTAGACATGATGTCACGAACTGGCACTCGGTTCCGTCATTTGATTATCTTGTCAATGCCAATTACACAGATATTGTTGACTTTTTGGCTCCGTTATCAACAGTCCTCACAACTGCGTCTTCTGCAGACTTTGTCTGAGATTGCAGAGTGCTTAAAAGTGGACACTTCAAAGATTCAATATACTCGTTGGCTTTACAAATTTTGGATTGGTATATGTCTATACCATTTTATTCACAATGTATATTACATATGCACTCAACTATCGTGGGAATCCCATAATTTTTACATTTCCTCCTTGATATGCTTCATTATTCTGCTCATTCGCACTAATTTCATCTCAACATGTTACACAAGTTTGGTACATGTGATATTGGTGCTCTTGAAAGAGCAGCAGCAACAGTTGGAATCAATACTGAAGAGCAGATTGATATCTCCCGAGGAACTATCTGAATGTTTGTCCACTTTCGACAAATTGTTGTTGCTTTGCCAAAAGGAAATGGTTAAAGTGTTTGGCGGTTCGCTAATATTTATAATGATATTTAATGTATTGAATGACATTGGCATACTATACATTTTTACTTTGGAAAAAGAAGTTTCAATTATGGAATTATTACGCTGTGTTCTCTGGACGACGCCTTATTACATGTATCTGTGCATACCACTAAAAGTCAATAAAGTGGCAGAGCAGGTAAGTTCCATTTAATCTAAGAACAGGACAACCCAACCCACGTTAATTCTAGTGAATTTAAAAGCACTTTAACATTCATACTATTAGTTAAGCTTATTATAGAAAGGGTTCCATTTCAGTTAATAATTGAAATCGATTAAAATATCATGTTTCTGGTTGTTGAATCAAGTTGAATAGAAAATATTCTTGGCTTTAAGAGTGTTGAAGGTCAATGGGTATAAAAGCCATTAACTATTCTCCTGTATATTTATATAATCGCTGAAGCGCTTCAAAACAAAACTCAAAAGCAAATTTAATTAAATTAATGACTAACTCTCGATATAAAAACTAATGGCTGGGTACGAGTTGACATCAGTTCCAAGCAAACTACTCAGCTAAACTAGACTATACAATGATTAAGTATCAGCAAAGTGAACTATATCCCTATTACCGAATCTGTCGATATCTGGGCATCTTTTGCATTCATTACAATTTACAACTAAAACGATTTCGATTGCGTCGCAGTCTGCTCTGCTATGTGGTGCACGGTGGTTTCCAAACATTCCTGGCCTGCAGCATGATTATCCTCACTTATTATTGGACAGTGTGTTTTAGAGCAGAAATGACCGCAACTGGGAATCATTTTGAAAGATTTGTGCTGTTCTTGGCTCTGATTATTCAATTCGTGCAGAATGCCTGGCTCATTTGGTTGCAGAGCTCCAATGTGCGAATCGTGCGACAATTGGAACTTTATAGACGAAAGTACTTGACGGACATACGCTTGAGATTGCCCAAATATCTGCTTTGGATACTTTTCATTATGAACCTTACATATGTGCTTAATTTTGCGGGTACCAGCTTATTGGACTGGCTTTCGGACGCCACAATTTGGTTCAAAATCAGTTCATTGGGTTTTCCATTGCGTGCTGTCGTCAGTAATTTTGTTCTTGGCACCTATGTCTGTATGATTCATGTGGTGCGTCAGGTGTTCCGCTCGAATCAGTGGCAACTTAAGATACTCGTGCGTCAATTGCAACATCCCAAGCGGAATTGTAGTGATGTTTTGCGACTGCGTTGCTGTCTCGATCTACACGATCGTCTGAGTGTCCTGTGTAGCGATCAAATCAGTGTCGTTTATGGTTTTGTCAATTGTCTGTGTTTGTTGTTTTCCTCATTGGATGCCACCAGTATTATTTATATTCTAACGGTCAGTAAGACAGACACACAGCCCTGGCAGGATATCATTATGACCCTTATCTGGCTATCACCTTCCTTTATGACTTCAGTGACAGCTCTGATAAGTGAATTGGTTTGCTTGCAGGTAAGTGAAATCATCTTCATTATCAATTTAAGCTAATCAAACGATCTAATGATTTAATTAATTTATAATATAAGTCAGCATTTACTAAAGGAAATTCCATTAATTACTTGCCAACTCTGTCAATTAGATAAATAATAACAAGATAACACAATTATTGATTTATTTATGCCTATCACAAAGTTCCAACACATTTTACTGCTTTCAACAGTCAGTTGATGACCCTCGGTCATGTTTTACGGTAGTGACTTACGGTTCTATTTAAGTAGCTTAAAGTTTTTGGGTTTAATTTGTGCCACACACGATGCTGAGCGTAAAAACGGAAGTTATGTGACTCAAAGTGATCGAATGCGTGCACTAATCGCACTTTTAATTTCACAAATCTTTTCGTGGTTCGCTTTAATTAATATATTCCTGGCACCGGGAAACTTTAAAGTACCACTATACACAGAAGTTGGAAATACTTTTATATTTATCGGTTACTGTGTTTCCTGTCTGACTATATCGTTCATTCATTTTGTGTTTTATATTAATCGCCACCGTTTACTCTCAATTATTTCGTTGCTGCTTTATGTTAACCGCAAGGACCTACAAAATTCCCATGACAAGAGATTTTTTAATCAGTTCTGTGTATATGCGTGCATATCGTTACTAGATATTTTATTGTATTCCGTCCACTTTCGTAACGAAATTCCCTTCCTTTCGGTATTGCTACTAAGCGTCGTTTACATCTACAGCTTTGTGCTGATAGGGCTTATCATCGTGTTCTATAGCTGCCTGGCACAGGTTCTAGCTGCCCTTTTGCACCTTTACAATCGCCAGTTGCTCGCAGCATCAACAACAACAGCAACAGCAACGACTAAAAGGTGGAGGCTCAGTTTATGGCAACGCAATGAAATGCTCGTCGTTTGCCATGAACAACTGAATTCGTCATTTGGCCTGCCCATAGTGGCTATAACAGGTCTTGTTCTAATATCGGCGATATCACCACCATTTTATCTCGTTACGATTACCTTTAATTTGAGTGCGAGTCGAGTTGGTGTTTTGCATCTTATAGCCGAGCATTTTTTCATACTTCTTTGGGCTTTACCCTGGATATATGCCATGATGACGATACTTCAGAAAGATATGGTACGGCATGAGGTATGTACGAACGAAGTCTTGTTGTTTAATGTTACTTAAGAACGGTTCAGGGGTGACGGAAATGGGTTAAATTATATGATTTTAGAAATTTTCTTGGAAATTACAAAGCTGGAGTACAAGAAACAGCAAAAGAACACCAAAATCATTATCTTCAAGATGATTTTAAATTTTTGACACTTTTCTCCCTTCTAATCTCAATCAAAGAGATGATTTCGGATACTTTGAAAAATTACTCAAAAGTTTCCATTACAAGTCAAGGGAACTTTCAGGCGCCGTTTCCACCTACAGCTGATAGGGCTTATCGTAGTGCTCTACAGCTGGCACAGGTCTTAGCTGCCCTTTTGCTCCTCTACAATCGCGAGTCGTAAGCAGCATCAACAACAATGTGTAGTCCCATTTTACGACAACGCAATAACAGCTCGTCGCTTGGTCGTGTAATAAGTCTCATTACAGCATTTGAGCTGTTATCATTCCTTATCTTGCCTTAGAACTAAAAGAATGTTATAAACTCATTACACCCCTTTAAGGCTGAGCTAAAGAGTATTAATTCCCTCATAAAATATTAAACTTTGTCTTACTTTGTCTAAAAGTAATTTAATCCTACTTTACCCCTATTCCCTATACCTACCCCATAATGGATAACAATTTGCACTTAGCAATCAATTAATTAATTAATTAAATGCTTGTATCTTTAAATCAAATTCAAATACAATTAGTTGATTGGTCTGCAAGTTTCAGTTTGTTGATCGACCTCAATATGGGCGCATGTCGGAAAATGTATCTGTATCTGCGAGTGCTCTATGCACTGGGAATGCTGTGTGCTAGTTTTGATGAGGAGCAGTGTACTCTACAGATAACTTTACAAAGTGAATGCTATGCAGTGATCGCTACACTTACTTTAGTCGCTGGCATATTTGGATGTTTTGTCTACGGATTTATATGCCCGGAAAATATGTATATAAGTGCCTACAACATGACCGGAAATATCTATGAACAATATAATCTACTGCGATTTTGTGTAGTCATCTGTATGCTTCACATATATCTCTATATAATCCGTCATCGACATATAAAATTGGTACAGTCACTGCTCCAATTGAGTAGGCTTTGCTCCAGTGAAGACGATGCTCGATATTTTCTGCGAATCTTCATCATGTACAAGATTCTCTTTGTGATTGTCATCTGGAATTACGCCATTGGTTTTGGCATTACAGGTTTATCCACGTTACCTACAATAATCCTAGTAGTTGTCTATAGCTATGGATTTCTAACCATATGTCTGGTAATCGCATTCTTTGTCTGCCTGCAATATATAGTTGCCGCTGGTCTGTCTTATTACAATCGAAAGCTGGAGAATTGTGATTCCAGAACATGTTATAGACGCATTCTCTATGAGAGACAGAGATTGTTGTGTCTAGTCACAGTGGAGTTAAATAATTGCTTTGGACCGCTAATGCTGGTAATTGTACCGGTGATTCTGTTCTTGGCTCCTTCGGGACCCTTGTATCTGATTAGTACCGCAATGGAGGGCAGATTGTGTGGGGTCTATCAGTATTCGATTGTGAGTCTCACCGCGGGCTGTTATAATATTCCTTGGCTGATAATGATGTCGCTGCTGATGCGCTCAAATGTCATAACAGTCGAGGTGAGAAACTGTTATTTCGGGAACTACAAATTACTATTATCAGTAGTTTGATAATCATGAAACTTTGTCTACTACTTTGGAAATCTTTAAGTATTTTAATCAATTTTTTAAGCGTATTCCAGGCGCATTACAGGCCAGAATTTAAATTAGATTTTTTACTGCATAACTAAAATTCTTGTTCTGTTTATTTCAGGCCAATAAAACAGCCAAGATTCTGGCGAAAATACCACGCACAGGTTCCGGCTTAGATAAAATGGTAAAAATATAATAAAATAAGTTTATTTTATTTAATATAACGAGCTCTACGCATAGGTCGAAAAGTTTCTGCTCAAGAACCTACGTCAGCAGCCTATTTTGACGGCTTATGGATTTTTTGCACTAGATAAAAGCACGCTCTTTAAGGTAAGTATATACCCAGTAATAGCTGAAAAGTATAGCTCTCATAACAATCAATATTTTAGCTCTTTACAGCCATCTTTACCTATATGGTCATATTGGTGCAATTCAAGGAAATGGAAAATTCCACTAAATCGCTGCAGCAAACACAATTTAATTTAAATGAGAGTTGAATTAAGTGAAACTTACCGAATCATAAGTCAAGCAGCCAGTTGCTTTAGATTTATAATTTTTTCGCCATTTTCTATATTCTGCTTTGATGACAGCTGCATGACGTTTCCAGTATTTTCCTTCAAGCACAACCGTCTGTGAAAAGAGAGAAAAGTTTCAGTTATTGTTATATAGATCATCTCGAACACCGCATTTTTAACCATTTTGCTGTTTATGGTGGTTTGTAGACAAGTTTAACAACTAATTTAGTATTCCCGCACAAAGCAAAGTCAATAACTAGTCATTGTGGTAATCAAAATTTATGAAATTTTAGAACACTGAATAATTGGAGCGCCTACAGAGCAAATAAACACAAATTATAGGCTACGATAAGATTAATCTTTTTGTTAAATTTTCGTTCTTTTTCTTTTAGTGGGTCTAGAGTTCCCTTTGCAAAACTAGAGACGGACCCAAAAAGCTAAGATAAGACTCTGTAGTTAAGTTAAGAAGTGTACACACTTTGTGTGTGTTTGATATTGGGATCTCTCTGACTGGTGATTGTTAAGCAAATAAACTATATAATGGGTGTGGCATATATGCTGTGCCTCCACAATACCAGCAGAGATAAAGTCTGGGGCTCGAGCCAGACCTGTTTTGTTATTGTGATAAGCCATTTAGCGGACATTCTAGGTGATGTTCAGTTACCTTTTGTTAAGAGCTAAAAACGTGTCAGCTATAACTAATTGAAGTGTTATTGTTCAACTATAATATAATTAACAAATATGCAAAAATAATATAAGAACTTTACGATAAAGTGGTCATTTCCAGTTACAAGTTAACTATCATTTTAATCGCACGACAATTCGTTTTATATCCGCTTGCTAAATATTTGATTATACATCTGAGTCAAGCGAACATTTCAGCAGATGTAGAAATGTGTATTTGATTTCGGACATGACATTAATCTCGTTCTATTTATAAAGGCGACTATAGGTGATCGATAGCCAAATATAAACGCTCGTTCTTATCACGTGCTGCAAGTCGCAGCAAAAGGAATGCCCCTATTAAAAATTAAAGCTACTTCTACCAATCTCCCGCCGAGTTGATGGCGCGCGACAATTGATCACGAGGCAACCGAATGATTTTGATAGAGAGAAATTCGGCTCACAATCAAGCAAGAGGAAGTCGCAGCTGATCCATGTGGGGTAATTATTCGATTACTTTACACTGCGTTAATAAACGATGACTTATCAAAAGTCAAGTTTTATTTTACTTTAAAACTGTCACTAAAATGCAATCGAAATTGTTATAAGATTTATTGGTTTGTTTGACCTTACACAAGAGATTTTATTGTCACTAACTATAAGCAACTACTTTGTTTAAATAAAAATTGTATATAAATATATACTCAAGTAGGCTTTAATGATTTTATTGTCTTCGAGGTTTGTATAACTGTTTCTTTACTTTACTTAACTTGATTAAATTGAAGACTGAATAATTACTGTCTAATTAACAAACAAATCTTGAACTCAGTCGAAAAAAGTAATGTAATTTTGTAAAACAAAATTATTAAAAATCACAATTAAACAGAATATACAATTATTTTGCCAAAGGACACACAACCGAACTTATCGGTGATATAATATATATTTAGTTGCTGAGACTATTTGTATCTTACCGCACACATTTCAAACTTTCAACTACGTTGGGCTGACAACTGCCAGGTTTTACTACTCACCTGCGGATTACTATGTATGTCAACGTCCAGCGGCGATGCGAATTGACACACCGGTGTTCTGCGCTTTTGTATAACTGCAAAGGGAGAAAAGAACGCACACACCCACACACACACAGCAAATAGATTAGCCAAAAGATACAAAGAGATCGCGCCAAAAACAAAAAATATATAGAAAATAAAGATAAGATTTGCCTAGTGATAACTGTGAAGAAAGAGATATAAAAACGCTCGTCTCCAATGGGACAATGACAATGACAACGACCCACACGTGTTTGGGAATCGCACTCTTTCGAGTACTCACTGTTTATCTTGACGCTAGTGACGTTTCACGAGTAATTTCACAAGTCGTCGGTGAGATTTAACCGATAAAATGTATCTATATGCCTTAGAGTACGTCTAAACAACGAGATAACAATGAGATCTAGTTAGGTAGGATGAAAATCATATACTCTCTCAGTATTTGAGGCCATAGAAAATTATTTGGCCATAATCGGTATCAAGTCTGGTGTTTGGTAATCAGTAATAAAAAAACTAACTACATACATATATATTAAATCTATATCTTTAAAGTCTAGTCTAGTATCTTTTCTGAATACCCTAAGAAATTTTTGATTTCCTTTGAAACCAACAGACCTGAGACAATACCTCTCATTTAGAGTGTAATCTTTTGCGATAAACATTTAGCATATATATGGACATACTTAGTTAAGTATTTAATACTAAGATTCGAGACAAGAAGTTGTGGATTTATAAGTAAGACGCTTTATAAATAGAACTAAAATTTTCCATTTGCCTTTGTCGCAGTTGTTGTTCCCGTCGTTGTCGACATTTTATATAGAGATAATCAAGACTACGAGCTTGTAATGTCTCTGCAGCTTTCTCGCTCGCACACATCATGTAACATATGAAAAGTTTCGAAAAACAAAACGAAAATAGACACAAATGTGACATAAAATATAAATTATAATGAGAAGAGAAAGAAAACAATGTGCCTGTGTTTCGTGTGGCTCTATATAATTGATTAAACATTCGATTTTTCCAGTTTTCGTTAATGGTGTTAATCGAAAAATAAACTATAAATAAAGGGAAGCGTTGTCACACTTCACAAAATGTTGCCACACGTCACACTGTAAAAAATCAGTATGCTTAGTTGAAGCTTTAAGCTTAAAGTTGGCATTCAAAATTAAATAATTTAAATCGCATTGAACGTTATGCCAGAGGGTTAGCGAGACGCCAGACAGGCATCTCTTTGATAAGACTCAGCTGATAAGCGCACCCAGAGCAACTGTAGGAAAAGTGCGTCGCAAGTATATGTGTGTGAGCAGCTCAGAGACAGAGACAACGACCCGTCTACGAATACCTCTCATTTAGTAATCTGGAAGGGAAATCACAACATGAAAACCAGTTGATAAATCACCAAAAACAAAAAGTAGTTGAAAAAAATTCGACTCATCTGGGCCAACAACAAACACACAGATCGCATCTGTGCTTTGAAAGCTCTCGTCTAGCTTTTTAGCTTTTTTCTTTACACACTTTTAGTGTCATTAAATTTGCACGTGTAGCAATTCACGCTCAATTAAATATAATTTTGGGGTTTTTTTTTTTTCAAAATCTCTTATTTTTACATAATTTTTTTTGACCACATATTTTCCATTTAAAATATTTGACAATCTATTTAAAAGGTATGAAAATAGCTCAACTGAACTTTCATTAAATATATTATATGTTCGTATATATATTTACTTTATTAGGGAACACCTATACTATACCTGCATACCTAGATAATTCATATTTGTACTTAAAACGCTTACAACATAAAATGAAATAGTAAGCAAACCTCTTTATGAGATGTTGTTGACCTTTTTGTTTATTGCAAAGTTTGTTTAGCTATAACAAATAAACAAATTTAAAACATATGCAACTATGTCATGCCTAATTTACTGCCAATTACTATTTGAATAAATTTGCCAAAGACAAAACTAACAAAAATTTCCAATATATATTAGCAGAGATCAGCTGATGGGAAGTACAACAAAGCCAAAAAGTCTAGACATTTTGTAGATACCCTATCAAAATACTCTAAATTATAGCACGATTAAGGCGAACAAGAAGAAGCATTGCTTCTGACATTGAGCAGACTGTGTTCATTTTAAATTTTAAAAGATTTTTCGAAGGTCACATTTAATAGCAAAACTCAATTTTGAAAAAATTCACTAAAATTCATTCGGAAATTCAATCAGTTGTAGAAAATACTTTTAAAATTTAAATGGAATTTAATTATTGAGCAAAGAGATTACTTAACTCTTTGTAGATGAAACTAAGACGGAATAGAGTGGGGTATCTTATAGGTGAAGTCCAATGTTTGAAATCAGTTAAATATATGAGATAAAATTGGTATATTCCTAGCTCTTTTGTTTCGGAATTCACATCCAAAATAACGGAAATTAGTATAGTTACTAAGGACACCAGAGCATTTGTACTCACATTGCATATGCCAACAGCGCCAGATGACATTGTTCAATCGAATCTTGTCCTTCCAACGCAGACGCACACCTTTGAAATGATTCCACTTGGGCGAGGTAAGTTTTTGACTGAAAATAAATAGATTATTTTATAATTATATAAATAAACAATTGATATATTTCACAATAATAGACAGCATGTTTTGTTTATAAATAATATGAAGTATAGAAATGGATAGATTATGTGCTATTTTTAGATTGCCCCATAACCCGCCTGGGTGACAATCTCAAAATAAAATCTGAATAATTTTTTGTTGTTTTATGTTTGTGGTGTGCGCAGCTAACAAAATTGGCCACTGTTGATGTTTCGATTGATTAGAGAATGAGAGAGAAAAGGGGGGAAGAGTAAGAGATAGAGAGAAATGGGGGAGAAACACGCTCGTAAATCTGAATTATTATCAAAACTCATATCAAGTACTTGGCATTGGGGGGTAAATGCATTGGGGGTACCTAAATTAATTATACTAAGCAGCTAAACAACAACAAATACATATCGATATCAATCCACATAATGTTGTAAACAATCAATGAACTAATTAAAACGTAGGCGATACATGATCTATTGTTGTTAATATTGTTGCTGTTATCGTTTGGTTTGCATCGATGATTCATTGGCAAATTCCCAGCAAATATTTAACACAGGTGCATTTGTTGTTAACGTTTTTACTCGCTGTATACGCCCTCAAAACAAAAAGTTATTGCATAACAAACTACTCGAATCGAGAGCTTTAACTACGGACGGCAATCGTGTTAAATTTTCTATAAATGAAACTGTTTGAGTTGACACTACGAGTTACTTCCCACATTTTTCGAATATTTTACGAGTAGAGTGGCTAGAAAATCAATTAAAAATACTAACTAAATACTCTGCTACAACGTATGTCAATCTGTCTTTGTTTTATTAAACTAGTTTACTCTCTTTTCTTTGAGTCGAATGGAATTTAAAAATGTTTATAGTTCCCGTCTTTAAATCTTTGAAAGTTTCCACCTGTTTGCAATCAGCTGTGGGGCTAGCAAACTGGTTTTACTATATATTTTTCCATACACTCTGGCGCTCTAAATTACTCTGATTCTGTTAATTACTTTAGCATTCAACCAAAAATAGAGTTTGTCAAAAAAAAATAATGATGATAATTCGTGGAAACGAAAAACATTAAACAGAATAAATTTCTTTAAAACAATTAAAAAGTTTTTAACAGCTATAAATTAAATTAAATTTTAAAGTCTTTAGGAAAATTTGGATTTCTTGATCCAACTTAACGGAAAACTATAACTTTGTATGGCTAAACTATAAATAGTTAATTGTTTATTCTATTAAACTAATTTCAGTTTTCAGAACTGTACGTTCCACCCACGTAGAATGCCTATTATCTAACAAACGGACTGTAGCACAAAGTAATTTTCGCGCGAAATACGCAACAGAAAACTGAATGGAAATCCTGGAGAAATGGGCAAGCTGATAAGACAAGAGTAACATAAATAAGGCCCTATCACACTGATAAGCCAATATCTCTGGCAATAATTTACGACTATGCTAAAACCCAAACCAGCGACAACAAATAAAAGTGTGAAAAAAGCTGACCATAAAAAGAGCATACCACAAAGTAAGCTAAATATAGATCGGTCAGACACACAAAAAAAAACAGTCAGCTTAAAAAAAGCACATACAAAACAAAATACGAGTAACATGCGATCTCCGATGACTAAATGGCTGAATGAACCCAAAACTCTGAAATCTATCAATACGATAGGGGGCCAAACAAAACAAGACATGTGTACGTGCTCAAAGCGAATTAGAGACGCGACTAAAGTCCAATTTTCCAGTCGAATTTTGAATACAATCGGCATAAGGAATATATGAATTTATAGCTGTGGACGTTGATACACGATAGTGACAAAAGCAGACCGTAAACTACATAAAAATTGAGTTAGTTTGAAAATATTCGTGATTTTTCTAAAATGGTACAGTGCAAGCTCAACTCGAGGACAGCTCCCTCAGGCGGACTGCTCCCTTCGCCGGACGAATTATATAGTTTTTTTGCATGATTTTCATACAAAAATGCTGGACCGTAGCTGTCCGGCTAAGGGAGCTGTTTCTCTTACCTACTAAGTAGTTATTATTTATGTAAATTTTAATTTTTATATGTTGTAGCCTACTTGTATAACATACATTTGTATACCAAACGGGCGAAACTAATAAACAAAATTTTAAATGGCTTTTGAAATATTTAAAAAAAAAACTATAATTCGGAAATTATAACAATTACTGTTATTAAATTAGGAAGAAAAAATATACTCCATATTGTTTAAGCCAACGAGGAACCTTGAATTTGCATCAACATTTGTGCTTAAAAATTAATATATTATAATTTGTTATACTCTCTGCAAGAGTATATTGGGTTTGTGCAAAAGTATGTAACAGGCAGAAGGAGTCGTGGCAGACCCTATAAAGTATATATATTCTTGATCAGCATCACAAGCCGAGTCGATATAGCCATGTCCGTCTGTCCGTCCGTCCGTCTGTCTGTCCGTATGAACAAACAGATTTCAGAGATGGTAAGAGCTACAATTTCAAGCTTGGTGTCAATCGATCACATATTTAGTCAGTCAATACAAGAATCTTTTGATGGCACGCCCCATTCGCCCACAATGAGCAAAAAACTAGGCACACCTCGGAAAAAATCGGCGTTTTCGGCGAATATCTCAGTAACTATTGCACCTAGGATCACCAATTTTGATATGGAGCGACAGCCTTATTTCAATGCCATTCAAAATTTTGAGCTGCCATGTCCCTTTTTGCCACAATACATAAAAATAATTCTCAACTTTCGTTCCGTTTGTAGGCATTTGTTCATATAGTACACCATTGTAATTGTATAATTCGAGTGGAGGCTAACTATATAAAACTATCCTAAAAAGACGCATTGAAATCGGACTATAAACAAGAAAACTAGAAGCGTTACAATATTGATAATTGAACGCAATATCAAGGTATGAGTGCAAGCGAGACAGAAACATACAAGCAGAAGCCTGCATGGCGCCAGCACTGCCCGCAGTCGCTGGCTGCGCCGAATACACACATACATACATACATATAATGTCAAACGTATGTGTGTTCGCACACAAACAAACAGATTTATGTGTGATTAAGCTTAGATTATTTATGTTTCAACGTGTTTTAATGCAAATACTACCCATTGTTATATATTTACACCGATTTTAATAATTTAACCGGGATAAAAATGCCGAGAGTATTATACGGTCGGGCGTGCTTTCTTTTCTTTCTTGTTTTTTATTACATACTCGAATATAATAATACTAATAACCGTTTTTAATAGATTTGTCCAACTTCAATCTAGCAAATAATGTTCAAGTAAAATCTAAAACACCTACTCTATTAAACACATGTATAAAATCAAGTTTCAAATAGCCTGAAGTTCACTTAATAAGATGCTTAAACGAATACATTTAATTTACCTAAAAAAAGTTGAAACACTTTAGGGTATATGACTGAAGGTGTAGGTGACAGAAGATATATCAACAATCGAGAGTATAGAATTAATACAGCAAAGCTTTATTTTGGCTGAATGCATTTTGCGAGCGTCTGCAGAAATGGGACACGGAAGAGACAGAAGACTGAAGCTAACAAAGAAAGAGCGAGTGAGCGAGCGTTTAAAACGAAGTTTCTGCGCTCAGGTAACACGAGCAGCGACGCGTCGCGTCGCGACGTCGACGTCGACGTTGACGTCGCTGTCAGCGTCTTTAACATGTGCCCCGATTATGCGGACATGTCTTTTCGGCCAGTCCACACTCCGGGAACTAGAGACAGACCCAGATAGATATCACGCGCGGGGAGCGTGAACATGCTAGCTTTGTGGGGTGGGAAATAAATATGTTAACTCACCTGTAGGCCAAATTCATACACTTGAAGAGCTTGGTTAGCGATGTCTCGATCTCCAGATGGGAGGTAATCATACCTATGCTATTATCGTCACATTCCCTATCCATATCCATGCGTGGAAAGTGCACGACAGTCTGTGGCACATACAGCTGAACATCGCGACAGGTGTTTGTCTCCTCACCGGCTTTATCTAAGCTCGGATCTTCCGGATCGAGCATCTTCACCTCACCATCATCCTCGAGATCATCTTGCGCCTCCTCGGCCTCAAAGTGCGATACCATAAACTGTCCCGAATGTATCGATTCTCGTTCGGCTTTTGATGCTGCCAGCATCTCTGCCGCTGCTGCCACCTCTGCCGACGTGCTGCCTGTGGCGACAGCGTCTGTGCTGCCGGCATATTGCAGCTGTGGGTGTGGGAGTGAGAGCGGATGTAACAGCGACTGTAGCTGCTGTGGGTTTGTGTGCGAGTGTGAAAGGGAGAGCTGATGCTGCTGCTGTTGTTGTTGTTGTTGTTGATGATGCTGCTGCTGTTGCTGCTGCTGAAGTTGATGTGGGAACATGTTGTTTGTGCGTTGATAGCTTTCGTATTTGTTCAACATCATTTTTTTACTAATATTATTTTTATAATAATTATAATGTTTATTATTGAACTCTGCAAATCGTTAATAAATTGCTGTAGCACGTTTTAAGAATTTTAGGGTTTAAAACTTTGCATAAAAGATATATGATTCTTTGCAATAGCTATAGATAAGCCCATAGCTTTATTTCACAGCTCAGAATTTTAATTAGCACTTTATTTTATATCTTAATAATTTTTAGTATTTCTTGTTGTTATTGCTGTTTAAATAAATTTGCACTTTTATTTAAATCAAAAATGTTTTACTATTATTTTGATATTTTTTAATTAACGTATTATTATTGCGATTTGCTGTTAATTTTCAGCTAATTTTTTCCGCCTTTTTCAACGTATGTGTATATTTTTTGCCTTTGTTGTTGTTTTGACTTTCTTGTTTCTTTTCTTCTTCTTTTCTAATGACAATCACGCCCCGCTTTTGACGCGTTTGCCGTTAAATGCGTCACAAGAGCACAATAATCACAGTTCACTGCACACAATAACACAAACAGACAGACAGACATACACACTCACGCACACATTCGCATATCTCCATATATATGTATAGAGCGCAGTTGAATAGTTGAGACGTCAGTCTGTAGTGCTGATAATACAAAAAGTCTAAAACTTTTTGCGATTGAATTGAAAAGAACGCGGTAACCGTTGATGACTTTTCAATTTCACAAACGGTACTGATCGGAGCTCTAGGGTTCGCAGCGAGTCAAGAACAAAGCTGAAATAAAAACCTGTGCGATTGCGATTAATATTTCCCTCTGCACACAATCAAAACATTAAACAGCTGACGGCAGCACTTCTCTCTCGCTCTCGCTCTAGCTTACGTTTCAACGGTCGTTTCTGTTACTCTCTTTCACTTCTCCTCTCTGTCTCACACACACTCGGAAGCGAACGCTCTCGTACGCGATTGTCTTATCAGCATAGGAATTTTCTGGCGCTAACACTGGTCAACAGTGAGTGGTGAATGGCAGGGAATCAAAGAAGAAGCAACAACATTGGCAGCGACGTCAGCGTTAGCTGCGCCTGCACATAATATTTACACATATACATACGTGTCGTGTTTTTGTGTAAATACCTTCTCAATGCATAACAAAAACAATTGCCAGAGTTGTGATTTACAGCTACAGTAATTTGGTTTCAATTTCTTTAAAAAGCACAGCGTCACTACAGCGCAGGGTCTAATTTACGTCATATGTGGCATTTGTTGACCATTAGGATTGGTCTTCTTTGGCCAGCGTGCACTTTTGACCTCTGTTTTTATACACATCTTTCACACTCAAAAATACACGCACACTGGCCGATTAGGGGGCGCGTTTGTTTCTCGTCGCTTAGCACACGTCCGTCACATACACGATTTTAACGCGCAAGCGTACGTATTCACGCAGATTAAATGTAGTTTAAGCACTCATATTAGTTAATTTGCCATTGCGACCACAAACATTGAAATGTACTAAAAATAACCAAAGTGCCTGTTCATCAGATGTGGGCTTACAGCATAGCACAAGCTGACTGCTACAAAACTTAACGAAAGTGTGTCTGCTATGGAGTTCGCTCATATGCTCACATTCGATATTCTCTATAAATATGCCGCCAGTTTAACATAAATAAAAGTGTACAGAATTCTCATTATTATTCAGAGTTAATAGAATTGCTTTAAAAGCTAGGCTTTAAATATAAGTATCAGAAAGTTTGACTCTTATTCGACTGCATCGGTAGATAAATTTGTATCGATATATCGCAAATATAATAAAACATCGATTATGGTATCGATGTTGGCGTAGCTCTTCAGTATCGTCCCAAATGAAACGCAAAAAGGTTCAATTATTTTCACTACGGTTTTTTGCATTTATATGGACATAAAAATGGCTTTATAGTTTGCGCGCAAGCAAAACAACACGCACTTTCAGTGCCCCAAACACAATTATAATGAAAATGTTATCAAAACAACTGTAAGTACTGCGATTTAAATCGACTGCACAAGTGTATTGTATGAATGTATTTCGCAATGGCGCATTCACACACACATACTATAGCGAATGCGTTGCATATTTGTGATCTATGACCATCAATGTGTGAGTGTGCTGCCCATATTGGTAAATCATGTTAACGTGGCAGAGATATTGGTAACTGTTTTGTGGCATGCAACAACCACCAAACAATCAGCTGGAGATACTGAATTGGCTGACGCAATAATTGCGAAAATTGAGTAGTCGTATGTGCAAAGTGTATTCGGCTTGCCACAACACGTGCAACGAGCTGTGAATCATCTCCCTCTCTCGCTCTCTCCCGCACTGGCTTGCACTTTGAACATGTGTGGAGAACGACGTTGACGTCAGCTGCGCTGCCAGAAAGTTGTTTATACTAAAATATATATTTAAATATCCATGTTTGGCTGTATCAACGTTTTTATAGAGAAAATGATTGATAAATGTGCAAAAGTAATTAAAGGCCTACTTAATATAAATAAATATTATTATTATTAATTGTTTAATATTTTTGGCCAATGCAGTTACAGTGCAGGGCAGCTCAATAGTACCAGTTCATTTTATTAATTTATGTTGTTATCTTCTTTATATACAGTGCCACCATGGCATCCTTACACCAATATACACACCAAGAACAACCAACGTTCATCACATTCTTCAGATCGGATTTGATATCAAGTTTAGACTCATTTGATTTAGACCAAGACACATACAAACACATTGACAATGGAAAGTTTACAATTACCGAAGGAACTCTACTGGGATCTCAAGCTGGAGCCGGCTTCGCCACCGTCTGCTGTGGCCAGCGAGCTCTTTGCGCTTGATGAGGCACCCGTTTCCACCTTTCTCTATGACGATAACTTTGCAAATGGTCAGTTGACTAAATTCTTTTTGGACTTGTCATTTAAATTAACTTTTTGCTATTTTTTAAGGTATTACGCTAATGGGCTACGAGGAAGCGGACAGTCTGCAGGAGGCTGTCTCCATGGAGCTGCTGAGCGGTGAGGATTTGGTTGTGGAGTTTTTGGACCTGAAGGATGAAGGTAAGCTCAAGACAAAAACCAACTTCAGATAATGTAAAAGTTCAGCTTTAGGAATATAAGAGTTCGAGGGCAAGTTAAACTATTAATGTAATTTGAAATATTAGTAAACAAATGCTAAATAGTTGAATTCGAAAGGTCTTTTAAATTTTATATTCATTTTGAAAGTTATTGAAATGCAAAAGAGTCAAGTTGTCTGCATAAACTTATACCCAACAGTAACCTGTGTATATGTTATACCAAGTTCAAATCGAATCTTTTTAAATAAAAAATTGAACTTTGAACGTCTGAAAAACGTAGACGAATCAAACGATTCGAAATGATCTTGTTCAGCAGCTTTAGCTTGTTTATTGAATCATATCAAATATATGCATGCAATATATATTAAGCTTTACCAAAAACTTGTTTAAAGTCATAGGAAAATTTAAAACTCTTAAAAACAGTTTAAATATTTGGAAACTTTTTTTTAGGAAAAGATTTTAAAGTTAGTCAAACTAAGTTTAAATATTCTTTTGTTTTCATATAAGGAATTTCACAAAACCTCAATTCTTTTAGCCAGATTGTTGTTTATCTGCTCTTTTAACTGATTAGCTATCAGTTTGCAGGTTTTTTTTTGGTAGGACAGGCGATTACCAGAGTGCAGTTTATAAACTGGTTTGTTTGTTATTGTTTTTTTGTGCTTTGTTTTTAATGGAATTTTGATCTGTATGTGGCATTGTCTGCACCGTAATTATGGCTTATAAACGTGGCCAGCAACAAGCTACATAATGCTGACTACATACAACTGACAACAAACTTATTTCGTGTATACGGTCTTAAAAATTTTGGAATTTAAGCTATGTCGTCTGATTAAACACGTTTAGTTTTTGAGTTTTATATTAAACTGGAGAAATCATTGAGAAGTTAGAAATATTTCCTAAAATTCTTAAACTTTTGACTTCCCTCAAAAAAACAAGTTTTTGTTAAGAACTCGATCAAACTAATCACTTTTCGAGCGTAGTTTAGTTGAAGGTCACTTCGATTTTTTGTTTGGCAAACTTGAAGTGAAAAACGGAAATTTACTTTAGAATGGAAAAAGTTGAAGGACTTAACATTTGGTCAGATCAATGAACCAAATTTGTACCTTCGTATGACGCTCTCAAACTAATCTGCATATGGAAATTAAATTTATTTATGTTTTAATTTTTCTGACGGTAGCAATTGAATATGTTCAGAAATTTCTTTGTTTTAAAATTAACTCTTTCTTTTTGAGACGTGCCTCCAACTGCACCCTGTCTGACTTCTTATGGGGCTTGGTCTGTCTGAGTCTGTAAAAACTCCTTGCAGCACGTAGTATCTGCGTAAGTGGTGCAGCTTTCATCTCCGAAGAGAGCGAGAGAATCGAACTTTATTATATAGGGCGCTGTCATTGAACTCCCGAGCGTACTTTTATTTTATAGTGTAACTGGGCTTGATTATAAATTAATTTCTTTATTATTTATAATAAATTAGTCTATATATTTTATTTATTAAATGTTTGCTATTTGAGGGGAATCGAGTTCAATGTACGTGTTATTTTCATTAAGGCCTCTCAATGTTCAATAATATTTATTATTAATTATTTGAACGACTATCAACATTTTTGGGTATGTTAGGTACTGTATGGAGACCTGTTGGGTTACTTTTCACAATAAATTTAGTACGTTTATTTTGATAATACTCAGTTGAGTAAAATTCAATAATGTTGATCAAGACAGCGCTCAATAATCGATGAACAGTGGGGCAAGTTAATGCATTGGGTTGCAAGATTAGACTCCCGATTTTTTTTATACAAAACTTGTTTTTCATTAAATTTATGTATGTTTGATAAATTAAAGTAGATCATGCGTGATCACACCTTTGTTAACCTTTTTATGTAACAAAAATACTGTCGTGTAAAAATGCTTTCACTGTTGTTTATTATACATTATTAATTTTTACTTGTCATGTTCAAACTGTGACAATGACTTATCAAACTGTTAATGGTATCAATTGTCTGTTGTCCACTGTGCCAAGTCCGTTGGCTTGTGAGCTTCGTGGTCGGATTTGAGTTCGTGTTTGTGTTCGTGTTTGTGTTCGTGTTCGGGCTGTCGATCGTGTTTTGATTGCTGCTGCTATCTCGGGCTGGAGAGACAAGCAGCGACGGAGACTGATCTTGTTGTCTCCAACACAAACAGACGCACACACACATACACCTGCTCTCACTCCCTCCTCCACTCTCTCTCTCTCTCTCTCTCAATTCGTTGGAGTGAACAGAGGCAAAAACGGCTGACGCTCTGCGATCAGTGCTCAGTACAAATTGTTACTCTGACGCGTGCGCTTGACTAAAACACGGTTTTGGTTCCAATCGTCATAACAAAAACAACAAAAGCAAAAACAAAAACAACTAAAGCAGAAACTGGAAAACAAAGAAACTGCCTTCAAGCGAATATACAAAAAAAACAAAAACACAAATAGCTAATAAAAAAGAAAACAAAACAAAATCAAAACAGCGACAAGACAAGCAAGACCCACGTCTTGGGGTTTTGAAACGCGCAAAAAAGCAAATATATAAATATATATATAAATAAAATAAAAATCACACACTAAACGGAATAAAGCGTTGAAAATAATTGAACCGAATTGAATCGCAACCAATTGAATTGAAATTAAAGCGAGGGAGTGAAAGAGATAGGGCGAATAAGACAAGACAAGTGCTTGTCGAACTGTATTTGCACAGTGGTTGAAAACGGCTGTGAGTGCGTGTGTTCGGTATTCCAATTGGAATTCGCAACGGCGCCAAACAAAACGAAACGTGTGCGTTTGAGGCGTTTATCAATCTCTTGCTATATGTAGCTGATTAACGGAATATCGCCACTCACCCCCCCCCAATACCGATAATTTTCTTTATCTATTGTCCTGTAACTGCAATTAAATCTGTATCTAAACTGGAGCAAAAGTCGAAACACTTCATCGAAAATACGATTGTGAGCGCACAGGACTTTGTGAGCATGATACCACACTGTGGATACCGTTACATGTGGAACCGTGAAATTGTGATCAATTCGCAAAAGTTGGTGAAGCGACGCTAAACGGCTTAAACGAACGCCCCTCGATTGCAGCCACGCCCTCAAACTATTTGCGGCAGCAGTTGACCAGAAAAACAAATAAAAAATATAACAAACATTAACATAAACATACATTTTCAATTAAAGAATCTCTCCTCAAACCGTTTTTGTTAACTTGGCTCACACTTTGTTAAGCCAACTCTTTGACACCCGTTCAAAATTCGCTGTGATTTTTATATTTTTTTTTACAACAGCTCGAACTTCCCTCGTCTGTTGCAGTTTCTCTCGTTTTTTTTTTCTTTGTTGAAAAAAATTTCTTTATTTACAAAGCTTTTTAAAGCGCATCTCGTTACACATTAGCAATTTAAACAATTAGTTTTAAAGTTTTGTAATTACGTTTTTTCTCACGTTTTATGCTAAGTTTTCTTTGAACGCTTTTCGCGTTTATTTACACCTAATTAATAGGTTTAATTTTTCAAACCCCGCGCCCCCTTTCACTTGCCCTAACTGTCACTTGTTTTGTTTAACACAATTTTCATTGATTGAATTTGATATATCATCTGAGTCGCTGCTGCCGCAATTATGAGCAGTTATATATTTATGCAACAAGCCTATGGTTAGTATACTTACGGACTGACACCTGTATATTTACACACAGGTGTGTTACTTAAAAATACAGAAATTACTGTACTTGTACTTAAACAATTACGTGACGTTTAGACTTAAAAGTAGTATAGAGAAATATTGATCAAAAAATATACATATACACTCATGGCCAAATTAATAGGTGTGACTAAAAGGCGCTAACATATGGTAGAATAATTATGGTATGGCAACATATCGATGGGCGAAATAATTTTTTTTTAGATATTTCAACACTATTTAAGAAGGAAATAGGTAAATCCCCCCAAAAAGTTTACTTGCTAAAAAGTTTTGGCTGTTATACTATCTACACCCAAAATTTGACCTGGACACATTAATAGGTGTGTTTTAGTAAACAAAAAAATATAAAAATATTAAAGAGTTTTTGAGTAAGCAAAGGTATTATTTTTATTGAATATAATTCGATTGAAGCATAAAAATATTTATTTGAACGATTTTAATAAAATTGGAGGGGTCATAGGGGTCACTGCAGTGATAAAGTGAGAAATCTCGTTCTTAAGCTTCCTGAAGAGGGTAAAACTTATAAATGCATTGCCTCACTAATGGGATGATCAGGGAACTTCGTTAAAAATGTCCTTAAACCAAAAAAATATAAAAGAAGCCGGCTGTTCGTCGGAAAACAACCGTTGCAGACGATTCCCGTATAGTCAACTTGGCTAAAAAGGACCTTTTTAGAGCTTCTAGAGCGATTGGCAGCGAAATGGGCAATGTGGTATCAGCACAAACTCGTCGTCGAAGGCTATTACCCTCGGACCTTCCTGGGAGAGTTGCTCGCAGGGTTCCTCTATTCCGGGGATCAAATATTCAGAAGGGGAAACATTTTGCTCAAACTCACAAGACCTTGTGTGGCTTAGAGGGAGAGCGTAAATGGAGAAACATTCTCTGGAGCGATGAGACAAGTATACATTTGCTTGGGAATGACTCAAATAGTAATGTTCGAAGACCATAAGCCAAAGATTTGGATCCTTGGTATACAAAGAAGACGGTTAAGCACTTAGAAAGCTGCATATTGGTTTGGGGCTGCTTTTTATTTCAAAGTGTTGGTCCAATTCATCGAATTGACGGCATCTTGGACAGATTCCTGTATAGGGAAATGTTGGGTAGTGTTATGCTACCATATGCCGATGACAACATGCCTCTTACATGGAAATTCCAACAGGATAACGATCCTAAAAATTGCTCCCGAGTAGTTAAGGATTGGTTTCATGAAAACAGAATTGACGTTTTTGATTGGCCAAGTCAGTCTCCAGATCTCAATCCAATCGAGAACCTTTGGGGACACCTTAAAAGGAATATTTCCAAGACTATCTGCTCCAATAATACCCAATTATGGGAAAATATTCAGAAGGAATGGTACAAAATTTCTGTGGAAATGTGGAGAAAGTTAATATCCTCTACGCCCCAAAGGATCTGCAAAGTCATTGCGAATAAGGGCGGTCATACTGGGTATTAACCACATTCATCTAAATATATATTAAATATTCCACAATATATCAGAAATTTTAATTTTTTTTTATAAATTTGCTGGGCACACCTATTAATTTGGCCAGCTAAATTTGGAGTATTTTGTGAAATATGCCAATATTAAAATAACCATTATTACTTTAACTAATTTTTTTTTGTTATTATCATTCCTTGATATGCCTATTTTGTAATACAAGTTGATTTTTTAAGTTACATGAGAAAATATAGACGTCATTACCTTTTAAAGAAAACAAAAATTTCACACCTATTAATTTGGCCATGAGTGTATAATGATGAGTTGAGTAAACCTTTGAAATCAATTTCGTTTAATATAAATGTGTATTGAAAGAAATCCACACTTTATTATTAAATAAATTTCTTAAAGTTAGAGTCAGATATAGTTAAATATGTTTTAAATTACTAATAATACCCTAAACTATCATATCACCGATGATCAGTTAAATTTATAAAGATATATACGATGATGAGTTGAGAAGTCAATAAAGATATCAATATATCAGTATCGAAATTAAAAAACTTTATTATTAACTGTATTCCATACTGAAGTTTAAGTCAGCTAGACCAAAATCTGCTTAAAATTACTAAAAATACCCTTAACTATCTTATGCCCGCCGTTCAATGAAATCGGAAAACCCAAAGACTGAAAAATTCTACAACAGTTTCGAAGCGTCTAGAAACACGGTCCTTCCCTCTTTCCATTTCAACACTTTTCTTGTTTTATTTAGTTGAGTTCAGTTTCGTTGGAGTCGTGCACAGTCTGGTCTGGATTATTGAAGATGTCTTTCCGGTCGGGCGGGTTTATCATCACGCCCTGTACTGGTCTCCTCGCATCTCTCTTCTCTTTTATTGTTTTCCATTTGCTGCGATTGGTTTGCTTTCTGTTTAGTATTTATAAAAAAACGCATTTGCATATTTTGATTTGACGGGTGAATCGGATACGCTTTTTCCAAATATTTGATACCGATTTAGTACATTTATCTGTCAGTTGTATATACTTCACCGATAAGCTTGATGTCATGCCTAAACCGTGATAAGACTTGAGTTATATTTAATAGACTTTCTACGACCTTGACCTACTCACACATGTGAATTTCCTGACGTTTTGATGTGCTTACTTTGTAGTGGGAAAAAACTATATTTCCTAGGGAACATAAATTCTATTTTATTGCTATTTTCTAGGCAAACTGCTAATGCAAAACATACTTATTAGTTGGTAGCGCCAAGGTTGTTTTTAATCATGCCCCCATTAAATATTAATACATTACTTTTTATAAAATATATGTGTACTAAACATAGTCTATATGAACGATAGTGCTGCTTTAAATGGCATTGCTATACTTCTCCCCAGACAACGTTCTATTTGCTGCTGTTCAGAATGGCAACTTTGTTTGCATTAATCTCTGAACTGTTTGTCTATCGTCCAGCTTGAACTGAACTGACTTTCAGCTGCAGCTGTGAATTGCGTAGTTTGCAGAGGGATTAAAAACTAGGACAAAATGTGATGAGACTACAGACGGAGCCCAAATACTTAGTATAAGTAATCGGGATGGCAGATCAAAAGAATTTGTATGTCTGAAAAAGGCCGTTTGAAATGTTGATTAAAAACTTTAACTCTAGTTACGGAATAGTAAATATATAACTAATAATAAATGTTAAATAACAGAAATTATTATAACTGACTGTTATTTAATAAACATTTATTTATGTATATGTAATACATAGCAGTTATTTAAACCTATAGTTCTAAACCAATTGTATAATCTAGAAAATATTTAAATTGTGTTTTGAAGTACCTAGTTATTTTGATTAATGGCTTAAACAGTCTACACCTATTTGCTAACTTTTAATGCATTTCAATAACAAGCACAACAATGTAAAGTGCTGAATAATAAATTAATTTTATATACATCCGATCTAGACATATTAAAACCCCAAGGGAAATCACGCTGAAAATCGTTATTATAAACTGCATTAAAAGGTCATTCAACCTTATCATTTGATTAGCAACAAGCCGCTAAAGAAACGACTATTTAAATGTATCACTTGAGCCAAGATATATACTACATAAGCGCCCACATTCATCAGACGGCGGTAGATTTAGCCTAACCCTAGAAGAATTCCATATATAGCCATTGACAACAAAGTAAAATAACTTGAAACTTTCCATTTGTCTCGCCTTAAAACCAAAGTGTTTGATAAATTGAAACTAGATTTTTATGTTAATCAATTGACAGTCGGTGCAAATTGCTATATAGTTTACTTTTTATTATTTTATTATTGCACCCCAAGACTGTGTTATGTAGGTAGTGCAATGCTGAAACGTGTTATGTTAATTGAGAGACACAATCTCTCAGAATGTGGGGGCTAGGGGGCGGGGATTCCGACCCAGCCCAAGGTGGTAACTTTTGCACTTAGCAGGTGTGCAGACGAAGGTCAGCTATGCACTTCAATCTAATGCTTTGGTCTTTGGAATTGCACTTGGTAACAGTTGGCAGTTGCTGATAACCTTACGATGACCGCGTTTATTATTTTCCTGCCGCCTCTCAATTGAGCAGAGTCGACCAAATAATCAAATCGTCAACATGACAGCAACAGTTGATATCAATATTTGTTTCGTCTCTCTCTTTAAATGTTTGAAATCAGTAAATTGAATTGAAACAAAAACAATCAGAGTTGTATATGTGCCACAATCAATATGCAAATATTTACTAGATTCTATTTGCTATTGGCTGTTGTGGCTGTTCTCTGCTACAGGCGTCCTTCAGTTTAATGGAAATCACTTTGAATTGAGTATATAGAACGACAACATTTCTAATATTACGACGTAGTTGTTGTCGTCAGCAATGCTGTTGTTGTTGTTGTTGTTGTTGTTATTGGTGCTGGTATAGCCAAGCAACTGGTGCAGCCTAAGCATGAAAAACCAGTGGAAATTTCTATTAATTATGTAAAAACTTGTATATAATTACATTCCCTTTCAATGCTATAAGCTTTTAATAATGAAGCTTAAGAAAAAGCATATTAGGATAATATACACTCATTTAAAAACTATAAGCCGTTATGTATGACTTGAATTAGCCGTTTGCTTGTTAACTGGACTCTGGAAAGTTTTTCTAATCGGAATGAAAAACAAATTAAATAGATATTTTCTAGCCTTTCAATTATAGTTTTGAATTTGACAATAAAATTAAATAAGAGATAAGTAAATTAAATTTTAAAATAACGACAAACAGTTAAAGTCTATTAAATTATATTTATCATTTAAAACAAATAAAATATTTTATTACTTATTATCTAAGCTGTAGCCGAATCTATTATTGAGGCAAAAAGCATACAAGTTAAACAAAGTAATACATATAATTATATATTAATTTTTTTGTGCTAACAAGTACTTTCAATTGATTGAGATACACACAGATAAGGAGCTTCTTACAATATATAGTAGTTTTAAATTAAATACTAGGATAAATTAAAGACTAGCTCCATGTTAAATTCAAACTAATCATCAAATACTAATCAAAACCATATTTGCTTTTGTTTTCAGAGTGCCTGCTAGACCAAAAGGCACCGCACTACATCGACTATGAGACCACGGGCTTCTCCCAGCACCTGGATGTGGTGTCTCAGGCCATACTACCCATAACCAAAGCACAAGTCGCTGCAACTGCAGACTTTCAGAATTGCGACACTTTGTTTACATTGCAACAATTGACGCCGCCGCAGTCGCCGCCACAATTTGATGCCTACCAACAGCAACAACATGAACTGGTCAAAGAAGAACAGAAAGTGGTAAGTAATACATTGTAAATACCTCTGTGAATTGTAACTAATAAGAAACCTTTTCTGTAACTACAGGCACTACACTTTGCTGTGGATGCTGCAGCTGCACCGGCTTACAGTTTGCCAAGCACCAACAACAACTGGTTGCCAGTCAGTGAAAAAGATCGTGACACTCAACTGGTCGATGATATTGTGAACATGCGTGCCCAGGAGCTGCAGTTGCCCAGCAACTGGCAGCAGTACAATGATGATTGTGAATCCCAAGCATCGTCATCGTTGGGCAGCAGCAGCAGTAGTAGCAGCAGCTCTACTGGCGAAAGCGTTGCGGACGTGGATGAGGAATGGCTGCCAGAGACAAGCAGCAGCTCACCAGCGCGTACCATCGATGAGGAGGAGGAGGAGGAAGAGGAGCAGTCAACAGCAGCAGCATCGTCGCCCAGCAGCTCAAGCAGTGCCAAGAAACGCACCCGTACTTATGGACGCGGCGTGGAGGACCGCAAGATTAGAAAAAAGGAACAGAACAAGAATGCGGCCACACGTTATCGCCAGAAGAAGAAAATTGAAATGGAGAATGTTCTGGGCGAGGAGCAAGAATTGCAGCAGGCCAATGAGAAACTGCGTTGTCAACTCGCCGAACGTCGCAATGAATCGCGTTATTTGCGCCAGCTTATCCGGGAATTCTATCAGGGACGCAAGAAATAAATACTGCTGTCGGCTGTTTGCTCTCTCTCTCTTTCTCTCTCTCTTTCAGCTGCTTCTACCATTAAGTTCAAAATTGTTTCCCCCCTTTAGTTTAATGCCTTTGCAAAGTTATCGTTATCGTTATAGTTATTTGTCACACGTTCTAAATCCCATATCCAAATCCCAACTATTTCTATTTCTCAACAACATACACTCTGCATAAATGCAATTTAATATCAATAACTGAACAGCAGCCTGTCCTGGCCAGCATTTTGGCACTCATGACTAGTAGCCTTTTGCCACTTTGAATATATTTTGCCAGTGTTTGGTTCCAGGACAATCCAACATCATACAATGGCGTACAGGCCAATAAGTCCATTTTGGACTTCAGAATTTTACATAAAAAACAGCTACGAAAACCTTTTACAACTCATATGAAAACTATAAAACCCTGTACGTCGGCTACTGTTTCTAATTACTTTTATCGGCATTTGTGCAAGATATTTTGACAACTTTATATTTTAAACAATAATCGTTATATGCAGTAATACTTATCAATGTATCAGTAATAAATTCAAAAGGTTTTCAAAAAAAAAAATTGGAATGTTATTATACTCTCTGCAAGAGTATATTGGGTTTGTGCAAAGTACAGGCAGAAGGAGGCGTGGTAGACCCCATGAATTATATATATTCTTAATCAGCATCACAAGCCGAGTCGATATAGCCATGTTCGTCTGTCCGTATGAACAAACAGATTTCGGAGATGGAAAGAGCTACAAGTTCGAGTTTGGTCTCAATCGATCACATATTTAGTCAGTCAATATAAAAATCTGTTTTTTTCGATGACACGCCCCATTCGCCACAATGAGCAAAAAACTAGACACACCTCGAAAAAAATCGGTGTTTTCGCCGAATATCTCAGAAGCTATGGCACTTAGGAACACCAATTCTGGTGTGGAGGTGCTTAGCGACAGTTTAAATGCATTGCCATTTAAAATTTTGGACTGCAATACATAAAAATAATTCTCAACTTTCGTTCCGTTTTTAGGCATTTGTTCATATAGTATGGTGTTGTAATTGCATAATTTGAGTGGAGGCTAACTATATCAAATTTTCCTAAAAAGACGCATTGAAATCGGACTATAATCAAGAAAACTAGAAGAGTTAGAAACATACAAGCACATGTTCCGCGCCGCGCCGAATACACACATACATATATACATATATGCATCATATATTGTCATTCGTATGTGTATTCGCATACAGACAAACACATATGATATATGTTTGGTTATACTAAGATTGTTTTTGTTGCAATGTATCGATATAATATAATATATCGATACAAATTTTAAAATTCAGAGCATTATACATTATTATATATTATATATTTCTTGTTTTATTTTAAGCTAGTGATAAGGGCTATAGTCGAGCGAGTGGACTGTAAAAGACCCCGTATTCATTCTAGTGCACATTTCAGCATTCACATACGCAATTTTTGACCGATTTGTCTTCATAGTTATCCGATCTGGATCAGACTTGGTGAGGATAGATGGTAAACACATACTGTGTGAATTTGATCACGACAGCTGTAGACATTTTCCAGTAAATATGTTATAAAAATACTTTCTTTGGTGGGCTGTAGGGGCGTGGCAAACATTTGAAATGAACCTGGTCTGCCTGACATATGTATAAGCGGACTTTCATTCAAAATTTAGTGGGTTCCGCTCTATTAACCTCAGAGATCAAGGTCTCATACAAACACATAGATTCGGCTGTTGAAGCTTATCACGCCACGCCTCAGTCTCTCTGCTACATATAAAAATAGAAAACTTGAAATAAATTGGTTAGAGGTGGTGGTGTGATGTAGGGATCATACCATACGGGTAGACGAAATCGATTATAATCGACTGTTGACGCTGATAAATCATATATTAATTTACTTTATGTAGTGCATGTTTTTCATGTCTTATAAAAAATGTTTTATTTTAAATCACATTTAAATACTTTTCGCTTAAAGAGCAATCATCTACCAATAATTGATCAAATCTATTGCTATTCAATATCGATTCTTAACTAGAAAAAATCATTTCAATGGAAGCTAATTTTGAATATAAATGTATATTGTATATATACATTATATATTGTATATATGTACATTTTTATAACATACATTAATATTTATATACATTTATATTTATATACATTTATATACGTAGAGCTTAAATTGCCACCTTGACATTTTCAACTGATAAGCGCAAACAAACAAAAAATCATGAACAGATGACAATTCAAATTTCAAATCCGCTTTTCATTTTTAAGAAACTAAATGCGACTAGATCAGTCACAAATTTGTCTTTCAAGCGAACGGTTAACGTACTCGAAATCAAAACATAAAATGAAAATTTATAAAATATCTATATTAACAATATTGCTAACAGCGGTGCAAGTCAAGAGCTCGGTAATTGAAATCACAATTATTTTGTTTTTATAAATATTAAATATTTTTATAAATTTTATTTAATTTTATTGTTCAGTGTCTCTCTGGCTCAAAAGAAATGGATGCAAAATGTGGAACTTATTGCTACCAAGTGGTAAAACCGCTTTTACATTTCACCAAATCGGTTATATCGCAGGCAGAGTTACAGGATAAGATCAAGGAACAGGCAGCGATAATAGTTAACTTAAATTCTCAGCTGGCATCGCAAATCGAGCTAAGTGATTTGTGTAAAAGCAATAATCTAAATCAGCAGAAACTCATTTTTCAAATTGAGAATCAATCTAATAAGTTGCAGTCAGAAGTCAAATACAAAGACAACCTAATATCAGATTTAAATTCGCAGCTTAGCTCCAAAAACAAAACAATTCTTGATTTGCAGTCCATAGTAAACAGTAAAGTAAAACTTATAGATAGTAAGATGTTGGAAATTAGATTAAAAGATAAAGAAATAGTCGATTTGAAATCGGAACTGTCAATTAATTCAGAAAAAGTCGAAAAACTTGAGGAAGAACTCACAACTTTTAAGCAGAGTTCAACTTGTTCTAGTGAAGGGACAGAACTTCAAACGATAGTCATTGATAAGAAGAAATTCACTGTAGCCTGTGACTCGAAACTGGCAGGATCTGGATGGATTGTGATCCAGCGTCGAATGGATGGCAGTGTGAATTTCAATCGAACTTGGTCAGAGTACAAGGAAGGTTTCGGAAACTTACAAGGAGAGTTCTTTATTGGACTTGAGAAACTGCATTTGCTAACACAATCAAAACCCCACGAATTGTATATTTCCCTAATGGATTTTAAAAACGAAACTAGTCATGCCAGATACAGTAAATTTGCTATAGGGAGTGAGGAGGAGTCATATGAGTTGAAATTAATTGAAGGATATTCTGGAAATGCTGGCGATGCTATGAAGTATCATAAAAACATGAAATTTTCAACACCCGATAAAGATAATGATTTACACTATTGGAATTGCGCACAAAAGTATAGTTCAGGCTGGTGGTTTTCCGATTGTCATTATTGGTAAATAATTGAAAATGCGAATTTAACTGCACTTACACATGTATTTAATACTTGTTTTCAGTAATCTTAATGGAAAGTATATATACGAGGACACTGATAAGGATGTCAGCGGCATTGAGTGGTATATCTGGAAATGGTTGCGACCTTTAAAATTTACTCAAATGATGATACGACCAAAGTCTGGTTAGATTTGATTTATAAGCCTCGAACACATTTTGATTTAAGCGTTTTGAATCTGTCTGTTGACTGTTTATATTTCTATTAGTTCCAGCTCTGAATTGAAATTAATAAAAAATTGAAATGAATCGCAGAGATAAAGAAAGCTGCTGTTGTTTTATTTAAGCTGCAAATTCTAATCTGACAATGTGAAATTTTAGCGGTGTGTGAATGACCCCAAAATAGAGGCGGAATTAAACACACACACACACACACACACATACACATGGATTCACACGTATAGGCACAAGTAGAGAACCACTTAAACCATTCTGAAGCGTCTTATCAATATACACGGCCTTGTGTGTATTTGTGTGTGCAAGTCAGCATGAAGGGCGGAAAGTGTCCTGTCTCTTGATGTCCTCAAACAGAACACCATCTGCTTATGGTCGCATTAAAACATTTCCAAGGCTTCAACACTTTTCCCAACATTTTAAGAAGCCCAAAACCAAAAGTGTGTCACTGTTTGCATGCGACCAAAATTTAGGAGACTGTGTTCACACATATAGCAATTGATACTCGGAAGAACATCATTAGTTGTCTTTGTTATCAATTGAAAATAAAAACATTTGTACGTTTGTTTTTTTTTCAATATTATTTTATATGTCTTACACGTAATATAAATAACGCAAAACCATAATAAAAATGAACTGAATGTATAAAATTGAATTACGTAACAAAATAAATTTATTACAGGTTAGATGTCGAATCTTAAATAACTATAAAATATTCAAAAATGAAAATGAAATGCTTCAAAAACATTATAATTATACTCTCTGGGTTTGTGCAAAAGTATGTAACAGGCAGAAGGAGGCGTGACAGACCCCATAAAGTATACATATTCTTGATCCGCATCACAAGCCGAGTCGATATAGCCAAGTCCGACTGCCTGTTTTTCTGTCCGTATGAACAAAAAGATTTCGGAGATGATAAGAGCTACAAGTTCGAGCTTGGTCTCAATCGATCACACATTTAGTCAGTCAATACAAGAATCACAAAAAGCCAAAAACTAGAAACACCTCGGAAAAAATCAACGTTTTCGGCGAATATCTCAGAAACTATGGCAGAATTGGTAAATCCTAAACACCAATTCTGGTACGAAGGTTCCTAGCGACAGCGTAAATGCATTGACATTTAAAATTTTGGACTGCCATGCCCCTTTTTCCCGCAATACATAAAAATAACTCTCAACTTTCGTTCCGTTTTAAGGCATTTGTGCATATAGTATGGTTTTGTAATTGCATAATTTGAGTGGAGGCTAACTATATCAAACTATCCTAAAAAGACGCATTGAAATCGGACTATAAACAAGAAAAATAGAAGCGTTACAATATGGATATATATATGGAGTGCAAGCGAGACAGAAACATACAAGCACATGTTCGAACGTTTTCGCTGCTTGTGTGGCGGCAGCGCTGCGCGCAGACGCTGGCCGAGCCGAATACACACACACATACATATAATGTCAAACGTATGTGTATTTGCATACAAACAAACAGATGTATGTGTGATTATGCTTAGATTGTTTTTGTTTCAATGTGTTTTAATGCAAGTACTATACATTATAATATCTTGATACCGATTTTAATAATTTATCCGGGGAAAAAATGCAGAGAGTATTATACGGTCGGGCGTGCTCGACTGTACTTATCTTTCTTGTTATGATTTATTTTGGTGCAGCAATGCATCAAAATTCATTTGGGGCACAAGAAATTTGCTTAATGGGGAAAATTTTGTAACCGTCAAATTTACATGTAAAGTTAATTCGGTGTTAAGTTGAACGATTATTTGGTAAATTAGTTTTCGATATCTAATTGTTGTTAAAATTAAGTTGACACAAATATTTAATGCAAGTTTTAAGCGTATACTCTGCTCAGCGAAATATTTAACTTTTTTAAGTGGAAACGAAATTGCTATTTTAATCACAATTAGAAAAGCTTCCTACTTTAATGAGACTAGCTTAAGCATAATATGATACACTATCTTTAGCAAGGGCTGCTTTCACTAATGAAAGCAGTAAGAGAAATAACTTTTAAAGGAACTAGCGAGTTTAGCATGAACTGAATAATTTTAACATAGTTTATAGAATCTAATGCTACTTAGCAATTAAAGATTTCTATCAACGGCAGTGGAGACAGGTTGAGTTAACTATTTCTTAATAAGGATTTAAATCAAATTATTTTAAAAGGCAGGCTAGGCTTTGTTTTATAAAGTATCTTTGAGCTCTCTTGGGCATACATCTCCCTTGGGCGGACAAAAATACTGGAACCGTGGCTGGCCGACCAAGGGAGCTTTCACTGTATATTTGAAAAGAATGGAACAGTTGTACGATAAACTGAAATAATTTACAGCTTGAAGGGCATTCAATTTAAATTTAATTAATTCTCATTCTGCAGTGGTAAATTTATAAACAAAGATCAGAAATGGTCTAAAGTATTAGTTAATGTATCTTAAAAGAAAAAGAAGAGTATCTATTGCTTCGTCTTGCAGACTTTAAAATTAGTTGCATTACTTTCCATTCCAGTTTTAACAAGTTTGCAAAATAATCAATTTACATATGTACATGCATTGTTCTACACACACACACACACACACACAAGCAAACTGACGCCCATGACGTTATGACGTAGGGAATTTATAATCGGATTATGATTATGTCTAGCGAAAGCTAATAGCCACGAATGCCTTGTTATACTGGGAAGCGTACGTTTGTCAAGTGCATCAATTAATTGAAATATTGAAGGAATGAATCAGAATAAAAATCTAAAGCTAAAACTGAAACTGAAACTGGAACTGGAGATGGAGATTGATGCAGTCGAGTCAGTGCCGAATTGTGGGCCAACATCGAAACAGCTAAAACCGATATCTCAATGTTTGGATGCTAAATGTTGAATGTTGGATTTCTGGTTGGGTTTTGTGCATGTTCCATGGGATTTGCGCGCCAAGGCGCATTTGACTGATGAGATGGCGACGTGAGCCACAAGTTGACTCCTCCTGTTGCCATTTCCCAGTACCATTTTTGCACTTTGACAGTGGATTTTCTCTCTTGCTTTGCCATTTTCACTACTAAACTAAATTTTCCACATCGTTAATTTATATTAATATGATTTCTGTGTCAACGGTCGACGCGTTGCCGTCCAAGACTCCACGCTCTCGCTCGCTCTCTCAGCGACTCTCCCGTCGTGTATGGAAGTGGGTGTGTGTTGGCTGTATGTGTGTGTGTGTGTGTGTGTGTTTGTTTGTGTGTTTGTGGCACGCAGCTATACCGACTCGACACCCATGGAGGTCGCCGCGTCGCCGTCGCAATGTTTATCTAAATTGTTATTTTTCACACTCACGCAGTTCAATGAATTTGTGAAAATTACGTTTGGGACTTTGTGTTTGCTCATCGACGATGTCGCCTCGCTAGCACCACCCTCCAACCACACCCACATCCCTTCCCTTAGACTCTAGACTCTCTAGACTGTGACTTTAAGCGTGTATTGGCATCAAATTCAATTTTGCCTCCTTTGTGTTAATCCTGTTATTAGCTCGCCTCCTCATCATCATCATCATCATCTTCGTCATTTTCGTAATTTTCGTCATCATTTGTCGCGAATCCTTTTTCCTCCATTCCTTAATGTCGCCCTGACAGACTTGAGTAAATTTTATTTCAAGTGCTTCAAGTTCAAGCATTTTTCACAGGTTTTTTTGCATTTTGTCCCTGAATAAATTAAAATTGGTTGAGCTATTTCTATGTCGAGTTTGAGTCGCGGAATTGCGCGTGAGATTTCACACAACTAATCGTGATTTATCGTTTTGGAAACGAAAGTGTGAAAGTGCAAGTATTGTAAGTATACGACTTGAAGATACTCTGTACTTTAATTCGAAATTTTGTCTCCCATATTTAGACGCTTTCAACGTATCTTTATTTGCTTCCTTGGAATGTATTTTCCAAACCCGCTAAATACTAACATTTTTGCATTATTTGTATACCCCACACACTCAAATTGAGTAGAGGGATCTAATAATATGGTCAGAAGCCAATTGTGCGTAACAGGTAGAAGGCGTTCCCTACCCCATAAAGAATATATACATATTCTTGTTCAGCATCACGTGGATATAGCGTTGTCAATCTGTCCGTCCTTATGAACACCTGGATCTCAGAGACTGTAAGAGCAATAGTCACCCAATTTGGAATGCAAACCTGTCTATACGTCAGGCAGGTTAAGTTTATTTCGAATTGTTGACACACGTCCTACCGCCTCATCAAATTGCTAAAAACTATTTTTAAAACACCATAAATTGTAAACGACTAGAGCTATCATGACGGCATTATGTTTATAACTTTCTCGACCAAGTTTGATGTGGATCGGACAACTATAGTGTATAGCTCGCATACGACAAATCGGTAAAAATAGGAAATTTGTATGAAGACATGTAGTGTTAGTTGAGTTATCGCAGCCAAACTCACACATTATGTGAATAACATCGTTATAGCTATCCTCAATAAGTTAAGTTCAGATCGGACAACTATATTCTATAGCTCATTTCCAAATCGGTCGACAATTAAGGCAATCCAACATCAACTAATCTCTAATCGTTAAACAAATCGTTAAACGAAATGTATTATTAACTAATTCAGCAAACTTAGATGTGTCTCAAGAAAGTTTAGTAAAGGCAATAAACATAAGAACCCATTATATAACATTTATGTATCGCTTCAAACAAATTATTTACAGCAAAGTACTATCTAAAAATAGCCAAGTTTTTAGCTAAATAAATCAGCTGAATGAAGATTGTTCTTGTCTAATATAAAACGGCTAAAACTTAGCTGTTTTAACTTGTTGCACCTTCGTTATTTCGAGTTTCCCGCTGAGCTTGTTCGGGAACATTTGCCAATAGCTATAAATAGCGAGCGAAAATAATGTCTAATCCCACTTAGCTACCCGGACAGCTATCGAATGGTATATCGAATCAACCCTTGGGCTTATCAGGTTCGAAGCTGTTGGGTTTTATTTTCAATTGAATTGAAATTGGCCCGCATTTGAGGTGGGCTAAGAGGCAAGTGTAACCCGTTTATTCATGTTGTTTACATATTATTTAAGTTTGTTTTTATTGGTTGCTTCAGAAAGGTGCAAATCGAAAACGCAAACGAAAACCAAATGGAAATGAAAATGGTAATGGAAAATTGTGTGTGAAAAGTGTTTGGGTCTGCGGGCCAAGATAAGCCCAGTGCATGCGATAAGATAAGCTACAAGAAATCAAACAGTTGGCTTTTATACTTATTTTTGTCGGTTTTTGTCGGGTGTAAAGAAGAATCATAAAAATCATTTGTAATGTGGAAATTTCATTTGCGGTTGAATGAATTGAATTCGCCAATTTGCCACTGCCACGCCCCTAACGCCTGCACTCTCTTTTTTGTCTAATTAGAAGATCTAAAGCTGAGATGTTGTCTCATGTGGTGCTAAACCAATTTGCGCTGTGCTCTGTAATTATATAAGTACATTTCGCATTGTATCTTTGAGATACATTCGTGTATCTTTAGCTATTTCCGCATTTCTATCATATTTTGCGGTAATAAAATTTACACTAATGGACACATTACACATCTCTCCAACTATGAGTCATACACACTAGCGTTTCCAAGGGAAGTAGAGGGAAGGAGAGGGCGGAAAAGCCACAGAATAACTGTAGCCTCATGTGATTATCTCGGGAAAATGCAAATCCGATTGTCGCTCATTAACATGCCAAGGGTTAAGTTCATGTCATTCCCATTATGACATTGTTAAATGTTATGAAAAAGAGTGTCATGTTTTTAAACCCCTCACCGCCCCCACTCTCAGTTTTATATCATATTTCCCAACCTCCCTCCCACCACATTGATTCGTTGTATTGCCGACACTTTGGCGTCGCTGGTGACTTGCAAATTAAGTCCACCGAGGGTTGCTCCATCGAGCATCCATTTACAGGCACCGCCAACAGCTTCAACGCTAACGTTTGGACTTTTAATTGTATTTTAAAGTGTTCCAACGGGGGTGCTGGACTGTGTACTTTGGATTGCTGGCATATCCTTTGACTTGGCTCACTTACAGGCCATTTGGCTTTTGATTTAGCTCGGCCGCTTGGTCATTTGATGCCTAATTAAATTTAACGATGACGTTGATTTCTCCCACACTTTGCACCACTGTCCACACCACTGTAAGATGTCTCACTTTACATTTCCCATTGGCACATTGGCTGCAAAGCGGACTCCTACAGAATTTGAGCACAAGTTTGAGGGCATTAAGTGAATTCCAATTCCCAGTTTGGGCAAAAAAAAAAATAATAATGATTTGATATACAAAACAGTCGTACTAGCTAGTAAACTAGATTTAGTTTATTCGTTAGCCATTTATATTAATTTGAGCTCTGTGAACATTTGTTCATAAGTATTTGTGAGATAAAGTAAAAGCTCTACTGGTGGACAGCTCAATCAAGCAGACAGCTCCCTTAGCCGGACGAGCCGTGGCTGTCCCGCCAAGGGAGCTGTCACTGTATTTGTTAATAATATTTACTAATATTAACTATTTTTACTTACACTTTTATTAATTATTTAATTTCTCTAATGATACCCATATGGAGTAGTAGTCTGTTCCTCCTGCTTAGCACGGATTGTAAGAAAAAGATTTATCTAATTTATCTTAGAGATTTCTATATTCTTTCCCATTTGCCTTAGAATAGGTCAAATCTATCGTTTAATTTCTATAGTACACTACTTTTAGATTGAAAAACTTCACATGTAAAATATATCTAAAGCCCTTAAATTTAATATACGATATTATTGTCTCAGTAAAAATTGATAAACTCAATCAAACTATTTAACAACTATTTACAAAAGAAACATGGTCGGCCACGCCTCCCTTTGTCTGTTACGCACGTTTCGCTTTTGACTAACCTAATAGACCACTCTACTGTTTTTTAGAGTACGGGGTCTTAAAACCATTTTATTATTCAACCAACTGCAATTGTCATAAAACATTAAATCGGAGCTGCAATCAGCAAGCTATCAGTAACTTTAACCGACTGCAGCTACCGTAAGCTGTCTATCTCACTCTTCCTCTCTGCCTGTCTCTCTCACGCTCACTAATTTATGGTGACAGACTTTGTCAGACACAAAATCGAATGCAATTTCACGGCTATTTGAATGGGCCATGACAAATAAATGATAGAAGAGTGCAAAACAAAAAAAAAAAACTGTTCTCCTGCGAATAATGCAATAAATGAGCGCAATTTTCAATTTGCCAAGCAGCTGAGGCACAAATGCGGGGAAACTCATTTCCCGTTTTGCAGGGTGCACAATTTTCCATTGAGTTTGCCAGTGAATTCGTGGTGCATGTGCAGTATTTTTAAGCCCTAAGTGCATACAGAAAAGTCCTGGACTTGGGGCATGCAACACGTTGGAGTGCGCAACATGTTCCCTTAGTTACATGCAACAATTAGCGTTTACCTCTCTTGGCCCCAAACTGCCAACTGTTACTCTTATCATGCCGCTAAGTGAACCTTTGACATTTACATGTTCTACGTGACATTTGGGCAATTGCTCTCAAGTGGCAGCCGGCTGCGTGGGGCAGCTTCCTCTAGAAATGGGGCTGCCAAGTTTGGGAGGAGCCTGCCTCGGGCGAAGCTTGACAAATGTGCATTTAATTAGCAAGTGCGCGGATTCACTTTTTCTTATAACATTTGTTTTTAGGTTTGCTGATTTGTTTATTTGCTGTCGTTTTGTCATTCAAAGGCTTCAACACACACACACACACACACACACACACATCAGCAGCATTATTATGTTAGAGAACTTCATTATTATCATCATATCATGTATCTTCAAGCGAATGAGCGTCACTTGAATCCTTACAAAAATCAAAAACAATTAAAGTTTGTTCAAGAAAAACAAAACTCATCAGCACAAACATGCACACACACACAGAGACAAATACACGCATCCCAGCAGACATTCTAACATGTGTGTAAACAAGTTCCATGTCCCCCAACCCCTTTCCAAACTCGTTCTCTTTGGCCGCAACCGCACTGGAAAGATAACGTTGCCTACTTTTGTGCGCTCGCCAACGCAAACAACATTTTGCATGACGTCTGAGCTGCTGTGCTGGCACTTTAGCTTATTTATAGCTACGCTTGACTACGCTTGTCTATATACAAGCTATTTACTTTAAAACTAGCTTTTAATAGCTGTGTTTCAAAATGAAGTTTGTTAATATGCTTTAAATATTCAAATAATTTTGGAAAATTAAAATATTTATATTGATAAATTTTATTGATAAATATTCAAATTCTTAATTTAAGGCAAATTTTGACATTTTTTTCTGGGCTTAAATTAATAAACTTAGCACATGATATTCTGGCAACACTGTTGGTATTCCCCAACCCGCACCATTCCAATCGCTCTTGCTCCTTCCTCCTCCTCCCTCCTCCCTCCTCCCTGTTCTCTGCTCACTCCTTTTCCCCCACTGCTGTCTTAGTCAACCTAACGATAACTAAATTTGTACATTTGGTGTAAATGTAAATAGATTGTTGCTGGATTTGCCAGTAAGTGTGTGTGTGTGTGTGTGTGTGTGTGTGTGTGTGTGTGCTGGGTGATTAACGGGTGGCTTGGTTTCGTTCTAAGTCTGCATCTTTTTCTATATTTTGTATGCTGTACTCAGTATTCAGTATTCTGGCAGCGGCGTCACTCGTTTCGGGGGCGTCAGTTTTGTGGGCTGGTCAAAGCGGCGCCAGTCAGCCGCCAGGCAACCCAGTGCTCAAAGTCTCAGCTGCCTGGGCACAAATTAAAATATGCATTGGTGTTTGCTATACCCTGTGATTTTTTGACTACAAGGGTAGCTGCAGTAGATTAAAAGAAATTGTAAAATCGTAACTAAATACATAAAATAAATAAATTTTTATACAATTAACTTAATTTAAATTTAAATACCAAAATATTTTTTTGTTATTATATTTGTACGATTTTCTTATTATTATTTGAATTACATATTACGTTACATATTTAGTTAATCAACTTTATTGATTTTATATTTTGTTTCTTATTTTAAACTTAACAGGGTAGCTTTAAGTGCGGGTTTGATTATAACTGTGTCCTTTATTCAGTGTTTATGTAAACGGCGTGCATAAGTTGAGGCATGTCCTTGAAGCTTAACCTATAGAACATCATCGGTTGGCAAACCGAACATTTATTTGTAAAGTCTTAAATATAAAGCTAATGTTGGTGTAAAATAAATGACGAATTTTATCTTAACAAAACTAAAGTATAAAAAAATTAAATACTATAAAACAACAAAAAAATAGTTTTAAAAGATAAGTTGAATAAAATAATATACTGTTTTAGTAAAGTTCTATTTGTAAATAAAAAATAGAATAGAATAAAATAAGATTAAAGAAGAGTATAGAGAAAGCTGGGAAAGTTCAAGTTTTAAATATAAAATAGAAAGCCAAAATAAATACTTATTTACTTTTTGAACACAACAAATCTTCAACCAATTTTATAAAGTTCAAGCTAAGCCCCATGCAAACTAGTCAACTAGTTATGACCCTGTCACAGTCAAGTGAAGATTTATGCAAGTTGCAAGTACAGAAATAAACACAACTCCCACGCCAACAGGTTTCAGCAACAGGCCTAAGTGACAACAGTGCAAACATCTGTTGCGCATTTACATAACGGTAAGAAGCGGCCGCAGGTGGGCAACAGGCAACAGGCAACTGGCAAAGCAACTGGCAAACTGGATAATGTGCCATCAATAACAATTATAGTCGGGCCATCAAAGGCAGCCTCTGGACGGCAGTGTGTCCAGTTCAGGATATTCCAATTAATGCTGCTTCATTGAACGCTATGCAAAAAACAAAAAAAAAAAAAAAAAGAGAAGCATAAAAATTAAATCCGAGGCTGGAGGTCGTAGTGCCGTAATGCCGTAATTTAAATGCTAATTTCTAAGAACCTTTTTGCAAGGTGTGCATTGCAATGAATTTTGTTTGGAAACAACATTATTTTCATAATCACAAATCAAGCGTAAGGTGTCAGATAAAAACTTTGATTACATTAACATTGTAAAGTAGTCGACGCGTCAACTTGAAATCAAAGTTATTTTCATACGGTTAGCGGGGAGTACAACGTGACGTATGCGTAATACTTGCTTGTGGTATATATTATGTTAAAGAAAAACCGCAACAACTTTTTAATGACAGCAATTAGTAGCCCTTGAAAGCAGGACGAGAAAGCGAAAAAGTCGAGGATATAATACTCATAAGCTGCTGCTGTTTCTTATACCCCTTCAGCACTTCTCCACCCCTTTTTGCACCCCTTTTCCTACCCCTTTTGCAGCCCATTCAGCTGCTTGCCTTTTCGGCTCGTTAAATCAAATGTGTGCTATAAATTCACTGTGTAAATAATAATTATTTCTGTGCGCTTTTCAGCTGAAACGACTCGACTCCGCATGCATCAAGAGCTTTCGTGTAAACATCAACATTAATGTGAACATCAAGTTATTTAACACTTAATAAATATCTTTAATACATGTGTGTACTGTTTCAATTTAACAATTAGCTTCATTTTTATAGCCGACGCTCACATAACGCCCAAAATTTCGTGTGTACAATTTTTAGATTTTATATGAACGTCAGAACAAAAATGACGCTTCTGGCCAGAATCGTGATCGTGTTAACGCTTGAAGGAAATACAGGTGTTTTTGCTGTAACGACCCTCGAATATACGACTTGTTTCCACACCCAGATTCATGTGGGATTTGTATTCGATAGCATCGATTAATGGTACTCGCTTTTGCACCCAACGTATCGGTTGACGCAGCACATCCACAGAATTATCCACTTTGACGCCACATTTGCTCAAATGTTGTCTGAACTTTTGGGGCTTGTGCAGCCTATCGTATGGATCACGATAGTAATCACGATAGTCCTGACACTGCATATAGAAGTTATCAATGCGATCCACATCCGCATAGTCCACGATTCGTAAGCCAATTCGTGGCACAAAGCCCAAGAATGCACGACGCGCGATCCTGGAACGCGGCGCGACGGCTGCCATATCCGCTTCCGGTATTTTATCCAGCGACGACATCTTGATATCGTAATTAAGATTAAATTCTAGCAAAATATATAAAATCACAAAATGTTTGAATTGTATTGAACAACAAATTGTTGAACAATGAATAAATTTCAACCTTTGACTTAGGCGTAACAAGTTTAGCTAAGAAATTAAAATGTTTTAACAAAAAACAAGTAAGAAAGGCTACAGTCGATCGAGCCGACTGCAAAAGACCCTGTACTCCCATAATAATGCGCATTTGTATTTAATTTGAATTAAAATATAATAACGAAATTTAAAAATTAAAATTTATTTGTATATTTTGAATTGATATTTAAAAAAAAAATTAAATTAGCAATTCTCATTACCATCATTCGAACCTACGACCCGCGCTGTAACTCTACCATTCGCTGACGTCACACAGGCGGCGAAATTGCAGCTAAATTACATAAACTTTCTAACCTAATAACTTTTTTGTTAATTGACGGATTTTAACGCTGCTTGGAATATAGTTTGATATGATATTCCTCTCTTTGAATAATTAATTATAAACACTGTACTATTTGACTAAATGCCCTAAATCCTGCAAATTTTGAGCTTGAAATTTTGAAAGTTTTTTAGCTTTTATGAGAAAAGGGGGCGTGGCAGGCCAAAATTTTGAATGGCATTGCATTAAGGCTGTCTCTAGCAACTCTAGCAACCAGAAATGGTGTTCCTAAGTGCCATAGTTACTGAGTTATTTGCCTAAAACTACATTTTTTTTCGAGGTGTGTCTGGTTTTTTGCTTATTGCGGGGGCGGTGAGGGGCGTGGCAAAAATTTGAAATAAACTTAACCTGCGTAAGATAATAACGGACTTTCATTATAAATTTGGTGGCTCTAGCTTTTGTAGTTTAAAAGATCCAGGTGTTCATACGGACGGACGGACAGACAGACGGACATGGCTATATCGACTCGGCTGTTGATGCTGATCAAGAATATATATACTTTATGGGGTCGGCCACGCCTCCTTCTGCCTGTTACGCACATTTCGCTTCTGACAAACCTAATAGACCCCTCTTCTCTTTTTTAGAGTACGGGGTCTAAAAACTGAAATATTTATAAATTGTCAATTGGTTTAATTATATGATATATACTTTATGGGGTCTGCCACGCCTCCTTCTGCCTGTTACATACTTTTGCACAAACCCAGAGAGTATAATTATAATGTTTTTGAAGCATTTCATTTTCATTTTTGAATATTTTATAGTTATTTAAGATTCGACATCTAACCTGTAATAAATTTATTTTGTTACGTAATTCAATTTTATACATTCAGTTCATTTTTATTATGGTTTTGCGTTATTTATATTACGTGTAAGACATATAAAATAATATTGAAAAAAAAAACAAACATACAAATGTTTTTATTTTCAATTGATAACAAAGACAACTAATGATGTTCTTCCGAGTATCAATTGCTATATGTGTGAACACAGTCTCCTAAATTTTGGTCGCATGCAAACACTGACACACTTTTTGTTTTGGGCTCACAAAATGTTGGGAAAAGTGTTGAAGCCTTGGAAATGTTTTAATGCGACCATAAGCAGATGGTGTTCTGTTTGAGGACATCAAGAGACAGGACACTTTCCGCCCTTAATGCTGACTTGCACACCGTGTATATTGGTAAGACGCTTCAGAATGGGTTAAGTTGTTCTCTAGATGTGCCTATACGTGTGAATCCATGTGTATGTGTGTGTGTGTGTTTAATTCCGCCTCTATTTTGGGGTCATTCACACACCGCTAAAATTTCACATTGTCAGATTAGAATTTGCAGCTTTAATAAAACAACAACAGCTTTCTTTATCTCTGTGATTCATTACAATTTTTTATATATTTCAATTCAGAGCTGGAAGTTTTAGAAATATAAACAGTCAACAGACAGATTCAAAACGCTTAAATCAAAATGTGTTCGAGGCTTATAAATCAAATCTAACCAGACTTTGGTCGTATCATCATTTGAGTAAATTTTAAAGGTCGGTCCCATTTCCAGCTTTGCCAATAAATGCCGTAGACATACTTATCAGTGTCCTCGTATATATACTTTCCATTAAGATTACTAAAAACAAGTATTAAAAACATGTGTAAGTGCAATTAAATTCACATTTTCAATTATTTACCAATGATAACAACTGTGAAACCACCAGCCTGAACTTAACGTTTGTGCGCAATTACAATAGTCTATATCATTATCTTTATCGGGTGTTGAAAATTTCATGTTTTTATGATACTCCATAGAATCGTCAGCATTTCCAGAATATCCTTCAATTAATTTCAACTCATATGACTCCTCCTCACTCCCTATAGCAAATTCACTGTATCTGGCATATCGAGTTTCGTTTTTAAAATCCATTAGGGAAATATACAATTCGTGGGGTTTTGATTGTGTTAGCAAATGCAGTTTCTCAAGTCCAATAAAGAACTCTCCTCTTAAGTTTCCGAAACCTTCCTTGTACTCTGACCAACCTCGATTGAAATTCACACTGCCATCCATTCGACGCTGGATCACAATCCATCCAGATCCTGCCAGTTTCGAGTCACAGGCTACAGTGAACTTCTTCTTATCAATGGCTATCGTTTGAAGTTCTGTCCCTTCACTAGAACAAGTTGATCTCGTCTTAAAAGTTGTGAGTTCTTCCTCAAGTGTTTCGACTTTTTCTGAACACTGAACAATAAAATTAAATAAAATTAGCTTAATATTTATAAAAACAAAATAATTGTGATTTCAATTACCGAGCTCTTGACTTGCACCGCTGTTAGCAATATTGTTAATATAGATATTTTATAAATTTTCATTTTATGTTTTGATTTCGAGTACGTTAACCGTTCGCTTGAAAGACAAATTTGTGACTGATCTAGTCGCATTTAGTTTCTTAAAAATGAAAAGCGGATTTGAAATTTGAATTGTCATCTGTTCATGATTTTTTGTTTGTTTGCGCTTATCAGTTCAAAATGTCAAGGTGTCAATTTAAGCTCTACGTATATAAATGTATATTAATATTAATGTATATAAATACAAATGTATATAAATTTAAATGTATATTATAAAAATGTATATAAATATATAAAAAGAGTAGAGGGGTCTATTAGGTTTTTCAGAAGCGAAATGTGCGTAACAGGCAGAAGGAGGCGTGGCCGAACCTATAAAGTATATACATTATTGATCAGCATCGACAGCCGAGTCGATATAGCGATGTCCGTCTGTCCGTCTGTCTGTCTGTCCGTCCGTATGAACACCTGGATCTTTTAAACTACAAAAGCTAGAGCCACCAAATGTGGAATGAAAGTCCGTTATTACGTCAGGCAGATCAAGTTTATTTCAAATTGTTGCTTGCTGTTTATGTAATTTCGCCGACCAGTGCTAGGCACACATACATACATTTGTACATACACATAGTTTCAAACGAATGTGTATTTGTATGTACATATAATATGTGAATGCTGATAATCGGAATGTTCTGGAAAGTGGCGCGTGGTGCAAATGGTAGATTTGCGACGCGTAGGGGAATCTTCGTCTGAGGTCGTAGGTTAGAAAGCTGACAACGAGAATTGTCAATTTGATTTTTTTTAAATTTGAATTAAAAGTGTACATATACAATTTAAATTTATAAATTTCATTTTAAAGTTTTAATTCAAAGTAATTACAAATGCGCATTATTTTGGGAGTACGGGGTCTTTTACAGTCGGCCCGATTGACTGAAGCCTTTCTTACTTGTTAATTTTTACTAAAGGAAATAAAATATATATGTAAATTGCTCTTAACATCAAGTTTGTGAAATACTCAATTTGAAATCGTCTGCCTCTAATAACATTTTAATTTAATAAGACGAAAAAAAGCAATTAACATTTAAAATTGTAAGTGCATTTCCGTGCCAAGCATTGTTTTATTTCAAATGCAACTCTTTTGCAGCATAACTTGAATTCGGAAACAATTTTAATTAAGTTTCGTTTGCTGCCGTGTGAAACAAGCTCTAAATAAAAAGCGCACGAAAAAAATTGGGGGTGAAAGTTATTATTTTCCTTATAGACACATACATCAAGGGCAAATTCAATAATGGAAAGAGACGGTAAAAGAGCAGTGTGTGGAAGCGTGGGAGCAACGGAGACAGAGGCAGAGACAGAGACAGAGACAGATACAGAGAGAGAGAGAGAGAGAGAGAGAGAGAGAGAGAGAGAGAGAGAGAGAGAGAGGAATGTTGTTGGCTGCTTTTCGCTTGTGTTGCATGTTTTCGAACCTGAAATTGTTCGGAACTAATTTACCTTTTATTTAGTCGCATTTAGTTTCTTAAAAATAAGAAGCGGATTTGAAATTTGAAGAATTGCCATCTGTTCATGATTTTATAGTCGACAGCTGTTTTGGTTTGGTTGCTTATCAGTTGAAAATGTCAAGGTGGCAATTTAGGCTCTACGTATATAAATGTATATAAATATTGATGTATATAAATATTAATGTATGGTTTAAAAATGTACATATATAAATATACATTTATATTCAAAATTAGCTTCCAATGAAATTATTTCTTTAGTTAAGAATCGATATTGATAGCAATAGATTTAATCAATTATTGGTATATGATTGCTCTTTAAGCGGAAAGTATTTAAATGTGCTTTAAAATAAAACATTTTTTATAAGACATGAAAAACATGCACTACATAAAGTAAATTAATATATGATTTATCAGCGTCAACAGTCGATTATAATCGATTTCGTCGACCCGTATGGTATGATCCCTACATCACACCACCACCTCTAACCAATTTATTTCAAATTTTCTATTTTTATATGTAGCAGAGAGACTGAGGCGTGGCGTGATAAGCTTCAACAGCCGAATCTATCTGTTTGTGTGAGACCTTGATCTCTGAGGTTAATAGAGCGGAACCCACCAAATTTTGAATGAAAGTCCGCTTATACATACATAGATCAGGCAGACGAGGTTCATTTCAAATGTTTGCCATGCCCCTACAGCCCACCAAAGTTGTTAAGAAAGTATTTTTATAACATATTTACTGGAAAATGTCTACAGTTGTCGTGATCAAATTCACACAGTGTGTGTTTACCTTCATAACTATCCTCACCAAGTCTGATCCAGATCGGATAAAGACAAATCGGTCAAAAATTGCGTATGTAAATGCTGAAATGCGCACACAATGAATACGGGGTCTTTTACAGTCCACTCGCTCGACTATAGCCCTTATCACTAGCTTCAAATAAAACAAGAAATATATAATATATAATAATGTATAATGCTCTGATTTTTAAAATTTATATCGATATATTATATTATATCGATACAAAAACAATCTTAGCATAATCAAACATGTATCATATGTGTTTGTCTGTATGCGAATACACATACGAATGACAATATATGATGCATATATGTATATATGTATGTGTGTATTCGGCGCGGCGCGGAACATGTGCTTGTATGTTTCTGTCTCGCTTGCACTCATACGTTTATATTGCACTCAATTATCAATATTGTAACGCTTCTATTTTTCTTCTTTATAGTCCGATTTCAATGCGTCTTTTTAGGAAAACTTGATATAGTTAGCCTACACTCAAATTATACAATTACAACACCATACTATATGCACAAATGCCTTAAAACGGAACGAAAGTTGAGAATTATTTTTATGTATTGCAGTCCAAAATTTTAAATGGCAATGCATTTACACTGTCGCTAAGCACCTCCACACCAGAATTGGTGTTCCTAAGTGCCATAGCTTCTGAGATATTCGCCGAAAACACCGATTTTTTTCGAGGTGTGTCTAGTTTTTTGCTCATTGTGGGCGAATGGGGCGTGGCATCGAAAAAAAAACAGACAGACGGACATGACTATATCGACTCGGCTTGTGATGCTGATCAATAATATATATACTTTATGGGGTCTGCCACGTCTCCTTCTGCCTGTTACATACTTTTGCACAAACCCAATATACTCTTGCAGAGAGTATAAAAAGTGGCTGAGAAGTAAAGAAGTTTGAGAAAGACAATAAATGTTAGCAGATTAAAAATATATATGTTTATTCACACCCTGTTTCACTGCCACTTATTTTAATTTAAAAATTTAAACCAAATAAATTCAATACTAATTCAACTAAATCAAAAGTTTAAATATTTACAAGACCTTTAGATTATTTTGTTATAACTTTAAGAAGTAAATATTTAAATGACCGCTTACGTGAGGAATAAAATGAAAACAAACTGATTCCTGCCTTGTCTTGGTCTTGGCATAATAAATGTAAATATACCCATAGAGTGACCCCAATAAAGAGAGGGTGTGTACATTTTGGGGTATGCTCGGCCCTTGGAGTGTGAGGTGTGACAACAGATCAACGGCAGCAGCAACTGTTGAGCAGCTGTTGAGAACGACAGAAATTCGTCTTTTGCTATTGACGTTTGACAGGGCGCGTGGAGTGATTTTTATTTTTCGCCTTTGGGGTAAAAGATTGTGAAGAGTTTTATAATATTTTCCCATGTTTTTTTTTTAAATAACCGCGGGTGTGATTTTTTTTTTTGTCGTATTTTACGCAAGCTAAGCGAGTGAAATCCCGCCGGGATTCAGCTAGAAAATGAGGCAAATGAAGTCCTGTCATGATTAAATTTGTGCGTTAAGCGTTTTTAAGCTGCCTGCGATGATGGTGACGATGGCGATGGCGATGTTAGCCTGCTTAAATATGCTCTGCGTGTTTCATAGATTTTTACTTCTTTTTTTTTTTTGATTGCATTAAATACAGCTACTTGGAAATGCCTCGAGATGATTGACTGACTGGTTGCGGTTACTAGGATGCAAGGCCAAGTCTGTTGCTGAAATTCCATATTTAATATACTTACGAGTATATAACCCACAAAGTGGCAAACAAAACCAGTCTAGCCATTGGAATATATATCCACAAACATGGGGAAGAATAGTTGTTAGTTAATAATATCGCATTTGGTTTGTTTGGCCGCTCGATTTTTGTTGTCTGTTGTTTGTTGTGGAAGAAATGTCGAGTACAATGATCGGTTTAATATGTTAGGGACTAGACCAAAGTTGATGACGACCAACAAAGCAACTAGACTGCATTCAACCACAACAGGGTGTAATCAAATGGCAAAGGGTAAGTGGGGGGGTTAAAACAACGCCCACATTTCAGGCCAAGTCTCTCAACTCTGTAGCTTGGCCTTCGTTTGCTCTGCGTCTTTTTCCTGTTTATTATTTCCAGTGTTGTGGGCAGAGATACAGCGGGAAAGGGGAGGAAAAACGCCAACGCATTTGCCGTTGTGTGTGATTTACATAATGTCCTTGTCGACAGCAACATCCACCCCCTTAACTCCTTTTCCCCACCGCCTTTTCCCCCTCAATTCACTAGTTTAAAAATATTAACTGTCAATTTGTATTTGGCAACACTTGGCTGAAGAGGCATTTGCCTGTGGACCGAACAGACCAAGAGCAGCGAGTGCACTTCACTAGCGCAGCAGACGCTTAATACCCTGTAAAAAGCTGGGTAGCCAGTGAGTTGTGCAGGTTTATTGTTTTGTAATAGACAGAGGTGTTCAATCAATCTTTTTTTTTTTTTTTTTTTAAATTGATTTATTGCTAAAGTTTTAAATATATTTACCAGCTAAAGTACTGGGCCTGCTAAGAGTACTGCATTTTTAGGCATACCCCTTGGGTAAATTTCTTTGGTTGACTACTTAACAGTAAACAAGCAGTTTGGCTTCTAACATATTTATGCAAAAATTAAGTTTGACTAATTTTAGGATTTTAAATACTTCATTTATAAGAAAACATATATTTTTGGATTTTAAAAAAATTGTTTTTTAATTAAATGGAATAAATAACAAGAATAAATTCTTGTACCCCATATACAGTAAAAGCTCTACTCGTGGACAGCTCCCTCAGGCGGACAGCTCGCTTAGCCTGACGAATTTTATAGTTTCTTAGCAAAATTTTCATACAAAATCCGTTCTCTTAGGCGGACATCTCCCTACTGGAACCGTTGTTGTCCGACCTAGGAAGCTTTCACTGTACATGTTACTAAGACTGGAATAATTTATGACTTTAAGGAGACTTCTTTAAAATTAAGTGTACTTTCTGCTTTCAAATATTTTAAACAGAAGATTATAAATTTTAAATTAAAAATATCTAAATAAAATTATTAGTTTTCCATGGCTTTTAAAATACATTTTTTAAGCTCGTTTTAATCCTTTCTCCTGTTATTGAAAATTACTTGAACAAAGTCAAACAATCGCAGTCATAAAGAGAAATCTAAAAATCTCCAACTTTCAACAATTTGCAGCACTGACAGCAGTTTTTCTATTTTTGTTGTTGTTTTTTATTAGGAACAAGTTTTGACAATAGTTTATCAGATGGCAGGCGTGGCGATAAAGCCATTCCGATAAGGATTTAAGCACAATGATAAAGGGCCGGCAAGAGCGAAGACAAACAAACGATGATAATAATACGTAATAACAGTGTAGAAACAAGTCACTCACTCAGTTAGTGAACACATGGAGTCAATTCAAAGAGGAAGTCAGTTAAATGCATGCCGAACTCATGAGCAACTCTTGCGTCAATGATGCTAATCAGAACGACAATGCCCCACTTTCACACACACACACGCGAGAGCACACACACATATTTGGAACTACCCCTGCTGCCTACACCCAAGCCAAAGTGGAGTTGGGGCTGCACGTGGTGTGCACGCCAACAACTCCAAAACATAAGCTACCCCGTCGGGTGTGCTCTAACTGCGGGTAAGCTGACTGTGCGTGCGTGTGTGTGTGTGTGTGTGTGAGTAATGCGATAAGGGCTACGTATACAGCCCATCCACACATGTAAGCCTGCAGCAACAGCAACAGCAACAACGGGTGGTACACTGCATGCCCGCACTTTGAGTGCTTTTCAGTTCTTCCTTTTGCCCAAAAAGTCACTCAAACGAAAAACACTCAAAAGTTGAGCACATTTGTAAGCTCTCGATTCGTCAGTCGCCATCTCTCATGTGGGTGTCTCTCACACACACGCATACGCAGACGAGCGCATCAAGTTCGTTCGGGTGTCGTGCTTCGGCTGCGGCAGGCTCGTGATTCGCCTTTTGGCCTCGTGGCAATGTCGTCGTAATTTCTGTTCCGTTCTTGCGGCAATTCCACAAGTGGCAGTCGCAGTCGCAGTCGCAATTGCCGCGTTTCCGGTGCTCAGTTCGCTTACTGATCCAACGCAATTTGGTCGTTTCTCGTTGTCGTTTGTTGTTTTCAAATTTGTGGATTTTGATTTTGATTTTGATTGTTTTGCAAAACGTTATCTCCTATATCGGTTTGTGTGGTGTGTCTATAAATATCTATAAAATAGGCAACAGCAAAAATTGTCAAAATGTGCGTTTATCGAGTGCAACAAGTTTGTGAAAATGCCAAATATTTCTGTGCAAATTTTTGATATCAAATTCTATATTTGAAATTGATCAAAAAGTGTTTAATCCACTGGATTGTGGTGCAGCATTGAATAACTTCACCTAAAACAAACAGCAATATTGAAATTCAGTTGAATGTAAGTTGACGTTTACATTATTATACCATAAAATATAAGATGCAATTTACTGGACATTAATTTTTGACCATTTTTGTAATGTTGATTATTGAAATAAATTGATTTTTACTGTAGGTGGAAAGCTTAGAATATTTTGTATATATTTAATAATATATTTCCATTTTTTTAGTTTATTTTTAAGTGCAAAGTTAAGAATACGGTGTTCATATAATTTTATGGATAATAAAGTATCGCAGATCGGGCTAAGAACTTTTGTCATACACTTTTGATTACATAAAAAAAGGTTTAAAATATTAAACAACTTTTAGTAGATGCCGGCACACTTTGAAAACAATTTGGTTAGCAAAAAGGTTGAATATAAAAAAATTCATGAGCTTCAGCAGTAAACTTTTATTTTAAAATTTGTGTTTGCGTTATTACTAACCTTCTTAAAAACAAAAAATAAAATTGTAATAAATTAACAAGTATTTAAAATAATTTTTTTTTTTAAATGGATAATACGTTTACTGAAGAAAATTTGTTATATTATAATTAAAATATGTAATACAACATTACGTTCAAAATGATGTAAGTAGCTATAAACCTGGTGGTCTCGATAGATTGCCTAATAAACTGATCAAAACGTTAACCTACACACAGCAAATCTCCTTGTTGCTGTCAGTTGCAGGTAAATATTGTATCCAAAACAAGCAATCAGCATTATTGTTGAAAATATAAAAAAGGCGCACAGAAGTATGCTATAGTTATTTAATAGAGAGCGCAATAAATATTGCACAAGCGCAGGTGCTGACTGGCTGGCTCTTAAAGGCATTTGTCAGACAAAGCCACAAAGGAAATGCACAGAGTTTTCAGTGTCAACAGCAGTGGCAGCAAAAGGGCAACAGGGCAGGGCAAAACTGATAGATGCAACATGTTGAAGCATTCAAAGAGTCGCCGACAAATCTGCTGCTCATTGTCGGATAATGGAACAAAGTACGTACAAGTTTTGATATAAGCTAAGCTTGTATTCGTAAGTTTGTTGTCGTTATATTTGTTCATTTTATATGGCGGAAATCCATTATGTAACATCATTGCAATCGCCATCAGTGTAACCCTATAACCTTATTCCCATTACGAGTGCCGCTGTGCTTGCCTTGTTCCTTGTAGCTGGAATTCCTTGTAGCCATTGCTTTTAAAGAGTTCGAGCTGTTTGCCACACCATGCAGTTAAATAATAGCGACACTTTGGTTTCGCTCAACGCCTGACGACAAAAGAAGAAGAAAAAAAAAACAATTCACCGCAAAGTGCGCGTTTTGTATTACTTACAACAAGAGCAAGTCTCAGTTCCATGCCGTGTCCAAGGTTCACAAGTCAATGCTTTAAATGCTCCACGCTGTTCCGGTCAAATGCTCCACAGCCGTGGGGCATAACCATAACAACGCCACATACCCATCAGTGGTTCAATGTGGGGCAAATCGTTTGCTCCTTCCAGCAAATAGTTTAGAAATCAAGTACAATGCAGCAATCCATTCATCGCCTCTACGCTCTAGACAATGAACTTCCAAATGAGTGCGAAACTAGTGAATGGAGGCAAACAAAAAAATGGGAGATTTTAATTCATAAACTAATTCGAACAAACCAACAGCACTTTATGGGAGTTATTGAAATCTAGTTGTTGAACTGTTTATTTTTAGAAATTTACGGAGGTAACTTTAGTTCATTCAGTTTAACATTTAATAGGCTTCATTTTATTTGCATTTGATTGTCAGAAATGTAGTTCTTTCTATTTGTTAATTTTAGTTTTTTAAGGTATTTAATTCATACCAAATTCCATAAATAAAACAAAACTTTTATTGCTGAAAGCCTTCAGCTTAATTTATGTGTTCCTTTATTAAAAGTTGCTGTACAACAGACTTTAAAAAAAAATCACCCAACTAAAATATGGTATTCTGACCAGTTAGGGAACTGCACTCAGATATTAAATGGGGGATTTTGGATTTTAATTTATTATATTTATTTATACGATACATTTTGATGTAACTGTTTTCAAGTATGTAAAGAGAAGTGAAGAAGAAGTCGAAGAACGGAACTACGCACCAACTGACCAGGAAAAGATTTTATAACTCCATATATAGTATGTATATGTTATCACTTGCATAATGTGTCTTATGAAATCTTGTATAAATGCTCATCATTCAGCAGTCATGAATTATCTTTTAAAAGTTTAATAACGCTGCCAGACTTACAACTTAATTTATTTTACCTTAACGAATGAGAGCAACTGATAACAGTTGCCTAATCCCTTGATGGAGTTATTAACAAGATACAGTCACGTGCGCTTATACTCGTAGTTGATATTGATTGTAGATAAGAATATAGGAATATGACGCAAACTTGTTAATGACAAATTCCAACTGGAAAGCGTCAAAGTCTGATCAGATATATTAGTTTGCCGTTACGCAAGTAACTTAATTACAGACAGTTAAGCAACGGCACTAAGAATAAAACATTATTATAATAATAATAAATATATAAATAGCTAAATGAAGGATTGGCTTATTAAAGCAACAACTTTTAAATATGTTTTAAGATAGAAAATATGTTTTTTGTTGGGTAGAAGAGGTGAATAAATATGCATTAAAATATTCAATTTATTTAATTGGAATAAAATCAAACTTGGTTCATTAAAAACTTCTCAAAATAGTTTAAAAAGCATTCCGAAAAAATATTTTATATGATAACCATTTATTAATATTTAAAATCAATGATTATATAAATGAAAGAAACAGTTTAAATACAAATAACTTAATGACACGATTTATATTTGATAAAAATTAACAAATGAACAAAATAATGATATTGTTAATGAAAATAAAAATCAAGGTAAACTAATGTGATAAAAAAAAACCATTTGAGAAACTAGCAAAAATTATTTTAGTCCAACCATTTGATTTATTACATGCTATATAAAAGTTTCAGATTCATAATTACGAAATTCACAGCATTCCCAACGAAATACCGACTTTTTGATTGGTTTCCAGATATCTTATCAACCAACTGATAAACCTATATTTATATTTATATGTATCCGCTTTCTGTTGTTCCCATATTATTTAGAGTCTAGAGATATGCTTAGAGCTATTTTACATATATAGATACTGTATTGATTGAACTGTGTACAGAAAGTTTCTATGTGAGTGCAGAGATATGAATGCGAGTCATCGGAAAAACACACTTATTTCGAAAAAACATGAAATAAATTTAAATTAAATACAAGAATTTTAAAATATAAAATTTAATAATAGTAAAACTCTTAAATAATTCTAAAAGTAATTTTAATTTTTAAGAAAACTGTATACAATTTATTATTATTTAAAACTCTTTTTGTAAATAACATAAATAATTCAAAAGTGGTTGATTTTATTATTAGGAATACTTTTTTTCGAGTATCGAGCACTTTAATTTATTTTTTAAGTACGTTAAGGTTTTGAACATTTGAATACTTTGTCTATATTATTCCATTCGACCTATAAGCCTTTAAATGCAAAATAATTTGTCATAAAAATCAGGTTCTATGTGCAGACAGTACCACTTTTAAAAATATTTTAAACTAACTTTCCATTTTCCCATATTTTTTATGAATTTCCGAATTTATTTCCGAGAGACCTAATTTTTTTAAGAAATTTATTCTATAGTTTTAACTTAACTCTCTAGTTTTATATTAAATTTTTTGCTGTTAAAAATAAATTAAAGCTGTATGTATGATTTTTTCTATGTCTGGAATAATCCTAAAATTGTTGGGAATTGTCTAGTTTTACACCTTTCACTTATTGAAATACCCTTTAATTTTATTTTACAGTACTCGCTTGGCAACATGGATGCCACGCAACTCACCGAGCTGATGGGTAGTCACGACTTCATGCAGCTACAGCAGCAGCTGCAGCACAACAACAACAACTACAATACGGACGGTCACAATGGATTATCACCGGAGTCGGCGGAGAGAAGCTCAAGGCCCGTGCGTCGAGCCACGAGACGCACCTCACAGGTAAGAGAAAGACAGCGATAGAGAGAAAGGGAGAGAGAGTGAGAGAGCAGTTTGGAAGTGCAGGGTATCGCTTTGTGTTGTTCACAGCTAAGCAATAATACCTACGACCTGGAGATGACGGACTCCAGTTCCCAGAGTGACGACACCAGCGGCGGTGGTGGCAGCAGCAATGGCGGTGGCAGCAGCACCAACAACAACAGCAATGCTCAGGGTCACGTGCATGGCGGTCAGCGGCCCTCGAGTCGTGGCAGGCAACCAGGTGGCAACGCCAGTCTAACGCCCAACAGTAACAACGGCAACTCAGGCAACTCCAATGCGAATCGACGTAGGAAGGGAGCTCTGAACGCCAAGGAGCGGAACCTGCGACGCTTGGAGTCCAATGAACGGGAACGCATGCGTATGCACAGTTTGAACGATGCGTTTCAGTCCCTGCGCGAGGTCATACCCCACGTGGAGATGGAGCGACGTCTCTCCAAGATTGAGACCCTAACGCTGGCCAAGAATTACATCATCAATCTGACCCACATTATACTCTCCAAAAGGAACGAGGAAGCCGCTGCCATGGAGCTCAACGGCGGTGCTGTTGGCGGTGTGCTGCTGTCGGGCCTCGGTACCGATAGCACTGTTGTTGCCGGCAGCAATAACAGCAGTAACAACAACAGCAGCAACACCAACAACAACAGCAGCAATGGGGTCTGCTTTGAGGACGTGTTGGCCAATGGAGCCGCCTATGACTGCGCTCTTTTGGCTGCCACCGATGGCAGTTTGTTAAATGCTGCCACCGTGTCTGCTACGCCGACAATGCAGAGCCTGCAAGCGCCAGCAATGCACATGCATGCGCAGTCCCAGGTGGATCAGCAGCAGCAGCATCTGGTACATCACCATCATCACCAGCAGCAGCAGCAGCAGCAGCAGCAGCAACAGCAACAAAATCAATCACAGTCCCAGCCACACACACAGCAGCAACTGTTGCATGCACATGCCCACTTGGGCGTCAACATGTTGCTGCCACAACAGCAACAACCACAGCAGCAACAACAACAACAGCAGCCCACACTCTTACTCAACGGCGGCTCCACTGTTACAGTGGGTGGCGTAGCTGTTAATGTGGGCGTAGGGGTGGGTGTGGGCGTTGGGGTGGGCGTGGGCGTGGGCAGCGTGGGTGCCACAGGTGCCAATGTTTTCCCCGATGTTAATGATAATTTCGATGAGCCGTTTCGGGAGTTTCTCTAAGCCAAACAAACGCACCCTGTTTGAACTGTGGTAACCCAAGAATTTATAGCACGATCGAAGAATCGAAATAAATAAATATTAAAACGCATTCATTATCACAACAGTCAAGAAATTGATATACAATATTGTTAAGATTTAGTGTACCTAAAACTTAAGCAACTTTTCAAATTATGTACATAATTATTATACACTCATTGCAAAACAGCTTAGCTTCAATTTGGCTCAAAAACAGTTATTTCCAGCACTTAATTTAAGCATATTGTAAATTGATTAATCAAAAAAGATTGAAAATGCCGACCACTGTGGTGCAAACTTTTTAAAAATGCAATTAACTAAAGTTGTTAATAGTATACACACATATTTAAACAAATAGTTAAGTCAGAGTATTGTAAAAGAGCACTTGAGAGGAGAAGGAAACGGAGATCGAGTCGATTGGAACAAATGAATGGTACCACGGTGAGCAGTTGATGAAGTTAAATTGTACCAAAAAAGTAAATGAAAGAAAAAAGCTAATAACACCATAAATAAAATTTAACGAGTTTAAAGTGTCCCGAGCATTTGACATGCAATTCTAGTTAATTTAAAAATTGTTTTGCGTTTTTAATTGATCGGTACATTCAAAAAACCTTTTATTGGTACACTTTTAGCTACCGAAACTGGTACACAGCATGCAGCGAGCGCTCACCGTGGTACACAAATAAAGAAAGGAAAGAGGAAAGTGAAACTACTAATTAAGAAGTTTGACTCTCGGAGTGAATAAATATGTATGTGTATGTACGTGTATATTTAAGATGTACACGTATTTGTGTGTGTATATTTAGACCTACGTAGTTTGTACACAATTGTCAGCAATAGCAACAAAAACGCAGCATCAATTAACGTAAAATAAAAGTACTGGACTTAAGTGTAGATTCCGATGATGGCAAAATTGGCGACAGAAAGTGACGCCTCGCTAAGTTAATTTACCACCCATGATCTTTTTAATGCACTTGAAATTTACTGTTGTTGTAATAGCAAACACTTGGTGCTGGGGAAGAGTGGGGAAGAGAGAGGGAGAGAGAGAGAGGAAAGCAGGGGAAAGAGCAACAAAACAATTAACACACAAAACCGTTGAAACTGACACACTTCCGTTACACTCGCTAGGTTAGAAAAGGACAGCAACAGTGTGTGGAATGTGTGGATCGAAGTGACGTGTGTAGAGTAAACAGTAATAAAATACCAAAGCTCAGTGGGTGGTGCGTATGTGTGTGTGTGAGTGTGTAACTGTGGGAGGTGACATCGAAGCGCGCGTATGTATGGGCGGGTGTGTGTGTGTACGAATTGGTCTTAGCAATAATTAAGTGAAATATAGTAGTTAGTTAGGGTGGCTATTTTTCCATCAGAGGGTGTCAGACTTAAGCCTGTTGATTATGTTTGATTAGTCAAGATTTAGCAACTTAATCGGGGTTAACAATTCTAGAGCTTCTAGCTTCTGAAAGCTAGCAAAAAGCGACACTCGATTTAAATGCAAATTTAAATTTAATACGAGATGATATCTAATAATCTACTGAATGATTATAACGAGTTATTCTAGTCAATATTCGGTTATTTTTGAAAATTGCAATATAGGCGAGTAATTTAGTTGTGTAGTGAATTATTAAGCTAAACTTTCCATACAATCCGCGTCTATTAATACAAACATATAAATATATTACCTATAATTAGTTTCAGTGTAAATAAAGTTAAGTCTGGTCTAAACCTAATGAGCATTTGGTGTGTACAAGCAAAAAAAAAGTACTCTAATGTACATACTTCAATAAGAATATAAATTAAATATTTGTATGTGCATATATTGGAAAATTAATATAATAACACTGTATAGAGCATGACGATATCTACTACACCTAAAAACAAAGTTTATTGAATAAAACAAATAAAAATTAAATAAAATGTTGGTTTTTACTCATGAATCTTTAATTTTTAGCAGCTTTTCTAATATAATTTTTTTAAATTTAAATTTAACCGCCAATCAAAAATACTATCGTACAATACTAAACAGCCCGGAGTTGCCAGACCGTTCAAAAAAGAATAAAATCACTAAGCATTCAAACGAGTATTTCATTTTACAGGTAAGAGCGCATAGTCAAATTTACTTCCCAAAGTGTTTAATATCAAGGGCCCCACAGTTAATTAATAAGAATTTATGCACATTATTCACTTCCTTACAAGTGAAGTAACCTAAAGTACAACTTGTGACGTCACAAACTAACAGATGCGCTCTTCTGCCGCTCACGCACGACGCCAACTAACGGACCTGCGCAATGCTCTCACCGTCTCACTCACGACTCTCGAATAACCAAAACAAGATTTTGTCTTTGCGTTTGCATTGTGTTTTTGCGCCTTGCGACATAAACATCGCAGCATTAAAGTAGACGGCTAAATTAGAACTAAGAGAGCGGGCAAAGTGTTTGAAAGTGTTAATCGGCAGTCTTTTAATTGGTTAACTTCAAGTTAAAGTGAGTATTAAAATATAATCGAGTTTAAATGTGTGCACAGAGTTTTATATTGTAATGGGATGCTCTAATGAAAATCTCTTTAAACACCAAATATTTACCTTTGCTTCTGTGTGTACGTGTGTGTGTGTGTGTATTCTTGTTTGTGTGTATGCATGTAGTGCAGTTATTTTTTCTTTTCAGGTTCACTGCCTGCTTCCGTTCTACTTTGCTGCTCTTTTGTTTGGTATTCGTTTTTTTTTTTCTTTTCATCTTAAGAATGCTGTGTGAACAGCATTTGGGGCTAAACACACACACACACACAGGCATATGCACATACACTGTGGAAACAAGTTATAGTTATAGGAACTTTATTAAACAAAAACATTGCAACCAATCATTGCCATTCTAATGCACTGTGTCTTTGAAAATTCCGCAACATGCACACATGCATACCTGTGCACATGCAAGTGTGTGTGATTATTTGTTTGTATGTATGCTTTGCGTGCACTTGCCGCTTGAGTTCGTTACAGTTTGTTAACCTCTAAGTAAACATGCTGTCGCTGCAAATTCGGATTTGGCTAAATGCTGCTCCAATTCTTTGCCCTTTTGTTGTTGTATTGTTAACACTTTCCTCTATTGCGTTTCAGTTTTAAATCTCCATTCTCCTACAAACAGTAGCACCAATTCCAGTGCAGCCCTTTATGTGCGTGTGTGTGTGAGCATAATAAACAGTCGTGGTCAGAAATATTGACAACAGTACCAAAACAGTTATTCTATATGTTATAAAAATATTTTTATATATTAACATTAAAATTTTGAAAACAGATACAATTTTATTAAGACAAAAAATATTTAAAATCAACAAACTGCATTTATTAATTTCAAAAGAAAAACTAATCAAGAGATTATCAACTAGCCAATGCTTTTGTTCCTGACTGTACACACAAATATAAAACGGTCAATTCGCAGTCCGAACTCCTTGTCAATGCCCGTTAGCCATGCTTATAGGTAAATTTCCGGAATTAGCTGCTGTCACGCAACGCAATTCTATTATAGTTGTTGTTTTTTTTTGAAACTCCACACATGTATATAGATATAGGCAGTGTCCATATACATACATATTAGTTCCCACTGACCCCATCATCGCATCCAACTCGATTCGAGTTACGCCTTAAACAAGAATAGCCCTTGTTATACTTTACAGTGGGTCACTATACTTCTGCCCCATTTAATTATAACGTGGCAACAGTTCATCAAAATTTTAATATGCAATTATTTTAATAAAGCGATTTATTTATAGGTCTATTAATACGCCTCAATAATTATTTTTGTTACGTTTGCTCTTTCTTCTTTGGACGTTTTTAACCACTGTGCTGTCAAAGCGCCACTCTCTGTCCCTCTCTCACTCTCACTCTCACTCACTCCTCCACTCTCCTATGTCCTGTTTACATGTGTCAGGTGCGACAGGTGAACAGCTGCGCATTTTCACGTCAATACATTCCACTTCTTTCCATTAGAAATAATTTAATCGAGCTGTCGAAATGTCCCAACTTTATTAACCACTTTGCCACCACTGACACGATTTCAGGGAGCGATCGATTTAGTGGGTCGGTCTTGGGAGTTACTATAATGTTTGTGCATATGTATGTATGTACATACATATGTATTTATTCATGTTTCGCAGTGGGAAATTATGCCTATTGCGATGGTCAGCTAATTGGTACAGTGACCTCTCCCAATTGAAGAGTTTAAACGATCGGACACTTTCGACATACTTAATTTGTTAGCTATAAAAAGAGCACAACTCGTCTAGGTATCAAATGTTATAGGTCATCCTTGACGCATTTTGTGTTGGGCAATCTATATAATGAGTCTAAAATAATTATTATTTATTTGCTGCACCTGAATGTACTGGTAGCGTCCAAATTAGGTTTTATTTTTGTAGACTTAATGCGCATAGAACATAATTTATGTTTGTTAATTGTACAATTGAAGGAAACATTTTTCCTCGAACAAATGAAATTAAAAATATATTAAAAATCAAATAATTAAAAATAAATCAAATACTAACTGTTTCTTTTAGGATTGATAAACTTTTCAAACAAACATAAACTACAGAAAAGTAAACAATTGAAAATAAAAATTAAAAATTAAAAATTTCCACCTTTTTTCAAGTGTACTAAACAAAGACCACATCTAATCTATCAATTTAATGTTACAGTTTGTTATTCTATAATTTTATTAGGAAAACTACATTTGATTGCTCCCTTAAAAAAATATTACATTCTGCCTCCCTCCGCTTACTTTTATAAATCAAAGTTTGAGCCAATATTTGCCATGGTATTGCATTTGCAACGACCCACAACTGTCGGCATTTCCATCATTTAGTATCGATTTTTGTGACAATTGCAGTGAAAACGGGAGCAGGCCTGGCGTCCTTGTCACCAAAAACTATGCACTTACCACTTTCCACTTGGAGAATCCAAAATAGAGCGATATAGCGAGAGAGGGAGAGAGAGTGGCCCACCATTCAATATAATAACAAATAACAATAATGCCCCAGAAGTAGGCCAGCAACAGTGCCAAAGAACACAACGATTTCAAGTGAAAATGGTAAATGGACAAATGCAGACGACTCGATTTGTTATGGACTTGACTGCGCTCAGCACAGACATGACATGGAACGGGGTTGATTGTGGGGTTAATCCAGCGGGCCAGACACTGGTGTTAGACAGGTGTGGCAGGTGGCAAATAGACGTAGACAGTGTCCGGATAGCATTGTTGGACGACAGTGGTTGCGTGTCTGTCAGTGATTTGGGGGTTGGCTCCCACAACTTTGCCATTATTGATTTTACTGTACGACTGGTTATTAACCATCGTGTCCAGGTTTTTCATTTCATTTTTATTTATACATGTTTCCTATATCCTTGCAGTAACCCAAACGGAATCAAACGAGGCTAAAATGGCATCCGGAGGCTTGACATGTGTCAAATACATAACATTTTTTTGCAATCTTCTGTTTGCAGTAAGTATCCTGAATGAATTATTAATAGTACGATTTGTTTAATCTGTGTTAATACTCAATTAATAGCTCTCGGGTCTGCTCATCCTGGTGGTGGGTGCCATGGTGCAACTGAATTATGCTCATTATTCGAACTTTGTCAGTGATCACATTTGGACCGCACCGATTATACTGATGGTTGTGGGCGCCGCTGTGGCCTTCATCTGTTTCCTCGGCTGCTGTGGTGCCCTTAAGGAGAACAGTTGCATGATTCTCAGCTTTGCCATATTGGCTGTCATTATATTCCTTTTGGAAATTGGTTTGGGCATCGCTGGATATGTGAAACACTCGGGATTGCAGCAATTGATGGAAACCCAGTTCAATACCACAATGAAGCATTACAAGGAACGTGAGGATTATCGTGATGCCTGGACTCTGTTGCAAAATGAATTGGATTGTTGTGGCACTTATGGACCCAACGATTGGGACTCCATCTTTCCGAACAAGACTCTATCGCCATCCTGCTGCAAGGTTATCAATCTGAGCGAGGCTAAAGAGTGCACTGTCATGCATGCCTCTAGTCAAGGCTGTCTGTCCCAACTGCTGCGCATTCTCGACTCCAGCACTCTGGTATTAGCAGGTGTTGTGCTTGCAGTCGCAGGCATACAGGTGAGTTGAAAGATAATACATTAAACATTATTGAATTTATGCTTACATGCGTATTTGATTTACAGCTGCTGACTATACTCTTTGCTTGCTGCTTGTATCGTTCGTTTCGCCGCAGCTACGATCACGTTTAGGCTGCGCAGTGAGAATCCCATCTATAGATTTTGAGCGAAGATTTGCATATATTTGGTAGTTTGTAGTTTGGTCAAATGCATGCGATCTAACTCGTTGCCGTCTCGTTAATAAGTAAAATGAATGAAACAAGAAACATGAAACAAAAACAAACTCACAACAATCATCACAAAACATTAAGTTAGATTTTCATTGATTCCAACTGTTATCCAAACTTAATCCAATTTTTAGTTTGTTATAACTATGCTACGACTTGTTAATGTTATTTCTCCATAAGAAAGTAATTGCCTTAAGCTCATTCCAACCATCTCATGTAAACTATTTTGAAATCTTTCTCATTCCAGCTCTCACTGTACATTCCTTAAACCATAACTAAATATATTTCTTTGTGAAATATAAACTGATTTTTAATTTATTTAACCCATTTTGCCACAAACACACACATTCCCATCTTGCCTATCAAATATTTATAGAGACTCATTAATTTTCACTTCATCGTTCTACAAAGTGTCCTTGTAACAATTTTATATATGGTAATTAAGATGCATTTAACATTTGTATTGTACTGTAGTGTGTGTGCGTGGCTGAGTCCAAATCCCGCCCCTTGCTGCCATCCCCCAAAGAACCCACCTTGTCCCATTAAAAACTGCTTATCAGAACACTGCATTTTACACACACAACATACACTTACATATTTTAGCAACACATGTATGAATATATAGTTATATATACATTGACTGTAGAATTTATTGTATAAATCTATTTGGAAGAATTTTACATTACTTGGCAACTCGAATTTACAGTTTCTCTAACATATCGAAATAAAACAATTCAAATAATGCAACTTCAAATTGAAAATTGATTACGAACCATGCATATTGCATAAATATTTATTTATTTGGCTCAAGTAAATGCGACCACTGATCGATATTCAATTAATCAATGTTAGATAACATAAGATATACGTAAATAAGTAAATAACATACTATTTGTCAAAAATGTCAAACTCAACACGATTAAATCTATCATATACGAGTAAGTATTTCGTATATTTTAATTATTATATACTTATTATACTTTTTGATCTGAGTGGAAGAATTTGTGCAGCACTGAAGAACTTATATGAATAAAGTTTGGAAATACTCAATAAAAACAACAAAGAACTTAAAATTAAAGGCCTTTCAAGTAGTCTATGATTTTTAGTTGATCAAGGAAAGCAGCTGCGTCTGCTGATAGTTGGGTAAAAATATGTATTTTTATATAATTTTTTAATTAATTAATTATGAGCCCAAATGCTCCTTTTTTCCAGAAAATCAAATTGGTATTGATATTTATTTATTTAAGCCAAGACAAACCAGCAGCAGAACAGTACTCTGGTTGTCCCTAACGATAACGAGTCGTGTTTTTGTTTGTTCGATAATAAAAATAAACAAACTTCAAATCGTAACTAGCGTCGACCAATATGTCTATCAATTGTAGTAAATGTTTGAAATCGAGTAACGTCTAAATCGCAAAATCATATTAAAATTAAGTAAATTCTACAAAATAATTTCAAACGAACCAAACGATAAACCAACTGATTGAATAACTATAATAAACTAAAAGAAAATTAAAGAAAATGGCACAAACTGTGGGAGCTGCAGTGCCCCGCAAGGAGGTGACCGGCTTGCATCGCATGACTGAGAAAGGATTGCGCGATTTGTGCAAAAAGGATAAGCTCTATCAGACTCCACGCCTCAATGACGTGCTATATTTGCACTATCAGGGTAAATCTAGTAAATAGCTATATATATATAGTTTATTTTACACCCACTTATGTCTTTGCCAGGCTATCAGTATATCGAGTGCTTGGAGGAGTACACTGAGCTCAAGTGCTTGTGGCTCGAGTGCAATGCCATAACGGAGATTGAGGGACTCGACAAACAGTCCAAGCTTCGTTGCCTCTTTCTACAGAACAATCTGATCAAGCGCATCGATAATCTGAGCTCTTGTCCATTGCTGGACACTTTGAATCTCAGCTCGAATCATATTCGCATGATCGAGAACATTAGCTCGGATATATTGCCGGTCTTGAATACACTAAATATATCATCGAATTATTTAAAGGATAGCTTGAGTCTGGCTCATTTGGTCAACTGTAAGACTCTAGCTGTCTTAGATCTGTCCAATAATCGCATTGATGACATTCTGGTAGTCAAGATATTTGAACAAATGCCCTGTCTTAGGGTCTTGGTGCTGCAGGGCAATCCGGTGGTTTCCCGCTTGCCTCAGTATCGCAAGACCTTGATTTTGGCTTGTGTGAGTAACCTTAGTTTGTTTGTAGTAGGTAAATATTTAGTTGTTCTTTATGTACCTTAGAAAGAGCTCACTTACTTGGATAGTCGTCCTGTTTTTCCACGTGATCGTGCCTGTGCTGAAGCCTGGTGAGTTACAAAACAGTAGTCTGTTTATATATACTAAATTTGATTCCTTTTAATTAGGAAAAAGGATGGTTATGAGGGAGAACGGAAGGAAAATTCCCGTTGGAATCGCGCTGACCGCAAGAAAATGCGTGACAGCGTTAACTGTAAGTTACATAAACTTCGTAAATAATAATTTAATTCATGGAGCCCTTTTCAGACACGATTAAGCTGCGTAATCGTCATCGTCCTGCAGATCAGCAGGATGCCTTGATTAGTTCGACCGATTCGGAGGGTGAAAAGGAAGCGGATACACGTTCTGACAACACTCGCATGAAAGCCGATGTTGAATACGGTTGTGTTGATGATATCTGGAGCGAGGTAGATGAGGAAAAGGAGGAAGGAGAGGAGGATCAGAGCAGCTCTCTCAGCTCTGCTCACGGAACTGCAGATGATGCTAGTGATGGTTCTCAAGATGAGAATAGTGCTGAAAAGAAAAGTAGTCGCCGTCCCTTAAAGGGACGTCCGACAGTACTTCACGAATCTCAGCTACCAGGGCAGGAAAATAGCGAGCAAAAGTCTGGCGAGGTTAAAAAGGAGCAGCAGGAGCAACCAAAGTGCAAACGACTTTTAATAGAAGAAGTAAAGTTAGAGGAACTGGATGTACAAGAGGAAATGATTAATAAGAGTGTTGAGAATGAAGAGCTAAGTGTCAAGAACGCTGAAGTTGAGGAAATGGAGGTAAAAACAGCGGATCGATTAGAAGCTAAGGCTAAGAATGACGAAATAAAGTCGGAGGAAATAGAGCTTGAAGAACCTACACTTGACATGGCTGATGAACTCAAGCAGACTAAACTTATAGCCGAAGAAAAACTAAGCGAGAAAGTGTCGGACACTGAGAAGACTATTGAGAACAAACCTACCGACCAGGAGACTAAAGAAGACGTCGAAAAGCAGGCACAACCCGAAGGCTTTCCTGACTTGATTGCCGAAGTAGATACTGAATCGGAGTTGGAGTCGGACATTGTGGAGACTACAGAGGTCAAACCTACCGACCAGGAGACTAAAGAAGACGTCAAAAAGCAGGCTCAACCCGAAGGCTTACCTGACTTGATTACCGAAGTAGATACTGAATCGGAGCTTGAGTCTATGGCTGATTTGGAAGAATCCACACGCACTTTGGCCGCAGCAGTGAGAGGCAGTGCTGATCCAACACCCGAGGAAATCAAGCAACAATGTGTTGACAACATGTATAAACATTATGCCTCTGAGATATTTGTCACTCAACCTGACTCAATTGATAACTTATTAGAAGAAAATACTATTAACTACGAAATGGATCCCAAGGTTTGCTGCGTGGAACCGCGCAAGTCGGCGCATGATGGCGATGAAGAATATAAGGAAAAGACAAAGGAGGAATTAGATTATGATGAGGATTGCCAAATGGCAAATGAGAAAGTAGAGCACGATATGGAAGAATTGAGTAACAATCTGGACGAAGATCTAAACGAACTTATGCAGTGTGTAAAGCAACTGCGCGAGGAACATGGGGTAATTAAATCGTCTAAGGATGAAGAGGAGGATAAGGAATACGAGAGGGAGACAAAGGAAAAATGTGTAGAATTGACCACTGCAGTGCGTTCCCTACGCATTGTAGAAGAATTCTCCGTGCGACGCGAACGAATGTCGGAGGAGCAGAAACAACAAGAGAAGAAGAATGAGCAACAAATGATTGAAAATGCAAAAGTTGAAGAAGAATGTCAGCAAATTACTGAAACCACAGCGGAAATCAGTGAGGAACTCGATGAACAGGATCTGGCATTTGCTAAGATACTAGATGACTCCACGGATGATGTGCCCAAGCGAGTGTTTGGAGCTGGCTGTGATACACCCAGCTACAAATGGCAGCGGGAGGAACGTATGTGTCAATTGACCTTGAGGGAGGTGCTCACCGAGCCCACAGATGAGGATATCTATCAGGTGCAGGATATCAATAGTCGCACCAGTGCTGAACAGGCAGAGGAAATTTGTGAGCAGATCAGCAAGAAATTGGCCGAGGACGAAGATCATCTAAGGGAGCTACTGCAGCAGATTGAGGATGAGGTTGAAGTTATGTACGATATACAAAGCTCTGTAGCGGAAGAGGAGCTCGACAAGCTACCCGAACCCGAGCTTGAAGATGTTTGCAAGTCGCTAATCGATGACTTAATCGATGAGCTGCAGTATCAGGAAGTCATCAATGGACAGAATATCAAATGTTTCGATTTCGGACTCATTGAATCCGATGAGGAGTACAGCTACTCGGCGGATCCGAAAGTGGAAGCTAGTGTGCCGATTGATCTGCAAGATCCTGCAGCGGGTAAGTCTTTGCGGGAGTGCTTGGATGCATTTGGAGATTTCCTATCGTCCGTCAAGGAGCGTAAGCGCAAAGATAAAGCAGGTGAAAAGTTGCCGAGCAGCTCGAAAAAAGTACAAGCTGCGAAGAAGCTTTTGAAATCTAAAATGCTACCGGATGTTTCTCCCGAAGATCTGGACGAGGTGCTGGCCAAACAGGATGAGAAAATCAAGCGACGTGTGGCTGCAATGACATCACGGGTCTACGAAAAACGTGAAAACCTCGAGGATTGTTTGGAGGTAGTGGACAATCGTCTTGTGATCATCAAGAAGAATACCGGTGAGATAGAAGAGCTGCCTCCGCCGCCAGCTCTCATCAGTGACTCTGAAAGCGAGGACGAAGGTGATGCTTCCGATGGTGACGAGGAAGGTGCTTACGATACGGCTGATGATGAACTGCAGGATACCTCGGAGGAAAAGGAGCTGCTGACAACTCGTTCGGCTGACTCTCGTCGGATGTGGGCGAAACCTTGCCAGCCAGAGCCCAAGGACACACAGCATAACGATGATCTCGCCCTGGAGGACGTCAAGGAAGACGATAATTTACCCGATCAATCACTGGATCAATATTATTCACTAGAAGCCAGATCCGCTTTCAACTCACTGGATTGCGAGTTCTTGGAGAAGTTGGATCTAAAGAAGATCATTGGCACTGATGGCGAAATAAGTGCCGAGGGCATGCGTGAGTTGATGGAATTGCAGAAAACTGAGAAGTTGGAAGCCCATGAACAGTGTGGCAAATTGGATAACCCAGACGAAATGCTACAAAATTTAATTGAGCGTAAGAAAGCGCAGGAAGAACGTGATCGCCAGCTGCAAGAACTAATCGAATCTCGTAACCCAATAAAGCAAAAAAGCAGCAAGGCTGAGATAAGTGTAACCGCATTGAATGAGTCTGATGAAAATCCAAGTTATTCCGACAAGAAACTTCTTCAAGAAACTGAGCCGGGGATACATAAGGTTTCGAATCTACAAGAACTGAGCGCTGAAGCACTACGAAAACTGGACATGGCACCGGGGCACTCAAAGGAGCTGAAATGGGAGCAGGAGAAAAGGGAATATCAGTTAAATCCCTATGAAATCCCTGTCAAATTGACCTTCGGAGCTTGCACGCTCTACGAGTGTAAAAGTCTATTGACTGATCTTCCAAATGTTGATGACGATCCGGGAGTTGAGCTTAAAACGGATAATAAAGAAATTTCCAAAGAGGAGACTGCAGAAAAGTGTGCAGAGGGGACTGCAGAAAAGCCTCCAGAGGAGACTGAAGATAGGCAAGTGGATAGCCCCATTGACAATCAAACTGTCCACAAATGTGATGATAAATCGTTGGAGGGAATTGAAGACCCTCCAACTGTACAGTCTACGAATAATCTAATACTTAACTCCAGCATAGATGATGATATTATATCTGATACCTCCACAGACTACGAGTCTGGCGAGGACATACCTATGGTTGAGCCTCCCAAATTACCCGAGGGCGCTCTTAATGAACTATTTACCAATCAGTTTGAGGATGGCTTGAAACTCGAACGTGAATCGGAAGAAGCTTTACGTAAGCAACTCTTCAGTCTGCCCCTTCGCCAATGGGCATCTCAGGAGCAAGATCTCAATGTGTCTCAGCTGTCGGATGTAGCTGAAAATCAGGAATTGGAGTCATCGGATGCCACAATTCAAAATGAAGTCATAACGGACAGCGAAACTACCATCACTGAATCAGAGTCGAAAAAATTAGAAGATGATCAAAATTCGTCTAGTTCCGATACCGAAAAGGAAGGCGCAATTGGAGAACTCGCGTGCAGTGCAAAGCAACAGTGGGCTAAGATATCAAAGAAACTACATGAATTTATAGAAGCGGATGACATAAAATTGTTGGACCAACAAGAATTTAATGAACACAATGACAATGATGATGATGATGATGTGCTGATTGAAGACTTGTCCACTCTACACGAAGTGGATGAAGATGTTTACGAAGACTGCGAAACAGACTATGAAACTATAGATACTCCGTCGGTTCTAGATGCTACCGATTTTAATGAGGAGGTGGAAGTTGTAGAGGAGTGTAAAGTTAATGATGAAAATAAGGAATCGACTGAAGTAGAAATTTCAAATGTTTTACCGGAGCCAACTAATGTGAAACCTGCTATAAGACTGGAGTACTTTGAGGCCATTGAACCTGACAAGGATGGTTCCGATTTTGCTGAAACTGCCGAGTTGAAGACCGAGCAAATTGAATGCAATCTGGAGATACTTAATGATGATGGCGATGCTGTGGTCAAAGAGATCAACGTAAATGCAAAACTTACCTACGAATATCCAAAGTAGTATATTTCAGTATTTTAACAAGTATCATTTTGGTTAATTAGTTTACTTTTTGTATATTCAATGTTTCAAAATCTATAATAGCTTAGCTTGTGCACGTGTAGAGTCGGCAGCGGTTGCTCTCTCACGTTGATAAGAGTAATAAAGTTCAAAATTGTAACCGGTTCGAACCGGTATTTTATTTTTCAATATTGTTCCGAGTTCAGAAGCAAAGCAATTAATAAAATAGGCAACGTTAAACACACTTGAGTAGCGTTAGCGTATATATATTATTTATAAATAAATTATGTCTGAATGTTTAGTGCAATCAAATGTGTTAACTGATTAGACGATCGAGTGAGCTGTGTGCTTATCAAAATTGGCACATCCTGAGTTGGTTTAAACCGGTTCGAGGCATTTACGATCGATCATATAAACCGGTTTCGGGTACTCGGTTTGTTTTGCTTGACTCGGATGGGGCCACTCGAAGAGGTTATCAAATATCAGCAAATGATTCCGCAAATTTGCCGGCTCTTTACTAGGTGAACCCAAAATATCATCTGAGAGCAGCGTGTACATAGTTGTCATTGGACCATTTACTATATATATTCTATATGATTTCTATGGTATATAGTATGCTTAAGTTTCGGCTTCAAAATAGCCAGCTGACAACAGTAATCTCGAGGTCCCCACTGCATAATTATCAGCTGGAAACAATTTCTTTTAGTTGTAGAACTTTTTGTGTTTATTAGATTTGCTTTTTTAATGAAAACCGGTACGAAGCAGTTTCACAAATTAATTTTAAAGCTGTTATAAATATTTCGGCATTTTTGTTGTTTTTGTTTTTTAATCTTATCTGAATCACCTGCTGTGCTGGACAAACTTTTCATTGATAAACAAGTGCGCTAGGACTAATGTAGGTCATTGGTTTGAAGATCTAGTCATACAATGTAATATGTTATCGGCCAATTACACCGAGCTAAACTGCATTAGCACTATGAGATAGGTGATCATAGCTGTAAAAATCTAAATAAACTAAAAATATTTAAAAGACACACTTTTATTAAATGATCGAATTCCTTACCGACATCAGCAAACTGTAATCTATATTCATAAATCCCTCAGCGCTAATGATCAATGCATCCTGTTCCACCTGCATGCCAAACTCGGCCAACAACTGATTGTACACCTGTGAGTGTAGCTCCGTTTGTCGCTGTGAACTGCAGGCCAAGCCACGTATATAACTGCCAATCATCATGTGCTGAAAGAAAGATACCTAGAAACTTAAACACTCAACACTCAACTTTAAGCCACCTTTGCTCACCTGTCGCCTGCAGTATTCACCGCTGCGGCAGAATGTGAAGAGCAAAATAAGTAACGGCACATAAGTCGAGGAGGTCATATAGATGAACTGAAATTGATAGATTTTAGCGAGAACGAGCAGTGCCCAGTAGATATTGATCATAATGTCCAGAAACATGACGACAAATATGCTGACAATGGACCAACCATAAAGTTGATTAAACTTTCCAAATAGTCGATACAATTCCATATAAGCTTGCTTAAGTGTTATCAAATACTCCAGTGAGCACATTTGCTCACATTTCACATTAAGCACCGAATGCAGTTCATGTTGATGACACTTTTGAACAGCCAGTAGACGTAATCCCAGCAATTCCACGTGATAACCCAAGATATCCACATAGAGCAGCATTAGAAGGCAATGAAATCGATTGATCAGAATTGCAAGTACCGAATACCAAAAGTAACCATAATATTTATAATTTAGTATGATGTAAATGCCGGGAATGAGTGAAATCACAATCATAATGCCCAGTGCAAAGAATTTGATATATCGTATCCATGGCATGCCCTGAATCGGTTGTAACAGTTCCTGCTGGAAATGTCTTCTTAGGTTTCTCAACTGCTGACAAAACTCAAAGTATCTCTTGTACTGAAACATCACTTGCAGTTCAATAACTAAGAGTACAAATAATTGTAATGTAACTATATAATTATATCATACACTCACAACTCACCAGACATGGTGGTAATTTGGGAAATAAAGACAATGGAGCTGACCAGCATCGATATTAGCAGATCGCCTTCTACGGGGGAAAACACCACCGTATAGAAGGACACGGCGATGTTTAACATTATTATTACTATCGTATATATTTTCTGCAACAACTGGTATATACGCTTTTCACCAAAAGGTACTAGACCCAGTATGGCGAAGAACTTTAGGTAACGCTGCAGTGCGTAAAGCATGTTAAACTATTGAAATTCAATTGGAGACTGCCTTATTGAATTTTACACCCTATTACGAGTCCTTTTTAAAGATTACTCACAGCGATTGTCAGTCAATTTAATTAAATTAGTGTGCTAATTAATAAACCAGCTCAGATCTAAAATCAAACGGTGTGGAAGGAACTCATACCAACTACGATAAAAGCTACAAATTCGATAGCTCTTTTGTTAATATTTGTTTTAAACTATTACTATTTGAAATATATACAGCTCAAATACACGAAAAACCTACAACTTTAATTGTTTATTTTATTTATTGTAATAGATTTCACAGGGGATTTATTGAGATGTGTCTGGAGTCTAGAGTCGTGCACAATTTAAAAAAAAAAATTAAATAAAACAGCTGTGAAATCTCGTACTACTCTAATCAACTGCCCTTGATTGATTACATCCCCCGTAACTGGTTTAAACCAGATGTGCAGATTATAGTTGATCTGTACACAATATTAGTGGGTCAGTTTTACATTTCAAAACAACGATTCTTAGTAATACAAGTGTTTAAATCGTAGTGGACGGGCAAAAGTTGTGTTCACATTATTAGCACCAAATTTTCCATTTTAGTATTGTCCCCCAAACTGTGAGGTCTAACAAAATAACGGGCCCACAAATCTCTGATCATGCTCAATCAACATGCTTATCAAAATTGTGGTTCACGCTTTCTGTGCCGATAAGCAGTATGCTCTGCTTTTTTTTTATATTTTATTTTACTTAATTATTGGAAAAGTAAAAGTATGTGTATGTGCATATTTCGAAAGCACGACGCATTCGGTGTGTGCTTTTTTTTATACATTGTTTTTTATTTGAGCTTAGCGTCAGCTGATAATAGTGAGGCGCCTAGAGGTATAAATACGACCCGAGTATGTTTATTGAGACTCAGTTATTAGAAGTAGTTCGACTGCTTTGGTGCTTGATTGACATACAAAATAAAAGTGACCAGTTGTACCTTTAGAATAATTAATTAAAAGTGTCAATACTGTAGAGTAAAATTTAAATATACAAAATATAAAGTGTGAATAAGCAGAATAGTGAAACAAATATGGCTGTTAGTATAATTTTCACAAATTAAATATTAATTTGCGTTTAAATGTTAAAGAAATATTTGAATTTTAACGTATTATGATATCTCCGGCTCATTGATTAAGTAAAAGTATTACGAAATCGATTTAAACGATGAAGAACCAAAACAAAGTCAATTAGATTCATTCAAACAGAATTCAATTCCAATTAGATTGCTCGCCGTGCACTGCTTGCACTGCTTGAACTGCTTAAATGTTTTGCTGTCACTCGCTAAGAAAGCAGTGCACTGCTTTGTTTGCGCTTTACGTGCGCAACCAAATACAATTTTTAAACTCAATTTTTATACTCTCTGCAAAAGTATTTTGGGTTTTTATATTAAGTGAATTTAATTAACAACTCGAAAAAATTACGTAATATATCAGTAATTAAATTATTGTACAATAAAGCTTATCGAAAATCTTTACCACTCTATCTCACATCACCTTTTGATAGCCAAGTGCATACGTTGTTATTTTACTGTGTTAATATGCTAAGTGCACAATATTTATACATCAGATTAAAAAGAAATTCAATTATCTTTATTTACTTGTCACAATCTGCGAAATCTAATTTTATTCCAGCTAATAAGTCATTCTTATTAGCACTTATTTAGCACATTCGGCGCTAGAGCATGAATCTGCTGTAATATTATTTATCAGTTAATATTAATATGCAATAAATTTGTGAATTATTTGATTTAGAATTTTTATTTTAGTGGTAAAGACAACGGCATGCAATGCTAAATATAAAATACATATTTATTTTGTTTTTATATTTTATATTTTTTCTCAATCACAGCTTGATTTGAAAATTGCGATTATTGGGCAAAGCAACTTTGCGGCCGATGTATTGGAACTACTCTTGGAGCGTTCTAACATTAAGGTGGTTGGAGTCTTCACTATTCCCGATAAAGGAAGTCGCGAGGACATTTTGGCTACCACAGCAGCCAATCACAATATTCCCGTTTTTAAGTTCTCGGGTTGGCGTCGTAAGGGAATTGCCATTCCCGAGGTCATCGAGCAGTACAAATCGGTGGGAGCTACTCTCAATGTGTTGCCGTACTGCTCACAATTCATACCCATGGAAGTGATTGATGGCGCTCCGCTGGGAAGCATTTGCTATCACCCTTCGGTCTTGCCTAGGCACCGTGGTGCCAGTGCAATTTCCTGGACTCTTATCGAGGTAATTTAATAAACTACTTCAATATATTTTACAAAAGCTAAATATTTCTTCGATTTAGGGTGATGATATTGCTGGATTCAGCATCTTCTGGGCTGACGATGGTCTCGATACTGGACCTCTACTTCTAACCCGTCAGACCAATCTGGAACCCACCGACACTTTGGACACAATTTACAAGAGATTCTTATACCCTGAAGGAGTCAAAGCCATGGGAATCGCCGTTGATATGGTAGCAAGTGGAACAGCTCCAAAGATCATCCAAACCAGCGAAGGAGCAACATACGATGCAGCCATGTTTAAAGCAGACAATCAATTGTTGAACCTCCAGCAATCTGCTGAGCGCATTTGGAACTTTGTGAGAGGACTGGACTCAGTTCCTGGCGCAATTGCTACTGTCGTTCAGTCTGATGGAACTGACGAGCAGGTTCGCCTCTATGGCGCTCATCTGTACTCCGCCGGACCCGTAAAAGATGGACAGCCTCTAAAACTGAAGGGTCTTTCGAAGCCCGCCTGGGTGCACGAAGGAGGTCTTCTGATTGAGGGCACGGATGGAGCATTCGTTAACATCAAACGCATCAAACGAGGTTCCAAGATGATCAATGCCTCCGATTGGTTTAAGCAGGCAGATCAGAAGCCCATCACAGACTTCACAGAGGACGAGTTGGCCAAGAAGACTCAGCTTGCTTCTATCTGGCAGGCCATCCTCAAGGAACCCACAGAAGGATCTACGGACTTCTTTGCCGCAGGAGCAGGATCAATGGATGTGGTTCGTTTGGTTGAGGAAGTCAAGGATGCATTCGATGTTCCTCTCGAGAATGAGCACGTCTTCATGGCTCCAGTATTCGACGAGTTCTTTGATCTCCTGGTCAGAACAATGCGTCAGGGAAGCGGTGGCTCTGGAGCTGAGAAAGTGAAGTACGAGGGATTCATCCTCGAGGCCAACAAACGGAAGATTAACGTTCCCACCCAGCTCTTTATCAATGGATCCTTTGTGGATGCCGAGGGAAGCAAAACCCTTGAAATAGTTAATCCTTCAGATGAGGAGGTGTTCTGCAAGGTGGCCTGTGCCAGTGTTGATGATGTGGACAAGGCAGTGCAGGCGGCTCACAAGGCCTTCTATGGCTCCTGGAAACAGGTTTCAGCCAGACAACGAGGACAGTTAATGATGAAACTGGCTGATCTAATGGAGAAGCACAAGGAGGAGTTGGCCACGATAGAGTCTGTGGATTCGGGAGCAGTGTACACTTTGGCCTTGAAAACCCACATCGGAATGTCCATCGATGCTTGGCGATACTTTGCCGGATGGTGCGATAAGATCCAGGGAAATACAATCCCCGTGAACCCAGCTAGGCCAAACAATGTATTGACCTTCACCAGGAAGGAACCCATCGGAGTGTGTGGTCTAATCACTCCTTGGAACTATCCTTTGATGATGCTGTCCTGGAAAATGGCCGCCTGTATCGCTGCTGGAAACACTTGCCTCATAAAACCCGCTCAAACGTGCCCCTTGACGGCCTTAAAGTTCGCTGAGCTTACAGTCCAAGCTGGTTTTCCTCCAGGAGTTATAAACGTGCTGCCTGGCAAGGGTTCTGAAGCAGGACAAGCCATTGCTGATCATCAATTGGTTCGCAAACTCGGCTTTACTGGCTCCACACCAATTGGAAAGCACATTATGACTTCCTGTGCGGCTTCAAACATCAAGAAAGTTTCTTTGGAGCTCGGAGGCAAAAGTCCTCTAATCATATTCGCCGACTGTGATCTCGACAAGGCTGTCAAACATGTAAGTGTCCTAGACTGAAAAAATCTTTTCTCAACTCCTTCTGATGTTCTGATTTTCCTTTCTTAAGGGCATGTCCTCGGTCTTCTTCAACAAGGGTGAAAATTGTATTGCCGCAGGACGTATCTTTGTGGAGGATCGAATTCATGATGAGTTCGTTCGTCGTGTTCTGAAGGATCTCCGCACTATGACAATTGGTGATCCCCTGAACCGATCCACTGCCCATGGACCCCAAAACCATAAAGCACACTTTGATAAGCTACTGGAGTTCTGTCAACGTGGTGTCGCCGAAGGAGCGACCCTAGTCCATGGAGGTTGTCGAGTGCCCAACTTGAAGGGTTACTTCTTTACGCCCACGGTGTTTACTAATGTTGAGGATGAAATGTTCATTGCCCAGGAGGAATCCTTTGGACCAATTATGATTATATCTAAGTTCAATGGCAGCGATGTGGATTCGGTTATGACAAGAGCCAATCGAACGGAGTATGGACTCGCCAGTGGCGTCTTCACCAAGGACATTAGCAAGGCCTTGAGTTTCGCCGATCGCATCGAGGCTGGTACGGTCTTTGTCAATGTCTATAACAAAACTGATGTTGCTGCTCCATTTGGGGGCTTCAAACAGAGCGGTTACGGCAAGGATTTGGGACAGGAAGCACTCAACGAGTATCTAAAGACCAAGTGTGTTACCATTGAATACTAGTTGGACATTCTGGATATTCTTAGAATTACCAAACAAAAGACTTTATGCATAGTCAATTATATTTGTAGATAATGTATAAATAATTCTCAATAAGCTTTGTTTTATGTATTTTAATAATAATTAAAAGAATGCTTTATTTAAATCAGAAGATGTGAAAGGTAAAACAGAATTGAAGAAATTGCAATACTGACTCAACACAATATTTTTATACTCTCTGCAAGAGCATATTGGGTTTGTGCAAAAGTATGTAACAGGCAGAAGGAGGCGTGGCAGACCCCATGAAGTATATATATTCTATAGCCATGTCCGTTTGTTCTTATGAACAAACAGATTTCGGAGATGGTAAGAGCTACAAGTTCGAGTTTTGTCTCAATCGATCACATATTTAGCCATTCGCCCACAATGAGCAAAAAACTAGACACACCTCGGAAAAAATCAACGTTTTCGGCGAATATCTCAATAACTATGGCACTTAGGAACACCAATTCGGGTAAGAAGGTTGCTAGCGACAGCGTAAATGCATTGACATTTAATTTTTTGGACTGCAATACATAAAAATAATTCTCAACTTTCGTTCCGTTTTAAGGCATTTGTTCATATAGTATGGTGTTGTAATTGTATAATTTGAGTGTAGGCTAACTATATCAAACTATCCTAAAAAGACGCATTGAAATCGGACTATAAACAAGAAAACTAGAAGCGTTACAATATTGATAATTGAATGCAATATAAACGTATGAGTGTAAGCGAGATAGATAGCGACGCGCCGAATACTTACAAACATATATGGATCATATATCGTCATTCGTATGTGTATTCGCATACAGACAAACACATATGATACATGTTTGATTATGCTAAGATTGTTTTTGTTGCAATGTGTTTTACTGCAAGTACTACCCATTGTAATATATCGATACAAATTTTAAAAATCAGAGCATTATACATTATTATATATTATATATTTCTTGTTTTATTTGAAGCTAGTGATAAGGGCTATAGTCGAGCGAGTGGACTGTAAAAGACCCCGTATTCATTGTGTGCGCATTTCAGCATTCACATACGCAATTTTTGACCGATTTGTCTTTATAGTTATCCGATCTGGATCAGACTTGGTGAGGATAGTTATGAAGGTAAACACATACTGTGTGAATTTGATCACGACAGCTGTAGACATTTTCCAGTAAATATGTTATAAAAATACTTTCTTTGGTGGGCTGTAGGGGCGTGGCAAACATTTGAAATGAACCTCGTCTGCTGACATATGTATAAGCGGACTTTCATTCAAAATTTGGTGGGTTCCGCTCTATTAGCCTCAGAGATCAAGGTCTCATACAAACACATAGATTCGGCTGTTGAAGCTTATCACGCCACGCCTCAGTCTCTCTGCTACATATAAAAATAGAAAATTTTAAACATATTGGTTAGAGGTGGTGGTGTGATGTAGGGATCATACCATACGGGTAGACGAAATCGATTATAATCGACTGTTGACGCTGATAAATCATATATTATTTTACTTTATGTAGTGCATGTTTTTCATGTCTTATAAAACAGCCAAAGTACGCCAAATGTTTTATTTTAAAGCACATTTAAATACTTTCCGCTTAAAGAGCAATCATATATATATATATATTCAATATCGATTCTTAACTAGAAAAAATCATTTCAATGGAAGCTAATTTTGAATATAAATGTATATTGTATATATACATTATATATTGTATATATGTACATTTTTATAACATACATTAATATTTATATACATTTATATTTATATACATTTATATACGTAGAGCTTAAATTGCCACCTTGACATTTTGAACTGATAAGCGCAAACAAACAAAAAATCATGAACAGATGACAATTCAAATTTCAAATCCGCTTTTCATTTTTAAGAAACTAAATGCGACTAGATCAGTCACAAATTTGTCTTTCAAGCGAACGGTTAACGTACTCGAAATCAAAACATAAAATGAAAATTTATAAAATATCTATATTAACAATATTGCTAACAGCGGTGCAAGTCAAGAGCTCGGTAATTGAAATCACAATTATTTTGTTTTTATAAATATTAAGCTAATTTTATTTCATTTTATTGTTCAGTGTCTCTCTGGCTCGAAAGAAATGGATGCAAAATGTGGAACTTATTGCTACCAAGTGGTAAAACCGCTTTTACATTTCACCAAATCGGTTATATCGCAGGCAGAGTTACAGGATAAGATCAAGGAACAGGCAGCGATAATCGTACACTTAAACTCCCAACTGAAATCGCTATTCTCAGAGTTACAAGATAAGGTCAAGGAACAGGCAGCGATAATCGTTAACTTAAATTCTAAGTTGCAGTCAGAAGTCAACTACAAAGACAACCTAATAACAGACTTAAATTCGCAGCTTAGCTACAAAAATAAAACAATTCTTGATTTGCAGTCCATAGTAAACAGTAAAGTAAAACTTATAGATAGTAAGATGTTGCAGATTAAATTAAATGATAAAGAAATAGTCGATTTGAAATCTGAATTAGTGACGAAAGACAAACTTTTAATTGATTTTAAATCGTTAGGGAACTCTAAAGATAAAGAAATAGTCGATTTGAAATTGGAACTGTCAATAAATTCAGAAAAAGTCGATAAACTTGAGAAAGAACTCACAACTTTTAAGACGAGATCAACTTGTTCTAGTGAAGGGACAGAACTTCAAACGATAGTCATTGATAAGAAGAAATTCACTGTAGCCTGTGACTCGAAACTGGCAGGATCTGGATGGATTGTGATCCAGCGTCGAATGGATGGCAGTGTGAATTTCAATCGAACTTGGTCAGAGTACAAGGAAGGTTTCGGAAACTTACAAGGAGAGTTCTTTATTGGACTTGAGAAACTGCATTTGCTAACACAATCAAAACCCCACGAATTGTATATTTCCCTAATGGATTTTAAAAACGAAACTAGTCATGCCAGATACAGTAAATTTGCTATAGGGAGTGAGGAGGAGTCATATAAGTTGAAATTAATTGAAGGATATTCTGGAAATGCTGGCGATGCTATGATGTATCATGAAAACATGAAATTCTCAACACCCGATAAAGATAATGATAATGAAGACAATTGGAATTGCGCACAAGAGTTTAGTTCAGGCTGGTGGTTTAGCCGTTGTTATGCTTGGTAAATAATTGAAAATGTGAATTTTATTGCACTTACACATGTATTTTATACTTGTTTTTAGTAATCTTAATGGAAAGTATATATACGAGGACACTGATAAGTATGTTAGCGGCATTGAGTGGATGATGTGGAAACGGAAACGACTTTTAAAATTTACTCAAATGATGATACGACCAAAGTCTGGATAGATTTGATTTATAAGCCTCGAACACATTTTGATTTAAGCGTTTTGAATCTGTCTGTTGACTGTTTATATTTCTATTACTTCCAGCTCTGAATTGAAATATATAAAAAATTGAAATGAATCGCAGAGATAAAGAAAGCTGTTGTTGTTTTATTTAAGCTGCAAATTCTAATCCAAAATAGATGCGGAATTAAACACACACACACATACACATACACATACACATGGATTCACACGTATAGGCACAAGTAGAGAACCACTTAACCCATTCTGAAGCGTCTTATCAATATACACGGCCTTGTGTGTATTTGTGTGTGCAAGTCAGCATGAAGGGCGGAAAGTGTCCTGTCTCTTGATGTCCTCAAACAGAACACCATCTGCTTATGGTCGCATTAAAACATTTCCAAGGCTTCAACACTTTTCCCAACATTTTAAGAAGCCCAAAACCAAAAGTGTGTCAGTGTTTGCATGCGACCAAAATTTAGGAGACTGTGTTCACACATATAGCAATTGATACTCGGAAGAACATCATTAGTTGTCTTTGTTATCAATTGAAAATAATAACATTTGTATGTTTGTTTTTATACTCTCTGCAAAGTATATTGGGTTTGTGCAAAAGTATGTAACAGGCAGAAGGAGGCGTGGCAGACCCCATAAAGTATATATATTCTTGATCAGCATCACAAGCCGAATCGATATAGCCATGTTCGTCTGTCCATCTGTCCGTATGAACAAACAGATTTCAGAGATGGTAAGAGCTACAAAATCGAGCTTGGTGTCAATCGATCACACATTTAGTCAGTCAATACAAGAATCTGTTTTTTTTTTTTCGATGCCACGCCCCATTCGTCCACAAAGAGCAAAAAACTAGACACACCTCGGAAAAAATCAACGTTTTCGGCGAATATCTCAGAAACTATGGCACTTAGGAACACCAATTCGGGTAAGAAGGTTGCTAGCGACAGCGTAAATGCATTGACATTTAATTTTTTGGACTGCAATACATAAAAATAATTCTCAACTTTCGTTCCGTTTTAAGGCATTTGTTCATATAGTATGGTGTTGTAATTGTATAATTTGAGTGGAGGCTAACTATATCAAACTATCCTAAAAAGACGCATAGAAATCGGACAATAAACAAGAAAACTGAAGCGTTACAATATGGATAATTGAATGCAATATTAAGGTAGGAGTGCAAGCGGGACAGAAACATACAAGCACATGCTCGAACGTTTTCGTTGCCTGCGCCGCGAAAGTACACACATACATATATGCATCATATATTGTCAAACGTATGTGAATTCGCATACAAACAAACAGATGTATGTGTGATTAAGCTTAAATTGTTTTTGTTTTACTGTGTTTTAATGCAAGTACTATACATTATCTTGATTCCGATTTTAATAATTTAACCAGGATTAAAATGCAGAGAGTATTATACGGTCGGTCGTGCTCGACTGTACTTTTCGTTCTTGTTTTATAATTATTAATTGAAGAAAGCAATGATATTTTAATCACAATTTATCTAAAATTTAGTTTGATAAGTTTAGTTAGTTACTCTTCCTTTTGTTGGCATATCCGCCAAATTCCAAATTAATCATATTGGTCATGCGTCGATCTTTTAGCACAGCTTTAGTAATATGAATGGCATTTATCCTAGTTGATATTAAACTTAAAATGCGCCTTAATCACAGCTTAATCTTCGAGTTGCCATTATTGGTCAAAGCAACTTTGCAGTCGATGTAATGGAACTTCTTATGGAACGATCAAATGTCAAAATCGTTGGCGTCTTCACGATACCCGATAAAGGAAATCGCGAGGATATTTTAGCAACCAAATGTGCTGACTACGGTATTCCCATTTTCAAGTTCCCAAAATGGCGTAAGCGATATGTAGCCATACCCCATGTTATTGAACAGTACAAATCGGTGGGAGCTACTCTTAACGTACTGCCCTATTGCTCCCAGCTCATACCCAATGAAGTTATTTGTGGCGCTCCCTTGGGAACCATTTGCTATCACCCATCTCTACTGCCCCGTCACCGAGGAGTCAGCGCCATTTCATGGACTTTTATCGAGGTATGGCATTTAATCAATCAGGTTTCTTTATACAACTGGGTTTATTTCAGGGAGATGAATTCGTGGGATTCAGCGTTTTTTGGCCTGATGAGGGAATAGACACTGGACCACTTTTGCTAACTCGGCAAACAAATCTGGAACCCACAGACACTCTGGACACCATTTACAAGAGGTTCTTGTATCCAGAGGGTGTCAAAGCTATGGGAATAGCAGTGGACATGATAGCCAAGGGCACAGCTCCGCGAATCATCCAAACAGATGAAGGTGCCACATGTGATGCAGGTATGGTCAAGGAGAAAAATCAAATAGTGAACCTACAGCAATCAGCAGAGCGCATTTGGAACTTTGTGAGAGGACTGGACTCAGTTCCTGGCGCAATTGCTACTGTCGTTCAGTCTGATGGAACTGACGAGCAGGTTCGCCTCTATGGCGCTCATCTGTACTCCGCCGGACCCGTAAAAGATGGACAGCCTCTAAAACTGAAGGGTCTTTCGAAGCCCGCCTGGGTGCACGAAGGAGGTCTTCTGATTGAGGGCACGGATGGAGCATTTGTTAACATCAAACGCATCAAACGAGGTTCCAAGATGATCAATGCCTCCGATTGGTTTAAGCAGGCAGATCAGAAGCCCATCACAGACTTCACAGAGGACGAGTTGGCCAAGAAGACTCAGCTTGCTTCTATCTGGCAGGCCATCCTCAAGGAACCCACAGAAGGATCTACGGACTTCTTTGCCGCAGGAGCAGGATCAATGGATGTGGTTCGTTTGGTTGAGGAAGTCAAGGATGCATTCGATGTTCCTCTCGAGAATGAGCACGTCTTCATGGCTCCAGTATTCGACGAGTTCTTTGATCTCCTGGTCAGAACAATGCGTCAGGGAAGCGGTGGCTCTGGAGCTGAGAAAGTGAAGTACGAGGGATTCATCCTCGAGGCCAACAAACGGAAGATTAACGTTCCCACCCAGCTCTTTATCAATGGATCCTTTGTGGATGCCGAGAAAAGCAAAACCCTTGAAATAGTTAATCCTTCAGATGAGGAGGTGTTCTGCAAGGTGGCCTGTGCCAGTGTTGATGATGTGGACAAGGCAGTGCAGGCGGCTCACAAGGCCTTCTATGGCTCCTGGAAACAGGTTTCAGCCAGACAACGAGGACAGTTAATGATGAAACTGGCTGATCTAATGGAGAAGCACAAGGAGGAGTTGGCCACGATAGAGTCTGTGGATTCGGGAGCAGTGTTCACTTTGGCCTTGAAAACCCACATCGGAATGTCCATCGATGCTTGGCGATACTTTGCCGGATGGTGCGATAAGATCCAGGGAAATACAATCCCCGTGAACCCAGCTAGGCCAAACAATGTATTGACCTTCACCAGGAAGGAACCCATCGGAGTGTGTGGTCTAATCACTCCGTGGAACTATCCCTTGATGATGCTGTCATGGAAAATGGCTGCCTGTTTAGCAGCGGGAAACACTTGTATTATTAAGCCATCGGAAAAATGCCCATTGACGGCTTTAAAGTTCGCGGAACTCACTGTCATAGCTGGTTTTCCGCCGGGAGTTATAAATATACTGCCGGGGGAAGGTACGGAAACGGGTCAAGCACTGGTTAATCACTGTCTGGTTCGCAAAGTGGGCTTTACCGGATCAACAGTTGTTGGAAGGCAAGTAATGAAATCCTGCGCAGAGTCAAACCTCAAAAAGTGCTGCTTAGAACTCGGAGGCAAAAGTCCTCTGATCATTTTCGCTGACTGTGATCTTGACAAGGCTGTCAAACATGTAAGATCCTTTACATTTAATCTTATCCTTCTTATCCTTTATTCTTTTCTTTAGGGCATGTCTTCGGTCTTCTTCAACAAGGGTGAAAATTGTATTGCCGCAGGACGTCTCTTTGTAGAGGATCGAATTCACGACGACTTTGTGCGTCGAGTGCTGAAGGATCTCCGCACTATGACTATTGGTGATCCCCTGAACCGATCCACTGCCCATGGACCACAAAACCATGAAGCACATCTTGACAAATTGGTGGAGTACGTCCGAAGGGGGGTGGCCGAGGGTGCAACACTTCTCTATGGCGGTTGTCGTGTGCCCGATATGAAGGGTTTCTTCTTTAGTCCCACGGTGTTTACAAATGTTGAGGATGAAATGTTCATTGCTCAGGAGGAATCCTTTGGACCAATTATGATTATATCTAAGTTCAATGGCAGCGATGTGGATTCGGTAATGACAAGAGCCAATCGAACGGAGTATGGACTCGCCAGTGGCGTCTTCACCAAGGACATTAGCAAGGCCTTGAGTTTCGCCGATCGCATCGAGGCTGGAACGGTCTTTGTCAATGTCTATAACAAAACTGATGTTGCTGCTCCATTTGGTGGCTTCAAGCAAAGTGGTTTTGGCAAGGATTTGGGTCAGGAGGCGCTTAACGAGTATCTTAAGACCAAGTGTGTTACTGTCGAGTATTGAGCACAATATTACTGTCTGAGTTTATTTATTATTCAAATGTATCAGAATTGTAATTTGATTAGCACACAGTGTTGTAGTAACTTTTAAATGTTTAAAATCATGAAATTAAAGTGTCTAACTGAAAGATGACTGTCGATCTTAGCTCTTTTCCTATTTCCATTTCTTGATTATATTACAAATTTTCATCAAAGTCTTTAACTGTAATTTGCATGCATTTAAATTGTTCCATAAACCGAATTTGCGACGAAATTGAGCAGAATTTGCATTGCCTTATACCCCCCAAATAATAATCGGTTGAAATGGCACGCTATATGCAGACTAACATGCACTCAGATACACAATCCGCTGCAGGCAATATACATATGTATGTACATATAATATATAGTCACCATTCACCTCTTGTTGTTCCTTGGCAAAGTTTTCAAAAGTTTTGACACTCAAGTGGGTCAACATTCTGAAAGCTTCTCATTTGAATAGTTGGGGGAGGGGGGTGGTAGGTAGGAGTTGATTGGCAATTTAAATAGTTTTTAAATCTTTTCAAATTTGCGGTTTTGGCGAATTTGTGTGTTTACTGGATTTGTATACAAAATTATATATTATTTAATGCTGCATTTGGCATTGAACTCAAGAGTTTTGTAAGCCATACATGTGTCTCTATCCCTTTCTACGTCCCTCTATTTACATGTATGCCCATCTCTATCCTTCCCATTGCGCTGCTTTTAACAAGGTTTCCATTCTATTTTAGTAATGTGTATCATGTAATTGCATTAGCTGTGAGAACATGCGTCTCTGTTGTTCTATTGTTGTATCTGTTTTCTTCTTCCACTTCTCCGTCTTGTAAGTTCTCGCTTCTGGCGGAAATTTATGCAGCATCCTATTACAGAGTTTCCCTATGTGTGTGTGTCTGTGTGTGTTACTAGCTTGTATTTGTTAAGCCTGATTGGCGGGAGACTAGACCTGGCCTTCACTCAAAGACAGACAGCCTTAAAGCTACTTGGCTTTCTCCATAACCCGAATTTCTAATTATATTAAATAAGCTTTGAGTACAAGTAGAAACGAGTAAATTTTGAATAACTATTTTGTTTTAACATTTAACAGCTAAACGGTAGCACTAAACAGACCGCTAAGTAAAAGAAATAAATGCAACTGCTCCAGAGACTCGTAAAATAGTGTGTTTAATGCGCTTTAACACTTCCTATGGGTCAACTTTAGGGGAAGTAATAGAAAACCACAAGGGGAACTAAATGCAAAACGAGCAGTAACCAAGAGCTAAAATAAGATGGAAATAAATCGCAATACACACCATGAGCTTAAATAAATGTCAGCCCCATAAAAAAGGTAAGTATTAATAACACACAAGAACTAGAGCACTTTAGAGGTTTGTCCACTGAGCTTGAGAGGAGAGCTGAGGAAGGGGAAGCGGAAGGGAACAGGAGAGAAGCAAGGGATGTCGGCTTTTAGAGGCACAATCCCCGTTGGTTGTATAACAAACGCCACGCATTCAGAACAGCTGAGATATGACGTAATTGAATGTGGGCGAAACATTTAACGAGTAATGACTGGCTGTCAACCCCCAAAAATAGCTCTGCAAAAATTGGCAGGAAACATTTGGAAGCGCCAGCGACGATGACGTCGGTATGGGGACGGCTTTTTTTTTTGACTTTATGTAATTTGCCAATATTGCGGCTTCTATTTTAGCTACTTCAAGTTAAACTCTTCGTTGGAAAATTTTTTGGTAGCAAGTAATCAATAAATATTATATTACTAAACTCTGCAGGCACCTTTCATGTTTCTCCAACTCTCTCTCTCTCTCTCTCTCTCTCTGAGTGGCTTCATTTCGCTCTTTCTCTCTGGCTTATTGCGCAAGCTCGCGGCAAATTGCCTGGAAGTTAACGGTATATTCGCCTTGGAAAGGCCGTTAACAGCAATTTAAGTCCGCCGTTGGCTTGGAAAATGTTAATTGTGCTTAAATTAATAGAATTTTCGATGACATTGTACAGAAGTTAATAAGGATAAGTAACAAATTTAGATTTGTTTTTGATTTATTTAGTTATTATCACGGTATACAAATAGTAAACCTAATCGTATGTTCATTAATGTACAATACAGCAAGCAGTTCACCACTTGAAATATTTAAACTGCTTGATATGCAGCTCACGCAAGCAGTTTAATATTAACTGAACGAAAGTGCAAGCCGCAGCAGCAGCGACAGTGGCAGCAGCAGAGGCAGCAGCAGGAACGCCTGAAACCTTGAAAGCTTGCAGCCAAACTGTTTGCAGCTCCCATCCACCCGAGCTAAACTGAGCGACCGAGCGACCGGCTCAAATCTCGTCCATTGGCGCCACCCACAAGCCACAAAGTCCAGCAAAGCTTAACGACTAAACGACTTCGTCTGATGTTCCAGTGACGGCGGCAGAAACAGCGACAGTGACAGAGAAAAGCTTCGAGGCGGCATAAAAAAGCTCTGCCTCTGTCGTTCCATGCGCAATTGTTTGCCCATCCCCGCACCCCCACCAGCAACCTTTTCGCTTCGCTTGTATGCCAGCATGTCTTTATCTCTGCCAAAGAGTCGCCATTGAGTACAAACCAACGATAGCAGCCGATTTTGAGCCGAACCGACGCAAGCCGAACAGAGCCGAGTGCTTCGCTCACAGTTGCAGCAGCGACGCTAGCGAAGTTTGCGCTGAACGCTGGCACTATCATTGGCGTTTTAACTGTGGACGGTTGCTACTCGCACTCGCTGGCGGATTAACGGCACATAGATTATAAACAGACATATATATATTTATATATATATATATTATACATATATATATTTATATATATATAGAGTTATTATGTACTTGCCTGCGTAGAAAAGAGGAGGCTGATAAGCTGCGTTCAAGAAAATCCATCTGTATGTGTGTTATTGTTGGTGCGCCGCTGCGAAAAATACAACAAATTTTCATGTATTTGCACAAAACGTTGGTTACATAAAAAACGCAAAAAAAGAAATCCTCGAGGTGATAATGCAAAAGTGTCTAAAGAAAAAAAAATCTATCTCTTCGCAGTCAGAAGTCAAATATAATTAATAAAATATATACAAATCCATTGTCGAAATAATAACATCTCAAAAACGAAATGGAATAAAAAAAAATAGACAATTATTATAGTGATTATATGAACGCCAAAGGCGACGCGTCGAGGACACTGTGACAGCAGCAGCTAAAGACTATATCCTTGTAAAACATATATACATACCTAACTTTTGCCATTTTTCTGCTGCATAAAATACAAAAAAAAAAGGAAAAAATTATTTTAGTTTTCAAACCAAACGCATAAAAGACAAATCAATACAAAAGCGAGAAAAACGAACGGAAGTGTTACAAAATATTACATAAATGATAACGTGAAAAAGTAACATAATACTTATGACACAATAAATCAATTCGCAGACAACGCCTTAGATTCATTTTGATTCAGTGGATTCACTTGTGTAATCAATATGCTTATATAAACCGAGTACCAGTTTTGGGACTCAAACACCAAAATGCCAAAATTGCATTAAATTTATATTCTGAGACACATACACACACATAACTATACAGAGTGTGTGTGTGTGTGTGTGTTTCGCTAAATAGCATTGCCCACTTTTGTGCGCCTTTGCCATGCCCCTTTTGCTAGACACTTGCCCGCCTTGTTCACACAGCCAAGAGGCATATAGCCAAATAGCCACAGGCAGAGACAAAGAGTCCCACATAGAACCCCATAGCCGAGGCCATGCCTTCTTTCGCTTCTCCACGCCTTCCTTTTCTTTCCGCCGCCCATTTCGGACGCGTTGCGCAATGTGTACGCTATGTGGCAGCGACGTCGCCGGCGGCAGCGTTAAAAGTAAGTCAAGCAACGCGAATGCGTGAGAGCTGCGCTCGTGTGTCTGTCTGCGTAACTGTGTTAGTGGGCAAAAACATAAAAAGGAAAACCTAACAGAAGAATATTGGGAAAAAATCTCTAAAAGGAAAATAATAAGTATTTAATTAACAATTAAAATTATTAAAAGCATAGATTGCTATATTTCATTGATTTCCAACTGAAGCTAACTATTTTTGATTTTCCGTCTGAGCAGCTGAGCATATTTAATCCTGCTGATTTCTAGCTTCACTTTCCCAAGGGTTCTTTTGGCTATGTCATTAAGCTGGCGCCCAGCTGTCAACTTTTATGCCAGAGCCCAACTTAAAATGTTATGCTGAACAATTCCAGAGCTGCACAAAAGAAAATGAAAAGAAAAATGAAAAAAGAAAAACGAAATGAAAAGAAGGCCTTCCAGTGTATTTTCCAGCTGCTCTTCCTCTTTGCTCATATCCGTTCTCTCTCTCATTTCTCTCTATCTGAGTAGATTCAGTGCGCAAACTCTCTTTGGCTTGGGCCAGAGTTTTGGATGCTTTTCCACGCTCCTTGTTCGAGATTACATAACAGTTGGCAGAGTGTGTGGCTAAAATCGGTAGGCGACTGCAATTTGTTTTCACGCTAACGGCATAAGAGTTCACCAAAATTAGCACAATTAATTAAGCAAAATTCATGAAATATTCACTAGAATTACCAACGAGTGTGTTAAATTGTTAATAAACTATCAGCGACGACTCCAAAGTGCACTTTTCACAACTTTTCCATGTGTGTCCTTGTGGAATAAAAAAAGAAAAGAAGAAAAAGAAAAAAGAAATCCAACAACAGTTATAAGCACAGCAGGCATACAACATAATTTTTCCACAATCGTATTTATATAAGCGGAAAAACTGATTATAGCATAAGCGAAGGAGATGCCAATCCAATTTTCTAACATTTATAAGTTTAACACAATCAGCTGCACACATCAAACAACAATCAAATAAACTTTTAAAAAAATTAATTTAATAAAATAAACTTTACATTCAGAGTGATGAATACGATCAATTAACTTAAAACGCTCTTAAAGAAATAATCCAAATTATTACATTTAATTGTGCGCTCATAATTAAAACGATGTTTAAACTTTTCCCACCCTCTCGGTATTTTTGCTTACCTTACCACCTCCCAACAGGTGGTAAAGCTGGCTAAATCTCATACAAATTATTTATATGCATTTTAATTATTTCTTTACATTTCAGTAACCAAATTTAGCGCAAATCTTAACACAATACTGCTACGAACATTGAAAAATTCCATTTAAAAATGTTGTACCAACGCAGTTGATTAAGGCAAACACAAAAAAAAAAAAAAAAAACCAAAAACCAAAATAAAATAAAATAAAAAACACCAAAAACCAAACCAAACCAAATAAAATAAACAAAAACCAGGAGAAATCAACACCAACTAAAAATTTAAAATAATTCATTAAAGTATTCATAACAATAAGCGTTTAAAACATAAGTTTAAAACAAATTAGTCTAACTGACAGTCACACATAGCGAGCGATCTATACCGATATTGTAACTGAACAGTACTTAAACCGATACAAAAAGAAACAAGCGCTAAAATGGCCGAAAAGAAGATTGGTGAATACTATTCTCCGCCGCCAAAGATGGGCAAATGGGAGGGTTTCAAAAAATTCCTATGGAACAGTGAAACTAGCCAATGCCTTGGACGCACCGGTTCCAGTTGGGGTAAGTCTAGCTACTATAATAATATGTAATACAATGTCAAATATAGCTAGAGTCCCAATATAACCCTTAACTGTTATCGAATCAATCAAGTTGCGCATACGCCGCATATGCCAGAGGTGTGGCAAGAGCTAGCCTTTCTTTTTTGGGGGACATCCAAGGGCAAGTCTAGCTAGTAACTAACTAAAACTGTTGGTAAATTAAATACCATAAAATGTCTATTACTATAAACAATTTTACAACGTTTTAAGCATTATCATAAATATTAATCAAATACCATTTTTAAATCTTAGGTGGTAAGTAAACTGATATGACAATGGGTATTCACATGTATAGACAGTCATTAATCGTATGTGTATTACTCGCATACATATATATTTAATTTCAACCTTCGTGTTTACCCTCTTAATGCGTATCGATCCAATTGGACTCATTTTGTATGCCATGCACAGTAAAAAGTCATGTACTTTGGACCAGCAAATTGCCTGCCATCGCTCTAAATATAGCTGCTAACGTTGCAGAGCCTACAATACAATCCAGTGCACATGCGCTCAGTTTGTCAATCACTCAATCAGTTAGTCAGTTAGTCAGCTAGTCAGTCAGGCAGTCAGTCAACGGAAATAGTAAAATGTTCAATAGTAAAACTCTGTTGCTATTGCATAACAATAATACCAGTCAGAGTTGCCTTTGCCCCTTTTCCTTCTCCTCTTTTGGGTTCAGAGTTGAAGTGTATTCCAAGTGGCTAAATACAGTTTAACTCGTCCCACGGCGGCATATGACTAATCGTTTGATATCGTGTGTAAACGCCATGACAACGCTCCAAATGCAAAATTGTCATAAATTTTTTATGACCCAAGCCCAAAAAGACAATTGGAAATAAAATATAAAAAAAAGTAGAATAAAACTGTGGGCAGTTTTGAATTTATGATGTATTCAAATTTTTTGTTGATTTGCGGATCTAGATAACGAACGCAATTTTATAGAGATATCTAATCGCTGAAATTGAATAATTTGTTTACACCCAACTGATACGATAGATAGTTGTCTCTAAACTTAAGTCTGTAACTAAAATAAAACAAACATGTTGAGCTGCAATCAAATAGATAACTATGATTTACCCTGATTCTAAGCGCATTTTAGCTATTCATTCGATACGTGTTATTTGGCATTTTATTGATACGCGTATGCACGTACATGAGATTTCTCTTTAGTATCCCAGTGCCACTCTATCACTTAATTCCAGCTGTCTTCATTCTGTTCCAGATGAGGCACGTGCTAGTTATTGGTTTATTTTTAGCTCTTTCCTTGGGGGAATCTAAGTAATTTTTAATGGAATTCAATTTCTGATGCTGTCGCATCGCTTTGGCAAAATGTGAATATTAATGCCAAGACAGTGATGGAAGGAAGCGATGGGTAATAACGAAATCATTTAGCAATGGAATTGCGCATGTTGGGAATGTTTAAATTTGAAATGATTGATTAAAGTTAAAGAGAATTCAATGCAGTTACTTTTTGCATAGATTGATCTTTTAATTAGCCAGAATGAAGTTTAATTTATGGGCTAAAAGAAATATATTCTTTTTACTTGACTCCATATTTTAATTTTTTTTATCTCAAATTTTAAAATTTCTTCTGAGAACTTTGCTCATGAATATTAGCTTAATTTATTCCAAAGTTCAATTATTGGCGTTATCGTCTATCTCGGCTTACAAATTAAAAGCCATCACTTTGTTTTTAAATACTTCGTATGATTTTCCAACACTACCTTTTCATTATTGCACCCTTTTGAGCTCAAATGAAACCTGTTTTATTGTGCAGTTTACTCGTTTTGTGTCAACACACCTTAATACAGTGCTCTTTCTTTTTCAATTGCCTATAACCCAGTTAGGAGTGAAGGGTGTATAATGAGACCTGCACTATCTCACCGTGCACGGAGAAGCAACTCAACAAAAATCAATTCTAACCTCATTCCAAAGCATGTTGTACACACTGGCAGCAGTATCAACAACAACAACAACAACAACGACGACAAGTGCCGCCTTAAGCTTAACGACAAAATGTGGGCGTGGATACAAAACAATTTTCCCTGGGCCTGACACGAAACTGACTTTTGTCTTGTCTTTTCACGATGTTGCTGTTGCTCTTGTTGTTATTGTTGTTGCTGTTGTTGCTGCTGTTGCACGACTGTTCTTTGCGTCTAACCTACTTAGTTGCAAGTTGTGTTGCTTCTTTAGTTAAACACTTAACACGCCTCTAAAACGCGAACGCGCGAAGCCAACTCTCTTTTCCATTTTCCATAGACAAGTGTTGGTAAACACTGTTAGCTGCTTGTTCCTCTGCCTCTAGTAAAAAAAAAATTGACTTGATTTTTTCGTATTTCTATTAAGCGAAGAACATGTTTGATTTATTAGTTAATATTCTTAAGTTTTCTTATTATAAACTGTAGAATATATTTGAGTTTATTGGTGAATAACACTAAGAAAGCTCTGTCAATTTATACTCAAAACTAAAAGATCAAAGCTAATAAATTGATTATTTTTGCACATCAAGTATCTTTGAAGAATTTTCAATACAAGAAAGTAAGAAATCATAATTTTATATAATTAAACAAGAACAAAATTGTGACTAAAAATAATTAATTTTTTTTTTTTGAGTAGCAGACTGTGCACAGGAATTTTTTTTTACTGGGCAATCAACCATTTTTTTTCTTTTTTAAATTACCAAATTGTTAAAAATAAAATTTAAATTTAATATAATTTTTTTGATTATATTATTTGATTGGATACTACTAAAGTCTAATAATTATGCTAGATATTTTCAGCCCTACAATAGAACATACATTTATTGCATGCCTTCCCCTAAAACTTAGCTGTCACTTTTTAAATAATCTAGTAAAACCAGCAATCAACACATCAATTTATGTTATAAAATAAAAAAAAATCAAAACGAATCACAGAAAAAATCTCTTAATTGAGAGCAAAAAAAGAAATAACGCAAATCAATTGAAAACCAATCACAGGCATGACATCCATGAGCTCAATTCAAAACGTTAGCTGAACACAAGACTATTTTCTGTTCTTTTTTTTTTTTTGTTTATCGAGGTCCCTCAATTTACACAGACCTATCAAAATTGAGTCGAGTGCTAAACTATGTGCCAAAATCCATGGCATACGAATTTATGAGAAAGACTCTATTTGCAGCTGACCTGCATAAGCAGACGATCTGTTAAATGGTTTGCACTGGAAACAAATAATTATTCAATCGGCACTTCAATTATCATAAGGTTCACAAAACGATTGCATAAGTGCAATTTAATGAGCTCAAGACTTTTCTCAGTCCCTTTGTAAACATGACTTTGCTCGACACAAAAAACCCTGTAACAATTTAAAGATGGGGTCAGTTTTAAATTGGAAAACTTTTGTAATTGAAAAGCAATTAGGAAAACCGAAGGCATTACTTTGATTGGGGATTGTAGTGGGCAGAATACCCTGTTATCAAAGTAATAATTCAATTGTAGCCAAATCAATAGTAAAAGGTAAAACTTAATAATAATAAATACTTTTTAAACGCACAAAATACATTTATTTAATGAAAAGAAATTTATGACGAGCAATTTAGTTTAATAATCTAATCAAAAAGTCTTTGCTCGCTTTAATTGTATTACGAATTAAATGAAAAATAAGTACTAACATTTTATACCATTTTATTTCTGCTGAAAATATAAAAATAAATCTCGTTGTGTCAGTTTCTTTCGAGTGCTTAAGCAATTTTGAATAACTGTTTTTTATAAATGGGCGTAGGTGTATGTGTGTTGTTGAGTGTGTGTGTGTGTGTGTGTGTGTGTGTGTGTGTAAGTGCTTTGTGCAACATATCCCGGGGTGCTGTAAATCCTGATGTTGACAGTTGTATTTTCTGCTCCATTTTACTGGTCAGTTTTCCGTTTTTTTATGTGACAGCTGCTGACTGTGCTGGTGTGTGTCTGAGTGTGTATGTCTGTACGTGTGCATGTAATATTCTTATTTTTCTGCAACTGTCAAAATTTACAGAGAACATGGTCCCCTGCATTTTGCACCCGCAGCTGCTGCCACCAAAAAGGTAAAATTGAAACTGAAATTAAAAAAGCAAGAGGAAGAAATGCCCGCAGTTGTGTTTGTGTGTGTGTATAAATACAGTATGCAGCTGAACACACACAAACACACACAAGCACACGTACAGATACAATCAGTTGCTCACCAACACAAGTGCAGTTCGTTACAATTTTGCGGCAGCTGTGCAAATGGCAAAGTTCAGGCGAGAGACCTACAAAGCCGTAAGTGAAGGAAGCGACAGAGATACATATACAGCGAGAGCAAAAGAGAGGCACGCAGCGAAAGAGGGGTGGTGCGAGAGAGAAAAGAGCGAGCGAAGTATTGTGTAGCCAGAGAGTCCGCGCACAATGCTGCGTATACTTAATGTTCCACTAAAACCTGCCAGGTGCTCAAACGCACACTCACACACCGCTCAAACACACACCGACACACACACACATACACTGTGACAGACAGTGGAAAAAAGTGAGAGAAGCAAGCGTAAATCAATCGGATTTGAACCAAACTAAAGCTTAAAAAAAAAAAGTGCCGCCGCTTGGCAACTAAATCGAATCAAACTAACAATCCCGTTTACCATTTTCACACAGTCATTTCATTATAATACATGTGTAAACTGTAGCGTGTCCTGTGAATAATGTCCTGCAGATATGCATAAATAACCCGCAGATACACATGTGTTTATCACACTCAAACGAAATGATTTAATGTAATTGAATTCATGCTTGAAATAAATTAATATTTGTTTAAGCCTGAAAAAATGTATAAATATTGGGTTTAGCTCTGTTTAAGCTCAGAATGTACGAGCTTTCGTAAACACATTTAATTAATTAAAATTAAAATAGTTCTTTACACTATTAAACTAAAGATTTTTAAAGACTTTTGTGCATGAAATTTATTAAAATTAAATGACTTGATCCAACTTCTTTTCATACTTCAAATTAATTCTTTACTCAACTGTGCATACGATTTTATGCTTCAAATAGTAGACAAGTGCTGTACACTTCAGTGTGAAATTAAAGCAAACTATCAGCAAATCTTATATTAAAATATTTTGCTGCCTTAGCTATTTCAGTCCACTTAGTCTTTATATCATTTGCAAAAACCTCAAACGCCCAACGTAATACCAAAAGCCGCTGCGACCGCATGAAACCAGAGCAACCAGCTCGTTAAGTGCAGAAATACACTAAAGCATACACACACACACACACAGACACAGCCACAAGCACACACACATACATATATATAAATGGCACTTGGCACAACAATAAGAAAATGTCGAATAAAAAGCACAAGCAGCAACTGCAAAAGAATCTCTCCTTTTGCCCACCTCTCCCACTAGCTACCCCTCAACTTCCACTTCCTTTTCCCCTACCGCTGCCCCTTTACGCTGACTTCCTTTGGCGCCGAAGAGCTTGTTGCCATGCAAACCTGATTTTTATTTAACTGCCTACAAATAACGTAAGTAAATTACGTAAGGCTATGAAAACGTTTTCCGTTTTTTTTTCTATTTTTTGCTGCTGCTGTTTACGCCTCAATTAACATGGGAACTAAGCAATTTTAATTGCATGACTTTTAATTGTAATTGTAATTTATATGCAGCCAACTGTAGATCATAAAACTATGATAATAATCCAAATCTAAGAATCTGCTCAACATATTTACACTCTACTCTCTACATACATATATCATTTACGAGCTTAGTAAATCCCTGTGACGCAAGAAAATCGAATTTTAACCCTGTTTTTGACAAACGCTGTGCCAAACTGTCATGGCATAAAGTAACGCAACTTATAGTCTTTTCTATCTCTATTTTATGTCCCTCATACATATGTATATATTTGTGTGTTTGTGTGTGTGTGTGTGTGTGTGTATGTACGTATATGTGTTAGGCCATGAGCCGTCTTTGTCAGTGAGCGGAGGTAGAGTGCATCTCAAATAGAATTGTTGAGGGCGCATGCGCCTTTTTCGGTATTGCCAATACTTTTTCAACTTGCCAACTAATTGACCATGGGAGAATTAATGTTGCCAGCATTTTCAAGATGACTTGAAAAATAAACGAATTTTAAACGTATTAATGAGGAAATCCGTTTGAGTATTGAGTTTATTTTCATGATTGATTGATGACTGTTAGTAAAAACTGTTTTAAAGCTTTGTATTTCAAAAGTCGAAGTAATTTTGATTTTTGTTATTCAAGAAGTAACTTTTAAATGCTACACTCTAACTAAAATATTTAATTTTTTTTCTTCGATCAATTTCCTTACAATTTTCTATATCTTTGTTCCCCATTCGAGTTCCCACGCTTTACACAGCTCTTACTTACTCTACTGTGATTAATGACCATAAAATTATGACAATGCCAATGTCAATTCCGACACTATCGTTTGCCTGTCACCATTAATTACTTTTTTTTTTACATTTTGAAAAGTACGCGGACCACGTGACGTATTCAGTTAATTGAAGCAATCCCATTGACAATACAGAGCTCCCTTTTGTTCATTAAATATTAAAAGCTTAAACAAAAATAGTCGCAACAAAAAGAAAACAAGGAAATTGGAAAATCTCTTCTTTCTTTCACATAGATTGCGGCGACCTTTTAATCACTCTCAATTATAAAGCCCAAATGTCAGAATGACAGACTCATCAACTCGCTGTACAAAGGTATTGGTGGCCCACACACACACACGTACACACTCGCACCCCACTTCCAGCCCCCTTGAAACTTGCAGTTAGTGCCAAGAAAATGTCAAAAGTCGTGCATTGTGTAACCAGCGTGAAGTGAAGTGGGGAAACAAAGGAAAAAAGGAAGAAAAGGAAGAAAAGGAAAAGTGTGGCAGACAGTGAGCTATCCGTGTTTTTAGCCCAAAATAGCACAACTGACAATTAGCCAAGGGCACAAACGACATTTCTTTAGCTACAGAGAAGTAGATAAAGGAATATTGTGTAATTTAAACAAAACAAATGTAATCCTTAAGTAAAATATACCAAATGAAAGTATGAAGAATTAAAGCTTAAATTAATATTCTAAGGAACAAGACACAGTAATACAAATTTAATACATATAGATACCAAAAATAGCTTTGTGGTTTCAGCCGCAAAACCACAACTTTCATAGCTATTTTACATGAAATATTAAATCGCATTGTGACAGTTATTAAAATGATTTGAATACCTTTAGCTTAATTAATTGTTTATGTCACTTACCATTTAATAATAACTAACGTTTAACTTCCTTTTTTTTTGCAGCAAAAATTTTACTTTTCTATATTATATTCTATGCGGCGTTAACCGGATTCTTTGCTGCCATATTTGCGGTGTTTTATCAAACATTGGACGCCGATAAGCCGAAATGGATGCTCGACAATGGAATAATTGGCTCGAATCCAGGTGAGCAGAAGTGAAAAGCTTTTAAGGGAATATAATTTATAAGACTGTACGATAGTATTCTATGCACATTTCTTTCAGTGTAATATTTTTAGGCCATTAAAGAGTTAAAGGTGCTGAGCTTGCTCTTACTTTGTCTAGCTATCCAAATTTATATATAATTAAATTAATAATTGGCACATGCTCTCTCATGCATAAATACAGTGGCCGACATGCCTAGCTCGTAAATAATTATACATATTTAATGTATAACACTTAAATTCACAAAAGACCCCAGACACGCCCAGAAACACGCAGTCTGAATAGCAACTATAAAATATGAATAAAGCGTAAAGAATTTAATTAACTAATAGAATACTACGATAAGTTGAAGCAGAACTATGTAACAGTACGGATTTTAGTGTTTAATCAATATGTCGTTATACAGCACTGATTTCATTATTATTATACTTTACAGGACTTGGTTTTCGACCAATGCCCCCAGAGGCGAATGTCGAGAGCACTTTAGTTTGGTACGAATCATCGAAGAAAGATAACTATAAGTATTGGGTTGATGAAACTGCACGATTTCTGAAATGTAAGTAAAGAATCTAATTGGTCACTTTTTTACTGTTAAACACTTAATTTCCTTAAGTTTTTGAAGCAGAGTTTTGAATTCTCTGCAGTTTGTGTGTGTTTTTTTAATATTTTTCAATTGTGTTGATTTTTTACATACTTACATTTTGATTTTTTGTGAACAAACTTTACCCAAGATCACAGTAAGTGAGCTGAATTTTTTATCCAGCGTGTAAAACAGCTAAAATCTATTGCTAAATGTTTAAACATAAGAGGCTAAATCAATTTATTAATTTTAATAAGCTTTTAGCTAATGTTTGATATGTAAATGTTTTACAAATTCTTAGCTTACGATGACCTACCCAAGAAGAATCAGGTGAACTGCTCATTCGATCAGCTGCCTGAGTCCTCAAAAGTCTGCGGTGTTGAGGTACAAAGCTTTGCTCCCTGCACTCTCGATAACAACTTTGGTTACCACGTCGCCAGGCCCTGCATATTCCTCAAGTTGAACAAGGCAGGTTTATCAGCATTATATATTCCATGGGCTGTACATTAATTAAAATTTTTAATTTAGATCTACGACTGGGTACCACAAATTTACAACGATTCAAAAGATTTGCCCAACGACATGCCCGATGAGTTGAAGCAGCACATCAAGGAAAAGCAGAGCCTACGACCACATGAGGTAGATCTTCGCTACAGTTATAAAAGCATTATCATGTGTATATATTTGTTATATTTATCTCATGTGTTTTTTTGTGTATCTTTAGATCGGTGTTGTTTGGGTATCGTGCGAGGGCGAGAATCCTGCTGATGTTGAGAACATTAAGGCACGTGATTATTATCCCCGCATGGGTTTCCCCCATTATTACTTCCCTTTCAAAAACATTGAGGGCTACATACCACCAATTGTTGCTGTTCAATTTACCGTTGAAAGTAAGTAGAACCATTCATTTTTAATGTTTTTAAATGTACAACGAGTTAAACACATTTTTCTACACACACGAAATAAGGGATTTAGGACAAAAGGAACTATGTCTAAAACAATTAAATATTTATTGCTATTTAAGGGTTTAGTTGCAAAGGAAACGGGTAATTACGCATAGGGGAGCTAAGACTTGCAGGAATTGTTGTCAAACTCAAAACAATTGTAGGTACAAGTCCTTTGAGGAACACTCCCTTAACAAACAATAGACCGGCTGCGACCCGAATTCAGAAATCTGTACAGAAACAGGAAAAACCCGTACAAAGACAAAGGAAATATCAACAAACCCAATTTTAAGGCACAATAAACTTTAATAGAAAGCTTCTGAGTGTGTCACGGAGTAAGAAGTACAAAAGGAAGATAACAAAATAGAGCTATGAATAAGGCAAGAAGCGAGTAGAATAAGTTTCCACACTTTTAACTGAAATCAGAATAAGGGCAAGACTAGATGCAAAAGTTATAACATTTTAATTTTACTATATAATTAACACTATATTTTCTTTTTTATTCCCATGCTAGCCGGCGTTTTGATCAACATTGAGTGCAAAGCTTGGGCTCGCAACATCCATCACGATCGCTCGGATAGAAGAGGATCCGTCCACTTTGAGTTAATGGTCGATTAAGTGAATCGCTTTGGAACCGTATCATAAGAAAGCTGCACAAGCTTCAAATAACAGCAGCTGGACGGACGGAAGGAAGGAAGGAAGGAAGGAAGGCAGGCAAAGAAGGAAGGAAGTACGGCAAGGCAGAGCAAAAATCGAAGGATGAAAGAGGAAGAAGGAATGAAGGGTGGTCAGAGGAATAACTGGATCCGCTAAGGGATGAACGTGGAGGTGGCTCGAAATAGGCATACAAAAGTGCAGATTAAGAAAGTTAAGCAAAGTCACGTTAAAAAAAAAAAAAACAATATAAAATAAAAGTAAAAGCAAAAAACAGTGACAAACCACACACAAAAAAGTAGCAGCAAGCAAAGCCGAAAAAAAAAAAAAAACACAAAAAAAAAAAAAAAAAAAAGAAAAGCTAAAGTAATATAATAATGAAAGATAAATACAGCAACAACCAAAGAAGAAGAATAAAATTATAACAGAGCTACAAGAATAAAAGTGAAAAGCAAAACAAAAGAGAAAGAAAAAGAAAAAAGAAGAAAACAAGTAAATAAAAAGAATATTACTAAATCTAGCGCTAAAATGCTAAAACTACCCAACGCTATCAAGACGCCCCACAAACACAAAGAACACACACCCACACACACCCACCCACACACACACACACACACACACACACACACATACATGCAAACACTTACAGACCGACACCCATATAAACTTAATTTGTTAGGAGAATTTTATTTAGTTAACAATTTAGGCAAAAATAGCAAATGGTTAAAATTGGCAAAGTCACATAATTTAGCGAAAAATATGATATTAAACAAAAGAAGCATGGAAGCTAAAGAATTAAAAAAAAAAAAACAAATTGTTGTTAACAAATTCTACTTTGTTTTTGGTGTAATTTAATAAAGATATAAACGACAAACAGCGCAGCGAACAAATTATAAACAAATGAAAGCAGCAACTGTTCTTAATTCAATGAGAAACGTGTTAAATACATTAAAACAAAAAACAAAACAAACAAAAAAAAACAATTATTTATACTTATAATATTTAAATAAATACTTATATATATAAAAAAAAAGAAATGAACAAGTAAAACATAATAATAAATGGTAAATTGGAAAGTATATATAAACACAGCATATGTATACATAAATACATAAAGGCATACATTAGGAACAAGACCCAAAATGCAAACAACAATATAATTTGTTTAAATTTATTATAAATTTAAACGAAACAAAGCGACATGAATCCCATTTAAAGCAAGAGCAAATCATAAAGAAATGTATAACTACATATTTCTAAAGCAAACAAGAAATAAAACAACATAACTGTAGGTTAACAACAAAATACAACAAAAAACAAAAGTGAATAAGAATTAAACTGCAAGGCAAAGTAAATGTAAAACAAGGCGCAGAATATTTGATAAACACAAAATAAACAAAAGCATATAAATGCAAGAAAAAAATACCACAACACATTTAAAATTAATACTCTTCACTTATTACGAAAAAAAAAAACAAAAAACAAAAAGAAAAAAATACAAAAATAAACAAGATCATTAATGTGAAAAATTGCATGAAAATAAAAAGAAATATACCGAAAAAAAAATATAAAAAAATCTACAAAAAAAAAAAAAACTATAAAATATAAAAATAATTGAGGCAAAACAGATAAATATAGCTGAAAGTAAAGTACAGAGTAACTGGTTACAATAAAACAAAAAAGAGTATATAAATTTAAAATATATTATGTATACAAAAGAATCCCAAAAAAACAAAAACCAAATGAAGTATAATAATAAAACGAACTTAATTAAACTAAATAAACTAAAACCCTACCGTTTCGATATAACATTTTTAACAGCCATCTCTTAGCAGACGTAGAACCAGATCCCAGGGGCGATCCACTGAAAAGAACCGCAAAACCACAAAAAATGCTAATAAATAACTAAAAAGGGCCGACCGAAAGAAAGATAGAAGAGGGCAGCAGCAATACCCACAACAGATCCAAAAACTCCCTCCCATCCGCTATTTAGAAAATTTTCAAAATAGTTGGATTTTTATGGACATCTCTTTCGTACAAATAATTGATTCTAAAAGTTTGTCTTTTTAAGTTTGTTTTATTTTCTTAAGGCCTCAACTAACTTGACAACTTTCTCGCTCTATTGAGACCTCTCCCCACCCTACACCCCCCATAAAAAAACAAGGAAAATAAAAGAAAAAAAATTTAAAAATAAATAAAATAAAAAGCTAAATCTCTTAAATGGCATACTAAGCTTTATAACTAACCCCCTTTTACCATCCACTTAACTAGTGCTAGTCTAACGTGTAAGAAGCAAATTTAAACCAAACCCTAAAAAAACAAACAAAAAAAAAATACTGTAAAACAAAATGATTATAAAATTAAACATGAAATGTTATAATGTTTTGCTACAGATGAAGCAAAGTCTTTAAATAATAGTTTAATGGAAAAATGTTATACTTAAATATATATAAAAAACAAATATTATTTTAAAACAAATACTTTTATTAAATGAATTTAAAAGTAAAGCAAATCATAAGCAAATTCTGGTTGAATTCCCCCCATAAAAAAATGGGTGGCAATATTTGTTAGGATCTGCATAAATCAAACTTCTAAAAAAAATTTAATAAATTTGCAAAATAATAATTTCCAAACCAGTTCGAAAACATTTAATGGAAATATCATGATCCGAAAAACTTCAAATTCAAATAAACTTTCAACATTTTAAATAAAGATTTCCACAGACAACCAACAACTTAGTTTTTGAAAAGAATTTTCTAGTGCATGTTTTCCTATAAATTAATGAAACATAAAAAATACAAAATTAACAAGAAGCGAAACTTAAAAATTAGTTAAGTAGTGCAATAAATTGCTGCAGTTTGCCTTCAGCGAAACATGTAAACACGAGTTGTGAGATCACTCAAGTTTTTGATGCAGTCACGGGCAGCCGCAAAACTTAAATATATATATATATTAATCGTAAAAACACAATCCCATAGCTATATTTGCGACTAATAATTCAATTAAATTCTTTTGTTTAAAAACCGATTTTCTACGCACAAAATTGTACTTGAAAGAAAATTGTCTTTTTGTTTTCAACCGGGCAAAGTGTGTTCCCAAGACCGCCGATAAATATTAGTAGTTTATATAGGGTAACAAAAGCTATAAAAAATATAATAATTAAATTTAAACCAAAAGTAAATAATATATAAATATATAAAAACTGCCAAGTAAATGTTTGACCCTCTAGCGCGTGTATTCAAATTTTCAATATAATTATGTAGAAAAAATTGGCTTTAGAATTTTTTCAAATTCGATTTCAATTTCGATTTAATTCAACAGATATCGGCCATGTGAAGAAAACTTAACTTATTTGCACCAAAAATGCTTGCAGATCCAAAACGTTGCATACTTTTCAGCACTTATCTAATTAGCATGCGGCAACTACTAGAACACACTTGAAAAAAAACATAAAAAGAAAAACAAAAAATACAAACAAACATATTTTTCAAGAATATATATATGTATAAACTGCCATTTTTTACACCAAGTGTATGGAAACAAACAAAAACAAAAAGCGAAAAAGCGATAAAGCGAAAAACTTAAGCAACAAACACGATTCATGTGACTCTTTTGTGTGTAAACAGACAACTTACGTAATCAGCACAAGGCAACTACAATAAATGTTCAACAATTCTCAAAACTCAACTTTTCCTTTATTCAACTTTTGAAGCATTCAACGACAAACGACAAACCATAATTAACTATGCTGGCAGCTTTGGGGACAATGCTGCTTCTAATTCTGTGTCCAATTTTTCCAAACTGGATTATTCATGTTCAAAAATGTGGCAGATGTTTAATTTTAAAATTATTTGAGCAAATTCAAAGAAACTCGTTCAAAGTTGACAATTGACGGTGAAATGAACTTAATTAGTTCATTTAGTTTCAATATGCAAATCTACTCAAGTTGCCACAACACGACTGAGTATTCATGATAGACAGAAAGACACTGCCACGCCCACACTTTTTGGCAAGTATTCAAAAGATTTCAGCTAATGAAAAGCGTAAAGTATGCAATTTTTTTTGGATCGCTATTTGCCCGAGACCTCTCTCACAACACGTGCAAACCGCAGCAAATAATACAAATAAAAACCAAAAAATGTTTTAGACAAACTAAAAAAATTAAAGGAATAGGAAAGAAATGATTCAAAAATATAAAAAAATAGCTTGCAAAATTTGTTGACTTAATTTGCAATCCCATTTGGTTGAAACAACTAAGCGAAAAAAATAAAAAAAAAAAACACATAAAATATAATTTATTATTTAAATATTGATATATGTATAGAATTAAGCTATGTAACAGTACGGTATGCAAAATATGTATGCATATGTTATATAAATGATAAAATATGAAAATAAAAGCAGCATGTAAACTACACCTAAGTACGATTACTGCATATTTTATTTTACAATATTAAACCATAATCCGTTGAGCAATATTTATTAGTTATTCGATAGTTTTGTTCACAAATTGCCTGCAGTTGCTTTTCAAAATTCAATATGGTAATGAGCTGGTGAGATAACCAATTTTAGTTTGCCAATTGTAATTGTAGTTGCATTTGTCAAAATAAATTCTTTTTTTTATTTTTTTTGTATCATTCACAAACTGCAACTTGCAGTCTGTGAAAAAACGAATCAATAAAAATACATTTCATTTGCTGTAGTTTTGAAATTGATTTCAAATAAAATCAAATAAACAAAAACGAAAAAAAGAGAACATAAAAACCAAACAGAATTGCTTTAATTTAGATTTAAATATGAGAAAGAAAATAAATTATAGATAAAAGAAAACATTGATAAAAAGAAATCATGGTAAAATAAAAAATATATTTATGTGTAACAAAATGATGAAAAACAAATACTGCTTTTGTATTGTTTAAGTTTAACTATAATTCAAGAACAAAGTTTAAATATAAATAAAAAATAAAACAAAAAACAAAAAAAAAAAAAAACCTAAGATGTAATATTAAAATGAACTTACAACAAAAAGTAACTGAACATCAACAAAAAACAAGAACAAGAGCAACAACAACAAGAACAGCAACAGCAGAAAGCTTCATAAACAATGATAAAGTCATGTATGAGTAACAAAAACGAGAAACTGTTTGAAAAATTTTACTGAATTCAATAAAAATATTATGTTGATATGGAATTAAGTAATTCCAAATAAACAAAATGTGTGTTTTAATATATATAAAGTTGATTCCAATATCGCACGAAGATTTCATTGTCGTAACATATTTATACTGATATTTTACTTATGTAGTTGGCATTTGAACATAACCGTCGGCAACTGGGTTTGCAGGTCTGTTAACACTACAGTGCCAAATGAGTTTAACAGTGACTGTAACAAAGTATTGCTAATATACATTATCGAAGCGCATCACAAATAATCGATAACATTTCAAACAAATAAAATTGTGGAATAAACTTTAATTTTTCCAACAATACTATTTTCGTTGAATAGCCTGCATAACTAATAAAATGTTTTTAACATTAGGTTGCATTTTTGTTGTAAAGAAAATTTCGACTTCCATCTTTTAAATGCAACTGCTTTTGCCATTCACATCGAAGCATGACTGTTATACAACACTGCTGCAGTAAACGATTTCAATAAAGCTTTTCTTCCATTTTATGTTTAATTATGCAATTTATTTATTCACAATTATTTCTATTAGTTTCCAGTTTTTTAAAAGAATTTTTATATAATGCCCGCTTTATGATCTGAGTGAATTGGTAATTATCGATAACAATTATTTGACTCTAAATAGATTCAATGAACGAAAAGAACTAGAACAAACTCATTAAGCCGCGTCAGTCTTTTCTGTTTTAAAATAACTTAAAACGTAAATTTTTATTAAATATAGAAGGTTTTGGAGTGTCAAAATCAGTTTCGTAAATAATAATTGAATAGTCAAACATTTCTGTTGTGCCCGGAAACAGCCGGATCCTACATTGAATAAATCAAGATCAACTGATCGCAGAATCAACGTGCAAAAAAAGGACGCCGACGCCAACAAAAAATTTGCATCACATTCCATCACATCCTTTGGCGATATCGTGAAATACAACAATATGAGCAAAGATATTTACTACTCTGATAAATACTACGACGAGAAATTCGAGTACAGGTATGTTGATCTGTGAATTGCAACTGTAAATGCAAATATCGAGATCACTTGCAAACTTGCTCTCCCTTGCAGACATGTGGTCTTACCAAAAGAGCTCGTCAAGCTGGTACCTAAAACACATCTGATGACAGAATCAGAGTGGAGATCAATTGGCGTGCAACAATCGCGTGGTTGGATACACTATATGATCCACAAGCCGGAGCCGCACATTTTGCTATTTCGACGTCCCAAGACGGAGGAGTAGGCGATCAAACAACTGTTACCTCGCACACATTCACACACACACACACACACACACACACACTTACACATCCACCTATATAAGCATGCATACACATACATTTAAGCGTTCAGATACAGCTGACCTACGAGGCAGCTGCTTTAACTGCTGCTGCTGCTTCTGCTGCTGCTACTGCGCACTCAGTGGTAGTTGCACATCTGTTGCGGCGGCGTAAAGGAAAAACTCGCACACTTGCTGACATTGACACACGCACGTACACATACATTTTACCACTAGTTCTCACTTTTATTTTGCACATTCACTACTTTGGTTTAAAGTGTTGATGCTATTTTAACGTTTTAAGTTAACTGATTATGATGCCATATGCTAAATGATGAAAAATTTGCCATCTTTAGAAATGAATCTTATTGTGGCCATTTGTATGTCAGAATTAATGTTTTTTTTAATTGCGTTCCAAGCTAATTATTATATTTTTGCTTTTCGAATTTCAATGCCGCCATAGTTAAGTGCGCCTATTGTTTTATATTATGTTATCTGGAAACTCACATCGCGATATGAAAATTGCCAGCACATTTTCACCTAATGTTAAATAAAATACGATTTGTGATCTTGAAAATTTTAATCAATACATAATGCATACTTATAAACATAATATAAAGTTAAAGAAAAAAAAAAAACAAATAAATACTTATAAATATAGAAAATACCAGCGTCAAGTGCTTGAAGCTTTTCAATACTTTTAACATTCTTAATTTGCTAACAAATCGTTATTATTAGCCAGATTGGTAGAGTACACAGCTCAGCATTGTATTTTAAACTAAACTGTATATTTAAATAACCTACAAACAGATTTCTATGAATTTTAGTTACTGTTTTCTAAAATATAAGAACTTCAGGAACTATTTAAACAGTATACGCCACTAGTTTAATGATAGATGTTAAGCGATGTCTAATCCCAAAATATAAACTACTAACAAATCTAACACAACAAACACCTTTTTTTCTTGTATTCCATGAAAGTATCTCATAATCAGCTGAGTCAACACTTCCTTGGTGAAGGTTTCTGTTAATATAGTTTGTGGAACAAAATGTTACTTCTGTCTAAGACCAATGTATAAATACTATTGTAGCACACTAATACCCCTTTCCTTGTGCTCATTTGAGTATACAAGTGTATATAGGGTACCATATTATATTTGTATTTGTGGTGTCTATATAGCGACATTTTCCACTTTCAAAAATGAAGATCGACAGTTCCGGTAGAAATGCTGTATATGATTTCGTACATACTCGTGCACGTAAATACAGTCGTGGGCAAAAGTATTCTACAGGATAGTTCATTTGAGCTACTGAATAATAGAGAAAATTATTAAAAATGTACTTTATAAATTCGAAGATATAAATTTTATAATAAGCTGACAAAACTAAATTTTAATTACATAAGTTGAAAATTATAATCGATTTTTTGTTCAATTGGAATGAGATTTAGTATCATATATATGTAGGAATTAGCATATATTTAGTATGCAGTAAGGTAACGAAACTTGCAAAAAGCCATGAATAATTGTAATAATTTGATGAATTAGCTCTAGTTAACTATTTTTTAAGGTTTCCAACAGTTTTCGATTGTTAAATTAATCAACTAACTTAGGGAACTAAAACTTTGTTCTAAAAAATTATCAAATTAATCTTTTACACAACAAATAATTTATCTAAAATGAGCAAATTCTCATTAACTCTATTGTACATATACTCTATTAATAAGTTTTGTCATATGTGATGCATGAATACTTTTGGGTACGACTGTACATATAGTACATATGCAAAAGAGCTGACGAAAATGTGATTTGATATGGAAGATGGAAGGGAAGCTGCTGGTAATGGATCTACACCATCCAAGGGAAGGGACTACGACAAAACGCTGTCAACAACGGGCATTTATAGGCCCTGCCACATGCCCGTAACCGTACCCGTGCCCAAAACCGTACTTATAAAATAGCGACAAAAAACCCCGATACGGTTTTGTTGTTTTTGCTTTCCCACCAGCGTGCGTTGGTGTCATTGTTGTCGGTGTCGCCATCGGTCAGCAGAACAACAGAACAGAACTAGCCCCCAAGGCAAATCGAATATAAACAGATCAAAGGCAGATGTGCCACTGCAGCAGCTGTGCTGATTTTTATTACTATTTATTGTACGATTCACGGCATGAGGAAAGCCGGAAATGCCTAATTACAAGCTCTATCAAGCTTTTGGGATAAGTTTTCAAACTTTCTTCTGAGTGCTGGATAAAGTTTAGGGTGACAAGCGTTCAGTCTGAAGTTAATATATAAAACTAAATGATGGCACTTGAATTTTTTGGGTTTACATGTATTTAAAATACACTGGAAGCCAGTCCACCTAAAACCTTCATTTTAAGTAATTGAGTAGTTTGTAAACATTACTTTTTAAAATACTAATATACGAAAAGATATAGGTTTAGAATAAGTTTAGAATAATTTTGCTTTTCTTTATATTTTCCTGCAGCAAACAACACAAAAAAAAACTTTCACTAAGTCGCACCTTGGTACTAAATCCCTCTTTATCTTAGAATATACTAAGCAGCAAGAAAACAATATAAGGCTGATCAGAGCAACTCATACAATACTAAAGCTAATGAAAAGAGTGCGACAGGAAGTGGCCGATAATGGACGACCCAAAAGCACTGAACTACATTTTAAGGAAGCATTGGGAGACATAAAGTGCGTTGATAATGAATTCTCTTCAGTTTGGCCCGAGGATAGAAAGCGAAACGGTGCAGAGAACAAGCCAGTTAATTATGCGAAGGCTTCGGCAGAGATGTCGACGTTGACGACAGCGTTAGCGGCAACGCGTCGTATGCGTTATATGCGCGCTGAATGCAATTGATAAGCATCGCCCAAAGGCAGCGACGGCGACGACGACGACGACGCCAACGCCAGTAGCGAACGCATTTGATGAATGAAAGTAATCCACACTCACACACACACACACATACACTCACTCAACGCCAAGTTTTGCTGCTGACGCTAGCGGCGCTGTCGCATAGATTTTGCTCGCGCGTTGGCTACGTTTCAAATTTGATTTTGATGTAGTTTTTAGTACTATTTTATAATCAGGCAAGCAAAGTTGAGCCGACTGTTCTCACAGTTCTCTTACTCTCTTTCGTCCGAATTTATGACCAGTGGAAGCTGTGAAAACTTTTTGGGTCTGCGATCGGGGATCTGTGTATGAGTCCGATCAGTCGTGCCATCGTCGCGTGCTCGTCAACACAAACCACAATAAAAAAACGCGTTTGCGGTGATCAAAAAAAACAAAGTCGATATTTAATAAATTAACCAAATTTTATACAAAAATTTATCTCTGGCAGCAGTTAATTATATGCACTAATTTGTAAGTGTAATAAAATGCATTATCAATGCAATAAACACTTTCAGCAAAGACTTATGTCATTAAAATGTCTCTATAAACAATGAATAGCACTTCATTGACAAATACAATAAAGTACTCAACAAAAGTTGTGAATCAAGTGAATAACTAACATTGAATACCTACTACGATCACTCTAAAAGCACTGATTTAAATGTATCTTTTATTTCTGATATTATTTTACTCTTTGGGTAAGTTTGATTTGATCCAAAAACTAAACAGTTGCGGACTTTGGCTATTTTAATTTGGGTATATTAAATTATAAACTTTTAAATTGTTAACAAATACAAATACAGAACGTATTTTTATACCATTTGATTTTATTTACACTGGGTATAACTCAGTCAAATACTTCCTGTGTTAATGAATCGATTTTCGCTTACTGCGCTCAGTGAGAGCACAGCGAATTTTGATAGCCGTTGCTGATAAGCGTCTTGCCTCGGCTAAGATGAACCGTTATGTAGAAGGGCCAAGGCCCTGCATCCTTTTTGAGGGGTGGGAAACATTACATTTTGCAAACATTACACTGTAAAGTATAGTATTTGTTTTGTTTGTTATTTTATTTTTAGAATTTGACTATTTTTGTTGCCCTGTTTTGTTGGCCTTAAATATAGACTAGAACATGTTTGTATACTACATACGACGAGTACACAAGTATTTAAAATTGTTTTGATTTTTTGCCTCACAAGCTTCCTTCAAAGTTTTAAGAATAAAAACCAATTGCTATTTATTAGACGTCAAGAGTACGAACTAAAGAATGCACAAATTCAATTGATTTTACTATTGAAGTGTGATCGAATACAAATATGTGTATTCATATTGATTAGTCTACAAACTGATAACAGGCTGTTTAGCTATAAAAATTATATACTAATTTGATTGACTCATAAACTGACCTTTCAAGCAGATTAAACAACGATTAAATTAAATTAATTTGTTCTAAACAATGTACTAGAAAATAGATTAATTTTGTTAACTGAAGCATAAACACACAGAATGGGAATGTAATGTTTAAGTTGACTTAATTGTGCGACATTTACATGAACAAATGGTCAATCAAATAGGTGCGATAATTAAAATTGCTGGACACGATTTTATATAACATATTTCGAATGTTGATCGGCAAAACTATTTAGCATTAACATCGAAATCTATACTAAATGGATTTAACCAGTCGTTTGTATTGATTCACAACCTCCGATGCAAATAACTCATAGTCCGCGAATCGATTTGCATTACAACAACACGTTAACAACGACTACTGAGCAACAAATTGAACAAAAAACATTACGCGGAGGCGGACAGTCTCATTAGTTTTCTCTATAAGACTAAAGAATAAATTAAAATGTCGTCAGACACCAGAAATAACTGCCATAGTAGCCCTTGTAAATCAAGTTGTAGTTGAGTTAATTAAATGTTGTTCGGTATTTAGGAAATGATATTGAAGTAAATTACTCTATTAATAAATTTACTGAATTTACTTTCAACTTAATTTAAATAGACTTTACTTGTATATCGTTGTTTCCCTGTAATGTTATGTAAAAAACAGTTATTAAACACTTTTCATATAGTACGTCTGCCTGTACGTTCAATTAAATGCCCTGCATAGTATTTCGGAGCGACAATTGGGATCAGCTTTCGCACATGATCATCCCTATTAGCAGATGCAATCTATATAGCCCAAATGGGATATGAATATTGAACATTACTATTCATTAGGTGCTCCGAACGTCGGTCATCTGTGTACGTACACATGTTAATTTATTTGTTTGGAACGCCTATGGCAAATATGCGTTTCTCAATTACACTCAATGCAACAATCAGCAAAGATACATTAATTGAGCTACATTTCGCGTATTTGTCTACTTTCTGAGGAAATACTTTTGGACGTATATAGTTTAAATAACACAATGGGTGTCAAATCCCAATTGATGCTAAACGACATTGAAACTTTAATAGTTTAATAATTAATCTGAATTTGCCTCGTTTGATCCTTGTCTTTATAAGACCGAGTTTCCTATACAAAATAGAAGTTAGAATATAACCTTTTTGTATACTTATTTTAGTTGACATTATTAGAATTGTTTTAAAATATTTATACGATTCATTCAGTTAATATAGTTTGATATATAGTTTAATATAGTTTGATTCATCTGAATTTACTTCGGTCTCCTTCAAAAGATAATACTAAATCCATAGTTCTATACTGTTAAAATAAAACAATTCTTTTAATTAAACTATGTACTTACATTTCAGCACTTGTACATCCCAAGGACCCGAGCCAGGACATACCTTGGGTGGACTTACCTAAGTTTAGGTACACCTGAAAGCGACCTTTGGCGCAGCCCCTCCCCGCCCGGGTATACGGGCCTAGGGTAATACTCACACAGAGTCCAAAATGACGCGACCCAAGCAAAATGCCAGCAAGTTTAAAAGCTTCATGCAGGAGAATGTGCTCACAATGGCCACCGTAATTGGTGTGTTTGTGGGTGGTCTTGTCGGCTTCATCATCAAGAACAGTACCGGGGAGTGGACAAAGCGTGAGATAATGTATATATCATTTCCGGGTGAAATATTTCTTCGGTGAGTTTTGTGGAGCCATAGTTGACTAAAAGAGCTCAAGAAAGCATAATAATTAACGTAATTAATTGTGTGTGTGTGTGTGTGTGTGTGTGTGTGTGTGTGTGTGTGTAGCATGCTGAAGTGTCTTATCGTTCCGTTGCTGGTTTCCTCCATCACAAGTGCCATCGGTGGACTGGATCTGAGTATGTCCAGCAGAATAGCAACCAGGTAAACATTGTCAGCACTTTAGAGATTCTTTTGTTGACTCCATTATGTTTCCAGAGCCATTACATACTACTTTGTTACGACAATTTCGGCAGTTATTTTGGGCATTTGTCTAGTCACAACAATTCGACCCGGCCAGGGTGCCAAAATTGTGGAAACACGAACGGAGACAATTGACAAGGCCTCCAAGGTCTTGACACCCGATACTTTAATGGATCTCGTGAGGTAGGCTCAACATATACAAATGTTGGTTAAGTATCTAAATGTGTTAAATTTATTTTCTTCAAATAGAAACATGTTCACGGATAACATTATTCAATCGACAATGTTTCAGGTATGTTTTCTATATATATTTAATTGAATTCGATTCGTTGCTGTTTGTTTTGTTTGGGTTTATTTTTTTTTGCTCAATTTTCGCTTTTTATGAAAGCACACGCATTCCCTCAACTCATCATTGCAACAGACCCCAATTATTCAATTGTTCTGTAGCTTACATAATTTGATTAAAGCTCAGCAAATCGCGGCACATAATCAAAACTGACATGATAGGATACTCCAAAGCAAAGTTCTTTCCGTTTCAATTGAAATTGAAAATTATAGGGGACAGCGAATGTCTGTCTGTCTGTCTGTCTCTCTGTCTATGTCGCATATGTTTTCACATATCTATAGCTGTATAAAGTTCTCTCTGTGTTTGTATCTGAAGCTGCGTCTATATATATGCATGTGTAATTTACGTACACGTTGAAATTATTATCAATTATCACCACGGACACAGTCATAATATATGAATATGAATCAAATTGAATCAAAGTATTCAACTCGAGCAGTTCTTCATATATGCATATACCTATAACTATACCTATATTCGTTTATAAATTTCTATGTACAAATACGTTAATTTGACAGCATTACACTTACACTATATTATACAATGCTCGATTCGATGTCCAAGTGATTTTCTTACTTAATAATAATATGTGTGGATTGGAACATCGCAAAAAATTCTAATATAAAATATACATAAACAAGAAAGAAAAGTACAGTCGAGCACGGCCGACCGTATAATACTCTCTGCATTTTAATCCCGATTAAATTATTAAAATCGGCATCGAGATATTACAATCTGCAGTACTTCCATCAAAACACCATGAAACAAAAACAATCTTAGCAAAATCAAACATCTGTTTGTATGCGAATACACATACGTTTGACATTATATGTGTATGTGTGTATTCGGCGCAGCGTCTGCGGGCAGCGCTGCCGCCACACAAGCAGAGAAAACGTTCGATTACGCTTGCATGCTTCTGTCTCGCTTGCACTCATTAGTGATATTGCGTTCAATTATCAATATTGTAACGCTTCTAGTTTTCTTGTTTATAGTCCGATTTCAGTGCGTCTTTTTAGAATAGTTTGATATAGTTAGCCTCCACTCGAATTACACGATTACAATGCTGTACTAAATGAACAAATGCCTAAAAACGGAATGAAAGTTGAGAGTTATTTGTATGTATTGCGGGTAAAAGGGGCGTGGCAGTCCAAAATTTTAAAAGCTAATGCATTTAGGCTGTCGCTAGGAAAGCTCCATACTAAAATTGGTGATCCTAGATGCCATGGTTACTGAGATATTCGCCGAAAACACCGGTTTTTTCCGAGGTGTGTCTAGTTTTTTGCTCTTTGTGGGAGAATGGGGCGTGGCATCGAAAGATTCTTGTATTGCCTGACTAAATATGTAATCGATTGACACCAAGCTCGAACTTGTAGCTCTTACCATCTCTGAAATCTGTTTGTTCATACGGACAGACAGACGGACATGGCTATATTGACTCGGCTTGTGATGCTGATCAAGAATATATATACTTTATGGGGTCTGCCACGCCTCCTTCTGCCTGTTACATACTTTGCACAAACCCAATATACTCTTGCAGAGAGTATAAAAACAAACATACAAATGTTATTATTTTCAATTAATAATTGCTATATGTGTGAACACAGTCTCCTAAATTTTGGTCGCATGCAAACAGTGACACACTTTTGGTTTTGGGCTTCTTAAAATGTTGGGAAAAGTGTTGAAGCGTTGGAAATGTTTTAATGCGACCATAAGCAGATGGTGTTCTGTTTGTATTGTAGTTGTTCTCTACTTGTGCCTATACGTGTGAATACATGTGTGTGTGTGTGTGTGTGTGTGCGTGTGTGTGTGTGTGTTTAATTCCGCATCTATTTTGGATTAGAATTTGCAGCTTAAATAAAACAACAACAGCTTTCTTTATCTCTGTGATTCATTTCAATTTTTTATTAATTTCAATTCAGAGCTGGAAGTTTTAGAAATATAAACAGTCAACAGACAGATTCAAAACGCTTAAATCAAAATGTGTTCGAGGCTTATAAATCAAATCTATCCAGACTTTGGTCGTATCATCATTTGAGTAAATTTTAAAGGTCGCCTCCATTTCCAGGTATACCACCCAATGCCGTCGACATCCTTATCAGTGTCCTCGTATATATACTTTCCATTAAGATTACTAAAAACAAGTATTAAATACATGTGTAAGTGCAATAAAATTCACATTTTCAATTATTTACCAAGCATAACAACCAAAGGTAAACCACCAGCCTGAACTATACATTTGTGCGCAATTCCCTGTGTATGTATCATTATCTTTATCGGGTGTTGAAAATTTCATGTTTTTATGATACTTCATAGCATCGCTAGCATTTCCAGAATATCCTTCAATTAATTTCAACTCATATGACTCCTCCTCACTCCCTATAGCAAATTTACTGTATCTGGCATATCGAGTTCCGTTTTGAAAATCCATTAGGGAAATATACAATTCGTGGGGTTTTGATTGTGTTAGCAATTGCAGTTTCTCAAGTCCAATAAAGAACTCTCCTTGTAAGTTTCCGAAACCTTCCTTGTACTCTGACCAAGTTCGATTGAAATTCACACTGCCATCCATGCGACGCTGGATCACAATCCATCCAGATCCTGCCAGTTTCGAGTCACAGGCTACTGTGAATTTCTTCTTATCAATGACTATCGTTTGAAGTTCTGTCCCTTCACTAGAACAAGTTGATCTCTGCTCAAAAGTTGTGAGTTCTTCCTCAAGTTTTTCGATTTTTTCTGAATTAATTGACAGTTCCGATTTCAAATCGACTATTTCTTTATCTTTTAATCTAATTTCCAACATCTTACTATCTATAAGTTTTACTTTACTGTTTACTATGGACTGCAAATCAAGAATTGTTTTATTTTTGTAGCTAAGCTGCGAATTTAAATCTGATATTAGGTTGTCTTTGTATTTGACTTCTGACTGCGACTTATTAGATTGATTCTCAATTTGAAAAATGAGTTTCTGCTGATTTAGATTATTGCTTTTACACAAATCACTTAGCTCGATTTGCGATGCCAGCTGAGAATTTAAGTTAACTATTATCGCTGCCTGTTCCTTAATCTTATCCTGTAACTCTGCCTGGGATATAACCGATTTGGTGAAATTTAACAGCGGTTTTACCACTTGGTAGCAATAAGTTCCACATTTTGAATCCATTTCGGTTAAGCCAGAGAGACACTGAACAATAAAATTAAATAAAATTTATAAAAATTTTTAATATTTATAAAAACAAAATAATTGTGATTTCAATTACCGAGCTCTTGACTTGCACCGCTGTTAGCAATATTGTTAATATAGATATTTTATAAATTTTCATTTTATGTTTTGATTTCGAGTACGTTAACCGTTCGCTTGAAAGACAAATTTGTGACTGATCTAGTCGCATTTAGTTTCTTAAAAATGAAAAGTGGATTTGAAATTTGAAGAATTGTCATGTGTTCATGATTTTTTGTTTGTTTGGGCTTATCAGTTGAAAATGTCAAGGTGGCAATTTAAGCTCTACGTATATAAATGTATACGAATATAAATGTATATAAATATTAATGTATGTTATAAAAATGTACATATATACAATATATAATGTATATATACAATATACATTTATATTCAAAATTAGCTTCCATTGAAATGATTTTTTTTAGTTAAGAATCGATATTGAGTAGCAATAGATTTAATCAATTATTGCTATATGATTGCTCTTTAAGCGGAAAGTATTTAAATGTGATTTAAAATAAAACATTTTTTATAAGACATGAAAAACATGCACTACATAAAGTAAATTAATATATGATTTATCAGCGTCAACAGTCGATTATAATCGATTTCGTCTACTCGTATGGTATGATCCCTACATCACACCACCACCTCTAACCAATTTATTTCAAGTTTTCTATTTTTATATGTAGCAGAGAGACTGAGGCGTGGCGTGATAAGCTTCAACAGCCGAATCTATCTGTTTGTGTGAGACCTTGATCTCTGAGGCTAATAGAGCGGGACCCACCAAATTTTGAATGAAAGTCCGCTTATACATACATATATCAGGCAGACGAGGTTCATTTTAAATGTTTGCCATGCCCCCTACAGCCCACAAAAGTTGTTAAGAAAGTATTTTTATAACGTATTAACTGGAAAATGTATACAGCTGTCGTGATCAAATTCACACAGTATGGATACTATCATAACTAACGTCACCAAGTCTGATCCAGATCGGATAACTATAAAGACAAATCGGTCAAAAATTGCGTATGTGAATGCTGAAATGTGCACTAGAATGAATACGGGATCTTTTACAGTCCACTCGCTCGACTGTAGCCCTGATCACTTGCTTAAAATAAAACAAGAAATATATATGATATAATAATGTATAATGCTCTCTGTATTTTTTCCCAATTTTTAAAATTTGTATCGATATATTACATGTACTTACATTAAAACACCGTGAAACAAAAACAATCTTAGCATAATCAAACATACATGTGTTTGTCTGTATGCGAATACACATACGAATGACAATATATGATGCATATATGTAAATATGTATGTGTGTATTCGGCGCGTCGCGGAACATGTGCTTATATGTTTCTATCTCGCTTGCACTCATACGTTTATATTGCATTCAATTATCAATATTGTAGGGTAGTTTGATATAGTCAGCCTACACTCTAATTATACAGTTACAACACCGTACAAAATGAACAAATGCCTAAAAACGGTACAAAAGTTGAGAATTATTTGTATGTATTGTGGGAAAAAGGGGGTGGTAGTCCAAAAAATTAAATGTCAATGCATTTACGCTGTCGCTAGCAACCTTCGTACCAGAATTGGTATTCCTAAGTGCCATAGTTTCTGAGATATTCGCCGAAAATAATGGTTTTTTTTCGATGTGTGTCTAGTTTTATGCTCATTGTGGGCGAATGGGGCGTGGCATCGAAAAAAAAACAGGTTCTTGTATTGACTGACTAAATATGTGATCGATTGACACCAAACTCGAACTTGTAGCTCTTACCATCTCTGAAATCAGTTTGTTCATACGAACAGACGGACAGACAGACGGACATGGCTATATCGACTCGGCTTGTGATGCTGATCAAGAATTTCTATACTTCATGGGGTCTGCCACGCCTCCTTCTGCCTGTTACATACTTTCGCACAAACCCAATATACTCTTGCAGAGAGTATAAAAATACTAAGTATTTATTGAAAGTATGTATAATAATAGAAAGTAAAACAATTAACCAAAATTGCCTCAATGGGGTAATATACTTACTGTTTCTTTATATAATCCCATTTACGGAAAAGAAAAAAGGTTAAAAAGTAGTGCAGAAAAAACAGTATTAAAAAAAACAATTAATTTAAAGAAATTACTGCCCGACATAAAAATGTAAATTAATAGCAAAGAAGAAGAAATTTGTACCATAATGCTTTTTAAGCTTTCAAATAAGTCTTAAAATCAAAAGTAAATCAAATAGTTACTTAAAAACACAAATTCTTGCAGCATCGAACGGAGATCTTTGAAAACACCAGCATTTCGCCAGCACGTGAGTACACAATATTTTCTCGATTGTCCATCGTGTAAATTAACTCAATTTTGATCTTACAGAGCCCATGGAGAACTGGGAGTTCAAATCGGCACAGCGTGAAGGCTCCAATGTGCTTGGCCTGGTCATGTTCAGTGTGATCTTGGGCACAACCATCGGGCGTATGCGAGAGAAGGGTCAACTTTTACAGGACTTCTTTACGACACTCAGTGAGGCAATGATGACAATAACATCTTGGGTCATTTGGTAGGTGTACTGCCTGAAATCGTTTAATGTAGAAGCAATCTTAACTAATACAATCAACAGGATTTCTCCACTCGGTGTGGCCTTTTTGATAGCTGCCAAGATTATTGAAATGGAATCAATAGCAGCAACTATACAGTCCTTGGGATGGTACTTCATAACCGTAATGATAGGTCTCTTCCTGCACGGCTTTGGTAAGCTAACAATCTGATGCCACAGATATCGTAATTGCATATCATTGAATTTAGGTACTATTGCGTTAATATTCTTTTTGGGCACACGTCGTTTGCCATATCGCTTCATTGCCAAACTGAGTCAGGTATTGGCCACGGCCTTTGGCACGGGCTCCAGCTCGGCCACAATGCCGTTGACCATCAAGTGCTTGGATAACATGGGCATTGATCCACGTGTCACTCGATTTGTCATTCCTGTTGGTGCCACAATCAACATGGATGGCACTGCGTTGTATGAAGCGGTGGCCGCTCTTTTCATTGCCCAATACCGTGAGATGAGTTACTCTTTTGGCACTATCGTGGCGGTGAGCATAACAGCGACGGCGGCTTCGATTGGTGCTGCTGGCATACCACAGGCAGGACTCGTTACCATGGTCATGGTATTGGATACAGTGGGTCTGGAGCCCAAGGATGTGTCCCTGATTATAGCAGTGGATTGGCTGCTGTGAGTGTCTATCACATGTATTTTTATTTAAAGTGATGGTTTGATGATTTAAATCTTTTTAGGGATCGTTTCCGTACCACCATCAATGTCATGTGCGATGCTCTGGGCACTATACTAGTTAATCATCTATCGAAGAACGATTTGGCAAGCGTAGATCGGGTAAGTACTAGACTCTAGTAGTTTTTAAATATATTTCTGAATAAACAAATGCTATTTTAGCTGAATGCTGAGCCACATGAGCTGCTCGAGCTGGGCGCAAATGCCCACGAAATGAAAGAATGAAGGCAGTCTTCGCTTGGCGCCTATAATCGCAAACGATGAGTGACGGAGGATGAGCACAAGGACGTTGACGTCGATGAGATTCAGGTGCACTCAGGTGAGCTCCAAGTCTCGCATCGTCATCGTTAGTTGCCCCTCCTCGTCATTTTGTTTGTGGCTTAAGCGGCCAAGACGCAATTTCAATTTCAAGCAATTTGCAAACAGCATTTAAAGCTGTCTAAACGAATTTATTGAATTTGTTATCGATTTAACAATCGAGTAACAAAAACACAAATAAAAAAAAAAAAAAACAAGAAAACCAAATAATAATATGAATAATTAATTAGCATATATCATGGTGTAAATAATTTTGATTATAATTAAAATTAAATTGATCGAGTTCAAATTCAAATTACATTTTCATACTTAGTATTAAAAAAAAAAAAAAAAAAAGTAAAATTTGTTATTAAATAAACGTAAACGACGCAATACCAATATTGTTATTACAAATTATCCATAATTATATATAGAAAATCAAAAGTAAATACATAGTGTTTCTGAACCACAACAAAAACTAGAACATTTTTAAAAACAATTAGACTAAAAACTTATTAAACGCCAAATGTTTGCTCAAATTTTACACAGAAATTAAATGCCGTTGAAAATTCTTGTTCAAAGTTGAGCTTTTGTAAATACTTAATAGATTAAGTATAATTAAAAAAATTATTACATAGTTGTGTCAGCATTAACCAATCCAAAATCGCAAACAAATTTCAAATAGCAAATGAAAGATAAAACCAAATTATATCAATATTAAATGACAATAATAGTACAGCAAAAGTTATACGTAAAATAGAAAATACAAATACAACGTAATATTATTTATTACATGTTATTAATTAAGTTTTAGACATAAACAATATTCAAATGAAAAAAACCAAATCACATTTAATTAATAGATCAACTTTTTGAGATCTGTCAAAATTGTTACAATAAATCAAATTCATAAAATGTTTGTAGTTGCGTGTGTAGCTTAAATGTTTACAAATAAAATTTTCCAATCTGAACAATGTACTTATATATATTTAAAGTGCAGCTGCTTAAATTTTGATATACCCTAGCGGATATTAAAAATTTAAGTTTGTATTCTAATGAGGAGGTTACCAAATGGGATTCATACATTTAGTTCATGGACAGGTTAGTTGAAAATTCATGGAATTTTAGTTAAAATTATAATAATTATGCCAGATAAACGGTGTGATTTTTACACCAATATTTGTACCCTTAAATATCAAACAGAAATAGATATATCTCAAAAGTAAAAAGATGCAGAAAACTCCACGATTTAGTAGAACTGGATTCCAATCCTTCTCATGGATTGGAACCGATATTTTGTTTCTTCTTCAAAGTTTTGAAAAATTATAAAATATTTTCATTGTCGCACACAAAATGATCAGGTCAAAGTATGTCGTCAAATTGTTGTTCAAATTTAAATATTAAACAACATGTGTTTTGCATGTTCTTTGGTTGTTTAAAAAATTTTCCAACTCTAAAATGACGTCAGGCGTCAGTACAAAATTCTCAGTAAATTCGACAGTATAAAAAAAAAGAAGTTTACAAAATCTGGCAAGTCTTTTAACGCTGGTAAGATTAAAGGAATAGATTGCAGACAATATGCCCAGTACAATGGATCAGCTGCAGCAGCTAACAAATAACGAGCTGTTCATCATGTGCAACGACTATCACATTGCGTCACGGGAAATCGCTTACCTCACACGTCGGCAATTGGAGCGTCGACTGCACGTGGCCATAATCGGAGAGCGGGCCAAGCTGCGTGCCCATGACCTTGTGAACAGTGTACGCTTTCAGCAGGACCAAATGTTTTTGCACGGTTGGCTGCATGATACACAACGTCCCAACACGATTTTGGGTCGTCCTATGCCGCTCTCAACTTGGCGCAACTATCATGCAAATAAGCAAGAAACCCATTTACCAATTCCTCCTCGGTTTCGTGGCGGCGTCGAGTATCTCAGGCATCTGCAGCATTTGAGGCACTACCCGTGCGATTACGAATCGGAGCCGTCACAGGATGAGTCACAAGAAAGCGTTGAAGACGACGACTACGAGCAGGACTTGAAACACCAACATTGGCAGGATGCATACCGAAGCCCCATCGAACCGATGACGGCCATGAGCACCAATTACATTGAACGGGACGCGACAAGGGAGACGGCAAGCGATTACTATTCATTGAGTAATGACGATGAAAGCAGAACGACACTGCGCAGGGACGGCAATCAGTTGCAAAAAGCCGAAAGATTCGCCTGGTGGACTGTCTCCACACATGCCATCCCGCAGGAATCTGAACGCGATGTGGACTCCACGTCGGAACAAGAGCTTTGCACCATTAAATATTTGGAAGAATTTCCACCCGGTGATCATAATCTTAAGCCGCAATCGAGTAGCAAGGAATTTGTAGATGTAAGTGAGACTTTAAGTGTTGGCGATTCACTTGCTGTCTTTCAATCTCCAGTCCGCCCGCGACGTTCTTTGTGGCGCTATGTCTACGATCTGTTATTCTGTGATACCGAGGGAAAATTGAATGCAGACAAGTTGCAGTATTCCATTTTTTGCTGCGCTTTGGTTATTTGCACTTTTGTAGGCTTCAAAATGCTACCATAATTGTTGCAGTTGAAGCGAGTGTTTATCAGTGTGTGAATAAACTTAATTGAAATTCTAATTCATAATTTTGTATGCTCTTGATTACCTAGAAAAAAAAAATGGCGCGCAAGTTCAAATGAACGTGAACATAAATGAACACTGTTCATTGACAGTTCTTGCTCAATTACATTCTCTTCACATTCTGTTACAGCTAAAGTTACAGTAAACTTAACAGACTAAATAGTTAGCCATACCTGCGCTTAAGCTTGTTGTCTTACGCTTAACATTCTGTTGTTGTGAAATTTGCATGCTGTAAGCATCGCAGTAAGTTTAACAGAGCTGTGCGAATTGCAGACTTAGCTAAAATAGCCAGCCATTGCAATTACTTAAGCTTTAGCTCATTCCTTCTCGCTTACTCCTGCAAGCTTCACATATTTTGCTTACTGTAAACATCGCGAAACAAGCTGTTCAGTTTTTGGCTTTGTGTAAATTTCATTTCCGAATAAAAATCGCAGTTTTAAACGAGTTTCAAATATTAAATAGACAAACATTTGTATGTAGGGATTGTAACAGTGTTGTTTTGTAAGTAATATTTCACGACTGCCCTTCGTTGATGCAATATTTAACTGCCAGCTTAGCTCCATTTGCCTTGGTACATCACTTAAACGCAGCATGGTACCTGCAGCAGCTTGCCAAATGCAATTTTCTAGCTTGAGCGGAAATGAAACTGTAATTATATTTATGGTAAACGTCAGACGACGAAGGATGTTTAGCTACATTAGACTGGAGTATTAAGAATACATTCAGCAATGTATAATAAAATGGCAAATAAAAAAATTAAAATAAAAAAAAATTGGCTTTTAAAATCGTCGTTAGCTCGTTGGCTTTTTACTTGCTGTTGGCAACCTCGGGGCACAGGTGAGGAAATCTCATTGCTGTTGCACCAATGCACAAGCTAAATGACTTTTGGCAATTTCCCCAACTTGAATCTGGGGACTCACCAGCATCATCGCTCGTTGATGTTAGCGACGAGCTTCGCCAACTTCCGGACCACACTTCTGGAGACAAGGTGTTGCCATAAATTTTCTTAAATGTCGTAAAAGTACACAGCTCACAAGTTGACTGCCAAATAAATGAATCGGATAATAGAACATGGAATCTGGAGGTAGTGGGAAGGTAGTGAAGGTATTCTAGTTGCTGGCATTGGCAAACATTTAGCAGTAGGATGTACAAATAATTAATCAAAAGTCCCATAAATTCATCATCAGCAACTTTTCTTTTACATGAGTTTTACTTTGATAAACAATTCAAAATTGAAGTGAACAATCTTAAATTAAAGTATCTTTTTGCAAATTGTCTGTAGAGAGAAGCAGAGAAGTCATAAATAAAACTTGAGTCATAAAAACCAGTGCCATAAAATTGTCATCACAATTGGCAACAAATGCTTCGATCTCATTCCGCAGTTTTAAGCCGTTTCTCTGTGGCTTTACTGGGGCTCCTCTGTAGCGCAGGTTCTTGAACAAATTGACTATTAAATACCCTGTGATTAATATAAGAAAATATTTTGTTTTAATGGAAAATGTAATCTAAACTTATAAGCTAAGAAACTGATATACATTTCAAAATTAGACAGTTTTGACAATTATAAGCAGTTACCCAGTGACTACAGATGACTTCAATTACCACGCAAATTTCCATTTCCATTTCCATTTTACTTGATATTCAATATGATTTCCACATGCTTTTCACAAACACCAAGAATGCTCGTCGTTGTCATTTACAATCCACAAAATGCCAGCGGCTAAATCACAATTTCACTTCCAATTCCTTCACTTATTAGTCAATAAATTAGGAATCTGACGTATTATGTAATTGCATCCAAGGAGATTTGTGAATTTTTGTGGAAGCATTTAATTTAATTTGCCAACGAGCGAGGAATTACTGGTGAATTACTGGCAGTATTTTGGGGCGTTCCAAGTGACCATTTGTCTTCTTTTTATACCACGGGGTGAAATCTATCTTTGGCTTAAAGATTGTGCTGTGAAAGTAATATTATTTGGTCCTGAAATGCTGGGGCATTCCCTTAAAATTATTGTTACAATTGCTTTGACAGTGTCATAGAGAATTTATTTGACTAGCTGCTTACTCACTCTGTTGGTCTTTTGGCCAACAGCAAGTCCAGTTTTTATTTTCTTCTATGGAATGGCTAATGGGTTTGCTTGTTTTGGCATTACTTTATGGTTCGTTGGTGTTGCTGAACGTTGATTGCCCTTCAGGCTACTTTGAAGTTTTTGACAGCCACTCTAGTTGGACATGTTGGCAGCAGTATCAAAAGAGTACCAAAAGTAAAAACAAAATATTTATAAAATGACTTGAATTCTCAACAGGTTCTGGGTAAATTTTGATAAGGAAAAGCTTTTTGTACAGTTTTTAAAGCAAATTATTGAAAGAAATGAGCTGGTTAAGTAAATTTGTATTTTAAATAGTTTAAATTGTGAATTTTAATGTCAATTTTATTGAGGCATCGTGTAAATTCCTCAAGAAACATCGCCCATTGAACAGCTGTGATTGTTCAAAAAGTGAACATTTTGTAATTGGCATGTAGCTTTGAATCTGGGAACAAACCAACCATTCCACTCGTGGACCACTCTATGAGAGCAATTCGCTTGAATTTGTGTACCTGACACCTGGTGACAGCACTGACAAGACAATTTGTGTAATGCATTTTGCATGGTCATAGTCTGGTTGCCAGAAAACTCAGTTTTCATCAGGTTGAAAGCAGAAAACTGGCTGAAAAAGATACTGTGACATTAAATAAAATCAATTTCTTTTGAATTTAAAAATTAGTCTCGTCATAGTTTAACATCTCACCTTACTCAATTGATAAGTTCAAAAGGTCACAATATGATTTATGACTTAAACTTGTTGAGACTCTGCAGACCACAAACAATTGTCTCAGTGCTGATTGATTTTATGCCAACAATTAGGCAAATGGCTCGATGAACGAAATCCATGATGGTAGTGGTGCTACATGTCGTATGCGCAATGTGAGATGTTTGCGTTTTGTGAAAGTCTTTACGTTAATCAATAACTCTGGTGAACTCTGATTTTTGGGGGCAGAGAAACTTGAGCTTGTCAATGGCAAACAAACTGCATCTCAAAATTGATTGATTGAGCTTTTGGAAAGTCAATCTTTCAATTGATTTCGGCTCAAGTCAAGTTTGTATGCTTAAATGTTCACCAACTAAGTACATAATTAAATGTGTAACATGGTTTAGTATAAGTCTGTTAATCGATGTGGTAAACATTGAAAAAGTTTTGTTGAAAGACTATAAATTGTAGTAAGTTAACTATGTGTATTATTTTTTGTAACTTGCTTAAATTATTTCCATAATTTGTAGGAGAAAAATCGTATTTAATGATTTGTTGATTTATAAAATGTTGATGACTTCAGAAGCATTTTTCTCAGTTACTTTTTTCTCTGATTTTTGAAACAGGTTAAAACGGGACTTCTTGGAGAAATGTGCTTCAATTTCCTATAAAACAAGAAAAAAAATATTAGAGCTTTAAAAAATCATACCATTTTTTTATACTTACGCCCAAAGTGCGTCCCTCGGTTTCCGGCATAATGAAATATAGTATAATGATACCAACAAAGGATACACTAGAATAAAAGGCAAACGTTCCGGGCAAAGTCATGACACTGATCATAACGAGAAACAATTTGTTGGTCAGAAAACCAAATAAGTAACCCAGACAGCCGGCAAATCCTGAAGCGCTGCTACGTATTTCAGCCGGAAAGACCTCACCAATCAGAACCCAGGGTATCATGCGTATGCCCAAATTGGCAAAGAAGGCGGCGAATAATACTAGAAAAAGGGGAATCCATTCTATATAATTAAACGGTTGCTGAAGTTCCGGAAGCAGCGTCGTGATAGGCTCCAAATTCTGAAGAATTGATTGATTTAGCTGAGATGGAATGCTTTCCTCAATTAAAATCCTTGAGGCATTAAGTGTATCATTCTGTACCACAATTCCAGTGAGTTCTGTTATATTTAATGATTGTGTGTATATGGCAATGCCAAGAATGCAAGCACCTGTGCCCAATATGGATGTAAACACCAATGGTCTTTTGCCAGTTGAATGAATTAAAAGTGCTCCAAATATGGTTGCAATTAGCTCAGAGATGCCAAGCATTATAGTTGCATTATTTTTATCCATTGGAGTCTTGAGTGTTGCAAAAAGCAGCACAGCATAGGCTCTGATGGGCGTCTTGCCAGAAAAGTGGCAAATGAAGAAAGTCAAAAGGACCAAAAGAAAGGGCACTATAAAACTACGTTTTTGCCACATGTGTAGTTTCTTTTTCAACATTTGACCCAGTGCACGGGACTCCTTTTCCATTTCCACAGTTTTATCCACAGTTTTCTGAGTAATTAGCTCATCATACAGTTGCTTGAATTCCGCCTCGACTTTCTGTTCGGAGACCCAACCACGTAGCCATTGTAATGCTTTGATGCCATCCGTGAATCGTCTTTCTCTTATTAACCAAACTGGACTTTCAGGCACAAAACACAACATGACCATGGAAAATAAGGGTATCACTGTGCTCACTATTGCCACCGTGCGCCAGTGCATCAAGGAGCCCAGCAGGAATTGTGTAAAAACTCCCAGACTGACGCTGGTGGTGGCCAGTGCCGAGAACATTCCTCTATACTTTGGATCACTGATTTCAGCCACATAAGTTATTACCTAAAATAAAATCAATAAATGAAAATTCTAATGCTTTTATTTTTTAGCTGAACTTACCGCTGCTTCCATCAAACCGCCGCCAATTCCAACAAAACATAAAGCCAAATACAGGTGCTCCGTGCAGGTGGCATAATGGAAGAGCAACCAAGCGGCTAACATGGGTAGATTGATCAACTAAGGAGGGAGAAATATTTGTTGGAAATGTGAATAATGTAATCGAGTATATTACACAAATTAGTGTACAGAATATAGTTGGGAAATTTGGCAATAAATCAAATAAAGAGCTTGGAATATTATGTAGGAATATAAATAATAAAATAATTTAAAGCACAAGCATTCTACTCAAGTTAATTAATAGTATCTTGTTAAGAAGGCCTGAATTTTGTTACAGCTTAGTTAAGTTAACAACAGAAATAATATTTAAACAGTTAATTTATGCATAAATATATAACACTGATCCATGCATAGTATTCTGTTAGTAAAGTTTTAAATTAAACACACAAATTGTTGCACATCTCACTTTTATCTTGACACGTTTTATCCATTTTCTACATTTATGAACTTCTCTTTATCAGCAAATATAATTAATTAGAGACACACCTGCATTGCACGACGTTTTCCCAGATATTGAGCAAATAAACCTGAGAACAGACAACCAAGCGGCATGCATATTAAATTTATAGAACCTGGAAGTATATATATTACTTAAATATAGTACAGGTCAAATATTTATATAAGAAAGTTGCTTACTAAGCCAAGATATTTGTTCGTTGTTCAAAGTTATCGAGCTGCTTTCACTGCTTTGTATGGCAGGTATCGCAATTGTGGGAAATCCCTGAGTCATACCATAACCTGTAGGTTTATAAAATATTTAATTAATTAACATTTTTATTTTCCTTATATGTTAATGCTTACCAAATTGTAACAAGTTTTGAATATTAACAGCTATAATCTGTGGCAGAGCGCGTCTTAAATTTGAGACAGTTTCAACACTTTCTTCGGATAAATTAGAAATTTTATTTTCACCTTGCTTGAATAAGGGTAAATAAGGCTTTTGTCTAAAAAAAGTTAAAAGAAATATTTGTTTATTTATTAAACTTTTAATCACATTATTAAATCACTTTATTCACCTATCAGCATCATTTTTGTCCATATTTTTAGATTTTTCCATATTAAAGGTTTACAACTTTTGAACAATTTATTACACATATATTTGTAGTTATTAAATAAACATTTTAAGGTGGCTATTATTAAACCTTTGCGCTACATTCACGACTAAATAGGTTGGGAACTTGAGTTACCCATTTATATGTAGAACAGATCTTATCTCTTTATATCTAATCGCAATCTTTGTAATGCTTCATTTACTTATGAATGAGCTGACGTGTTCTAAAATAAAACAAATTTTGAATACACATTTAATAATAGATCTCAGATCTCTAAACACTTTGTCTAATCTTCGGTTTGCTTTAGATAACCAAAGCTTAAAATTGAATATATGCATAGATATAAGTAAATTCTACAAATAATAAAGTGTTAAAAACGTTATATTCGAAATCCAATAGATTAAAATAGGGCTCAGCACGGACGTCAAAGTTTTATCTTGGCTCGCATGTCCTGAACGTGATACACAAGTGATTCAAATGGAAGTTCCTACTGGGGACGAAAGCGGTTTTGATATCAAAACATTGAATCTAAAAAATTAAAGAGCATTTAAAATTTTTTATAGGGAGTGTGATTCAGCCTCCTGCGGGTCTTTCTTACTTGCATATATATAATATATTCATAACGACAAGATAAAGCCATAGATTGCCAATATTTAAATAAGAGATATTTATCCTTGTGCATCCACTCAAATTAAAATCAAAACAAAAATAATTATTTCAACTTTGAATGATAATATCTCAGCCAAATGAAGTGATATTTTGAAACTCGTTGACTTTTTAGACTCTCGACAACTAGTAGCATCGATTTCGTGCCAAATTTCAAATTTTTAAATTCGACCCCATTTTGATAAATTTTGCAGTGTTACCCCTTTGCATTTTTGTCAAAAATCGTCAAAATTTAAGATTGCGATTTTTTGATGACAATCGATAGTCCTTGGCCTCCCGAGTCCAAAAAGTCATACCAATCGAAAATCTGACTTCTAAGTTCCAAAATATTCAATATCAAAGTCACTTAGTATTGACTTTTAGACTTTACACTGAACAATAAATCTTTCTTCCAACCTTTATGTTAAGAAAGCATTATAATATTCTTAGGAACTCGTAGCGCTAAGCAATAAGTCAAGCTAAAAGAGCTTTTAAATGGCTAAACTAGCCACAGATAAGCGTTGTCGGTCCACACATATAATACTCCGCCCGAAATTATGCTATTAAATGTTTAAGTGCTCGCGCACTCTACTCTCTGTTATTGAATTTGAATTACAGGCTGTCGCTTGCTGCTTATTCTGATCGCCTAGTGTTTCATACGAAGACATCTTCGATTTTGGCCTTTCTTGGATTTTTTTTGCTTGACCGCTGCTGTCTGTGATGCCCAAAATCGTTAGTAGTTCTTGCTGAAATACCAGGCCAACAGAAATATCAGCAGGTCGCAATGTAAAAATTTTTTAATATTAACATTGCATTAAAATAAACTGTTAATTAACATAATCTGTTAATTAACATAATCTGTTAATTAACATAAACTGTTAATTAACATAATCTGTTAATTAACATAAACTGTTAATTAACATACACCGTTAATTAACATAATCTGTTAATTAACATACACTGTTAATTAACATAATCTGTTAATTAACATAACATTAACTGTTAATTAACATAATCTGTTAATTAACATTAACTGTTAATTAACATTAACTGTTAATTAACATAACATTAACTGTTAATTAACATAATCTGTTAATTAACATAACATTAACTGTTAATTAACATAATATGTTAATTAACATAACATAAACTGTTAATTAACATAACATTAACTGTTAATTGACATAATCTGTTAATTAACATAAACTGTTAATTAACATAACATTAACTGTTAATTAACATAATCTGTTAATTAACATAACATTAACTGTTAATTAACATAACATAAACTGATAATTAACATAATCTGTTAATTAACATAATCTGTTAATTAACATAATCTGTTAATTAACATTAACTGTTAATTAACATAACATTAACTGTTAATTAACATAATCTGTTAATTAACATAATCTGTTAATTAACATAACATGAACTGTTAATTAACATTAACTGTTAATTAACATAACATTAACTGTTAATTAACATAAACTGTTAATTAACATTAACTGTTAATTAACATAATCTGTTAATTAAAATAACATAAACTGTTAATTAACATAATCTGTTAATTAACATAACATAATCTGTTAATTAACATAACATAAACTGTTAATTAACATAACATAAACTGTTAATTAACATTAACTGTTAGTTTGAATTTTGTCGCTTGCTGCTGATTCTGATCGCCTGGTGTTTCACACAAAAAAATCTTCGATTTTGGCCTTCCGCGGATTTTTTTCGCTTGATCGCTGCGGTCTGCAATGCCCAAAATCATTAGTAATTCTTGCTGAAATACCAGGCAAACAGAAAGATCAGCAGGTCGCAATGCAAAAATTATTTAAATTTAACATTAACATTAACATTGAATTAACATTATCAAAATTATTTTGCTTAAATTATGCACTTGTAAATTCTGTTGTTTGTTACTGTGGATTTCTTTTCGCCTCAGAATTCAACTGGGAATTTGCATATTCCAGCTGTAATCCCGAGCGAACAGAACTTTCAGTAGATCTCAAATCGAAAATTCAAGCTAAACAAACTAATATCAGAGAAAGAGCTTCGGCTTAGAACAGCCAACACATAATGAATTAAGTAAATTTGTTATAGGGTCAAATTTATTGCTTAATAATTTAAAAGGCGCGAATTGGTGGTTTTGTTATTCTGACAAAAGTTATTTGTACTAACAAATAAATATATTTATTATTTAAGGCTCGCTTGACTGTAGCCTTTCTTACCTGTTTTCTAGTGCACCTGCCTCAAAATGCGTTCACCATTATAAATATTCTTTTTAGCGGCCTCGCTATCGATTACTTTCTGATGAATCAAACACAACTTTCCAAGTTTATGCGCATCGATTGCTGCTGTCATTCTATTTTCCAGTTTCTTATGTTGGCTTTCCCTGTGTTTGTGTGTGAGTTGTGTATTGTTGTGGCAAAAAGTTAAGAAAGTTGTGCGCGGTTATCAAAACTTTTGTCTCGATTTCGCTTATGAAACAAAAATTGACTGCCATCGGCGCAAAGCTCTCGAGTTTTAAGCTTTAAAAGTTAAGATTTGTGGTATTTGAATTTGAACTGTTTGTTGTTAAGTTCTTTGGCAGACTTGCGGTTTGTCTTTGGCCCAAAACACGACAATATTTCAAGTTCTTTTCTAGAAATTCATTAAGTATTCTATACTTAGAAGAATAAATGTTACTTTTGCTGCAGATATTTTTATTGACAATGAGATTATGTAAGGACATGCATTGTTCTGTTGACAAACCAGACAACCCTGACAACCCAGATGACCATTATTCATGTGTATTCCCAAAATACAACTGACAATTGTTGCTGAAATTCAATACAAATATTCATGTGAAGCTTCACAGTGTTCACCATGCGGATGTATGTAAATACCTACAGAATATTTCTGTACTCAATTCATGTGGTGATGGTGCTGTTGATGGTGATGCTGTTGATGATAATGTTGTTCGCATACGAAATATGCTCATTACCATTCTCGATTTGATATCAGATCCAACCAAACCAAATGGTGACGAATATACGATTTCTTTATACCTCCCAGAAGGGAGCTTCCCATACATACATATATATATATTATTGCTCGTATATCGCATCTGTGTCTAAAATGTCAAATATAAATATTTGCTTTGTATTAGGGTTTTTTGGCTTACCGATAGCCAACATACATACGAGTTTGCTCTGTGTCGTTGTTGTGTGAGTTGTGGGCGTGGTTTTGGCTTATTTATTCAAGTCTACACAGCGGCTGTCATTTCAGTGCTCTCTCGTGTTGTTTATTGAGGCAATGTATGTTGGCACTTTGGGCCAGTACTCATTAATTACATTGTAAATAGATTTGATTTTGCTTCGCTATGTGTTTTACAATGAATTAACCTCGATTCAATTGCGCTTTCATGGGGGTATTACCATGGTAAAAGCTGCAGTTTGTGATCAGCAAATATTGAGGCAGTCAATAGAAGTGAGTGAGTGTGTTTCCTTACTTAAACAAGAAAGGGAAACTTGGTTTTATCTACAGAAAGTAAAGGTCAAACACTTAAAGAATATATGTACTCAGACTATATTTAAATAACTCATATTCATTAATTTTACTCTGTTTTTAACAACAGAGTTACAGCCTTCTTTTCTTTTCTTATAATATTAAAAAAAAAAAAATGATATGAACACTCCGTCTGAATAAATACATACATTCACAAGCGACGAGTGGCCTCATGCGACTGTCAATGATGCGAATATCTGCTATATAGTCGCTATCATAAAGGCAGCACCCTCAGCAATACACACGCACACCCGCTAAGAGGGCCAATACAGATGCTAAAGTGAGCCAACGTAAACCGTCACACAACGGTGCATACATTAAAGTATCAATGGCTTATTGGCAACATTGAATCAGGCAATACCCGTGCGTACACAAATGGCTTACTTACTTAACCCATACACATGTTCAAATTGAAAACCAATGCGTCGCGTATTTATGAGCTTAGCCACTAAAGCCGCCAAAAAAACAACAACAACAACTAAAGTGAGAAGGTAGAGTCGAGTAGGTAGACTGTAAAACTCCTCGTAACACAATTAAAATGCAAGCAACTTGAGTACTTCAAAAAACGTATAGGCATTAAATCTGGGATAGATTCAATGAGAGAAACAGAATTAAGAATTAATACTAGGATAAGTCCGTTATTTTTTAACAAGCCAGTAGACCTTCTCACCCCTTTTAAGTACAGGGCTTACACACCGTAACGAAGAATGCAAACCGCACTTGAACTCTTTGTCAAACTGCATAACTAAAAGCCTTTTGAAATATTTAACAAGCCATTAAGGGATCAACTCAACAGAGATTGCCTAAAAATATATTCGTAGTTACTTATACGAATATAACGAATAAAATATACACCTGCAGACTGCTCGATCTTTGAGTTGAATACATATAGTCAGTCAGCTTTCCAAATATTTTTAGCTAGAAATAAATCTGGCCAAATTAGCTTACTCTCGTTTTCGTTGAACATAATTCAGAGCAAAGCGTCAAAGGAATCGAAATATGTACAACAATTGAATATGTTTCCGTATGTTACAGAGTTGCTGGCACAATGGAAAAGCAGCTTAATGAACATACGCTATAAAATTGCGTATACGCAGCGGGCACCCGGCAAAAGCCGTTGTGATATGGGAAAATGGATTCGGAGCATTAAAAACAGTTATCGATGCGAACGCATAATAGCGAATCGATAAATATCTCAACAGTTAGTTTTTTTTTTTATATTATTTCTGTTTCTCTGTGTATGTGAATGGATGAGGTAGTGTTGGTCTGTGTGTGTGTGTTTGAGAATTTATGCATGTATTGGTGCGTGTGGCTTTTGTGGTGCTGTGCCGAGTGTTTGTGGTTTAATTTCTGGGGATTTCAGCTATCGCTATATATCGTAATATAATCAGCTCATCCACCCACACACAGAGACACCCACACACCAAAACTTGAGCGTGACTTACTGTATGTCGCAATGAAATTGATGGCATTTTAAATGACAATTGAAATGTGTTTAAATCTATCGCTTGGCAGCCATAACTTTTGAGACAATCGAATAATTTTAATTTGGCCATTTATATTGGGATTTGACATACAATTTAAGCTGCCAAAGGGACTGAGAAATTTTGATATGATACTTTATATCGATTTGTAGCGATTTGTAGTAAGCGGCGAAAAATAGTTTTACTTTGCTTTCCAAAATAAAATTTTCGAAATGAAGTTTTCCTTCTGTTCCGCGTTTGTCATTCTCTTACTACTCACAACGAGCTGCTTTGCCTATAATTCACGTAAGTCTATAATTTAATTTGTGCAACTAATTTAGTACTTTACATGACTTATATTTAAAGGTAAGTGTAATGATAAGCCTAGTGAAACCGGACCCTGTAAGGCGCTATTTCCAATGTGGCGTTTCATAAAGAGAACGGGTGAATGTGAATCTTTCATTTACGGCGGCTGCAAAGGAACCAGAAACTTGTTTGAGGACGAAGAGGAATGTAAAGCACAGTGCTTATCATGAAAAAGTATCAAAATTAACTTTATAATGACTAAAATGATATAACCAAATATGGTTTATAACTACTTATTTAAAAAAATTACTAATATAGAAAGAAATGACTTGAATTAGTTAATTACTAAGTATTTAGAGTCTGCACAGTTATTAATTTATAGTCACTCCTAAAATAGTTATCTTTTAAAACTTTTACTAGCATTACTTTACTACTTTATAACTAACTAAACCACTTGAATGCTTATGATGACTGTTATCAACACAGACAATGATATCATCGGGGTAGTTGACAGATTCTTCTCCATTTACTTTTCATGCTGTTGGCATTCCCAAAAGGTGGGTGATGTCAATTAATACCAAATATACCAGGTCAATTTGTGACTACCCAAAAGGGAAATGTCCTGACAGGTTAACCGGCGTGTGCCCGCAATAACAACTAATTTCCATTTAATGTTTTTTTTATGACCTCAGGCGACTTAATCAGTTATACCACACCCATGTCCATTTTGCCAATCGAAAGCCAATTTTCGATACATTTGCTGATCGAATGGGAAATTACCTCACGTTCCGCCTCCTCAATTCAATCAGACACCGCGATGTGTGGATGGCTTTGGTGAAGGGGTGGACGAAAAACAGGGCGTGGTGTTGATGTGTCTAGGAGTATAACCTATTTAATATGCAGTGCCGCACACAAATTAAAACTGTGCTCCACACACTCACACACACGCACACAAAGTGACAACATCCACAAATAAATGAACAACAAACTGTTATTGTGTTTGTGTATGTGTTTGTATGTGGTTCTGTTGTCTCTTATTAGATTTTCAGTTGCTGACAAACTTCATTTGACACTGTGTGTAGCTTTCTAGCGGAATGTGTGCTTTTGTGTCTCGAGGAAATCAGATCAGACTGTGGCTAACTTCAAGTTAGTTTGTACTCACCGCACAGATATTCCAAAAAGTAGCAGACTCTGATTGTTTGTACAACAGCCCAGTTAAAGAAACGAATTTATGATAGATAGACTGGCTTTAATCAAGTCACTTGTTATCAAACAATATTTTAAAGTACTCAACGAGTTCTTAGCTTTCGATGCTCATTCTCTGTAAACAGTAAATGAATTTCACTTATTGATATTCTTCACATATTCTCAACACCAATTAGATTCCCACAGTAAATACACTGGAAGCTCAAGCAAAACACAAACTGAAATCATTTTCAATTTCATTTATGAAAACAAATAAATTTTTGAATTGCTTTCATATTTTTTCTACTTTTCTACATTCATTGTGTGCTTGCCACTTGGGTCGACTTTCAATTTGGTCCATCAAATAAGTATAACAATAAATTGTGATCCCACATCGCACATAGCACAACGCCCAACGTCCTTCGTACCTCACAATCACAACCCCTGGTACCTATATCCGTTATATTTGTTGGCCTGGATTGGTAAATTGGCCTACCGGAATGGTAACCACTTTGGCTCTAGCTTGGCACTCCTTTGGGCGTGGCTTTAGCTGTTGCCTATCACTTAATAGCCAAGTGTATAGGATACTGTTTGTGTGTGTGTGTAGGTTGCTCTGAATGCGGCTCAAAAGGTTTAGCGCCAACTTTTGGCAGGCATCAAAGACCTCAACATGCATTTGGCGTTAGCATATTTCACAGCTAACAGAAATACCTGGAACACACAGCCCTTTTTGGCCCGAAAAATACGTGCATAACAACCGGGCAAGTGATTGTGACTGCTCGGCGCTGAAGTACCCGGTAAAAATTGTTTGTGGTATTAAAAGATAAATGAAATAAAATATTATTATATTATTTCTGAAATATTGTTTTTTCGAATTTATTGGCTTTAAATTGGCTTTAAGTTCTAACCATTTCTCCAACTAAGCAATCCTTTCTATATCTGACTAACGGGTATTGCAATGCCTTGGATAGCACCTTTTGGGGCTTTTCAGCTTCAGTTTTGAATGTACTCCCTTCAAATATGTATGTGTGTGTTTATGTTTGTGTGCATCTGACACGTGACAGCTTTGTCTGAAACTCACGCACTTCGTTTGTGTCCTGAATTTAAAATTAGCCTTCCCGTTGAGTGGAAAATATTCGCACATTTTCGTTTCGCTTGGTTTTTTCTTTCCCTTTTCCTTCCAGGCACATGAAAATCTTTCAAGTTCCGCGATCGCAAAACGAAAACTTTTGCAGAAAAAACTTTTTCCGTCCCAATGGTTTTTAATACGTTACGCTTAATAATCCCTAATATACTCAATAAAATATTTTATTATTCATTAGCCTCAACAAAAAATAAGAAAGGGACCAGAAATAATGAAATGAAAATATGCCAAAGTTTTTCATCGGGAGCTACACTCCCCCTCTCCAGTTAAATAAGGCATGTATACAGCTTTGGGCACATACAAATACACACTCAATACACACGCACATGCACACCTGCAGAAAATCTTTTGTATTTGTTTTTTTTTTTTGGCTGTCCAATTGAGTTTTGTCCCTGTTTTCAAGACGCTTGTTATACTCTGCCAGGATGTATTTTAATTAGCTCACAGCGTATTCAAAGCATTGAGTGAGACATTTCAGAAACTGATTAATTAAGTACTCTTTTATATACAAATATTCTTTACTAATTGCTCTTGAGTTAAAGTTGCTGTGCGTTTTTAAAGTGGTCTTAGAATTAATCTGCATTAAAGTTGAATTTTAAAATCATATATATTACTGAATATTTTTAAATTATTATGCAAAACAAATGCTTGTTTTACCTATTTTATGTTATTTTTTTTTTCATAGTAAAACAAAAATAAATTTAGATATTTTTTTAATTTACATAACTGTCTTGATTTTCTAACAAAAACTGACCAACTTAATTAACATCTTTCACAATTCTTGGGCAAGCAAGAATAACAATTGTTAATCAAGAAATACCCGCTTGTCATTAGCTAGGGTATTATGTCTTCGTTAGCTCAAAGTTTGCTATTTTTCTTTGCTATAATTAAATTTCTATTTGTCTAACTCGACTTTCACTCAGCCTGCCTTTTCCTTGCCTTTCGCTCTCACTCTCCTTCCATCTATCTCTGTCGCTCCCTATCTCTGTCTCTGTCTTTTATGGCATACTTTCAGACTATACAACTTCCGGCACTTTAACATTTGTTTTGCTTGTCGTTTGCTGTTCTTTTCACAGATTCCCTGTAGCAACAACTGCCAAAGAGTCTCTAGGTTGATTAAAGCCATCACTGAGCTTATTATTAAATAACCTTGACAATGCAGGATATATTTTTAGCTGCCATTTTCAACTTGCTGGCCTTGTGTGCCTTTGGCTGGAGGCCCTTTTAATTTAATTGGCTGTCTAATTTGTATTGTGATGTTGTGCAATGCGAAAAGTTTTTGCATTGAAATATAACGTAATAATTTATTATCAATATATACAGTGCCTGAGGACTAATCTCTCTTTATTTATATTTAAATTCAAGCTTCAGTCTCAAAAAATTCAGCTGGCAAAAATGCCATAAATTCTTATTAAATTTCTTGTTCTTTTGATGGCCTACGTAAGAGAATCCCTAGATCTTAATGTGACCATTAAATGAAATGATATTTTTGCCACGCATTCAGTTTATAATTAATGTCTGTGATTAATTCAACGTAAAATATTCGTTTTTCTTTTCTTGGCTAAAAATGTTTATATTTTTTTTGTGTTGCCCCCACTCACCCAAGATAAACAAACAACTCAAATATTTTCTAATTGCTCTCGAAGGAATCATTTGGTGTCTCCGAGTTTGGCTGCGAAATGATTTCCAAAGAAAAGGAAAGTTATTCGGGCGCATCGGGACAACAAAGTGTTCAGCCAATCGTTGAGTGGACACAAATCTCAATACGATTTAATGAGCCAAGTTTAAAATAAATGCTTCAGCAACATCTATATCTACAGCTTGACAATCCTCGAATTTTATTGTATGCTATAAATTCTATTTAGAGTTTCTAATTGCTTCTTGTGGCCAGCGCTTTCCTCACTCCCTCTCTCACTCTCTGTCTGCCTACATCTGTCTTTTTCTTTTCCTGTTTGTTTTCCTTTATCCTGTTGTTGTTCCTGTTAATAATTTGTTTTGAAAGTTTCCGTGCACGCTTTGTAATAGATTTAGATCTTGGGTGGCAATCTGGTCCATAGCCAAGCTTATTGCTCTTCACGCGGATTATTTTTGAAAAGCTGTTGCTAAGGGGAAAACCGGTGCTTAGTTCCGGTTTGCTGGCAACCTTTGTACTCAACGCTGCTCCTTTAACCTGAGGATATCTGCCAATACTGACCATTGCTTTGCGTTACTTTGTTACATTTGCTCTTGAAAATGATTTATTGATCTCCTGCACGCGTCTGACTTCCGGGCTTACGCTAAGTCAAGTTGAACTACTTCTAGCTACTTAGTCAGCAATTAAAGTTGATATAATTTGCCATCTCTTCTTTCTGTTTACTTCATGTATAGCAATTTAAGCTTTGGTAAATTGTAAAATCAATCAGGCAATGTGATGAGTTTTATATTGGAAATGCAGTTTTAATTAAATGAATAATTATCCCAGGTTTTTCTTATATGTCAACCATTTGTCAATGCTCACTTGTATCATAAATCATTTAATCAACAGCAAATGTGTAAAATAAGATAAATAAATTTCAACGTGGCTGAAACTAAAATAGTCGACTAAGAATTCACTTTGCAGCCAATCAAATGGTATTTTGGCTTGCATAATAACCCGGTAAACTAAACTGCCCCATTTTACACAAGGGTAGTATTAAATCATCAACAGCAATTTGATAATTTAGTCAATAATAATAAAGCGACGTCAGTGCAATTTATATGCAAATCAATATCACAAATATATATAAATAGTCATAATATATGGAGAAAGTATTAAAAATTAATTTGACATTAAAATGCACAACATGCAAAAGCAATTTACAAATTTTAATTGCTCACAATAAAAAAAACTTTAGGCACATGCTTAAAGAACAAATATTTTGTTGTTTTTCCAATGCAAATTGAGTTTAAATATTGAACATTGTTTATGCTTGCTCCGATCGTAATAATGTCAAATGTGTGGCCATATGGAAAACATAAATTTCCTTGCGTAACGACACCATTAAATATGATATTTATTGAAAAAGTTTTCAGCGATGGCGTAAGCTAAATGAAAGCACACTTTAAATTCAAAACATATTCAAGAAAGTCAACCGCAAAGTCAACTTTTCCATTTTTATGCTCATGCATTAGTGTGTTATTCAAATTAACTGACAATTGTTGCTGCCGAAGGAGAAAAGAATGACGAACACGAAGAAAACATCAACGCGTAACAATGGAAATGGAAAAGGTGGAGGAGTAGGCGGAGGCTGAGGCGGAGGAGAAGGCCGAGGAAAAAGCAAAGCTCTGTCAAAAAAGATTCAATTTATGGCCCAAAATATGGTGGTTGTGTTTGCAAGTGTGGTGTAAATCTTTGCTCACACGCGCAAATTGCCACACATAATTATGTAAACGAGTTTTCCTTAGTCGGGTTCGGGGGGGCAAGTGGGGGGAAAAGGGTACTAACTGAGGAACACATTTTAATTACCAGGAAAATGTAAATTAACCGAGCCACCTAAGACAACAAAACAGAACAGCCAACTGGGAAAACGCAGAGCAGCAACAGAACAAAGTCATGAAAACTCGCACAATTTCGGAGAGTGAGTTTTCATGCGTACTCGTGTGTGTGTGTGTGTTTGTGTGAGTGTGTGTTTGCTAGTGTTTGTGTGTGCGTATGCTTTGCTGTTCAGCTGCAAAGTATGCTACAAAAAACTTTCGTTGACTGTGCGTCTGTGATAACTTTGCCAGTTGGCAGCGAACGCAAAATGTCACAAACGTTATGATGATAACAAACAATAAAGTGACAGCCGAGCGTGTAGAGTTTGCCAAATACCCTATCAAAGTGGTAGAAACTGCTGCTGTTTAAGTATGAGTTGGCAAAAGGGAGTGATAGTTTAATTAACAATTTCAAGATTAAAAAATAGTTAGTAAAATGAACTGCTTTTTATTGAAACCTGTATTCATTAATGTTTATTAAAAATAAAAGTACACTAAAGTGAACCCTAGTGAAGGTAATCTTTTTTTTTAACTAAAATAAAGTTTTGATTTTTTTATAACAAATTTTTTATAACAATTTTAAAGCAAAGTAAACTTTTCTGTATCTCTTTACCTGATTTTTAGCTGCACAAGTCTTTGAAGTTGTTCTTCTACTAGAGTAGCTTCCTATAAAATACTTGTGCGTTTTTTTACCATCATGTTTTATACCATACCATACAACATACCCCACCAGTTTACTGCCTACTGCGCAGAGTAAATATAAAATTTAAAGTACATTAAACGTTGTATGGGCACGAGTAGTATTTCCTGCGTTGAGCTAAGCTGCTTTAAAACGCCGTTGCTTGTTTCCTGTCGGGTCCCGTGATAATTACGACGCACTCATATGCCACAAACAACCACTCTCACACAGTCACAGAGTCACACATGAGCACATACACACGCATTCACGCATACTTATGTGGCAATGTGTTGGGTCAAGAAACGAGCTGAGCGAGTTGACACGAATCTGCCTTTTTGCGGTTCATTTGAACTCTCATTGCGTGTTATTTTGTTTGGCTTTTGGCTAATTTTAATTGGTTGTCATTTAATTAATTTGCGCAAAAACAAAGATTATCACTTAACTTTGCTAATTGTATAATCGTTAGTTAAATAAGTCATTAACCTTTCGCCCCTTGTCCATCCAGCAGCAAATCCACCAATTTCACACATTTTCTCATACACTTTTCGTATACACAATTTACAGGGCAAACGGATTAATTTCTACTCAAAATAAAGAAGGAAGAGCAGTGCATACAGAGAGCAAGTACTGAATAATTTAATTCAATTAAAAGGCAACAACGGTAAACAAGTGAGAAACCTGTGAAAAACACGAACGACGCATAGATATCCTGTAGAAATTGTGCACTATATGCTATGTGAATTAAAGTTTGAATAGTTTTTAGCTGCTTTAGCTGTTGTAATTAAAGTAAAGTTACTACTATTTAATACAACTTCTCTACTCAATTAATAGTCGTAGGGTGAAAAAAAGCAATTAAGCAACTGTAGAAACATTTACTCAATTAAATAATTTAAGCTGCACAGATTTCAGTCATTAAAACAATTTGCCATTTTGGCACCGGAAGCCGCAGAAATGCCAAAAAAAAAACAACAACAACTGGACATTTATCAGTGTGGAAATTGCAGAAATATGCAAAATCTCGACGAGCAGTGAAAAGTGCACATCACGAAGAAGATGGGCGAAAAAACAAAGATAAATAAAGTGCAGCAATGAGCGCAAAGAAGCAGCACTAACAATACTACAATTAACTGTTGCGGGCATATCAAATAACAGACGAGAAGTAAGCAAATTAGTCTTAAACTGCAAAAGTTTGTAGCTCATTTCGGAATCAATATGAGAGCACTTTAAGTAAAACACGAAGGTCGCTGCGAAAGCAAAGCAAAGTCCAAATCAAAACCTAGGAAACGAGAGACAAAGAAAAGGGAAAGGACAGAAAAGTAAAGAGAAGAGAAAAAATCAACAACAACACCTAAAGAAAACCCGAACAACACTTTGGCTAATGTCACACAGGCCAAATTGGTTGGCACTCAAAAGCAGCTGCACGAACATCCTGTGCATCCTGTGTGGAAGTAGCAGCAGAAGCAGAAGCTAAACAACAACATAACAATAACCATTTCTGTCTCGAAAGTCCCAATCCCAGATCACCATCCCAGTTCCCTATTGTTCTCCCAAACCTACACTGCATAGACAATCGACAAGTATACGCAACGTTGTACGGCGTTGCCCAACCGAGTGTGTAAAGAGGAATGGCGTCGCCAGCATCTAAAAATTTGTTCAACTGTCAACTTGGCCAACAAAAAAAAAAAAAAAAACAAAATAAATAAAGAGTTCCTGAATGGAGCAGTTGGCATATATGTATCCTAATTGTGAATTTCTACGATTCCCCCGTGTCACTTGGATATCGATACATGGACCACCAATGCTGTTAAAATGCCCTTCAACAGGTCACATTGCATTGTTCAAGAACTAAGTAAAGCTGATTTATATATCTTAGCTTAGGCAGCAATTCAAACATAAATTTTAAGTTTTATCGAAGTAAATCCTTTTGGTAATTTGTAGTGTATTTAATCTTCGTTGTGGGCGTGTATTTTATTAAGGCATCCAGGCAATTTCGAGTCACGAAAATCAATAGATAACAGGTGGCGCAGGAGGCACAGGAAGTCAGCGACTGGCTGACTGGTTGACTGGCAATCGTCAACACGGCGAAATAAGAAAAAACGTCAACAACAACAATGTCAGCGGAGAATAAAATTGTTATAAAAACAACATAAAAATATTAAATTTTTGCATTTTATATATGCTGCGACATACATGGAAGTGGCATCTGCGTGTGTGTGTGTGTGTGTGTGTTGACGTAAAGTAAAAAGCGCCATTAGCTATAAAAATACTTAATATGGAAATATGCGCAGTGCCTCGAAGTATTTGAGTAAGCAAAAGACTGTAAAAAACAACTAAAGCACCCAAAAAATAGCCAGAATGTGAGAGAACCAAAATGCAAAAGAAACTGTCGCAAGAGTTGTTGAGTTTTACCGTTACAACTGGGGCAGGGTCAGCTACAGGGCTGCGACAGGAAGCGGGCAGTCGTCTGTTAAGTGTTTATACATTTGCACCTGCCGCACCTGTCGCTGGCTCTCCAGCGCACAAGCTCACCAGCTCACTCGAATACTCGTGCGTATACGTAATATTTGCAGCTCGTTTGCTAATGCGCGAAAATTTCAGCAATTTTCTGTGGCCTCTTTTTTTTGGGTTGTTTTTTTTTTTTTTTTGCTCAGGCAAACAGCAAAACTGTCATTTATAATAGTAAGCACGTACAGGAAAATGGCAGAAACGTTAGAAAAGGCCGATTTCCTCGGAAAACTTCCAACGGCGTACATTTTGTGGGTCCCAACAAATACATAAGAGTCGCCAACTATAAGCTCATAAAACGGAATAATCAGCGCCATATACGTATTATAATTGATCTGCAACAATGTTAATTTCACTTGAATATTTATGAAATTTGGTCACAACTTCAAGAGCTCTTAGGAATTTGTATTAAAATGAAAATGTACCGATGACAATTAATTACTTGATGTCATTAATTTAGATTAAATGCAAATAGAAGCTCGGTGGATGTTTAGAAAATGTTTTTCTACATTCAGTTGAATAGTTTCGATATAGTATTATTTTTATTCAAGACATTTCCATTGTTGTTTTATTTGATATTTATATATTATTTTAATAAGACATTTGTTTTTTAAATAATACGTTTTCTATAATATTCAAATGTATTAAAAAAATAATAAAAATACTTGTTTCCTCCGAAGCTTAGTGTATAACCTTTTTGCATTGATAAGGTTATTTTAATTTCAGATGTATAAAAATATATGGCTCTTCTTGATTTTGATGATATTAATTTATTTTAAAAATGGGTTAGAAGGAGTATATTAACATTAAACTAATTCCCTTGGTAACAAATATCCTTGCGAGCACTGTAAGCACTCTGAAATCCATATATAATACTATTGTCTTAATATAAAAATTATAAAATATGTAGATATATTAAATATAATACAAACCATACAAATTATCAACTTTAATTTGTTTTTGATTAGCCTAGAATATTTATTACTAGATAACAAATTAGATAAGAAATTATAAAATATATAAATCCTAATAAGAATTTATACATGCGAGAATATTTGAGTACAATTTCCAGCTACGGAAAGCCAATCAATATTCAATCAATCAACAAATATACATACAAATTAAACATTATAAATATTTTAGATATTATTGTACACTGTTCATTCCGACGAGTCAGCACTGTGCACCAAATATTCATCAAATATAATGAACCTTCATCAACTGGAATGTCAATATGAATTTGATGTCTGAATTACGGGTTTACTTAAGTCCGTTTCAGCATCGCAATGCTATTGTCACTAAGTCCAGTAAATTGGCATTCGTAGAATTCAAGTTGGCTGTGTCGCAATGCCTGCATTTGCTTCACGTCAAGGACAATTACTTAGGCGTCAATGGGGATTATCAGTAAAAATGTGTTGTGGTCCACAATGAATAACTGCAGACACAGGCAGAATTTGCGGTTTTGTTTTTTTTTTTTTTTGTATTTTTATAAATGCATGGCTGAAATGCCATGAAACTAATTTAAATATTAAATAAATGTATTTATGCTAATGCGACGCCTGGCGCTCTGTGCTGTGCTGAGCTGAGCTGAGCTGAGCATACAAAATTGCTCAATTGCCTTCAATTGCGCACATTTAGCGCCAGCCTGCACCAGCATCAATGGTCCTCTTTATATATTGTTGAATAGAATGATGGGAACTTGGGTTACTCTCCAGTCGACTCTATACTACATCTATTTACCGACTACACTACTCCCCAGTGTAGCCAAACAGTCCAGAGTAACAGTTCCAATTAAACTTTTCGCGTTTGGTTTAATAACTTCAAATTGTTTAAAGCCGTCGAATTCAATTTCAACCGTTTTTCTGTTGATGTAGGTTCCCTTTAAATGCTCCATACATGCCGTACATCCGGCTCTCGCACTCCAAAAGAACTGCAGAGCTTTCTGTACAATACTACAGCTTCCTATGCTCGAGGTTCAGCATCAAATTACTCTCGATTACCGTTAGCCTCTCAGTCAGTTGTGGTGAGAATGCGCAGAATGTGCAAAAGCATTACGAATGGTTGAGTGTATGTGTGTAGCAGTACACTGAGAGAAATATGTATGCAGAGAAAGGTAATTTTGGGCCTTTTCGATGAGCCGATAAAATAAGTCGCTGAAAAATTAGCATAGAAAACGTGAAAATGATTAAATTGGTTATAAAAATAAAATGATTTTGCTGTTAAGCTTATTGATCACAGAACTTTATTTTATGGTTGTCTAAAAAATTCTATAGAAATGCTTACATTTCTCTTAATCATACATTTTTTATTTAAAACAAGGAGTCAACACTTTACATAAAATATATGACATACATAATTGAATTTCCGCCCACTAAACATTCTTCCTTTATATTGGTTATCAGAATAATTAATTTGGCATATTTTACGCTAGAAGTCAACTTAAAATAACATATTAAATACAAATTGCTTTTCAGCTAGTGCCTACATTTGATAAGATTAATTGACAAGCAAGCCAGTGAAATTAAATTAGACTCATGAATTGTAGCACAAATCGTTTTGAATTGTGTCTGCCATATGCCAAAATGCCACTCGACTGCATTCAGAGTCTGCAATTAGTTAACTAATCAAAACTAAACACATTTGGTTGTAGTACAAACGTTGCAGTAATTGCCACAACTACAACCAGAGGGCAATGGCAGTGGAAAAGTGACATTAGAGCAGGAGAAACTGTCAGAGAGTAGAAAGTACTCAAATGTACGTTAGTTAAGGAATAGAAGGACACAGAAATAAGCATCATAATGAGAGCAAACAAATTCATACCTGGACAAACAAACACACGTGTTCTGCCAACTCCAGCAAATAATCAACTGCTGTTACATGTACTTAAATGGCTATATGTACTTGTAACTGCAATGTAACTCAACGATAGTCTTTCGAACGTATAAAACCATTAAAAAAGACACAAATTGCATTATTGTCAACAGTTTAGAGATCATGCTCGTACGTGCATGTGGGGATGTGTGTGCATCCTCTGGCTGTAAATGCAACTTCAGGAAACGGCCTTTTGTCTGCTTCAGGGCAAAAGCCACAAACATGTATCTGTGAGTTCGTGTGTGTGTGTGTGTGTATCTTTGTCTCTCAGTTTGTAACTGTCGCATGGCGCGCCTTGTTATCTGAGGCATTAAAGTGTTTGAACAATGGTTTCAGCCTAGGCGCTTGATAACAATGATAACAGGGCTTTAACAGGGCTCAAATACTTATTACACCTTTGGGTTGTGTCTATTGTCTTACATTAAATAGGCTTGTAAATTCAAATGAAATACTAATCCGTTAAACAACCGGCTTAAAGACCAGCTTAGGCATTGCATATAGACTTTAATAAATATAAATAGTAAGAAAAAATCTAGTAAAGAATTCAAACTTTATCTCTTGCTTAAATTGACATTATTTTATTTAATCCCATTTGGACCATATTTAATGCTATAAATTACACTTTAAAAATGAAACTGGCATGTGAAATTTATGTGGAAAAAATATATAAATGATTTTGAAAATGTGACAAGCAGCAAATAAATGAACAAATTTATCATTCGAGTTAGTTAAAGATAATATACAACTCTGACAACAGACAGCACATCATAACAGCAGCTGCAGTGCTTGTTATTTCATTTTATTGTTATAAATAAATAACTTTATATAACAACTCAACAGCCCAACAGGAGCAGTCTTAGAATGGTAAGGGGTATTTTTTGCAAAGTGCCTGATTTCTGCTTGAAAGCTTTTTGACTTTCGCTCTTTTGACAAGAGGTGTGTTCGCAGCTGAAATTTGCTCGGGCATGAAATATTTTATTGCCGATATAAATCTTATTTATGTTGCCAAAAATAAAAACACACGATAAAAACAATAACGGGAGAAGTATAACATTTGCAGGCAGTGTAACGAATTAAATATACTCTAGCAGAAACAATTTGTATCTATTAATATATTGGCATAGAAGAAAAAATAAACATCAATTAAAATGGGGAGTGATTAAAAGATTTTTAGAAAAAATACATGCAGATGTACAACAATATAGTACTAATAAATATGAGCGTAAATAAATATAGATTATTATATTAAAAAAATAAAATAAAAATGCATTTATATGAATAGTTGTATTGCAGAATATATTTTATTCCTAATAACTGTTTTATGAATTTTATGAACAAAATTTGACTTTTCATTATTTAAACAAAATATTTCCTTTTAAATTTTAAATACTCGCTTTCCTACTAAAGACACCGCCTAAAAACACACATTAAAAATCTTAAGGCTACTAAAAATAGCAACTTGAACTTAGGAGGGGTTGGAAAAGCTAATGTATAAGATATATCTGTTCCCGACTTAGAGTTACAATGACCAAGTTTGTGTTTTTTGCCAACAAAACCGAAAAATTCGATTTAACTTAAATGAGTCTAAGGCGCTTCGGTGGCTGTAATTTAATGTCTGCATCTAGACACTTTAGTCAATATGTCACCTCGTCCAGACGAGCACGGGAATAACAACAATCAGCAAACAGAAGGAAACTTTAACAAAATCAGCAACGACAAAAAGTGAAAACAATGGCAAATTGAAAGGAAAATGTGAAAATCGTGTTTTAAATGTTTCGATGTCAGGCACAGCCTATGTAGCAACAACAAACTGAAGTCTGAAGGCTGCTGAGCCGAGAGCTGAGGAAGGCAGAGCGTTAAGAGCAGTGAGAAGTGTCCGTGGTGTGTGGCAGCAAGGGGGAGTAGTGTGTGGTGTGTGGCAAGCGGTCTGGAGGTTTGAGATTTCGAATTGCCTGGCACTTTGGCATTTATCAAGTCAATGCAGTTGACAACTATTAAAATTTTGTTAGCCCAACTAATTGAAATGTTTGTGCCAGACAACGTGGCGGATGCGCAATCTGAAATGTCATGGCTGCCAAACCAAGACACACATGCACAAGTTAACACTTCTCTTATTAGCCAGTTTTAAGTTCTGATAAGTTGGCGAAAAACACAAACTTTTAGCACATCGTATCTTTAGTGCGCAAGAATAACTGCGTGTTGTTGACGGGAACGAGATAGGACCTTGTATGAAAGTGGATTTATTTAACATTAATATAAATTAGTTTGTATTTTTGTTACATGTGGTCTCAAATTGTAATTCATTTTTTTATTAAAGAATTAATTATTAAGCAGATTGAAGCTGAAGTTTTTTGCTGGTTTTGACCCCCCCAAGTCATTTCTGGTATAAATTTGCATTCGTTACAGCTGTTGAATGCGCTGAACTAGTGTAATTTGGTTGTTTTCATGGTAGATTAGTTATGCATTTAAGCATAAGGATGCGGCATTTGTTTACCTGGTCTTTGCCTGAGGTGTGCCCTTTGCCATTTAAAGCCTTTTCGCTTCACGTTTCATTTCCTTTTGCGCTGTTAACCGACGAAACTGACTGAGCCAATCTCCAAGTTGTTGCATTTGTTACACAAATTTCGTGCTCATGAGTGTGGAAATGTGTTTAAATGTAAATTTTGCACCACCCCAGCAGACCACCCACCAAGTCGGCAGTAGTCCGATGCTTAAGGAACCCCCATTGCGGCACTGCACTTGTCCATAAATTATGCATGGGACTGGGTCTGGGACTTTGGCATCATCATCATCATCATCATGATCGTCATCGTCATCAGTGTGCGGCTTGTGGCTGACCGTCTCTTTATCTTTGCTCAGGCTAGAATGGGTCAGGTGTTATGGTTGTTAGCCCTGTTGGGCAAGTGTTTGTTATTGTTTTCCTAATAGCTGACAGCGTTGACTTTCTTTATGCAGAAGCCGGTCATTATAATATCGACCATAAACATAAGCACACTGATAAAAAAAATATGAGTTTTTTTATACTCTCTGCAAGAGTATATTGGGTTTGTGCAAATGTATGTAACAGGCAGAAGGAGGCGTGGCAGACCCCATAAAGTATATACATATATTCTTGATCACGATCACAAGCCGAGTCGATATAGCCATGTCCGTCTGTCTGTCTGTATGTCTGTCTGTCCGTCTGTCTGTCTGTCTGTCTGTCTGTCTGTCCGTCCGTCCGTATGAACAAACAGATTTCAGAGATGGTAAGAGCTACAAGTTCGAGTTTGGTCTCAATCGATCACACATTTAGTCAGGCAATACAAGAATCTTTTTTTTCCGATGCCACGCCCCATTCGCCCACAATGAGCAAAAAACTAGACACACCACGGAAAAATTCGGTGTTTTCGGCGAATATCTCAGTAACTATGGCACCTAGGATCACCAATTCTGGTATGGAGGTTCCTAGCGACGGCTTAAATGCATTGACACTTAAAATTTTGGACTGCCACGCCCCTTTTCCCACAATACATACAAATAATTCTCAACCTTCGATCCGTTTTTAGTCATTTGTTCATATAGTACAGCGCTGCCCGCAGACGCTGGCCGCGCCGAATACACACATACATACATACATACAATATCAAATGCATGTGTATTCGCATACAAACAGATGTTTGATTTTGCTTGGAGTGTTTTTGTTTCACGGTGTTTTAATGGAAGTACTACCCATTGTAATACATCGATACAAATTTAAAAAATCAAAGCATTATACATTATTATATATTATATATTTCTTGTTTTATTTTAAGCAAGTGATAGGGGCTACAGCCGAGCGACTGGACTGTAAGAGACCCCGTATTCATTCTAGTGCGCATTTCAGCATTCACATACGCAATTTTTGACCGATTTGTCTTTATAGTTATTCGATCTGGATCAGACATGGTGAGGATAGTTATGAAGGTAAACACATACTGTGTGAATTTGATCACGACAGCTGTAGACATTTTCCATTAAATATGTTATAAAAATACTTGCTTAACAACATTGGTGGACTGTAGGCGGCGTGGCAAACATTTGAAATGAACCTGGTCTGCCTGACATATGTATAAGTGGACTTTAATTCAAAATTTGGTGGGTTCCGCTCTATTAGCCTCAGAGATCAAGGTCTTACACAAACACGTCGATTCGGCTGTTGAAGCTTATCACGCCACGCCTCAGTCTCTCTGCTACATATAAAAATAGAAAATTTGAAATAAATTGGTTAGAGGTGGTGGTGTGATGTACGGATCATACCATACGGGTAGATTATAATCGACTGTTGACGCTGATAAATCATATATTAATTTACTTTATGTAGTGCATGTTTTTCATGTCTTATAAAAAATGTTTTATTTTAAATCACATTTGAATACTTTCCGCTTAAAGAGCAATCATATACCAATAATTGATTAAATCTATTGCTATTCAATATCGATTCTTAACTAAAACAAGAAAAAACGGTTATCTTCGGCTCGCCGAAGATTAAATACCCTTGCAGTCATGAATATTGCATTAATTTGGTTTTTTTAACCAATTATTTCTATGCTAGTTATATGATATAGTAGTCCGATTTGAAATTTGGTCAACAGATGGGGGACAATGAGAAATACATTCTGTGTGAATTTCGTTGAAATCGGTCAATAGACACCGAAAATGTTCATACTAAGCATTTGAACCGATTGTTCCTATGGGAGCTATATGATATAGTGGTCCGATTTGGATGCAATTTGGTCAACAGTCGAAGAACGATTATAAATGCATATAGCGTGAATTTGGTTGAAATCGGTCAATAGACACCGAAAATGTTCATACATTTCATATAAATTCATGCATTTCGACCGATTGTTCCTATGGGAGCTATATGATATAGTAGTCCGATCTGTCCGATTTTTACAAATGAGAGAATACACATCTGTTCCGAGTTTCATTAAGATAGCTTTAAAACTGAGAGACTAGTTCGCATAGAAACAGACGGACAGACGGACATAGCTATATCGACCCGGCTGTTGATGCTGATCAATAATGTATAGTATATACTTTATGGGTTCGGCCACGCCTCCTTCTGCCTGTTACGCACATTTCTCTTCTGACAAACCTAATAGACCCCTCTACTCTTTTTATATATTTATATACATTTTTATAATATACATTTATATTTATATACATTTATATTTATATACATTTATATACGTAGAGCTTAAATTGCCACCTTGACATTTTCAACTGATAAGCGCAAACCAAAATAGTTGTCGACTATAAAATCATGAACAGATGACAATTCTTCTAATTTCAAATCCGCTTCTTATTTTTAAGAAACTAAATGCGACTAAATAAAAGGTAAATTAGTTCCGAACAATTTCAGGTTCGAAAACATGCAACACAAGCAAAAAGCAGCCAACAACATTCCTCTCTCTCTCTCTCTCTCTCTCTCTCTCTCTCTCTCTCTCTGTCTCTGTCTCCGTTGCTCCCACGCTTCCACACACTGCTCTTTTACCGTCTCTTTCCATTATTGAATTTGCCCTTGATGCATGTGTCTATAAGGCAAATAATAACTTTCACCCCCAATTTTTTTCGTGCGCTTTTTATTTAGAGCTTGTTTCACACGGCAGCAAACGAAACTTAATTAAAATTGTTTCCGAATTCAAGTTATGCTGCAAAAGAGTTGCATTTGAAATAAAACAATGCTTGGCACGGAAATGCACTTACAATTTTAAATGTTAATTGCTTTTTTTCGTCTTATTAAATTAAAATGTTATTAGAGGCAGACGATTTCAAATTGAGTATTTCACAAACTTGATGTTAAGAGCAATTTACATATATATTTTATTTCCTTTAGTAAAAATTAACAAGTAAGAAAGGCTTCAGCCAATCGGGCCGACTGTAAAAGACCCCGTACTCCCAAAATAATGCGCATTTGTATTTACTTTGAATTAAAACCTTAAAATGAAATTTATAAATTTAAATTGTATATGTACATTTTAAATTCAAATTTAAAAAAAATCAAATTGACAATTCTCGTTGTCAGCTTTCTAACCTACGACCTCAGACGAAGATTCCACTACGCGTCGCAAATCTACCATTTGCACCACGCGCCACTTTCCAGAACTTTCCGATTATCAGCATTCACATATTATATGTACATACAAATACACATTCGTTTGAAACTATGTGTATGTACAAATGTATGTATGTGTGCCTAGCACTGGTCGGCGAAATTACATAAACAACAAGCAACAATTTGAAATAAACTTGATCTGCCTGACGTAATAACGGACTTTAATTCCCAATTTGGTTGTTCTATCTTTTGTAGTTTAAAACATCCAGTTGTTCATACGGACTGGCAGACAGACAGACGGACAGACGGACATCGCTATATCGACTCGGCTGTTAATGCTGATCAATAATGTATGTACTTTATGGGTTCGGCCACGCCTTCTTCTGCCTGTTACGCACATTTCGCTTCTGAAAAACCTAATAGACCCCTCTACTCTTTTTATATATTTATATACATTTTTATAATATACATTTAAATTTATATACATTTGTATTTATATACATTTATATTTATATACATTTATATTTATATACATTTGTATTTATATACATTTATATACGTAGAGCTTAAATTGCCACCTTGACATTTTGAACTGATAAGCGCAAACAAACAAAAAATCATGAACAGATGACAATTCAAATTTCAAATCCGCTTTTCATTTTTAAGAAACTAAATGCGACTAGATCAGTCACAAATTTGTCTTTCAAGCGAACGGTTAACGTACTCGAAATCAAAACATAAAATGAAAATTTATAAAATATCTATATTAACAATATTGCTAACAGCGGTGCAAGTCAAGAGCTCGGTAATTGAAATCACAATTATTTTGTTTTTATAAATATTAAATATTTTTATAAATTTTATTTAATTTTATTGTTCAGTGTCTCTCTGGGTTAACCGAAATGGATTCAAAATGTGGAACTTGTTGCTACCAAGTGGTAAAACCGCTGTTAAATTTCACCAAATCGGTTATATCCCAGGCAGAGTTACAGGACAAGATTAAGGAACAGGCAGCGATAATAGTTAACTTAAATTCTCAGCTGGCATCGCAAATCGAGCTAAGTGATTTGTGTAAAACCAATAATCTAAATCAGCAGAAACTCATTTTTCAAATTGAGAATCAATCTAATATGTTGCAGTCAGAATTCAAATACAAAGACAACCTAATATCAGATTTAAATTCGCAGCTTAGCTACAATAATAAAACAATTCTTGATTTGCAGTCCATAGTAAACAGTAACGTAAAACTTATAGATAGTTCAATGTTGCAGATTAAATTAAATGATAAAGAAATAGTAGATTTGAAATCGGAACTGTCAATAAATTCAGAAAAAATCGATAAACTTGAGAAAGAACTCACATCTTTTAAGCAGAGATCAACTTGTTCTAGTGAAGGGACAGAACTTCAAACGATAGTCATTGATAAGAAGAAATTCACTGTAGCCTGTGACTCGAAACTGGCAGGATCTGGATGGATTGTGATCCAGCGTCGAATGGATGGCAGTGTGAATTTCAATCGAACTTGGTCAGAGTACAAGGAAGGTTTCGGAAACTTACAAGGAGAGTTCTTTATTGGACTTGAGAAACTGCATTTGCTAACACAATCAAAACCCCACGAATTGTATATTTCCCTAATGGATTTTAAAAACGAAACTAGACATGCCAGATACAGTGAATTTGCTATAGGGAGTGAGGAGGAGTCATATAAGTTGAAATTAATTGAAGGATATTTTGGAAATGCTGGCGATGACATGAGCTATCATAGAAACATGAAATTTTCAACACCCGATAAAGATAATGATTTACTCTATTGGAATTGCGCACAAAAGTATAGTTCAGGCTGGTGGTTTTCCAATTGTTATGCTTGGTAAATAATTGAAAATGTGAATTTAATTGCACTTACACATGTATTTAACACTTGTTTTCAGTAATCTTAATGGAAAGTATATATTCGAGGACCCTGATAAGGATGTCGACGGCATTGGGTGGTATATCTGGAAATGGAGGCGACCTTTAAAATTTACTCAAATGATGATACGACCAAAGTCTGGATAGATTTGATTTATAAGCCTCGAACACATTTTGATTTAAGAGTTTTGAATTAGTCTGTTGACTGTTTATATTTCTATTAGTTCCAGCTCTGAATTGAAATATATAAAAAATTGAAATGAATCACAGAGATAAAGAAAGCTGCTGTTGTTTTATTTAAGCTGCAAATTCTAATCTGACAGTGTCAAATTTTAGCGGTGTGTGAATGACCCCAAAATAGAGGCGGTAACACACACACACACACACACACACACACACACATGGATTCACACGTATAGGCACAAGTAGAGAACAACTTAACCCATTCTGAAGCGTCTTATCAATATACCCGGCCTTGTGTGTATTTGTGTGTGCAAGTCAGCATTAAGGGCGGAAAGTGTCCTGTCTCTTGATGTCCTCAACACTTCAACACTTTTCCCAACATTTTAAGAAGCCCAAAACCAAAAGTGTGTCAGTGTTTGCATGCGTATAGCAATTAATACTCGGAAGAACATCATTAGTTGTCTTTGTTATCAATTGAAAATAATAACATTTGTATGTTTGTTTTTATACTCTCTGCAACGTATATTGGGTTTGTGCAAAAGTGTGTAACAGGCAGAAGGAGGCGTGGCAGACCGCATAAAGTATATATATTCTTGATCAGCATCAATAGCCGAGTCGATATAGCCATGTCCGTCTGTCTGTCTGTCCGTCCGTCCGTCTGTCCGTCTGTATGAACAAAAGGATCTCAGAGACTATAAGAGCTAGAAAGATGATAGGGGTCGCAAATGAAAGGTACAATACCCAAGCAGCACAAGTTTGTTTTTATTTTTTGACACGCCCACTTTAGGGCGTTCTACATTCATATAAATGTACAGGTAAAACTGGAATGTTTTAGTATAGAAAACTTTGTTAGCTATGCTATCTGAACCAAATTTACACCTGTAGTACATATCTAGGAAGTAGATGTACTGACCATAGGGTCGATCGGTCAAAAATATGCTCCAAATATGAAATAGTATTTCACACAGAATACATCTGCCAACTATATATATATACTGACCAAGTTTGATCCAAATCGGACTACTATATCGTATAGCCCCATAGGAACGATCGGTCGAAACGTGCTCTAAACATGAATTTGTATAAAAATGTTATGTTTGCCAAGCTATATTATCTATCACCATTGTTAATAACATATTGAAACTGAGTAACGGGTATCCTAAAGTCACGACTCGACTATAGCATTCTTTCTTCTGCTTAAATTGTTTTTGTTTCAATGTGTTTTAATGCAAGTACTATACATTATAATATCTTGATACCTATTTTAATAATTTAGCCGGGAAAAAAATGCAGAGAGTATTATACGGTCGGGCGTGCTCGACTGTACTTTGCGTTCTTGTTTTTATTTATATTAAATATTGTTTAATTTGTTTGCTAGATTTTTTAATACTTCGTAATAGATAACAACCTTTATTCTTAAAGTCTTGATTTTACTTTAGCAATTTGATTTTTATAACTTTTACCAGTGTAATGCGACAACTTTATATTCTTTTTTTTGTTGTTGGCTATAAATGAGCATGCGGATGTGGCTGCGGATGCGGATGTAACAGCTGCTATGACGTGCATTTGCATGTCAAAAATATGACAAGCTTTAGACATAAACCCAACCCATTAACAAAACAACAAATATACAAAAAAAAAAAAAAAAACAACAACATAACAAGCTTCTTCACTTTCATGCTAATTTTTAAAGCATTTTAAATGCATTACACTTTTCTGCACTTACTTTAATGAATTATAAATGATTTTTATCTGGTTATTTAATCACATTGATTTCAACTTCTTATCCAGCTCAACCTTCGAGTGTTTCCGTATTCAAATTAATGGAAATGGTAAAGTCATGGAGCACTTTGAAAGTTTCAGCTCTGCGCACATTATACTACTATATATGCAATTTCGACGACAACGCCGCAGTTGGTGTACTATAATTAGCGTGATTTTCAGCTGGAAGCAACATAGAATTCATTTTGAATAAGCAGACGAGTAAATACTCTTTTTAATGTAATTTGAAATATTTTACATCAAGCAAAATAATAAAATATTGTGTTTTATTTTTATTTAGCTTTAGAATTAAGTATAAGATATAAAATATGGTCAAAGATTTTATAAGATTAGTAACACTGAAGCGCAGAAGTACAAAATAAAATTATGAATTTATTTTATAATTAAATAGTTTAAATAAATTGGCAGAAAATTTACAGAAAACTCGTCAACTTTTTATTCCGCCGCCAAAAAGTATGCAACGAATAATTCTGGGAGCAATGCAGCTGCTATGAAATGTTACATAATTCATGAACAGCTCGATACATCCGCAAAAAGTGTATGTACGACTGGAAACGACAAAGTAAACGTCACCGCCAGTTGGTTTGCAATTTGTATGCGCTGCACAAAAAAATGCACGAATTCAATTTTCCCTGGGGACAACGGAAGCGGCTCGGCGCGGAGTAACGGACTGAAGTTGGGGCGGAAAATGCAAGCGGTGCTCTGATGGGCGTCTTTGACAGGTACCGTTAGAATCTCACGAGATCACGTAGATTGTAAATGGGGTTACAGCGTGTGTGGCATGTACTACCATGACACATTTAACATTGCTCGTCTTGCTGAAGTTTTTTTTCTGTTTTCTATCCAGTTATCAGTTACTTAAGGTTTTTCTTCCTTTTATGCCTTTTGCATGTGTCAAGTCTTATATCTGCTGGGCAATCCGTATACCGCTGCCAGTTACAGCAAAATTGGGCGGCATTTGCCAAAAAAATCGTTGGCTGAGCTTGAGCTTAAACTTTGCACTTTTTGGCTAAAGTTTTATGCGCACAATTTGACAAGTCAAGAATTTCGTTACCACAATCTCATTTGCTGCAACTCTGTCAGACTGTCTGTCTGTCTGTCTCTCACGTGTCTCTTTCGCTCACTGTCTTGCTCGGTCTACCTGTGTTTGAATACCCTGTAAGTACAATGGGTTGAAATGGTAGGCAAATTGTTGAACAAAATGTTTCATTTCTTTAACATAATAAACTAAACAATTATAATAAACTTAACAATTATATAGTACATCCATTATTGTTAATCCATTGAACACATTCTGCTGCCTAATGAGTATCGTTAAGTCGTTCGTTCTCTGTACACAGCCGCTGCTTTCGCGTGCGGTTACAAAACCGGAAGTAAGCCAACACAATATACCTTTGTGTGGGAGCATGTGTGCATGTGTGTCTGTGTGTCTGTGTGTGCATGCTGCATTATCCTACCCAAACACTCACTTTTTGTCTCTGTGGCCCATTGTGTGTAATGAGTGTGAAAAGTTCATTAAAGTTGCACGTGCGAAATTACACACACACTTCGACATTCACACACTGATAAACAATTTAAGTGCATGGCTTCCCCGATACAACCCCATCTGTTAAATACAAGTCAGGATAATGGATGAGCGAATTATTTTTTTACACTCATTTTGAAATTGCTTTTCTGTTAATAGCCGTCGCCATAGTAATCATTAATTTCTCATTAGCTAATACATTATTCATTTTCATTAGCTTGTGATCAATACGCGTGCACACTAATAATTAAGAATGCTAAATGTACTTAAACCTTTGAGGAAGCACTGAGTTTTTTGATGACAAAATAATTTGTATTTTTTTTTTTTGTTTGTTAAATAATTTTAGCAGAAACATTTCGGAAAATTGATTTAATTCTTTTGCTAAATTATTTTCTATTTTATGTTAAAACAATGTTCTTACTTAATATTGTTTGCTTTAATGTTTAAACTGTTTACGAGCCTTTAAGCTGAACTATGATAAATTTGTTATCAAAATCAATTTAATTTACGTAAAATCAGGAAGGTGAGCATCAATTTTCACGGCAACCCATTTAAATGTCAATTCACAACTTGGATTGATTTTTCTAAGCGAATGGTTTCAATTACACACCAACTCCATATATATTTCAATCAGACGCTTTCTCACTCAGTTTTCATCTCACTCTCTCACACTGTCTCTTAAGCTGTAGCAATTATGGTAATAAATACGTTAACATTCATGTCCTGTTTTTGCTGCACGTCGCATATAATAACAAAAGTCATGCTGTGCCACCTTGACAACCATTTCTGAACCTGGAGCTACCTTGTACCCTATACCTATCTCAATCCATATGCCTGGTTGAGTGTCGATCCCTGTTCACCTCATCAGCTGGCTGGCAACTTGTTGCTCCCAAATCAACTGGGGGATTTTCGGTTCAATGGAGAAAATGCCAATAAAAATGGGCAGCCTGACAAGAACGGGAACGTTAAAAAAAAAAAAAAAAAATGAAGAAAAAAGAATGAAGCAAAAAAGGTAAAGGCGACATTTACTAAACTGTCATTGACACTTACAAATTGAATTCTAGATAGCAAAAGTCAAACTTCGCACTTCCCTTCACTTCCCCTGACGCCACTCAATTATCAAGCAGGGCAATGATAATGCTTGATAGGCAGCAACATCATTCTAACTGAGATCTCAGATAAATAATGCGGCATGTAAATAACAACAAATCAATTTTTAAATAGACAGACAACGAACCCTATTCAAATGCCAGTTACAGTGAGTGTTTGAGAGTGTGTGTGCTTACGTTTGGGTGTGTTTTTGTGTGTGTGTGTGTGGGGGGGGGGGGTTTGTTAAGTGTGTGTGTAGCTGTCAGTTAGTTAAACCCTAAAATGTTTAAACTCAAGTTCAGGTAACGAGACTGTCAGAATAATTGCTGTCTCGCCTGCTTTACTCGGACCCCAATTGATTAATTGCGGTAACTGTTATGTTAATTTGCTGGCAGATTTTGCTCATTTAGCGATTGACGATAAGCACGTAATGTTGGTCCAACATTTAGGGACGCTTTTGTGGTCCTTGTAAGCATTACACCTACTAATTAAGCCAATTAATACGTTGACAAATAGTTTCTAGGAATAAATCAGCAACAGATTCAATCAAATAATTTGAAAAACTTCGTCATTCACTTGGCATTTCAATGCTTCAATCAAGCTGCTGAGCATATCAGTATTTTCACAATGAATTCACACAAAATACACTTTTTTTTCAAGCCAAACTTGAGAAATTGCGTTTTTCTCAGCTTTTCTTTTGAACGCCATCATTTGAAAAAAAAGACAGTCATTCAGTTTTTTCTTTGTGGTTATTTATGTGCTTTTTTTATATGCACGAGAATGCTTGAAAGGAATGAAAGGGAAGATTTCATTAATCTAAGCCCAAAGTGATTTAGTAACAAAAATTTCAGAGCATGAATTGCATTTCAATTTTTGAACTAACCTGACGAGAAATTCAATAGAAAACCATTCCTTTGTATTAATAACAGAATTGAGTTGTTAGAACTTGGGTGCAGTTCAATTTATATGTATATTATGTTTGAAAATGGAATTTATAAAAGCACACACAACGATGTCTTCTTTAATATATAAAACTTAAGTTGTTTATTAGAATCCTTAAGAAATAAATGTTGGCTTTCATTGCAGTAATTTACCTTTGTTATGGATCAAGCTTAATCTGACTAAGATTAAATCTACTTTTACAGATTGGATCAAGCTTAGTCTGACTAAGATTAAATCTACTTTTACAGATTTAATATATAAAACTTAAGTTGTTTATTAGAATCCTTTAGAAAAAAATGTTGGCTTTCATTCACTAATTTACCTTTGATAAGGATCAAGCTTAATCTGACTAAGATTAAATCCAAGTTTACAGATTTTAATCTGTGCCTAAAAGCATCATTAAACACAATTTTTATGCTGACCTTTCGTTTAATTCTATCATCAATTTGCACTGACTTCTCGCGGCACTGTTAATTTCCTTCGTTGCGTGTGATTGTCAGTTCGCTTGAGTGGGCGTTACCTGGGCGTGCACGTGTTACTCCTACCATATGTTCCGTATCCAAGTTGAGCTGTTTTGGCCGTTCGTGACCGTTGTAATACTTTAGGTGGGATGTGAATGTGTATGAGATGGGTCAAATTGTTCTTCGCATTTTCTATTATTACCAAAAAAGAGGACGATTAAATTGATTACAATTATTTCAATATGTCTTGCTTCACTTATTTTATTTATAGACATTAATTTTGCAAGCATTTCGAATTGCATAAAATTATAAATTCAAGACCATTTAAAATTTTACTTTAGTGCTTAGTAAGCAGTCTTTAAATTCCTTGCTTTGGTTATTCAATTTAATTTGACTATTTAAAAGTGTACAAGTACTAAAAGAACTTAAATTCCCTACAAAAAATTTAAGCTCACAAATATTGACTAAATTGAAGTATACAGTCCGTTCAGTGTTTAATTTTATGTCAACAACACCCAAAATTTCTAGGAATAAAGTAGAAAATTGATCTTTTCTTATTTTTATAAATTTACTATATTTTCTTATACCGTTTTTATGGAGCCGTTGTCCGTTTGCATTGCGGCCTTATTCCAGCTGCTGGGCGTATCCATTTTCATCAAGCAGCCCGAGGATCAGTGTTCGCCAGCACCAACACTGGGCCACTGGTTATTCCTATTGGCCACACTGTACTTTATGTGGGACACGAATATATATCCACTTCGTTATATGCACATGCCCAAGCACTGGCAGGTAATCTTTGAGGTAATTGCAGGTGTGTTCTTACTAGAGATTTTCACGCTGGTCATTTGGTGCTCTTTGGAGTATTTGGTGTTTATAACAACGCGAAAACTGCTATTGACATTCACCAATAAAGATTGTATGTCATGGGCTCTAGAGTATTGGCTGCAGGGACTTTCCACCTCGGCGGTGAGTGGTACGCTGCTGTGGTTTATTCTGGATGCTACCGATGCCCGTTGTAGTGGTAGCATTGTCTTGCGCCGATTAAAGCGCAACTGGAAACAGTTCTGGCGAACTTTACAAGATATTCGGCAAATGAGCAGCGCGGAGAGAAGACGAGCTCTAAGGGCATGCAGAATGGCTACCCAGCGGAAGAATCGATGTCGTCAGCCAAAGCAGGAGTCGGAGGATGATGATGAAGAAGAAGAAGACGAGGATGAGGACGAGTATTAGTGCTGCTCCTTGGTATTTGGGACACACTAAACAAATCATGGCCTCGCATTTCCGTGTCCACAACGAGTTGTATCTATTTGAAATGTGTATTGCGATTGTAGATCTCGGTGCGATTTTTATGCCCTACCAAACGGAAATTTACTTTCCTCAATGCATTCGTCCTTTCCATTTCGGCAATCTGTAACAATAAATTTTGTTGCGAGAACTCCAAAAAAAAAAAGAAATTGGAAAAATGGAATGAAAAAAGTGCACAACTGCGGGAGTTGCCTGTAAAGTTCTTGACTTTTTCAGTACTTTATCTGCACTGGCAAATTTATGACTGCCTTACAGCATTGCTGTACAAATTACAGTACACATTAAAAATAAGATACAGCTCATTAAACAAATTTTCATAAAATCATAATGTAGAGTAATTTATTTGACTAATATCATGAAAATGGTTTTTGATTAACAAATGTTTTTTTCTGTAGTGTTAAAATATTTTATGAAAGAAAATGTAGAGTATTTTCTGTGCCTGTTAATCGAATAAGATTTAGTTACTTTTTTAGTTACTATTAATATTACTAAATATTAATAATCCATTAAAATTATTTTCTTATTTTTTTTTTTTTAATTTTTTTTCACGTTTTTTATGTGTTTATTGGTATACAAAAAATGCTGAGTAAGTACACACTCTTCAGTCTTAAACTAAATCAATAAAATAAATGATCACAACTTTTGTTTAGACTCATGTCCTGTTTTATACACCAAAATTACCTATTTGATCTATGTGCTGACAGAGCAGAGCCAAAAGTGCTTGTAATAATCTAATCCAGCATAAAGCCTGTCACAACAACGGCAATAAATGGAGCCCAGTTCTTGTGGTTTTACTGTGGTTTGCGTGTGTGTGTGTGTGTGTGTGTGTTGGTGTGTGTGGCGTTCAATCATCGTCAATCATAGTTAACAGGCGTGACTACAGCATAAAATGTTTGTAGCGCAACAGTTGCCAATGAGTGAAAAAACAACAACATTCACAGACTCAATTGCATTCCTAAGTAGGAAAGAGACTGGTGCTCAGCTGGCAGGTTTGATTACTTTCGTATTTAATTCGTTTCAGCTATGGAATTAAACAGACAGCATATAAATCAATCTAAGCGCTTGAAACTGTCTTACATTTATTGTATTAAGACGTTTAACAATATCAATAAAGGAAACAAGAACGAAAAGTACAGTCGAGCACGCCCGACCGTATAATACTCTCTGCATTTTTTTCCCGGCTAAATTATTAAAATAGGTATCAAGATATTATAATGTATAGTACTTGCATTAAAACACATTGAAACAAAAACAATCTAAGCAGAAGAAAGAATGCTATAGTCGAGTCGCGACTTTAGGATACCCGTTACTCAGTTTCAATATGTTATTAACAATGGTGATAGATAATATAGCTTGGCAAACATAACATTTTTATACAAATTCATGTTTAGAGCACGTTTCGACCGATCGTTCCTATGGGGCTATACGATATAGTAGTCCGATTTGGATCAAACTTGTTCAGTATATATATATAGTTGGCAGATGTATTCTGTGTGAGTTTTTTATTTTTGACCGATCGACCCTATGGAAGCTATACGATATAGTTGTCCGATTTGGATCAAACTTGGTCAGTACATCTACTTCCTAGATATGTACTACAGGTGTAAATTTGGTTCAGATAGCATAGCTAACAAAGTTTTCTATACTAAAACATTCCAGTTTTACCTGTACATTTATATGAATGTAGAACGCCCTAAAGTGGGCGTGTCAAAAAATAAAAACAAACTTGTGCTGCTTGGGTATTGTACCTTTCATTTGCGACCCCTATCATCTTTCTAGCTCTTATAGTCTCTGAGATCCTTTTGTTCATACAGACGGACAGACGGACATGGCTATATCGACTCGGCTATTGATGCTGATCAAGAATATATATACTTAATGCGGTCTGCCACGCCTCCTTCTGCCTGTTACACACTTTTGCACAAACCCAATATACGTTGCAGAGAGTATAAAAACAAACATACAAATGTTATTATTTTCAATTGATAACAAAGACAACTAATGATGTTCTTCCGAGTATTAATTGCTATACGCATGCAAACACTGACACACTTTTGGTTTTGGGCTTCTTAAAATGTTGGGAAAAGTGTTGAAGTGTTGAGGACATCAAGAGACAGGACACTTTCCGCCCTTAATGCTGACTTGCACACACAAATACACACAAGGCGGTGTATATTGGTGTATATTGATAAGACGCTTCAGAATGGGTTAAGTTGTTCTCTACTTGTGCCTATACGTGTGAATCCATGTGTGTGTGTGTGTGTGTGTGTGTGTGTGTGTGTGTGTGTTTTTTTTTTTTTTTTTTTTTTCGCATTTATTAACAGAAGGTATATGGTATATGAGCAGTGGGGGGTATTATATACATGGGGAACGTTTTACGACAGTAGGATACAAGTTTTGTGAGGGGTGTTGCCTTGAAGAGGTAAAGGAGGATGCATTGGGGGTTATCGTACTCTCTGAAGCCGGGACTGCGGGACTGTCGTGAGGTAATGCTTCACAGCCCGGCTCGTGGCTTAAGAGCCCGTCTCGTGTGCCTGTGACCTCCTCAGCTGTTCCTCCGCCCTGAGGGTGATCATGACAACTCTTGCAAAGTTGTCTACAGCTGACCAAATGACCGGGCTGCTGATCATATGGGGAATGATCGTATCCACTTCTACTGCGCCGCCGATTTCTCGTTCGACTAGGCCACGCTCCGTACAGAACCGCTTACACGATACAAGGACATGTTCTGCGTCTTCCGTAGCATCGCAAGTGGTGCACCTATCGGTTGCGTCATGTCCGAATCTGTACAGGTATGCCCGAAAGCAACCGTGACCGCTCAGGATTTGGGTCAGGTAAAAATTTACTTCCCCGTGCTTTCGTTGCATCCATTCGTTGATATTGCGTATTAGGCGCGCAGTCCAGCGTCCGGACTCGGTTCTCTCCCATCTGGCCTGCCACTTGAGTAGGCTGGCTCTGCGTGCGTCGTCTTTTATGCGGCTGATTGACCTTGTCTCGCTAGCGTTTCCTCTAGAGTCGTATACATCTTTCGATTCTGTAATTAGAATAGTAAGTGGGATCATACCTGCTAGAACTAACACCGCCTCCCCTGAGACAGTCCGGAAGGCGCTGGAGACTCTGATCGCGCAGAGCCTGTAGGCTGAGTCGATACCTCTCATGTAGGACTTCGTTTCTGTTGCCTTGGCCCAGACCGGTGCCGCGTAGAGGATCGTCGACTTCAATACGCTGCTTATCAAGCGTCTTACGCTATGCCTGGGGCCGCCGTGGTTTGACATCATCCTCGAGAGACTTTGAGTAACCCCCGTCGCCTTTTTGTATATGTGGAGTAGGTGCTCCCTGAAGGAGAGGCGCGTGTCTATCTGAACTCCAAGGTATCTAAAGCTTCTTTTCGAGACAATAGTTGCTCCGTCTAGTCTGAGGGTTGCCGTCTCAACTAGCTTCCTGCTGCTTATGAGCACAGCTTCGGTTTTGTGGGCGGCAAGGGTAAGACCCATCGACTCAAGCCAAACAGTCACCCTCCTAACTGTGTCCTCGGCAAGAGCTTCAGCCTCGGGGATGTGTTTCGCTTTGACGATGATGGCAATATCGTCCGCGAAGCCTACGATCTTGACGTTGTTTTGGAGCTCCAGCCTTAGAATTCCATCGTACATGATGTTCCACAGGATAGGCCCTAGTATGGATCCTTGAGGCACTCCAGCTGTGATGTTGTAGTGAGCTGGGCCGTCTTCCGTGTGAAAAATTAGAGTCCGGTTGTTCAGATAGTCACCTATTATATTGGTCAAGTAATGGGGAACGTCAAAGTTTTGAAGTGCGTCCATTATGCAGCTCCACCTGGCCGAGTTAAAGGCATTCCTGACGTCAAGTGTTAAGACTAGGCTGTAGTTTTTGTCTCCGCCTTTCCATCGTGTTCCTTCTATCGCAGCGGACACTGTCTTCGTCAGTAGCATTATAGCGTCAACTGTGGATCGGCCCTTCCGAAACCCAAACTGCCTCTCGGAGAGGTCACCTCCGTTGTTTAGTGCTGCCGTCAGTCTGTTGCAAATGATTCTCTCGAAGAGTTTGCCAGCCGAGTCCAGCAGACATATTGGTCTGTACGCTGAGGCATCGTCAGTTTTTTTGCCTGGTTTTGGGATCAAGCATAGGTGTTGAGTTTTCCAGCATGCCGGGAAGACACCGTCGCGCAGGCATGTCGTGAAGAGTAGGGCGAAGGAATTTGGATGTAGGATGACTGCAAGTTTGATGGCGCTGTTGGGGATCCCATCAGGTCCTGGAGCTTTGGACTTTGCGAGCTTTTTAGCGGATTCGATCACCTCTTCTGGGGTTACCGGAGGAAAGATCGTGGGTGCCAATGCATTGACGTCGGAGCTTATCTCTCTGGTCGGCTGAAGCGGGAAAAGCGTCTGCACAATGGTGTCTAGCTTGGCTCGTTCTGTGGGTGCGTAGTTGCTGTATCCTTTCGTCTTCTTCATTACGAGGTTGTACGCCCGTCCCCATGGGTCCTGATCCGCCTCCTCGCAGAGAGCTCTAAAACAGTTCAATTTGCTAGCTCGAATGGCTTTGCACAGTGCGCTGCGTTTCAATTTGAACTCAGAGCGCAAACCCTCGCTTGGTGTGTTTCTGCGTGCTGCTCTCGTGTATCTGTGTGTGTGTGTGTGTGTGTGTGTGTGTGTGTGTGTGTGTGTGTGTGTGTGTGTGTGTGTGTGTGTGTGTGTGTGTGTTTAATTCCGCCTCTATTTTGGGGTCATTCACACACCGCTAAAATTGTACATTGTCAGATTAGAATTTTCACCTTAAATAAAACAACAGCAGCTTTCTTTATCTCTGTGATTCATTTCAATTTTTATATATTTCAATTCAGAGCTGGAACTAATAGAAATATAAACAGTCAACAGACAGATTCAAAACGCTTAAATCAAAATGTGTTCGAGGCTTATAAATCAAATCTAACCAGACTTTGGTCGTATCATCATTTGAGTGAATTTTAAAGGTCGCAACCATTTCCAGTCTCCCCACTCAATGCCGTAGACATCCTTATCAGTGTCCTCGTATATATACCTTCCATTAAGATTACTAAAAACAAATATTAAATACATGTGCAAGTGCAATTAAATTCACATTTTCAATTATTTACCAATAATAACAATCGGAAAACCACCAGCCTGAACTATACTTTTGTGCGCAATTCACTTCGGCTATATCATTATCTTTATCGGGTGTTGAAAATTTCATGTTTTTATGATACTCCATAGGATCGCCAGCATTTCCAGAATATCCTTCAATTAATTTCAACTCATATGACTCCTCCTCACTCCCTATAGCAAATTTACTGTATCTGGCATGACTAGTTTCGTTTTTAAAATCCATTAGGGAAATATACAATTCGTGGGGTTTTGATTGTGTTATTAAATGAAGTTTCTCAAGTCCAATAAAGAACTCTCCTTGTAAGTTTCCGAAACCTTCCTTGTACTCTGACCAACCTCGATTGAAATTCACACTGCCATCCATTCGACGCTGGATCACAATCCATCCAGATCCTGCCAGTTTCGAGTCACAGGCTACAGTGAATTTCTTCTTATCAATGACTATCGTTTGAAGTTCTGTCCCTTCACTAAAACAATTTGAACTCTGCTCAAAAGTTGTGAGTTCTTTCTCAAGTTTTTCGACTTTTTCTGAATTTATTGAAAGTTCAGATTTCAAATCGACTATTTCTTTATCTTTTAGGCTAATTTCCAACATCTTACTATCTATAAGTTTTACTTTACTGTTTACTATGGACTGCAAATCAAGAATTGTTTTATTTTTGTAGCTAAGCTGCGAATTTAAATCTGATATTAGGTTGTCTTTCTGTTCTACTTCAGACTTTAAATCTATAATATCTTTATCATTTAATTTAATCTGCAACATTGAACTATCTATAAGTTTTACTTTACTGTTTACTATGGACTGCAAATCAAGAATTGTTTTGTTTTTGGAGCTAAGCTGCGAATTTAAATCTGATATTAGGTTGTCTTTGTATTTGACTTCTGACTGCAACTTATTAGTTTGATTCTCAATTTGAAAAATGAATTTCTGCTGATTTTGATTATGGCTTTTATATGAATCACTTAGCTCGATTTGCGATGCCAGCTGAGAATTTAAGTTAACTATTATCGCTGCCTGTTCCTTGATCTTATCCTGTAACTCTGAGAATAGCGATTTTAGCTGGGAGTTTAAGTGTACGATTATCGCTGCCTGTTCCTTGATCTTATCCTGTAACTCTGCCTGCGATATAACCGATTTGGTGAAATGTAAAAGCGGTTTCACCACTTGGTAGCAATAAGTTCCACACTTTGCATCCATTTCTTTTGAGCCAGAGAGACACTGAACAATAAAATGAAATAAAATTAGCTTAATATTTATAAAAACAAAATAATTGTGATTTCAATTACCGAGCTCTTGACTTGCACCGCTGTTAGCAATATTGTTAATATAGATATTTTATAAATTTTCATTTTATGTTTTGATTTCGAGTACGTTAACCGTTCGCTTGAAAGACAAATTTGTGACTGATCTAGTCGCATTTAGTTTCTTAAAAATGAAAAGCGGATTTGAAATTTGAATTGTCATCTGTTCATGATTTTATAGTCGACAACTATTTTGGTTTGCGCTTATCAGTTGAAAATGTCAAGGTGGCAATTTAAGCTCTACGTATATAAATGTATATAAATATAAATGTATATAAATATTAATGTATGTTATAAAAATGTACATATATAAATATACATTTATATTCAAAATTAGCTTCCATTGAAATGATTTTTTCTAGTTAAGAATCTATATTGAATAGCAATAGATTTGATCAATTATTGGTATATGATTGCTCTTTAAGCGGAAAGTATTTAAATGTGCTTTAAAATAAAACATTTTTTATAAGACATGAAAAACATGCACTACATAAAGTAAATTAATATATGATTTATCAGCGATTGTAATCGATTTCGTCTACCCGTATGGTATGATCCGTACATCACACCACCACCTCTAACCAATTTATTCCAAATTTTCTATTTATTAGTTATGTAGCAGAGAGACTGAGGCGTGGCGTGATAAGCTTCAACAGCCGAATCTATCTGTTTGTGTGAGACCTTGATCTCTGAGGCTAATAGAGCGGAACCCACCAAATTTTGAATTAAAGTCCACTTATACATATGTCAAGCAGACGAGGTTCATTTCAAATGTTTGCCACGCCGCCTACAGTCCACCAATGTTGTTAAGCAAGTATTTTTATAACATATTTACTGGAAAATGTGTACAGCTGTCGTGATCAAATTCACACAGTTTGGATACCATCATAACTAACGTCACCAAGTCTGATCCAGATCGGATAACTATAAAGACAAATCGGTCAAAAATTGCGTATATGAATGCTGAAATGCGCACTAGAATGAATACGGGGTCTCTTACAGTCCAGTCGCTCGACTGTAGCCCCTATCACTTGCTTAAAATAAAACAAGAAATATATAATATATAATAATGTATAATGCTTTGATTTTTTAAATTTGTATCGATATATTACAATGAGTAGTACTTCCATTAAAACACCGTGAAACAAAAACACTCCAAGCAAAATCAAACATCTGTTTGTATGCGAATACACATGCATTTGATATTGTATGTATGTATGTATGTGTGTATTTGGCGCGGCCAGCGTCTGCGGGCAGCGCTGTACTATATGAACAAATGACTAAAAACGGATCGAAGGTTGTGTATTATTTGTATGTATTGTGGGAAAAGGGGCGTGGCAGTCCAAAATTTTAAGTGTCAATGCATTTAAGCCGTCGCTAGGAACCTCCATACCAGAATTGGTGATCCTAGGTGCCATAGTTACTGAGATATTCGCCGAAAACACCGAATTTTTCCGTGGTGTGTCTAGTTTTTTGCTCATTGTGGGCGAATGGGGCGTGGCATCGGAAAAAAAAGATTCTTGTATTGCCTGACTAAATGTGTGATCGATTGAGACCAAACTCGAACTTGTAGCTCTTACCATCTCTGAAATCTGTTTGTTCATACGGACGGACGGACAGACAGACAGACAGACAGACAGACAGACGGACAGACAGACAGACAGACAGACAGACGGACAGACGGACATGGCTATATCGACTCGGCTTGTGATCCCGATCAAGAATATATGTATATACTTTATCGGGTCTGCCACGCCTCCTTCTGCCTGTTACATACATTTGCACAAACCCAATATACTCTTGCAGAGAGTATAATAACAGAAGCTACTGTAAACTCGGCAGCTCAAAGCAATTGTTCGCTCTGTGCAGCCAAGTCTCAGTACATAACGTTTACATTTACACTCATTACCACAGCATCACTCAAAACTTTGCACTCATAAACAAAACATCGCTCAACTTGTTTGCTTACAGTTTACTCGTTAGGCCTCTGATTGGCTGCTGAGTTCTCACTGTTAATTAAATCAAATGCTGTGGAGCGGAATATCGCGTAAAAAAAAAAAAAATAAGTAAATAATTAATATGTAAATGAATTGATAAATTACTTAGCGTGTAAATGAATAAAAACGTTTACAGCTCGCAGCAAATAATTTTAACAGAATAAATAAGCCAATTACATTTACCACTTTAATGTTTATACAAGTATTATATTTTTTCATTATCCTGCATGAAAATGTAAAATTCATTTAGACCCGTCTCATATTTACTTACCCAATTATTTATATACGTTCCTCGCAGTACACATGGCATAAATAGCGAATTAAATGGTTTTCAATGTTATCCCATTTCATCTATGATAATTTATGAAAGATTAGGAATTCCAGAGACCTAGGCACTGTATAAATTCTTGTCTTTCGGCCATTTTGGAACATCCGCATATTATACACGCATGAAATAAGAGTAAGTAGGTTGTGATTTGGGGAACCAGGGACATGAAAACGAAACCCAAAGCAAAAGCAGAAGAAAAACCAAAACTTTGGCCTGTAGGAGGAGTAGCATATGTGAATGGGGCTCAAAGTGAATTATGCTATATAATTTGTCTGCAGGCAGGTGCTGCTCATTAATCTTTTGCTCGCTTTACAGTCGCCTCTCTCGGTGCTTCTCAAACGCTTAGTTTAGCACACTCCTGGGCCCACACACACACGCACACGCACATACATACATACATAGATAAGCTTCTCGCTTTCCGTTTCAGCGATATTTTTTTTTCGTTTAGCTACCTAGCGGTTTTATGCCTAATGGATTTGTGCTTTGATGTGCAAACGGTTTATACCATATTACGTTACACATATCTACATATCTCAACGCTTGCGTGTGTGTGTGGGTGAGTGCGTGTGCTGAAGGGTCTACATTAGAGGCAATCACTTGCAGTCCCGAGCTTCTTCTATTTTGTTTTCCTCCCTTCGTACAGTGGCATCCATAAATTTGTTTCGAAATGGCCATATAAGGGCTATAATTCTGAGCCTTTCCTGATTTCCTGTTAATGGCCAAATGGTTGGTGTTGCCTTTGCTTTTAAAATTAACAAGAAATTACGGGCAATTCCCGTATTATCAAGTAAACATTTTTGCTGACATTATCCATAGAAAGAATTTAAGAAATTTTAACTTTAAATTAGCTTTAAAAATATACTAGAAAAGTTTTTTTAGGCTTACAATTTTACTTCATAAATATGGTACTCTGTTTACCTGTGTTCCAGTAAGTACCTTGTGCTAACAAAAATTCAATTTATTAGCTACACATTTATCAATTACCATAAAACATGCAGATAACCGGTGCCTTTTTTACCCAATGACACTAAACGTGCTTGATGTATATTCAAGAAATTTGTATTTTATTTTTAAAATTGGAATTGGTTTTTTTTTTCACACACCACAATTTGTTACTTAATTTGTTTAACATTTAAAAATTTTTGCTCGAAGCTTTATGTATTATTTAATTACAATTTTGTTGGAAATACAGTTTCGAGCTTGTGCTTTAGATGAATTAGAAATTCTTTTACTCAGTTTACTTTTTCATTTTATATAGTTTAGTTTATATTTGTTTAGTTTTCATATATTGTTATTTACAGTTTATGATCAAAAAAGTTTGTTAACATTTTGTTTTTGTTTAATTCACCACATTTCGATTAGATTAGACATTTTAAGATGCAGATGGTACAGGTGAAATTGATGAACATTATAATCGATTTATTCTCTATCTTTCTAGGTTTCGGGGTGGATACATTTCAACCCATTGGATACGACAATTCTTAATGTAAAATTAAATATATTTATCTGCAACAACGCAATTTTATTACATAGCAATAAATCTTATGGCAAATTCAAAAAGGTAATATAGAAAAAAAATGTTCTTCCTAGCAACTGAAAAATATCACGTACACAAACAGATTTAATAAATGTTCTCATACGCTTTAATATATTATTTGAAACTTTTCAATATATTTTAACACAATCGAAATAGATTACATTTAACTTGCTTTAAATCTAAAATTTATAACATCTTCAATTGGATTTAATAAAAAAGTTGTCAGTAATTTGTTGTAACGAGATTCAAGTACTTCTATCCATTTGTTCTTAACTACTTACTATAAATTTGAATGCCATTTTCATTTGGTTCACATTTAACTATAAATTTTTTGAAATTTTTTTACAATACTATTTTTTTTTTGTTTTCCAAACATAGTTTTCATATGAGTGGTGCTCAAGTTTAAATTATTTTATTTTTTTTAATTACACACAGACACACGCACATCAATAAACTATATGTATTGGACCAAAAATTACGTTTGAACCTCAGATAAGTTTAATATGGACATGCTCTCCATTTAACACTTGCACTATCTTTAGCTACATATATTTCCTGTCTTTCTTGCTAACAAACGGATATTTACATAAAGTTTTTGACACATAATATAATAAGATTATATAAACCACAAAATTGAGTGAATCGACGACTGAGTCGGTAGTTGAGTCGTTGTTAGACCCCAAAAACTGTCTATGCATTGTGTCTGCTATATGTATGCATATGTGTGTCTATGTGTGTGTACGTTTCTTATTGTTGCCTGTGCGAAAGAATGAAGTGAAAAGCATACGCCCCGTGGGCAGCCCAACAGCAAGCGCTCGTACGAAAATCGGCGCCATTGTGTCGACTTAGTTTTTACATTCAGTTGCCATTTTGACAGGCAAGTGTGCAACTTTGTAGGGTATGCACTGTACGTCAGTATCAGTTAATCAAAGTTAGTACATTACTCAGCAAAGTTGAACAATTTAAAACTACAAAAGCTTCCAAGTTTTATAAGCAACGATTAGCTGTGAGAAAGCATATCTGCTAGTCGAGCAGTCAAAGATGAACTACATTGAAGTTCATTGAAATGGTCGCAGCCAATGCTCTGGATAAACATTCCGTATAGCACTTTTTATTTGAACACACCCACCCCAAAGAAAGGAGGCAAAGTATACCAATTGATGCAGGTTATTCAAGTGTTCAAATTTATAGTTCCATGTTAGTTTCCAAAAAGATTTATATAGTAAACACCTTGGAGTGTCAAGAACAGCACAAGAATGCTCCGTATAATGTTAGCCGGAACTGGAATACAAACTATCGCAGTCAAGTGGACATGTTCACATGGATGAGATATGTTTGCTTTTGTCCAATTGTCCAATTGGGCGTTTGTCTTGGCAATGAAAATAGCCAGAACCTGCCGGATGTGTGGGATACAAACAAACAGAGATACGACTAGAATATATATTTATATATGTTAAGAGTACATATATCTCTGTCAGTGACAGTTGTCAACATGACAGTTATAGGGACAGGACAAATGTTTGAATGGAAACAGGGAGACGGAATGAGAGAATCAGAGCAAGTAGAGCATAGCCCAGACATGTTTTACTTGTCTCCAGTTAGGGGCGTTACACCAAAAATGTACATTTATTAAACTCGCCACGTCACTAGATTGTATAATAATAGCCAAGAGCAAACTGGGCAGCACGAATTTATTATATACCCTTATTAGGAGTATAAAGGAGTTCATTTACTATTTTTAATTTCAACTTAAATTTCGCCAAACTCCTACTTAAGAATATTTAAGAAGCTTCAAGCAAGTCGAAGTCTTGATAAATTCAACACAAGTAAAACTCCCAAGTGAATTTCTAAAGTTTTAGTTTATTAATTTGCTTTAGATTAAGGTTGCTCCCCGATAAGCTATAGAACACAGAGCGCACGACATGAGAGTGAATAAATCTTAAGAAATTCAACAAATTGGACATTGTTAAGATGAATCTCATGATTAATGAAAGCTCCTTCATGACAATGAGCCCAAGTCAGCCAAAAACTAAAAAGAACTCACAAAAAAAACGGAGAGTGATTATTTACTATCATTTGTATGCACAACATATACAGTGACCCACAAAAGTCAACGTTCTCCTGCTTCTTACGGACTGAGTTACTTCTTGTTTGTGCTTAAGGGGAAAAAAAAAGAATTGCAAGAAAAAAAGTTGTTGTGGACTGACTTTTGTTAGTCACTGTACACATGTACACACACATGCACACATATATATTTACATACATCAAGGTTAGCACGGAAAGTCCCATTTGATAGCCGAAAATCAATGGTTGGGTCCTATGTAAATGCCACCGGTACCGATGCCGGTACCGGATACGGAAACGGAACTGTCGCCACTGTCCTCGGCGCCGGCGCTCTCCAGTTCGATTTCCTGATTGAGATGCGGTCCATTATTGTTGCTAGTCTCATAGGTATCGCTATCATCCACAAGACAGCATTCACCGCAATCATCTGTCGATGAATTGACCTCATCGCTCAGATCATCGAGCAACGTTACCTTGGGTGCCATCATTATGTCATCACTGTGGCATGCGACACCCCCAGTTGCACCCGCCACAGAAATTTTGATGCTGCAATCCATGGACGCTGCACTCGCATGCTGAAATTGTTGCGGAATTGGCTGCTGAATGGGCGCATGCGTGTGCATATGTGTGGCACGATAGCTCAGATTTGGTGTCCTTTGTCCCATGCTGGCCATGCCCGGTGGCATCTGGGTGTGTGTCATGCTCAGAGTGGGCGGTACATTCAGTACGGTGCCAGTGACAGTGCCAGCGCCCGTCTTGTGGGCGTGGCTCGCATACATTTGATGCGTATCGGAGGCCAAATTGTGCGCGGTTAGCTGCAACGGATGCTGATCCTTGCGTTCTAGAAAATGAAAGAAGGGAAAATGTTTTTGGAAATATGTCAAGCGCTTTGAACACATTATTCTAAGGGAAGTGGAAGTGGTAGTGGTAGAGGAAGTGGAAGTGAAAGTGCGAGCGGAAGTGGCTTATCGGTGGATGTAAACTGTATGCAGCCAGTGTGCAAATATTGAGCGGCCTCGTAGTGTTATCAGGCTCGAAACTTTTGGTGCAGGACACACACAAGGACTCATGGACACACGGACACATGGACACACGAAGCTCACTGCTGCCTTTGTGCGGCCGTTTATAAAGGCATTCTCCACAAACTATTTGCCATGTGCCCCAAGGGCAACGCATGTGGCCACAAGTGGGTTCAACAATGCAACACTTTTTGCTTTCCGCTCACTATTAAACTCTGCATACTCTGCCCTCACCTTTATCTATTTCAAAAGTCGAGAAATGATCAGAACTCACCCAGTGGCGCCACAAGTTTCGGCTGCAGGGGCAACATGAAATCGTGTCCGGTCGTCGCCGCCCTTGGCTGCAGGCTCTGCACCGGCGGTACACTCAAGTAGTCCGCTAAAAAAAAAAGGGCGCAAAGAGCAGAATACGAAGCCAGGATAATGTTTAAGTTGTGCGTCAAGAGTAAACAATGTAACGCGACGAAAGTTTAAAGCAAAAACCAAAAGGCAAAAAACAGTAAAAAACATAACGCAAAAAGGCTGAAAGGCAAAACTTTGCCAAAAAGGAATTGCCAACAATCACAAATCCTTCGTGGTCGTGCAAAACTGTAAAAAAGCACACAGCAATTTTTCTTTTTTTTTTAACAATATTTTGATAAAAAGTTTTTTGAAAAAAAAAAAAATGAAAATTAATAAAGTACTCGTCTAAAAGTTATAAAATCATTTTTTCAGTTTTTTTCACTGTACGCTTAATATTGTTTTCATCAAAAGGCAAAAGTTTTGCTCACAAGTGAAAATGTGCATACTATACACGGTACTACATATATATATATATATATTTGATAAGTGCACAATCAAAAGTGAAATTTTATTTCAATGGGTTTCGAGGATTCTAGAGAAATGTAAGTGCATCATGCAGCATTCAATGATACTCGTTCAACAAATTTATTTATATCACAGAAACAACATGCAACTTTTAATAATTGATAGTATGACATTTGAATAAATTATTTATGTAAAGTAGAGTATAAGAGTATAAAAACATTTCCACAATTGGCAGCTTATCATTTCATGCTATCATTTATGAGTAACAGGAACAGGAATTCCTATATCTTATATATTTAAAACTTCACATAAATTTAGTTTTTTATAGAATTCTAGACACGAATTCCTTTTCACGTATTTATTAAAAGTACACTATATATTTGTACATTATGTGGCTTAAATGCAAATCTATTGTTATTCTGGTTACTATTTCATAACCATTTCCATTTTCAATGCTCACTGACCCTTGAATTTTCCGTACGCCATTAAAAATTCAACCGCTGAATAACTTGAGCTCTGCTGGTTTTTCCTTCAAAATGAGCAAAATCGTTGGCGGAAAGTGTGCGCATATTTTACTTGGCAGGTTTTTCACGCAAAACGCAACAATTTTAAATATAACAAGTTGGCATCTGATAATACGGAATGCTAAACTAAAACACACCCTATAGAAATTACTATATTATTTGTTTTAAACGTTCTGAAACACAAAAATCCAGCTGAAAACCCATTTTCATCAATTTTTTTTTCTACATTTATTTTCTTTTTATTTATTCAGTCGAGCTCTTTATTGGGGTCCTGGCTAAATTGACTGTTTATTTGCTGTTTTCTCCCATTTTGTTTCAGAACATTTTCATAGCTTTATTATACACCTTTTGCGCATTTTATGAATACAGGAATTTACTTGTTATACCTATTAAGAAAGTGCACTTGAAAAGCACGAAGTTCAAATACTCTTATAAAAAATATATTTAAAAAAATGTAATAACTTAACTACTATTTGTTTAGTTGCTATAAATATTAAATAATTAACCCTAAATAAAATTTCTTAATATTTATTTTGTACTTCCTATTTTAATTATTTTATTTATTTGTTTGTTATTTTGATAATTATTATTTACATTTACATATATATATTAGTTTTTTACATTAAATTAATTTTTTATACTTTTATTTTATTTGTTTACTATTTTATTTAAATTTCATTGAAACCATGTTGTTCTTTGTAAGAGTATAAAAAATAATTTGCGTTGCAGCTGGCAGGCAACTCGCAGCACGCACCCAGAGTCGAGACTCCTCGAAAGCCCCTCCCCAGCTCCCGTTTTAGACCCAACGGCCCCTCGGCAAATGCCTTAAGGTGTCTTTAATGTGCTTTGCCAACAGTTGTGTTGCCAGTTGCTGTTGTTACTGTGTTGCTGTTTTTTAAATAGAAAAATTCAAGGGTGTTGGTGGGTGTAATTTTGTTACACTGTGCCACATTCTGCGGTGCATTGCCCATTTTAATGACCACTAGAAGTCGCCAAAAAGCCTTGCCACACTTTCACGCCTACCTTAAGTGTTGCCTGCTAATGATTTACTTGCTATTTTTAAGCCTTTTGATGTCCGGAAACCGCGCCATCACAAGCATAAAAAAATGCAATTTAAACTTGTGCCAAAACGAAAAGTCATACAAAAAGTTACAAATTAATTAAATTTCTTTAATAATCTGATTATTAAGTTGAAATTTTTGATCTAAAACATTTTCGGTCTTATCATTATTTGCAGCCGCTGCAAAATCGTTTGCGTCTTTTGCCAAATTGGAGTTTCAGCATTGAGATTGCTAAAAAAAAAACAAAATGAATATTAAAATCAAAGACTGTAAAATGTTTAATTGCTACTCATCTACCAAAAAGTACAGTTTTTATGCCACCAAGGCTGGTAAACGGCTGCACAATTGAAATCGGCTTCATCGTTATCCCTATCGTAAGTTGAGAACTTCATTTGCAAATTATAGGAAAATACATTGTCGGCATTTCCAGTAAATACACCTAGATTTAGTAAGGGAAACCCATCTGCTTCGCTGCCTACAACAAAATGATCATAATGTGCATATACTTCATACATCGAGTACTTCAGAACGATTAACAGTTCATGGGGCCTAGAGTTTGTGATCAAATGCAGTCTCTTAAGTCCAATGAAAAACTCTCGACTTGTAGTACCGAAACCATTGCCGAATTCAGACCAACTTCGATTGAAACTTTCACTGCCACCATATCGTTTCTGTATTACCATCCAGGGATATCCAGTTGGTGCATATAACGAACTACATTCCACTGCAATAGGATCGCTATCCCCCAATTTAATCAATTGAATTCTAGTCACATTTCTAATATCGCGTAAACAGTTTTCGGGCAAAAATCTATGCTGCTCCTTGTATAGACCTATATCATTTTCTAGCACTTCCAATCGTGTTTTCTGTTCAAACAAAGTTTTAAGGTCTTCCGTCTGCTTTTGCAGCTCACTTTGGCACTGATCAATTTGATTTTCTAGGTTTTGTAATTTAAGAAAATTTATGTTTGATAACTCTGCATTTATTTCGTTTCGCACTTTCAATAATTTTCCTTCATTTAGTTTAATTAAAGCTTCATTATAATTCATTATTCGGTTTATATTATCGTCGATTTTATTATTATTTTGAGCGGTAATAGCACGTAGAACTCCAAGCACAATTATAAAAAGTATTAAAAACTGATCCATTTTTTTTTATTATTATGAAAAATTTAACACACTTTTAGCTGTTCAGTTAAATCGGGAATAAAGTGAAGACGTAGTCGTTGCAGCTTTTGAAGCCCGAAAATTATAAATTCGATAGAAATTTGCATATTTACATATATTGTTGTTATCTATGAATTGAGTAGATGAACTCAAGTGAATTCAATATGGTTCAAACGGTTATCTCTCTCAGCATTAAACGTGTCATTGGCCTTGTGAGTCATTTCAACTCAAACTGTCTTATCAGTTCTGTCTTGATAGAGTTGAAATTGTTTAATATTTTGTAACCGCGTTAAAATTTCACACTCATTAAGTTAATCAGTTGCGGCGGCAAATGGCACAAGTCATGCAAACTTTGAAAATTCCAAAGATTTGGACAAACTTGAAAGACTTGAACTGCAGTCTTTCAAGTCGTTTAATTAAAATGCAGCAAGGAGTTGAGAGAAGCTTTAAATTTCGGACATGTTTCAACATGGAGTGAAACAACAACAATTTGCCTCTCTTCCACTTTGGGCACAATTTTTCCAGAGCTTTGCTTTGGACGAGCAAATGGAAAAAGTTTTTCAATTTGTTTGACGGTAAATGAACTTTGCAAACGGATGGAAGTGAATGCGGAAATGGGTGACGAGGCAAAGATGAAACTGGCCATTTTAAATATATAAGGCATAAAAAGGCATTTGGCTATCATAATAAAATTGTAATTAAAATTAAATGTGTAAGTGACGGCGTCTAAAATACTTCAAAAGGGACATGTGCATGGAATACGGAAAAGGCTTTTCCAAAATGCAAAAACCAACATAAAAAGTTTCGTCTTTTTCATTTTATTGACTCAATACTCAAGTGACAAAATTATAGCACTCAAATTTATAGCATGCGATAAATTTTAACAAGCCCCCAAGTAACCCAAACCACACCCCCTATGCACACTCAGCCCTTACACTAATTGTGGGACCATAAAAGTTTTTACTAAGCTATTAAAATGAAATTTCAGCAAGATACTGAATTTATCAAACAAGTAAAAGGAAAAGGAAAAAAGTGTCATGCCTCTTGCATTGCTTGCATGCGATATTTGGAATGCCAGAGCGAAAGACAGTGACAGAGAGAAGGAGAGAGAAATACAGACAGAGAGAAAGAGAGAGAGAGAGAGAGAAGACTTTGGACAAGACAACACTTACAACTGATGAACGTGGGACACGTAGCGACGCCGGACACCAGCAGCGGCGGCGGCAGCGACGTCGGCAGCGACAGCGACGGCATTGTCGTTGTCGTGTCATTGACGTTGACGTTGACGTTGGAGCCGGGCAGCGTCAGCGTCGCCATTGTCGTCGTCGACGTCGTCGTCGTGTTCATGCACGTGATCGGCGCTAGGCCGTAGCTCTGACCGTGGGCGTTGGTGTAGGCGTGCGTGTGGGCGTGGCTGTTGGCCGCGCAGGTCGTTATCGTCGGCCTGTGCAGATGCAGGCCAATGACATTCACGCCGTTTACATTGCCTGACACACACACATACACATTTGTAGTTACACAGTTACGTTAACGGTTTACAGTTTACGGTTTACGGTTAACAGTGAGCAGTTACGTTAATGGTTACAGTTACGATTATATGACAACAGCACACACAGGCACACACATACGCACGCACATTTAGATTTTGCAAATAAACGATACAAAAACAACACCAAAACGATTTCCAAATATAAATACGAAAATGTTCACAATAGCAAACGCAATACACACAAACACACACACACACACACACACACACACATGTACAAATTATAATCATATTTCTCTCCCTCTCACACATACATGATAGTTTCATGAATTGTTTCTTATGCTGGAAATCCAGAAATGTTCAATTTTGTGTGCAGTTTTTCTTTGAAACTTAAATTGTTTTAACATAACATTGTAAACATTTTGTAATTGTTTGCTCCGCACAACCAAAAATAAATAACAATATTCATAAGCAAAATCATGTTATTTAAATTGCAGTAAAAATGGCAGAAAAAGCAACTTAATACGAACCCTGAGACGACTGAAAATATTTAAATCAATAATATGTTTCTATGAATATGTGTAAAACTTAACTTTAATTTAATATCAAACATAAATATTAAACAAAATTATTGAAAAGTTTTGTGCAAAAGTTTGTAACAGGCAGAAGGAGGCGTGGCAGACCCCATAAAGTGTATATACTCTTGATCAGCGTCACAAGCCGAGTTGATATTGCCATGTCCGTCTGTCCGTCTGTCCGTATGAACAAACAGATTTCAGAGATGGTAAGAGCTACAAGTTCGAGCTTGGTCTCAATCAATCACACATTTAGTCAGTCAATACAAGAATGTTTTTTTTTTCGATGCCACGCCCCGTTCGCCCACAATGAGCAAAAAACTAGATACACCTCGGAAAAAATCGGTGTTTTCGGCAGATGTCTCAGTATCTATGGCATCTAGGATCACCAATTTTGTTATGGAGGTACCTAGCGAGTAGACACATACATATATGCATCATATATTGTCAAACGTATGTGAATTCGCCAACAAACAAACAGATGTATGTGTGATTATTAACCCGTTACTCGTAGAGTAAAAGGGTGTATTGTAATCGTTGGAATGCATGTAACAGGGAGAAGGAGGCGTGGCAGACCCCATAAAGTATATAGATTCTTGATCCGCATACGCATACGGTCGGGTGTGCTCGACTGTACTTTTATTTCTTGTTTTCCTTTCTATTCCTACACTTAAAAGCGCTTCTACCCTTTTAGAAAGCTTAACTGAACTGATTCAAAGACTTTGACTAACTTAAAGAGCAGCTGCTTTATGCATAAATCTATTCATTTAAAGAAAAAACTCAAGGAAAAACAGAAATTGAATAAGAAATAATTTAATTATGCTGGCTTTGAGCCAACTAAGCACTTAGTGCGAATATCTTTAGACTGTAACTGAGACTTTAGTTTGAATTATTTGTTTAATGATAAACTTGCTTGGGAAATTTCCATATTAAGTGAAAGACTCCCTAGGGAGATTGGGAGAGACGATGAGCAGCTGGAGGTCTGAGGCTGATGAAGGGTGCATAAATAATAAAATAATTAAACAATAAATTGAATGAAATTAGTTTGGTCTCTGAGGAGTTCAAAATACACCAAAAGCTCAGCATGCAACTTGTATGAGTGGGTGTATGACGTGAGTGTGTGTGTGTGTGTGTGTGTGTGTGGTTTTGGCCATGTTTAGAGTTGTCTGTCGTGTTGTTGTTTCTGTAGTTGTTGTTGTTATTGTGGTGTTTGTTGTCAGTGAATGCCTTAAAGTTTAAACAGCTGCACACAAAAGCAACAACGAAAAAGAACAAAACAACAACAAATTAAAATTAATCTCTCTTTTTTTTCATTTTTGTTTAAGCAACTACAACGACATGTGGTGCGAGTGTGTGTGTGTTGTGTGTGTGTGTGTGTGTACGTGTATTAGAAGAGCGAAACACTGACAGACACACACATACACACACGATGTAGATTAGGCCGTGACAGACGTGCAATACTCACCAATTTTAGCACCACCAAACGTATCCTTGAACATCGGCGTTGGTGCCTGCACGGTCGTATGTGCACCAACCACGCCCCCAACCGCAGGTGGCGTTTGTTTTATGGCATTGGTCCGACCACGATGCGGCGCTGGAGGCTCCCGCTTGCGACGCGGCTGCTCCACGGGCAGTACGCGCCGTCGCTTCTTTGGCAGCTTTGAGCGTGCCTAGAAAAAACGCAGTAAAAAATGTGAACGTAAAATAAATGTAATCAAAAATGAAAGTAGTAACTAAGCTACTTACTTGTGTGTGCGAATAGAACATGGAAAAGTTGCTAACGATAACAGGTACGGGTAGTGCAATAGTCAGGACACCGGCCAAAGCACAGAGGGCGCCCACAAACATGCCCGGGTATGTCTTGGGCGCAACATCGCCATAGCCCACTGTAGTCATGGTCACAATGGCCCACCATAATCCCAATGGAATGCTCTTGAATTGGTTGTCCGGATTGTCCTGCCGATGATAATAATGCGAAGGAAAATGTTTAAAGAAATCAGCTGAGTGCGAAAGAGTCGAGTAAGCAAGACCACAGGTAGAGCCCCAGTGTGTGTACAATCAGACTACTAACTAATCAAATATTTGTCGATATACGATGTACATATATATACCTGCAATTTTTCAGCATAGTAGGCCAGGCTGGCAAAGAACACGATGCCGAGGACGAGGAAGAATACGAGTAAAGTCAATTCCTTGGCCGATGCCTTGAACGTGTGTATGAGAATGCGTAATCCGGGCGAATGTCGCGTCAGCTTAAATAGCCTCATAATCCGCACTATTGAGAATGCCTCCAAAAGACCCGTATATTCGCCCATACGCTGCATAACATCCGTATAGAAACTGAGCGTTGCCGTAAAGTCAATAATATTCACGGGTGATTTGATAAATTGCCACAAATTAGGCGACACCTGTAATGCAATACAAGTCAAACAAAATCAGTAAAAGTTTGAAACTGAATAAGAGTTAAAGTTAACATACAATTAGCCTAATGACAACCTCAATGAAGAACCACACGTTGCACACCAGTTCAACGTAGAAGAACGCCTTGTGGGGCTGACCGTACGTCTCGACCCAGCCGTGCTGACGACGTCCATTGCGGCCAAGAAGTTTCTCCTCGAGAAAACTATTTAGACTGCTACCGTTGAGTTCTCTTTTCAGTCGTTGACGCTGCTGGTTGCCCTTGATTGTGGCAATGGGCGTGGCATGGGCAGCACTCAAATTGCCGCTGCTGTAGCTCGTATAGTTCGTGACACGAAGCGTGGGCCCAATACTGCCGCTAGGTGGCGTTATACTATGCTGATGATACTGCCATTGTGGCGTTTGTTGTTGTGCCTGTTGTGCCGCATTCTGATTAATTGCTTGCGACGTCAACGGATCATGGCCAGTTGGTGGCAAATCGCCATTATAGCTGGTGGGCAGATCGACACGAAAACCGGGATGGGTCTTCAGGCAGAATGATATCACAGAAACAAATATAAAGAATACCGACATGCCAGCAACAAACTGTAAGCAAAATGACCAAATAAACCAAATATAATTTCTATATCTTGATTCAATTGTACATATATTTGTTGACTTTACCTTGGCACCCGTTGAACTTGACGGCTCATCGAACATGGCCCAAATCTTGGGCTTTAGGCGTTGCCAACAATTAAGCTCGCCATTGCTTAGAGCCTCCTCAAAGCCAAATAAACGAGCAATTTGCTCCTCCGTTGGCTTCTCATTTTCAATATCTAGTTTATCTAATATGGCTAATGTATTCTGTTCAATCAATTTACAAAGTTATTTATATTCATATAGTTTATAAAGTTCTTAATGATCTACTCACTTGCGTATCGCGATGTATGCTATAAGTTGACCAACAGCATGGTTCTACCTGATTGGAATCGAGGCCCCAGAACTCCAGTTCCTCCTCGAACAGTGGTCCACAGACGTCCGTTGGATAGTGTAGTTTGCCAGTTCTGAAAATATTAAAAAAAAAAATTTAATTCAAGTACATTAAGTATATTAAGAAGTTTAAGTGTTTAAGAACAGAAATTCAAACGCTGATTGAACTTGAATGAGATTAAAAGCTTTTTCCAAATCTTAGTTACAATACCAAGCCGTTAATCAGCTTAATTAAAATGCATTCTAGTGTGCAAACAAATGACTGCAAATTGCTGAATTTTGGAAGCAAAATGTGTTCAAGGCTTAAGCCTTTGGGTAGATCAAGACATCAAGAGATTCACAATAGCATATCACTTGCATATGCATGACAGGTAAATTCATAGCTGAAGACTTTCGCATCCCAGGTGTAGCTCCATTGTTTCTGTATGACCCCGACATGGGAACAACAAAAGTTGTTGCCGTTGTTATTGTGTTTCATGTGCAAATTGCTGCAAATACTGTTGCAGGTGCGTCAGTCCGGCCAGGGGCGTGGCTGTTGCAGTGGCAATGGTAGTGGCATCCACCAAGGACATGTGCCTGTCCGCAGTTGTTGGCCAAGTTGTAATACCATATCAGCAACTGGACAACAACAAGAAATACGAGTACTTGTATTCCAAATGAAAGTAATCGTTTTATACAAGCTTTTTTTTTTTATTTCGTTCCATTTTTTTTTTTTTTGGGTGGTGGCGCCTCCATATGCGGCATTTGTCCATGTGCCACGTGTGCATCCTGACAGTCCAGTTTTTTCCTGCATATTTTATGCAAGTTTTCCTTTTGATTCTTTTGTGTATGCTGTTGCCGCTTTTTGCTTGCCTTCGACTCATTTCGTGCCGAATTCTGAGTGTTGAGTGGCAAAGAGTGCACCAAAATAAAAAAAATTATATATAAAAAACACCGAACTCGAGCCACTGCCCGAAAACGGGCCTCAAGGGCATCCATAAACGCGGCTGGTGGACAAGTGTATAGGAGGTTTTTATTATACATACATCAAACAAGTCCAGATTTTGTTAATGTAAAGAAGGCCGAGCGATAGAAAAACCTCCACGACCATATTGATAAGAAATCTGTTACTAATTTGATAAGTACAATTCTCTAAATTACAAGATAAGACCGCATAAAAAATCCAAAATCATCAGTTATAAATAAACAAATTTATATAATGAGTCCAATATATGATGTTTTCTTATACAAGATTAGGTGAGAGTTTTAGTTCACAACAATTGGCTTTGTTCAAGGTCAGCTTAAGACTAGCAGATATCTGCTTAACAAATAATAATGAAAGTTCTAGTGACTGGGATTTAATTGTTTACAATTTGTGGGTGACCGCTAAGAGCTGGGAACCAAGAATTGTGCGTTATCTCATGGAAATGGAAATTCAAAAAATACATATATTAACAATATTGTTAATAGCTTTACAAGTTAAGAGCTCGGTAAGTGAATTCATATAGAATCTTACAAATATTTTAATCAATCAAATTTATATTGTTCAGTGTCTCACATCTTCCAAAGAAATGGATGCAAAATGTGCAACTTATTGCTATCAAGTTGTAAAACCTCTTTTACATTTCGTCCACTCGGCTAGATCGCAAGCAGAGTTACAGGATAAGATCAAGGAGCAGGCAGCGATAATCGTACACTTAAACTCCCAACTGAAATCGCTATTCTCAGAATTACAAGATAAGGTCAAGGAACAGGAAGTGAAAATCGTTAACTTAAATTCTCAAACTGATAACTTGCAGTCAGAAGTCAACTACAAAGACAACCTAATAACAGATTTAAATTCGCAGAATAGCTACAAAAATAAAACAATTCTTGATTTGCAATCCGAAGTGGAACATAATGACAAACTTATAGATAGTTCGATGTTGCAGATTAGCTTAAAAGATAAAGAAATAGTAGATTTGAAATCGGAACTGTCAATAAATTCAGAAAAAATCGAAAAACTTGAGGAAGAACTCACAACTTTTGAGCAGAGTTCAAATTGTTCTAGTGAAGGGACAGAGCTTCAAACGATAGTCATTGATAAGAAGAAATTCACTGTAGCCTGTGACTCGAAACTGGCAGGATTTGGATGGATTGTGATCCAGCGTCGAATGGATGGCAGTGTGAATTTCAATCGAACTTGGTCAGAGTACAAGGAAGGTTTCGGAAACTTAAGTGGAGAGTTCTTTATTGGACTTGAGAAACTGCATTTGCTAACACAATCAAAACCCCACGAATTGTATATTTCCCTAAAGAATTTTAAAAACGAAACTGGATATGCCAGATACAGTGAATTTGCTATAGGGAGTGAGGAGGAGTCATATAAGTTGAAATTAATTGAAGGATACTCTGGAAATGCTGGCGATGACATGGAGTATCATAAAAACATGAAATTTTCAACACCCGATAAAGATAATGATATAGCCGAAGGGAATTGTGCAAAAAAGTATAGTTCAGGCTGGTTGTTTTACAATTGTTATGCTTGGTAAATAATTGAAAATGTGAATTTAATTGCATGTACACATGTATTTAATACTTGTTTTTAGTAATCTTAATGGAAAGTATATATACGAGGACACTGATAAGGATGTCAAGGGCATTGAGTGGAGACACTGGGAATGGTTGCGACCTTTAAAATTCACTCAAATGATGATACGACCAAAGTCTGGTTAGATTTGATTTATAAGCCTCGAACACATTTTGATTTAAGCGTTTTGAATCTGTCTGTTGACTGTTTATATTTCTATTAGTTCCAGCTCTGAATTGAAATATATATAAAATTTAAATGAGTCACAGAGATAAAGAAAGCTGTTGTTGTTTTATTTAAGGTGAAAATTCTAATCTGACAATGTGAAATTTAAGCGGTGTATGAATGACCCCAAAATAGAGGCTAAAATGCGATGCGAAGTGTGCATATCAGCGGAATTATTCACACACACACATGTATTCACACGTATAGGGACATTAGGTTAGGGTAAGTCGAACGCCCTTCAAGAGAGCATTGCATAGGCCATTTGTCGGCGCTCAGTGGATCGGCCGTAGAGGATCTGTTAGTTGTAATCTAACAGGATGCTAGCATGCTTAGCAAAGGCCAGCAGCTCTCCGGGCTCTCTTTTGGAAGCATGCCTAGCCTAGTGCGAGCTAAGGCGGGACAGTGGCATAGGATATGCTCTAGCGTTTCGTTGGTATCTGGCTCTATCCTCTAGCTCTAGCTTGATTGCATACGCAGCTGCAAGGCCGTGACCCGTGAGTATACCCACCAACGGCCTGCACTCCATCCGCGGAAGGCATACAGACGGACATTGCTATATCGACTCGGCTGTTGATGCTGGTCCACCTTTGACATACTTAAAAGACCGCTCTACTCTTTTTCGAAGTACGGGGTCTAAAAACTTTCTGCATGTCCCTACAAAGCACAGCACAAATACACAAATTGCTTAACAAGTTATGGGTTGATAATTCGATAGTGCAAACTGTCGCAAACATAAATTCTTTTATTGTATTTTTTCTATTTTTGTTACTGTATATGTCCAAGTTAATTGAGTTGGAAAAACTGTTAACACCAGCTCAGGGCTAAATGCATGCCACAATCAGCCAAGTCTACCGCAGTAATCAATAATCTAGGAAAACTTGGGAGACAGGTAAGCATTATTTAAAGTCATCATTTTTTGTAGCTACAGAAATTCACCGGGATTGAGTTGGAAGTTTAAACCAGTCATTAATTTTGTGCAAGTTAAGTAACTCACTAACTTTCAATTTATCTTTGCTGCTAATGAGTGTTGTCTTTGCCTTTCTGCTATCAAAATTATGATAAAGTTTTGCAGCAGCCAAAAATGTGAAGATTTATGACTCTGTGTCTGTTTTCACGCTTTTTCTTGAGGTGAATAATTAAAATATAAGCTCGTTTATTTACGAAAAGTTAATAATGAGGACACAACTGACTGCCAAAAACGAATATTAAATACGCTCTAAAAATGGGATTCGCACACAAAAAGTTTATTTTTATTATCAATTCAAATATAGACTAGCAGTATTCCGCTTAAACTGATTCGGTATTTTCTTACAATCCCCATTAACAAAACTGGTATACCCCCTTGCATACACTTACTGTAAATGTCAGAAAATCATTTCCTCTAATATCAATACAAGTGCGATACTTTAACAAGCTAATTTGTTTAATTTCTAGCAATTAACAGGTAATTAATCCTCTTAAAGTAATTCTGCTCACCTGTAGTAATTAAGTATTTGGGTAAACACGCCGGGATGACGATCGAAGAAATATTCATTGAGCACCGGATCATAGTTTGCCAGGGCTTCAGTCAGGCGAGAGAGACGCGTAGCTGGAATTTTCTTGAGCGTCGCCTTGTAAGTTTCATATCTGCAAGAAGATAAAAAAAAAAGAACACAAAAAAAAAAGATGAAAACAGATGAAAAACGGTAGGCAATAAATTTAAGTGGATTTGCATACAAATTAGCTGCACTACGTATACACGCCCAGTTAGCCCCATTCGAACTGCCATTTATGCCATAATAGCTTTACAAATTACCATCTCACATAATTCTTTTATCCTTGTGTGTTGTTTGCTTGACCCTTTCGCAGTTTGCCCCTAATTCGGACCACTAAAACATAAAATAAAAAAGAAACCAACAAAAAATGCAAGAAAAGAAAAGAAAGTCTTGTAGCTAACGGTAGCTTCCTGAAAGTGAGTGATAAAAGCAAAACATAAAAGTAGGAAAAGCCCCAACTCTCTGCTTTCCTGCTGGGCGGGGTCAAGGACAAGAGGATGTCCAAAGTGTAAGTAAATCCAGCCATAAGCCATTTGCATATATTTCCAATTTTCTGCTGACCTTTTTGCCAGCTTCTTTTGCTGTGCATTCAAATTTTTGCCCATATTTATTTTGTACATAGAATCCTTTACAGCACATATGCAAACACTCACACAAAAGTATGTGTAAATATATATACATATATATATATTTATGAAATTGGTTTGTCTTTTTGGCGTAACTTTCATGATTCTGCCGTTTGATTAAAAAGCATATTCACATATCTTTGCAATTATTGCCGTAATGTGCTTTATCGATTTTGGCATTAAAAAGCAAGTTCTCATTAATTTATAAGGAAGTTTGTATAGAAATTACTTTGACTTTTCTAAAAATATAAATTGAATTTACTTTATTGTTATATGTAATATATGTACTAGTTAAATTTGTTTTTATTTATAGAATTATATAGAAAACTTGTTGTCCTTCATCTCCTGGAAAAATGTAATCACTTGAAATTCAATAATCAACTCTGTAATAATACGATATTTGAAAAGATCTAGCGATTGAATTTCCTGATTACCACATGAAATAATTAAATTCAATTCGGTCCAATTTCCAACAATTTATTTTTAATGAAATTTCCCTCTCAGATTTCCACCGTTTTCCTGTTCAAATACGCGTTGACATTCGAGAGTCTCTTGTGTCTCCCACATGCGATTTAGTCTTAATGTCCAACTGTATATTGTGTGTTGGAACTAATTAAATATTTTATGCCACATCACAACGAGAACAACAGTAATAAGTGCCAACAATTTTGGAAAATACACAGAACAATTGGCAATAAAGTTTATTGACCCTGTTTGATTATGATAATTGAGCATGGCTCGATATATGTATGGATATAGGGCAATCAGATCATTGGTTAGTCAGACTAAATGATTCATTTAGAGATTTAGTTTGTGTAATTTCGAATTGATTTTTGTTCAGTGCCCTGGTTGGAACAACACTGCGTATGTTTAACGAAGTGGCAATACGAATTATTAGCATGTATAAATTAGCAATAATTGGGTTAGTATTATTAACAAAACGATGGAATATTTTAGGTTGTTGCATTTGAGTAGAAAACAATAAATTGAGTCTATTAAAAGTAAATGAATTAGGAACCAAACAAAGGAAATATTTAATGACAAACTCGTAAATATTAAATGTGGATAAAATAATTAAAATGCCGAAAATTAACTAAAAGTTAAGCAGACACTATTTGTAACCCTTAAATACACACAGTGCAAATATCTTGTTAAGATATTTATAATTCTCAGTTTTGAAACAAATGAAATTGTTTATCCAACACTGAACATTGCTCTGCAGCGACTTTTTAATATATTTATAAATTTATAACAAGCTCAAAATCTAACTTTAAACAATGACTAACACGCTTAAGACTTTAGGATGCTGAACAACTGCTGTTGCAATGCTTTAAGCTTGTAATTGTCTTTCTATTGTTTCGTTATCCAATTTAAATATGTATCTACATTTATAATACTATTTTGAAAGGAATTGAATTGAAAGAGTGTGAATGTATTGTGTACGTCTTTCTTCTTTTGTACACTACACTTTATGTTATACATTACTATTTAATGTTCTCAATTTACCGTCTGGTTTACATTCGCTGCAGAAGTAATCGCTTGCTTTTAATGTTGCGCATAGCAAGCGACTTAATTAATGCAAGCAAGAACATTAAACGCATACACGACTGAATGAAAAGAATCATATATTAAAAGTACTTTTATTTGCCATTATATTATTGTTTTATTTCTATTGTTCTCATCATGATCAGAATGAGTCTTTTATAGCGGAGTGTGCAACTGCTTTAAAGTCTCAATTTAATAACGCTCAAAAATCTGTATGTGACTCGGTTAGCGATCAGCAGTTGTTGCTATAATATACTTAAATACTTTTCCACTTACGAATGCACTCATTAAGAGTATATTTTATAGCTGAATTCGCAAATGCGCTCAAAATGAGCGATCAGCTGCTGTTTGACTGTTGTTGCTATAATATACTTAAATACTTCACCACTTACGAGCACACTCATTATGAGTTATAACTGAATTCGCAACTACTTTGCGTAGTAAAAAGTCTCACATTGTTTACGCTCAAAATGAGCGCAAATCCGTATGTGACTCAATTAGCGATCAGCTGCTGTTTGGCTGTTGCTGCCAGTTGTTGTTGCTTTATTGCCTTTGCTGTTTTGCCCGCTCTCACGAGCATGCACATGTACAATGTGCTAAAAGCTAAAGAGAGCAAGGGATAGTTTGCTCTTACAAATTATAACGATTCGAATTTCGAATAGCTTTCGCGGTGAGCAACGCTATTGCTCTAGCTCAGTTGCTAATCAACCGCTGCGCAATAAGCACGTGTTTCCATAGTTTCTGTTGTGGCGTTATTGGGAATTAATTACAAAATGCTGCGTACTTTAAGAACAAGCGCATTGCTGCGTGCACAGTGTAAAAAGTATGCCGCTGCTGCGACATATGCATCAATGCCACAGCCTCAGACCACTCCCGACGTGCTTTACACCGGCGTAAGTACATAGTACATAGTATTTATGTGAGATTATTTCAGCAAACCTGTTATCAAACCACTGCATACATACTTTGTTATAAATGTGTGATGAGTGTACACAAAGTCAAAGTGTTTATTGTGTTGTTGTCGAGAAACATGATAACATTAAAGCTTGTCAGAGGCTTCTATTTGCTTGACCTTGACAGTACGCAGCTGTTCTTGCTGTCTCCCTTTGCTGAACTTATTCGCTTGGCTGACGATAGAGAAAGTCCACTATAAGTGCAAATCACGATAGGAAAACGCCAAATTTTCGATACAATCTTAATAAACGCCAAATTGTGTTAAGTTTTAATTATATTTGGAATTAATTAGATATTCCCATGTTAGTGTCCATATGGAGTAACACACATGTATAAATGTGTACATGCATACATATACTAATGAATATGCAGGTTTATTTACACACACAATCCCACACATACAAAAACGAGAACGTGCCGACCGGCGAATATGCAAGAAGCAAAGCAAAAGTAAAATTGTATTTGGCTGCCGGCTGTTGTTGTTCTCGCTTTCTGACGTTTCTGTTGCTGTTATATCACAGGGGGTCGTTGCTGTGCGTGTCTCTCTTTCTCTATCTCTTTGGTCACGCCATCTGACAAAGCGCTCGTTTCTCTTTTTACTCGAAAAGTTTTTGCGTTTGAGTCGAAAGATTTTTGTGTTGTTGTTGTCTACTGGCAATTCGTAAAAATGTTAGGCAGAAGTCTAACGAACTGTGGAATGCATGTGGAACATGTTGTATATTAATTAACTGTTCTTGCTGCTCACTGTACGTAAAGCAATATAAATATATTTTTTAACTTTTAATATATTTATATACAAAGTTAAAATCTCACTTAAATAAAACACAATCATCAGGCTGATAACACACACACACACAGAATGCAGATTTACTCAATTTTTTTGATACAGTATATACATATTTACATATATACCGTTAGAAACAGTCCTAAATAAAATATAGAAAACATAAACTGACGCGTTTAAAAACTTTAATTTATAGATTAGAAATTTTCCATTGTTTTCATTTAAATTTCATAGCGAGCAAACGAGTTTAATCTTGACAAACAATCCGTGGGGCTAGACACTGTCTAGACATAGCAAATTTTGGTGATTCGTGGGTTATTGTCTGGTGGAAACTTTTATCGGTCTTTAAAAATATGCACAGTCACTCTGTTGTGAGCCCATAAAAAAAACTTGTTGTTTGCTCGCGTACACATACAGTTTAGTATTTCAATTGTAATCAATTGATTAAACAAGTATTCGCTGAGGATTATCTATATGCGAACAAATAAGCGAGACAACAACAAGTGTTCGTGGGGGCACAGCAGAGGGTATGTCATGTCAATCAGTATTTAATAAACATAATACAGTGAAGTACTATTTATTTGTATGAAACATTATATATTTTTATTGAGTCAGTATTCATTTTATGCGATATTTGTAGCTCTTTATCAACAATGAGTGGCACAAGAGCAAGTCGGGCAAAACCTTTGCAACGATCAACCCAACCACGGAACAGACCATTGCCGAGGTGCAATCCGCCGGACGGGAGGATGTTGACTTTGCCGTAAAGGCAGCCCGCCAGGCATTCAAGTAGGTCTAGGTGTTGTACCCTATAAAACTTGGGTTAATTTATACTCTATTTGCAGATTGGGTTCTCCTTGGCGTCGCATGGATGCTTCGGATCGTGGTCGTTTGCTCTATCGCCTGGCTGATCTCATGGAGCGTGATCAGGTCTACTTGGCCGTAAGTATTTAAGTATGTATTCATTTATACCCAATAATTATGAACTGTTTTGGTTTTTGTAGAGTCTGGAGACACTTGATAATGGCAAACCCTATGCTATGTCGTATAATGTGGATTTGCCGACATCGATCAAGAATTTGCGCTATTTTGCTGGCTGGGCTGATAAGACGCACGGCAAAACGATTCCCATGGATGGTGACTTTTTAACGTATACACGCCATGAGCCGGTGGGTGTATGCGCACAGATTATACCCTGGAATTTCCCCATTTTAATGATGGCCTGGAAACTTGGCCCCGCCCTAGCCACCGGCAACACAGTGGTTTTAAAACCGGCTGAACAGACCAGTCTGACGGCCCTGTACATTGCTCAGTTGGTTAAGGAGGCTGGCTTCCCCGAGGGTGTGGTTAACGTTCTGCCCGGCATGGGCGAAACGGGTGCTTTTCTCGCCAATCATGTGGATGTCGACAAAGTTGCCTTCACTGGCTCCACAGACGTTGGCAAACTGATTCAATTGGCATCTGGAAATACCAATCTTAAACGTGTCACTCTTGAATTGGGCGGCAAATCACCCAATATCATATTGGCCGATTCGGATTTGGATTACGCGGTGGAGACGGCTCATTTTGGCCTGTTCTTTAACATGGGACAGTGCTGTTGTGCCGGCTCGCGTACCTTTGTGGAGGACAAGATCTATGACCAGTTTGTGGAACGTAGTGCAGAACGTGCCAAGAAACGCGCCGTCGGTGATCCCTTCGAACTGACCACCGAGCAGGGACCACAGGTTAATCAGGAGCAAATGGAGAAAATTCTGGGCCTTATCAAGACGGGTCAGGATCAGGGTGCCAAACTTGTTGCCGGTGGCAAACGTCCCGAGGGTCTGCCCGGCTACTTTGTGCAGCCCACGGTCTTTGCCGATGTTCAGGATAACATGACCATTGCTCGCGAAGAGATCTTTGGTCCCGTTCAGCAATTGATTCGTTTCAAGCAACTCGATGAGGTCATCGAAAGGGCCAACAATTCGGAGTACGGCCTGGCTGCCGGTATCTTTACCAAGGATCTTGACAAGGCCAACTATCTGGTGAACGGTCTACGTGCCGGCACTGTTTGGGTCAATACCTATAATGCTTTGGCTTCCCAGGCTCCATTTGGAGGCTACAAGATGTCCGGTCATGGCCGTGAAAACGGCGAGTATGCGCTCTCTAACTATACAGAGGTTAAGAGCGTTATCATCAAGGTGCCACAGAAGAACTCTTAAAATGGGTCATCGAATCCATCAACAAATTGCGTCCATTTGTATTGCACAAATTGATGTTTAACTTGTGGACTGGCATTCTTTAACCTTAATCATCAGCTCTGAATTTTCCATTTGATTTATTTTAAGCAAACAACTGATTTAAATACAACTATTAGACTTTCTAAAAATTATTTTCTTTTTATTTGATAAACTGTGCTGTTGTAGTTCAAATGGCACAGCTAAACTTAATTGTTTTTCTAATCTTATCGGCTTACTTGGAATTTCTGCTTGGAAATTGTGGCTTGGACGAACAAACAGGCAATTAACTCGATGTAAGCTGCATGTTTTCGTATAGAAAATACCCTGTAACCTAATAACAGCACAAATATAGAAGGAGCATCTCTTAAGGTAAAATCCATTGCATATTTTTAGGAGCTACACATTCTCTTGGAAATCTTGCTTGTTGAAAATGGAAAGTGGGTATTACGCATCATCAAATAGTTAATAAGTTGTAAAGCACCAAGCTTTACATTGCGGTATATTTAAACCTACCCATAGGTTTCTTCACAACTGGCTAGCACACAGTATTAGCCATACTTTTCTTGTGCACTTTTGCTTTGTTTATGCCTAAGTGTGGCCACTAGTGGTCTGCCACTAGTGGTCTGATGGGAAACAGAAGAACAACAGAAGAAAAGCATCGCATTGCGTCACATCGTGTCGCATCGTGTCGTATCGTGTCCGGCAGACAGGTCGTTGTAAAGTTTCTGTCTTTCAATTTTTATACTCTCTGCAAGAGTATATTGGGTTTGTGCAAAAGTATGTAACAGGCAGAAGGAGACGTGGCAGACCCCATAAAGTATGTACATATATTCTTGATCAGGATCACAAGCCGAGTCGTTATAGCCATGTCCGTCTGTCTGTTTTTTTTTTCGATGCCACGCCCCATTCACCCACAATGAGCAAAAAACTAGACACACCTCGAAAAAAAATCGGTGTTTTCGGCGAATATCTCAGAAACTAAGGCCATAGGAACACCAATTCTGGTACGAAGGTTCCTAGCGACAACGTAAATGCATTGACATTTAATTTTTTGGACTGCCACGCCCCTTTTTCCCACAATACATAAAAATAATTCTCAACTTTCGTTCCGTTTTAAGGCATTTGTTCATATAGTATGGTGTTGTTATTGTATAATTTGAGTGGAGGCTAACTATATCAAACTATCCTAAAAAGACGCATTGAAATCGGACTATAAACAAGAAAACTAGAAGCGTTACAATATTGATAATTGAATGCAATATAAACGTATGAGTGCAAGCGAGATAGAAACATATAAGCACATGTTCCGCTCCGCGCCGAATACTTACAAACATATATGGATCATATATCGTCATTCGTATGTGTATTCGCATACAGACAAACACATGTACGTTTGATTATGCTAAGATTGTTTTTGTTTCACGGTCTTTTAATGTAAGTACTTCACATTGTAATATATCGATACAAATTTTAAAAATTGGGAAAAAATACAGAGAGCATTATACATTACATTACATTACATTACATCACACAAACAGATAGATTCGGCTGTTGAAGCTTATCACGCCACGCCTCAGTCTCTCTGCTACATAACTAATAAATAGAAAATTTGGAATAAATTGGTTAGAGGTGGTGGTGTGATGTAGGGATCATACCATACGAGTAGACGAAATCGATTATAATCGACTGTTGACGCTGATAAATCATATATTAATTTACTTTATGTAGTGCATGTTTTTCATGTCTTATAAAAAATGTTTTATTTTAAAGCACATTTAAATACTTTCCGCTTAAAGAGCAATCATATACCAATACTTGATCAAATCTATTGCTATCAATATCGATTGTTAACTAAAGAAATAATTTCATTGGAAGCTAATTTTGAATATAAATGTATATTTATATATGTACATTTTAAAACCATACATTAATATTTATATACATCAATATTTATATACATTTATATACGTAGAGCTTAAATTGCCACCTTGACATTTTCAACTGATAAGCGCAAACCAAAATAGTTGTCGACTATAAAATCATGAACAGATGACAATTCTTCTAATTTCAAATCCGCTTCTTATTTTTAAGAAACTAAATGCGACTAAATAAAAGGTAAATTAGTTCCGAACAATTTCAGGTTCGAAAACATGCAACACAAGCAAAAAGCAGCCAACAACATTCCTCTCTCTCTCTGTATCTGTCTCTGTCTCTGTCTCCGTTGCTCCCACGCTTCCACACACTGCTCTTTTACCGTCTCTTTCCATTATTGAATTTGCCCTTGATGCATGTGTCTATAAGGCAAATAATAACTTTCACCCCCAATTTTTTTCGTGCGCTTTTTAGTTAGAGCTTGTTTCACACGACAGCAAACGAAACTTAATTAAAATTGTTTCCGAATTCAAGTTATGCTGCAAAAGAGTTGCATTTGAAATAAAACAATGCTTGGCACGGAAATGCACTTACAATTTTAAATGTTAATTGCTTTTTTTCGTCTTATTAAATTAAAATGTTATTAGAGGCAGACGATTTCAAATTGAGTATTTCACAAACTTGATGTTAAGAGCAATTTACATATATATTTTATTTCCTTTAGTAAAAATTAACAAGTAAGAAAGGCTTCAGCCAATCGGGCCGACTGTAAAAGACCCCGTACTCCCAAAATAATGCGCATTTGTATTTACTTTGAATTAAAACCTTAAAATGAAATTTATAAATTTAAATTGTATATGTACATTTTTAATTCAAATTTAAAAAAAATCAAATTGACAATCCTCGTTGTCAGCTTTCTAACCTACGACCTCAGACGAAGATTCCACTACGCGTCGCAAATCTACCATTTGCACCACGCGCCGCTTTCCAGAACTTTCCGATTATCAGCATTCACATATTATATGTACATACAAATACACATTCGTTTGAAACTATGTGTATGTACAAATGTATGTATGTGTGCCTAGCACTGGTCGGCGAAATTACATAAACAACAAGCAACAATTTGAAATAAACTTGATCTGCCTGACATAACAACGAACTTTCATTTCCAATTTGGTTGTTCTATCTTTTTTAGTTTAAAACATCAAGTTGTTCATACGGACAGACGGACAGACAGACAGACAAACAGACAGACGGACATCGCTATATCGACTCGGCTGTTGATGCTGATCAATAATGTATAGTATATACTTTATGGGTTCGGCCACGCCTCCTTCTGCCTGTTACGCACATTTCTCTTCTGACAAACCTAATAGACCCCTCTACTCTTTTTATATATTTATATACATTTTTATAATATACATTTAAATTTATATACATTTGTATTTATATACATTAATATTTTTATACATTTATATACGTAGAGCTTAAATTGCCACCTTGTCATTTTCAACTGATAAGCGCAAACAAACAAAAAATCATGAACAGATGACAATTCAAATTTCAAATCCGCTTTTCATTTTTAAGAAACTAAATGCGACTAGATCAGTCACAAATTTGTCTTTCAAGCGAACGGTTAACGTACTCGAAATCAAAACATAAAATGAAAATTTCTAAAATATCTATATTAACAATATTGCTAACAGCGGTGCAAGTCAAGAGCTCGGTAATTGAAATCACAATTATTTTGTTTTTATAAATATTAAATATTTTTATAAATTTTATTTAATTTTATTGTTCAGTGTCTCTCTGGCTCAAAAGAAATGGATGCAAAATGTGGAACTTATTGCTATCAAGTTGTGAAACCGCTATTACATTTCACCAAATCGGTTATATCGCAGGCAGAGTTACAGGATAAGATCAAGGAACAGGCAGCGATAATCGTACACTTAAACTCCCAACTGAAATCGCTATTCTCAGAGTTACAAGATAAGGTCAAGGAACAGGAAGACAAAATCGTTAACTTAAATTCTCAGCTGGCATCGCAAATCGAGCTAAGTGATTTGTGTAAAAGCAATAACCTAAATCAGCAGGAACTCATTTTTCAAATTGAGAATCAAACTAATAAGTTGCAGTCAGAAGTCAAATACAAAGACAACCTAATATCAGATTTAAATTCGCAACTTAGCTTCAAAAATAAAACAATTCTTGATTTGCAATCCGCAGTGGAACATAAAGACAAACTTATGGATAGTAAGATGTTGCAGATTAAATTAAATGATAAAGATATTATAGATTTAAAGTCTGAAGTAGAACAGAAAGACAACATAATATCAGATTTAAATTCGCAGCTTAGCTCCAAAAATAAAACAATTCTTGATTTGCAGTCCATAGTAAACAGTAAAGTAAAACTTATAGATAGTAAGATGTTGGAAATTAGCCTAAAAGATAAAGAAATAGTCGATTTGAAATCGGAACTGTCAATAAATTCAGAAAAAGTCGATAAACTTGAGGAAGAACTCACAACTTTTAAGCAGAGTTCAACTTGTTCTAGTGAAGGGACAGAGCTTCAAACGATAGTCATTGATAAGAAATTCACTGTAGCCTGTGACTCGAAACTGGCAGGATCTGGATGGATTGTGATCCAGCGTCGAATGGATGGCAGTGTGAATTTCAATCGAACTTGGTCAGAGTACAAGGAAGGTTTCGGAAACTTACAAGGAGAGTTCTTTATTGGACTTGAGAAACTGCATTTGCTAACACAATCAAAACCCCACGAATTGTATATTTCCCTAATGGATATTAAAAACGAAACTCGATATGTCAGATACAGTGAATTTGCTATAGGGAGTGAGGAGGAGTCATATGAGTTGAAATTAATTGAAGGATTCTCTGGAAATGCTGCCGATTCTATGAAGTATCATAAAAACATGAAATTTTCAACACCCGATAAAGATAATGATATATACGAAGTGAATTGCGCACAAACGTATAGTTCAGGCTGGTGGTTTACCTATGCTTGTTATGCTTGGTAAATAATTGAAAATGTAAATTTAATTGCACTTGCACATGTATTTAATATTTGTTTTTAGTAATCTTAATGGAAGGTATATAGACGAATACACTGATGAGGATGTTAGCGGCATTGAGTGGTATTCCTGGAAATGGAGGCGACCTTTAAAATTTACTCAAATGATGATACGACCAAAGTCTGGATAGATTTGATTTATAAGCCTCGAACACATTTTGATGTAAGAGTTTTGAATTAGTCTGTTGACTGTTTATATTTCTATTACTTCCAGCTCTGAACTGAAATATATAAAAAATTGAAATGAATCACAGAGATAAAGAAAGCTGCTGTTGTTTTATTTAAGGTGAAAATTCTAATCTGACAATGTGAAATTTTAGCGGTGTGTGAATGACCCCAAAATAGAGGCGGAATTAAACACACACACACACACACACACACACACACACACACACATGTATTCACACGTATAGGCACAAGTAGAGAACAACTTAACCCATTCTGAAGCGTCTTATCAATATACCCGGCCTTGTGTGTATTTGTGTGTGCAAGTCAGCATTAAGGGCGGAAAGTGTCCTGTCTCTTGATGTCCTCAATACTTCAACACTTTTCCCAACATTTTAAGAAGCCCAAAACCAAAAGTGTGTCAGTGTTTGCATGCGATCAAAATTTACACATATAGCACACATATGTTCACACATATAGCAATTAAAACTCGGAAGAACATCATTAGTTGTCTTTGTTATCAATTGAAAATAAAAACATTTGTATGTTTGCTTTTTTTTTTTAAATATTATTTTTTTTGTCTTACACATAATATAAATAACTCAAAGCAATAATAAAAATGAAATAAATTTATAAAATTGAATTACGTGACAAAATAAATTTATTAGATTTTAGATGTGGAATCTTAAATAACTATAAAATATTCAAAAATGAATATGAAATGCTTCAAAAACATTATAATTATACTCTCTGGAAGAGTATATTGGGTTTGTGCAAAAGTATGTAACAGGCAGAAGGAGGCGAGGCAGACCCCATGAAGTTATATGTTCTTGATCAGGATCACAAGCCGAGTCTATATAGCCATGTTCGTCTGTCCTTCCGTCCGTATGAACAAACAGATTTCAGAGATGGTAAGAGCTACAAGTTCGAGCTTGGTCTCAATCAGTCAGTCAGTCAATACAAGAAAATGTTTTTTTTGATGCCACGCCCCATTCGCCTACAAAGTGCAAAAAACTAGACACACCTCGGAAAAAATCAACGTTTTCGGCGAATATCTCAGAAACTATGTCACTTAGGAACACCAATTCGGGTACGAAGGTTCCTAGCGACAGCGTAAATGCATTGACATTTAAAATTTTGGACTGCCACGCCCCTTTTTCCCACAATACATAAAAATAATTCTCAGCTTTCGTTCCGTTTTTAGGCATTTGTTCATATAGTATGGTGTTGTACTTGTATAATTTGAGTGGAGGCTAACTATATCAAACTATTCTAACAAGACGCATTGAAATCGGACTATAAACAAGAAAACTAGAAGCGTTACAATATGGATAATTGAACGCAATATCACTAATGAGTGCAAGCGAGACAGAAACATACAAGCACATGTTCGAAAGTATTCGCTGCTTGTGTGGCGGCAGCGCTGCCCACACACACATACATATAATGTCAAACGTATGTGTATTTGCATACAAACAAACAGATGTATATTTGATTATGCTTAGATTGTTTTTGTTTTAATGTGTTTTAATGCAAGTACTATACATTATAATATCTCGATTCCGATTTTTATAACTTAACGGGGAAAAGAACGGTCGGACGTGCTCGACTGTATTTTTTTTACTTGTTTGCTTTTGCATTTTATTGGACAGCAGTTGAGCGTGTCAAGTGATTTGCGGTCAGAGCAAACTTGCAACTTACTCTATTTGATTTTATTTGCAACTTGTTGTGATGTTGCTCTTGTTATGAAATTGAATAAGAGCATTTGTTTGCCATTTATTTGAAAATAGAAATTTGTGTCTCGTTTTTTTTTTACCTTTTTACACAATCGCAAATAAATTTGAATTTTACTGGACACGACAGTAAATACAATTTATATGCCAGTGCCATTGGGATCACATATTTGATTTATTTATAGACCGGTGCGCGGAATAAACTTTGCCACTAAGCCAAGTGATTTTCTTTGTAAAGTAAAGTCATGAACAACCTTTTGAGCTGTCATTTCAATATTCGAGCAATTGTTTCAAATATTAATGTTGTGAAATAAATAAATGCTTTTCAATTTATTCACATGCAGGGCTATAAATTTCGGTCAAGCGATAAAAATGCTTTCGTTTTTATACCCTTGCAGAGGGTATATTGTTTTTGTCACGAAGTTTGTAACGTATTGAAGGAGGCGTTTCCGACCACATAATATATATATATTCTTGATCAGCATCAACAGCCGAGTCGATATAGCCATGTCCGTCTGTCTGTCCGTCTGTCCGTCTGTTTCTATGCGAACTAGTCTCTCAGTTTTAAAGCTACCTTAATAAAACTTGGTACAGATGTGTATTCTCTCTGCACGCAGATCATTTGTAAAAATCGGCCAGATCGGACCACTATATCATTTAGCTCCCATAGGAACAATCGGTCGAAATGCATGAAATGAAATGAAATGTATGAACATTTTCGGTGTCTATAGACCGATTTCAACCAAATTCACGCTATATGCATTTATAATCGTCCTTCGACTGTTGACCAAATTTCATCCGAATCGGACTACTGTATCATATGGCTCCCATAGGAACAATCGGTTGAAATGCTTAGTATGAAAATTTTCGGTGTCTATTGTCCGATTTCAACGAAATTTACGGAGAATCAATTTCTAATCGAGTTCCAACTGTTGACCAAATTTCATCTAAATTCTATATCATATAGCTACCATAGACATAATAAGTGATTGAAACCAAATTAACGCAATATTCATGACTGCAAGGGTATTTAATCTTCGGCGAGCCGAAGATAACCGTTTTTTCTTGTTCTTGTTTCATTTTGTTTTTTAGTTCAAAATATTTTGTCCCACGTGAAACAGACAGGGTATAACATTGCACAAATGAATGTCGAAAGTTTTCTCTAAATACCAGTATACAGGGTATATTTGGGTTCATTTAAGGCTTATTCGATTTTTTTACACTTTAGTTGCTTTTAGGCCATTAAAGCATTCACAAGCGCCTAGACCAGCCCAAACAACCAAACCAGCAAATATTTTGGGCGCACATGGCGCTTACAAAATTGCTTTTACCGGCAGCATTTAAAATTGATTTTGCACAATGCCAATTTCATGCATATTCAGCTATGAAACACTATCAACAAAAAACTACATCTAAAAAAAAAGAAGAAAAAAAGGTTATCTTCGGCTCGCCGAAGATTACATACCCTTGCAGCCATGAATATAGCGTTAATTTGGTTTCAATAACCAATTATTTTTATTGTAGCTATATGATATAGAATTTAGATGAAATTTGGTCAACAGTTGGAACTCGATTAGAAATTGATTATCCGTGAATTTCGTTGAAATCGCACAATAGACACCGAAAATTTTTATACTAAGCCGATTGTTCCTACGGGAGCTATATGATATAGTACTCCGATTTAAAAGAAATTTGGTAAACAGTCAAAGATCGATTGTAAATGCATATTGCGTGAATTTGGTTGAAATCGGTCAATACACACCGAAAATGTTCATACATTTCATATAAATTCATGCATTTCGACCGATTGTTCCTATGGGAGCTATATGATATAGTGGTCCGATCTGGCCGATTTTTACAAATGATCTGCGTGCAGAGAGAATACACATCTGTACCTAGTTTCATTAAGGTAGCTTTAAAACTGAGAGACTAGTTCGCATAGAAACAGACGGACAGACAGACGGACAGACAGACGGACAGACGGACATGGCTATATCGACTCGGCTGTTGATGCTGATCAAGAATATATATATATATATATTATGTGGTCGGAAATGCCTCCTTCAATGCGTTACAAACTTCGTGACAAAAATAATATACCCTCTGCAAGGGTATAATAACCCACAATGAATAGCATGAAAATTATAAATGATTTCCAGTGCAGCGTAGGGTAACAGGGGCGGGCGGAGGGTGTGGCTAGTCAGTAGCTGACAAAAGCGCAGCCGTGCGCAATGAGTCGAGTGCACAGGTACATCGTTGTGTTGTTGTAGTTTCGGAAGGACAACAGCACAAAGTATAATTGAAAATGATTTTTCAGAAAAACATTGCTAAATGCGCACTAAATATCTCTAATCTGCTCAGACATTTTAGGCACGCATGACTAGGAGATACCTCGCAAAGTACAAAAGAACTTAAGTTTGGGAGCACAAAGAAACAGTTTTGCACGTAAACTTGAAATAATATATTTTATCTTTTAATTAATTCTATTTTGAAATAGTATGAGTTGAAATCAACACCCATTGTTTTGGTCAAAAGCATCGCCTATTTCTTAAAATTAAATGCTAAACTTTTAAATGAACTTAAGCCGATTAAATGCATTATTATTTATGTTAGTTAACACATATTTTAATCATGATTTACGCGGAACTATGTCACCCTCAACCAAACAGGAATGGGGAAATGGAGCGTTTGTTCTAATCATGGTTATTTCGGCATCGAGTCCATGAACATGCATCGTGCTACAGGGTCTACCAATTACAATTATGATGCCTATGGGACGTAACTATAACTTAGCATTTGGCACTTTATTAGCTGGCGCGAGGCAGGAGCTGCAATCTGGCTACAAGGACAGAGAAAGGACGCGCCGGACCAAAACGAAAAAAGCGCAAAGTTGGCCAATTTGCTGGCACATTTCTTTCTTTTTTGCTAGACGTTTTTTTTTTTTTTTTTTTTTTTTTTTTTTTTAGCAGTTTTAGCTGCCTTTGTCGTGGCATTAAGTGCCAGCAATTCGACTTTATCGCATTGTATACACTCGATTACGCTGTTATGGCCCAGCCAAAAGGTCTAAATGAGCGAGTGGCGAACACCTAGCACTGAATAATCCACCTGACTAAAGAGAGCTCGAAGGAGAAAGGTTGTATGTGTGTCTGTGTTAGAGGAAAAGGGGCAACAGCATCACTTTGATCATTAACTGGAAAATGGCAATGGGGAAAGCAGTTGATAAGCGAAAAGCAAATACACAACGAACATTGGATTGGGTTGCCAACAAAGGGATAGAAGCTCTGACAGCCAGAGGATGCCACAGGATATACCCACGGGGATAAGCAAGTCCAAGTAAGGGGAAAAGCCGATCAACGCATTTTCCTTGTCGCAACGTCAATTCCGACATCTGAAGTCGTGTAAAACATTTTAATTCTCCTTCTTTCTGTGTTAGATGCATGAAAAAGTTTATATAATACCTGACTTCGGGGCTTAACTTACTCGTGGGGAAATTATAAGATGTTTCTTAATTGTTTTAAGCGTTAAACAGTTTAACTATATAATGTGCATAGTACAACTAAATGAAAATTATTTGTTTTCGGTATAGAGGTAAAGTGATGTCAATTATAATCGGGTGTTGAAGCAGATCAAAAAAGGGAAAAGGGATTCCGAAGGATTAAAGGCATAGCACATGATTTCCTAAAGCATAAATTTTTAACCTATTGTTTTTTAAATTCAGTTCATTACTATATAATATGGTGTTGCTTTATTTAAGCTGCAAATTCTAATCTGACAATGTAAATTTTAGCGGTGTGTGAATGACCCCAAAATAGAGGCGGAATTAAACACACACACACACACACACACATGTATTCACACGTATAGGCACAAGTAGAGAACAACTTAACCCATTCTGAAGCGTCTTATCAATATACACGGCCTTGTGTGTATTTGTGTGTGCAAGTCAGCATTAAGGGCGGAAAGTGTCCTGTCTCTTGATGTCCTCAACACTTCAACACTTTTCCCAACATTTTATGAGCCCAAAACAAAAAGTGTGTCAGTGTTTGCATGCGACCAAAATTTAGGAGACTGTGTTCACACATATAGCAATTAATACTCGAAAGAACATCATTAGTTGTCTTTGTTATCAATTGAAAATAAAAACATTTGTATGTTTGTTTTTTTTTTTAATATTATTTTATATGTCTTACACATAATATAAACAGCGCAAAACAATAATAAAAATTAACTGAATTTATAAAATTTAATTACGTAACAAAATAAATTTATTAGACGAAGTAGCTGTTAGATTTCGAATCTCAAATAACTTTAAAATATTCAAAAATATACATTTGTTATGCAATAAATGTAAAAAAATTTAAAATAAAATTGAACATAGTTTTAAATAAAATCGCAATTCTGCCCAGATAAATTGAAGTTGAATGCTTTTTAAATATATAAATAAAATATAAATAATTTTACTAAAATGTTAGGAACATTTTGAAAGAGTGTTCAGATGCGAGAAGCGATGCATTCTTTAGCCGTAGCCGTAGTTGTTCTTATTTTGGATTTTGTTGTTGCTGTTGTTGTTGTTATTTACACATGTCGCAAATGCATGCGCCATTTGGCAAATGTGTGCGTCCCGAAAGCGGATACGGAAATGTGAACAAAGCGAAAGTGAAGGGTGCGTGTAAAAGTATGTGTGATTATGTGCGAATCTCTTAATGTATGTATGTATGTAGTATGTGAGTATGAGAGTGTGTGCTGACTGGAGATTGCAAAGCCTTTCTACTGGGGCACTGCCGAAGGACATCAGACTAGACGCCATTCTCGGCTGATGAGACGACATTGCAGCGCTCTTGGCTATTAACTGTTGCAAATATTTGCATAGGCAACCGCGCAGCACTAGACTCGGCAAAAACAACAAACAACCTGGGCACACAAAGGCAAACAAGACAAACAAACATTAAGGCAATGTAAAAAAAAAAAAATAAAAATAAATAAAACACTCAGTACGCATCTCGTATAAATGTATATTCGCATCTTTTGAATTTCAAACACGTTGCAATATGAGAAACACAACGCCAACGATGACAAAGATGACAACAAAGCTGACATCAGGTAATAAACTTGACGATGTGAAAGATGATGACACAAAATTCAGAAGTTGAGTAGCAGCTAGCAGCGGCTCTTTGTTTTGTAAGTTATACAATATAGTGTAATTTTAAGAATATAACTAGCATTGGTTTGGCTCCATTTTGACGGGAAACTCTAGCAATGTATTTGGTTAAGGTTTGCGAAGGAAACTGAGAGAGGTAGGGAGCGGGAGAGGGGGTAAAAAAAAGTGGGAAAAGAAGCTAAGGCTTTCCGAAAACCCTTTTTAATTAACTCACACAAATAGCGCGAACAAAAGATGGCCCAAAAGTACCAGTAGAATGGCCAAAAGTGCGTTCTGTGGGCCATTTTTATTTGCTGTTGGCAGCGGGATATGGCTAAAAGTGAAGACCCTTCACTCAGTCGGCTTCTGAGTAGAAAATTTGTTTTCTTTTTTTTGGACGTGTATATAAATATATACATATATATATGTTTTTCATCTTTATGTTGTTGTATTTCGCTGTTTGGAACTGCGCTGAGCTTAGCCTTGCTTTACAAATTGTATTTCAACGGTTTTGCGCTTCATTAAAATTGCTGTTAAAATAACACACGCACAAGTGTAAACACACGGGTCGGGGAAATGTATAGGAAAACGGATTGGGGTAACGTGTAACGGGTTACGGGGAAAATGAGCACAACTCGTGCACAAGGACGATGGCTGGAGACATGTGTGCGCCAGCTGACAAGGCTTACAACATGATTTTGTGGCTATGTATCCTTTTGTTTGCCTTTGTGCGTTACAAAAAAAAAAAAAAAAAAAATCCACAAAAAATGCCTCACAAATAAACACGGACTACAAAACTGCTGCGCCCGCAAGCAAGCTAAAAAAAAAAAAAAATAAAAAAAAATAACATGAGCAACAACAATGCTCCTGTTAACCCAATGTATAACGGAAGCTGTCAGGAAAGTAACTTTTTCAAAATCCCTCCCCCTGCGCTAAAGTCAGACCGCCATAGACCATAATATACGAATTCCAGACATGGGAATTTAAAGAATTTCCTGATTACACTTACTACTCGTATATCGCCTGATGCTAACGGGCTTGTAAATATGCAACCAATTCCTCACTGAATTTGTATTAAAACCGATTAGAAGATTCTTCTCAGTTCTTACTGATTTGTTTTATTACTAGTTGGAGACTGGAAATAAGTCTCTTTCGCTGTCCCATAAAGCTTATCAAAGTAATTAGTCACACAACTAAGTATGTTAAGGATGCTGCCACTTTTGATCAATCAGTTAAACTAATCTCAGTCATTGCCTTTGTATGTGATTTTTCACATATCCTAATTATCAATTTCTTTTGAAGCGCTGCTTAATGTGTCACCAAATATTTCAGTTGAGCGCCCCAAAGAGTTTTTGTGTTGCCAAGGTCTTTATTTATTTGATAGCCCTTTCTTTCGCGGGTTTTGCGGCCATAATCGTTTACTGATTTTAACCACAAATCATGGGCAGCAAAGCGTTTAAACTTTTGGTGTTTAAAGGACCACTGATGGAGCGACAACAGGAAGAAAAACTGGAAAATTCGCTACGAAAGTATATTAAATGACAAGCAGTTAATGAAGCGTTAACAATACTTTGACAACGATACCAAGAGGTTAGTGTGGGGATTTAAGAGAGTATAAAATAAAAAAGAGAAGCAAACACAAATAAAAAATAAAATCTATAAGTGCGTGTGTGTGGGTGTGTATAAAACATTAAAGCAGTCCCAAATTTATTTATTACGCATTTCCCCAACTCGTCTGGCTTTGGTTTTCTTATGTTATACCCTGTTTTTTTTTTTTTTTTTTTTTTTTTGTTCACCATGCAAGTAATATAGTTAGTACAAACGATACCAATAAAACATAATATTTTTAATAATTGCTTATTCATATCCGTTGATTACAGGGTATTATTGTTTCACCACTTGGTTACAAACTGTCACTTTGTTACAGTCTATTGTTACTTTTCGTGGAATAAAATGCACAGCTGTTGATTTTAAATGATGCTCCTTGTTGTATGCGGTTTTGTTACATTTTGGTTGTGTTCGTCCTGCTGTTGTAAGTCGTCGTTTTTTGTTGTTGTAGGTTGCTCCTTATGTAAGCCATGCGCGCCTGCTTTGTTCATGGTTTCGGGCTGTCTTTGTCTTTGGAGCTTTGCCTTATGCCATTGTTTCTGACACTTGGCTTTAAGCGGCTGCTTCACCGCTCAAAATGTCACGAATTCTTGCAATTCTTTTTCAATTTATTCCTTTTTTTTTTTTTGTTTGTCTTTTTTTCTCTCAACATTTCTTTCTTTTTGTTGAGCGACAAATTGAAATTTCTGAGAGTGGAGCTAGTGGACAATGCAAATAAACTGCAAATGGTGGATCAAAAGAAGTAAAAATACTTTAAACTGAAAACAAAAATGAAAACTATACATATGAATGAGTTAACTTTAATATTAAATATATATTAAAAACGGATAGAATTATAACAATTACTGTTTCAAGAATCAATTAAAATTGTGATCCATAATAATATGAAAAGAAAACTATTTCATTACAATAAAGTTGATTTCAATTTGTCTGATTTATTATTCCTTTGAATTAATATTTATTCGTATAACCAATTTTTCATTTTCGTTTGATCCCTTTTCAAATAAAATTGTGGTCAATTATGGTTGAAGTATCGAATTAATTACATAAATAATTAATAATCATTTTTAATTGAATAAAGTGTCCATTACGATTATGGGGGATTAAACTCAAATTAAAATTGAACTAAATGAACATAATTAAATTTTTAATGTAAGAAATTAAATTTATTTTCCATCTATCTTTAACAAAATCAACAGTTTAGACTACACACACACACACACCTACTACATTACTCAGTGCAGCACACTCTTAGAAGAACTTAGTCCAGCCCACTTTGTGCTCTTTGCGGGCTCCCTCTTTTATTTATTGACTGTTAAACTTTTCATTAGCCATTTCGTTTAATTCGCACACAATACCAAAGATTCAAAGGCAACGACGTCAGTGAAGTCGCTATACTAAAGCAGAGGCCAGCAGAAGCAGAAGCAGAAGCAGAAAAAATGGCAGCGGCGACAACACAAACAGCAATACAAAGAACAACAGCAACAACATCGGCACTAAGTATAATGTATTTGTGCTGAAAGCAACCACAGCAAAAAGTTTATTGCCTGTATGAGTATGTGTGGGTGTGTTTGTGTGGATGTATGCGTATATGTGGGTGTGCTTGTATTGCTGTATCCCACAGATACAATCAGAGCGCAATTGTCTGCACTGATGAGCGAAGCAATGGAGCGGCCATCATCTAAGGCATCCCCTTCATGCTTTCATCTCCTACCGCCCCACAATTCACAGTGCTTTTTATGACAAGAGAGCACCACGTAATCACAATGATAAGAATCACGCATCCCGACACAGACCTACAAACACACACAAACATACAATGAGTATGACAAAAATGAGAATTATTTTCGTATGATGATTAAGTGAAAGTTAAGTGAACACAACAAGTAAGCACAATTGTTTAACGGTTACGTAGATCAAATACCCTTAAAACAATAAAAAGTACAACGATTTCTTAAACATGAAATCCTAAACAGAAGCAGTGCTTCCACAGAGCTCTGCTAACTCTATTTATGTTAATAAACAATGTGACATATGATAACTCATTGTACGTGAAATAACATAAGTTAGCAAACAGATCGAGTGGTAGAGCTACAAATACTCTCTGCTATGTTAACTAACATAAAACTGCCAACAGACCGAGTGGCATATTTGCTAGACCTGGAAATACTCTGTTATGTTAAGTAACATACAAATAGTGATAGATCCAGGGTCACTTTTCCTAGAGCTATGCTATGCTCTGCTGCTTCATACTAATAAATACTCAAACGGAAAATTGACTGTGCGAGCGATTAATCGAAGTTGTTGAATTTCTTTAATAAAGCTTTACACATCTGCAACTCTTAGGGTATAAAGTGTATAGCATCAAATTTGGTATATAGTTTAAGCCAAACTTTTATTGTAGAAACTTTAACAAATGGCATACAACTTTTAGATACATGCACACAAAAGAACTGATAAACTGTGTGAAAAACTAAATGAGTGAGAGTGGCGTGTATGTGTGACTGAGCGTGTGTGTGTGTGTGTGTGTGAGAGTTTGCGAGTTATTTGAGCTAGAAACATCTGCGATGTGACAGCATGATGCCTTGCAGTAAAGCAAAGAGTCGACTCAAGTCGCGCGGCTTTGACCCGTATAAGTATGATACAAAGCATGTGGTTCGCCTGCTTCTCCTGTACAGAGCACAGCAGAGCTCGGCCGAAACTCCCAGACACGTAGACTCATGCCGTTTACTGTGACAACACACAGACAGACAGAAAGACAGACAGACAGACAGACAGACAGCCCCACTGTGCAGTCGTACAGTAGTAGTGCACACTGCTTATACAAACATTGTAGTGGTGTGACATATACATACATATTGCAGCACTTACCCCAGCCCTAAAGAGCCAGCTCTCCGGAATCCCACCGTGTGCTCCATTTGAAAAGCAACAAAACGCAACGTGAGGCGATTTCAATGCTTAAGTCAATATCGCTGTATAAATAGTTATACGTATATAAATATATATATATGTATTTATATACGCTATTTTATCGGTAATCCACTTTTATAAAGCCTAGTTCAGCTCTAGATACATTGTGTTTGCCAGCAGCGTAAAATGTTTTAGATTTCACTATTATTAACAATGTGACTGCATTTTGCTTTTAGCTTGATTTTTAAAGCTTTTTCAATTTGCGGTCCATTTTTTGCGAGTGCCTTTAGAGTCACTTTAAAGCATTCACTCAGCCGGAAACATGCATACAAAAACAATGTAGTTTATTTTCCACTGCGGTAAACCAGATTATGCACTAAGGTATCTCTTGTTGCTAACTACACAACTTAATTTATGTATTTTTCTAACACCCGAGGGCATTTTATACTAAGTTGCATATTTGGGTTTAAAACCATAGTTAATTTTATTTAAAATGATTGAGTGAGAGTTAAATATGGGACTTAAAATATATAAACTGTTTTCTAGCTCTACTGTCAGAATTGAAGTCTTACTTTCCCACATTCAATATTAAATAAATAGGTAACTTGTTTAAATTAATTAAATAAAATATATAGAGATTTTATTTATTGGAGTTGGACCAGAATTTAAATTTGCCTATTGAAATTTATTTCAGGCAGCTTTAAAGTACCAAATTTATGGCCACTTTTCAAATATGTATAACTTGCTGATAGATTTTATTACTGACCATCAAATCAAATAATATTGTACTCACCTTATGCCGCCAACGTTTAATATAATCCGATTTTCGCCATCCATGTTGCATGCAACAGTCGTGGTAACAGCAGCCGCATGCCCAACACGCTTTCCGTTTGCCTTTCAGCACTATAAGATCACCATCAATCAAAAAGTCCTTTTTGCCACTTATAAATTTACAATAAATTTAGTTTTGATTCCAAAGATGTGAGCACAATTCATATATTCTAATGTTTGGCTTCTCTTTTAAATTAAGTTAGTCGTCGTGAAATGCTTTTTAATTTGAGAGCATGCAGAGCAGTAGTTGCTGCAGAAGCTTTGGCTTTCCATTGGTTTTTAGTATGCTCCGCATATCCTTGTAGTCCTTTGACTGCAAAGGGAATGAATTATGTGGTATGGGTTTTAGTTATGATGCTCCTAAAGTAATGCCCAAGCCGAAATTGGGTTATAATCTAGAGTAATGTGTGTGCTTATACACTAGCGCAATATATTACGTATTTTGGCAGAAATACCCTTATAGATGGGGACATTAGCTTTGTCGTAGGTTGGGTGTAGTTCTATTATTTAAATAAAAACATCGAAGTGTTGTTTCTAATGAAACAAATTCGTCTAATTAGACAAAATTAATAAATAAAGAAAATACCGCCTTTTTTTATTAATAATTACATTTTATTAAATTTATTTTAAATATTAAGACTAAGTTATTTAGACTAATCAACATTAATCGATTTAAGTAAGTATATCAAAAGTTCGATCTCATAAAATGGACAAAACTTGCTAATACTCGCTTTCCAATGCCTAAGTAATTGCAACTAGAAAAGCTGTTTCAGTGAAATCAAAAAAAAAAAAAAACATTACAATAAGTGCAAGTTTTTAATAAAATATGCTTAAATTCAAAACATATTTTGGAAAAAAGAAATTATGTTCAAATTATGTTTTAAGTTGAAAGCGGTAAAAGTCGGTAAAATTTAAATATGACTGTTGCCTCGAGTGCTCCATGTTATTTTATTAACTTTAAGCAAAAATTTAAACAGAAATTCTTGGGAAAGCCAACATTTCACTTCACTTCAAAGTTGCTCTGTCAAAGTTATTGCTGGTGGGAAAAACTTTTGTTATTTGCAGATTGTGCTGATTGATAGCCATAGAAAAGTGAGATGGAGAGAACGAGAGAGCGAAAGCGAATGTGAGCGAGCGAGCGAGAAAGTGTGCTAAAAGTTTTCATACAAATAAACAGTTTGAGCCCCTCAAAAAACTGGCAAACTGACAAATGACCCTGTGGAAGACAAAGAAAAGAGAGTTTTTCACATTTTTTCTTTGCTGTGGCAAACTTATGTAAAGTACAAAAGATTTTGTACCAAAAATTATTGTTAGAGACAAAGAAATTGATTTAGATAGGACTTTCATATAAATTAAGTGAAAACGGTCAAACAAATAAGCTAAAAATAAAAAAGGCTAAGAAAGATTCAATTATGATAATACAAATTATTGTTTAATATAATATAAGGCTTGAATTAAATTAAATAAAATTAGTTTAATAAAACTGTAGATAAGAAATGTGAATTTAGCAAATTGAAATATTTAATTTGCAGGCATTTGAAGGACTCAAATAAAATGCATGCTAATAGCAGTTATATAAAATACAAATTCACAATTTATATGCACACACACACACACTCGCACACACAGAATAGCCACAATAATGTAGCACGTCATTGCGGCATTTTTATGGTCAAACAGAGTTGAAACGTTGTCGATTCTACTTGCAGCAGATTTAACGATATTTTCTTTTTTATCTGTATTTTTTTCCACTGCCATTTGCATGGATATGCAAATTTTTTACTTGGCCACACTTTTTGCATATTCTGGTAATACCATTCCAGCCAAGCAGTGAAGAGAAGCCGCTGTCAAAATAACAAAATGTTGGTTAAGTGTGCCAAAAGCCGAGGACAAAGTCTGTGAAAAAGCCATTCAGCTGAACGGTTAATCAACTGACTCGACAAGCTCTCGCTCTCGCTCTCACTCTTAGTCTCACTCTCATTCTCTGACCATCTAGTCTGACAAATATATATGTATATGTATATTGTATATATGGAAGTACTGCTAACATGCAGTTGAATCAAGTAACTGAAGCTGGGGCAACTTCAAGTACGTCATCAATCTGTGCTGCGCAGTGTCTTTCCATTTATTGGAATATGCCACAAGGTGTAGAGGGAAGATTTGGGGCCAAGAGGGTCGAAAGGTGGAGTGACATGGGCATGTAGAGCTGCTGAGTGCTTTCAGTTAGCGCTTTTGTCTTAGCCTCATTGTGCACCGTCTGTTAGTGGCACTTTTGGCCTCAACATTCAGTCAATCAACTGCTCGTTGATATTCCCATGAATTGCTCCTTTTTCGAGTAAATATCTCTTTTTTTTTGCGCTTAAATGGATTTCCATTCGCTGCTGCCGTTTTACAAAGAAGACCAAAGATTTTCACAAATTGAAGATAAGAAAGGTTTTTAAATAGCACGATGGTAAAGAAAATACGTTAATTGAAGCATTTTAGTTTATAGATTAAATTAAAAAGAGCATACAAGTTTCGATCTCCATCATCGTAAGTAAGTAAGTAAAAATAAGTAAGAAATAATAACAAACAATATGGCAACAACAACAGTTTAATGAATGACCTTTTATTCAAAGCTGATAAGACACAGAATTTAAAACAACTGAAAGCTTTAATCCACTTACGTTCAGTTCCACGGATTACAGGTTTAAAATGAAAATAATTCCATGTATTTTGTTGATATTGTTAATGGATTTACAAGTGAATGGCACGGTTAGTTACTGATAAAGTTATACTTTTAAATAATTAGCTAATTTAAATTTTTAGTGTCTTAAAGGCTCAAAAGAAATGGATGCAAAATGTGGAACTTATTGCTACCAAGTGGTTAAACCGCTTTTACATTTCACCAAATCGGTTATATCGCAGAGTTACAGGATAAGATCAAGGAACAGGCAGCGATAATCGTACACTTAAACTCCCAACTGAAATCGCTATTCTCAGAGTTACAAGATAAGGTCAAGGAACAGGAAGCGAAAATCGGTAACTTAAATTCTCGAACTGATAAGTCGCAGTCAGAAGTCAACTACAAAGACAACCTAATAACAGATTTAAATTCGCAGAATAGCTACAAAAATAAAACAATTCTTGATTTGCAATCCGCAGTGGAACATAAAGACAAACTTATAGATAGTAAGATGTTGGAAATTAGCCTAAAAGATAAAGAAATAGTCGATTTGAAATCGGAACTGTCAATTAATTCAGAAAAAGTCGAAAAACTTGAGGAAGAACTCACAACTTTTGTGCAGAGTTCAACTTGTTCTAGTGAAGGGACAGAACTTTAAACGACAGTCATTGATAAGAAGAAATTCACTGTAGCCTGTGACTCGAAACTGGCAGGATCTGGATGGATTGTGATCCAGCGTCGAATGGATGGCAGTGTGAGTTTCAATCGAACTTGGTCAGAGTACAAGGAAGGTTTCGGAGACTTACAAGGAGAGTTCTTTATTGGACTTGAGAAACTGCATTTGCTAACACAATTAAAACCCCACGAATTGTATATTTCCCTAATGGATTTTCAAAACGAAACTCAATATGCCAGATACAGTGAATTTGCTATAGGAAGTGAGGAGGAGTTATATAAGTTGAAATTAATTAAAGGACACTCTGGAAATGCTGGCGATGACATGAGCTATCATAGAAACATGAAATTTTCAACACCCGATAAAGATAATGATATAGCCGAAGGGAATTGCGCACAATATTTTAGTTCAGGCTGGTGGTTTTACAATTGTTATGCTTGGTAAATAGTTGAAAATGTGAATTTAATTGCACTTACACATGTATTTAATACTTGTTTTTAGTGATCTTAATGGAAAGTATATATACGAGGCCACTGATAAGTATGTCAAGGGCATTGAGTGGTATTCCTGGAAACCATTCCGACCTTTAAAATTTACTCAATTGATGATACGACCAAAGTTTGATTAGGTTTTTAATGTGCTTGTTGATGTCATCGCTATCAATCAGTCTTTTGGAAATTAATATGTACTCTTAATATATTGTATTTTTCTATGCACTTGCTGTTCGACATATTTATACACACAAAATATAAATGGAAATTGTATATTAGCTGATAATACATTTTTGATGACCCCAAATTGACCTCTAAATAGTGATTTCCAGTATTCTTATGAGCGCATCCAATCATGCTAACGGTATTTTAGACCCCGTACTCCAATTGAGTAGAGTGTACCATTAGGTTTGTCAGTAGCGAAATGTTTATATCAGACAAAAGGCAACTTGGCCAACACAATCAAGTAAATAAAGCTATAGCCGAGTCCGTATATCGTTGCCCTTCTGTCTGTCCGTATGCAAACCTGAATATGACAGACAACTACGGCTAGTTTATTGTAAATTATTATCTTCGTACCTACCTATGCAAGTTATAAGAAAAGATTTTCAAATTGAAACTGGAGCTATCAAACACATGAAGTGTCATTATAATTATTCCCAAACAAATTTTGTTTGGATCAGTCAACAACTTTTTGATTGGTGTTTAATATTGAAAAAGCCTGGAAGTGAGCAACGTTTTACTTTTCAAGTTTAATCATACTCAATTGAATTCAATTCTTAAAATTACTGAATACTTTTATTATAAACATTTTGTGTTAAAGTTGATATTTCTTAAGAAATATACATTTCTCGGAAATCCTACAGCTTTCGATGTCGTTACTTTTAAAACAATTCACTGCAAGCAATTTTATTCTGTGCTTATCAATTTCAATATAAGTATACTCGTGTATTAAATATTATAAACAGAAGATAAGACTTTCCTCCAAAAACCACTAAAGTCTTTATTTCTTCTCTCACTGGCAATAATTTTATTTTTTTTATATTTATAAAAAATGTTTCGAAACCAGAATACGGTTAGTGAATTCATAAATAAACATATATGTATATTATAAATTTTAATCTAACATAATTGTTTAGTGTCTCGCAATCTCTACTTTACCAACATGAAGACCCTGAAATCAGTGGCATTTCTTGAAATTATTGAAAAAACCAACGAACTCTGAAAACTATAACTATACTAAGAAATATACCAGAAAAATACTAAGTAAAAAACAATTCTGAAAAAAGTGTTTTCTATTCAAATATATTATGTACATACTATATATATATTCCAATCTTATCGGATGTTTAATATTGTATTTGTGTATCTATAGCAGAGAGTATAAGTGTATACAATGGCACATGCCAGTGAATACAGTAAATGTTTGATAGTAAGCACAAAGTCGAACTAACAAAAAATGTGAAATAAAATAAAGTACACCAAAATAGAGAACGCATTGAACAAGTTAAGGAAAATAATATGAAAAGTCAAAAGTGCAAAGAAAACAAGAGATCCGACAGAAAAGTTATAAATATTCAAGGTTGCGTTTTTGCATTGTTTGCTCCTACAAATTATGACCAAAATCAATGGGCAGGAAGTGTGTGTCAGTAAACTGCGACTACGACGACGACGACGACGACGACTACAACTACAACTACAACTTTGACTACAAAAGTACACAACAAGGTCAGAACGCCATTGTACGTTTGTTTTTGGTAGCCATCCCTATTGCCAAAGGCAATCAGGCCAACAGCAAAATGGCAGAGGAACAAAAAATGATTATACGACGCTTTTGTAAATGAGACGGGAAACTGCAACTGACAACCAAATCGTATCGTAATCTTTGTTCTTTAACTTTATGACTAACGAACATGTTTTGCCATCAAATAAACAGCATTTCATATAGACTTCAATACACATTTTAGAAAAACATTTTTTATTAATTAGAAAAATTATTATTCGTAAATTTAATTGAAAAACATGAAGTGAAAAAGGGTTAAAAAAGAAACAGAATATATCTTCATTTAACATATTATACGCCAGTAAGCTAACTAACAAATGCTTAGTTTTATTTCCCTCAGACCATATGTAACAAAAAGTCAGTCATAAGCTACATAGTTTGGCTCGAAAGCGTAACAAAATCGAATTATATAAAAAGAAAATACAACAAAAGCGATAACACAAAATCATGGAACGAATAAGAAATGTTATGTATACTTTTATATATATATATATATATATATATAGATTTGTGTATAAATTGTGTGAGGTCGATTTTATATATTTCACTGTCGATTTGTCTGCTTCTAGCAAGAAGAAGAGAATAACAAAATCTGATTAGCACTCTTGGCAGATGTTGCAAACAAAGTCTATAGCTTCGAGTGTATTATGCTAGGCGCGTGATTTTGTTTGGCATTCCATCTGTGGGGCATAAAATCAGGACCACAAGAAATTCAATTGTATTTTATGAGATTTATTATGTTATTTCACTGTAGCATAGGCATTTATATTCAGATATATGTATATTTCCTGCTGCTGTTCGTCATGGGCATGGACATATAAAAGATTTGTGTATTAAAACTGAATAACCAAAGAATATCTGACTATGAACCAGCTGCTACAATTCAGTACATAACACTCGTATATTTTATTTACGTAATTATTAATTTTGTTGAATTTTTAACATCTATTTGTTTAAATACCCAATATAAATCAATTGAAGACTTAGCATTCAATAAAATATATAAATAGTTATAAGGGACGAAAATTTGATATAAAGATTTATAGACCATTTATGAGTTTGACTGGATTTTGAACGATGTCCATATGGAATTTCATCGAATTTCTTTATCTCCAATTTATCGGCAGTTTTGTGCCTGCCATGGAATTTATCGACAATCGTTTAGCCCAAACGAAAATACCAGAGAACTTTTTGAAAATCACTTGAACTACGAGTATAGCCATGAAAACATTTAACTACTACACACAAACATATATTTGTGTGTGTGTGTGTGTGTGTGTATGCATAGAATATGAATGTGCACATACTTACATAACTCATACTTTAGTGCTTACTTTTCAGCAGCTCTTTCTCGAGATGCAACATAAATCAGAAATTGCTTCCCCTCTTCGGCCACTCCCCTCGTACCGCCCCCCGCCAAGAAAATAACATGTATGCACAGGCAAATGTGGAAGAATAAATTTTTTTCCTTTTGTTACGTTTGTCATGAGAAAAAGTTATTTGAACTACGAAGCTTTCAAAGGGTTGAAGTGAAGAAAATGTTAAGAAGTGGTGGGGACGAAATGGGCGTGGGTTGCGAGGGGCTGGACCTCGTTTCGGGGTGGAGTGTAGATATTTGATATTTGGCATTGGCAAGCCGTGTCTGAGAAACTATTTTCTTTTCATTTGCCTCGGCAATGGCAGGCCAAAGAGCACTTATGGCACATAATAGAACAAGTAGACGCAACACAAGCTGCAAAGATCACACAAATGATAGACACGCAGATATCCTGTCTTGTGATTGAATGTATAATAATTTTACTTAAAATAAATAATTACAAACATTTAGTTAGGCATTTATTGCAAATTTATGTTTAGAAAAGAAAAGCGTATAAATTTGTTAAAATGGCATTAAAGAAAAAAAAGTCCATTCCATACATTTACTAAAGTTTTGAATTTTAAATAACATAGCATATTAATTAATTGATTTTTCAGATTAGAAAATATTTTATAGTTTTTATTAGCTTATCAACGCCAGCACTTTTTTTCCAGTTAATAGGGTATGGTAGGCACTGTCGGACTTTGATTTCTATAGCAACAAAGCCTCGTCAAATTTTATGTTTTCTCATTGCTCAATGCACAGTTATTGAAGACACTAAGTATTGTTTTTTTTTTTTTTTTTTTTTTTTTTTAACCATATCATTGACGTGCTCTTTGGCCAGAAATTTATTCAAATTTTACGATAATTTCAGTTACAGTTGAAATAAATTGCAGTCTTTCTGTATTCGATGTCGGTACGTTTGGCTCGTGTATTTAGCTTTTAATTAAAAGCAAATATGTTTGCTTGAAAGTTGGGAAAACCACACAAACATTTCATGGCTTTTACGATACACAAAACCCTCGAAAACTGTTTGCTTAGATATGTGGGCGTGTTTTACATTTGTTTACCTTGTTGTGTTGGCCAAAAACTAAACGTAAATTTTATAATATTTTTCGCAAAATTTATTTACAATGATGTTTTTATGTGGCAGCTTTACGGGCGAATACTAATTTAAAATGCATCAACGTGTGCAATTTTCATTAAAAACATAAACTTCACTCTGGTATTAAACTACGCAAAGAGCAAAGAAAACACGTAAATCTAATTTTAATGCACTCAGTTTTACTTGAACTTCATTTGAAAAGTACACAATAAATAGAGCTTAAAGTGTTGAGCCATAAATTTCGCCATAATCCAAATATTTAGATGCTTCTTTAAAATGTTTCTATGTTGAGGATTATCTTTTATTTGTGTCTTCTAGATCTTTTATACTCTCCCCAACCATTAATAACTGAACGCGGTAATAAACAGTCAAACTAAGAGATGTTTTAATTAAGTTTCACCAAAGGTCTGAAAAGATATGCCTCTTTTTTCGTGTAGATTCTCCTTTTACCGTACCGACGACCGACTGATATTAACATTCCGATAAAATCGTGCTATCATCAACGGAATGAAGTCATCAAAGTGTTGATGAGTTCAAATTGTGTACCAACGAAGTAAAAATGCACTTAATACATCATCTAGTGACACTTATTTGAAAACATTTTTCAGCAGTCAACCAAATAAATATTAACACAGAAATTTTAGTTGGTACTTACATTTGAAAATAAAAACAAATTTCAAAACACATTCTTCTAATTATTAGTAAAATTAGATTGAAGTTATTTTTAAGAATGTTAGAAAGTTAAAATTATATTTGCTTTACTTCAATGACCAATACAACATATTAACATTACATAACCGGGTCACAGCATTCTGTAGAAAAGGGTATACAGTGTGCAACTTATGGGGCACAGACGACTGACGTCAGTGGCTCTGCATGAACAGACTGCACGCGGCATCTTTAATTAAATTTACAAATTATTTTTCTTGCAGTTAATTCTGTCAACGGCTTCGCAAACGCTGGAATGTTGGATAAATTGCAGTAACCCCATCAGAGGAAGCTGAAGTATCTGCAGAGCGTAAGGCTTCTGAAAGTGTGGTACCTGACAGAACGGCGGCTCCATAGACTCCTGCTTTTGGCGCCGGAAAGTAGGCTACACGAGTCAGTAGGTCAGAGACAAGAAGAGCAGAGACTGTCGATGAAAGTGCCCGGAGCCCGAACCAGTGCCTTAGCCTGAGCTGAGCTCTCTGAAACGTAACGGAACGCGTCGCATCCGCGGCAAGATGAACTCGCGGGCACTTACAAGACTCCACCTCCAACCCCACCCCACCCAAAAGGATGAGAAATATAAGGACTAGTCAAGCCTGTTGCCGCAGGCATCGCCTTTTTGTTGAGATGCTTGAGTTAACTTGGAATTTTGTTGCTTTTGGCGCTTCACCTATTAGCAGCAACGTTTTATATAAATTGTTCTTTAATTTTTGTACAACTTTCTAGACAGCGCTATGCATATTAATAAGGACTTGTTTGCAACTTTGAAGTCTAATTGTTTTCTTAACTTTCAGCCATAAAGTTAAAAAACTAAACTGACTTAACTTTTCTATAATTAAATTAAATTAAATTATTATAAGCAAGTAAAAATCATTGGCAACTAAAATGGTTCAAGTATTTATTTAACAAATTAATATTTTAATATTAATATTTAACAAATGTATTAATATGTTAGTACTAAGTCTGTATGATTTGTTAGTCAGCTTCAGATATTTAAGACAACATTTAAGCTGTTACGTGTTGAGTTATTCTTCCAGTCTTTCACCCCCGAGCCACCTCCTTGGGACTTGCTTTGGACAAAGAAATTTATATATATAAATTCGCTAGAAATTGACTGGCCATATGTTTTGTCAGTTTACTTAAAATTGCTGTTTGCAAATAACAGGGCACAATCAAATGTAAGTACATCTTTATACGAATTATGGAATTAAATATTCATATTGCGCATACGCCTCGTTACACTGTTGAGAAGAAACGCAGCTTGATTACCAACGCGAAGCGAGAAAATTACACGCCACAATGACTGTCAACTATACAGTAATTTATAGTCCAGTTTGAACTTTCAGTTCTAGCACAAGTGAACCCATTAAATCCAAGCTCTTAGCCATATGCGTGGCTCCGCTTTGGAGCGGTCGTAACCCCATACAATTGTTGTTGTTGGCCAACTACTGGCGCCCATGTTGGGGACAGTTTTTTTTATGACCCACGTTCGTGCCGTTCCGTGCCGTTGTCGGCTATTAAACGGCCAACAACTGAGGCAACAGACTGTACCTTAATTACATTGGTCGTAGCGTCTTTTCAATCAGTCGCATTTTTAGTCTTTGTCTTCATCTTTAAGCCACAATGCAGCAAGTGCAACGTGTCTTGGCCGTTTAAGTCACGAATCAATTTCGTCGTAACTCAATTACAGGAAAAAAAAAAATAGAAAATCACATTGCAGCGCACGCTTTGGCCGTAAAAACTTTGACAAATGCATGAAAAGTCATCTCATACTTGATTCTCACTTTTTGCAGTTGTATTTTTGGCACTTATGACTATGTTGTGTTTATGTCTCGGATCCACATAAAAAGTGACAAAAGTCGACAGTACCAAAAAGTTTTTGTCTATCCCGCAGGAATGAGTGCTCCCTGGCCAATATAAAGCTCCATAAATTTAACCTTTTTTGCCCATTACCTTCACAGCACGGACCAAAAATATATCCGAGCGCATTAAAAACAAAACTAACAACTTTTTGTTTTTTTTTTTTTTTGTGCGTTTGGTTGTTTTGTGCTTTCACATACAACTGCAAACTAATAAAAAACATTTGCAACAATAAATGAGAAATGGTATTCACAAATGCGCTGTTGCCACTTTAAGAAACTTTTTTATCCCCTTCAAGTTTAAGTTATGTTTTAGAAGAAGTACAAGAGCAAACTGCTACATAAAATGTTATTTATGTAAATGGTTGATTTCAAAAATCAGATACAAGCCAGAGAAAAGAAGCCAGAATTCTTTTCTTATCCTTACTAAACAGATTTCAACTACAAATATAATTAGTTTGATATTTGAGACATGTGTTTTCAGGCAAAGTATGTTAACTTGACACGGTTAAGAAACTCTTTTCATAAGTTCTACGACAACAAACATCCTATTTAAATATGCTTTAAATAAAACTGTTGAGATTTTTTAGATGATTTGTGAGTTAAAAATAATTTAGGTAACAACATAGAAAAGAAAAGTTAATTTGAATTTAGAAGAAACAGAGTTACAGTTTAAGTATCCATTGGGTATATTAATTTATATTTATTATGATTATAAAATCAGCTAAAAAATGACATTTGGGATACATTAGGTATGCAATAAAATACAGCGATTTAACAGCAGAATTAATAAATTTACATAAACTAAATAAAAAATCATGATCCAAACAATTAGTTCACTTTTAAAGAAATTTTTTAAATAAAAAGTAAATACTTTTATAATTTCAGAGCTTTTATTAACAACCATATTCCTAGTTGTGTTGTAAATGATAATTAGAAGTTACAAAGAAGTACATATCATAAATAATTTGGAGCTCAAAAGTTTTGTTGCTGCACACGGCTTATTAACTAATACTTAGCTGAAGGGCTGATGAATAAACCATTAATAATCATAAAAACCTTCATCTTTTTCGAAACTAACATATCTTGAGTTCGGTTGTTAAGGGCATTGGAACCCTATATAAATTGATGTCGGCATAAAGGACTACATACATATGGTTGAGCTGCGTTATTTTATAGCTCCCTAGGCAGCAAACTTACAGATACAAGAGCAACAACAATAATAACAGCTAGTACTAAGCAAAAACAAAAACATCAACATAAAGCTTTGGGAACAGCGTTAGCCGCATTAAAGTTGGGCCCAAAACAAAAGGGCAACCCCAAAAGCAAGAAGCTACAAAGTGAAGCTAAACAAAGGCTCGTTACCTCGACCAAATATGAGATGCTTTAATCCTTTAAGCAAACTTTTCCACTGCCAGTATATGAAATCCTTTTTCCCTTGAAGTGCTCCTAAGTATTTCGTAAATAATTTGTTGGTCACACTTTGAGACACACACACACACACACACACACGCACTGCGGCACACACACTCCCGGAAAACTGTCGTTTAGTTATTCGAGTTGGGAGACGCGACCAAGTTTTTTGACACCTCCACACCAGCGAATACCACGCACTTCACGGCCGGCCGCACTCAGAGACACTCGCTGGCTTATTAACACTTTACAAACTTGGCCCACGCCACTGACTCAACAGAACAGAACAGAACCATGAACATCCTTTCCTTTTTTTTTTTAATCGTCGGCCAAGTTAAGTGCTGAGGTTGTTGCTGCCGCACGCACGTCTAAATACGAACTGAACGCAGCTGGGAGCCTGCCAAAAGGACATAAGCAAAGTCTGTCGCAGTCGCAGTCGCTATTACTGTCGTTGTTGCCGACGTTGTCCTCGCAGTCGTTGCTCTCATCGTTTTACTCCAGCCGAATAACGGGATGCTGCAACTTGAAATTACTTCTGCAGACCAAGAGAGCGAGAGAGAGGCAGTCTGTGTGTGTGTGTGTGTGTTGGCGTGAGAGCGGAAAGCTTCATCTCTGCTGAGCGTGTGTGTTGAATTTCTCTGGCTACACTGAGCATTATTATGGTGAAATTCAAATTTTTTGATTTAATTTTTTTATCTTTGAAGTATTAAATTATAAAAATACAAAACAAAGTCAGTAAAAATAAGTAATTAAATTTATTTAAGCTTATATATGTAAGCAGAAGAGGCAATATTTAACTTTTTAATTTGGATATTACTTTACAGAGCACAATTTAGTGGTCTGAAAAAAAGGAAAATATAAAAAACTCATTAAGAAGACTTTTATTAACTAAACTAACCCATTTATTTGATAAACAATAGATAACAACACTGCAGGCTTATTAAAGCTTTTAAAATGTCTTCATTGGGAAAAACATAGAAACAAGTTTGAAGGACTTAAACATTTGCTTTAAGTTAAGTAAGCTTTATAAAAATTGAGTTTTTAATTTTAAAAATAAGAAATATATTCTTAAGTTTTAGTCTAAACAATTAAACCTGTAGTAATAAAATATTTATAAAGAAGCAGTATCCTTTAGTCGTAGATACACCGCTGCTGAATAATTTGCGTCATGCACGTCCTAATAATTCAAGTACATATACTTCAGACGCGCCAAATAAAATTGAGGCTGAAATCAATTTGAAAATCAACAGATGCCAATAAGTGATTTTAATGAATCACCTTGTTGCCAGATATGTGTATATATTTCTATGTAAATATGAAAGCTTTGCATAGGTGAAACAAAGATATCAACGAAAACCAATCAAAAAGAACAGCACTATGACAAACAGATGGTTATTCTTATTAAAATGCTACAAGTTTTAATAAATGCGGACTGACAATGAAGCACACACTCGATTCTAATCAGAAATGTTTGCATGTGCATGTGATTGTTTGTGTGCGGGTGTGTGTGTGTGTGTGCGCGCGTTTAGAGACGGAAGCGGCGGTTTTTCTCACAACGCGTTTAACATGCGTCCAATCAGAGTAGATAAACATAGCTCTGTTAAGTGTTAACATTGCTTCGCAGGCCAATGTCAACAGAGTCGCAGCAGAGACGTAACAAGCGAATGTAATTAAAACGGCATACAGGTTAAACGAAGCTTACGATCACGCGCTACGCTCTCTGCTACTCGCTCTCGCTCTCTTTCGTATTCACGATCGTTTTTTGACAGTCGTAACTCGAAGTCGAAGTGTTATCAGTAACGGACAGTCGACAGGTTGGGAGCACTGAAAAGGGTAAAACTACAATAATTTTAAGTTTTAGCGCGTTTCGAATCTTCAAAAACGCCTTTGTTGCATACAATTTAAGTTAGTTGCGATTTTAACAGCGGATCGCGAGCATTTACGGCGGTAACTCGAAGCGTGAAAAAGTATAACTGTCACTCAGTGCTGCTAAAACTTTAGCGTTAACAGTTAAAGGTGTTCGTGCCTTGGACAGAGTTTTAATGTACGTCAATTAAGTTGTTATCGGTTGAATTTATCAAATCTTGTGAGATATTTGAAATCATTTCCCTAAAGCGTGATTCAAGAAAAAGTTTCACAATTTGTTGTGGATAAAGAGTAATTTTATCTGTGGCTTGTAAACAGTTTGCAATCAATGGACGCGTTAAAAAGTAAGATACGTCTCGGCTAACAGATACTCTGTGTTCAACGAGTAAGAAATTTGATTAAACAAACTAAAGACTAAGCCAAATTTGTTATTACAAAATTATTGAGCAAAGACCTCATTTATAATTATGGAAATGTTAACAAAATAGTCGAATATAATTGCTCAAAAAAGCCAAGTTTATGTGACAATGCTTGTCATCTTAGAATTATTTTTAATCCAATTGAAAGTCGTCTGTCAACAATCTAAACGTAATCTTTTTGGTAACTCCGAGCTGCAGTTCAGCTGAAACCAGTTAGCAGAATATTCGAATAGTTTAACTGAATCATATATTTATGACGTAAATTAAGAATATTTTTTGGACATTATATTCAAAAATTCAGCGTATAATTTTTGTTAACACAAACAAATTAATGCACGCAAAACCAGCAACAAAAACAGTTGTTTTGTTAGTGTTTTTTTGTTTATTGTTTTTTTCTTTTATTTATAGGTATGTTTGTTTGTTTAGTATTTTGTTAACAATATGTTGGCTGTAGTTCGGCACGTAGCTTGGTTTACAATTAGTGACTACTTTGTGGCCAAGGTTCATATTTTCATTATCTTTATTTCTGTGCTCTGGCATTTACGACGATCAAACATGGTAATCTCGATTACAGACTCGAAGAGCTTTGCTTTTATCGAATGTAACTGAACCGGATTGGCAGCAGGGGCATCCCCAGAGGTTGGTCAAAACATAAAAAAAAATCTTGTCTCTGGAATTACCAAGAATTTTAAAGACCCACTTAAAACAATACTATAGAAAGTCGGCGCATTACTCTGAATCATTTAAATGATTAAATTGAATTATTTGTTAAGTGACATGAACATGTATATAAAGTCATTTTGTTTTTTGTTTGTTGTACAAATTGTTGGAATGCGTAAGCAGAGGGCTTCCCCATAATTCAACCCGGAACAACACTTGTGTTCACAAAATTAGATACATCATCGCACATACGGGTATATAGGTATAGGTATATGAACAACATTTTCACATCGTTAAGCAGCTTAAAATCTTCCACTCTTTTATGGCTCTTCCGCTGACATTGCATACATTTTATTTTTTATTTCTCAACGCAACTACACACAACAATAAACACACACACACACACGATGAGTGGCCAATAGACCAACAACAAAAATGCGGCCAAATCAAATAAAATTGAATTGTCGCAATGTGCAAATTAACGATGAAAAAAATGAAGATAAAATGTCAACAATAAATCAAATTGAACTTCAGCTTGATAAACAAATACACAATAAACGTACTTAACTTATTTAACAAAAGATTTCTGTTATGCAAGTTTGTTCGATTAGTTGTGTTATCTGACATTTGCATAACTTTTGTGATTAAAAAGAAATGTTAACAAATAACAGCAGTAGCCGAAATCTGTTACCTTTAATAGGCTTAAAATACAGGGTGTAGTAATGGATGTAATTTTATACAGATCACTTTGAACTGGTTACTTTCTTTATATATTCAATAGTTTAAAAAGGCTCTTAGTATCTATTATAGTCCCAGTCACTCGCAGAGACAATTAACAATAGTTTAATTTGAACATTAGTGTAGAGTAGTGTATAGCCTTCATTAGGGCACATTTTCTGCTTAATATTTATTGACTTTGCTTTAAGCTTGATTGCAGTTGATTTGTAGTCAGTTTAACACTCACTTAATTATTGCTTCTATTGACTTAACGACTACAAGCAGTTACTCATCGAGTTTATTCTGAGCTATTTTAAGACATTTTTATAAGGCACCTAAAACTTTTATACTCTTAACTCATCTAGTTAGAAGAGCCTGGGACGCCTTTTTAATACAGAGGCGTGGCAGATAACAAATTGTTCCTTGGCAACACTTGTGGACGAATCGATCTATAAGATCTATAAGAAGTTAAAGCTTTAACTAGCAAACACATTCCCAAGGTTTTATCGATTCGACTGTTCATACTGTCAAAAAATGTGTATACTTTATGAGGATGCCTCCTTTTTATGCTACTATATTTAGTTGAAGTTAATAAAATGTACTTCATTAACTTAAAAGCAATTCAATGTTTTTCATTTCAAAAGTGTTTATCTGCATCAATAAAATAAAATGGCACGAGATGTGCAAATTAATTCTATCAATGATAGGAAATGCCTTCCGTCAACACGTATCGTGACAAAATTTAAATAAAAGACAGATTCCCCAAGGAGTGAAAGTGTTAAAAAGCAACTTGTGTGCAAAGTTCTAGTTCATTGTTTGATTTTTTAATAAACAGTTAAAGTGACTAAATAAAATTCTAATAATTTTCTATTTGAAGTCAATTAGCATTTTCCAGCTGTAATTACAGCTAATTTCACGAGTGCACTCAACTGAAAACTTATTCAAAAATTACGCAGTTTAGGAAACGCCCGAACAGTTCTAGACTAGATGTGATTTCCCAAAAAAAAAAAAAAAATGTCTATTTGTGAATTACATTTAGGATTTGCCGATATTGATCATCTATCTCTAATAAAGTGTGATTTTTTTCAACTATAAACAATACTCACACCAAGAAATTGAGGAATCTCTGCCATCGCAGTTCAGCTCAGGCTGTTAATTAGCTATTAACTCATGATTGAAGGGCTAAAAAAAAATGCACAAATGCTGAGGTGATTCACCTTTAAAAAGGGATAAAAAATATAAAACGTTTAGCTATATCAAAACTTATAACTTAAGGACCATTTTACTACATCTAAAATATGTACAATACAAACTAGTTTAGTTCTCATTAAAGTGCTCTTTATTTTCAGGGTCTTTAATAATTATTATACTCAGCAAAGGCAACAAATTAAATTAGCTCTTCATAATTCGAAATCACAAATGGGCTGGTATTAAATTTTAAACATCTACCCATATTTAAATGAACTGCCACTTAATTTGTAATTAGGGGAAGTGTGCATAAAGCTGCCGCCCACCCAGTATTTGGCTAAAACATAAATCTTTAAGTGACTTTAAGTGTTGCCAAAATAGCACGAGCACAAAAGTTGAGCAGCAAACTAAGAAGCTAGAAAATGGCACAAAGGTTTTCCCTAACTTTATTTTTTTATGTTTCCTTGTGTGTGCATGAATTTTTTTTCGTTTTTTTTTTTTTTTTTGTATGAGAAATTCTTGATCCAATTTTTATGTTTGCTCTGCTGTTTTTGCTTTTCATAATTTATGCGCCGCTTCCCTGGTACTAGACTCTGTGTGAATAGGCCCTGGCCTTCATTTTCATCTGTCCATCCACCAGTTGCCAGTTACAGCTTCCGTCTGCGACTCCGTCTCAGGCTACGGTTCTTACTCCGCCTCAAGCGTCCGTTGATGTACGTGACTGTTGCCCGTACATGTGTGTGTGTGTGTGTGTTTTGAAGAACAGAGTGCTAATTAATTAAATTTGTACGTGCGTTGCGTGTGGGCCAAGTTAACTTGCTGGCCATGTGCTGATAGAGCCTATCATTTAGATCCGGAACCAGCGGGTACATATGGGCAATACTCGCATTAACAGCCAACCGTAAATCATACTTAAATAAAAATACAATCTATGTTTGTTTCATCTGCGGACACCCAATGTACCAATGTCAACAATACATATACATTTATATGTACACAGCTGGATAAAGGGCTAAAAGTCCTACGCACAATTTGGCCAAGTTGCAAACAAACGAAAAAAAAATTACCACAGAGTTAAATTTTGTTGGGAAAAATTAAAGAGGTCAGGAACACCAGAAAACTCTTAAAATAAAGTAAAATATAAAGTTTTTAAAAGTTTTTTTTTAATTTGGAACACAAAACAAATTTGTAATTTATTCCATTAAACACGACACTCAGTAATTGTATTAAAATTGAAGCAGTTCCCACATATAGAAAAATTATAGTATTTTTATTGAGTTACTAGACATCAATATTGAAACCCATAATTAAAAATGTTTTACAATCAAACTAATTAAATGAAAAACCTATAAATAATACATAAACTAATTATAACTCAATTTGCTTTTGATCTCTACTAATTTCCAACAATTTCTGTCTAATTTGCAGCCAACTGAAAAAAAAAACAAAGAAAAACAAACAACAATTAAAAGCTCAAATTTCCACAAACAATTTTTCAAGCGACTAACGCAAAAATAAAAGTAATAACCATCAGGAAAATAAAGCGTCAACCATAATTATGACAAAATGAGCAGAACAACAACAACAACAACATCAACAACGACCACGACAACCGCAAGACAACAAAAGTTTATCAAGAGCAATCACAACATGGAGAGCAACAATAAATTGCCAAAACCTTGCTGGCTAACAACGCCACTGCTGTTAATCTACATTGGTCTGCTGTTAGATTGTCACTCAACAGAGGCCAATGGCGTTCCAACTGTAGAAGAGCCGGCAGGTGAGTTGTGAATGAGATTTCTGATTTTACTATTTGTATAAGATAATTAAGTATATTTTTTATTATGAGTAATTAAATGATAAACCAACTCAACTGACTCTTCCGTTGCAAGTCAAAGGAATCATGAACTTATCTACATCTGCGTCACGCTAGCATGCATCTATGTTAAGAAGTTTTGCAGCGCTGTTAACATAGACACATTCACTGTTAACTGTTGTTAACAGTCAGGGTCAGCTGTAGTTCAACTGATGGCTTAACAGCCTTCTACAATTAAGTTCTATAAGACTACTGTTAAGTTTATGTTAATGTGCTGTACTGCTAACTGTAATTGACCCGCAAATTATTAGCAAACATTTCGTCTATGCTAAACAGTAGCTGGCAAACGTTTAACAAATTACCATCGGAAAAAATTGCTAGCCAGCACGAACATCAACACAATGAGGGATCATCTCCATTATAAACCAAACAAACTCATAATTATTGGGCGTGCGAAAAAATAAGCTGGCAATTAACAGTTTCAGCTGCTGACCTTGGCCAACATGGACTGTGGCCTGACTAAGCATAAATATACAATGTAAATTAATAACCGACTGAGCCGATCAGCAGCTAAAAATATAAATATTGCAAATAAATATATATAAATATTGCAAAGTAGTTACGTACTTAAAATAATAACTATTAAAAAACGGGCAAACGTACAAATAATATGATTGGCCATAAAAAGCCAATAAATTTATGCATATCTGTTGTCAATAATCGAAACGGCATTTCACGTCGTCAAACTTATAAACCGGACTAAACACTTGGTTTTGTGGCCAAAAATAAAGTATGTACATACTTCATTTAAATGCCTGCTTATTAAACAGGCTAAGAGTAATTCTGAATTGTTGTTGATTCATGCTTTCAGCTCGGCAATTATTAATGGAATTAACTATTATTTATTTATTTTTATTTTTTTTATCAAAAATCTTTTTTAAAGATTAATATGTGGTTAAGAACAGTTATCAATAATTTATGAAACGAGTTACATTGACAATAAGATACTCTCTCTTAATGTTTTTAACTTTGCGATAATTTAAATTGATGACCATAAAAATCCAATCATTGTGACAATCTATTTTTTTGCTGTTAACTTTATAATACCCTAAATAAGCTGTTGACTTAAGAGTGTTTAAAGCAGTGCAGTAGGTACGTGCTTATCAGGTTGTGAATCATTAAATCCTGATATCATGTGCGATTGTAAATTTAATGATTCTCTAATGAACAAATACATATTTAATAGCATTACTGGTTGCGAAATTAATGTTCGAATTAATTGCAATTTTTGTTGTTCTTCTACTCAGCACTCAGCAGGTTTTTAGCAATAATTGTTGCCTTTCAAAAAGTAAGTTTTATATATATTATATATTTTCGATCAAAGTAACGAGTATTTTGAAAATAAAACCTAAAATTTTTTGCTCAGTTATTAATATTATTTTTTTGGTATTGTTTGTTTAAGTCAAGTGGCCGTTTTTATTGCTTTAATGAACCAGATGCGGCTTCTTTGTTGAAATGATAACACACTTTTTATACCCTATAGCGGGAAAAATGGATTACAGCTGATAACAAAATATTTACATAAAGCAGAAATCATGAAAACATGAAAACAACTATTAAACTGAGTATTTGATAGTCCAGCATAATTTACTACTCCTATACAAATATATAAATTATATTTCCTTTTCAAAGTCAAATCACAATTTGTGTAATTGCTAAAATTACAGAGTATTATGTGGCTGTTGATCGACTTGTTTGTTGCTAGGTTCAAACACCTTCACAAACAATTAACACGTTTATTGTACAGTAACATATACTTTATTACTAATCGTGGACGATATTTGTGTGTGTATAAAGTAAGTACTTTAATATTGTGTATTGTTGTCTCAATACAAAATCTATGGAGCTAAAATACTTTAAGTAATTAATTTTGGGTTTATAACATTTAATTCCTGGGTGAACCTAAAGGAACTTCTCTGCAGCTTAAGTATTTTTCAATCTAATTTTCGAGTATATTTTAAGGCTCATAATCATTGAGGTTTGATTAAGTAACTGAATGTTTTTCCTTCACTGCAGGCAGCACATTCTGTGAGTACCAGGAGCAAAATCAAACTTATCGAAAGGAACAAGGAGCCGTTTGGTTTGATCCCAAGGACAATTGTCTGGTCTACAGTTGTGCCGCTGGAGTTGGAATAAAACCACAGGCTCATATAGTCGTAACCCCTATCGATTGCAGCGAGTTCTACTGCGATGTGGTGAGTATTTAAATAGCTAAACAAAATTTAATTAAGTTGTTGCAAAATGAGCAACAAAACATAAATTTTAGCAATGAATTCAGCTCGTGTCTGCTGCACATCATTAAGTGATTTTACTATCGTAGTACATTATCTTATTGCTACTCATTCGTAGATACACTACATGTTCTAGACTTTCCCAATTTTTATTTTTTTTTGTTTATTAAACACTTAATTTGCATTTCACAACTGCACAAACAAAGAAACTAACAAGAAAGGAAACTACAGTCGAGCCCGCCCGACCGTGTAATACTCTCTGCATTTTTTTCCGAATTAAATTATTAAAATCGTTATCAAGATATTACAATGGGTAGTGCTGGCATTAAAACACGTTGAAACGAAAACAATCTAAGCTTAATCACACATACATATGTATGTTTGTTTGTATGCGAATTCACATTCGATTGACATTATATGTATGTATGTGTGTATTCGGCGCGGCCAGCGTCTGCGGGCAGCGCTGCCGCCACACAAGCAGCGAAAACATTCGAACATGTGCTTGTATGTTTCCATCTCGCTTGCACTCGTACGTTGATATTGCGTTCAATTATCAATATTGTAACGCTTCTAGTTTTCTTGTTTATAGTCCGATTTCAGTGCGTCTTTTTAGAATAGTTTGATATAGTTAGCCTCCACTCGAATTACACGATTACAATGCTGTACTAAATGAACAAATACCTAAAAACGGAACGAAAGTTGTGAATTATTTTTATGTGTTGTGGTAAGAATTGGCGTGGCCGTAAAAAAATTTTAATGTCAATGCATTTACGCTGTCGCTAGGAACGCTCCATACCAACATTGGTGATCCTTGGTGTCATAGTTACTGAGATATTCGCCGAAAACACCGATTTTTTCATAGGTGTGTCTTGTGTTTTGCTCATTGTGGGCGAATGGGGTGTGGCATCGAAAAAAAAACAGGTTCTTGTATTGACTGACTAAATGTGTGATCGATTGACACCAAGCTCGAACTTGTAGCTCTTACCATCTCTGAAATCTGTTTGTTCATACGGACAGACGGACAGACGGACATGGCTATATCGACTCGGCTGTTGATGCTGATCAAGAATATATATACTTCATGGGGTCTGCCACGCCTCCTTCTGCCTGTTACATACTTTTGCACAAACCCAATATACTCTTGCAGAGAGTATAAAAACTCATTAAAAGCACAAAATGTTATATAGTTGATGAAAATTACTAGGTCATTAACTTCAACAATAACTATAGATATTTAAAATACAAATTCAAAGCATACAACTTAGAAGTAACATATTATTATTAGTTATCAATTAGTGATCGGGTGCTTTAATCATGATTTCATCAGCTTTGATTAAAGTGTAATTAATTTTAATATATTCTACGATATAGTTATGATTAACAGGCCAGTAAATAAATGAATTAAAATTAATTACCTGTTTTTATTGTTGTCATCTTTTACAGGGTACCGAGCTGCGCAAAACCCCCGGCAGCTGCTGCGGTGAGTGCGTGCGCACACACTGCCAGCATAACAATACCCTGTACGCGGTGGGTGAGTCATGGCACAATGATGCCGACTGCACACTCCTCGAGTGCAATCGCCTGGACAATGGCGAGATTACCATCGATAGCTACAAGCGGAACTGTCGTCCCATTGACCCAAACTGTCCCACGTGGCGGATTGAGCGTAACAATTGTTGTGCCGTCTGTCGTCCGCTGGCCACGTCTCGTGTCGAGCAATTGGATGACTTGGATCTTACGAAAGATATTTGGACAGCGGAATGGTATCGCCAGCATCCGTGTGTACGAGATTGTCAGGTGGATGCAGCGCCCATGACATGTCACTACACGTTTGTGGTCGAATGGTATCAGACCTTCTCGAAGGCCTGTTTCGACTGTCCGCTGAATCTCACTGATTGCTCACGGCCACACTGCATCCTCGGCGATGGTCTGCAGCGTAGCATTACTGTAGTGAATCGCATGATGCCGGGTCCGGCAATTGAGGTCTGCGAAGGTGATCAAATCGTGGTCGATGTGAAGAACAATCTGTTGGGCGAGAGTACCACAATTCACTGGCATGGCCTACACCAGAAGAAGACTCCCTACATGGATGGCGTACCGCATATCACCCAGTGTCCGATTCCACCGCATGCCACGTTCCGTTATAGCTTTACGGCGGATAATTCCGGCACACATTTCTGGCACTCGCATACGGGCATGCAACGTGGCGATGGCGTTTTTGGTTCTATGATCATACGACGACCGAAGAGCTCCGATCCACATGGCGGTCTCTATGATTTTGATCTAAGCGAACATGTGCTTGTCGTTCAGGATTGGATTCATGAGCCGGGTGCCAACATTTTTGCCTTCCATCATCATTCAAGTGGCGACAATAAGCCCCATAACATACTTATCAATGGCCGTGGTCGGTACTACAATCGCATTTGGGCGGACATGAAGCGGCAGCATCGTATGGCAACTGAGGCACCACAGACACCGATAGTGTTAAAGAAATTGATGGAAAATGGATATACCCAGCATAGTGCTCCGAAGAGCGAGGAACAAACGAGAAGCAACTTAGGTAAGAAGAGTTTTGAAAACAATTTTTTGGGATATGAGACCAAGTAAGCTCTAAATTCGGTTTTAAAAATTTCTTTCATCTCATTTGAAATAATAGAAACGGTTTAACTTAAGGCACAAGAACAATCTGAATATATAATTTTAATTAATTGCCTTTTAATTTTAATTAATTCTACCCCATTGCGTTGCCTTTTCAGCTGGAAAAGTAACAACTTTATTGCCAATGCCCCAACAAAGTGCAAAGACACAGATGCAGTCGAGTGAGTCAACAGTGTCCCAGTTACCGGTGGCGAATATCTCCGGATCAATGACCGACTCAGCGGTTCATTCACGTAAGCGTCGGGCAAATCTGCATACGATTCCATTGGAACAGATACCACAACAGGTGTATCATGTGCGTAGGGGCTTCAGGTATCGCTTTCGCATTGTGAACGCCGAGTATCTCAATTGCCCAATTGTTGTATCTGTGGACAATCATACGCTGACAGCGATCAATTCAGATGGCTATGATATTGAGGCCATTGAGGTGGGATCCATTGTAACATATTCGGGAGAACGTTTTGATTTTGTGCTCAATGCCAATCAGGAGGTGGACAACTATTGGCTGCGTCTCAAGGGATTGATGGATTGCAGTGATCGCTTCACCTCAGCCTTTCAGGTGGCCATACTGCGATACGAAGGTGCGGCGGATGTGGAGCCAGATGCAAAGTTAGGCTATGATCACAATGCCACAGGCATTGAATTGAATGTAATGAATCGTGGACCAGGCTATACGGATACCAAAACAGTTGCTGAAATGAGAGCTTTGCCCATTTACGACAAAGTCTCGGGCATTGATCATGATACACTTAAGCCTGAAGCAGATTATAAATTCTTTGTGTACTACGATTTCTATCGCAAAGATAATCCGGAATTCCATCACGGTGATTTCTATGGCATCGATTCCAATGTGACACAAACCAATCGACTTTACACACCTCAATTGAATCACATTTCCCTAAAGTTTCCATCGATGGCTCTGCTGCCACAACGAAATCAGATTTCCGACGAGCTCTTCTGCAATGAAACGACTCTTGCGGATCAGGGAATTAATTGCCGGGAGGAGTTCTGCAAGTGCCATCATGTGATTCAAGTACCACATAATGCGGTCGTCGAGTTGATCATTGTGGACGAAGGTTTTACCTTCTATGCCAATCATCCCTTCCATTTGCACGGCAATGCATTTCGGGTCGTTGGTCTCGAAAGACTCGGCGAGAACGTCACCATCGAAATGGTAAGTGAGAAAGTGCACAGGGGAAATACATGTAAAAATATAAGCCACATTCAAATTGTAATGTTCCCCCCCTTAAAGGTCAAGCAATTGGATCAGTTTAAGCTACTCAAGCGCAACTTGGTTAATCCTCCAGTTAAGGACACGGTCACCGTGCCGGATGGTGGCTATACAATCATACGCTTTGAGGCCTATAATCCCGGCTATTGGCTCTTCCATTGTCACATCGAATTCCATGCGGAAATCGGTATGGCTCTAGTCTTTAAAGTGGGTGACAATGATCAGATGGTTCCAGTTCCGCGAAACTTTCCCACCTGTGGAGACTACATGCCCGGATCTCAAGCGGATGTGGATACCTCAACAACACCTACTCCGGGAAGTTTGCCAACATCACCGACACCAACGACAGATGCATCCGCCCGAGTCCACGTATCGGATTTACCTCTAATGTGCCTTATTATAAGCTATATCTTCCTGTTGACCAGTCCCTAAACTTCCTAGACATAAGGCTTATCTTCAGTATCATGACACTAGTTCAAATTTCTGTCCTTCTAAGGCGAAATTTAAGTTACATTTATTTAAAGCTATCTTTTGTTTCAGTATATGATATCTGATAAATATTTCACAATATTCCCATTAACCTATCGAGGGTATTATTCCGATTCAACTCATCTTTATGTAGCCCTTTCTTAGTTTAGTTTCATTTAAACTTAAACATAAACATAAACACAAACATCTGTGATTGTCTAAAACATTTCAGTAGCATTTAAGCAGCATTGTAAATAAACTACCAAATTATTTAATTATATTCAGTGCTTGTTTCATTTTAAGCAAGTGATAAGGGCTACAGTCGAGCGAGTGGACTGTGAAAGACCCCGTATTCATTCTAGTGCGCATTTACGCATTTTAGCATTCATAGAGCTATAAATTATAGTTATCCGATCTGGATCAGACTTGGTGACGTTAGTTATGATGGTATCCAAACTGTGTGAATTTGGTCACGACAGCTGTAGACATTTTCCAGTAAATATGTTATAAAAATACTTTCTTAACAACTTTGGTGGGCTGTAGGGGCGTGGCAAACATTTGAAATGAACCTCGTCTGCCTGACATATGTATAAGCGGACTTTCATTCAAAATTTGGTGGGTTCCGCTCTATTAGCCTCAGAGATCAAGGTCTCACACAAACAGATAGATTCGGCTGTTGAAGCTTATCACGCCACGCCTCAGTCTCTCTGCTACATATAAAAATAGAAAACTTGAGGTGGTGGTGTGATGTAGGGATCATACCATACGGGTAGACGAAATCGATTATAATCGACTGTTGACGCTGATAAATCATCTATTAATTTACTTTATGTAGTGCATGTTTTTCATGTCTTATAAAAAATGTTTTATTTTAAAGCACATTTAAATACTTTCCGCTTAAAGTGCAATCATATACCAATAATTGATTAAATCTATTGCTATCAATATCGATTCTTAACTAAAGAAATAATTTCATTGGAAGCTAATTTTGAATATAAATGTATGTTTATATATGTATATTTTTATAACATTTAATTATATTTATATACATTTATATTTATATACATTTATATACGTAGAGCTTAAATTGCCACCTTGACATTTTCAACTGATAAGAGCAAACCAAAATAGTTGTCGACTATAAAATCATGAACAGATGACAATTCAAATTTCAAATCCGCTTTTCATTTTTAAGAAACTAAATGCGACTACATCAGTCACAAATTTGTCTTTCAAGCGAACGGTTAACGTACTCGAAATCAAAACATAAAATGAAAATTTATAAAATATCTATATTAACAATATTGCTAACAGCGGTGCAAGTCAAGAGCTCGGTAATTGAAATCACAATTATTTTGTTTTTATAAATATTAAGCTAATTTTATTTCATTTTATTGTTCAGTGTCTCTCTGGCTCAAAAGAAATGGATGCAAAATGTGGAACTTATTGCTACCAAGTGGTGAAACCGCTTTTACATTTCACCAAATCGGTTATATCGCAGTCAGAGTTACAGGATAAGATCAAGGAACAGGCAGCGATAATCGTACACTTAAACTCCCAACTGAAATCGCTATTCTCAGAGTTACAAGATAAGGTCATGGAACAGGCAGCGATAATAGTTAACTTAAATTCTCAAACTGATAAGTTGCAGTCAGAAGTCAAATACAAAGACAACCTAATAACAGATTTAAATTCGCAGCTTAGCTACAAAAATAAAACAATTCTTGATTTGCAATCCGCAGTGGAACATAAAGACAAACTTATAGATAGTTCAATGTTGCAGATTAAATTAAATGATAAAGATATTATAGATTTAAAGTCTGAAGTAGAACAGAAAGACAACCTAATATCAGATTTAAATTCGCAGCTTAGCTCCAAAAATAAAACAATTCTTGATTTGCAGTCCATAGTAAACAGTAAAGTAAAACTTATAGATAGTAAGATGTTGGAAATTATCTTAAAAGATAAAGAAATAGTCGATTTGAAATCGGAACTGTCAATTAATTCAGAAAAAGTCGAAAAACTTGAGAAAGAACTCACATCTTTAAAGCAGAGTTCAACTTGTTCTAGTGAATGGACAGAACTTCAAACGATAGTCATTGATAAGAAGAAATTCACTGTAGCCTGTGACTCGAAACTGGCAGGATCTGGATGGATTGTGATCCAGCGTCGAATGGATGGCAGTGTGAATTTCAATCGAACTTGGTCAGAGTACAAGGAAGGTTTCGGAGACTTACAAGGAGAGTTCTTTATTGGACTTGAGAAACTGCATTTGCTAACACAATCAAAACCCCACGAATTGTATATTTCCCTAATGGATTTTAAAAACGAAACTAGACATGCCAGATACAGTGAATTTGCTATAGGGAGTGAGGAGGAGTCATATGAGTTGAAATTAATTGAAGGATATTCTGGAAATGCAGGCGATTCTATGGGCGGTCATAAAAACATGAAATTTTCAACACCCGATAAAGATAATGATGTAGCCTATTGGAATTGCGCACAAATGTTTAGTTCAGGCTGGTGGTTTTCCAATTGTTACGATTGGTAAATAATTGAAAATGTGAATTTTATTGCACTTGCACATGTATTTAATATTTGTTTTCAGTAATCTTAATGGAAAGTATATATACGAGGACACTGAGGATGTCAGCGGCATTGAGTGGTATATCTGGAAATTGAACCGACCTTTAAAATTTACTCAAATGATGATACGACCAAAGTCTGGATAGATTTGATTTATAAGCCTCGAACACATTTTGATTTAAGAGTTTTGAATCTGTCTGTTGACTGTTTATATTTCTATTAGTTCCAGCTCTGAATTGAAATATATAAAAAATTGAAATGAATCACAGAGATAAAGAAAGCGGCTGTTGTTTTATTTAAGGTGAAAATTCTAATCTGACAACGTCAAATTTTAGCGGTGTGTGAATGACCCCAAAATAGAGGCGGAATTAAACACACACACACATACACATGTATTCATTCGTATAGGCACAAGTAGGCAACAACTTAACCCAATCTAACAGCGTCTTATCAATATACACGGCCTTGTGTGTATTTGTGTGCGCAAGTCAGCATCCGGTGGGCATCCCATGGGCCAGACAACACCACAAAAAGTCAAATTTTTCTAAAAATTTTAAAAATAACTATATCAAATATAAAGAATTGCAATAGGTGCGGTTAGCTATATTGATAACAAATTTGGCGAAACAGGCAACGACCTAGAGAGCAGTCTTATCTGGAGAAATAAAAGAAAACAAATGCATCGAGTCTAGCCATGAGCCAAGACAATGGCAGCCTTGACAGTGACCTCGAGGGGATTAACTTTAGCAGCAATTGCAGCTCAGTGGGAGGCATATAAAAGACGATGTTGTCCAAGGTAATTTAGTCAGTGAATAGCTTGCAAAGATGTACGATTGGACGGACAAGAATGTGGTGTTTGTTGGAGGCTTTGGCGGCATCGGTTTTCGGATGATGCACCAGCTGATGCAGCGGGAGAAGCTCAAGATGTTGGGCATTGTGCATCGCATGGAGAATATGGAGATGATTAAGAAACTTCAGGCTGAGAATCCCAGCGTTAAAGTTGTGTTCATGCAAATGAATCTGATGGACAAGGCTGCAATGGAGCAGACAATGAAGAAAATGGGTCAGACAATGGGACACATTGATGTGCTGGTTAACTGCGAGGAAGTGCTGCTCGACAAGGATGTGGAGACCACAATTGGCATCAACTTGGTAAGCTACACACTGCAATTGGAGAAATAAAAAAATTGTTACAATCGCATTTATTTGATTTAGACTGCTATGATCCAAGTTACCATGCTGGCAATGCCCTTCATGGACAAGACCCAAATGGGAAAAGGTGGCATCGTGATAAACATGTCGTCTGTGTATGGTCTGGAACCAGCGCCAGCTTTTGCTGTTTACGCTGCTGCCAAGCATGGAGTTGTGGGCTTCACACGATCCATGGGTGACGAGCACATTTATCAGAAGACAGGTGTTATCTTCATGGCCGTGTGTCCGGGACTCACCAACACTGAAATGATGATGAATCTGCGCGACAATGTCACCTGGCATCATTCCGAGCAACTGGTCGAAGCCATCGAGAGTTCCAAACGCCAGACACCCGAGGAGGCAGCCATGCAGTGCATCAAGGCCATGGAAATGATGCAAAACGGCAGCATGTGGATCGTTGACATGGGTCAACTCCGGGAAGCGAAGCCTCAGATGCACTGGCAAATGTAGAAAGTTAATAACTTTGAAAAAAAAAAAACTTCAAGTTTAAATGAATATTTGCTTCGTTTGTGATGCAACATATTTGTTGTGGATAACTTGTTTTCATTTGTTAACAATAAAAGGTTTGCATTTTTCTCAAATTCAATATACTTTTAGTAACATAACGCAAGTTTCTTTATAAATTTACATTTAACAATATTTTTAAAGCTCAACAACTACTAAATTAAAATATATTCCTACAACAAATTTATAATTTTATGATAAATTGTCAGAACTATTTAGAATAACGCATTTGTAGCAAATTGTATAATTTAAATCATAATGTATTTAGCGTTAGGGTTTATAAATATATTGATTTAATTTATTTATTATATACCTGAGCAATGGTTCATTTTATACTTTTCTAAGGTATATTTTGTTAACTTAAGTTTTCCGTTAAAAGAAATGCATTATAGATCAACATATATGAGTCAGTTCTTTGGTGCAATCTTGCAACTCTTTTAAATGTTTAACAATTTCTATAAATGGGTTGCAATGGATTGATGGTTTTATACTTTTTCAGTACCTTACAGATTAACAAATTCTAGTCCAGATACATATATACTTTGTATTTTGGTAGGTTCTTTTGAATCTTTACTAAGATATCGAGGCTATATAGCGACTAGTAGACGATAGTTTGTAAAAGACTGTTTCATACTTGTGTAAAATGTAATGAATCATACACTTAAAACTATTTTCAATGTTAAACATATTCGAGTCTATATAGACAGTACTTTGGTGCACTCATTCGTATCGTTAAGATGTTAAGTAATATTTCAAAGTTATAGTTTGTACTAGCACAATTAATTGATTTAATCACATTTGCCATTCTTGACCATATCGGATAAAAGTTCATCAAATTGTTTCTCTGTGTATGGTTGATTCAGACGCCAGAGTTCATCCAGCAGTTGTGCCTGACACCGACCCACGTTCATCATGCCACGCCAGTCTGCCCCATATTTTGGCTCCTTCTGATCCTCCAAGGGAGCATGAATCGGTGGCAGAGTGCAGTTATAGTGTCGCTTGTCAGCACGTCGAATACGAGAGACTGCATGGATTTGCCTGCATATATAACACTCGAAGCGATGGAAAAGGGACTGCTCATCGGTTTGCTGATTGATTGCCATGCTATAGCTACGTGTGATTAAATGATTCAATAGCTTTTGATTATCGATGGCCTGACGACGCTTCATCTTGTGCTCCAAATAGGACATATATTCGGTGGCATTGTCACCCAATTGGTTCAAGAACGTGGCCAGCTCACGAGCATTGCGAAAGTCGTCTATATAAATGGCTGACTTGTTTTTGGGCTGCCAATCCTGTAAAGCAATAAGTTAAGTACACGAGTGTTAACCAAATCTAGGCTACTCACACGTATGCTGGGCGAGCCAAAATAAATGGGTATTACGCCGGCCATCAGAGGTCGCCAGAACTTTTCGGTGATGTAATCCTCACAGACGCCATTCTCAATGGCAATCATGAACTTGTAGTGAGCCAGAAAGTGCAGCAACTCCGGTGAATACAGATTGTTCAGATAGTCGTTTTGGAGGCTACAAAGATACAAAAGAGTTTATGTTATAAAGATAGAAAATATATATATATATATATATATATATATTAAATGAGCTAAACATATGCATTAATTAAGTTGCTTTCGTAGCGTTTATCGGACGAATTTCAGGGATATGTGTTTCATGTGTTCATTGTTTGTGAACAAATATTTGATGTATATATGTATGCTTTTTTATTTATCTAGTATAAAACAACTATATCATATAGCTTCCATTGAACAAATAGGTCAGAAGCACTATTTATCTACGTACGTCTTTAATATAAAGTTAACTTTCTTTATACAAACCACATTCGAATTGGAGGAAGCTCAACTTCTTGCACAAATTCTCACCTCTCGGGTAGATCACGATTGTGGAGACAGGAACCATAGGAGTCCACCGACATGTGTTTCATCAGCTCGCGCACATAATCCTCCCGTCCGGACATGGTATTGCAATCGGATTGTAGGAATACCACTGATGCCAAGCCACCGTTGAACTGAAAGGATTGCTTGCTCAAGTGGGAGACATAATAGTCTAGCTGGGTGAGATCGCTGGCCTGGGGCAGATACTGTGTGGTTAGTGGCATGTCGCTGTAACGACTGAACGTGGACGTGTAGTTGAAGTGCTGCAAAAACTCATCGTATGGCACAAAGGGCACATTGCGTGGTGACTCCTCGTGCAGCATGGCCCACAGATGTTTGTCCAGGCGCGGCATTGGAAACTCATGAGGTTTCATATTAGAAGCATAGAAAAGCATCACCTAAAAACAAACAAATATTATTGCATTGCCTCTAATGCCCCGACAGAGCCTATAACACCCCCTCTGCCAGGGTATCGTAATCTTAAGCAAGCCGAAAGTGACTTTCGAACGAACCAGAGATTCGGATTGCCGTTTGCGATTGTTGGTGACGTGGCATTTGCTGAATCCACATTGCCGTGTCTCGTCGTACTTCCAGTGCATGTCATTCGTCCACCAAAGCAGCTCCGGCACATAATTCTTAATGGTATTCTTTTCACTTTGTGTTAGATACCAGTAAATTATTAAAACTGAGCACAGCCAAATTAGCGATAGGAGCAACAACCGCAAGCGTCGATTTCGCCACAGACGCATCGTTTATTGCCGTCACTATCGTTTTTTCTTTATCGCTGCACTAAACTCTTTCAATTTGTTTGCGAAACTCGAGCATTGCTCAATTCAAATGACCGCGCGCGACAAATTTGTTGGCCACCGAAAATTGCGGCTGTTTTCGTTCTGTTGTAGTTTTTTGCAGTGCTGTAAAGCGTTTTAAGTTTTTGCCGGTCAAGCTACGAGACGATAGGAAAACAGCTGATATGTCAAACTGGCTGTGAATTAATAGCATATGTTAATGTTAATGACATAAATTAATGTTAATAAAATTAACATATGCTGCTGTTAACATGTGTAAAACAAATTTTGTATCTGTTAAATACAAGTCATATGAGCTAAAGTCAACCAATTTGACGTCGCAGTTCAAGTAACAGTTTATAAATTTTATTTACTCAAAACTATATCGTAAGTTCCTAAAGAGTTTAACTAAAATTATTTTGTGCGATTGATCCAGTGTAATTACAGGGTCTTTTAAAGCCGCACCAGTCAACTGCAGTCTATCGTTTAACTGTTTATTAAACGAAAATAGTGCACAGTAAAATGAATAGTTTGTGACGTCACAATGTCATTTCATGCACCATGGCAATCATTATATATGTCTGAGCGTGTAGTGCCTCCCTAGCACTTCGTAACGTTGTTCAACACTGCAGCACATCATCATATTATTGTTTCGTTTGCATTTGCTCAATTTAAGCTAAAATCGACAACAAAATCAAAATAAATATGTTATAACTAACTTTTAAATTAACAATTGAAGCGCGTGAAACGGGCGAACAGGTCAAAAATGCCAGATAAATGCTTAATTAAAGCAAAGAGAAGCAAAAACAAATATTGACATAACACGTCAACGTTTGCGGCGAGAATTCAGCGACGAAAACAAAAGTAAAACTTTAACTTGAATTATACGGGCGCGCCTAGTCATAACTACAGTAACTTAGCAATAAATTTATATATATATATATATATATATATATATATATATAGCTATATGTATGTATGAGAGTTTTGATAATAAATTTGGCACAAAGCACAGTTCAAAGAACGAGAAGCATGTGTTATGGCAGCAACAACAACAACAACAACATTGGAAAATGAGACGCCGGTGGACAGAAAACAATTTGTGAATTCTTCCCATTGCAATAATATTATTAACACACCCAGCTGGCAAACGTGCTACTACTGCACACGTGAGACTTTCAAAAATGTTAACGAGTTTGTCGCGTGAGTAGTTTTATTTTCCAGTATTTATTTCGAGTTAACAGCGGTTTAACATATGCTCTAATTGTTACACTCTTTTATGGTGTAGTCACTTGCGTAGCCGCCACTGTACACGCGAGGGTGGATCCTTTGTGTGTCGCTATGGCTTCAATGGTGTGTGTGCCTCACTACCCCTGGACGGTGTCTCCGATCGCGACTATGACGCACATGTCGCCAAATACCATGTGAACCAACAGACTCGGGAGCTGCCACCGGAATGGGGTGTCTATTCCGCTGCTCAGAACTTGCCCGCGGTGCTCAACGATCCGCAGCGTGGAAAGCAGAGCAATTTGTTCACCAAGAAATGGGGAGAGCATTTTGTGGAACGTGTCCAGATACCAGGTAAGTCAGCGCCTAGTTGAGTTGCTTCGTACCTTGAGTGAAACAACTCTGTGGATACATATATATACACGGATATATTTTCCCAGTTCTCCACCCAGTTGCCCTTCCCTGCCCACCCCTTTTCGAGGTCGATTGTTTTCGATTAATACCGATAGCTTGACTGCATTACAGGTACTCCACGGCTGCCCGACATCACGCACGCCGACTTTGCAGTCTACCTGGGCAGCATTGGAAAGCGTTATCGCTGGCACGAGCGGCGCCAGCAGCAGCAACAACAACAACAACAGCTGACGCCGACAACAACAACGACAACAACACCTGAGCATTTGGGAGCGGTGCCAGTGCCGGAGATTTTTCTAAAATCACAGCTGCAACTGCATCACGCCGCCACCTTTGCACAAGTCTTTCCCGGCTACATGCAGACGCAAAGGCAAATGGAAACGGAAACGACGGAAACGGATGTGGAAACCTCTGCGGATACGGAATCGACGCGTTTGCAGCGCCAGCAAATGGGCAGACAGTTGCAGGAGCAACTGTCACACTACCTGGACATAGTGGAGGTGAAGATAGCTCAACAGGTGTCACAGAAATCAGGTGCATTCTTCCATGCAATGACCACCCAACATGCCATACTCGCCGAAATGCAGTTGGCAGCGGAACAAGTGCGTCAACTGCGCGCTGCGCTGGCTCAGCTGCATGGCAGCGCCGTTGTGGACAGTTTTCGGGTGATGCGATATGCACAGCGGCGGCAACACTACGCCACGACGCTGGACAAGCTGCGGCTGATGGCCACCGTGCACAAGACACAACCGATGCTGCAGCTGCTGTTGGGCACACAGGATTATGTGGCTGCCTTGGATTTGATAAGCACCACACAGGAGATTCTATCCGCTGAATTGCTGGGTGTGCACTGCTTTAAGCATTTGCCCATGCAGCTGGGCGAGATGGAGAAACTAATTGATAAGATGCTAACAACGGAGTTTGAACGTTATGCGGCGACAGATCTCAATCGTCCACTTTTGGATGGAGCTCTGGAGACGGATAGCGTTTGTGCCGAGGAGGATAAACTGGTCGCCATTGTGATGGGTCTGCTGCGCAAGCAGAACTTTAGCTTTGTCCAGAGCTATCAGCAGGAGGCCATTGCCACTATTAGAGCCATTATCAAGCAGCTGCTCATCGAACTGCTCTCCCGTGGGGATCACGAGCTGTGCCTCACGGGTGCCGGTGAGCAGTCACTGGACCTCACGCTTACCGAATGGCTGGCCATGCTGCAGCGTGCCAGCCAAGCCTTGGGCTCAGTGCTGGAGCGGATTAGAGCCGTCGTCTCCATCATGCAGCAGACAGCAGATGCCGCTGCAGCCGGCAGCAGTGGTCAACAGGAGCATACGGTGAATCTTATTGATGCAGAGGCCTTTTTGAGTGCTGCCCACCATGAGCAGCTTACTGCTCAGTTGCAGCAGCTGCTCCAGGCTGTGTGCCACTATTGTCACGAGCGTTGCGCCAACATTGTCTCACCACAAAGCCTGGAACGCTGTGCGGCGAGTGAGCAGGAGCTGCTGCAGTTGTCCCAAATTGTGGAGGAGTTCTGCGAGACGACGCAAAGTATTTGTGGCGTGGCCAGTGTGCCACTCCAGCTCGCATTGAAGGTGCAGGCCTCTCGCTATGCCCAACGCTTTCATGCGGAGCACAAGCAGAAGCTAGCGCTACTCTTGGATCAGGAGCGTTGGCGTCAGGTGGACATACCGCCGGAATATCAGCGGATTATAGATCGCATGACCGCCGGAGACTATGCCAAGCAATCGCCACTGGATGCCACCTCGTTGTCTTTGGGTCCAAATGTCGGCGGTAATGTGGGTAATCCTGTGCTGCTGCTGGAGGGCAAACAACCATTTGCCTTGGTCAGCGTTGCACTGCTGCTTATCCAAATGCTGTACGAGTACGGTGGTAGTGCCCAGAGATTGCCGCTGCTCTCCAGCTATCATGCAAGAAATGTGGTGGATTTGTTGCGTTGCTTCAACTCCCGCAGCTGTCAGCTCATCATTGGAGCCGGAGCAATGCGTGTCGCTGGACTGAAGACCATAACCAGCACGAATCTGGCGCTGGTTTCCCGTGCTCTGCAGCTGGTCATGTTCTTGCTGCCTCGGCTAAGGGAACACTTTGAGAGCATGAGCGGATACGAGGCCATTGAGCGGGACTATCAGGGACATGTCAAGGAGATCGAACACAAGATTCATGGCATTGTCTCCGAGCGTGTGACGGCTCAATTGGATGCCTGGGATGCACGTCCTCCGATTCCATCGCAAACATTTCGACACATTTCAAGGCATTTGGTTAAATTGCATGAGGCGATTGCCGGCGTATTGCCAGAGGCACAGATCCATGAGATCTATGGCGTAGTGCATCGCAATTTCAAGGATAAACTGCGGGAACAGCTGCTCAGGCTCAACATCTACAACAATGGAGGACCGCAGCATGGTGTGGTCACCTCTGAGTTGACATTTTACATGGAGACGCTGCGCACGCTGAAGGCCCTGCCTCCCGCCCACTTGGACAATGGTATTCTCGAGCACATCTGGCTTTACTGAGCGCGGTATTATCCTCCACCCTCGACCCCTTGACCCCTTGACCCTACCCCATCCACTTCGTCTTTTGCAAATCGGTTTTAGTTTATTGTCTGCGTTTGTCCCGTCCTCGTTTTGGTCAACTTTTTATTATTTGTCTAAGCGTAACTAAAATAAAAAATTAAAAAAAAAAAGGAAAATAAAACAATTTTGTACTTTTGCAATTGTATATTATATTATTATTAATTTTTATTATATTATGCAACTATTATGTTCCATCGTTATCAACAATTAAGCGAATCGTCGTTAAAGACACTTGATTAAAATGCGACAAAATAACGGAAAAAATTGAGTTTTAATTATTGGGACTGACAATATATATTTAAAATAAAGAAAACCATTTATTTATTATACATTTATGGAGCGCAATGGAGATTGACCTGTAAATAAAAAAAATATATATATATATGTATAATCCTTAAACTAAACTACTTACAGGTTTTTAAATCAGCTAATTATTATTTAATTAATTTAAATGAAAATCTTTAGGTCTTGGTTTTTAAATCAGCTTATTATTAAGTATTCCGCACAGCATTAAACTATATTCAACTAAATAAAATTGATAGGACTTAAATTCTGAACATCTTAAAATTGTCGACTAAACACACACATATAAATAAAATACTTAATACACGTTTTAGCGCTTAAACTAGGTAACTAAACTTAAGGTTTTTCTGCTTAAAATAAATCAAAATCTTCATCGAACGATGTGGGTAAAGGAGGTGAAGAATCGTCTACAATATCGGCGAAATTATCCTCAGTTTCAGCAGCATTGATATTAAATTTTAGAGGTTTGAGTTTAGAATCCACTGTGTCCAGATCCTCATAAACAATGACGTCACTGTTGTTAGCCAAGCCCTGCTCCAAATCGTCAGAAAGATTCAATAGTTTTTCTATAAGATCGTCGCTAAGCAGAGGTGCTGACCATTTCTGGGATTTCGCTACAATAATAACAGTTGAAAATGTATAAATATTTGAAAACATTTTTAGAAATTTGGTAACTCACATTTGTGGCAGTTTTTTAAACACTTTTTGCTGGGAAAGTCCATAAAATCGAATAGATCGAAACTGTCCTTGGGATCGGCTGATCTGGCGTACAGATCATGGGCAGCAGCTGTCTCCGCATGGGGTGTTGCTGATCCCCTTGCCAGACCCTCGCTGAGATGCGACGCCTCTTTGTGAATTTGCTTGCGATGTTGTTTTTGTAGCGTTTCCTTGCAAAGCGACAATTTTGGCGCGCAATTTATGGGCCATATTTGGTTGGCGGCTTTAAAGGGCGTTACATTTGATTTGTTGTTGTATATAACGTTGTCCAGTTTGCTAAGCACACTCTTCTTCGCCGACATCGCATCGCTTTGCATAATTTTTCTATTCGATCTTGGAATAACTGTAAAACATGCAAAGAAAATTTAGAATTTGATGCGCATGGAGCCTGCAAAGTATTTTATTTACCGTGAGCTCCCATATTTTCATCGTCCATCCAAATTTGTGCCATTATGCTCGTTTATTTAAGCAAAATAATTGCTTAGCACACACTAAATATTTATAATTTGAATAAATCGCACAAAAATGCTAAGTTGTTTGATTCTGTTCAATTTGTTCAGGGCTGACTTAGTTTTCAAGTGTGACCGTTTGCAGCAAAGCGCAAATAGCCAGAAGGTAAGAAAAAAGGAAAGACCTGTTTCAAAACTAGTTAAATGCGAAAAATGAACACATTAAGAAAATTTTTTTTTTTTTTTATATATTTTTAAATTTATTGATTCATTGTCATCATATATTTCAATTGAACAACTTAGTGCTATCAGCTGCATTGGTGAAAGACAATCAGCTTTTGTCCGCTAGCATAACAAACAAATGTCAATAGGACAAGAACAGAAAACGGTGAATAAAATAACAGCAACTGTTAACTTAACATAGGGTGAGGGTAAACTCGTTGTTGTCATGATTCTCTCTTGAGTCCAAAAAAATCCATTGAACGTGTCGGACGTGCGTCGGTGTGGAAAAATCCTCGAAGAAGCCGTGGGTGACTCGTCGTTGCTTCGCGTGTTTGTGTTTGTGTTGGTTCTCAAAATTAATGGAAAATAGCCAATCAAATGCCAAAATTATGATAGTGCAACGCAAATCATAGCAATTGCTGTGCTCGCAACTTACAAAATTTACAAAATCATCAGCCGAAGAGCGTGAGTGCCAATTGCAAGACAAAATGGCTGCATTTCAACGCATTTAATGCGCGCACAAAAACAACAAAAGCAAGAGAACAACGTACACAAAGCATAAGCAAACATGTAAGTATGCGACTGTGTGTGTGTATGTACATACATGATTTTGTGCTTCTATGCGCGCGTGTGTTTGTGTGAGAAATAAGCAATGAGTAAAAGCGGCATAATAACAATTAATAAACACTACTAAACTTGTGAAATGCAAATGATATTTTAAAACAAATACCAATATAACACCTATAATGTTACTAAAAGTGTTTGTTTATAACGGCTGTTGTTAATTGTACAAGTATTGGTGTGTGTGTGTGTGTTGATTTCTTGTTTATTTGGTCTCAGCAACAATAACAAAATACAAGCGCATTTCGAACACTCAACCACAACAACAACATAAAAATTCTATGCAATTTCAATGAGTATGCGCTCTCGTTGCATGTTGCTCTCCCGCTCATTCGCTTTATAATTCTCGCTGCTTGTGCGCGCGCGCTCAAACTGTTAATTTGAGTGAGTTAAAGTTGTGTGTTGAGTGTTTTATTTAATGTTTCTATGTTTTGTACTCACATCCAACTCTAAAAGCGGGTGAAAGGCTGGGTGGTAATTGTGTGTATTGTTTTTGTTCTTCTTGTTCGTAATTATAAAATATTTAAACCGTATTTGTTTGCTGTACAATATACATACACCTTTATGGAAATATGCTCAACGTATATGTCTGTCTCTCTCTTACCAAGCGTTGAGCTAACCACTTGAGACCAACAAGAACAACTACAGCAACAACAACACACACAAGCAACAGCTGCTGCATTCACAAACACTCCGCTTACGTCTTCTTCTTTCTTCTGTGTTTCTTACTTCACAGCTCTGCCACAACACCAGCAACAATAAGAAAAAACGACAAACAGCAACAACAATAATAATAAAAAATATTTTAAATTGTGAATTTCGTTTGTAATTTTTTTTTCCATTTTTCTTTTCAATTATGTTTTACACGCGCGCGAAAAAGTAAAAAATAAGCAGAGCTGTAAAAAGTAATGCATAAAAATCGTAAATCATAATACATAGAAAATTTATATAGTGTACGTGACGGGTGTAAAAAGTAAATAAAAAAAGTAAAAAAAAAAAATAAAATCAAGAAAAAATCATAAAAAATAATATAATTTAAAATAGTGGCAAGTCGTGCGTGCAAGTAAAAGCAAAAAAGAAGTGTGTAAAATTTTATGGTCGCTTTGGGTGCGATTTAGTAAATCTTAAAAGCCATGTCTTAAGTGCAAAATAGTTACAGTCAGTAGTCGGATAGATCGGATTAATGTAAAGAAACAACAACAACAACTACAACGCCATCATATAGTAAATCAACTGCCACACAAGTCGTGTTCAACAACAACAACAACAACAACATCTACAGTTAAAGCTTAAAGTCAAAGCTTTGCTTGGAGGATTTTAGGCATTTCGACACGTTGGATTCCAGTTACAAATAATGTCATCAACATGTGGATTAAATATGGTTTTCATGTCGATCATTTTCATTATCATCGTAAATGGTGAGTAGAGTGACTCAAAACTATTTTACAACTTACAATTACCTAACGATTAGTCATAAGAGTTAGTCCAGTTGATTAGTGTTTGTTATAAAAATCATTTAGTTTTTTTTAGACTTAAGTTTATCAAGCGCTGTCTTTTCTTTTGTAGATTTCACAATAGCGAATTCTCCATTTCTTTCCCACCTTAAGTGACTCATTTTGTGTCTGTGGATTCAGCTAAATTTCAAAAAGTTTCAATTTCACACACAGAGCGCTCTTTGTTGCGGCTCAACTGTGGCAAAAATTAGCTGAAACTTATAAATAATGTATATAAACACATATCTGTTTGTACATGTGTTAGATAATTATCTGTTTGTGTGTGTGTATTGGTTTAAATATAAAAAGTCACAACTGGTTCTTAGACCAGTCTAGACCTTGACACCTGAGAACTAACCATATGTATCCATTGTTACACTTGAAAGGGGTATTCAACTTAATAGTATTATATATCTGTGCTAAACGTTGTTGTTTATATTCCTACAGAGTTGCTTTATTATTATTATCTGATTCATATCTGTGAGTTTTGCTGCAGATAAAATGTATGCACAGCTTCAAGTTGTTTAAATGCTAAAAATAAATCTTGATAACACGGATTTGTTTGAAAACGAGTAAAATATTAAAATAAAACCAGTTAAATAAAAAAAAATATATATAAAAATAATAATATAATAATTTTCACTCAGAATTTGATCTTAGCAATAGTATAAAATTAAATAAACAATTTAAATTTCATAATTTTTAAATGAACATTTTTGAATGAAAACAGTGAAAAAACTGAATTTTGCCAATCAATAAATTATTTTTTTGAGAAACTTTTCTAATTATTTTATATTAACCTTATTATAAATAGAAAATTAAACCCTTTTTTGATTAAATAAATAAACATAATTATGGCAAATTCAATTCAATGCGACTAAGCGGAATGGCACCGCCCCCAAAGCCCCTAAAATGTCATGTCAAGCTCCGCAAAACAAACCAAATCCCTTCTCATAAATCTCTTCTGCTCTGCACACACAAACATACACTCAAACACACTCACCCACACAGACAAACACTCACACACACACAAAAGTAAGTAAAGCGATTAAATGCAGTCGCAAAGAAGGCAAAGCGAACAAAGAACAATGCCAAATAATTAGGAAAGTGGGTACTAAAATTATAAGAGTACCACCACCTACAACCCTGCCCCATTCACTTCTAGCTTTAGCCCCACCTCCGCTCTCTAACTACGCCTCTGCACAGCGTGCGTAATTATTTTTGTTGAACATTCGCGTTGCTTTTATGAAAATGTTAACTTAATTTCTGCATGATTGAGCATTTATTTCAATGTTATTGTCTATGGGTCTCGGCCATTATTTGTAATGTCCTCTACGTTCTATAACTGCTTCATGTTTTGTTGTTGTTCATTTCAAATTGTTTGTGGGTTGTGTGTGTGTTCGTGTGTGTGTTCACTGTCAAGTGCCAGTGGGTGTTGCTGTTATAATAAAGATATCTTGTGTTGTATATGTGTATAATTAGAAATCCTTTGAGCTTGTTTTATTTACAGCTAAGTAATATTTTGAGTAGTAAACATTTTTATGGAATGTAAGCCTGGGATAAACTGTTATCTACCCAAGGTAGCTGTAAAAGTTGCACAAAAATTCCTAAATATTCTATAAACTGAAGGAGTAACATAACAATTTCTATATCTAATTTAGTAAAATGTAAGAATTTTGTATAAAAACTTTAGCATACTTAAAAATACGCCAAAATTTGGCATTATGTTATTAAATTAATTAAAGTTTAGCTCAATTTAGGAACCAATAAGCTTTAATTAATTTTTTTTTAGCTTTTTAGCTTAATTAAAATGAGAATCATTGCCTAAACAAAAGGCAGGAAACGAAACGCTTGAGAAAGATATTTGTATATTTAACCCAAGTTGGCATTATAGTGCATATATATATGTATATATATACAAGAACTCCCAAAATACCAAATAAATTATGTAGTGTGGCAATTAAAAGCCACTTCCCTTAATTTGTTGGCCAAGCATTACAAAATACGGGCGGTTAGTCGCCAGCCAAACGGACAACAACTACTCAGCTAATTAGCAGTGTGAAGCAACAGCAACAAACTCTAGAACAACAACAACAACAACAACAACAGGAGGAGGAGAAACATCTGTAAGGCATGTAAAAACCGGTTAATCCACTCTTTTGCCGGCTAATCTAAAAAGCAAAAGAAAATTTCGCATTGTGAACGAAATGTTTTTGTTTTATATTCAGTGTTTGTTTTTTGTTTCTTTTTAACTTGAATCGAGCAAAAGGTCAACGTCTTGAATATCGGCGTCTGTACAGAGATATATAGGGGTGTATGTGTGTGTGTGTATGGGTGTGCGAGTGTGTGTGTGTGTGCACCGATAATCACAAAACTATATATAAGAACATGCTGAGCAACAGATACAGATACTGATACAGCTACAGCTACAAATGTTGGCAGATACAGCGTCCGGCAGTGTCATCTCCCTCGCTCCCGCTCTCTCTCTCTCTCTCTTTCTCTCTCTCTTTGTTGCTCTCTTGTCTGGCTGAGACTTTGCCTTCGCCTACGTTTTATGCCTTCAATCTTGACCAAGTGACCACAACGGAAGCGCAACAAATACAACACGTAAATACAGCAAGAGCAACAGTTTCAGATACAGATACACTACAAACATATCTTTCACATGCATGCATACATGTTTATACGTATGTGTGTGTGTGTGTGTGTCTGCGTGTATACTCCAACAAAGCAAAAAATACTCGTTTTACTTATCAGACTACTTCCACTTTGAGTTGTCTTCTTCTTTTTATTCTTCTCTTTCAGCTTCTTTTATTTTTGTTTTCGTTTGTTTTTTTTTTGTCATTGAGTTCTTCTTATACTAATGTTGAGCATGAATCATTCGAACTGCATGCTGAATCGGTTTATTTATTGCTTCTGGAATATCTTTCAGTCTTAAGTCCTTATTAATTATCAGCAAATGAGCAATCAGGTAGAAATTTCAAAACAAAAGCTTATCAAAGTAAGCAATCGATTTGAGGCGATTTCCTCCATCAGAAAATGCGATTTCTATTGGTTTCTTATATATTTATTTAAAGGTATCTTTTGGGTGGTTTTTCCAGCCATACAGAAAGTGCTTTCTTTGCTTTTTTGTTTTATTAAAATGAAATGCATTTTTGTTATTCTTTTTTTTGGCAAAGTGATGAACACAGCACTCGAACTGACCATGGAGATTTAAAAGAATTGTGTCTAACTCGAAAATTAATATCTTTTGCAAATAAATAAACGAATGTTATTGATAAATAATAAATAAATACTGGACTTACACAAATAATTGATTTGCACAATGCCTAATCGATTCGGAGCTCTGCCAATATGTCAAATAATTTACAATTATACTCAAAATGTTTCTTTTGTTCATAACAATAATAACAAATTAATGCGCTTTTTTTATGCAAATATTTTAATGAATAAACATGCAAGTGACGGGATTTATAATTGTGTTTATTGTTGTGCATAAATTAAATAATTAATAAAAAACGAGTAAAAATAATATTATGTAATCACAATCGCTAATGTTTTTGAAGAATTTAATTCGGCAAACAATTCAATAATCACAATTTTTTTTGTACAAGGTAAATTACTAATTAATGTGTATTAAATTCAATGTACTTGTGCAGTTGTTAAGCAAATAATTAAACTTGTTTTGCATATAAAATTGTTTTAAAAATGTAAATGAAATCGTAATAGTAATAAATAATATTCAAAAAAAAATATCTTTACAAATATACCCAGGAAATACATAAAAATATTATATTATTTTATAATTTTAATTTTTTAAAAGAAAAAACTGCAGCTTGTGCTGCGTTTGGCATACCCTAAGTAAGCTGGGTATACAAATTTTCATTTATAGATTGTTAGTTCTACACCTTAATGCAATGTGAACTTGGATTCACTTGTAGATACAATGAGCATTCGTCATGCAAGCTCAAGTTTGTGTTTCACTAATTGCCATAAATTGCACACACTCGCACAAACACACACACGCACGCATAGACAAATTCATATCTAAATAAAATATGAGCTGCCGTTTTAAGCGCCACGAAACCACAAGGGAAATCTTGAAACTCAGCTGCTGTTGGCTTCAAATTTTTGTATTTGATAAGCAGCTGGCATTTAATAAAAAAAATATAAAAATATATATATTTTATATATACAAACATGTATACATTTATTTGTATTATAAGCGCTATGAGCAATAAGCTGGCAATTTGTCATAAATCGCTATACGAGAAATGCTGGCCGAGTTCTCTACAAAGACACAAACTCTGACCATTTCTTGTGCTTCTTCTGTTTTTTTTGTTTTTGTTTTATTTGCAGTACGTGTCCAAAGTGTAGCAAACACACAAACAAACAGTCGGACAGGCAGACAAACGAACAAACACACGAAGCGCCCACTGTCACTGGCACACGCCCACTATGAGGCGCAATTTGTTGCTGTTTGTTGCCGTTGTTGTTCTTGTCGTTTTGTTTTGTTCGTTTCGATTGGATTCGATTCGATTCGATTCGATTTCCACGTATGATTGACTGCCAAGCGAAGCTATTTGTTTTGTATCTGACAGATACATGCGCATCTAGCTGCAAATGTGTTACAGTCAGCACTCGAAATGCAATGCCAGTTGACATGTATTGTGCTACACCTGACACACATACCCATAAGCACACCCACGCACACACTCAAAATATGTGTATAGATACTTCTTTCAGTTATCTGTGAAATACTTTACTGATAAATCCTTTAAGCTTGCCTGCATGTGTCAAGCGCAAGGATACTTCACAATTGATGAGTAGCTTTAATAAAAGGGCGTGACTTGTTGTAAATAGCACTGCCACGCCCCATGTGGCCGCGGTATCTGTGGGGGGGAACAGAACTTACACGTGTGCGTCGTTATTGTGACAGGTAACATGGATAGAACGTTGCGATATAAACGCCAGCAAGCTCCCCAAACAAAAAGATACCATTTCGAACAGGAGAGTCAAAAAAAAAAAAAAAAAAATAAATAAAGTAAAGAAATAAGAAAACCAAATTTGATATGTGATATTTTCATTTTATTGTTTGTCGTTTATAAAAAAAGGGGGAAATTTGCGCGTTGCTTTGGTTATTCCAGCAATTGTATCTGAGCTATGTGTCATCGGATGCGTAACTGTGGTTACTTCAGTCTTTCTCGACAGTGGACGCAGTCAAACAAAATTGCTAACAAAAAGGCTTCAACATATATTGCTAACAAGTAAAAATTCAAAGCTTAACAAAATTAAAAAAATTTCCAATAAATTTAAAATCCAGTTTTAAATAGCACATTTGTTTTTATTTTAAGCACATTTATATTTACATTAGATACAAACATGAGATCTTTGCTTAATTTATAAGAAATTTATAGTTGCTTGAAACATTTATTCTTTTGCACTTTTTTAAGAATGGAAAACAACTAAAGGTGACATTTGTGGAATGCATTTTCAGCACAAAAGAAATACATTTTCACAATTTTCATGCACATTTCTAATTCGGAATTGCTTTTTTGACATTTCATTAGACTCCAAGGTATGGAAATAACTCTAAATAAATACTGCCACCGTTATGTGGCGTTGTGGTCATGTGTCAGGTGTTTTTACTTGAACTTTTCAAAATGACTCAATTTGATGGTGTGGAAAATGTGGTAAAGGTTTACACTTTGATCATGTTACGCAATCTGCCATGGGAATAAGTGTGTAAGTGTTGGGTGCGAGTGTGTGCGTGTGAGTATCTATGTTTACGCTATGTAATTCAATAAGGAAGCCCAAGTTGCTAACTAAAAATGCGCCTAAATTAGCTTTTATGTGCAAATTATGCCGCCTCATTATGCCAAATGACCGAAATAACAATCAAAGTGCCTCACATACTACAAAGCACACAAACATACACACACACACACACACACACACACGCTTGAGGGAATGAAAAAATTTAATTAAATTATTAAAGCAACGCGCGGTAAGCCACAGACAGGCAGATAAACAAATAAACAAACCAAGACAGAAAAGACAAACAGACAAAAAGAAGAACAGACAGACGAAAGGCATAAAACTTTTGCCAGAATGCGAAAAGGCGAAAGAGACAGAGGGAGAGGGAGCGAGACAGAGGGAGAGAAGACAGGGGGATAAGGGGCAGGCCAAAAGGGGAACAAATAATAAAAGTCAAGTCGAGTTACGAGCCAAAACACAAACAAACATCGGACATTCTGGAGCTGCAGATACATTATGCACAGACTCTCAGATACGAATGTGAAGAGATGCCGGAAAAATTCAAGAAATAAAAGAAATGGGTTCTATACACAAAGCTGCCAATGAACGACTACAAGATACGCTTTAAACTGTTACACAAAATTCATTTGTTTCAAGTACTTTATTTGCCAACAAATTACAGGGTATCAGTTGGCATTCAAGCGCAGACAGCTGTTCAGTGACATTCATTTAACACACACAAAACACACGGCCAAATTATGTGCATTTATTTTGTTAGCACTCGTAGATACATTTTGTTTGCCCCCAGATACTTGCTCCCAAAGGTGTGTGTTTGTGGGGATGTGAGTATATCTCTTTTTAGCTGAAAAAGCAACCATTAATAAATGTATTTCATTTTCATTTTAGTCAAACTGGCGCCAAATAGTTTCACGTGCAGTCAGCAAAACTTTTGTTCCATCAACAAACACAAAAAGAAAGCTAAAAATACCAAAAAAAAAGAGCAGAAAAAGAAATTACTTTTCAATGTATCTTTCGGTTGCTTGTGTATCTTTAACTTTAAGCCAAGGCATTTAGTGGCAAATGCCCTTCAACTTGAAGGGTATTTCGAGAACTACAAAAAACTAAGGTCGCCCAATGATTTATTAAATGGACGTGAGTTGGTTCACAGATTTGTTAGATTAGAAATTTTATTTTATAACCCGACTATAAATTTAAAGTATTGGCATAAAAATATTTAAGTCAGATATAACTAAATCCAATTAGTTCAGTTACCAATCAGTGCAATGAAAACAAACTAAAGCTTTAAAAGTTATTGAATGGACATTAATTGTATGATTCTAAATAATAGAACAATTATAATTTAAATGTAAGGTATCTTAAATAAATCTTCGATAATGCAATTTATTGTTTACTTTTTAAATAATAATCCCGTTTCGTTAAGTGTATTCAGTATTCGTATTAAATTTGTGCCATTTGTGCGACATTTCTTTGCACGCAGTTTTGGAGCTGCTTCTTTTTGGCTGCCACTTCATTGTTCTGCCCGATGCCTTTATGCGTTTTTCCCCACTTTTCCGACTTATTCTTCCCGGATGGGAGGGTAGCAAGCAGGGGGATGGCGATACTGTGGAGTGAGTCGGTGGGGCGGGTTGGTTTCTGGAATTTTTGCTTTTATTTTTATTGTGTCTGCGAAGGAGTCGACGACTTTCGGTGCTGCGCACTTTTTTGAGACACTGTGTGGCGGTGGCTGTGGCTGCGTTTGTTGTCTGCAACTGTGTGGCAAAGTTTATTTTCATTAGTTTTAATGCTGCTCATTATGCTCATGGGTCGATGTTGCCAGGGATGGAGACAAATGCCTGTCTGTCTGTCTGCTGTGCCGTTTCATGTCTAGCAGTAAGTGTATCTGTAGCTGAATCGGTGTCGCTGTATCTATATATATATATCTATTCGTATCTGACTGTCGCTTCCCCTTGTGTGCATAGCACAGAAAACTGATTGCTGTTAATAATTGTTGTTGTCGTTATTGTTGTTGTTATTATTGTCATGACAGTTTCAATCTCAATAACAAACTCTGACACAAAAAGAAATATTTGTGTTCCATCTGTGCTGAAATATTTTTGTATATATTCGCACAAATTTTGGCCATTCCAGAAGCCGATTTGCATTGTTATCTATGTGAGAAGTACGAGTTAAGCCAATATCAATAAAAATACACAATAAATACAATAAAGAGTTAAATTGTTATATTATATTTATTTCAAAATACTTTTTTGTAGTTTTAGTTACGTTTTTTAAAGTTAAATTCCAAGCAATTACTTTTAATAACTTTACAACACTGGTTTGAACCCACTGAACCCAGAAAAGGCTGCGTTAACAAATTTCTAATCATTTCTCTTTAACCAAATTAATTTGTTGTCTCTTTTCATGTCTGCTTATTAATCAGTTCCTAATCTCTTCCTTTCTATTAGCAATGTCTCAATTTAATGAAATATCTCATCTTTGCGTCAACTTAATAGCAACAGTTTTTCCAACAGAACGGAAATAGGGGAGTGGAGTTTGGGTTGGGGTGAAAAGTAACTGAAAATACATTTTGGACCGACTAAAAATGTTCTCTTGATTTGCATAAAATTGATTAACGAGACGCAATCAAGCGCGTGAAACCCTTTATAAAAAAAAGGGGTTAAAGACAGTGAAATTTATTAAGTTTCCTTTTCATTCCACTGTGCTGTGGTTCTTCATCTTCTACGGGTTTTTCCCAACAACTGATTAAATCAGCTGTTACGGCAAATTGACCACGATACAAACTGAAATGTGTAGACTGAAATTTCATTCTTATGAAATTTTGCTTGGCTAGACACTTGTGTTATGACCAAGTTATAAATTTGTTGGGTGTCGAGTGTTAAGATTTCAAATGTGAACAAGAGACAGGAAGTGACAGAGACTGAGAAAGAGAGAGAGAGAGAGGGAGTGTCCCATGTGTCATGGTGCGTTCGTGTGTGGCTTAAATGCTCAGAACAATGTGTGCGCATATGTGTTCCATGTGCCAACTGCCAAGGTCCTGAAAACGCGCTCTTAATAATATTTTCCAGCTACCCTTCGAAAACTCGAGGTTTTTCCCATTGCTAACGTTCTTTGGCTCTTGTTCTTGTTGTTGTTGTTGTTGTCTGTGGTTTCGTATTTCCGGTTTTTCGGGGAAATCCAAGTCAATGACAGCAGCGCAGCCGATGGTAATTAGTGAAATTACACAGTCGCTGCGAAAACTCTACGCACATGCTGCTCTACATTGTATTAACTCTTTAGCATTAGAAATTTACGCTGTGTAGTAGCAGTGTTATACTGGGTATCTCTGCGCCACTCTCGCCAGTCACAGTTTTATTTCGTTTCTATCTGTCAACTACTCGCTTAATGTGCATACATTTATACACACTTAAATATTTATATTTACATTTCGTTGGATTTTAAAACTATTTTTCATGTATGCATTTTTGATATTTACATTCATCCAACTTTCGACAGTTAAAAAATAATAATTTTTTTTGTATATACATATTTATTTGTGTATGGAATTAAGTAGCAGCATTGAATCCACAGCGTTGGCTTCAACTATTTGTTTATGCATTGCAATAAATTCACGTTTATATACAGCAAAAGTTGCACTTAAATAAATAAATGTAGAGGACATTAAATAAATAAAATATGATCGCTTGTGTGTAATAAAGTTGTATAGCAGTTTGTAACTGGCACAAAAGTCGAATTAACCTGATCAGTTCAGGAATTATGGGAGATTAGACGAGCAATGTAAATTGTATTTAAAAAGTGAGTATTTTAAAACTGATTGAAACAAAGTTGTCTTCTTTTTGTTAAATAAATAAATAAATTTTGTGTAATTGTTTTTATTGACTTCAGATGATTAAAAAGTTTGAGCTCGGGGACTTGGTCAAGCTGACAAATCCAACGTTGAAATGTAAATTCTGTCAAATCGGATTTCGGTTTTTTTCTCCCCTTAAATCGCTGCACAAACAATACATTTGGTTGTCACTGAGTTGAAAAAATAGCTAGGGATTGGATTCAATAGGCGTTGGAAAACAAAAAACATTGATCAACAACGCCGGTCACTTGCTCAAATGCAGCCGGAAAATCATTTTACTTTGTTTGCTTTTCTCGATTTCTGTTTATACTTTTGTGCATTGTTTGTGTTCTTTCATTTCATTTTTATGCGAAAGATATTCAACATAAAATATTTGGTCAAAACGATTACCAAACAGTTGTGGGCCAACAGTGCCATAAAGTCAGGCCAGATGCACGCTTCAGTTCATTTAAATGTGATTTATATGCCATGCAGAGAGGGTGTCAAATCTGAGAACCCAAACGAACCGAATCGCGTAGTAGCTGACTAACTGAGTAACTGCCCTGACTGACTGACATTTCCTGTAAAAGTGCGTAGCATCATCATCATCATTATCATTAAAATCAACCAACGCCATCTAAACTAATATGGAACTCAACAGTTGCCTAATAAATTACACAACTTTTGTGTTGAAACTCCTTAAAAGAGTTAACAAATTTTATTTTATTATATTTTTTCATATCCTACCCAAGATTTTCCTCTGTTCAACTTTCATTTCAATTTAAAGCCATATATTAATCAGACTGTCTAAATCAGAACTGTATTCAACACTATTTTTTTTTTTTTAGCTTTTCCTTTCATTTTTGTGATTTGCTGTCTGATTTAATATACGATTTCTATGATTTCCATGTCTTAGAAGTTTTTCAATTTTACTTTCTCTGGGAGACGAATGTTGACCAAGCATTTCAAGGGTTCCGGTCAGCATTATTTGTTTTTACGTAGTTCATGACCCAAAATGTTAGTCAAGCCTGAAAATTATCATGAATCTGATTTGCTTGCGGCTATGATTTTCATTTTTTTTCGTGTTCGCTCTGCTCGAGCGCGTTGCTACGGATTTCAAAAAAAAAAAAAAAAAAAAAAAAAAAAAAAATTTTTATTGTGCACTAAGTTTCTATTTAGTTTTTGTGTGTTTAGAAATTTTACATTGAATGAAACAAAAAATGAAAGTGTTAATCTATTTCAAATTTTCCATATTCTACACGTAAAAGGTGTTATAAGATTAAGTAGATAGAAAATAGCTTATAAATACAAATAGAAATTGATATCTTAGAAGAGTAACCAACTTGAATCCTATAAATATAATAAATTTTTTATGTAATTTTAAAAAACCTTATGCTCTTTTTAGTGACAAGCAAGTGTTTAATTTTATTATTATAAGTCAAAGATATAGCTTATTGAGTAATTTACTGCTATTAATTCCGTTCAAATTCACTACACAAAGCTATAACGGGTATTGCCAAGTCGAGGGAATTCTTTTTTTTTATATATTTTTTCTGATTATAAGGCAATTATGTGTGTCTCTAGTTGCGCTCCCTCTTACACTGCCTCTTTGTCTCTGTCTGTCTGCTTGTCTGTCGGGGGCTTTGAGCATTTTGTCATCATGAAAACTTAATTGAATTATGCCTTTGTTTTCTGCAATATCAGAATGAAACGACTCAATACATAGGCTCAAGTGTGCGCTCCCAAAAACAAAAAAAAATACAACAACAAATATGTTTGTTTCACTGTGCCAGTCATGCTTATGGTGGCATTTTGTTCTCGTTGTTGCTTTTGTTGTTTGGGTCACACAATTTCAAGTGGCTGTTACTTAAATACACATATATATACACATGTATATGTATATCAATTTATGTGGGCTATTTAAGGGTTACATTTTTGGGGTAGGTTTCACACAAATCCCAATGGGGTTGCAAATGATTTATAATCCATTTTTTTGTGGTTTCTGTGAAAAGCATAAAAAAAATTGTAGCCAGCTAATGGTATCTATCGATAGATATCTAAAATACAGTCCATAAATTTTTCAAGCTCTTCAAATTGGACTAATTTAATTTAATATAACTCAATTTTAATGTAGTGTTTCAGAATTTGAATGACAATATTTTTTGTTTTACATTTCTTGAGCAAAAAATATGTGAAATATCGCAGAACTCGGGTATTGAATTTAATTATCTCGTCTTGAATGTATTTCACTGAGTTACAAAGATAACTAAAATGAATGCAGTTATTTCTTGCTTTGCTCCACTGTGCACTCGTAAGGGCATCTGTGTCTGCGTTCGATAAACATTAACATTGCACAATGCACAAGCTTTAAACATTTATTACTTAATACAATTTAATTTCCACGCCATTTGTGCAATGTGCAATGGTCGCCTCGGTTGCCATTGTGGCAACGTCGCCAACAATAACAACAACAACAACAACGTGTGGCATGCAACAACGTCAACAGCAACCCCAGCTGCTCCACTGCGATATGGCAACCACAACACAGCGTCAAAAGCGTTGGCAATTTTTATATATAGTATATTCATATATGTATATAGTAAATATTTTTCACATTATGTGCCACACATTTTAAAGTTGACATTTTACCAAACTCCGCACAGAGCTGACCAAATGGCCTGGAAGCACCTACTGCTGTACTCTGCCCTTTCTTCCCTGGCCAACCGTACCCTCGTATATCTACCCCAACGTAATTATGGGATTCAACAATTATTATTAATGAAGATATGTGGATGTGCTGTTCACGCATACTTTGGCCAATGGTATTGCGAAATTTATATTTTACGTTGTAAATTTAAATTAAACCAAACCACTGAGTGCGTTGCCATTTCCATTGCGTATACGCAGCGTTGTACAATTTAGTTTTTTTTTTTTATCGTCCACATTTTGTTTTTGCACGCATTATTAGTTCACGATGCCAATTGGAAACGAGAAACTATAGCCGTTGAAATCAACGTCTATGTCTACGTCTACGTCTACGCCTCCGTCTCCGTCTTCTAATTTTAATAGTATGCGCATCCAACTTTGAAGACGCTAGTGGGGGAAATTGAGTCGAACTAAAGTGAAATGATGTACGAAATTGTTTGTCTGCTCTCATGCATTAAGTTGAATAATTTGTTACGCTTTGAATGACAATTTAGCGTAGCGGGTATATTCTATTTCGGTATCACTTCTCACCTGCAAAACTTATAGGAAAAGCTGGCCAAGTAGAGTAACCAGAGTAGAAAGTTGAAAAAATCTAATCGAATTAGGAGAATATTCTTAAAACGCAGCTCTATGGCATGAACTAATAAAAACTGCCATTTTTAATATGTTAAAAAAATGTATAAAAGCTTAAAAACTAGTGAAAAAACTGCTTATATTTTCATCAAATTTTACTAACCTGTTTTATGATGATGATGCATTAAGAACAGTGAGAACAAATCATTTTCAACCAGACAGCAAAACATCTTTTAAGCTTAACAGTTGAAGAAATTTTGCTTAAATTGTCTAATTTCCCGACAAAACACTCATTTTTAAAGGGCATCAGCAAGTTGTGTTTATTTTTTGCACTAAAAAGTTATACGACTGTCATTTCTCTTGCTTAAATTTGCCTGCATATTTTCTAGAAAAGAAACTTGATTCAATTACTTAGCGATATGCATTTGAAGACAACAGTTCGTGGTAGGGGAAGCAGTTTAAATTAATGTTGGCTTGAGTGCACAGACTGGATTTACTAGTAATTTACTGCTCAGACAGTGACACACACAACACAAACACACACACACACACACACACACACACACACACACACACACACACACACACACACACAACACACACACACACACACACACACACACACACACACACACACACACACACACACACACGTGTAGAGCGACGGAAATATATATGAATCTAACGCAGACAAATGCAGCATTTGCATACTACATACTTTGACATTTTACGTGCCGCTTTTGTATGCAGTTTGTCGGTGAGTAAAGAGGGGGGTAGTGGGTCGGCAGGTTGGAGGAGTGGTTAGGGGGTTAGTTGCTGTGGTTTCTCGAGGGTTGGGGGTTAATGTGCCTGCAGCTAAAATAACGTCAAGACAGCCAGACAAAGGTCTGTGCCGCCTTTGCTGACGTTGCCTTTCTGGCCAAACATTGCATAAAAAAAAAAACAAATGAAATAATAATAAAAAAAGTAAAATTCAATTCTAATGAATTAAAAGCTGAAATGAATTAGAATTTTTTTTAGCAACAGAGTTTGTTGCCAGTGGCAGTAAATTGCGTTCAAGTGAAACTCATGAGGGCGGAGCAGGAAGATGTAGGGAGAGAACTAAATAAGGAAAGGGAACTAGAGGCACTGACATTTTGTTCTCGTGAGTGTGTGTGATTTAGTGATTTAGGGATCAAAGAAAAATTCAAATGAAATATAATGTAAAATATGTAACAACACAAAGCTTTATTTTGATTTGCGGTAAAAAGATAAAATTAATTTAATGACGTTTTAAAAAATAATTTGAAAAATATATTGATAAAAAATAAGTGAACTATATTTAAAATATTTATAACTGATCTCAGAGAAAATTAAATTAAAATAAATAAATTTGAAAACTTATTTTTATCTGCGACTAAGCATTGTATAAGAAAAAAATAAATAATATTAATGCGATATTATTAATTATATTTAATTACCTTACAGTTGTAAAAAAGGTATAATTTAAATAAATCAAAAAATATAAACTAATTATTTTTATTAATTTATGCGAAATTTCCGCATAAATATTTGCGGTCTTTGAAGCTCCAAAAAGTATGCTATTAAATAAAACGTTGTTTAAAACTCTAATAAATTTCATCACTTTATATGTTACCTACATAAAGACAGAAACTTACACGGGTATCAAAATGATTAGCACTTTAAGAGTTAATTCTTAACAGCAGTTCATTTTACATAATTTAAAAGCTGCAATTACAAATTGTTAACACTTGCACAAATTGCAAATTACATAGGCGAAATATTAATACCAGAAAACATAAAACATTTAAAGTCAATTACGCAACTAGAATGCATTAATCCACATGAACGAGTCCACGCCCCCTAAAAGTTGACCAAATTGGAGGATATATTAAAAAAAGGGGTAGAAAAATGGGAGTAACAAAAAGCATTTTGTGTAGACAATGCGATAAATAATAATAATAACCAATGTGTGTAGCCAATAATAATAAATGTTATTTAATGTTGATTTTGCTAGTGTTGCAATAAACATGAACACCAAAAAAAAAAAAAAAAAAATGAAGCCAAAATAAATGAATACAATAAAATGGCAAAAACAATAATCTAATTTTTGGATAGAACTTGTTAAACAGCCAACGGCAATGCAGTCTAGAATTGGCTTTCACTATTTGGCTTTTTTGCAATTAAAGTGAAATTCTATTATGATTCGGCATTGTTGTTGCGTGCCTGATTCGCGCTGAATCGTGAATTCGCATTCCCGCACTCGCACTATGCCAAAATCTGTGTATTATGCAAATTGGAATATAGCGTTAATTAGACGTGCAGACAACAAACAAATCCCAAATAATTAAAATTCTAAAAGCAAATAAAATAATAATACTAAGACCACCAAATATGGGCAGAAAATGGAAAAACTACGAAATTGTTATGCAACATTTAAATAAAATTATTTGAGCATGCAATTTCATTCTATTGGAATTAAAATATGCATACCAAATTTTGTTTTTGCTCCACTATTTTAAATGAGTATCTGAACTTTAGTTTGTCTGGTTTATAATAGTATATAAACAACTATATTTTATATAGCAGTTCCTCTTCAAACTTGTAAGTTTTCCACTTACTTCATAATTATTAATATAAGATTACATTCTATAATTTTAAATAATTTCTTACTTAAAGTTGGGTTTTGTTTTAACTTTAAAACATTGTTCAAAGAACATTCATAGTTTGTGCACAAGAAAAAATGAAAAACGTCTAGAAAAAAAGTCGACGTTTTCTAAACTTGTGAAAAAGGGTTGAAATTTGTTCGTCTGTGTTGTCGATGAGTTTTCCATTTTCTATTTTCACAGTTCGCTCTCAGTGACTTCTTAGCGCTGGCATCCACAACTTTTTTATGCCAGGAAGGAAACATTTTTCCCGGCTGCATTTTACTTGCTGAAGTGGTTTTTAATTTGAATACTTTGTGTGGGTGCCCGAAACCTCTTGAGCCACTTGTGTGCGAATGTTTTGGACTTGAACCGAAGGTTTTGACCCTTTTTTTTGGTATACTATGTCGTTAGCATTTAACAAAATATTAAAAAATACCAAACATATTATTTGTACAACTTCTTAGGAAATTAAACTAAACATCTTTTCTCATTTCATTTACTTTCAGGCTACGCAAAAGACATTTCCGGAGTTGAAAGAGGTAAGAATTGTTTTGATTGTAATAAAATGACAGTTGATTGACCAAGTGACAAATTTTCTTAATTTATACAGTTCATTTTGTCAGATCAATTTGGGGAATTCATGAATATATTGACTTTGTGGAATTGTAATGTATAAAACTGGCATCCATTTTGTTTCGCAATTTGCAATATAATGCCAAAAGTTTCGCAATGCTGCACAAGATACAAATTTTCAGTTGTCTGCCAAAAATCCACAACAACAACAAGCAACAGCTGTGCGGTGTGCCTTGAGCTCGGTCTTTGGCGCTGGCCATAAACAAGCCAAATTCCGAAAACCATCTAAATGTTTGGCCGTACCCAACAAACAAAAAAAAAAAAAAAATGGCATGTGCAGTTTTTACTGCACTCTTGGCCCATTCACACGCCGGCACTAACCGTGCGCAGGGATCGGGAAGTGTTCCCCACAGTGCAATTTATTATAGTTCATATGAACTGACAAAAATTGTAGAAAGAACATGCTCTTATACCGTGGTATGCAAGTGCCAAGTTGCACTTAAAAAATATTGGTAGCATAAAAAGTGTGCAAATAAAATAGTAATTTTTCTGTAAATATGAATTGTGTGTGTTCGGTAAATGATAAATAAGAAATTTTTTTTTATATTTGACATACAATTATTAAATATCCGAATATAAACAATTTTTATTAATTTTTTTTAATACTGATGTAGGGTTGACTTCTCTGTGATAAAACCAAAAGTAGTCAAGCCTTTTCTTTATACAAAAATGTTGTATCTGTGTTTGTAGAACACGCACCACTGTGCCCAGCTAGGCCCAATGTCTGAGTCGCCTGTTAGTACCGAGAGTCCATGCAGGTTGCGTTGTTGACTTGTCAGTCTGTCGTCTGACTGGCTTTAATAGAAGACTGGGACGGAGAAAGTGTGCGAAAGGACCAAAAAGTGAGAAGCAGCCAAGACAGAGGAAATGAAAGGGGGCAAGAGGTGTTGCCGCACATGCAAATGGGGCTGCATAAGGCACACAGCACGTAAAAACACACACAAACACACTCTCGCCCTTTGTCTTGCTCTTACAAAGGGCATTATTGTTTAAAGAAAAACAAAACAATAAGAAATAAAAAAAATTTCTTAAGAAAATAATTCAAATTAAACTTGCTTTTAAATAGTTTAATTTTTAAGTGATTTAAGAAAATCATTTCATAATTTTCACTTTCAATATTTTCTACATTCCCCAAGAGTATCAATAGTTCAGTTTTTCAGTGTGAATTCAGCTCACTGTGATTTTTTCTTTGTATTGTTTCTGTTTATTTATGATTCGCTGCGCTGTCTGTCGTGACTGTCGCGACTTTTCGCCGCCTTTGAGTGGCTGACTCCCCGCACAATGGGACAAAATCAATGAAGTTGTTGGCAGTTGCCGAAAGACAAGCAAAATTTACGTATGTCTGTCTGTCTGACTGTCAGTCGTTTCTGTGCTCTCAGCTGCTTTCAGTTGCACTCGCTTGGTCTTTGTCATTATTTATTGAAAATATAGTTTGATGAGTTTTTACTTGGCCCGTTTCGGTTGTGGCTCTGGCTGTGGCTTTGGCTGGACATTGAACCGGTTTAAGGCCACTTACCACTAGCCACGCCTCCAGCCAGACCTCCACCTCCTCCCCACTGTACGAATTCAGCTTCATTTTCAGTTCGAGCAGCAGCAGCAGCAGCAGCTGCTGTTTGTTGTTCTTGTCCCGTTGCGGTCAATGTAATGGTTTTTGTGTGCGCTGCTACTGAAATTGGTTAAATGGGTAAACTTTACCCGCCCACTTGTTTTCTGAGGCTTCAACTTTAAAACTGTGTGGGAATTGCCACTCCCCCCTCCTCCCCCCCCCCTGCCAAACAAAAAAAGTTGTGTTAAATTGCCGGCATTTGTAGAACTTTGTTTATTACGGTGATTGTGTTTGAGAGCGTTAAGGGATTGCTTATTTACTAAACAAGTTCTTAGTTTTACAGAAATTCATGCATATAGTTGCTACATTCTTTATAATCTTGTTTTTACTAAAATTTGGTATTAAAATATTAAGTAATTTGAGTTAAAAATTAATATTATTTAGTAGTTTCTTATGTATGTTTTTGTATTTATACAAAATTATTAAAATCTCAACTATTAAATATAAATATATAAAATGAAATAAGCTTCTATTTCATTTTAAGACAGTTCCACGATGTATATTTATTGTCTTTTTTCATAGTTAAATGAAAAAACAATTTTCTTGCTTAAAATTTGTATGACTTTCTTGTTACGTAATATTAAAAAGTTTGGAAAATATAGTGAACTATATAGACATACCACTTCAAATCTTATGTAAGCACTTTCGTCTCTTCCATTTGGATAATTTTGACACAAAGACAGTCGGGAAAGAGCAGCGAACCGCTGCAATTCATTGAACCATTTCCCCTGCCATACTTTCCATATAGTACTACTCGTAGTACAATCTCGAAATACTAGACTATGTGCCGGTTTTTGCGGAAAGTTTTTTTTTGGTTGCCCTTTGGCAGCATCACAACAAGTTGGCCAACTGCATATAACCCTGTTTCGCTGTCTGGGGTGAAAAAAAGACAAGAAAAAATGAAAGAAATTTTATCTTTGGCAAAAACATAAAAAATGCTTCTACTGATTGCGTGGGCGTAGACGGGCAATGCTATTAACTGGTCATACCCCTCGAGTACCAGTCGTCTGAGTTGCTATACCCGTTAGTTGTGAACTATGGGTATTTAGTGTAGTAGCAGACAGATGTGACGAGTACTGTGTAAATTCCCTTAACTATTTTAAGCTAGATTTGGAGTAACGGGTATTTAATAGTCGTATAGAAGTACACGGTTTGCTTCTATTGTTTTTTATTTCATGATACATATACATATCAGTGTTTGCACCGCTTGAAGGCACACCGATTTACTTCTCTCCACTTTGCAGTTGTTGTTGTTGTTGTTGTTTTTCTCTCGCTCATAATCGCATCAATTGCGGATTTGTAATATGAAGCGGAAGAAATGGTCGCTGCCTCCTTTGCCTTTGCCCCGCCCACCTAACCGATAAATGAAAGTCACTGCGAGTCGTTTTTCCAGGTTTATAGCAAAGTGTTATTACCATTTTCACCTCGGGTGTTTAAGGTGTAAACTCTGCTCTATCTGCTGTTTGAATAATTGTAATTATTGCATATATAAATATATTATAAATTATTCATAGCATTAAGCTTTATTAAAATATTAATCAATTCATGCGCTACTGACAAATACAACTTTTTAATTGTTTTCTTAATGTCTTAATGACGTATTTAAAAGACAAATTGTATTAAACATATTTATTAATAGGTGGGTTGAATTTTGATTAAATAATTATTTTGATGTAATGGATAAATATCCTTTAACTATATACCCCCTATTTAAATTGATATAAATTTCATTTTATATCAATATATAAATATCTATTAAATAAGTTGACTTTATTTCTTATACTCTTTATACAATTAAATTAGCTTTATGTTTAACATGAGATTATAATTTTTTTTTTGGTATTTTAATCGACTTTGACAATTTTGAAAAGCTGCAGTCATGGTAAAGCCCAGTTGATTTTGTGCATCAACTTCAAAATCATCGTCATCATGATGCCACAATACTTCCAGTTTTAATACCAAATCAATTCCAAGCAACAGTTTGGAAAAAGTTTTCCATGCCTGTGCTTGGGGCCCAAACAGAAGCGTATCAGGACCAAATGCAGACACTCTGGGTTGGGGCGCTATTAAAAGAGGATAGGGTATTGAGGTTGAAACTGCCATTTATCCATTTTCCACATTGTGTTTGTTTTTGAGCTTCGCGAAGCTTCGTTTGCAATTTCTTCTTTCTACAAAACACGCTCATTTACACTGTCTGATGGCCTTTTGGGTATACGCAGATATCCGTTGTCTTTTCGCCGTAGACGCGACTTTGTCTGCGTCGAAAAGTTTGTTGTATTTTGGAGGGTATGAAACTTTTGCAAAGCTGCATGCATTTTTGTTTGCTGATAACTTGCTTTTAATATCCTTAAAAGTGTCTGAGACTTTGTGTCTATCTTTAGCTATCAGTCTCTGTGTGTTTGCCAGGGATTACCTGCTGGTCTGCTTATTGCATATAACTAACTTATTGTATTACCAAATAGGATTTAATCAACTTCAAGCGAGTGTGTTGTGCTACTCTAAGGAATTCCATTTAAAAATCATAAAAAAAATCAAATACTTAACTCAGTTTAGCAGAATTTCATTGATTGTCTCTCTGTTTTTGAATTTATCTCCATTTCCTAACATTTTTTTCCGTTTTACTTTTATGGACTTTTATTGAACGCTTTTGCTGTCTTTTCTATTGCTCTTTATTGCACTCCATTGTCCGCAGTTTTTTGTTGTATCTCGAAGTCTTGCTGATTGTTTGACGTGTTTTGTTCTCGCTTTTTCGGCTTAAAAAAGGCAGATTGTTTAGAGTTTGATTTATAGCCAGCTGCACAGTTAATAATTGAATGCCTTTAATGAAGTATAAAAAAAATAATGCAACTTTAATATTATACATATATTCAAGGTTTTATTGAATTAATTTGAATTGCAGGCTCATACCCGCTAGTAATTAGTCATGTATTTGAAAGCTTAAGTAGGTATAAAATATTTTAACAATTTATAGCTGTTTATGAAAGCAGAAATTAGCAAAAATTGTTGATTAGTTTACAACATGCGATCAATTAAATTGTTAAGGAAAATATAAATTAATTTATAATGGCAAAATTTGTATAGAAATAGTAGATAGATGCATCTTTAGTTTTCCCAAATGGAGTCCTCAATTATTTTTTAATATTTTCCTATTTTCTAAAAATAGTAAAACTCTTTTTGTAATAGTATTACTCATAAATATTTGATAGCTTTTCGACACCTCAATTTTGCCGTACATTTAAGTATTTCCGGCGATAAAATTTGCCTTAAATTCGTCCGTATTTTTACTCGCTTTGCTTTAATCTACAATTATTTATATCGAGCATATATTAAAGGTTTCTTTTTTTCCCCCGATTTGCTTCCATAATTAAGTTGCGTTTGCTAAGTTTAGTTTAGTTATGCGTGCGTGGTTTGATGTGCGTGTATCTGATGTCTGCTTGTTTGAGGGAGTGACTGCTGAATGTAATGTTTATATTAACAGCTTGTGTGATAATGTTTGAAGGCAACCCCGACTTCCCACCACTTCCTGTTGTATATAGTGTATATTTAGCATATCTTTTGTGTAATAAAAGCAATATAATTACCAGCACACACTATTTTGTTTTTCTACCCCAATTATGGAGCAATGTCCTTAACGGATGCCAGATAAATTGAGTTTACTGCCAAAGATCTTTTAGAAAACAGCCCTTTAAATAATGGCTGTGCCCACCTGCCTTTTACCTTGGCCCAAATGTTTACTACCATTACTTCTTCGTTAATTTTAAAACCATTTTATGGTAGTCGTCCTTTCAATTTGTCCTGCAAAGCCAATAAAAATTGGGAAAAGTCGAATAAAAAACACCCACAAAAGTCACATTAATGTTCTGGCAGTTTCAATTTGTTTTTTTTTCGTTTTCGTATTCGTAGAGTTTAATTTTTGTCGCCTGCTCGAGGAATTGTTTTATTTTCCGTTTGTTGTTGTTTTTCGCTCTTTCTTTTTCTTTGTTTTAAGTGCGATGAGAAGCGCAAAATGTTGTCGCCAAATACAATCAAAAGCTAAAAATCTATTATTCAAGACACTCCGATTGTTTGAAACAGAAACAATGCGGTAAAGAGTGTGAGAGAGAGAGAGAGAGAGAGATTGGGGGAAATGAAATGAAGGGAAGAGAAAGGAAGAGAGTAAATAGGCACACCGATGTTTATTTGCTCTCAAAACGGCAGAGCTTTCTTTTGAGCTGAAATTTAAATAATAAAAGGTTTACAATCCTTTGGCTTCCTTTTTTTTTTCAAATATATAAATATAAAAATTTAAACAATCAATTAGTTATATTATAAATTTCTCAGTATTTTCCAAATTTTCAAAGTTTAAAAAAGTTTTCTGCGAATATGTTCAGCTCCACGTTAATCAACACTATCTTAGAGTTGTATTAGAGCGTGAAAAAGCCAATATAAAACAGCAGCCAAGCAAACAAACATAGAGAATGAAAGAACTATAAAAAAAATAGAAGTATTGCGCATATCACAGCAAATTTCTTAACATCTCCTTGTTGTTGATGTTGTCTTACTGTTCTTGTTGTTGCAGTTCATGTTGTAGGGATATGAGAATGCGAATGTTGAAAATACTCAAAGTGTCAGTTGTAGGAGTCAAGGATTTTTCATCGTTTTGTTTTGTTTCATTTTGCTTTCTTTTTTCACAAGTTCTTTGGATCTTGAGCGTTTTGTGTTATTTCTCTCCGTCTCTCTTTCTCTCACTCGCTTCAGTGAGGCTTTCCAACGAGTACGAATCGTTTGCTGTCAGTTGTGACAACAATTGAAATTGGAATAAGGGCGAAATTAAGTCGGAAACATGAAATAAAGATGAAACGAGTGTCGAGCGAGTTGAGTCAGTCGCCGCGACAATGGATTGGGGATTGGTTACTTTTCTTTTCATTTTTTGCCATTTTTGTTTTTTTTTTTTTTTCTTCAGCAAATATACAGGAAAAAATTATAATTTGTTTATGTATTCTGTTGGGATTCGATATGCGGATTTCTGAGTTAACAACTGAGTAACGGGAAGCAATTACACTGAAAAAAGTGTACAGAAAGATAAAAAGTAAATAATATTAAAATGAGGGTTTACTTACGTCACTAGCGTGTCATATTTATAATTTATTTTTTTTTCTCAATATTATTTCAAGTCCCTAATAAATTAAATGTTCGTTTTATTTTCGAATTTGCGTAATAACATTTACAAATTGTTCGCAGTGTAAGACTTTGAGCATCTGCAAGTCTTTTTTCTGCTTCTGCTTCTGCTTCTGCTTCTGTTATGACTTTTTGTCCCCTGCTGTGTCGTTGTCTTTATCTGCCTACAGCTGCAGCTGCTGACTATTTGTCTCCTTCAATTTGTAATCATTTAAATTGATTTTTCTTGTCTCTGACGTTGCTCAATCTTCCTTCAATCAACTTGGGTGAGCCTCTTTTTATTCACTCTGAGCCCCGTTTCGTCTCTGTACGATTAATTGATGAATTTCGGACTGCAGTAGAGTTGATAAGCAATCTATGGTCTCCCCGCACAGCAGGAGATATGTTTTATGCTGGCACTTTTACTCCATTTCTTATCTGCATTTTTAGTTTGTTAGTTTCCTTCTCCGTCATTGGTTTTTTGTTCTTTATCTTTTAGAGGAATTGACCGAAACTTGTCCTTCAGCCTGACTTGCAGACAGTGTGGCTATTGAACTTTGACTTGTTCGTGAATATAATCAAGTTTCTTGCTATCTCCTCTCACTCGCTCACTATCAGTATCTTTTGCTCTTTGCCAGACATGTTTTCACCTATTTCAATTGAATTTTGCTCTATGCTTTTGGTTCAAAGCATATTACCTAAATAAAAGCCATTATTAATATTGCATGTCACACACGCTTGGCACACACACAATATTTTCTAGAATTTGCCGCACCCTCAGGCTCCATGTAATTGAGATTGATGCAATTGCATATAAAACTGATATAAATTGCTTAAAACTTGGTCTCCCCAAGTCAAGAATAGCTACAACTACACACATATGTGGAGTCAGTTGCATCTCATTGAATCTGCTTGCATTTTGCACCATAACTAAACCAGTTTCTGTTGTCGTTGCGGTTGTTTTTGTTGCCACTTTGCCCAAATGACTCATAAACACTGAGGAGGCCAACAGCGACGAGTGTGAAATAAGCGGAGGGTGAACCGTTTGTCCTCTAAATTTCGTTGTAAAGATTGAAAGCATCTTAGAGATACGCAATTAGACGGTTTATTATTGTTGATATCAGTAAACTGCTTAATCTGGCAATTAAAGTTTATGGAAATATAAATGTATGATTCACTGCTTAATTTTAAAACAGTAAGCAATATTATTTCCGTTTAAAAAATTATTATCAACTAAAAAAAATCGCTTATAAAAATTTATTAAAATTTAAAGTATTAAGAAATTTTCATTTCATGTTTGACATTACAATATTAAAATTTTATTATACACTTTTTGGATTCACGGGAATAATTTGTAAGTTATTATTAAATTTACTTTGGAAAATCCAATTGAAATAAAAGAAAGTAAAGTTTATTGAACTGCTTGTAGAATACAGGTCCACTCTAAACACGCCCAGCAGCTGACGACAACGACAAGCTGAAACATCAGACGGAGTGCAGTTGCCTGTTGCCTAAGTTGCTATATCGTCAGCTGCATTTGATTAGCGCTTGGCCAAATGTATTTCTGGAGTCACACACTACGCATGTGTGTGTGTGTGTATGTGAGAGCCTGTGTGTGTAAGCGAAGCATAGGAAAGTGCATGATATATTTATGTACAGCACAGTGAAATGACATTTGAAACATGTGTCAAGTTCCACTGCACTTGCCTATGTTAGCCGGACCTAATGTGGAGAGCCCCACTCGAGTAGAACTCATATGCACATATATGTATACAAGTTGTACATGTATTTGTGAAATTTGTGTGAACTTGGCTTTGGCATTACTCGCATGACTCGACTTCCATTTGGCTTCCTTCTGTTGGCAGCAGCTGCGAAGGCAGCTTATGAAACGTGTTTGTTGATAAACACGACCATGAATCATTTCTCGTCACCCCCAAAATGTTGGACATCTCTTTTGCTTCTGTTTCGCTTGATTTGCATATGTATTCCACACACTTACATGGACATGTACATACAAATGTATGTATGTGTGTGCATTTGTCTGTATACTTTGCTCTTGCTATTTCTTTATTGTTTCTATCCTTTATGTTTTTGTGTTTCTTGTTGCGCTTTTTATGATTTGTTTGTGATTTTTCACGCCTCGTTTCGTTTAGTTTGTGTTCGTTCGCTTATAGGCTTCATTTCACACACACACACACATGCACGTTCTCACACACACACACATTCTAACACGCAATGTTACTTACTTCATGTCGTTATCTTACTCTCATGCTCTCCCGCTCGCGCTCTCACTCTTACATTCTTTGCGTGACTTGAGCTTTGCGCTCTTGAGCTTTGGCTTTCGCTATGGGATTTGGTTGCTCTGCCTACATGCTCTTACGCTCAACGCACATTTGTGATTGTTGTACTTGTTTTACTCTTAGCTAAAGGCACAGTTGTTGTTGTGGTTGGTGTTGTTGTTGTTGTTGTTGTCGGTGTTGTACTCGGACTAGGCCCAACGGCATGTTTTTACTGATAAACACGCATGAAATTCATAAATTCATGACTTGGATTTAGTTTGCATGCGTTCTTAAAGCTGTTGAAATTTATCACAATTGCTTCGTGGCACATTTGTTGAATGCCAAATGAAACAAAAGTTCTCCGACATGCTTTTGTAATACTTGACTAACAAAAATATATAACAATTTTAAGCATGAATTGGGTTGAGCATTATCAATTTTATGCAAGTTTTTAGCTCAGAAAATATTGTTTATTTTCTCGTTGAAGCCCCAAAGTTTTAGGTGTTTTAAATCGGGAATGAATGAAAGATTTTCTTGTGAATATTTTGTGATTTTTCCGATAATGCATTTAAAAAAGGGAATATTTAAGTTTTAATTTTATTACATTCGTTACATTATTTTAAAGTAACTTTAAGTTTACTAATGTGTCTTATTCGAAGTACACATCGATTTTATGTAGCATTCAATGTACATTTATTATGCTAATCCTGTCGTTCATCCCTGCCCACAAACGGGCGGATCAAAAGCCCAGTTTAATCCATCAGAAGCGCTCAACCGTCAACTTAGTTGTATGTACCGTTAGCTAACCCTAATAAGCACTATTATAACGCATTGCTGGTACCATTAATACCCATTGCTCCAATTATTTTAAACATATTACAAGCAGATTTAGCACAGATTACAACGAGTCCATGGATGAGATGATGGGCGGGTGGGTGGTAGTATAATTTTTCGAGGAAGTGTGGGGATGGGGTGGATTTGGGGTGTAGTAGTACACTATAGCATGGTGTAAGCTGCGGTCGCACTTGAAGACTTGAGCGGCGCTAATTTATGCAACACCAACAAAGCCGCACCATATAATCCTGGCGGTGTGGCTAATTTGTTTATAACTTTCATAATTCAACGTGTGCGAGGGGCGTAACTTCCTTTGCTTCCTGTGCCACGGCCAACAGCTGCACAACCGAGTATTATATTATTGTGCAGAGAGTCGAGAACTTGATGCGGACAGCGTCCAAAGTAGCACAAATGGATTACGACCAGTCCAAGAAAGTTACTGAAAAAAGAAACAAATATTTGAAAGCCCGCTTTAAAAATACTCCAAGTATTCTATATTACTATATAACAAAGAATTTTAAGAAAGATAAAAATCAATAAATATACACCTTTGACCCAATTTGCAGTCTGTTAAAACTGTCAATTGAAGTCGCCGAAAATTTGATGAACTGTGGAAAGAGTGGGTGAATTTTAGGCTTCCAAAACTGATTTTGCATGAAAAAGGGAATATCGACATAATAATGCATTTTGAGTGCCCGCGGGTAAATTCAGCCCTTTACGCACTCTGACAAAATGACATTTTCATTTATATAGTCGGGGAAGTGCTGACGTGGAGGGGTGAGGGGATGAATCTCTTGCGTAGAATTGACCATTAAACCGAATGTTGCATCAAGCTGGTAATTAAAGGTGCGCGGCACAAATGTCAGTTGGCTGTCAGAGGCAACAGCAGGTGGTAACTAGAACTATAGAAGAGACTAGGGAATGGGACGTCGAACAGGGACCGGGAATAGGACGTGCAGCGGTCGAGCTGACATTTTGCCCCCGAAACTCCTTTTTCCAATTCGACTACACTGCGGCTATGTCAGGTATGTGAATGCTAGTTAACGCCGTTGTTTTTGCTGCCTTTATATACCCGTTGTATTTTAAGACGGGGTTTAAACAGAGCTAAGTTTGGAGATTATAGCATGTTATGGGCCGATAAATTTAACAATTGATCGAAATTAAAAATCATTTTACTTAATTTCAATAAGATTTGATCATTGTTTTAATAGTTTAAATGCAAATACAATCTGTAAAGTATGCGATGTTTTTTTAATGCGTGAATTTATCGGGTGTGTCGTAGTCGGGCACTCGATTTGGTAGGTTGTACTGGTAGGGACCTGCTTCTGATTGCCATATGCGCAATGGGCGCTACGTGGCCATAACCGGACCTCTGCTGCCCGGCACATGCGTCCTGCCGTAGCACGCACAAAATGGCGACGTCTTCCAAAAGGCAATACCGCATTTCATTTACTGCACCGACAATGGCAACGGCAACGGCAACGACAACAACAACAGCAACAACAACAACTGCAACGACAGCAGCAACAACCACAGTGGAAATCCCGATTTGAACTGCATTCCGCATTGTGCTCTGTGCACGTGCTATGTGAATTGTGAATTGTTCATTGTGCGTGTGCATTAGCGGGCACGACACAGCGTGAACGTACAGGGGCCCTGCTGTCGAGGAAACCCTATCTGTTAACTTTACAGTGGGTAACAATCGTAGCAATTGCATAATTGGCTTATGTATGAATACTATGAGCAACAATAAAGACATTTAAATACATTAATAGTTAATAAAATATATTATTTATTTAAAATATGCAAATTTGTAAATATTTGGTGGGTTAACAGTTGGTAATTATAATTATGTTGGTAATTAATTGTACGTTTAATTAAGCTAATTTAAAAATTGCACGTATTTGAAAAAAATATCTAAGAACAGTTGATTCTTCGGAAAGTCAAGTTTATTTTAAACAATTTATAATAAACTAAAATTTATTTAAAAAAAAAAAAAAAACATAATCTCAAATTTTGAACCTTAAGAAGCTTTCGGCCAGCATAGACATCACGTAGTTGAACCACTGTACAGCGGACTTAACTGCAGCACTTAACTTCCGGTATGTGAGCATTTCGTATACCCAACCCAATAACTGAGCAATCCAGTAACCTGGCTCAACATGTTAATGTGCAGGGCGTTCGTTCAGTAGTGAATTCCCCTCAGAAACCACTTGACTTCTATTGAAGACTGTTGTCAGAGAGGGGTAAAGAGAGAGAGAGTGAGAGAGACAGTGTTGGAATAGAAACCAACTACGTGCAGCTTCCAAAATGCTCTTAGCACTCAAAGGGTTTCGGAGTATAAGTTCCATGAACCGTTATTCTCTTCTTCCTCTCTCAAAAGTAATTTTGCATTCTTCGCTGTCAGTCGCTTGTATTTCCCTTTTTCGCTCTCTCTCTCCCTCTCTCTATCACACCCATCCGCTCTCCCAGGCTTTAGTATTATATTTTGCTGATTTTTTTTGTTTGTTTGTTTTGTTTTTCATTTTTAGCTGTTTCTATTTGATTTTATTGCTTTTGTTTTGCTATCTACGAGTGCGAGTGAGTGTGTGTGTGTGTAAGTGAGTGTGCTTTTTGCTTCCGTTTTTTTTTTTATTACTTTCAGGGTTTTGTCTATTTTTTTTTTGATATTCGTCTCGCTTTGCACTGGAGCTGCAGCAGTTGATATGAGCTTCTGTTATAATAAAATATGAGGTGAGAGATGTATATTTGTTTATGATATATTTTATTGTGATGAATATACAAGTTGAGAATACACTTAAAATGCATATAAATTTAAACACGAGGCGATTTAATCTAGCTGTAACCTAGGGAAATACATGTATCTTAAAGATAAATAAGTAGACATGTTATTATTTAAGCCTAAGTAGTATATTATACCATAAAAAAGAGCCTATAAATCTACTTCTTTAGATGACACCAGAAAAACTCTTGGAAATTCAATCAAATTAACTTTTGAGGCAAAAAACGAACAAGAGTTTTCTACTGACAAATTTCCAAATTGACATCTAACAATGCCTTTCAATATGTCAGAATATCGATTAGATTGTAATTGACAAGGACAAAAGAGAACTTGTTGACATTTTGTATCTTTGAAGTCTTTGTCACAAATACAACAAGAAATATGTAAAAAAAAGTCATATAATAAAAAATTACATACATGTATCTTTGAAGTCATTGTTGGAAATCCAAGGGTTATAGATTCAAGTAAAGATACAAGATATATGCCAAAGATACATTTTAAAAGTTCCTTTATTTCATGTGCTTACAGGGTATCACTTACAAGCCATAATACTAGCAATAGATAAGATAAAATTCTTTAACTGCCGTCACGTACTTCAATTAACTAATTTTGAGATGCAACAAATGATTTAAGCCAACTACGACTAACTTGGCTCTTAATTGCGGCGTGACATTCAGAAGCAACTGCGATTAAGTAGTTGCATCTATTATTAATAATCACTTTGAGGTTTAAGTGCCTTCAGCTTAGCGCTGCCAGACTGACAAAACATTTAATTGCACTAGTAATTAAAACAGAAATTACAGAAATTTCTGCTTGAAATTCATATTGGGCTAACTTGCTTAGTTCAGGCTATTAAAATATACATTTCCACTTAGTGCAGGGTCGACTTTGAGCGTTAAACAAGTTACGGAAATTTCTATATATCACTTTCTGAAAACAAACCACACTGATAAAAAGATTATGTATATGTATCTTTAGGAATATATGTATGTATCTAAGCATTATTTTAAAAAAATTGTAATTTTTTTTAAAATGTGTTCGAAATACAATTTCTAAACATTTAATTTATCATTTAAATACTGAAAGAGTTCTTATTAAATTTTAGCTGACAAAAAAAGTTTTCCCCTGTTTTTTCTGAGTGTACTGAAATCAAAATCTAGTCATCAACTTGACTTTTTTGCCGTAGTCTGTGTTGAAGAGCAAAAAAAGGAAACTAAAAACCAACTGATGTCAAAGGCACTAATTAATCGAGTTCATTGCCTGACCAGCTTACACAAAAAAAAAAAAAACTTTCCAACTAACTAAAAAAAAAAAAACAGGCAAACAGTAAAAAAAAAAAAAAAAAAAAAAAAAACTGTCTAAATAAAGTTGACGTTGATGACCTTCGTTTAAGGTTCAGTGCTGGTTTGCGATTTATGCAACGACTAGCAATCAAAGAGAACCTCTTGGTAACTGACACCTATGCAGGTGGTAAACTCACCTTTCCACTCCCCTTCCCGCCCATTCCACAGTTTTGACTGCCAGTCATGCAAATGACAGGTAATTGACCTCATAAGGCATAAACACACACACACACACACACACACCCACAGAGGGGCACAGGGAAGGAGTAAAGTGTTTGCGATGGATGCAACAATTTTTACTTTCCATGGCGTAATTTGATGTATGTTTGTATGATTTTGCCTTCCTGAGTTCCAGGCTTGTTCTTTGTGGGTGTTTTACATTTTGTTTTCTACTTTTTTTTTTACTTTTCTCTTTTCCTTTCTACCATTTAGGTGTAATTTTCTACAATATATATATGTGTCTGTGTTTTTTTTCTCGTTTTACCTTTACATTTGTCAAGTTGCTTTGTACGAAAAATTCTAAAATGTTAATGTGCCTGTGGAGAGTTAACTTATTCAGGCTCTACTGTAGGGGATGTCGGCGGTGGAGGGCAAGTACAGCAGCTTGAAACGGGCGTTAATGTGTAGCACTCACATTGCTCATTTGATGTGTGTGTGTGTGTGTGTGTGTGTGTGTGTGCTTTACATCTTCACTTTTGCAGATTTCCATATGTGCTGCGTTTTCTCTATGCATATCTCGCTCCCACTCTCTCCCCCTCTCTTGCTATGTGTGACTGTGTGGGTAAACGAGCAATTACGATTAATTGCATTTGATAAAATGCCATTAAAAAATGTATAAACAGAAAGTTTTTAACTTTGATGTTGTTGTTGCCATTGTTGTTGTTGTTCTTGTGTGTCTTTCCACTTAAGTGTCATCGTTTGTTGGCTTGAAATTTGCACAAAAATGCGAGCATTTTGCGTGGGCCATTTAAGACGCACTCACTGTTGAATACATAAACGCACAGTCGCGCTCCAAAATGTGGGTTAACCTGTAAGGAAAATATTGAATAAAGTCTGCCTTCATTCAATTATCAACAATGAACTTTCAACATTTCTTTACAAACTTAATTTCAAGCCCATTGACTTAATAAATAGAAATATGTATAACATAATTTTTAGTACAATGAATGAACTAAAATAAATCTTTACGCATGATTTGACGGTTAGACATAAAACAGAGTTATTTATGTGTAATTTTCCAGTGTTTAAAAAAAAACTATTTATTTAAGGAACTCTCTATTTTGTTAAGTGTATTAACTTTTCTGGCCGACTCTGTGCCAGAAATAAACAATTTGTTGCTTTAAAGTTAGTTCTTGGACAAAAACAATTCGTAGTCATCTTCTGCCACAGATGCGTCAAGTCTGCTGTGGGCACAATGGGGCAGAGTCTGAGACCGAGACAGGGAGGAAAAGGAAATGAAGAAATGGTAGACAGGAGACAGGGAAGCAAACAGTTTCAATTATTTATATTACGTTAATTGCCACATCCTCTTCATGGACAAAGTCGCTAGTCAGACAATGAGCCAGACATAAAACCTTAATCAAATATACTTAACTGCCTATTTTAATGTTTGTTTTTCTGCTACATTTTCTCTCTCTTTCCAGGTGAGTTGATGCTGCCGTTGTTGCCACAATCCCTAAGCTTAGGAACAGACACACACACACCCACACACACACAAAAAAAAAAAAGAAGATGAAATAAAATAAACTCGTATTTCATAAAAATGCAGTCAAAGTAAGAAAAAAGAATCCGAGAGAGACAAGATATGAGAATATAATGTTGGAGCTTTGGAGTCTGGAATCTCAATGTAAAAACTTTGCTTCTTTCGTTTTTTTTTTGTTATTATTCTTATTATCAAGGACAAAACAGAACTGACTATGATTTCGCTTGCCAGTTGCCATAATGCGGCCTCTACTGTAGACTATCATTTTATTTTCCCTCTACCTCTGTCTGGCCACATAAATAATCGCTTTTGTGTTTCTGTTCTATGCCAGGTTTTCTGGGCCCAATGTCTCGGCTCTATCAGTTTGTGTTTTGTGTTTTGTGTTTTATGTTTTCTTTCATAATTTCACATTAAATGATGCATTTGGCATTTAATGATGTAAAATTGTTGGCATGTCCCAAACGACACAAACAGACAGGCAGGCAGACATTTACAAAACACCACGCCCACATAAATTATGCAGCCTTCAAATAACTTACGGCAGCATTTATTTATTTTGCTTTTTCTTCTCATATGCCACATTTTCACTGCCCGCTCTACACATTTTTCTCTTGACCTTTCCTAATGCCTTTTATGTTGTTTGTAGTCTGGAATTTCGCGTTAATTTCCAACCTCAAAAGATAATTGCAAAGATGTTTTTTTTTTTTTTCAGGTTCTTTTTTATGAGCAGTCGTCCTTTTTTACTTTTTAATTTTGTAAAATGTTTTCAGTTGCGTTTGTTTAGCGTTTAATGAGCAATTATCATAAAATCAGCTTAAAAATCTAATTGCACACTTCGAGGCGTTATATTTAACTAAAAGGCAGGGGAAAAAAAGATAATTAATAAATTGGCGTGAGCAACGTTATAAAAATTAAACTTTTGTTACTCTTTGATATGCGAACAAACAAAACTGAACATTTTAAGGGTATTTAAAGGCATTAGATACAAAATTTTTGGCATCCAAAGGTTTCTTTGAAAATGTTGAGTGAAAGGACTTTGAATATTGAGAGAAAATGTTACGTTAAATTTTAAAAAACTTCAAATTGTATTAATAGAGAAATATAAATATAAATTTTAATTTAAATATTATACTCAAATGTATCTAATATCTTTGGTATGATACACTTTTAACTTTCTAAGATTAACCCGCTTATTTGACTAAATCAAAACCTTTAGGCATTATCATTTTGGCTTGTCGATTTTCAATGGCTTTTGGTGCGAAATTCTAAAAAAATATGACAACATGACAGCCATTTCCTGTAACGGGATATGCGCATACCAACTCAAAGAACTCCACTCTCTCTGAGTGTGTGTGTGTGTGTCAAATATGATAGTGCACATTTCAGCGCAGTTACACAAACACACACATGCACGCTGCTACATATATGATTACACACACTCGTGGAGGGGAAAAAGCGTTTTTACTGAGTTATTTGGTATGATATTTATTTCGCTGGTTTTTGGCTCTTTCGTCGCTTTTCCGTGAAGGCATTTCCATTTAACATTTCTTTACAAATGGCAAACATATTTTAAGCCAGGTAAAATACGCAAAATACCTTTTGTGCCAGCTTTGAGAGTCGCATTCTGTGCTATATGTGTATGTGTGTGTGTGTGTGTGTGTGTGTGTGAATGTGCACATACAACAGTTTTGTGTGTGTTTTGAAATATTCTTTTTTGGTCATTTTGATGCAAAACTGTTAAATAAGAAAGTTACGGATTTAAACGAACGAAAATTAAAGTTAGAAATATTGCAACGAATTTGACTGAAAATAAGCACAGTGTTTTAGTGCAGTCATTATTTAGCATTTTAACCATAACAAATGAATTTATTATGTACAAATAAAGTAGTTTTATAGACACTTCCACAGCATCTTCATTGATTTACTTAATAACAAGAAAGAAACGTACAGTCGAGCACGCCCGACCGCGTAATACTCTTTTCATTTTTTTTCCGGCTAAATTATTAAAATCGATATGAAGATATTGTAATGTATAGTACTTGCACCAAGCTCGAACTTGTAGCACTTACCACCTCCGAAATCTGTTTGTTCATACGGACGGACATGGCTATATTGACTCGGCTTGTGATGCTGATCAAGAATATATATATTCTTTATGGGGCCTGCCACGCCTCCTTCTGCCAGTTACATACTTTTGCACAAACCCAATATACATTGCAGAGAGTATAATTATAATGTTTTTGAAGCATTTCATTTTCATTTTTGAATATTTTAAAGTTATTTGAGATTCGACATCTAACAGCTACTTCGTCTAATAAATTTATTTTGTTACGTAATTAAATTTTATAAATTCAGTTCATTTTTATTATTGTTTAGCGTTATTTATATTACGTGTAAGACATATAAAATAATATTTAAAAAAAAAAAAACAAACATACAAATGATTTTATTTTCAATTGATAACAAAGACAACTAATGATGTTCTTCCGAGTATTAATTGCTATATGTGTGAACACAGTCTCCTAAATTTTGGTCGCATGCAAACGCTGACACACTTTTGGTTTTGGGCTCATAAAATGTTGGGAAAAGTGTTGAAGCCTTGGAAATGTTTTAATGCGACCATAAGCAGATGGTGTTCTGTTTGAGGACATCAAGAGACAGGACACTTTCCGCCCTTAATGCTGACTTGCACACCGTGTATATTGATAAGACGCTTCAGAATGGGTTAAGTTGTTCTCTACATGTGCCTATACGTGTGAATACATGTATGTGTGTGTGTGTGTTTAATTCCGCATCTATTTTAATTAGAATTTGCAGCTTAAATAAAACAACAACAGCATTCTTTATCTCTGCGATTCATTTCAATTTTTTATATATTTCAATTCAGAGCTGGAATTAATAGAAATATAAACAGTCAACAGACAGATTCAAAACGCTTAAATCAAAATGTGTTCGAGGCTTATAAATCAAATCTAACCAGACTTTGGTCGTATCATCATTTGAGTAAATTTTAAAGGTCGCAACCATTTCCAGGGATACCACTCAATGCCGCGGACATCCTTATCAGTGTCCTCGTATATATACTTTCCATTAAGATTACTAAAAACAAGTATTAAATACATGTGTAAGTGCAATTAAATTCACATTTTCAATTATTTACCAATAATAACAATCTGAGGTAAACCACCAGCCTGAACTAAACTCTTGTGCGCAATTCCAATCGGCTATATCATTATCTTTATCGGGTGTTGAAAATTTGTTGTTTTTATGAAACTTCAAAGAATCGCCAGCATTTCCAGAATATCCTTCAATTAATTTCAACTTATATGACTCCTCCTCACTCCCTATAGCAAATTTACTGTATCTGGCATGTCCAGTTTCGTTTTTAAAATTCTTTAGGGAAATATACAATTCGTGGGGTTTTGATTGTGTTAGCAAATGCAGTTTCTCAAGTCCAATAAAGAACTCTCCTCTTAAGTTTCCGAAACCTTCCTTGTACTCTGACCAAGTTCGATTGAAATTCACACTGCCATCCATTCGACGCTGGATCACAATCCATCCAGATCCTGCCAGTTTCGAGTCACAGGCTACAGTGAATTTCTTATCAATGACTATCGTTTGAAGCTCTGTCCCTTCACTAGAACAAGTTGATCTCTGCTCAAAAGTTGTGAGTTCTTCCTCAAGTTTTTCGACTTTTTCTGAATTAATTGACAGTTCCGATTTTAAATCGACTATTTCTTTATCTTTTAGGCTAATTTCCAACATCTTACTATCTATAAGTTTTACTTTACTGTTTACTATGGACTGCAAATCAAGAATTGTTTTATTATTGTAGCTAAGCTGCGACTTTAAATCTGATATTATGTTGTCTTTCTGTTCTACTTCAGACTTTAAATCTACTATTTCTTTATCATTTAATTTAATCTGCAACATTGAACTATCTATAAGTTTGTCTTTATGTTCCACTGCGGATTGCAAATCAAGAATTGTTTTATTTTTGAAGCTAAGCTGCGAATTTAAATCTGATATTAGGTTGTCTTTGTATTTGACTTCTGGCTGCAACTTATTAGATTGATTCTCAATTTGAAAAATGAGTTTCTGCTGATTTTGATTATGGCTTTTATATGAATCACTTAGCTCGATTTGCGATGCCAGCTGAGAATTTAAGTTAACTATTATCGCTGCCTGTTCCATGACCTTATCTTGTAATTCTGAGAATAGCGATTTCAGTTGGGAGTTTAAGTGTACGATTATCGCTGCCTGTTCCTTGATCTTATCCTGTAACTCTGCCTGCGATATAACCGATTTGGTGAAATGTAAAAGCGGTTTTACCACTTGGTAGCAATAAGTTCCACATTTTGCATCCATATCTTTTGAGCCAGAGAGACACTGAACAATAAAATTAAATAAAATTTATAAAAATATTTAATATTTATAAAAACAAAATAATTGTGATTTCAATTACCGAGCTCTTGACTTGCACCGCTGTTAGCAATATTGTTAATATAGATATTTTATAAATTTTCATTTTATGTTTTGATTTCGAGTACGTTAACCGTTCGCTTGAAAGACAAATTTGTGACTGATCTAGTCGCATTTAGTTTCTTAAAAATGAAAAGCGGATTTGAAATTTGAATTGTCATCTGTTCATGATTTTTTGTTTGTTTGCGCTTATCAGTTCAAAATGTCAAGGTGGCAATTTAAGCTCTACGTATATAAATGTATATAAATATAAATGTATATAAATATTAATGTATGTTATAAAAATGTACATATATAAATATACATTTATATTCAAAATTAGCTTCCAATGAAATTATTTCTTTAGTTAAGAATCGATATTGATAGCAATAGATTTGATCAAGTATTGGTATATGATTGCACTTTAAGCGGAAAGTATTTAAATGTGCTTTAAAATAAAACATTTTTTATAAGACATGAAAAACATGCACTACATAAAGTAAATTAATATATGATTTATCAGCGTCAACAGTCGATTATAATCGATTTCGTCTACCCGTATGGTATGATCCCTACATCACACCACCACCTCTAACCAATATGTTTAAAATTTTCTATTTTATATGTAGCAGAGAGACTGAGGCGTGGCGTGATAAGCTTCAACAGCCGAATCGATGTGTTTGTATGAGACCTTGATCTCTGAGGTTAATAGAGCGGAACCCACCAAATTTTAAATGAAAGTCCGCTTATACATATGTCAGGCAGACGAGGTTCATTTCAAATGTTTGCCACGCCCCTACAGCCCACCAAAGTTGTTAAGAAAGTAATTTTATAACATATTTACTGGAAAATGTCTACAGCTGGCGTGATCAAATTTACACAGTATGTATTTACCATCAAAACTATCGTCACCAAGTCTGATCCAGATCGGATAACCATAAAGACAAATCGGTTGAAAATTGCGTATGTGAATGCTGAAATGCGCAATAGAATGAATACGGGGTCTTTTACAGTCCACTCGCTCGACTGTAGCCCTTATCACTTGCTTAAAATAAAACAAGAAAGAAAAGTACAGTCAAGCACGCCCGACCGTATAATACTCTCTGCATTTTTGTCCCGGTTAAATTATTAAAATCGACATGAAGATATTACAATGGGTAGTGCTGGCATTAAAACACATTGAAACAAAAACAATCTAAGCATAATCACAAATACATCTGTTTGTCTGTATCCGAATACACTTACGAATGACAATATTTGATGCATATATGTATGTGTGTACTCGGCGCGGTCAGCGACTTCGGAACATGTGCTTGTATGTTTCTGTCTCGCTTGCACTCATTAGAGATATTGCGTTCAATTATCAATATTGTAACGCTTCTAGTTTTCTTGTTTTTAGTCCGATTTTAATGCACCTTTCAGGATAGTTTGACAAAATTGTTAGCCTCCACTCGAATAGAGTTAATAGATGAATTAAATATAGTGTGTTTAGAATTTTTGAAACGTATTTTTTGATTTCAGTTTTTGTTACTCCTACACCTACTCTTAGATTGCTTAAGTTAGTTGGTTACACGTTTTAGCCCTTTCTGCACTTTCACATTCAAAAAACTGAGCTTCAATGCGCTTTTATTATTACTAGTTTCATACCGAAAAATTTAATAGTTCATATTTTTGCAACGTGTAATTTCCGCTCATTTGAAATATCAACGACTCACAAACGACTTTTCTCGCTACGCGTCCGTGTGTGTGTGTGACTGTGTGTGTGTGTGTGTTATGCGCCACTTTTTATTTTTACTAGTTTTTTAGTGTTCTCTTTTAAAAAAAGTCATGCTGGGTTACGTGCTTTTTATACCCGTTATTCAGCAAGAAAGTGTATATAGTAATTGTTGTTTATAGTGGACAGAGTTCCTACAGATTGCATGTCCTTTAATTCTTTATTAAATGTCAAGCCTCCTTGCCAGCTATTATAAATCTATTTTAAAACTTTTCACAAGACTTTAATTAAAAAATTAATTTCGAAAAACTCATTGTTTAAAATGGACTTGTTTTTCTTTTTTTATTCGACTTGAAGCTAAATAATATTCACTACTTGTTTTGGCGTCGAGTGAGGTGCTAAAAAGGGATCGTCCAAAAACATGAACTTTGCCCCAATGTGCAGGCTGCAAATCAAAAAGGATAAACTGTGCTTTAGCTAACATAGAGCTACAGCTATATAGAGCTATAACTGTATCTGCAGCTGTGTATCTGTATCTGTAACTGTGTTGGTTTGTTTGGATGTGTGTGTGTGTGACGAGTGTTAGAGTGTTGGAGTTTCATACGATTCAACATGATTATGAATTCGTTGCGAGAATGCAAACTTCCGCCATTGAGTTGCGAGTTGTGAGTTTGCCTGCCATTTCGCTCCTACCATCATTTTGCTCTTTGATTTCCAGTTTTGCGAATACACGTTATGGACCTGGGCACGAACGGGATTATGGGGTAAGAAATGGGCGTGGCATGGGAATAGAAGGGGTATCGGGCAAGCGTTACTGAATGCGTTGAACTTTTGTGCAAAGTGCAATTGCATTTTATTTCATGTGCCTGCTGCCTTTTCACTCTCTGCTTTTTATTTCCAATTTTATATGCGCCAATTTTTAGTGCACAGTACTGCACAACGCCCTTTGACCATATTTGCCATCGCAAATTAACTATATTAGTGGCATATTGACTATGACATCGCGTTCAGGTATCAAATTAAGTTCTTTATTTATTTACATACTTTTATGCTTATATAAAGCTATGTAATGATTTCAAAATGTTAAAGAAAAAGTTTTGTTTATTAGCCTTAAGCTTTGTTTTATATGTGCATATATATGTACATATATAAACAGTTTATGGTCTATTTTGTAATAAAATAACATTTTTTAATTAATTTAAAATTTGTATTTGCTTGTGACAACATTATTCGAATAGAGAATACTTTGTGTTGAAATTCTGCATTTGAATATTGGAAATACAATTTTCTATACTTATTACAAGTTCCCAAAAATCTTGTTAAATAACTACAAATATTTCTTTGCAGACTGTCATATGAAATGAGTTCAGAAAACGATTTGTTTCAGTTATAAAAACAAATAGTTTGTTTTAAAGATTAGTGTGTGTTTTAGTCGACTTGTTAAATTCGATTTTTTCGCTTTCAAATTTTCCCTTTTTTCACTTACTAATGAAAAGGACTCGTTTAGAATGTTAAGCAAATAGAACGTGAGTAGCAGCAATACAGGAACGAGACTCTCCTGTTGGTTCGTTGGTTACTACCATCTAGTAATGTATGCGTGTTCTGTATAATCCTGTTATATACGAGTTCCAGAATACACCCACACACACACACACACACACACACGCAAACACTGCCATGGAAAAGCGTTGTCGGAAAACACAGCCGTGGCACTTGCCATTGCATTTTCATTTTACAGCGGAGCAGCAGCACAGCATTTTAATGCTCATTATGCATTTTTGTTGCTGTTGCCATGGGCATTACTGATGCCTTCCGTTTCAATCCTCTCAATCCTATCTTCCCTTTCAGTCATGCTGCCTTTTATACTCATTACAGTCACAAAAACACACACACACACACATATATATATATATATATCAACACAAATTCTTGTTTATTATGTTTATTACTATTAAATAATTTGTATGCAATTAATTTAGTAACCGACACTAGCAAGCAAAGAGCGTGATTACGAGTGTTACCTGGTCGAGTTTCATTTCTCATTAGTACCACGGAAATATAGAGCGAATGAGAGGGAGAGAATGAGATAAAACTAGGATACAGATCTGCTTTAATTTAACTGGAAATATAATAAAGTAACGTCAAAGTGAAACGCATAAAGAACCAGTTTATGAAAATGTTTATTTTTTTTTAATTTTCTTTAACTAACATAACTCCAAATATATTATCTTTTAGTTAAAGATACTTTAATAGAATACATAAAAATATTTTTCTTTATATTAAATATGTAATAAATTATATGAACAGATCTACGTTACTTTTAGCTTTAAATATTCATAATAATAATGAATAAGCTATTTACGAGACATTAAGAAAGGATGAAAATCACGGGCTTTATTATTAGCCTCTACGCTCCTGACACCCTAGAGTTAATGACAGGGTATGTGGTAGTCGTCAAGCACCAATGTTATATTTTGATGCCTCTGTTTAACATTTCTTTTGTGTGTTTTCTTTAATTAACAACTTTTGTACTGAGCCCAATTTTATTTCAAAGCTAATTAAACAAGTGACCTGCTTTTGCCGCTATATGAAAATATTGCGCAAGATTTTTATTTAATGTCGTAACAAAAACCGAGTTTTTTCAATTGTATAAATTTAAGATTATGTAATGCTAAAGCTTAATGAAATTTTGTAAACCTCAACCTTCAACCGTTTGGAATTGTTTTGAGGGTCATATCTATTGGTAACAGGGCAAACTTGCCAAATTGCTTTATTTACATGACATGAAGTTGTACTGATAATTGGTCCACACAAGTGATTCATTCGTAGCCAACTTCCCTTGCGTCTTCCACATCGAAGGTTTATATTTTTTTTTTGCTATCAATTTGAGTATGAGAAGATTGCGATTATTTTTTTTTTTTGCAAAATTTGTTACCTTGAAATTGACGCATGTCTTGGCCCGGGCCATAAAATATGCTGAAAAGGCCTAATGCTATTTGGCTGTCTTGGCATTTTAATGGCTACCGATTGTCAATATATTCACTGCGTAATACTTTTATTTCCAATTCTAACTGACTTTTATGTGGGCCAGGCCAATATACAACTAAAAAAGAATAAAGAAAAACGAAAACGAAAATGAAAAGAGGAAAAACAACAGAAAGTATAACCTATTGCCTATTGGGAAATTTGTATGGCTGTGTATCTGCATGAATGTGTGTGTGTGTGTGTGTGTGTGTGTGTTTTTTTGTCTAAATTATGGCAACATGCCGAAAATTTGTTTTTCTTATTGGCCGCCTGGAGTTCTTTTTTTTTCGAATACCCTGTGAACATTAAAATTGAATAGGAGGGCAATATAAACTTATAAAAGTATATGAGGAGCTATTTTTGACAACTTATAAATCTATTTGTAAGTTGTAAAAGTTGTTATATTATATAAACGTATTGATTTAGCAACTGGTTGGTTGTTTCAGTACCAAGTACAGGGTGTTTTAAGGTTGTAAGCCTGCTTCTTTCATGACTTTTATGGGGCAAGTACTTTGCCTCTTGTTTTGTATTATTTTGGCCACTTTTGTTATTGTTCTTTTGCCTGCTTTTAATTTCCAGTTGGCCAAAAGGCGATTTTCACATTATATTGTCATTTATGCAAATTTTGTTGTTGTTGTTGCTGTTTTTTATATTTCTTTTGTTTGCGCCACATTTATTTAATGGTATTTTTATTTCTTAATTAAAAAATAAATAGCACATCATAAATCAAGCTTAATAACTTGCTCAAAATAATTCATTAACAACGTAAAGAAAAGCATATTACTAAAATTATAGTATTTCCACTTAATCTAATATAGCTGCCAATTAGTAAAAGATGTGGTGATTAGTTTACTATGATTAAATTTAATTTCAGTTGAATCTTGGTTGATAATGTTATGACACACATAACAGATAGATAAATGGATAGATGTAAAGTAATTGTTAAAGTTTTGTGTGAATTTAATTGTTGAATTTGTGTTTTATGAAATCATTGTGCAATGCCTGGCATCTTGAGTGCGGCTGAGTGTTTCCGATTCCCTGATGTATCTGAAATACTCAAACACCTCATGCACTATAGACTAGATAGACGTTGTCATGATGTTTATAATGACAATAATAATAATAATAAACAGAACAACAGGCACTAGAGAGTACACAGTACTATATGCACAGGAAGCGGTTCAAGTCCAGGAGGACTACGATACAGACAACGCTGACTACGATCATAATGATGGCGATGACGATGACGATGACAATCATACTACAATAATAATGTTAGAATGACGAGACTAGATGTTGAGGGATGTATATAAGGTGTGTGTCTGTGTGTGTGTGTGTGTGTGTGTGTGTGTGTGTGTGTGTGTGTGTTTGTGTGTGTCTTCTACTTGTTTTCATTGTGCGTGTCATTGTTGTAGTTGTTGTTGTTGTTGTCGTTGACTCAACATATTGTCGTTGTCATTGTTGGTTGTCACAGTTTATATAATCAAATCTCATGCTTCGTTAATTCAAAATGTCGTTACGTGTTACTTGACAAGCTGGCCAAGCCGGCACACACACAAAACCCCAGCACGCACACACACACACACACACACACAGCTCAGCTCAGCTAACAACTATTGTTACAGGCGCTAAGAAATGCGAAAGAAATCCGGTCTCTTTCGTTATCATCCTGCTCCTGACTAACCGTTTTTTTTTTCATAGTTGGGGTACAGTTGTTAAGTCTTAAAATCCAAAAAAACTATTGTAGCTTGAATTTGGCACACTGACCGCCACAAGTTTTACACAGAAGACAGAACAAACACTAATAAAGAATTAAAATTCGAAGATAATCGCGACTAACGGGTATTTCGTAGTCCATGCTCGTACTCCTCTTGTTTAAAGTATTTATATACTTTTTTTTTTATAGCCATAACTGTGGCAAGTGAAACGTAAATAATATCGAGGCGCTAAACGAATCGAATTGAAAGCGTCAGCCTGTATCTTTGTATCCTGTTGTTAGTTCTGCTGCGGCGTCTCCTTCTTATCGGCTTCTGCTGACAGACCAGACCATGTCCTTCGTGTGTGGCCCACACACTCCACACACACACACATACACACACATTGGGTTTATAAACAAGTTGCCTGTCCAATCTCTTCTTCGCGGTGATTGCACGTACATCAGTGCACTTCCTTTTAAAACCATATTTTCTATTGCCGTCAGAGGCCCTTTCGTCATGTACTTAAGTGGTGAACCTAGCTGTCACAAGGCATACCCTGTAAAATGTGTCGAAATAGTTGTAAGCAGAATAAGGCAAGCAAAAATTAATTTAATTCTCTATGTAAAATGTTCTTGTTCATGTAATAAAAATATATTAATTGTATTACAAAAAATAATAGAAATTATAATAAAATAAGAGCTAAAGTTATGTGTAAATGTTCGCCAACTTGTTGTTTAAAAATGTTACGCATCACCGGTGGTTAAAAGTGCATAACAATTTTGTTTAGTAGCCAAGTAAAAAGTTTAGGATATCTGTTAGTTAACAACTTTTTTGTTAAAGTATCTGAAGCGTACTTATTTGTGTCATGTTTCCTTGCTAAAGCCTGCGGTATTTGCAGCTTGTCAAAATCAGTAGTCGCATCAGCAGTAGTAACCGACCGAGGACTATGATGATGATCATCATAATGATGATAATAATGGCGATGATGATGAGCCAGGGTCATGTTTTGTGAGGTTCTTTAAAGCGATTCGACAATGGGAATATTTGCGCATTGTCCGGCAGCCATACGGCCATAGGGACAGTTTATAACCCGGCCATTCTGTTTGTTGGCTAGAATGGGCTATAATCTATAGTTGTTGGTTGTCCTGTCTCTATCACACACCCGCTCAGTTTCTCTGTTGGTGTTGTGGGTGTCGGGTGTCGGGTGTCGGGTGCTTTTGGCCGGTTTAGCGCTGCCATAAACATTATTTGCGTTTATTGTTATTGGCATTGTCTGTGCCCATTTTATGCCACCTATAAATTTGGGTCTGAAGCAAAAACCCCGAAACTTCAAGCAGCCAGAACAGGAATTTACTCTATTTATTTTTGTAATTTGATGTTAATGGTGTTGCCAGAAACGCCAGACGAGGATACATTTCCCCTGTACCCCTCTCTCTCTCTCTCTCTCTCTCTCTCTCTGTGCTCTTAATAGTGTCATGCCACTTGCTTTAGGGTTCAAAAGCGTAAAAATATCTAGTTTTTTTTTTTCTGGCTACTTTTACTTCAAGTTAACTGCTTGCCAATTAACTTGATGACACTTTAAAATACCCCAGCTGTATCTATGTAAATGTCGTTGGTTGTGTTAGTGTACATACACTTGGTATAATACATGCAATGATTTATAGGCTAGATGTGCAAATAGCAAGTGCAGAAAATGAATACCACTTGCCAAAAACTTTAAAGGAAAACCAGGAAACGTTGCCAAAAATGGAAATGGTCAGATTCTTAGAGTATGTTTGGAGTGCGAGGTGGGTTTGAGAGATTTAAGAGGCTAAAACAATAGTTGTTTATTTAGATAAAGTTTTTGAATTTTAATTATAATAGTTAAGTGATTGTTCTATTCTATTTTTAATAAAATTCAATAAAAAATAGTTGTAATAAAACATGCAATTTCTACGCTTTAAAAGCCATAAGGCAACTGAAGTGTTGAAAAATACTGTATCAAATAAGCTGTGAGCTACTGTAAGTTTATATGTTCTTTGTTCATTTAAACCAATATTGATATATTTTTGTATATATATGTATGTATAATATTTCAGTGGAATTATAGACTGTGGCCATTTCTAAGAAATGCAAATTTTATGCTTGGCCCTCGGGAAGTTTCATAAGCATTATAAATAATATCATGCAGCTCAATTTCAATTTCAAATTAAGAAACCAGAACAGAAAACTTTGCGACACGTACCAGACCCTAGAAAACTGCTCAGCTTTGACAGAGGACTTGCTTATTTTTTTTATACTTTTCTTTTGGTTTTGTTTTGGTTTTCCCATTTTTGGTTCTTGGCTGTAACAATTTTGTACGTTTTTGGCAAACAATCAGTAGCAATTATGGCTTGTTCTATGTCCAAGTTCCTGGCTCAGTTTGTTTCCAATTAATGTTCAAGAAAAGTAACACAAACGCCCTCTAATGATGCTGACTGGTTTGCGGGTATGAGTGTGTGTGCATGTCCATCTGTATCTGTGTGTGTGTTTATCTTTGCTAACCGCAAATTAATTGGCACACTCGCAATGTATTTTATAATTGTAAAATTAATAAGTTTTTTGCGTTTTATTTTTACCATTTTGACTGACTGCCAAAGAGTCGGTAAATTCTGTTTTTTTTTTTTTTTTCTTGCTCATTCTCTCTTATCGCCATAATGAACAAATTTTTAATTGCTTGTGTCGTCGTCGTCGTCGACTCTGACGACAGTTCCAACTGTGTTTCATAGTTTTCCAACTTTTGGACAGGGTGACATGGAGCTATGCTGGTAATACCTGTAGCAGTTACATAGACGGGAATGCAAGGGGACTGAAAAGAACTGTAGAGCCATCAGCATAATGACAAGTTTTCAACTGTTTCTAAGACAATGGGCGACAAACACAATTTTGTTGTTAAATATATGCTGACATGGGCAACGATATGGAATTGTGTACTTTTTTTAATAAATTAAATTTATTGAAAATGTTTTAGTATCAATATAAATTGAAATATTAAATTTTAAATTACAACAAATTTGGTTTACTATAGTCTTGGAGTATATAATTATGAACTTTACTTTAAAATGAGTTTTTTAGTTTTAAAAATAATAACAATACGTTTATTCAACTTTATATTACTTTAAACTTAGCGAGTATTATTAATTCATGAGTTATTTAGTGTATTTATCATTGATTTTACATGTTTGCTCCACTGTTCAATATTTTTTTGTATTATTATTTTTTCTGCGTTTTACTTTCGCAATATGCTCATTATAAATGTGCACTGTGTGTAGCAAACTTGGTAGTAGAACTCTGCAGTATCTACACTTCATTCAGTATGTAAAACATTTTGCCAAAGTAACTCGCTCGCAAAAAGAACACAAAACTTTTCTTATTATTTTCATTCACGTTTTTTTGTGTTTTAGTTTTTTATTTTTTGTTTGTTTTTTAGTTCCCCTCCTTCAGTTTTAATGCTTCTCGCATATTGTCTATTTGCTGCGCTATTCATTTCGTTTCTTGTTGTTGTTGTTGCTGTTGTTTGCTTGTTGTTACGGATATGGTTTGGATTTGTTAAACAACTTCGACATAGACACGGAATGTACATAGTTTTGCCAGCAGCTGCTGTTTGGATATATTAACGCCACCATTTGATAATGGATTCTTTATTTATGTATAAGTGAGCTTTCCTCGCAGAGCTGCGACTAAGACTCAGCCTGAAGCTGACACTAAGATTGAGATAGCGAATATCCAACTGGAGACATCGTAATGTGGAGGCATCGAGCAGTTAATGCGTTCAGCCAAGCGCTAGAAACGTGCTAAACGCTCAGCCTCATTAACAATTTAAAGTGAATTCTTTGGCGTGGGGGGAAATAAATAATAATAGCGAAAAAATAAAGAGGAACAAGAGAAGAAAAACAACAAGAACCATTTTGTTGATGGTGCTTCGGTAGGTGGAACATGAAAATTAACAAGTTTGTCTGTGCACTCACATACTTGAGTGCTTGTTATTTGAATCATTCATTTATGGTTCAAGCAGTTTGGAGTGGAGTGAATGTCTGAGCGAGATTGATTGATTAGATGTGTAAATGGAAATTAAAGATTTAACGTGTTTAAAACGGATAAATTTAGATGGAGTATAGATAGACGGTTGGAACTTTCGATATTGCTTTAAATATGGATACATATAGTCACTAAAAGTGTATATATAAAAGAAATAGATTAATGAATAATGTAATTGATAACATGTATATAATTGGTAGCATAGGTTGGCTGAATTTCACCATTTCGATACATCTTACTTTGATCCACATGCGGGACATTGCAAAGAACGATAGCTTTGAAATCTCTTAATCCACAGTACTAAAAAAAACTAAAATAAAAACAGGACGAAATTGAAAAAACAACAGTACAACGTTTGAAAATATATCAATAGGATAGTGTTACCAATGCCGGTGGAAACTGGGTTGCGTCCTTGTTGCGCATATTCTTTTTCAATTTGTTTGGCTCTTTGTGTGCAACGGATATAATATAAATGCATTTTGCAAGCGTTTGTTATTCTGCAAATGAAATAAATACAAATATTGTGCCTTTATGAAAAACGATACCGTTACCTTCATATATCATACATTTTGAGCATTAGAAATTTACAATTTTGCTTGCGCAATATTTGTATAGTGTGTGCAGACAAGAACCCAAAACCAAAACACAATTTAACCCTTGGAAATATCGGTGCATTCCAATAAATTCCTGTGAATGGCAATTACATTGTGCAATAGTCTGGAAATGCCTCAGAAAACAAAAACAACAAACAAATTCAAGTATTTCCAGCAACTACTACTGAAAACAGCTTATTTTTGTTGTACATTGTTTACTCCTTTGGAGTTTAGAGTTTCCCCAAAAGTTGCACAGTTTCATGAACACTCACCTGCCAATCAAATCTCACATTGTACAAAGCTTAATGACCGTAAGCTGCATAACTTTGTGAAGCATATAGTGGACTAAAAGTTGAACTTTTGTTAAATACACATATCTAGTATCAATAACTTAAATTCTATGATCCTAACGTTAGATAATTTCAGAAATTTCATGAGAAAATTGAAAGCTTTGAAGCTTTTTATATAATGTGATTAAATTTTAATATTTAAAAGTCAACACTTATGCCAACTGATCTCCCAAGTGTTTTATAATTACACAAATATGAGTTTCAAATCTGGTATTTATTTTAAAAAGTCTTTTATATAAAGTCTGAACTAAAAACAATATTATGATGACGTAAATGTTTTTTTTTTTGAGAACGGTCTAATAATATAAAGTCATGCTTACAGTTAAATGTTCCCGTATTTTGCTGAATTTCAGATTTCGTACAGACTGATAATGTTGATCTATGTTGGCGTTATCTCCTTTTGCCTGAGATAACAGAGCTCACACACTTTGGCCTCAGATACTGCGGGGCATCAATGTACTCAAATAGACAAGAGCAAACGCTGTCTGTCTAATGGTGCAACAAAACCCGCACACACATTCAACACACACTTAGCAACAGCACATACAAGTTGAGATAGAAAACAGTCTGCAAATGTCAATCGCATTAGCCTTTTGTCAACAGCACTTAAAAGCGTTGTAAACGAACATTCGACTTTGCAATTGGTAACAGCATAAGCCACAACAACAACAACAACAGCAACTACTACTCCTACAACAAGCATAGCATCTGCTGCAATTGTTAAGTTCTTGCAATTAGAATTTTAGCATTTGTTTCAACGACGCTCTCTTAAATACACACTTTTAAATTCTAATACCCAACGTTGGCATTCTCCTGGGCTGGGCTCATGTTGCCAACTTCTCGGCTGCTTGGCCCTCTGGTGCAGTAAATGACATTATTAACCCAGTTTCTGCAGCTTTAAAGAACCACACACACACACACACACACACACATACACTTTTAACAAGTTGCTGGTGCTTCGACACCCACAATAAAATTTCAAACAATGCAACGAATAGCAAATGCTCTAGGGAACTTTAATAATTTGTTGGTTTCAACTTTTAAGTTATTTTATAAAATTTTTAAAACTTAACCTTTTTTCCATTACACTGTCTAGACTAGTCTACTTGATTTAGTGCATTTTAAAGTTCTTCCAATAATTGCAGATGGTAAGCAGCTATACTTAAGCGATGTATGTACTCCTAACATAAAGAGTATAACAAAAGGAGGCAATGCGAGTTAGTTGCGTGATCTTTAGTTGTTTGTTTTTTACTTCACATGCTTCTTATTATGTTGCTAGTTGCTGGTTGTATTTGTTGCTGCTCTTGGTGTTAAGCTGGCAACAACAAAACAAGCAAACAACTTACCTAAGTTGCAAAAAATAAGCAAAATGGGAGATAAAACACCCCTCAACCCCTCAACTCAACAGTAAGCTGCTTCAGAAAGTACTTCAACAGTCAACGCCTTGCGTTGTAGTAAACATTATTATCAAAAAAAAAAAAAAAAAAAAATAATACAGAAAAGTAAACGCAAAAAAAAATGAGAATAAATAAAATAAAGAAATGACTGATAGAGAGAAAGATATAAAAGAAATAAGAGTAAAATCTCTGCAGTATAAAGCTAAAATTTCTTTGACGTAACTGACGTCCAAAAAGAATCGCAGCAAAGTATTTATTTATATTTTTATCTCCGTTCTATTCCCCAACAACAACAAATTCTAAACACAAAGTTCGCTTCATTTTACGCATTGTTTATACATTAGAGAGTCTTTAGTTTCTTTACATTTTATTTTTTCATTCTCCTGATAAGTACAAACTTTGCGAAAATTGAGCTGAGCACAAGTCAAAGTATGAAGAGGAAGCAGCTTTGCTGCCATGACTGCAAAAAATAAAAAAGAATTAGGTTAAAGGTTATTTAATATTGAAGCTACGTGCAGCAAAGCTGTTTTTAATAAAGCTTTTTAAATGAGGCTATCGATTAGAGGGAAAGGCAAAGATTTTTTTGAATTACATGTGACATTTTCATGATTTTAATACGCATAATACTTCTTATCTCATTTCAATGCTTCTGATTTTAAATAAATTTAATTTGAATGCTCAAAATACATTAAATTGTTGTTAGTTTAATTAAGCAGCCGCATGCGTGTTGTATTTTTATACCCTTGCAGAGGGTATATTGTTTTTGTCACGCATTGAAGGAGGCGTATCCGACATCATGAAGTATATATATTCTTGATCAGCATCAACAGCCGAGTCGATATAGCCATGTCCGTCTGTCCGTCTGTTTCTATGCGAACTTGTCTCTCAGTTTTAAAGCTACCTTAATGAAACTTTGTACATATGTGTTTTCTCTCTGCACGCAGATCATTTGTAAAAATCGGAGCACTATATCATATAGCTCCCATAGGAACAATCGGTCGAAATGCATGAAATGTATGAACACACAATCGGATGAAATGCTTAGTATGAAAATGTTCGGTGTCTAATGTCCGATTTCAACGAAATTCACTCTGTTGACCAAATTTCATTCGAATCGGACATCTGTATAGATAGCTAGCATAGAAATAATTTGTGATTGAAACCAAATTAACGCAATATTCATGACTGCAAGGGTATTTAATCTTCGGCGAGCCGAAGATAACCGTTTTTTCTTGTTAAGCATCAGTTGTTCCTTCTGCACAGTCAGCTATAGCTGTATATACTCTGCCTAAGACAATTAGTCTTTTTCCGATGCTGTGCAAAAGTCGATTTTCATTAGATCCCTTGCCATTACTCGGAACAATGTCGAAGCTTTATTAAATTAAATAAAGTAAATACCCGAGTGATTAATTTGCAACTGTGCTGTGCAAAATGACCACAAACTCTTTTCAGTCTTCCAATTTGTTGTTTCTTTTGCCATTATATCTCTTGGTCTTCGTTCTGCTGTCTCTTATTTTTTTTATACCTGCAGTTTTTACCTTTACTCTGCGGCATTTCCGCTTCCGTTGCATTGACAACGACGTCGACAATTTCTCTGCTGTTGTTGGCAACCATTAAACCAACTCCAGGTATCGTCATACGGCTACTTACGATAGTTACTATGCCAGTGAGTTGGCTTATGTAGATGGATGGTCTGTTAGTTTGGTTGGCTTTGGTTCAGTTCATTTTACAGTTTGCAGTTCGCAGCTCGCAGTTTTTTGTTGTCTTTTCTCTGCTCTGCCCATAAATCCAATTATAAATTGCAAAGCTATGCAATGCTCTGGATTTTGTACCATAAAATAAAGTTATATACATGAATATACACATTGATATGGAATAGAGTGTTTGTTAAATCAGCAAAAGCTAAAAATAGTTTGGTAAAAGACAAGACTTAAAAACAGCTCAATCAGAATCATGCATTGCCCTTGTCATAATATATTTTTAGTAAGTTGTAAAAAAATTAATTTTTTATATTATTTACTAATAAAAATATATTTTTTTTACTTTACTTTCAGGTAATTTTTGCGAGGTTTCAATGTGTGTCTTGTGAGCTAAGTATATATTGAGATTTGTAGAACAAGCAAATCTGTTAATTTCAAACACTGGTAATGGTAAGCACTGTAGTTGAGTACTTTCTAGCAGCACTGTTGTGTAGGGTTTGCTTTAGAAATTAATTAAAAACTAATTTACGTATAATGTTGGCGGTGTCAGGATGCCTTTGGGCGTCTCTTCGCCATAACTACTTTGACTACTTTGGTTAAAGTAGTTGGCCTGATTTGCAACTGTTGATAGTTTTAAGAAGATCTGCGATGGAAACAGCTTGTTGCCACTCTTTTTTTTGTATGCAAGCCATCAAGAGTAACGAAAGTTGCAAGTTTTTCACTGCCCAAACATTTTGTGTGATTAGCTAAAGTGGCTTTTACAGCTTGACTGGCAATTGGTCTTAAATCAGACACAGAACTTTATAATGATTTTTCGGGGCGGTTACGAATTTTAATTACAAATCTCTTTCTCTCGGTGTCCCCCTCTCTCTCTCTCTCTCTGCCTTGCTATCTCTCCGTCTTGTTGCAAGTGGCCGACTTAACTGCCGGCAATTTATGTTGCACTTGAGCAGAGAACTGCATAAACTTTTCAAGTGGTGAAGGCAATTTTGCACTTGGCTTCATCTGGCCCGTTGATTGGGTCAAGGAGTAGTGTATGCTATGTGATTTTCTTTAGATACCCTACAAGAGTATATATTGTTTTTGTCACGAAGCTTGTAACGCACTGAAGGAGAGCGTTTGCGACCACATAAAGTATATATATTTTTGATCAGCATCAACAGCGGAGTCGATACAGCCATGTCCGTCTGTACGCCTGTTTATTCGCATGTGTATTCTCTCTGCACGCAGTTCATATGTTAAAATCGGACGACTATATCATAACAATCGGTTGCAAACGCTACAAATGCTTATTATGAAAATTTTTAATCTCTATTTTAGCTGCTGACCAAATTTCATCCAAATTCGACCACTATTCATATAGCTACCATAGGAATAATTTATGCAAGACTGCAAGGGTATTTAATCTACGGTGAGCCAAAGATAGCCGTTTTTCCTTTTTTTATTTTACGTTTGGTTTGAAGGATAGAGTTGGTTTACCGCCTCATGTGTTGGCAAGAGATTAAGTTAACTGTAGCTCAGGTTGTAAAAGACTTAACGAAGTTTCACAACTATCTTGCCGAAAACTTTAGCTGGGATTAATTAAAAATTCGTTTTGTGGTTCAATCTTTCGATTAAAGATTTTATTAAGGTGAAATTTAAGTGGCTGAATTGATTGAAGTAAGGCAACAAAATTTGCAAACATAAGTTCAAGTTTAAAGTAGTTTCTTAACAATTAAAGGAGCTTAATAATTTTTTGTGGGTAACCAAATGATCATAAAGGTTAAATGAATGCCATGTTTTCATGATAAATCAGTTTTAAATAAAAGTGAAAGTTTGATTTAACAATTCTATGCCAATTAGACATATTTTCCACAATATATCCGGTCAACTTTTCCTGATTTATTAATGGGCCATTTAGATTTAATTTACTCAGCTCAGTGACTAACTGAAAACTTTTTGCGGATGTGCTTGATTAAGTTTAATTCAATAAATATATACAAATATTATAAATCAGTATTTGCTGCTGATGTCGTCATTGTGAAAAGTTGTGGCTAATGGCTTCTATATTCAGTACAAGTTGTTGATGGGTCTGCACATCTTTGGGATATTTCTAAAGCTTATTAGTTTTGACAAAACTTTTGCCACTGACACTATCATACAACGGACAAACCTATGTTAAATGCATATACATATATATGTATTTGCTCGACAGTCATTGAGGAGTCAGTAATCATCATTGTTGTCTCGTCATCAGTGGAAGCCACAGTTGTGGCAAGGACAAAGTTTTGACTGTATACAACATTCAAATTGTTTTGTATTTCGTGGGATGTTGCTCATGTTTCAGTTTTTGTTCTGTTTTGTTGTGTTGCTCCTAAAGGTGGAGGCGACTTTAGCAATATGTTGAAACTGCTGGCTCCACAGCAAAATTTGGTATTTTTTTTTTGTATTCACCCAAAATGGTGCTCACATCCAGTGAAAAACTAACACAACAGTTTTCCCTACCAACACTACAGTTGATAAAGTTTGAGTTGCAGTGAATGGAGTTCATGGCTTTCGAGTTCGTTGATGATTTACTAATATGATAATAATAATATTTGCTTTGAATAGCGCGAATGTTTTATGAACAAGCCAAAATGCGAAAGGTTCGTAAATTAAATGTAGTTGGTTGTAAACTTGAAACGTGGAAAAGTTTTTTAATTGAGAAAAGTCCGTGTGGCATTGCATTGCATTGACTAAGTGCATATGACAGACTCTTTTCGGTGCTCAAAAGTATTTTTCAATTAAAAAACTTTGACATGCTTTGGCACCTTTTGTGTTGAGCATTTGAAAAATTCTTTTAATTAAACGTTTCTTCTGTGACACACCTGTAATGGCATTTTCCAAAGAGTTTAAGTTGTGACATGCCTTGCGGTGCCACATATACTCACAACTGATTGTTAAATCAATTGGAGTTTAGATGATTGAAGTTTGTTGAACATTTTTAAACTAAATTTTGTTATACTGATTGTACTTGCTTTGATTAAGTCATAACTTAATTAAGTTTATGCTATTTGCATTTTAATCGCTTAAAATTAGCGTACTCACAATTTATTTCTCACCTTCCAAATCTTTATGATTTTTTGTTTTTATCCTTGCGGTTATTTGTGGTGGCTTTCTGTGTAATTTATTAGATTTTGGCAAATATTTTGCCAGCAGCATTTCACTGTCAAAAACTGGCGTCTCTTCTTTGAAGGAGTCAGACAAGCCTGAAATTTGCTGTCTATATTATATATGTAGTATATATATGCTATATATCTTGAACCGCGACTGCTTATGATGTAATGTTTTCATAAGCTGCTCGCCGTTGTCATCTCTCTGTCTCTCTTCCTCTCTTTCTTGGAGACTGAAGTCTGGTAACTGCTGCTTTTATATTTATACTACCAACTTTGGCAGCGCTCAAAGAAGTTGGTTCCGTCGGTTTTTGGCCATTGTTTTCGTTGTTTGAGAAGCGTTTCATTCTTCTTGCAGCTGACAGCTGCCTGCCAATAGTTGATTTTCACAATATATATATACGTTTTCCACTTGATTTTCCTCTTGGCTGACTCAAGTTGGCCAAACGTCGTTGCAGAAAAGAAAAAAAATGGAAAGAAGGAAAACTTGACTGCCTTCTGGTTGTCTGGTTGTCTGCCTGTATTTTTGAATGGGGTTTCAGCTCGTTCGGCTGGGCCAAAAATCAAACCAAATTTAATGTGTGCCAAAGTAACTGCGTTAACTTGACGGCGTATCCTTGGCAAGGAAGTCAGTCTGTGCAACCGTTAAGGCAATTATATCATTGATAGTATAAATTCACAGGCATTTAAACTTCTGGCAGCCATTTAGTCGCTTTGTTAAATGTTTACCAATTGCAGTTCAATTTATTATGTTCAATTTCACTTAATAAGCATCAAGTGCTTAATGAGTGCCCATTAAGCCATTTTTGGTACAACTTTTAGGGTGAAGAAACTTGTCCAAACTGTATATAAATGTTAATTTGTAATTATTTTTGGAGTATACTTGCAAATTTAAATCGTTGTTCAATAAAATTAATGTTGCGGAAATCTAATTTAAACTGAGCTCATCACTGAGACAAATTGATTATTTAAGCTGACCGCTTTCTCAGAAATAGCCATTAAACATTGTTTAAAATTTATTTTCAATAGAATACTTAACTTTTGCATTAGAGTAATGGCAAAGTGTAATTTATAAAATTTAAATTTTAGTTTTAAAAGATTAAAAGAAAAGACTGTTTAACAATTTTAGTTGCAAGAAATGGAAAATATTTTAAAAAGAATTCTTGTAGAAAATATTTAATAATTATTGGCTATACCTGTTAAAGTTATTAGGGAACTGAGTTAAGAATTCAATATTTAAATTACAAATTATTTTTGGTTTTAGAATCAGTGTTCTAGTCTACTCAAATAGAACAACTACCATATCTAACTATATCATCATAATTCAATTGGTTTGTAATAAAATATGTTACCAAGAGCGACATATGCATGATATTACCCATGTGGCATTCAAATATAAATGAGTATATATAATATATATAAATATCTATATGTCTGGCAATTGCAAAACTTTTGTCTTATTTTCTTATTTTTATCACATATCTTCGGCTAAAAGTTCTGTGTGTAAATATTGATTACGCGCGTATCACGTACGCTGCTTGAGCGCTAAGATTTTCGCACTGCGCTCTCAGCATCGAAGTGAGTTTTCGCTTTGGGTGGCAAAAGGGGGCGTGTGTATATATACCTACGCGTGTGTGTGTGTGTGTGTGTGTGTGTGTCTGTGTGTCAGTGTCGTGTGGCACACGTCCTTGTGCTAGTTTTCAAGTTGCCTGCTGCCTTTTTTCCTTTTGCTGACGACTGCCTTTTTGGCTGCCTGCCTGGAAATTGAAAGTCGGTCTGCCTTCAAATGACGATGAGGTTTTTCCAAAACAAAATCAAAAAAAAAAAGAAAAAACATTTAACGTAACATGGTAGCTATGAGACACGTGCTCCAACCATCAATTGAGCTGTTGTTTGCCATTTATTTACGTAGTCTGCCGCTGCCATGTGTTAAGTGCTAATTGGGTTAGAAATACTCGTCTGCTTCTTTCGTCTCGTACTTGCCAACTTTCTGTCTATTGGCCCAGCTGAATTGGCCAATAATTAGGCACTACAATAGCACACCATGAGAATCAATGTCAGTCAGAGCCTGGTGATTAATTTTTAAAATTACCAACTAGCTAAAGCCGCTAATTATATTAAAGTGGCTGCTAGTTACCTAAACAAAAGTTCTCTGTACTTTTTATGCAGTACTCACTGTACTCCAGTCGAAGAACTTGACGCTGTTGTTATACTTGAGTGGTGTTTATTTTCTTTTCTTAAGGTTTTTGCTGCCTGTGGGTGGCTAATTAAAGTTTTAAGTGCTTAGTCGTAGCTACTAAGAGGCAAAGCCAACACGACAGCTGCCAGCTGTTGTTGGGCCATTATTTTTACCGTTCAAGCACAGAAAATTTAGCTATAGCAAAGGCAAAAAATGTGTATGGCTTAGATTTCAGCTAATTAGATTTACTTTTCGTGAAGGCAATTGTTTTATGTCATGCTTATAGTTCAAGCTTCAGTTCTGTACCTGGAACAACTTTTAGAGAGCAGAAGATTGGATTTTCGTTAGCTAAGTTAAGCTTGTAAAATAAATATAGTTTTAAAATTGATTAAAATGTTTTATTCAAGTATAAGAGGTAATAAAATAGTCCTATAGACTAAACCCAATTTAATAGAATCTAATAAATATATTCTCCCATCATCAAGTGGTTATAGATGATGAAGCAATGCAGCCGCATAAATTGTGAGCTAATTAACAGAAACATTTTCGCCTAAGTATAATGATAAACACATCAACATTATCAACACTCATTAGGGGAAGGAAAAGCTAAGCAAATGGAAAGAGCAGGAAAAGCTGACTGAACTGAGCTGAGCTCAGCTCGGAGAGGAGACAAAATGTTGACAAAATCCATGACCAAATTTAATGTCTCAGCCTCGACATGAATTTTAATGTCAAATGGCATTTTACCCTTTCCCTCGGAGTCAAAACAAATGTTTGCCAGCATAAACACACCAACAGACAGAAAGTCCAACACTCGAAAATGTTAGAGAATAGAAGAGGATGGAAGACAAATTCAACTGCAGCATTGCAGTAGCAGCTGCTGTGGTAGAGATACACTGAAAAAAAGGCTTGTATAAATAATAGGCTTCTAAATTTGAAAAATTACGAACTTATTGTAGTACAAGATTCTTTTTAAGAATTATTTTCTTTACATTTTCTTTTTATTCCGAACCAGAAAATATATTTCCAGTGTACTCACCAGCAAGGATCAACGCCTGTTGGTGGTTGCATTCGGTCGACACTTTAGACAGTTGCCACTGTGCCCATAATCAGGACAAGTGTCCTGCTGCATGTGCATAAACCTGCATTATGTATTATTATTTGATGCATTTTGCATAGAACGCAAGCTGGGACTGCCCTCAATGTGCAGGCAGGTGACATTACGGGCAGTGAGTGGAAACGAAACCGAAAGACATCAGGACGCTGGATGTGGGCGGGCGGGAATTTAGCCTTGAGGAAAAGTTGAGCACATTTCTTATGATTTATGCACGTGTTTAGTGTGAAAAATGTGCATTAAAAGCAAAAAAAAAAGTAAAATAAACCTCCCCGAACAGGCGAAAGTGTTGCCCAGAGAATGTTTCCCACATTTTGCGAAAGGAGGAAAGGAGAGGAAAGAGGTGTCTCGCCAGGCACACACTCAAACACACACACACACACATACACAGTCTGTCAGGAAGTGAAAGTGTGTTAGACCGAGGCGCATGTGTTGCTCCTCGTATTGAGGTCACTGGTCATTATCAAGATGTTGCAAAAGAAATGCCATAAAGTGTCCTACAACAGCTCCTTCTTTACTTTGCTGCTTCTTGTTGTTGTGACAGGACATTTGATATGCAAGGCAGATAAAGGCCAACGCGCATTCAGTGCCTGGCCAAAAGCCAAAAAGCCTGCCTACAAATGACAGCCAAAGAGGCGAACAGTCGGTCAGTCTGTCCAACAGACATTTAGGGAGAAGCACGCTCCAAACTAGTCTTAAAAGCAAGAATAGTTTAATGCCAGTGTAAATGCAAGTTGACTCAGCAGCTTCTTTGGGCTATGAAAGCAAGCAATGAACATTATCCCTGACCTCAGTCGCTCTCTCTCTAGAGTTGTCTCCTGAATTTATGTGAACGAATGTGAATCAAATGATTAGCAGTTTTCTGTATTTATCGACGAATGTGTACTCGAATGTGTGACAATTGTTATAGCTCCACTCAGTTAAAGTTTAACTTTAAGTATATAAAGCCCGTTACAACGCTTGCACAGGTCTCTCTTAATTAACACTGTAATTTTCGATTCTTACAATTTCCACCGCAATTTGGCATAATAAATGCAACGACACGTGAAAAGCATTTTCAAGTTAATTGTGGTTCACCATGTGGTTTCAGCGTATACATTGATTAAGTTAAATATTAACCTAGTTCTTGAGCTAATTAATAAATCATTGCAGTGCTGAACTGCATTTTATATATAGTTGAGTTATTAACAGCTCTGTATGCATTGAAATTTTAATAAATAATAAAGGCTTTAATAAATATAATATTAAAGTACAATATTCTACTATGTTCATTTGAGCAATTTCTACAGCTTTTGGCCCTTTTCCATAAACGTATGTGTGCTGTCATTAAAGCCACTGTTCTTCATTGACTTATTTGGTTTCTAAATGCTGCTTTGTTTGTGGATTATATGTGGAGGGGTTGAGAAAGGGGGTACGCGAAGGCGGAAATACTTCCTGCCTTTGAAGACACGCATAATTCACGCTACAAATGGGGATTGCCTGGCAACTGCAGAACTCGCAGCTGGCAGTTTCTCAATGTTACACACATTCACGCCCAAAAGCTGGCAATAAAATGCCAGAGCCAAAGAGTCATGCGGGCCACGCCCACACGAGGCAGCCTTTCAATTTCAGTTGGTAGACATTTTTGCATTGCAAGAAGCTGGCAATAAGAATTGGAATGTAATGACTGAAGAAGACGAAAGAAAAAAGAAACAGGGGGAAAAAGCAACGACAACAGCATGCAATTGTTTGCACTTGCTCTATATTTTCATTTCTTTTCTACACCCTTTCCTTTAAGGTAGTGGGTATATTAAATCCAAGAAGATTTAGAACAGTATGCGGCTATTTTTCGATATCTTTGCTATACAACTCGGCTGCTTTGAATTCAAAGACAAGCAAGCGCCTCAAAGTATGCTACTCAATTGTCTTTTAGTGATGAAAGAATAAAACAAATTGTAATTTTGGTACAAGTACTGATATTTCATAGTCGGGCAGCGAACTATACTTCTTTTTTTGGTTTACTCTTTTGTGCCTTTGGCAACTGCTGCAATTTGCGCGCCCGGCCTTTGTCCGAAAAAAAACGACAGAAAAACCCGTAAAAAAGACAAAAAAATCAGAACAGGGCAAGAAAATTGCAGCAAACTCACCTCTATGGTGGTTAGCTAAGGTGTGTTGGGCGTGGATCTCACTTTGTGGCGCGTTTAGCGCAAATTTTGCACTCTCCGGTCGGTCGGTCATATATTACTATTTTCTCGCCTGGCCTTTAAACAAATTGCATAAACATTTGTTACCCGAATAAAGCAGCTTTTCTGCTGTTGTACATATATTTATTTGATAAAACAACAACACACACCTTTTTTTTTTGCGTGTGTGCGAGAGTGTTTGACTCTTCTGATACATTTGGCAAGGCATACGAGGCGGAGAGAGACAGGGAGAATTGCATTTTTATAGCCGTGCGCTGCTTTTACGTTCTTAAGTCCGTTTTATACCTGTTGTTTATTTATGGCCTTTTCTGTGCGCGCCTTTTTCCAACTTCCTGCTCTCTGCACTCTTCCCCCTCCCGCCCCTTGGCTTTGGCATCTTTGTTTTTGCTGGCAGCTGTGTCGTTTCTCTTTTAATCTTTTGTTTTATTTTTTTCGCTTCGTTTTTTTTTCTTTCCTTTTTGGTGGTTTCGCTTTTGCGCAACAAATGAATATTTGAAAATGAACGATATGCTTTTGGGCCATGTGGAACTACATTACACATGAGACTGGGGTCTAGTCGTTACATAACTTAGTTGATTGCGACATCTTGGAAAACATTCAAACTTATTTCAATTACATTTTTCTATTTTATTTTTTTTTTTTAGGTAAGCTAACTGATGAAGGCTTTATTAAGGAATTCTTTAGTGTCTTGGTGAATATAAAATTAAATTTCATGACTTTAATAAGTAGATTAAAAACTTAGCTAAGCCTAACCTAAATTGCAGAATGAAATACTATTTAAAGTAAAACAATAATTAAAGATGCCTTTGGGGCCTAAATGTAGACAAATAATTATGAGAGAATAAAGGAGGTTCGGCATCGACAAGGGTCACCTCGATGCCCAAAAGTCATTCATTTAAAGGACATCATAATCAAGTCCCGAAAGACAAACGAGTGGGCAAACAGCAATCTGTCAGGGAATACATACAGGCAGAAATTATTTATTAATTACTCACACCCAATACATATACAACTGCTGTGGCAATTAAATCAATATAAAGCGCTTCAAAATGAATGCATAAATAATTGATTTAATTTCCATGTTCGCCACACAAAGACAGAGTGAGCAAGAGAAAGAAAGAGAGAGTAAGTCTGGCTCGGTTTCGAGTTCAATAGTATGTTATTTATTTATACATTTATGTATACATGTATATTCAAAATGAACAAAAAAAAAAATGTATTTAATTTTCAACATGTACGGAGCACTCTAAAATGCATGTTTTGTTGGCTGTCATAGAAATGCTTCCAGCGTCTGTTGCAAAATGTATTTAAAGTGCCCACAATTGACGCACAACAAGTCTGCGAAGCTGGTACCACATATTATGTACACACATACATACATATTTCAGAAATATGTATATATAACTGAATCCCATATGGTAGGCATGGCGAGGTCTGGTCTGGTAATTTTCGTAAACTGTAATAACTTTCACATGGCATAAAGTACATTTGGTGTGTTACAGAATGGAGCGAAAAAATACATTTTATAAAATGATTTTTCAATTTGAAAATGAATAAATTTCTCCTCTCCCAGACTTGAAAAATTTAATTCAGCTTTTTAATGGATTTTTGCTTGTTATAAGTTAGAAAAATCCAACCATTTATTCTGAACTGTAATTTAAGCCAACTTTTTGTGTTATGAAAATAGAGCTAGTGTAAATATCATTCATACATTTCACTCCAAAACTGCATATATAAATTATAAAGTTTATGTGTTGAATTTCGACGCGCTTTTGTCGCTGCCAATGACATCCATTTTGACATTATGAATTTATGCGCAGCCTAAAAAAAATGAAAACAAAAATCATTGTGTACTTGTTTGTACTTTATACAAATGGGTGTGTGTGTGTGTGTGTGTGTTTATGTGTAACGTGGCATAATTTCAGATATGCCCTAAAAACAGCAAAATATCAAACCAACAGCACAAGCTCTCTGTGTTTGTGTGACTTATATCGCAAATGCGAGCATGAAACTCCATGTGATCCAATATAAACAAGTGAAAATGTCATGCACTCTCGACTATGCAATACCCGTTAATCTAGTTTGAATTTGGAATTCTGATTTTAGCAATTAAATTAAGTGTTGCATACTTTAGTGCTCAACATGCGGACTCCACCTCTAATTGTCTTATATGAGTATAGTTTTTAAAGTTACACTCATACGACATACCCCAAGTTTTTCAGTAACGGGTATAAGTGTACTCTGGAGTCTGACAGTTGTTCGTTCTATGTACTATCTCACAATGCGTCACTTCAGCGTCGGCTTTACATGCGTCTCTCTCTTCTGATCACTCTTCTACTTCAGCTTTTGTATTCAAAAGTGGGAAGACCCTGCAATTGTTCGTCGGATTGTCACACAGCATGACACATGTGTGTATGAGTAATACAGCTACTGTTTATTTAAACTGCACTTAGTTAAATTTAACAGTGACAGTTGTGATAGAAGAGGAATACATATTAATAGTTTATTAACCTCATATACCTTTATTTATTTAAAACATATATTAATCACTATGCTCTTAAAAGCATAATAAATGATCGGTTTTTTTCCATTATCTGCTTTCGAGTTGAGCTAAAGCTAAGGATTGAAAAATATTATTTGAATAGTTGTTATTAAAGTGCTTAATAATTGTTTTTATTATTTTACCAAGTCAGGTTTCGGTCTGATCATCATTTGAGTGAATTTTAGTGGTCTATCCTTTTTCCAGCCTCTCCATTCAATGCAATCGTCGCTAGAGCAGTCAAAATCTTCCTTAGAATATGGTCCATTTAGATTGCTTAAAAAGTGTTTGGAAATGTAATTTAATTTTTACTTGAATTTTTAAAAGTTTACCAATGAAAGCAGTCTGTGAACCACCAGCCAGATTTAAATGAATGAGCACAATGTCCTAACGTAGAGTCGTTATCCCTGTCTGGTGTTGAAAAGTATGCACTATGATGATTTTCCAGTGAATCACTTGCATTTCCCGAATACGATCCAACAGTTAGTTTATAGAACTCCTCCTCGGTGCCCACGATAAAGTCAGTGTATCTGGCATATCTTGATTCATTTTCAAAGTCCTTAAGCAAAATATACAATTCATAATTTTGCGCCCGAGTCATTAAATGTAGTTTCTCAAGTCCAATGAAAAATTCTCCTCTTAGATTGCCAAATCCTTGGCGATATTCACTCCAGTTTCGTGTAAAGTTCACAGATCCATCTAAACGTCGTTGAATGACAGTCCAACCAGAACCCGCTGTACTTGAATCACACGGCACGGAAAAGGCGTCCATACCGGGCACTTTAATGTCGTAAATGTCACTCAATTTTCCGACGCAACTCGAAGAAATGCAGCTCTCCGATTTTATTTTATATTCTATAAGTTTTTCCTTCATCTGAGCCTGTATTTCATCTTTGGAAACAATTGCATTGTTCTTATCTATAGCTTCATTCTTTAACTTTTGGGTAATATCCTCGCAGATTCCTAGTTTGAGTAAAATTTCATTCTTACTCCTTTCCGCAGTGAGAAGCTGTTCTGCCAATTGTTCGTTTTTATTCTTAATAGTTTCTTCATAGAGTTTAAGCTTATCTTGGGTCTCATTTTTGTATTTTGCATTGTTTCGTATGGTTTCTTCATATATTCCTACTATTGCTTGCAGATCTGTTAGTTTATTCGACAAATCTCTGATACTAACGCTCTGTTCTTGAATTTTTTGATCCTTCACCTGTAGGCTGACTGTATGCTCTAGTAGAGGTTTTACTATGGTAAAGCAATATGCATAGCACTGTCCTTCCATATTTTTGACAAGCTCGTTCTGCATAATATATAAATTTTGGATTATATACTTAATCATTTATGTATTTAAACTCACAGAATTATCAACTTCATTGTTGATTTCTTCTTGCTTAAATTCATTATTCGACTTCACTTGCACCGAAATAAGTAAAATAATTAAATTTAATAGATGTAATTGCATATTAAAAAGAACTTTTTAACGAACTACACTGGGTGAGAGTTTATTTGAAACTAAATACATAATACAGCAAATTGCTTAGTCCAAAGCACCCGATTTCTTATGAACTTCCGTTTAGAAACACGATAAGTCTTACTCATTTATGTACATTTAATCACTGTAGAAGGCTCTCCGCAATACTGATAAAATCAGGCACACTCGCCTTGAATTTTTTATATGTAGTCTAAAATGATTAATTTATTAAAAATTTGAATATAAACTGTAGTCTCCAGCTACATACTTAAGCTGTTTTACTTTGATTAAAAATACAGTACCAACTAGTGGCATTAATCGTCGTTTCCTCAGTTACAACAAAAAGTTTTGGAAAGATTACTTCTTTGGTTAGCTTAACTTGGTCAATTTAACAAAATGAACCCTTGTGTTGTAGGCATTAACACATCATTTGCACACAACGTTTCCATTTTGCCCCACTGTGGGCAACTTTGTGTGACTTTCTTTATTTGTTTACTCCGACTTGTGTGACGAAACCTAAACCCAAGATGCTAACCAACAATTACATTTTGTGCAGAATTTATTCATGTTTTGCAACCTTTTCTTTCTTGGGCATTAGACAGCAAACGGTGACGTCGATTCAGTTAAAAGGAATGAGGAACTGCGACGGAAGCTATTGTTTTGAATGGGGCGACGATGGCGCCATCATTGAGTCGGGTGTTCGGTGAGTCACAGTGAGTCGCACATGTTGTGGGACAGACTTGTTTTAGTAGGGTTTGGTTAGGTTTGGTTTGGTTTGGCTTGACAACCGCAGGCTCAGTTCCTGCGGCTTCAATTTTCATCATCATAAAGTCTGTTGAAAGGAAATCGATATGGGGTAACTTAATCATCAAATGAAGTCGACGTCAAGTTGTCTTTCATTTTTCAATTCCATGCAGGTTTTGTACACTAACTAAGAGCCTTGCCAGCTAGTCATAGACAGTAACAACTATTAGCTAAAGGTTTAAGTATATGTAGGGTATAGGAAAAAGGTGTGTTTTAAGTGGTGAATAAATTAATAATAATTTGTTGTATAATGATATTTAAAAATATAATTTAGTATGATTTTTTTTTAAATAGCGAATACATTTGGCACAGAGTGTATTTAATATTCGTTTTGGATATATTACGTACTGTAATGTTGTTGTTCTCATGTCTTTATGTGGGCGCTGTTCGTGCGTTGCCAACTACTTTTCCACTTGGCCTTTGTTTACCTACGTACTGTACGGTGTACGAAGTGGCCAAAAAGTTTTTCTTTGCTTTTCTGTTTGTTTTCATGTCTAAGTTAGCTTACTTTTCTGCAGCAGAAGTACAAGAAAAACCTAAAAACTTTTTTTTTTTTTTGTTGCTATCCGCTTAAGCTTATGGCTGGCTTCGAATTCAGCCGAACCCATTCCCTTCTTTTGTTGCCAATTTTGTTCATTTCCGCTTTGCGACTCCATTGGAACTTCGACTTACTTTACACATTCAACTGGAATGCAGGTCAGTTCTGTGCAGTTTTATATTAATTTTCGTAGCTGTCGGTTTTCCCAGAGTTCAACCGCCTGTTTCGAGCTCTTTTATAAACTAAACAACAAATGTTCCAGTTTTCTTGTTGTCGTTGTTGTATTCAGAAGCAATTCGGTTGAGTTTGGCATTCTTAGCAGGTAACCTGCTCTTATGCCTTATTGTTTCATTATGCAAACACTTTTTCAACTTGGCTAACACAAGTAGCTGTGGGTTTCTCTTCTGTTGACTGAGTGTACACTCAGTTGGCTCGAGTCTTACGTAGTCGACTCTGTTCTGGTTAACCAAGGTAATGTAACAAAGTTGTAGACGATCGAAAAGATTTGCAACAAAGAAGCAAAAAGAATTTTATTTAATATATATTTCTTTAGAAATTTTAAATACCAAGTAAAACTTAACTGAGAAAAAAGTCTTATATACTAAAAGGTGTAGTAAAAATTAATAAAATTACAAGAATATATGCAATTACTTATATTTAAATAATTTAAATTTCCACACACTTCCATTAATATGACATACCTATGTACATATGTATTTTGCACATAAATCTGCGTCACGTCCTTCAATTATTGTTGCGCAGAAATTTTATTTTATCTTTAACCTTGTGTCGGTTAAAATGTATACTCTTTGCTTTGACGTTGAGTCAGGTTAAAAAATTGAATGCAAAAAATGTGCGCTACATTTTTTATGTTACTTAAAGTTCATTAAAAATATATGTCCATCAGCAATAAATTCATAGTAAAACCGACAGCATGGAAGCCCTTTCTGTTGTCCGTATTTTGTGTTGTATATCATATCATTTTATTCTGTATCTGCAATATTTTTTATTTGCATATCTGAGAAGAAGTGCAGCAAACAATTAGCAAAAGTTTTGAAGTTAAATTGTGCAACACACAGTTGTGTGCACTCCATTTTGGACAGTTGACAGCACCCTTAAAAATGATATCAAAAACAAAAGCAACAAATAAATTAACTTTTACTATGCAGCTGTTGATAGTTTTTAATTGGCAGGAGATCAATAAATGGAAGAGCAAATTTGTAGAAATATTCAAAGGTTAGTTATGCATAAAACTATTGCATACGATTATAAAGACAGACGAGAAACTATCCCAAAGGTTTGAAACTTTGCTAATGTTCAGTCTATTGATCTGAGTGTTAATAGGTTTGTGCAAACAAGCCTTGACCGTCTGTCCGTTAAAATGGGCAGGTCGATCATAAAGATTACCGGCCCTGCAATTTGTAAAAAAACATTTTGAAAAACAAGATTGGATATTAGAAAAGTATCTACGAATTAGTAGTTAACATATAACAATACTTTTCTATGAAAGATTTTTATATTTTTAACCTAACACTTAAATAAACTCTACATCAGTAGCAACAACATTTACTGTTTGCTAAATAAAAAAGCCTTTTGAAATCGTGACTTTTACTGTAATAGCGGGTGAAACAACAGCAATTACTTTAACTGCAGCTGCAGAACGTTTTGAAATATGTAACAACAACAGTGATAGTTAAAAGTACTACCACAAACCATTGCAAATTGTATTGTATTGTATGGTTGGTAGTCGTGCTGTCTGCGACTGTAAACATGTGTAATAAGTTACTGACTTTGAAATACTTTACGTGCAAAGTGTACTACTTCTCGCTCTTTTATTTCTCTCTCCCTCACTCCCTCGCTGTTTTTCCCCCTTTTCCTACCATCGCTTGTTTAGGGAAACAGCTTTTTGCCTTGATTTACGTACTTCATTTTAATTATCAGGCATACTTATATAACAATTTGATGCCATACTTTTTTATGTGCTGCCCTACGACCCAGTTATTGTCTATAACTTGTGTTGCACTACACTGCCGCCAAGAGAGAGAGACAGAGAGAGCGAGTGCCTGTGTGGGAGTGAGAGGCGTAATAAAAAAATTGCAACACTGCGCGAAAAGTTGGTAAAATAAACAAAAGTTTCCGACTGCTCGGGCACATTTGAAACTTTATTCATGTGCTTCGTTTCTGGTGCTCTGTCATTTTGTTGTCTATTTCAGAAAAAAGACAATAAAGAAGGAGGAAACTTTTTAGTCATGTGTTTGCTTGTGGGTTCCATGTTTACCGCTGAGTGAATATTTTAGTCATTTTTAATATTTCTCTCTCTGCCGCCCTTTGTTTCTCTCTCTCTCCACTTTCTTTGCTGCTGTATTTTTATTTTGCTTGTTCAATTGCAAGAATTTGCTCTTTCTTGATGGTAGGAAAAACTGCAACTTGAAACATAGTTTGCATGCCTTCAGAGTCTGTGATTGAAAGGCATTTCGTGCTCTATATTCTTTTTGTATTTTTTTTTGTTGGATGTGATTTTTGGTTTGAACATTTGTTGCATGTCACATTGTTGCTGCTGCTTGCTGTTTTTGGGTTTTGGACTGCAACATAGTTGCAGGAGTAGTTGGCTGCTGATGCTTTTTGTTTGACTCGAGCTTACAAATGTTGCAACGTGCAACTATTAAATAGTTTTGCAGCAGCTGCCACTTTCAAGTGGCTGAAGCTGCCACAAAAACTTTGCGCTTTGTGCCACTTAAATGTAACCTACAAAATTTCCAGAGACCAACAAAACTTTGCCATATCTTTGGGCGCCACGACGTTGATTTTGAACATAACGAAGAATCATCAAAAGTATTCAAAGATGTTTTATTTAAATTTACAGGGCTATGCCAGAGATTTTTGCCCAAAAGTTTTTACTGCACTTGAATTATTATTGCTTTATTATAATTACTAAGTAACATATTGAATTGGCGTATAATTCTGGAAATTTCTTGAGCATTTTGCTTATTAATTTGTCTAACTATGCAACTGTTTATTTGTCCCCTTGGACTTGCCCAAGGGTTTTGGGGTAGCAGGGAAAAAGCAATCAAATATGTGTTATTTGCCAACCGAAGCAGTTTCTAAGCCCCATCATGGAAATCTATCTGTCATTAATAAATAATAAACTAGGTAAATATCCGAGCAATGTTTGCCTACGTATATTCGCTTCGTTGCCTTCTGATCGATGGGCTGCTTGGATGCTCTGAACCATCCATTGTAGAATTTCACTCAAATTAACAAACATTATAATTATTTCTATATTCAATGCGCCTGTTTGCACAAGTCTCAAGTATATTTTGATGTCTACCTGTGCCCTGATTACACTGCACACACAATTGTTGTCAGTTGTGTGCGTGGTTTCGAACCTAATTAAAATTTGGTTTGAGTTGTAAGCGGAATAGCTACCAAACTAATTTATGTAATTAGATTTATACATAACACATATTCATATGAACCTCCTAATAAGGGAATTAAACTAAATTGTGCAGTAAAATTAAGACTACCAGAGGTATTCTACATCCAGTCTGATTTAACGACATTATAACACATCTAAAAAGCGCTATTTAAATAAGTAAGCACTAGTCTTAAATTCTTAATGATTTGTTGCTTCTCCTCTGCGGTTTGTCTGCTATTTGCTGAACATGTTTAACTCCCTGGCCCTCCAAAAATAACCTAATCAATATTTCAATTTGCCACACACCCAAAGGGAGACACAGAAAAAATTGTGATAGAGAAAAAGCGAACCGAGAAGACATTCAGCCAAAATGCTAACTAGTCAAGCAATTAGTGATGGTTACGTTTGGTTACGGGTCTCCGTGTCCATAATTGTTACGCTCGCCCACATCCTGGGCGAATGGACTGACAGTGGCACGCCCACTTTCTCCCTAAAAGCCCTAACACCAGAGTCCAATTACTGCCACACCAGTTGTTTTTGGTGTCTTTTGCACTGCTCTTGGCCATTGTCTACAAGTATTTTCTGCTATTCCCATACACACACACACAGGGAGCTAAAACCCAACCCATTTCTATCTTTGAGCGCTGTGTCCATTCTATTGGTCTCTTCCATTGCAGCTCCATTGATTACGGAAATAGCGGAACGCTAAAATCAAACTAATCAGTTGAATGATTGGCGTTAGAGACCAGCAACGTTGGCAACGCTGACAGCGCGCACAATGGCCACATCGATCGTCCTTTCACTGTAGCTTCTTCCTTCCTTTATTCCTGTCAACTTCGTGCAAATGAAAATTGTCCTTTTTTTATACCCGTTATTTGTACACAAGGGAGTATGTATTATGAGGATATAGATAGGCAACTAAGGGGCTTAGAATATTAGTTAAAAATGTATAAAGCAAACAAATTCATATTTAATTTTCTAATCATTTAGTTTAAACTCATTAAGTTAGATTTACACAAAGTCTTTTTCAAAGCTGTTTAACCAAGAGAACGCCTTTCAAACTTCTCATTTCATTAAACACAATAACGGGTACTACAAAGTCGGTAACTCGCCTATAGCGTTTTTGCTTGTATTGTATCTGTGTGCGAGTGTTTGTGGCTGTGTGTGTGTATACTCGTTGGGTTTTCATGAAACTTTGCTACCTTTTTCTTTTATGCTGTGCTATTCAAGCCCCGTTGCCCGTTGCGTTCCTTTGTGTCCAGTGCTGTTAACGAGTTTTTCTCGTTGCCTGATGCTCATTAAATGTGTGTAAACCGTCATTTGGAGCTGATGACGGGCTTGGTCCTCGACTGGTCGACATTTAAATTACTTTATAGCTGCCTTCATTTAGTTTATAATACGTAGATTTTCTTAAGCACTTTGCTACTCTTCTCTTTCGTTCTCTTTCTCATTCTGTTTCTTGTTCACTTTTATCTTATTCACTTTTGTTTTTATAAAAAGTCTCAACGTTTTCTTGTTTCTTTTAATTTGTCGCAATTTGTAACTTGCTTCGTGTTGATTAGTGTGTTCTTATTTTAATTTCTTTTGCGGTTTTCCTGTGTTCCACAGCTGCCAAAAACCAAGCGGAAAATTTAAATTTTATCAGCTATTTTAGCTTGATTTTTGGTTAATTATTGGTAACGCTCACAACCAGTTCATTTGCGCTTTTAATTGTTATTAAACCGTATAAATTGTTAATTCCCTTTAATAATAATTTGACATTCTTAAAACTCTCACTAGCGGTTTATAGTGTATAAGTTAAATAATATGTGTGTATTTAAACTAAAATTTGATAAAGACTTTTAATTACTTCTTTATAGTACTTAATACATATGCTTATATTGTTTTAACACAAAAAGCATACCCACAAAATTGGGAAAGTAGCTGCTTTTAAACAAAGAATACGCCCTCACGCACGCCCATCCACACACACTCACATCTATGTTATTACCATGTGGTTTTTGTGTATTGTGTCGGTCGCCGAAATGTAGGCAACGTTTTTCGTTTTTCTGTGTTTTTTTCTTCCTATTTGTATCTCGCATGGGTCACGCCCATAATCCATAAGTTAAACTTGCAGCTTAGATGTCTGTGTGCGGCTAAGTGTGTAGTGTTGTTTGTGTATGTGTATGTGCGGTCGCTAACTGTCTGTTTGAGCAGCTAAAGGCGCTTCCCTCGCCCTGTATATTGTGGTTTATACAGCCCGGCAAATAAACAAAGTGCACGGTTAGAGAGACAGCAACCGACAAAACCGAACCAGAAACCCAAATCACACACTTCCAGACTAAAGGGTTAAAGTGGCTTTATATGCTGCCCTCCGCCCTGAAAAAACCGAGGATGTGTGTTGGGGGCGTTTCCCTTGACTATGTCATTGAAGGCGTGTACTTTGTTAACAATTTATGATTATTTTTTACTTATTTCATGTGCCTTTATTTATTTTTTTTCATTTTTTTTTTCGTTCTACCCCATTTGTTTGCTAACAAACTACTGTTGACCCGCATTTACACTTCCACACAAAAAAAAAAAAAAAAAACATAGGTTAAAAGGTTCAGTAAAAAAATATATATACACATATATATATTTTGCATAAATAGGATTTTTTGGTTAGTCGCATTCCGTGGACTACGTTGCCAGCCTCTGATGATGTGCTAATCCTGACGCAACAAAATTGTTCATACGCCACTTTGGCCAGGGTCACAGATATGACCCTGTTTGATATAAAAACGAAGAGTGAGCAGAAAAAGGAATTCGAGTGGGCGCCACATCGACATAATCATTTCGATTTGAATGTGTTTTTTATGATGACTTTGTTTGCAACATTTTTACGATTGTCTGAGGTGTGTATAAAAGCAATGTGCAAAGAGATTGAAATTTAAAACAGAGATGAAAGTGGAAGATACCCAAAAAGAGCAAAAGTAATTTCAAACTTGTAATCACAACGATAGATATGAAATTTGCATGCAAAAATATTGTAAAATCATTTATAAACATGTCTTTATTTTATTTGATTTACAAAATTGTTTCATTACATGAATTCATTATGGAAATTAAATCGTTTATCGTTTTAATTTCTGTGTCAACTCCTGGAGCTGTGTTGTAACACGAAATCATTCAGCACAAGTTCACTTTCGTTGCTGTAATACAATAACAAGTTGACAAAATAATTGACTTGGCTATGAAATTTATATAAATTTCAAATTTGCAACATTTCACAGCCAAGACACTGGCAAAAAGATTTAATTAATTTGTGCCTCAGATGAAGATAAATTTGAGCATTAAGTAATTTTGTTTGTCTGCTCCTGACATGTACAAACATGAACATGTATTTATTTATATAGTCGTGTGCTTGGCCATGGCCTGGCTGCAGATATGTCTAATAATTTTTGATTGCTGTCTAGCCAAGAGGGAAATTTATTAAATATTGATTACAGTTACGGAAAACACACAGTGTTCAGCAGATTGTAGAAATCCAGAGTACAGTGGTGCATTTAGGATTATTATTTAATAAAATAAAAATATAATTAAATGTGCTTAGAGACAGCTTATTATATTATTAAATTCATTTAGGTTTCCTGTAAAATGTAGACAAATTTTTAAATAATTTATAATAAAATTAAACGCATTTTTCCCTACTGGTTCTAAAGACAGTCCATTCAGCACTCTGCTCTTATCATTGCAGAATGCTTCCTGTTAATTGCAATTTAAGCTTTGACATATCTGAAATTTAGCATTCGTTTTGTTTTTGCTGGCTTTTCATACAAGCATTCAAATATACATACCGCACATTCAAGTCTTTTGCTTTTTGCATTTTGCCAGTCCTAATACCCTGTCAATTATTCTGTAGATAAATTTTGTAAATATCTGTTAAATGAAATGAAATGCTGTTGTTCTTTGTTTGTTTGCTTCAAATTTTCCAAATTCATAAACATTTGTGTTTGTGTGCATTTCAGTTGGAATTTTCTCATTTTCCATCGACCATTTTCAGCTGGCAAGAGGTCGGCTTATCAAGTTTTTAAGCTCGTCTTAGCTAATAGTTTTGTGAAGTTTGTTTCAAGCGAATTGCATTTGAGTGGCACTTTTGCTCAGCTCAAATTATTTATTGCACTTCTAATTGCTTTTGGGATTGCTGAAAAACTACAGCATAAAATTGTGCTTAAATTATAGCATCAATAACACTACGTTTATGTTGTCTTAAGGGATGATTAACCTCATGTATCCTTCTCTTAATTACAATTTTTCCTAACTTATTTTCTCTACAGCATTTTTCTCAGTCGTCTCTACCTAACTTGTTTTATTTATGTTAGTTTTATTAACAGCTTCCAAGCTAAAATAGTCGCTGAAATAACAGAGTACTGTTATTAACAGCATGTTAAGCAAGTTTCGCCAAGAGGCTACTACTTGTGCTCATTTTCCTCACTTTTTTTGTTAATAACGTTCGTGCATATTCATGAAAATTGAAAAATCTCGGTCAATAAGCATAATACCGGGTCAACCACCCGCATCCTTCATACAAATATCGTGACCCAAACGAAAGGGACCCCAAAAAGCGTTGACAAAGCGAATGTTACAAACACAGACACACACACACACAAGTTACACGCATACAAAGCACCGCGGAGAGGCAGAACTGCAACAACCGTTGCCTGCCATTTCACGTTCTCCTCCATTTCCATTTCACTCGCTGTGTTAACTGTTTGGAATTGAGGTTTTGGGTTCTGGTCTTCGCTAAGAATCGTAGCAGGAGAAGGGGGCGTGTCGTTGTGCTGGTGATGTCGTTTGGTTTGCCGAAACGTCGCTTGCATACAAAGCAAAACATAAATTCAATATAATAAACATGTGGAGACCAAAAACCGACGACTACTTGCGCCTAACGTTCCTTTCCTTTACCCCCTCGCCTCCTCACACAGCAACCTTTAACAATTGCAATTGGCTAAACAATAACATGAGGAGCCCACCATGCCGCCCCTGTTGACCCAGTTAAGCAGCACGCCCACAATACAAAATGTTACTTGTAAGTTGGGGGCGTGGGCAACAAGGGTGAATATTTTCTTGGACTATTTAGTTTATTGTTAGTTGGCGGATTCTCTGATGTATGTGGCATTTGGCCATTCTCGTTGACTTGCGTTGCTTTAAACTTCAGTTGTCATTACAGAAAATACACACTAAAGTGGTCCACAATTTAATGGCGACAATTCAAATCTTTCTTAAATAGCTAAAATTATAGAGATTTTTTAAAAAGTATGAGATTTTAAAGTTGATGATTAAAATCAAAGATAAACTTGAGCAGCGGTTATCGCATAGTCGAGAGTTGACTGTACTTGTCCTTGTTGTTGTCATGTGAAATTGCTTGTAATGCATTACAAAGCAAACTTTTCCCAGCGCTCTCTTTCCCTCTCTCTCACTCTTGCTTTCTTTGCCGTTCTCTTGGCAGCACTAAGGCGCCTTAGCCAGCTGCTGGCAGCTAACGGCTTGTTGTTACCAGACTTGGCCCTTTGGCTGTCTATCTGTCCGTCTGTCTGTCTGCCTGTCTTGTGTCGCTTTACTTACTTTACTCTGAACAACGTCGCCAAGTTGCTTGCAGTTACTTGTCCCTCCTGTCGGATTATTGGCTGGTTTATGCAACTGGGGGGCGTAACTCCTTCAACTCACTATAGCCGTCTGTCGGTCTATCTGTCCGGCGAGCTTTGTGCCCTTTGGCGTTATCTCTCGATATGCAGTCCTTTTTTTGGGCATGTGGTCAAACTTTAGTCTTGATTATTTTTTGGACAGCTGGAGAAACTTTTTGAGAACTCTTGCCATCTAATATGGTAATTACTTGAGAGTCAGTCAATTGCCCTTGCGTTGAAACTCTAAATTGTTGGCTAAAAGTCAATTGGCTAAAAATGGGGCTAAGAATAACCATATAAATGAATTCCCTCTTTAAAATAAAAGTTTATATGACTTGGAAATACTTAAAATATTCTTAACATCCCCTGCAAATTACTCTAAATGAAATTTCTATGCTGCTTACTGCCTATTTAAATGGCGAATGATATTTAATTATGATTAAAAATATAAAATACTAGGAATTTTAATATTTTCAAAGCTTATTAAAAATTCAGTCAGCTTTCCGAATCTACTGATAATAATTTCATGAACACAAATGTCAGCCAACACAATTTGCCAGCTTGTCTCATTAGCATTGCTTCATTTTCTTACTTGAACTGGCGGAAGGGATTTCAAACTCACTCCTTAAATAGAGAAAGTTGCCTCAACTGCTGTGCCTGTTACGCGTGTCAGTTGTTAATAAATTGAGACCAAGTTGAGCTGTTTTAAAAAGCTTCAGCTATGTTTATGCAAATTGTCAGTCAGCGGGCTAATGGTGAAATGCTCTTAACCAAACCGCACACGAATCGCGTACAGGAAATTTACACACACACACACCCACACACTGTCATCCCTGCCTATTTTGCCATCTTTAACTTTGTATTCCATCAGGCAACCCAATTTTCCAATTTCCAATTTGACACACTCAATGCCACACACACACACACGCCAAACACTTGAGAAGCTTATTAACTAAAGCAAGGCTAACCGAAAAATGCTTTTAAATGTTTAAGGCATACGTGATGTGCTCATGGGATCTACACACAAATATTACGCATACGCCCGGTGCTCTTTCGCTCTGACTCATTACTCATACGCAGCATAATCCGCTGACTGCTATGCTCATTTTTTATGCACTTTGGCAAAGTTTTTGATGCCTCCCACACACACGCAGACACACATACCGCCCGGATATATAATTTTGTTATCACAAAATTTGATGTGGTAAACAGTAAAAAAAAAAAAAAAAAAGAAAATTTTGCGCCAATTCAGTTTTGTCTAGCTGTTTGTGGGGCTGTTTTGTAACTCCGCAAAACACATTATCGAAATGAGTTTTCGGCTGAAACAGCAGCAAAAGCAGCAGTCAAAATCACAAGTATAAACAAGTCTCAAACACTGTGGGAGTCCTTCCTATCCCATGCTGTCATAAATAGAAGCCAAGTGCGACCAACAGAGCAGAAATATGTTGGCTAACAAGTGCACTGGCGCAGGACTCTATATGTTTTTGGTCGATTTGTAGTAATTCCTCGAAAAAGGATTACACATACTCTGCACTTTAATTTAAATGTGGTCAGCAGTCATACAAGCATTAATACGAACAACACAACACAAGACTTTAATTTAATTCTTTTATTCGCAGCGTGTGGCTTTATTTTCATTTTCATTTAAGCTGATTTACCGTGCATGAGTGTGTGTGTTTACTTTTGTTGCTGCATTTCATTCCATTTGTATTTACAATTGCCCGAATGAATTCAAATATTCGTTATTCATGTACGGGTAGTTTTTGTTAATTAGTAAATATCAATATAAATTATATAAATCAATTGATTAACATATAAATATTAATATCTTGAGGCAGGCTAATAAATGAAAAATTTTTTTTAAATTTTATGTAAACACACTAATTAATAATTCAACACAATTAGCTAAAGAAAACAAATGTTGTTGGGAAGTGAGAAAGTTTTGTTTGATTACATTGAAAAATGTCTATAAATTCCACATAATGTTAATTAAATAATTTAAAGTTCATGAGTGCGCAACTATTGCCGAGAGTTTGTGAAATTGTGCTCCCAAGCAGCTGTTGCTATGTCACTTGGTAGAAGGGCTTAGGCGCTTGCTGAGGGGTTTTATGTTTAAGCTGCGTACAAATTGTGGGGCTAAAAGCAAAGCACAAATACCTACACATATAGAGAGAGGAAGTTTGTGCGTATGTTTGAGTGAGAGCAACACAGGATATGTGTGGGGGCTATTTGATGTTGCATTATTTTGGGGTAATCCTCAGCCTCCGCCCATTTGGCATTCAGGACTGTCGTTGCTGCCCCTGTCGGACTAAAAACATGGAGTTTAGGACACGCCCCCTAGCAAACATGAGCAAAACAAGAGCATGGGAAGCAGCTGCTAATGTGCCTTTGTCTTTATGATAAGAATAGGAAGACTGCAAGTGTTTGAGTATGTGTGTACAGAGAGAAAAAAGGGATAAAGAACTTTAATTGTAGGGAAAACATGAGTAATGAAATTTTACACTATTTTTAATTTCACTACTGAATTCTGTACCCCAAAAAGCTTTTAATATGCAAAAAAATTATTAATATTTATACACCTATTAATAGTTTACATTTTTTCAAATTTATTTTTTTTTTTAATCTGTTCCTTTTGCGCAGTGTAGGTGAATGTTTATGTTGCATACATGTGCGCCTATGTGTATGCAACGCTTTTGCTGTTGTAATTGCTGCTATTACAGCTGCCCGTTTGTTTGTTTGTTTGTTTACTTGTATTGTTGCCGTTGCCTTTAAGCTAAAGACTTAATGCGCTTTGGCCAGGCTAACAGATTCGACTGCATTTCGCTACGAACATCATCCGCTCAACAAAAATTATGCACAAAAAGCGAAAATAAAAGTTAAATCAGTGCAAGTATACCCACATATGTATGTATATGTAAGATGCGGATGAAAAGCATGCTTGCGAAAGTGGAAAAATGTGTACAAAAAATAATAATAATAATAAGACTCATACACACACACATAAACAAACTTGCTCGTACACCTACATATACACACAAGCACAAGTCTTTGTCAGTCGCTTTACTTGGTCGCTTTGGTCCTTGGTGATTTCGCAATTTGCTTGCTTTTCGCTTTTCAAGGGGTTTTTCAAATTATGCACTCCACACAACAACACACAAACACAAACACATGCTTCTTGCTACCTTTTGGCGGTGTTGCAGTCTGTGGGTATGTGCCTATGTGTGTGTGTGTGTGTGTGTGTTTCTATTGTGACTGTGAACTTTTTGTGAAGCACTCTGAAGTGCAAACAATGTCAACATGTAATTTTGCCATACACAACTTTCTAGTTTAATGCAAGGACATATTAAAAATTGAAAATTCACAAAATTTATATATTTTTTCCAAGTTTTTCGAGAACATATTCAAGTGTTGTATCAACTTGAACATCATTAAGTCCAGTTTGGGGTTTTACAATGTTCATTTTAAGAATGTTTTTCGAAATCTAAAGAAACTTCGGCTTCAAATGATTTTCTTGAATTTTAACTCAATGATTTTCTAATTTATTTTGAAGCCAACGTCTGTTGCTTTCTCAATATTGGTTTTTAAAAAAGTTTGTAATAAATCACAGATTGTCCGTTCCTTGAATTTATTTAAAAGTTTTCGCTGTACTTTAATGCCCATCCCTGCAACCGCTCTTGAAGCATATTGTGTGCTCGTTCCCAAAAAAGTACTCCAATTATAGGGCACGTGCGTAAGGTCGGCAGTCCCATCAATTTACATGTAAATCGCCTCAAGTTGAAGCGCACACAATATAAAAATAAAAAAAAAAACTGAAACAGGAAAATAATACAAGACTGCAGAGAAAACGCAGCAATCAATTCATTCATTTTCCATTCAGCGAAGAGCCACCGAACTCAAACGCTAAACTTGACTGAAATTTCACAACTGATTGGGTGTTTTTCTCAGCAAAAGAAAAAAAAGGCGAGAAATGGAAAAAAAACGTAAATACAACAAGGAAAAGTTAAGTCGCCACGTATCAGGGAAGCAAAATCGAAAATAAACCGCATTTTGTATGGAAAAGGAAATGGAAATGGAAAACGAAATGAAACACACACAGATACTTTGCGGAATAAAAGAAAAGTAAATTATAAGCTAATGCCAGGCGAAATCATTTTTAATAAAAGAATGAATGAAAGGAGGAACACCCAATAATGTTTTAACTTTATTTGTAAATCGATTTTTCAATATTTTCAAGTGAAGATTTAAAAACGTCTGTAGATGAACAAGTAATGTTTTTATTCAATTTACAGCTGGATAACCTTCAAGTTTTGTCTTCTTTTATTTTTTGCTTGTTGCTAAATTTTCTTTTTTAGCCAGGACTTTCCGTGTTTTTTTTTTTTTCTGAACTGTTTAAACTTTTACTTTACGTTGATAAAAAGTGCTACGTGATTTATTGCACTTTTCTTGGATTTTATTTGACAACCTTTCGTGCGGCTTCGTGCGCAGATGCAACGCGACGTTGCTGTTGCGGTCATAACCCCTGATCCCTACCCTGCACTCCTTGACATTAAGCCCACAATTTTGTTGGGTGTTTGGAAATGGATTCTCTGTTTACGTTGCAGCCTGTCAGTTGCACTGACGTACCGTCTTAAACGCTTCTCTGAAACTGCAACAAAATGAAGAAAAATCATCGTTTGGCTTGTGTGAAAACTATGAGAAAAGTTTTGCAGGCAAATGTTGTAAATGACTTAATAGATTGTAATGCACCTTTTTTAAAAAAATCATACGTTTTGGACAGTTAACAATTGAATTTACTTCAATTTTATTAAATTTTAAATATTTTTGATTCTATTTTTCCTTTAACAGAGCAGAGGGTTATTCTCCCACAAAAATTTTAAATTTAAAAAAAAAAATAAAAAATACTTACTTTCTTTTGTCAATATTGATTTTAATTTACGTCGAATTTTCATTAATTTAATTATGAGAAGCAGCTTTTGTAATTACTTAACAGCTCTTGACCTTTATTGCTTTTATATTTAAAATTCAATTACCATTTCGTGATTGTCAAATCGAATCAAAACCTTAAGAAGAACAATAAAATGTTCAATTATTTTTCACACACACACATTTTAAATGGAAAATCCAGTTTAATTTGCTCAAAACGCTTACCAATCATGCATTCATTGTGCTCAAAAGGATGCCAGTGAATGAATACAAATCTCGTAAAATTGTAAGCGTATTAGAAACACATCAAAAATTGAACAGCAGCAAACAGTTTATATATATACAAGAAGAAAGCCAGACAATAATACAGCAGACCATGGCCAATACCAATGCCCGCATCATCCATCAACATCAAGCTAAAAATGCTTAAAACGAATCTCAATGCAATCGGACGTAGGTTATGGAAAAGTCTTATCTAAAACGTGGCATCCTGGAAAACTGCAGCAAGAAAACAGGCAGCAGACTCCAAGAGAAATAAGCTTAACGAGTCGGCACACAGATTTTCAAATGCACTGTTAAAAAGAAAGGTGGTTGTGTTGAATTTGAATTAGGTTTGATTTTAAAAGGGTTTATGTTAATTCTTTTGAAAATCTAAGACTTTTTGGTCTCTAAATGAGTGTTTATAGCTTGTTTAGAAACTGTTTTTTTGTTAGTTGATTAGGGACCTTTTTATAAGTGTACACATACACTTAGGCAAACTGACAGCCCTAAGCCTATCAATCAAAATGAGCATATAACCACCCAAAACGCTGACCAAAAGCTTAAAATATTCAACTTGAGCGCATTTAAGCCCATTTCGTGTGAGAGCTACTGCAACGAAATTGAATCATCGTTGAGTATGTGTAGCTGACAGGCAAGAGGAGAGAGAAGGCAGGGTAGCAGAGCAGTGTATGACACATGCAGTTAAAAATGGATAAACGTTTAAAGGGGTGAGGAGGGGAGGGGAGGAAAAAGCGGTTTGGTTTTGGCTACTCGTTGGGTTCTACAGTTGATGGCATTAAACGCTCGTTTGGCTGACACAAAACGACGTGGATCGATGCGAGGCAAAGACACTGAGAATTTTGTCGGGTTAATGGAATTTAAGTGAGGAACGGTCGACAAAACACACTGCTGCTTGCTAAATTTGTGTATTCCCCTCCGCCCCCAAACAAGTTGTAAGAGTTTTTTCATTTTCTTGCTCGGCGATAGTAGCGCCAACTGATTGAACATTTTTCAATCAAGTGTAGAGCAGCCGGCGCCCCAAGCAACTAATTTGAACTCGGCGAAAAACCAAGGAAAATACGAAAAACAGGAAGAAGACGCCACTTGAAGTAGTATAGTAGTTTTTCCATCTCTGGAACTATGCTTCTAGCTCTTTGAGAAACCAGTTTCATTATGATAGTTTCTCTCTGTGTTATCGATGAGCAAAAAAAAACCTGCCACAACAAACAGAATGAAAACGAGAGAAGGTAAGCGAGTGAGAGAGAGAAAGATGGAGAAAAAGAAAAGTTATTTGCTGTAAAAGTCGGGCTATTGTCGGTGGGTATTGCAGTTGTTTTTCATTTTCTTGCCCCAATGTTGGTCAAACGTTTTGCCATATTCAATTTTTCTGCTTGTCTCTTTCTTCAGTTCGCTAGAGTAAATAGCGAAAGTCGTTTTCAGCTCGTTTCTTATGTGGGCCAAATGTGCAGCTGCTCTTGGGCTCAAATGGGCCAAAGACACTAAGGAAATAAGCAACAGGCCAAGAGCCAACATGCGGTTGCCATTGTTGCAGATGTGTTCACTAAAAAAAAACTAGTGTTGAGAAATGATTTCACTTTTGACACTTATTATGGATTTGTGTAGCTAAGTTACAAGCAATAAAGGCTAGAACATTTATTAGATACTTATGGGAGTAGTTTTTAAACCTGCCTAGAAATTGAAGGAAAAATGTTTAAAATTTGATTTCTTTTTCTAATATTTTCTTAAATATGTTCTATTATTTAATAATGTATAAAGTCAGAAAATACTAACCTCTTACTGTCTATTATGCTTAGTACTCCTCATTGATGTCATTATTTAAACCTTCATCGTCGTGTATTTCCTGCGGCTAAGTTTACTTGTCTGCACCTTTTAAACTTAGTCTCTGTTTTTTTTGCACATTGGGCTTTTAGCGTTTGTTTAATCCGTCCCTTGAATGATATATACGTTTTAGCTCTACTTGGGGAATTTATGTGTTTAAAACTGTATATAAGGAGGTTTTTTTGTTCCCTGTTTTTGGGGTTAACGCTCTGCCCACTTTCTAGGTCAACTACTAAAATGACCTCGGTGTTCGTTTACCTCCCAAGTTTTCACCAATCATCCTGTGAGTGTCCACGTCCCAAGAGTATATGCTGTAAAAAAGTCGTAATGTTTGCTTGAGCATTCTGTTTAATTACCCTTTTTTAAAACCTTTTGCCGTTTGTTTTAACATTTTCACATTTCACGTTCGTTTGTTCGCAACGTTTTTTTTTTTTATTTTTTTTTTTAATTGTAGAATTTTCCTTTAGTTCATCACTGTGTGGAAACCCGCATTTCTCACGCTTTTAACGTATTTTTCATTATTTTGGCGCATTTTAAGTAATTAAAATTCCTCACTCATGGTGAATGCATGTCTCCTTCCCATTTGCTCTTTCATTTTTTGGCAGACAGACAGTGTATATATCTATAACTGCTGCTCTAGCTGTATCTGTATCTCCGCCTGCTGCATCTGTATCTGTAGTTGTATTTCATATGTATATCTGTCTATCTGTGTGTAGACCACAACCATTCTGACTTTATTTTCATTTAACTATCGATTTTTGTGGTTTTTTGAACGCAATTAACCTTCTGCTCATGCTTTTTCTCTTGGTTTTGGTTTCAGTTTGAATATTCCGAAACTTTTTGGCTTGATGAGCAAATCGTTGTTGTTGTTGTTGCTGTTGTTTTTGTAGTTTTTGTTTTTGTTTATGCAGCAGTTTCCTTTGATGAGTTTGCCTATAGAATTTCTGGTCTAATCTTTCACTAAGTTTTGCCATCTGTCGGTCTGTGTCAATTTTTCATCTGTATTTACTTTGCTAATCCTTGCCGATAATTTGATGTGGTTGTATCTGTTTCGCAGACACTGTGAACTGACTGTTTTTGCTTACTGTAAATATTTGCGGCAATGGGATTGGTTTTCTGCAGTTCATTGTGTGACAAATTCCTTTATAAACTCAACACTGTTTTCATTAAAAGCAAATTATTTTCCATTCTCAAATAATTTGTTTGCCACAAATTTGTTGGAAAACTGAAAATGCGAATTGTGAACACTGAAAATAACTTAGCATCTGTTGAAATCATTTAGCTCAGCATTTTTGTATATTAAATTAATAACAATAAATTTAAATTTTAATACAATTTGATACCATAGCTAATTTGCCAGGTAATTTTCTTCGTTGCACTAAACGTATAAACACGTTATCAGGCAATAGGATGTCCGATTGGTTTAAAAACCACAAAACAAACATCCGCATTGTACGATAAATCTTCGAAAACCAATTCCACAATCCAACTCAAATCGGCTAGCCGCAATTTCAAATTAATTGAAGGCCGGAAATTGAAACGCAACGTCAACGATGGCTTCTCTCTGCACTACTCCTCACTCCTTTTGCCAGGCCTGAACAAATTAAAAACGAGTCAAATTGCGTAGGTCGAGCTCTCGACTGTGAGATACTCCTTGAAAACTTTTAAAATACCATCCATGTTGCATACTTTTGGGCACATGCATTGCGGTATCACTTGAGCAGTTAAATAAAAATTAAAACTATATTTTTGAATGTATGTTTTTTACTTATAACGTACACTTCAGTTTGTTAAACTGGTATACCCTAAAAAATCCCTCAATCCGACTCAAAACAATGACCGGATCATATAGCAACGACAACATTTTATTGCCATTTAAGTTTGTGTTTACTGATTCGAATAATACTTTTAACGTTTCATAGCATTTAACGGCTATAAACAAGGCCAATGTTCAATGGTTGGGGCCCAACCCTCGTACCGGACCTGGCGCCTGTGTGTATGCAATGCATTTTCTTGTAATGCATTTACTTTGCCAGTTGCTCAATGTCGCCGCACCCTTGGTTGGCACTCCTGATGTGGGCGTGGCCTGTCGAACTTGAAGTGCAAGTGTGTTAAAGTGGCAAAGTGGAGTTTTTGCCTTGGCACAAACATATTTATTTTGGCAGATGGACTGGAAACCAAACGAGAGAAATGGCAACACGAGCATCAACGTACTTTTCTTGCTTTGCCATCAAGTTGTGCAACATTTTTAATGCATTTACACACACTCATGCGTACCCACACCCACACACACACACACACACTCACACTCACAGTTAAATGCATAAATGCATTACTTGTGTGAAATTTTGGTTGTTGTTGTTGTTGCTACTGACTGACTTAAGTGTGGGCGTGTCCGATTGCCTAATGGAGTGTTCTGTGCAAGCAATAAGAGACTCCGAACTAACAGTTTCTCCAAATGTGGGAGAGAACACAAGTTGTGCGATAACTGCAAGTATGCATTATATGTTTACTTAAAATAGGAATAATTTAATGATTATTGAAGACATAAACCAACTAAAGGTGGGCAAAATATGTTTAGAATTAAGTTGGTAATTATTTAATAATTAATAGATGCTGGAAATAAGTTTTTAATGTACTTAACTCTTTACCAAAATAATATTAACAATATCTATCATTATATTAAATTTTATAAAAATATTATCTTCTTTTAATAATAACTATCTTCCCATTTTCTGATCAATTGCAGGCCGTGAGCGACTCAATGAATACATATCCCACTATGAAACACTCAACTATGATCATGAGCACATCAGAGCTAGTCACAATAGAGCGCGACGATCGGTGACCAAAGATCATTTTGTACATTTAAAGTTTGCAGCACATGGAAGAGACTTCCATCTTAGATTAAAACGTGATTTAAATACATTTAGTGATAAGTTAGACGTGAGTATTACAAAATCAATCCTAAATAAATATTCCAAATTTATTATTTAATTTTTATTTTTGCAGTTTTATGATAGCAACGGCCCCGTTGATGTGTCCACTGATCACATTTATGAGGGCGATGTGATAGGGGATCGTAATAGCTATGTATTTGGTTCCATACACGATGGGGTATTCGAGGGTAAAATTATAACGGAACGTGATGCCTATTATGTTGAACATGCCAAACATTATTTTCCCACAAATCGCACGACGACCACCGCAACAACATCGTCGTCGTCGTCGTTGTCATCGTCATCGTCCTCGACGACAACGGGGTCGACAACACGAAGGAGCACCACAAAAAATATAGCAGACAACAACAGCAGTCACAACAACAACATTTACAATAGCAACAAAACTGCCATTGATAATAAGACAGAATACTTCATAAATAAAAATGCTGAGACCACAACGACAACATTCCCAGAGTCGACGACAATTTTCACACCGACAACGGATAGCATCAACGACCAGGTGGATGAGAACATAGCCGCACAGGACGAACTTGATTTTCACTCCATTATCTACAAGGAGTCACATGTTGAGGATGCCTACGAAAATGTGCGCGAAGGTAAGTCAACAAATATGTACTACCATCAACCCAGTAACGAAAGTTTTCGCAAGTGAAAAATTTGCGCGTTTATTATACAAGAGACCTCTTTGCCTTTGCCCTCATCCTACCAAAAAAAGAAAAGAAAATTTAGCTTATGATTTATTTGGCGTGCATTGGCTGAAGTTGAAGGCTTCATTGTTACCCTAACCGAACCGAACCGAACCGAACCCAACCAAACCGAGTCCAAGTCAACCTTGAAATTGTTTGATAACATTTCACTTCTGTTTTGACACTTGAGTTATGACTGTCTCTGAGTGTTTGCTAATAATTCGAGCTCTTCGTCTTGTTCCAAGTGGTCTTAGCTTGTCAAATTGTCATGGTGTGTCTTAGTGACAGTTTGTGGCTTACTTTACAACGGTAAGACCAAAAAAAAAAAAACGAAAAGTTGTTTATCGTGTGAAGTGTGGCAACGCTGCTTATGACAGGAGTTTTAAAAGCTTATTAAACTTGGCAACAGCGCTTTTGAGCTTGTTATGTCTAAAGGATTTTTGTTGTTTACAATTTGATGCCCTGTTGTCTAGTTTGAAAATTGGCAACGTGGCAATTCTGCATATGTCTGCAGCATGCCACAAATGCACTGAAAATGTTGTCTGCAGTAGCATGCCACCAAGCAGTCATGCACAAAAAATTCTCTTACCAGTTCAATGGTCAATTTTTTATGCAACGCTGCAATAAAGTGAGCTACAGATGACTCACACACAAATACACACAAACACTCAGAGGCTTGCATAGTTGCAGCATTACGACAACAATGACACTGACAATGAAAGTTGCAGCAACATGTGCCCATTGTGTGTTGTTGTGCAAGCAGCAACAATGATGAAATCAGCTTACACACATACACCGCAACCTTCGTCATCCTCAAGCATACATAATAAAAAAACGAGGCGTGGCATGCCTTTTTTAAATGGCTTCTGTTGGAAGACAGGCAACAAAAGAGCTGCCAGAAACAGCGACGAGGCAAATAGAAAACTAGCTACGAAAAAGACTGAATAAAAATGAAAACAAATCTAATGCATAGCTAAACAACTGCAACAATGAGATCTACTAGGGGAAAAGGGGGAAAACACACAGACGTCACAGAGAAAAGAAGGGGCTTCCCCCGTTTCTCCTCGGGATTTGTTGTAAAAATTGCATGCAATTTGACAGACACACAACTACAACTACAACAATGGAAGATAAAACTATTGTCACGGGTGCATTTAGTAAAGTATTTGTGTGCGTGTGTGTGTACGGTGGGTGTGTTTAATTTTGTGGGCGTGGTTGGACACATTTGGGTGTAATCATTTTAATGAGCTTACACAAAAGCCACTTACATTTTAGTCGGTCTCAAATTGTTGTTAGTTAAGCGACATTTGTTGCCGTTTGTTGCATTTGATTGATGCACTTCACACTGATTCCAACTAGATTGTGCAGCCAACTAAATATATAGTTATATGTGTGCGTGTGTGTGTGAGCGTGGGAGAAATGTGTAACATTTAATTAGCCTCGTTTTTGAACCAATTTTACATATTTTGGTGTTTAGACAACAGCTTGAAATAACATGTCACTACAATTGAAGTTCATACATAAATCATGCTAATTAAAAGCATTGTTATATGTGTCAGTTTTATTGAGATATTGAATGATTTGCAATTCCCTGCAGGCTGCACGTAATAGGCTTTTGTGCTTAATTGGCAACAGCTGAACCGTGACCAATAGTGTCAATTGAAGTATGAGAACAGAGCCAAAAGAAATGTGACAACAGTGTACAGTCTGAGATCAGTAGGCTGGCAATTAACCAGGCAATTATGTAAATGAAATGTGGCAACAGGGCAAATAAGCGTTTCTATTGATTTACTAACTGCAGCTGAGGTAATCGATAGTAAAGTTTATTAAAGACTTGGGCTGTGCAGGTATTTCTTAAGAAAGTTTAAATGAATGTTCGAATAAATAGTTTAGTTTTCGAAACTGCAAAACTTAAACCACATTAGGTTTCACTTTAAAGGTTTCAAATTTATTACCAAACTTGTGTCAACAACAACTGAAAGTAAAGAAGAGCGAAGCAACGCCAAAAGTATAGCAAAAAGTTCATGGGACTCATGACCAAAGAGCAGCGCATAAAGTTCGATTAGTACAAAGTGCGCTGTTGCCATGCTTCACTTGTTGACACAGCCACTGTGAACTGAACTGAACTGAACTTTTCCGCCTGAAAGTCTTCTTCACTTTCTTTACATTTTTTTGTTGTAGTGCCTTTTATGGCTTAATTGCTAGCTAACCATCCAGTAGCGTCTTAAACTGTCCAACTTTATTAGCTACTCCGAGACACGCACGCAACAAAGTATAAGCAAAGTATGTCGAGGTGTTTACGCTTCTCGAGCTTATCAAAAATGCTGTACTGCAAGTCTCCACCTTTCGTTGGGCACCCTTTTGGTCTTTTAACACCCTCACATTTAATGCCATTTAGCAGTATATTAAGTTTTGTGCTAGAAATGAGCAGTTGGTCCGTACCAACTTTGATTACATTGTTGACTGTTGGGTGTATGCATACACAGCAGCAGTCACTGTTGTTGGCTGCGTGTTAAACTCAACGAAGCGAGGACACGCATATTTTCCCTTTTTTTTTCATTTATCCATCCAGACTACACCCTACACTAACAGGTCCTGGTTTGACACACTCACGTGTCAGTCATTCAGTCAGTCAGCCAGTTATTCAGTTAGTCTCTGAGTCAGTTATTCAGTCAGCAAGTAGCAGAGCGTACACAAGACGATCCATACTGTTTCTCTCTAACGATGAGGGGGATTTAATACAAACACACTCTTCACACACTGACTCCATTAAGCGACTCGACCGACTGCAGTCTGCTGCTGCTGCTGCTGCCACTTGAATGCTGCATGCGGCATGGAAATCACAATTTATACACATTGTTGTAATATAATTTTTGCCCAGCCAAACAGAATGCAACTGAAGTGGCATTTATTTTCCTTTTTATTATTATTCCTTTCTTTTCTGTGCCACATTGTTTGGTTGTGGCGTCACGCCCTCCTGCGCCCACCTAAAAAAAAAACCATCGCAAGTACTCCTTGCGATGACGCCCTCTGCTCTGATATTTCTCGAGTGCATTGGCCGTGGCAGCTTTATGCAGTAACTGCAACTGCAACTGCCATTAATGCAATGCGGCTCATTTTATTTATGAGACTTTTTTATTGCACTTCTTAAACACTTTGTGAAGAGTTGAGCCTACTGCATCTTAGTTTTTACTAGCTAGCTTATTGGCTGATTTATTTGTTATGCTAATTAGCTGGTAGAACTTAGAAATAAGCAATAATTGTGTATTAGCATGTAAACTTTGATAGTTGAGACTGTTTACTATAATTAAATTAAAAGTTACCTACAAGTGTATCCAGTAGATACAAATTACTTTAAAGAAAAGTCTACCAATATTTACCAAAATATTAATCAAACTCTAATGTGTGTATTTAAATGGTACAGCATATGAAATTGTTTATTACAAGAATTCATTTCAATTTAAGAATAATTTAGTATGTTTTGTCTTCTGTTTTATGATTTATGTGAATTCTGCTCTGTAACCGGGCTAACAATGATTGTTTGAGCAATGCTGAATTTCTGAAATTCAGCAATTTTGTTGCTGCTGTGTCTGTGCACAGTGTGCTCGATGTTCGTCAACGATGCATGAAATCGGTGTTCCCCCAAAAATAAAATATATAGATTTATATATATATATTTACAAAACAGGATTTACACACAAGCAGACGCTGCGATTGCGATTGTGATTGTGATTGTGCCGATGTCGATGAGAGGACGACGATGCCAAAGCGTACAATAATTTCCGGCATTTGATAACGACAACAACAATAATAACAAGAACTGTTTTTCTGTCAGTAGTCAGGGTGGCGGTGGAAGCCAGAGAGAGAGATAGGGAGAGAGGGTGAGAGCAGTTTGGCGATTGTAAACAAACAAATTTCATGCTACGTTTCACAGGGAAGTTCAAAGCCAGTTCGAGGGTATGACATTTGAAAGCAAAGAAAAACCAAATTGACAAGCGATTCTGCCAACAGTCATGGCCGGAAATATACAGTACACACACCTCCACACCCGCATACACATTCCGTTCTGTTTCTTTTTCCTCTTGTTTTTCCGCGTTCAGTATTTTTTTATTGTTTGTGTTATTTTTCGCGTTATTAAAACGAATTGAATTCAGGCAAGCAGCAATGGCCACGTTAATTGGGGTGTTTACCTCTCTTTCTGTGTAGGTCTCTTTGCCTAGGCTTGATAACAACATGCTTATTGAAATCAAGTGTTTGGCTCTTAGTAAATGGGGTACAGTCTGGGTCCTACTAATAGCTCCAAATAAAGTGAAAGCACGTGGTAAAAAAAATAACTTTTAATAAGATTCTTCATATTTCCATCTTAATATTTCACTTCAAAATTGAATACATAGGAGGGCCCTTATAATCAGACAGTTATTTATGTTTATAAATAATATATTCAATAATATTGTTGATTAAAACAAACTAAGAATTCCTTCCAAGTTAAAATTAGCTGCTCTATTTGAATGGCCATAGCTGTATGTGTATTTAAAGTACATTTGCCATTCTTGTTGGGCTGTGCTTAGTGTATAGTTGTGTGTGGAGCGGTCAATGCCACAACGCAGCTCACAGAGCTGCGGTTGGATGAATACATTTTGCATGCGTGGCAACATGTGTCAACTTCTATTAAGTTAACGTTGGTCATTCAACCCGAGGTTTGGAGTAACTTTGTTCTGTCCGACATGAGAGAGGCATGTGGTCAGCAGTTTGCTGTAGTGTGGGCGTTACAAAAAGTGTGACCTGTCACGGTGCAGTCACGAGTCAAGTGATAAGGGAAAGGAGTGGTATTCATCGAGTTAAAACGGACAAACAGCCACAACGTGGACTGCCAACTTGTCAGACAACGACGATTTAGAAAAAACTTCTACTATTTTTCTTGATTTATGCCCGACAGCTGCTGTAAAGGTGTCCAAAGAATTTAATTATAAACCTTATATTTAATTATATTATTCGAGTTTCTATAAATTCTTTTTATTAAAATTTAATTACCGAAACTTTAATTGAACTTGATTTAAATCTGTACAATTATAAATAAAAGTCAATTAAGGTCAGCGTATTGTGTTAAAACAATGTTTAAATTGCTGTTCCTAATTACGGCCAACAAAAGTCAACAGAATCGGGCCAAAAAGTGCGAGACAAAAGTGCAATTACACGTGACAAATTACAGAGATCAACAAAAAGTACAACAATTATAAATAATCGCACACAGTTTGGACACAGTTTGCTGCTAAACTCTGTATAAAAAAATAATTGTTTTAATTATTTGTACACTTTTGTTTTGTATTTATTTTTGTAATCCTTTGTTTGCTTTGCAGAATAATTGCATTTGTTTTTATTTCCGTGAGATAAACTCAAAGACATACCAGACCACCACGCGTGTTGGTTATTCCCAAGCACTATGCAAAATTGCGGTTAATTGAATTCAGTGAACACAGTTAGCTGCTGCTTGTCCATATACATATGCGAAAATTAATTGAAGGGGCTCCAAGCGGACGGGTCAACAGACCCAAACAACAAGATCGCGCATGACTAATTTTCCATGGTTGCACTGTCAAAAAAATAACCAGTACAAAAGCTTGAGTCCATACCCGACTGTGAGATACCCGTTGTTCAAGAAATTAGTTTTTTCTTTGAATTAACAGCTATGAGTAGTCACTATACTATACCTTACTCAATGATTACCGGGTATCAAAAGAACGACATTTTATGACATTTTTCTTTGCTTGAGATTTAATTGACAGCTAAACATATGTAGATACAAAAAATACTGGTACGAATGTATGTATGTGTGTTTGTATCTTAGTGTGTGTGCCAGGGTATGTGTCACATGCCAAATTGACAATTTCTTTGGCCGTCATGCCCGATGGTTTTCATGTTCATTGTCAGCTGCAGAAAACTTTATAGTTGTTGCGTGTTGCATGTTGTTTGTACTCCTCCTTAATGCGTGGTGTCATGTTGCAGCTGGCTTGCTCTACAGCATTTTTATGTTTTAGCTCCTCATAAAACGACAGCATCAATAAAAGTCTGTAATCGTAATGTGAATGCATCAAATAACATTACATTACTATATCATCGTGTCTGCTGACAAGAAATTCACTGAATAATGATGCATTACAATGTTACATTGAATGGAAAACTTATAAAACTATTACTGAATTCACTTTTATCTAAAAATGGTTTGAAAAACATTTCAATCAACTTTAAAGCTTAATTCAAATAGCAAACTTTTAATATTTAAAGATTAAAATTACGTGACTTTTGGTTGACATTCCCTTTCAGAAGCTTCAATACCTTTTTCTATTTTGTTGCACACAAAGCAAAACAATCGATTTTTTATTAGCTTAACACATAAGCTCTCGACTTTTTTCCATATTTTCCCCGATTTCAGGTACAGCACACAGTTCATTCTCAATTTGTAAACGCCGTCACAAAGTTTTTGACAATAAAAGAAAATAGAAAGCGATAAAAACTGGCTGTACAAATTCTAGTTTGATAGCGTTCATGATATTTGGCATTTAGAATGTGTATTCAACGCAGAAATCCAGAAATAGTGAGATTGTGATAAAGGGGGAATGAGAATATTGTCCATGGGATCGTTCAACGGGTCGAGGTTTTGGGGTTTTGCCTATTTATGCATGCAACTTGCAGTTGCAATTTTCACAGTGCCGCTGTCAACAGCAATGCGGCAATGCAACATGCAACATGCAACATGCATTTTGTAACTGCAGCGACAAGTTGGCGGTGAAAAGGGCCTTGAATATTAACTGCATACCAATGTGCCATAACTTTTGCATCAGCCTAGACCAGCAGCATTGAACGTGTCACATATGCAAACACACAGATACACACCCAGACACTCACTCACACACTTGCATAAAATCGTATCTACATACGTATATCTAAAACCCAAGTGGAACGTTTCCAATTCCCATTTTCTCCTTTGGCAACGGAGGCAACAACTCCCAACACATTCGCTCAATAATCAATTCCATGCTGTTGCTTTCGGTTCCATCCTGTTGGCGTTGACTCCTCCACATCGTCGTCGATGTGTTGATGTTGTTGTTGTTGTTGTCGTTCTCACTCTGCTTGGTTGTCGTCTTTTTTAGACACTGTAAGTTTCAAGCTGGTACTAGAATAGAAGGGTATATGCGTTTTGTTAGCGCTTCAAATACATATAACCTATTTTGGCGATAAATAAAATATGTATAATTTATTACTATATTTTTTTGAGCTTTATTACGTATATTTTGACCAGTTGTTAACTCAAAGTATTGTAGTTTTTTCAATCATGACGCAGGGTATATCCTAGTCTAGCATACCCACTCTACAGCTTGCTTTTTGTTTTATATGTTACACTTGGCTTAGTTTGCTGTGTTACCCCTTTGTTGTCGTCGCGTTGAGATGTTACAGACTCTTCGCTGTGTGGCGTGAAAATTCAAATTAGATTTTAAAATTTAATAAATGTTTGTGCAAATTAAAACGTGGCAAAAGCAGCAGTTGCCCCAACGCCCACGAAAAAACAATAGCATTTATAGTACAAGTCTGTTTAAATGGGTTTTTTGTCTAGCCAAGTTCCTTGGACCCCAAAAAACACCATTGTTTGTGCTTCAATTGTTGTTTGTCTCCTATAAAAAAATGACTTTTGTGTGGCAACAAACAAATTATACAACTATCTTGATAGAGTATTATGTTGAAACATATATACGAGTTTATTTTTTATGCCGCTAATGTGGCTTGGGTCTTATCATCATTTGTACAAATTGTAGTGAATTTTTATGCCACGAAAACCAATTGATGCCATACTGATTTGTTGCCCTGCCATTGTAATACCGTCCATTCAAATTGCTAAAATAAAATAAAGAGTCATTGTTTTTATTGCTGTAAAGTTTTCCCCATCAATATTTACCAGTAATAGCACTTTCTGTACCACCAACCCGAGTGAAATTCCTTGGCGCAATTACCATCACTACGATCATTATCCCTATCGGGTGTTGAGAATTTCATGTCCTTTTGTGAGGTCAAGGCATCGCCAGCATCGCCTTTATACTGTCCTAATGATATGATTTTGTATGACTCACTCTCGTTACCAATTAGAAAGTGATCGTAGCGTGCAAATTTATTCTCATCATCAAATCCCTGTAGATATATGTAAAGTTCGTGATGCTGTGATTGTGTCATCAGAAATATTTTCTCCAATCCAATAAAGAACTCGCCACGCAAATCACCGAAACCCAAACTGTAATCCGTCCAGTTGCGATCAAACATCACCGAACCATCGCGTCTCCTTTGAATTACTGTCCAACCGGAATCGATCAAAGAATTGTCACAGAATACAGGAAAAGGGTTAGATCCCGGTACTCTGATCACATGAACGTCCGTAGACTTGCCATAACAACTCGATGATTCATATTCGAGCAGCAGTGACTTGAACTCGGCTAGTTCCTCCGTCTGTTTTGTTATCGTTCCGAGTAACGTGGAAATTTTTGCATTCTGTTCCGTAAAATCTTTTTCATTTTGCTTAAGTTGTAATTCCATTTGATTAATTTGTTTGTCCTTCAATTCAATACGGATACTATCAGAACGAGTTGCTGATTTGTGTCGTTCGACAAGAGCCTTACTTGTCAGCAAAAGATCATCTTTCACTTTGCTGCTGTTGTTGCAAGATGCATTTAAATCGAGTAACTGTTTGTATTGAACCTCTCGATTTTTCACGGTTTCTTCACAAATTCCAATTTTATTCTTTAGATTGCTCAATTCGTTTTCCATTTTCCTCAGACCAGTATCCTGTTCATTTGTTTTCTGTTGCAACTCAGACAACTGCATTGATTTTCGATTTAATTGCTCCTTTGATAGAGTTTCTCTATTCTGAGTTGCGTCCTCGCAGACTCCCAGTTTTATATGCACATCCGCCAATTGTTTCTCTAGGCTCCTGATGGTTGTATGCAGTTCTTTTATTTGTTCCTGTAGTTCAATAAACTGGGAATGCTTTGACTGCTGCATGATGGGCTTTACTATTTTAAAACAATACGCATTGCATTCACCTTCCATGTCCTTGAACATTGTCAATGGCTGCAAAGTATTAAAAAATAGTTTTTTTTTAAGAATTTTAATTTGTTATCCAGAATTTTCTTACCGTACTGCCCATGTCAGCAGTCATAGGCGACTCGTTGCTAAATTCGTGTAACGTACAGAGTAACAAAATGAGAAATAATTTATTTAAGCTTTCCATTGTAGAATTAACTTTATTTAAATATATATTTAAGCTACAAAGAGTTGTTTTGTCAGCCACTTTTGAAATAAAACTAATTGAGGCGTCAAATAAATCGATAGAAAACGCGAATTCCATTGAATGTCTTGGAAGTGATTGAGATATGCACAATAAACAAACAGCTGTTGGTTATTGCACAACATTGACAATACAGTCAATAATATTGACAATCAGTTTGCTTTTATGGAATTTCTGCAGCTGCTACATAAAAGAAATGTGTGCAAATAAATAATGTGTATTATATTGAATTACAATAATATTGCTATGTATATTACAGAGGATTGCAATATAAGATATTGTAATATATTTAAAGTAATAATTTATTTACCTTGTATAAAGGTACATTTATTGCTTAGAAATGTGTTACTACAATTCCTTATCAAAGAACAGCATAAATAAATGTTATTAATTACTTGGATTCAAAGTCACTTTCTGATTAGCTAAATTCTAACCGATTTTATTATCAAATATTCCATTTCATATCGGATCAGTGAACTTCTCTTGTTACACAAATGTATCGGTTAGTTTTATTATCCAATTGATTAATTCTGTCAACTTTATAATTGTTAATTCATGCCAAAAAACCACAGACTGTCATTTAAAATACACCGAGCCAAGTGAGAGAATCACGCTTTCATACGCATATCTAAGCATATAGTTTTCCCAATTTGCATTGTTTTTCACCTGAGCGACAAATGGTCGTGGCTATTCCACACACACACACACACACACGCACGCACGCAGAGTATAACATTTGCATAAATTTTAATGTTCACATACACAAGCCGGTGAGAGCCACAACAAATGTTGGCCGAAAGGAATGAAGGGGTTTTGTCAGCTGCTGGTTGATGGCGACACGTTTAAATACATTTTGCACACGGCAGTGGACATTGGCAAAGGCAACAGGAACACAGCAACGTACAGCGACAGTTTCAACACCATTGCAAAACAATTTTTGGTTATAAAGGGGCTGAATATTTTGGTAGTGGTAGAAGGGGGAATGTTACTGTTAGCCCGGCACGATGTGAGTTCCCGTAATAACGAGTTTTGCGGTAAATTGAATTGTTGAACATTCCGCACACACTAAAATCGTTTCGTTCGCTTCTAGCTGCGGTTGAGGTTTTTGCCGTTGTTGACTACTTTCCCACCTCCCCCTAAGTTGCCCTCAGGTCAAGCAGGAAAGCGACCTTTTACCATCCGCCCTCATATACAACAAGTGCATTCTCGCCTAGTCTTTCATTTTTTTTTTTGGAGGGGAGTGAGGGGTTGGAGGGCTTGAAATATTTATTGATGTGTTGCCTAGCCTTCACCTCTGCTGCTGGTTGCCTTATACTTCCCCTCGCAGCCCCCCTTTTTATCGCACATGCGCAACCGTAGAGCAGTGTGGACAAGAAATTATGATGGTCATCAATATTAATTCCATCAAGCTTTGCAGTCTAGAATGTAGCATACTTTTCGGGGTCGATTTTCAATGTTACAATTTTATTAATGTTTATTTTTGTTACAAATTTTTCCAAACTGTATTAAATGTTTTTCTTTTAAACTTTAATTTGTGATAAACAAATTTTTTATTTGATTAGAATCCAGAGCATAGCATACTTTTGGACTTATGTTTGTACCCAAATTCCTTGCAAACTTAAAGTGCTAAATGCTGTTACTGTACAGCAAGTGAATGGTCGAAATGTTATACACAAAATTGTGAAATTGTCAAAACAAGTCTTGTAAGCAATATTCCCATTGCACAGAGCGACTAAGTGAGTGAGTTGAGAATAAACAAGAAGCCATTCGAAAGTCAAGTCACATGGACATAACATTGCCATGTGCCACATGGCGTATGCGTAATGTGCCCAATTGGATTTACTGTTCTTACACGCACTGTTTGCACACACACTCGCACCCACACACACATGCACCTAAAGACTGTACACTAGTTGAAACCAAGATTTTAGAGCATGTCTTGCACCATAATTCAGACGGATGCAGTTCATGTCCTTGTGACAGCTGCAGCAGCGGACCAAGGACAATATCAAACAATTTTAAAATTTAGAGCACACATGCATGCAGGCATGCCACACACACACTCAGAAACGGGGGGAAAGAGAGGAGAGTGGAGAACTTACATGTCTTGGTTTGGTTTGGTTTGGTTTGCTTTTACGAGCTTCAAAATATGCATAAATCTTGTGCTGAAAATGTATATTTACATTTTGCTCGTGCTATTTAACAACATTTGGTCAGCGTTCTCGGCAGTTGGAAAGTGGGGAAATTTTGAGGTTTTTTAGACCCGCTGCCACTGCCGCTGCCGCCGCCATTTTGTGGTTACGAAAGTTTTGCATTTTACCACTTTTCACTTGTTCCTTGCAGTTTGGTTGGGTTTCCCAACGGGAGCTGCAGCTGCAAGTTGTTTGTTTTATTGCAAGTGCCAAATAATTTAACTACTAAAATATTAAATTTCTGTTTGAATTGTCGTCAGTGTCCTTGTAGATGCTTGTGTGAAACTTGAGGGAGTGTGTGTGTGTGTCTGTATGTTTGTGAGTCTCCAGCCGACAATGGCAATGGCCATAAATTTGTTGGCTAACTCTAACTCTATACATATTCAGATATATATGAATATGTGTATATATGTACCTGTATGTTTGTGTGCGGCACTGTGGCAACTTGAATGTGTGTTTGGGGAATCCTACGGGTCATGTGTTTGAGTTTAATTAAAAAGGTGCATTAGGATAGCAAAGTTTCACATACGTGCCCATATTCATTCATTCGCATTCACTCGCATTGCTAAATGATGTATGTAGTGTGTTGCAAGTTTTTTGCGCTTCAGGGACTAAATTTATGCAATTGTACAGGTGTATTGGTTTACTTAGGGCTGTACTACAAACTCTTTTTGTACTTATCAACTATAAAAATAACATGAAAGAACAATCAGGTATATTTATTTTTATATGCTAAAAGCTAAAGAGTCAGTCTGAAAAATAGAAATTTACTCATTTCTAATTACTATACTAAAGTAAATCAATAGTAGAATCATTTCAAAAAGCAATTCTTTTTAAAACATTTATTTAAAATTAAAACAACATAACAATTATATGTTAAATTAAATAATTCTTTCAGTTAATAGCAATAATGGCTCCCCTCTTTGTCTTCTTGTTTAAAAGTATTCAATCTACTTTGTGATTGAATTTTGGGCATGACTTTCAAAGAATTCCAATAATAGTTCTAAATATTCTTATATTCAATTTGCTGCTCAACATATTTATATATATTTAATGCAGCAAATTAAGTAAGTCAATCTGTTATCAGCTTTATCGAACACCTTAGCAGTGTCTTTGCCAAAGTCGATATCAAATTTTTAGACACACGCAAAGCACACAAGAAGAACAACTAACGGCAATGAACACTCCATTCAGCAAATTTAAATTGAACTGAAAATTGCGGTTTGCAGGCACTTCAAACTCAAAGATAAAACATACTCAGACACAGCCAAAATACACACACACACACAGCCATACAACCATCGATTATGGCTGGATAAGAGCTTAAGGGAGGAGAAATGGAATCTATGGGCGTCTGTAGTGTGGTCTGTTTTAAGTGCTTCACCGGTTATTTTCGGCCATTGGATGGTGTTCGGTTGTATGGTTGTTGGGTGTTTGGTTGTCGGGCACTTGATAATGACTACGATGACAACAGAATCGACATCGATGGCGCCGTTGTTATCATTGGCGTAACAAGGACAGACTCTGAGACTCGACTCAATTGTAGCTACAACAACAGCAATCACCACAGCAACAGCTATAGGAACAACAACAACAGAAACAACTAGACCAACAACAACTGTTGCAGACACTTGACTGTACCAAATGCATGCAAAATAAGTGGAAATTGTTTTTTTATTTGAAGCCAAAACGATGTGTCGAACTGAAGTCGTTTAACTAACTAAATTAAATAACTAAAAACAAAGTGTCGAAGATTTAATAACCTTAAGATAATCGCTAGATTTTTATTAGTTTGTCTGAGAAGGAAACGAAAAAGATAAAAAATCTGTACAATGAAAGGAGTTATAGTTATTTCAAATATTTTCAGGCTATAAGATAGCAACGTTTTGGTAGATATTGAAAGGAAACAATCAAACAACATTTAAGTATTCCACTTCATGCAAATTCTTATAATTTTGTGCATATTTTTGGAAGCACTTCACTTCAAAATGAAGTCTAATTTTTAAACGAATTTCAATTGGTGCCTAGGCCTTGATGTCCATATCTGTTTGTAGAACAGGAATAACAACTAACAGTTGCTCGTTAACAGCTGTGGATTATGCTTTGAGCCCTGGCAGACATAACCGAAACATAAGCCAGTCATAAACCACTTTTATCATTCGTAAGCACGAAGAGACAGACTTCTAGTATACTTCATTTGGAAACCCTTGTGCTCCATCTGTCTGTTTGACTGTCTCTCTTTCTGTCCGTCTGTCCGTCTGTCTGTTGCTCTGTCCTTTTATCTAATGTACTTGTCTGCTGGTACTTCCTTTCTACTGCCCAGAAGGCAGTCAACTAACTAAGTATACTTCATCAAACCAAAAGACCTGACTTCATTCCATGCCTGCACCCGAAAAACGTTCGTCTATCTTCATCCCAAAAATTGGGGGAAGCAAGTAAATATTTCCACTTTTCGGCCACAAATGCAATTGGGCTTGATGATATTTGTTACTTCCGTTTTGGTTTGCAGCAAAGGAAATGAAGCTTGTACTGCTTTTACTTGTCTAACTACACTGCACAACACTGTGACAGTTTAAGGATACCTAACACTATTTTGTTGATAGATTCTTGTGTAAAAGTGTTTGGGAGACGGTTATTTCTTCAAAATTAAACTGTTTCTGTACTAATTGTGTGTCTCTCATTAAAAAGGTCGCAGGGATTTAATTTATACACAGCATTTTGTGCAGTGTATTGGCCCATTTACTACAAATTTCCTGTTGCCATCGTGTTTGTTGTCAATCTCAACGAGTAATCTACATATACATCAATTTGAATACGACCCCAAAAACCAAAGAAACCTTACGAACTTTTGGCCCGACGGTATGAACTATTATTCACTTATTCACGAGTAACACACATGGAGTATTCGGAGTGCCACAGATGTCTTTGTGTGCGTAGAGAAAGGCATCGAAAATAAAACCGCAAATGTTTCATTTGTTTTATGGTCAAATTGCATGCAATGTAAATTCCAACTTAACAAAAGTGCCCCTTGTATAGTACATACTCCACATGTGTGTGGATGTGGATTTGTGAAGATATATATGTGTGGGTTTCTCCCCTATTCCCGCCTTGGTCACATTTCATTTCTTGTGGATATCCCAACAGTTTTTTGTGCCCCCTTTATCAACAACAACTGACGTTTTTCTTTCTTATCTCCTGTGTATTAGCTGCGCCTGCATTCTCCATTCAGCATGGTCGAAAATTCTCTATCTATCTGTATATATGTGTATAACTGTGTATCTGTGCATCTGTCCATGTGTCCCAGGCACTTGTCCCATTGAAACATTCTGCATTGTGTGACAAGTCGACATATCTTACTGTCTCATTCTCTTTGCTATCTTTTTGCTCTCTCTTTCTTACTGTCTTTTGACTCTTGTGTGTATGGTTGCAGTTTTGAAATTCTGTTCGTAGTCTTTTGGCCGCTTGTTGATATTGCACTTTGCCTTGCATGCAAAATTTGGCAGTCAAAGCTTCTCCAGGGATGGGATATCGGGTCATGTTAAGGGGCTAAAGCCAAACGGTTGCTCTGCCAAATGAACTTTTCTAATTCCATATGACCCCCCCCCCCAAAATCCCACAGTTTGCTCCCCTTTATCGTCATTTTGCTATTTTGCTCTTAGAATACGGCAGTCTGGGTGAGTCGTGAAGGCTCGTTTTCATTCATGACATACCAAATTATTCTGTCGTTAATTAGTGAACGATACACACACACACACAGACACTCACACGCACACATGTTACTTTGTATCGTCAAAAGATTTAGCTTATTTCTACGTCATTTGCACGCACTCGAACTTGGGAAACTCTTGCTCTGCTTTTATCTACACTGACAGAAAAGTAGAGGGTATTAAGAGTTGAAAGCATTAAACATTCAATAAAAGACTTTAAGGAATATGTATATTAAATGTTCTGATTATTTTTGTTGAATAAATGTTTATTCTTTCTAAAATTTTCTATATAGAACAACTAATTAATTCTAATTTCTGCCATGAATATTTCTTATATGTATATTATTCCTTAAAAAAAAAATAAATAACAAATAAAAATACATATGTAGTCTACTTAAAATAAAAATATTTAACTCTTCGCTAACTTGAAATATTCATACAATTTGAGATCAGTGTATGTCTTAAGGCCAAATCGACATTCTGAAATCGTCCCCCGATGCTGATGTTCAGCCTCTTTGTTGTTGTATGAGCTTTTTGGCCACTTGTCGACGTCGTCGTTGTGGTTGTTGTTGTTGTCGTTTGCCTTTAAGAGTCCTGCATTGACCACAAATTGCTTGACTACCATTTTCATTTGCTTTTAGCTCCTAACTAAGCATTTGCTCGTTTCTATCTTCAACGAAAATTCTTGTTTATCTTTGGCCGGCACTCGAACTGAGTGACAGGCCAAAAACCAGTCAAGTCCATAGCAAATTTAGGACAAGGAAACAGGTGCGAGTATTTAACAGCTACAACAATTAGGTAGACTTTGAACAGTACGTGAAGAGGAAAAACTTTTTACTTTGCTTATCAGCAATATACACACGAATTTCCTATGAAACACTTGGCTAATTATATTTTTCTCATTTCCGGAAAAAGTACTCGTTTTAGAAGTTTTGAAATATGTCTATAAAAAGACATTTAATTATTAAGTGAGTTAAACGAAATTTTAATTGCCAGAAATGTTTTTATATGGCTTTACTAAGAACTTAAACAACTGTTTTTTAAGATTTTTATTGTTTAGTAATTTGTATTTCCTTACATAAGAAAAAGAAGGCAACTCTTGTCTTAAATGAAGTTGATAAAAATATTTATGTTTAATAACTTCGATTCATAGCGCTCCCATTTCTGTGGTAGAGTTTTTCTGCTCATATTCTTTTCAATAAATCATAACTCCACAATAGATTATAATGTTTAGTAGCCTAAACAAGTCCGATAACACAGCAAATCCCAAGTAATCTCTAATTGTAAGCAGCTCATCTCTGGCAGCAACACTTATGGCCCAAAACATATGATGGAAATATTCCGCAACGTTTTCAGACTTGTGTTTACCACATTTACATAAGAACTAATGCATATGTACGAGTTTGTTGTATCTTTATGTATTTAATATTAATGTCTTTCAAGCTAAAAAGGAATACGAAAAAAAGAGCAAAAATAATATAAACAAAACAGATGCCGTCGCGTAAAATATCGCACCGTAGTCAGAAGAGAGAGAGGGATAGAGTAAGAGAGTGAGAGAGGGGGGTAAGGGAAAAGTCCGGAAGGCAAGCAAAGTCCACAGTCTGAGCCGCAAAAACTAATTTGTATGCGGAAAGCGGTGCTGTCGCCAGAACTGACTGTCTGACCACGTGTCCGTTATATTTGTTGGTCTACACCCGCCTCGGACGCTGCCAAAATGCGTAATTTTCATACGTATACGTACGTTTGGGCCCTGGCCAAGAGGCTGGCTTCCTGAGTGTGTAAGGTAGCTGGTGTGTATGGAGTGTTGGCTTGGCTTTATGTTTAAGTGTTGAAGCGCAGGTGACGGCGACAGGAAGAGCAATAGCTGACGGCACCCACAGTTCTTCTACTTCTCTTCACAACGAAAGCCGTCTCATTACACATACACAAATATGAATTTAATACAAAGAGCATGAATGCGATAAACACATAGGGTTCCATTTATATATATTTCACACATTAGAATGCGAAAGTAACAGCTGCTAGAAAATATCACCTATTGGGTGGTTTTCTTCTTTTGATTTCTATGCCCTGCAATTAATTGTGAATCAAAAGAAATTAAAGAATAACTTAGAAAGTATTTATGCAAAACAAATAAATATGATTAATGAATGGAATAAAAATGGCACACTTAATTACTTTTAAAGACAATTTAGAATTAAATTTATTCAAAGAAGTATTAAGAATGCAGGCTTTGAGATATAAAGCCTAAAGGAATACATGAAACAATCGAATCGGAAGGTAATTAGTGGCCTTTAAGTCTTAACTGGGCTAGCTAATGACTACAGAATTTGAGGTGAACACAGAAATTGAGTTGATTGTTAATGAACAACATGTGTGCTACTACAAAGCTACTTAGGAAAAGCCCCCGATGTAATACAAAGGCGTCTTGGATCTTAAGCTACTTATCCAGTCGACCATTTAAAGCTCAATTTCGAGGGCGAAAGTGTACACAAAATGTGGCTAAATTAAAACGTTTTTCAAATAAAACAAGTAATATAACAGCAATGAGAGAACAACAACAACAACTGTTGCTAAAGTAAATAAATTAAGGCTCCAAAGAGAACGCTGATGAATAAACAAAAAGAGGCAACAAAAACAAACGTGAATGAAATAATCAAATCATTTGCTAAATAAAAGCAAATTACTGCAAATTTTATGTAATGTATTTACAAAAAAAAAACACACACACACACGCGCAACGGGGGCAAATTTGCAAATACGCTTACAATGTTTTAACATGCCACGCCCATTTAATGTAAACGCCCTTGGGCCTTGTTTGCGGCATTTGCGACATGTGGCGCCCTCTGTTGTATACTATTCCATGTTTTTCATGCATTATACTTGGAACAATTTCCGAGAAATGGATATAACAAGTTGGTGTGCACTGACTTTAATAGAGGCTTAGACAATATGTGAGTCTTAGGGTGAAGAAGGCAAGGAAATAGGGAAATTTGAAGGCAGAAATTGGAGGGATAGAGTACTTATGATGATTATAATTAAATGATTTTAACACAAATTTTAATATCAAAGTGAAACTAAAGGTGTTTTTAAATAAACTCAAATTCTTTTCCGGACTTCCCTTTCGAAGCCCTCCACATTTCTGTATATTCAGCAAAAGTTTTTTAAGGAATATCTGCAGTCTTTACATTACTAAATCTCCAACTTTTCAAACAGCATTCAACCTCGCTGGTTTTATAAATATTTCTCGAGGCACTTGTTATTTCTGTTTAGCGCATTTTGTATACTTTTGAAGCGTCAAAATTGTAAAAAAGCGTCTGCTTTTGGCCTTTTGGGGAAAGTGTGTGGAATGCGTATATACAGCTCCCTTTTTTTTTTGAAATTTTATCAAACATTCTTATTTTTGTTGTAGTGTATTGTGGGCGCCTTTTTGCCCTCAATTTCATTTGCAATTGAATTTGGGATTATTTTTCATTTTTGTTGCGCATCTTACAGAGGTCACAAGTGGCCTGAATGGCACTGAAGTTGTTGGGGGAGGGGCATTGGGAGGGGAAGTGCCTTCGTTGCCTTGCTATAAAAGCCGCTTGCATGTCTGAGCGCCGTTTGTCTCTTTGGCCTGTAGTAACTGTTGTTGCTGCTGCTGTTGTGGAAATCCCATAGCAGCGCCATCTAGCGGGTGGGTTTGGACAAACCCTAAGCTGGCCTGAGCTGGCAACGGGAAGTTGTAAAATTCATAAGTCGGGTGTGTATGTGTGGCTTTTGTGCAATTGGAGCAACAAGAAAGCAAAAGCGGGAGCCAAGAAAAAGAATCTTGTACAAGTGCAAGTTGCTGCACTTTTGTACTGCATTTAATGATGGGTGAAGGGTGGTAACGGGATTGGTGGTTAGGTAAGGGGTTCACGGGCTGGGTTTGAATTGGGTGTCAAACTGACTGCAGGCAAAGATAACACCAAAGTGCACTTTAATCTTTGTGAAGAAATCTCAACGTGGTTGCAGCAAAAATATGATTGAAGTGTCGTTTTGCCCTGGGCACCATTTGATCCAAGAGGGAAAAGCGGAGACTTAGATAGAGAGATAGGGAAATAGGGAGATAGGGGCGTAGGATCACAGTATAGGTATGTGTGACAGTCGACGTTGTCGCGGCAAATGAAGCCAACGTCAACGAAAAGGCACAAAGCAAACGCTTGAGTGGCAGAGAGAAATTGGAAAAATGAAATGTACAGAAGACGACACTTTGCCAACAGCTGTTGATTGAAATTTTTGAGGCCCATACACAGAGAAAGAGAAAAAGAGCGAGAGAGAGAGACAGAGAGATAACTTCAAATGCAGAAATGCCACACACACGTAGGAAAGGAAATAAAAGAAGTAATGGACACTTAAATTCAGCTTTCGACTATAAAGTACCCGATACTTAATTTGAATGAGGTTTGTTTGCATGCTAAACTGCAATGGTTTTCTGCTTTTACAAAGGTCATTAAGATAGGTAAACTTTCTTAATAATTTTGAGTGCAAGCGGTCTTGATTTTTACAATTTACAATTTAGTATGCCAAACTGAATCTGCCGCACCAACTCTTGCTTTCAATACAACCCTTAATCTACAATTAACGGGTATAAAGAGAGAGGCAGTCCCTTCTCGTGTTCGCATACTCAAAGACTACGAATAAGAAGAAGTGCGCGCAGCATAAAGACCGAAAATCAGACAACATCTTGACAAAGGCTGGCAGCTACGTCCAGGCGAACACATCAGATAAGCGCGATTGAATGCAATCCCCTACCCAACATCAGCGTAGGATACAAAGGGTAGCAAAAGCAACAAGAGCAAAAGGGAATAACAGAGAAAGGGAGAGAGAAAGAGAGAGAGCGGGATAGATAGAGAAAAAACTCAGAGGGGCTGCGGCAACAAAGCTGCCCTAAAAAGCAACGAAACGCAACAAAAAAATAAAAAAATGGAAAGTAACGGCGCTGCTGCAACAAGAGCAAAAATGAAATAAAAACGGGTCATTGGAGTAAGATGGGCCAAGTCCCCTTCCCCAGCTACCAAACCCCTAACCCAAACCCAAAACACTCCCAACCAAAGCAAAGCCAAAAGCCGAATGCCCAAAGCCGAAAGCCCAAAGCTTCTCCTTCCCTCAAAATGTAAATGCCGCGACACACAAAGAACCTCAGCACAGGGCACGAGTGCCAAGTGCTAACTAACAAAACGACGCCTGACTGTATTAGCAATACCCTGTAAAATCTGGCGATCTTTTAATTAGACAATCACGCAGTACTTAATAAATCTAAGATAAATCTAAAAATCAAGAAATTGGAAAATTACTATATTTTCAAAACAACCACTATTGGTTATAGAAAGCTATAGTTAGTTTAAGATGGTATAAAACCATTATTAGACTCCAAAAATTGATTGCTATGTCTTATCTCTACATGTTTTACTTGTTACAGTGGCTCACACCCTATTTCGTGCAACGCTAAACTGAAATTTCAAACGAGACCCACAAAGTCTTTGCACGAAATAAGCTGTGACCATAAATTAGCACAACAATTTTAGAAAACAAAAATATTTTTAAATGTCTATCTTAATAAAGAAGTACTAATAAGTAAAACTGCATTTAAATTATTTTTGTATCTTTCATAGTTAAGCTAATATTAGAGTTTGAAGTTTCAGTTTAGCGTTGCACGAAATAAGGTGTGAGCCACTGTAAGCACACTCACTAATTTATAGGGTATAATAGCCAAGAGGCTGGGAATAGGGAAAGACTGCCTTTGAAATGCAAATTACACCCCAAGGAAATTCAGGGGTTAGCCTTTGGGCGGAGCGGGGCGTGGCGGTGAGAATAGCGGAGATGCAGCGGAAAAGAAAATGCGGAAGCTGCGCACTGTCGGATTCTTGGCTTGTCGAGTGTTATGTATTTAGTGGCTGCTTCAGTAGCACGCCCACACCTCCTTCCTCCCCCATACATACCACCTTTTAGCAACGCCCACTGCAACAGCACCTGCTGTACAATTTGCACTTTGGCGTAGGTCGCGTAACGTTGCAGCGTTGCCACATTGCTACTAGCCAGCTGAAGTTTGGCAACGCTGTAAAGAAATAATAAAGACAAACGGTTGCATTGTTTGATGTGGCAAGTGTGAGCGGGGCATAAGGGGGACAGGGTACTGCAAAGCATAATGATAATGGCAGCAGGAATAGCAACAACGACAACCGCTACAACAACAACTACAAAAACTCCCTCGTCCAAACTTGACACAATAGCAGGCAACCAAATAAAAATTTATAGCACAGCTGAAAGCTGCAATGTTGCCTGCGACTATGTGGTATACACTGAACTGCCCTGGGTCCGAATTCGTATCGAGAGCCGAGACTCGAGAGTTTGGGAGTCCAGGAGTACCAATGTCCGGGAGAGCCAGGTCCCTGAGTGGGCCAGTGGAAACTGGGTGGACCGTTATGAGTTTTAACAGTTGGTCGGAGCTGGACAGCACGGAATTAAAGTATGAATCAAGAAGGACGAAAACTTTTAATGAAAAGTGCACTGAATCCTTAATGCGCCCCACGTTAGATGGTCCTTCTGCTTCCTCTTTTTCTTTCGCAAACTTTCGAATGTGTACTTTAAAGGCAACTGAAAACGAAAAAGGACACGTTCCTTTTTAACAATAATAAGAAAGTAAAAGAAGATTATATTTAAAAAGTGGTCCAATCCTTTTATTAAAAATTTGTATATGCAAAAAATTCGGTATCACTATTTGAAATTACTGTTTTTCAATTAATAGAAATATGTTTTATGAGTTAAAAAATATAACAAATATGCATACTCAATGTAGTTATTTTGATTGGTTAAAGTTTAATTGCTTTCATTTTTATAATTGTAGTTTTTTTTATTAACTCACAAACCGTTTATAAGATATCTTATTTATAAAGTTTTTTGTATGCAAACTGCGTTGTTTTTGTGGTCAATTAAGTATTTTTTTAATTTTTAAATATGTCTAAAAGACAAATAGCTTTCCAATGAATAAATAATTTGTTATGAAAAAGTATACAACGTTGGATTGATAACAAATGTTTGACGTAATCAAAGCAATAATAAAAAGTTGCATTATTTTTAGCCATTATTTATTTATATTTCTTTTTCAACTAAAAGCATTAATCCAAATAACGCTCTTTGGAAATGCGTCAAAGAGAAAAATAAAGTTTGACATTTTGATTAACTTTAAGCCACTTAAAGTTACGCTGGAAACAGTGTCTTACTGGCCCAGAGCGTAACATGCCGTCCATATGGCTGCACAAGATATGTAAAATGAATGTAAATTGCTGAGACCATAAAAATGCGGACAGCTTTAAAAAAAATAACAGAATTCCTGAGCTTCGTTGACAATTGTTGTTGTGTGCGCTTCTGTTGTGGAAAACGCGTCAAGATAAAAACAAAAACAATAGCACAAAGATGAAAACAAAACAACAACTACAAAACGAAAAAAAAACATAAAAAAATAATATGAAAGAGAATAAAAATACTGAACAGTGCTTAAACAATAAAACAATAAATTTTCATTACCGGCTCTGGGCTATTAACGGTTTCCGCTGTCCAAGAAGAAAATGCTTTTAAAAGGTTGCATTCTGGCCTGAGAACTGGCAACTGTTGTTTATAAAATATAAAATAAAATGAAAAAAATAAAATTAAATATAATTGTTGCGGCTATATACACATACATATAAATTCCGGGGTTGCAGTTAAAGTGCAGTCGCCGCAAAAAGTATGCAACACGTTTTGTTGTACGTTTTTTTTAATTTGTTTTGCTTTTTAATTCTTTTTTTTTTTTTTGTTGGTTTCTTTGTTTCAAACAGTTGACTTTGGCATTTGCATTAACATTTTTGCCCCGATACCGCTACTCTGCTTTTCACCGTTACTCTATTTCACTCCATCTCTCTTGGTTTCCACTGTTAGTCTGTGTGTTTTTCACTTTAATTACATTTTCGTGGTTTTCATTTTGCACGCCATAAATAATTTTACCATGCAACGTGCAATTCTTTTTTGTCCTTCATTTTCATCATTTCATTTCATTTGCTTTTTTTCTGTACTTCTTCCTACTGCATAAAATGAATGTGACTCGAGTGGAGATGGTTCAACTGAATGTTGCTGCCTCAGCATTAATTTGCTTAAAACGACCAGTTTTTTTGATGTCTGTTTTCATCCAACTTGAGCATATTAACTTAAACTTGACAATTTTTTTTTATGATTTGTATATTTGCAGGTCACGTAGGCGGTTGTGGAATTACAGAGGAGGTTTCACAATGGATGGAGAATATACAAAATTCAGCCGTCGAGGAGCTGCCTGTACCGATGTCAAAGGATGTCCAAAAGTTACACCGGAAACAGCAACACAAAAAGGCAGCCCCACAACAACAACCACAACAACAACAACAACAGCAACATCCACCAAAGAAATACGCCAGTGGCGATGATGATTTCAAATTCCCCCATCAAAAATATACGAAGGAGGCAAACTTTGCCGATGGTGCATTCTATGATCCATCGACGGGTCGACGTCTCGGCAGCACGGCCAATGTTGCCGATTGGCATGAGCTTGTCCATGAGCGAGTGCGTCGTGCCAGTGGTGGCAATGGTGGTCCTGGCTCCACATCGAGTGGCTCCAGTGGTGCAACTGGCACCGGACGTGGCCGTGAGGACAACAAAAATACCTGCTCCCTGTATATACAAACAGATCCATTGATTTGGCGCCATATACGCGAGGGTATTGCCGACGTAAGTAGAACTGACTGCAAAGAGAGTGGGTGGGTGGAAGGGAGAAAAGTGAGAGAAAGAGTGTGAGAATCGAGTAGGGGGGAGTAGGGAGAATGGCTCTTAGCTTGTGCGCCAAATTAAAATTGAAGCAGCTGGCAAAAGGAGAGCAGGAGATGTTGTTGGCTTAAAAAACACAAAACAAAATCCATGAATTTTGCAATTTTTTACGAGCGAACGCTTCACTTTGGGTCTGCGCATAAAACAAAGGCCGAGCTCTTTTTTTTTACTTTCTTTTTTGAAGGAGCGGGAAGCAACAGACAGTGAACACATCCGAGGGAGCGAGGGACACGTGCAGTGGTAGACAGACGCCATGTTTCTCTCTTTCCCTCTTATGCGAGGAGTATTGGGGATTTGGTCCACAAGAAATTGACTGTTTCGTAGGGAACTAGTGACTGTAGAGTTTTCGACTTTCCAATTTTAATTGTATAATATTACTATTTAGACTTTTCACAATCTACATTAATTCCAACCAAAGTTTGGTAGAGTTCCTTGATATAGTTCCCTTTGCATTATAATTAAACTTCCAATACAAGTAATCAGAAAAGTTGATTTACTTATTGACTAATCATTTGTTAATCTAATCAGTATACCACGAACTTGTATTGCTTTAAAATAAATATTAATAAAATTTTCTTAAAACACAACATTATTCTAAATAGTTAGGCTACTCACAACCCAATGTTAATAGAATTAATAAATAGAGGAACATTATGTTAATTATGTAATATATGTACATGAGTTACTCCTAGACGTTGTAACTTTAACCTACCACATTAAATTACTCGAAGTATTGTTCAAGATGCTCTCAATTATACGACAAACTCCCAGACAACTTCATTTGAGTTGTGAAATAGGTCGTTTAACGATTTGTTCACTTCTCCATCCTACGGATGTTGGAGGAAGGTATTTTCTTACCTATCAACAATTTGCCGGAGTGTTGTTGTTGTTGTGAATGTTTTTGTTGCCTGCTTTGCGGCGTCTTCAAAGCAATCATCCAATCAGCTGACCTGCTTCGGGTTTCTACTATAGCGCATGCAATCAACCGTTATAGTCTGCTGACTCCCTCTACAATCCCTTCTCTCTTCTCTTCTCATTCTCCTTCTCTATCCTTTCTCATTCGCAAGCAATTCTTTTGCCGCACTTTATGTTTACGTTCATTTTTTCGCATTGTACGCGACGTTGTCGACGCCAACATCCTCGTCAGCGTCGTTCTGCCCCGCGATATATATACTCCTTTCCCTTTCCCCCAGCTCCTACTTTTCTTTCTTTTCCCACTGCTGTTTTCCATCTCCTTCCATTTTGCCGCTTTTCTTCTTTTCTCTTCTCCAATTTTTTGTCTGTTTATTTGCAATGAGTTTTGCATAATTCGCGCATTTGTTTCGTACGCCGTTGCGTTCGTGCCGCGTTTTAATACCCTACTTTAAATTCTAATGGGGTATAATTGACTGACGAGTATAAGAAATATAGTAACCTTTTTTAAAATTTGATTTTTTAAGTACTTTTTATTAATAATTATTACGTGGCATATAAATGTATGTTAAACAATTCAAGTGCCAGGTATCTGCTTGTCTAGCTTTCTCTGAGTTTATAAACTCGCTTTGTGTTGTCAGTGCGCCCGGCGACGTTTTGATTTTGGAACCAAAAACTGCCGTTAGCGGTACAATGATAGACCTTCTACCCAATCCCTTAGGTAATCCCAAAGCCACCCGCTCAACGCGCGCATAAAACCGAATAAACTTCCAGCAAAATATTCGACGGGTTTTAGCTGAATTTGCATTTTTATACAAATATATTTGAAGAGTGCTTGTTGTGTGTTCGCGTGTGTGTGTGTGTGTGTGTGTTTGGGTATGGGGTAATTGTGGCATGGGGTCGGGAGGTCGTTTGTTTGTCTGTCTGCTTTGTTTGGCACATCCCCTTTGCCTTCGCTTTTGCTGCGAATGTCAAGCGCATTGGCATTGTGGTTGAGATTTTTATTACGTGAAGCACCTAAAAGTAGACTGCGTTTTTTCCACTCTCTCTACATCTCCTTCTCTGGTATTTTTTATTGAAATTAATTCACAACACTGAAACAATCTGTACTTACAGCACGATCGCGGTCGCAAGTACGAGGTGGATGTGAAAACCCGCGAGGAAATCACATCGCTGATTGCACATCATGTGACGGCCGTTAATTACATTTACCGCAACACAAAGTTCGATGGACGCACCGAGCATCGCAACATACGCTTTGAGGTAAGTCTGTGTGATTGTGTGTGTGGCGCCCCCTGTGGTTGCCAATTGACAACAGCCATAGAGTTACGCCAACAATGGACTAAGAACAAAGACCATGTCCTTTGCCTGCAATAGGGCCGACAAAAGAGGACATCGTTTAAGTCTACGACAACCCGATAATTATGCTGGAAACCCAATTTCCATTGAGTTCAGTTCATTAAAGTCGAGAGTGCGACTTAGAAATGCAGCAAAGGGACAATTAGTTTGTAAAATTTAATTTAATGGGGTTTTGAGAGCTGTACTTTGAAAAAAGTTAAGCTTATTGTATAATTATAAGACGATAAGTAAGAAAATGTAAACGATTTTCCTGTACTTATATTAGTAGGAACAAATAATTGTTAATTCATATTTTATTGATAAATTTAATTTATAATCAACATATATTCATTTCATAGGTCCAACGTATTAAAATTGACGACGACTCTGCCTGTCGTACTGCCTATAATGGACCGCATAACGCATTTTGCAATGAACACATGGACGTATCGAACTTTTTGAATCTCCATTCACTCGAAGATCATTCCGACTTCTGTCTGGCCTATGTCTTTACCTACAGGTGAGTGCACAAATATCTTAGGTAACTTCGGTATAAATTAAAAGTGTTTCATTTGCATGTACAGAGATTTCACTGGCGGCACTTTGGGCTTGGCTTGGGTGGCTAGTGCATCGGGTGCGTCGGGAGGCATTTGTGAGAAGTACAAGACCTACACCGAAACTGTGGGTGGGCAATATCAGAGCACGAAGCGCTCCTTGAACACGGGCATCATTACCTTTGTCAACTACAACAGTCGTGTGCCCCCGAAAGTATCACAATTGACTTTGGCACACGAAATTGGTCACAATTTTGGTTCACCGGTAAGTTGAGACTTTTTATATAAAGTAAATGCATTAGCCTATGATAATTTATCCGAGGAGCAACTTTACTCCCGTCTTCATTATAATAATCTCCTTTCTAACCTAGTTTTTTGTTCCATTCCACTGTTTCAAACTACAATATTATTCTTAAACTTCGCTTTCCTTTCTTGCAGCACGATTATCCACAAGAATGCCGTCCTGGTGGACTAAACGGCAACTATATAATGTTCGCTAGTGCCACATCTGGTGATCGTCCAAATAACTCCAAATTTTCGCCGTGTTCTATACGCAACATTTCAAATGTGCTCGACGTGTTGGTGGGAAATTCCAAGCGTGATTGCTTCAAGGCATCGGAGGGTGCATTCTGTGGCAACAAGATTGTGGAGTCTGGCGAGGAATGTGACTGTGGATTTAATGAGGAGGAGTGCAAGGATAAATGCTGTTATCCACGACTCATCAGTGAATACGATCAATCGCTAAATTCCAGTGCCAAGGGCTGCAAACGAAGGGCAAAGACACAATGCTCTCCTTCGCAGGGTCCCTGCTGTTTGTCCAACTCATGCGCCTTTGTGCCCACCCATTACCATCAAAAGTGCAAGGAGGAAACGGAATGCAGCTGGTCGAGCACCTGCAATGGCACAACTGCCGAGTGTCCTGAGCCACGACATCGGGACGACAAGACAATGTGCAACAATGGCACCGCCCTGTGTATTCGTGGGGAGTGCAGCGGATCACCCTGTCTGCTGTGGAACATGACCAAGTGTTTCCTCACCTCGTCCACGCCGCATGTCAGCAAACGCAAATTGTGCGAATTGGCCTGCCAGGATGGCAATGATACGTCCACCTGTCGCAGCACCAGTGAATTTGCTGCCGAGTACAATATACAACAGGGTGGCATTAGTCTGCAGCCGGGTTCGCCCTGTGACAACTTCCAGGGCTACTGCGATGTTTTTCTCAAGTGTCGGGCCGTCGATGCCGATGGTCCGTTGGTGCGTCTAAAGAATCTTCTACTCAATCGAGAAACTCTGCTCACAGTCGCCGAGTGGGTCACCGGCAATTGGTATCTAGTGGTGCTTATGGGCGTGGGCTTCATAGTCATCATGGGCGCATTCATCAAATGCTGTGCCGTGCACACGCCCAGCTCGAATCCCAAGAAGCGTCGAGCTCGACGCATCAGCGAAACTCTGCGTGCGCCCATGAACACAATACGACGAATGGTAAGTGAAAGAGATGAGTAATGAGACTGTAAACAATATTGACCTTTTTACAGCAACGTCATCCGCATCAGCGAGGAGCTGGACCCCGCAGCATTCCACCGCCAGCGCACGAGGCTCAACATTATCCACGCGGTGGTGGAGGCGGCGGCGGAGGAGGTGGTGGCGGTGGAGGTGGACGACATGGAGGCGGACGATCGCATCATCACAATGCACATCCGCATGAATGGGATCGTCATCAAGGCGGGCACTCGATAGTGCCACTGCCCACAGGTGGCAGTCACGCCAGTCGCAATTCGGCGGCGAATCAAGCCAGACGCAGCGATGGGCGTGGCACAAGACCAAGCAGCAGTGGCAGACCGCAGGCGAGCGGAGGCGCTCCAGCCGCTGGAGGAGCAGCTCGATCGGGGTATGGAGCTGAACAGGCGGGAGCGGGTGGTGCCATTGGTGGTGGTGTGCAGGCGGCAATTAGCAGCGGTGGTGTTGTGGCACGGGCACAGCTGCCGTTGCCACTGCCGCAGCAGCAACAGCAACAACAACAACAAGCACTCTCACCGCAACAACAACAACAACAACAGCCACAAGCGTTTTACGCGCCGAAAGGTGCGTGTCCCTTCCACTTTGAATTTTCCTAGTAGAACTTTCCCAGCTTAGACAGAGAGAGATAGAAAGCGATACATTTGTATTTCAAGTATTGTTTCCCATATTGTTCCTACACACGTTTAATTTACATTTGTCATTTTTTTCCTTTTTTCCTGTTTTGTTTTTTCCGAAAAAAAAAAACATTTTTCTTTAAACAAAACGCTAAAAATTCAGAATTACCACCACGCAATAAGTCGCGCTCATCACGTACCAACAACAACACCAACAACATTACCACAGCCACGCCCTCGGGGGCAAGTAGTAGTAAAAACGCCAAAAGTGCCAAAGCCAAAGACACAGCCCAACAACAACAGCAACAGCAACAACAACCGCAACAACACAACAGCAAACACAGCAATCGTAGTCGCAGCAGCAGCAAAGACAAATCATCAAAGACGCGACGCAATATTGTCTACTAAATTGAGTACTCTGTGCGGAACGCATGGAATTGGAACACCGCAGACATGCCATACTCAAAACTACACTCCTTTGAATTCCTTCTTAAAAAAAAAATAGAAATTGAACGTTACAACGCTTTTCCCCTGAAACTACACAGAATTCGAAATGCAATTGGTATGAAAACCTTCTACAAATGGGATTTTCCCCTTTCTCCTTTTCCCCCTTCGTATTTGGATTTGTTTTCCCCTTTTGTTTCTACTAACCATTCGTTGAAAAGTATATACATATATATACACATCTATTTTATTTGCAGCATGTATTGTTTGTCAGTTTTAGATTCGAATTTGAGTTTGATTTTGGATTGGAATTTCCCTTTAATTGTATTGATATTTCCTTTATTTTGTCCTGTTTTTCAGTCCTTTGTATTGTTGTTGTTTTTGTTATTGCATGTGCACATTAAATTAAATGATTGACTAACTAATAACAATTAACTAACAGACTTAACTAAGCGGTGAAACGAAAATTAATTTGAAAAACTTTGAATGGAATTTTGAAATAATTTTCAAAAGTAAAATTGAATTTATGTGTCTAATATATGAATATCTTTTTCCATTTCAATTTTCTTTGTATATACATATTTTAAATATTTAACAAAACATTTTAAATTATTTTTATTTATTCAGTAACATAAACTTTTTCTAGTTTTTCAAATTTGTTTTAAAAACTCAAACTTTATTAACTTTTGTTTAACAAAACTAACAGCTTGAAAATGAAACTGCCTGTAAAATGTATAAACTGTCAGCAAACTATCGAAAGGCATTTCATTAGCATATATTTGTTATGATAATAAGAAAGTACTAAAAACTTTGAATGATTGTCAGATGTGCCGCCATTTAAGTTACCTCCCCCGGGGGGGCAGGAAAACACTTGAACTGGCGCCAGAGCACAGCAAAGAGCAAAGAAAAACTATAAACAATTCTAACGAGATTTCCCTTTTTTTACTCTTCTCATTTGGAAATCTTGTATAGGCGTCGCGCCCCCGCCGCCGCTACAAGTAAGCTATAGTCGACCAACATCGCTGCACGAGCAACAGCAACAGCTACAACATCAGGATCAGCAGCAGCAACAGCAACTGGAACCAGAGCAACATCAGCAGCAGCAGCAACACGCCTACGCTGACGCCTACGCGGCGTTGGGGCGTGGCCACTATGAATCGACGACGCGGGCGCCCAACAATAGTAAAGTTTGACAGACAAAAGTGACGTCGGAGCGCCATAAAAAACCAAAAGCAAAGGGGCAAAAGAAGCAGCAGCAACCAGAACAACAACAGCAGCGACTACAGCTAGCACAGCCACAACAAGAACAAAAATCAAATGAACTCAAATTAAATGTAAATGTAATTTTTATGCTAATTATTTTTATTTAAACAAGGCATGAAACGCAAACACAAACAAACATAAATTACGAGAGTGTAGAGCAAAAAGAGAGAAAGAAAATAATGAAAAGAAAGGAAAATTTCATATGTACCAACAAACACAAAAATCTAAAAAAATTAACGATATTTTTGATTAAATTAATTGATATGGAAATGCAAATCATTATTATTATAAATAATTATAATGGCAGATTGCCCAATATATAGTATATAAAAAAACACACACAAAATGAACAAAAAAAATATAATAAATAAAAAAATATATATATATACATGCATATATGATATATAATGATTGTGCGTACTTATTTACAAAGCAGCAGCAACATGAATAAAACTAATATTTAAATGAATGTAAAACCAACAGAAAAGAAACATTTAAAATCTATAACAAATGAAATTACATAAATGTCGAACATTTACTAATGAGCAAAATTAATAGCGCAAAATACGTTTTGTAAAAAGGTGCAAATTAATTAATCGGCAACAATAACAAGAACAAAAACATAAATTAAATAATTGAGAGCAAAGCATTTAAATTGTATTTAACTGTAAAACTGGCCAAAACTTTAGTTAAAGCCGTCAAAATTGCATTTGTAAACTAGCAACAACTGAAAAAAAGAACAAAACCGATAAGCGAATAAAACTTTTCTTTTTCCGATTGAATTTACGGAATTTGTTGCCAAAGTCATTTTGAATAAAAATTCAACATTTTTTCCGAATCGAGCAAGCAATTAAAAAATCTAATTAAATTCCTTTGGTTCTCATCTACACACAATAATAATAATAGGATGAATCTATGAGTGGGGAAGTAAATGCACATCACTATATAATTTTAGTATTGATTTTTATGAAACATGTATCATCTATTGTATTAGGTTTAAAGCTTTATGTTTTAATGAGCTGTTTATTAGCCAGCAACTGATTATGTTAAATGTTACTCGTAAATGGCATGTATATCCTCGGTAGTTTAAGTTTTGAAGTGAACAAATACATTTATATATAACTATTTGTTGTATTTGAATAGGTATTCTAGTTTATGTTTTTTGTATTCGACTGAGTTTTCTTACTGTAACTCTGAAATTCTCACTGATTTGTGTAGAGACTTGCTTTTTAAATCTATAGACATAACTTTATCTAGGCAAATGAATTCTCATCTTTTTTTAATCAATTCAAATTTCGCAACATTTTAAATTATTTAGTCGGAAATTGGTTTTCTACACTTTAAATTCTTGCTAAACTAAAAAATCAACATGTAAATAGAAAATCTCTAAGAAATATATAAAAAATAGTACATTAATTAAGTGAAATAAATTAAAATTTAATTGAATATACACAAGAAGCAGCAAAAATAAGTTTAACAATAATTACTAAAATTGATATAAATATATATATAAAAACTAAATTAAATTTAAATTGACAACAAAAAACAAATGAGAAACTATGCTATTAGTTTATCGCAAAACAAAACAAAACAACAGACGAAAAACAAAAAACATTTAACTATTAATTTAATTATACTAAATACTGAATTAATTAATTGAACTTAAGGCTAAAAACACTGCTACAAAAAAACAAAAGAATGAACATAAGAAATGATAATAAAAACAAGAACAAAACTACTATTTTATAAAATACACATCCAATTGTTTTATTTTCCAACAAGATTTACAAATTTTATTTTTATTCACATTTGTTAGCAAAAACATTTAAGGCACTTTCCACAATTAAATATTAATTACAAAATACTTAAGATTAGTAGACAAAAAACATGTTTTTTGGTTAAACAGAGAAAACACAACAAGCTGCTCTGTCAGCTGCTGACAAGACGAACACTTCCGGGCACATGAATGAATTATGCTCGAATACGGGAAGCCTTCTTGCTCTTGTCTGCCTTGGGAGGCGGTGGACCACTGCGTCCTGCCTGCATATGCCGATTGTAGATGCTGAAACATAAAGAATATTCGTTTATTTGAAGTAATTGAAATAAGTTCTTCACTTGCTTACATTTTGTATGTTTCCGTTTTGAGATATTCGATGACATGACTGATGCCCAGCAAGTACTGCTCGGCGATGGGATTAACCCAAGGATTCTCCTCCATTTTCATCACCGACTTGTTGCTCAGCAAATCGAGTTGTGCCACTTCTGGAGGCAACACCTGCAAACGGTTGTTTTGTATGTGCAACTCGCGCAATCGCACCAAGTCTCCAACCTCCCGTGGCAGTTCCAGCAGATCGTTATCCCGTAGACCTAAAATCTGCAGATTCTTCAGTTGTCCCACTTCCTTGGGTATGTACTCGAAGTCGTTGTCACCCAAGTAGAGGGCACGCAACGTTTCCATGCCAAAGAAGTTACCAGGCAGCACCTGTTCGTTCAGATTATTGTACGATAGATCGAGTACTTCCAGCACTGGGAATGCTCCAAATCCACGAGGTAAATTGCCCAGTTTATTGATTGACACATTTAAAATGCGCAACTTGGGCATGGATGACAGTGAAACGGGCAGTTCGGAAAGTTGATTATTGGACAGATTCAATATCTCCAAATTTAGCAAATTGGCAATGCCGGGACTTATAACGCTGATCTTGTTATGGGACAGCGTTAGCCGTGTGATATTGGCCATGTTAACTGTGGACAATACATAAATTTATTAAATAAAAAACAATTCTATAGCACTATTTAATTTTTTTTGTAATTTTTTATTCTGGAATTCCTAAATCATTCGATCCACACCTAAAATCTTTCACGTCGCAGCAAATTTCCTACTGGGCTGCAAAAACCCTAAACTCGAACAGCTGTTTGCCGCACGCATGCAACAGGCTGAGCTAATGCGTGAGTGTGAGCGAGACAACGCTAATGTATGCGTTGCTATTTTTAATTTAAACAAATAAATATTATTTGGGCGTTTCTTCAAACATTTTTAATAGAAAACATGCATTAAATTGTAACTAAATACACCCTCAATAAACCTACCAGCCCTACACGTTCAATTAACAAACAGCTGTTCATTACTTTGTATTGGCAGTTTGTTTATAGATGCTGGCGTCACACAAACTCGCTGACGATGGCGTCATAGACTTTGCGTGGGTTTCTTGAGCATTTAATGAATTTACTGAATTTCTTATGCATATTTAGATACAGTGCACTTACAGAGTCCAGGGAGTTCCTCAAAGGACACCAGTCCCTTGTCGACAAGGTCCAGTTCCCGATTTTGGGTCTCTCGCGCCTCATCCAAAACCTTCTTCGCCTTCGACATCTTCGCGTTTACAGGCAAACATTGATTCATTTTCGTTGGGTTGCCACAAGGGGAAAATGTTAGGAATAACAGTTGAGTGTTGCCACTGTTGTGCACTACTGATAATAGTGGGAAATACTGCCAGATTGTGCGAAATCGTTATCCAAGAACTAAACCTTTTGTTTAAAAGCTGAAATACAGTCGCACTCAAACTTTAATATTTTTTATTTATATAAAATTGTTAATTAACTGCACTCTGATAATTAATTAGACATTTAATATGCAAGTGGTTTGTAGCACTTTATTAACACTGTTGGCGGTTAATTCAATAGTTATGAATTAGTTGATTGATAATCTATTAGATTTCAAGTTCAAAGTGCTTTCCAAACTGTTGTTGCAGCAGCCGCTTTTCCGCTGTTGCATCTGTTTTTCTGCTGCCAATTTTCACCAGCTCTCCAGCAGTCTGCTTATAGTTTCACAATTTTTCAGGCTACTATGCCACACAAACTATGCACTTGACCCGATTCGAGGCAAAATTGAGTTACTGATCTCTCAATTAATTAAATTTTAAAACAATGAGTTTAACTTTCTTTGTTTGCGAACTTGAAATGAGCTCTTTACAATCGAAGCATTTGCTTTATTCTGAATCTAATTTAATTTTCGCTCGTGTCCGAGAATTAATCACAAAAATAGACAAGTTGCCGATGCGTCACCTGCGTACGACACGCGAGTCCCCGAATAACTGAGCAGATCTCTTACAGCACCCGCGATAGACGCAACTACTCAGCGATCCCACGAGTTACACGATTTGCCCATCGATCGATCGTCTGCTGTCTATCCATAAAAATAAAATAAAGAAAACAAGAGACATCAGACCGGGTAAAACTTGATACGAGTTCACTTTGCTTTTGTTTATCTCATTTTAAGTTTTGTTTTTGTTCTTTTTTTTTTATTCTTATTTTAAACTGAACTCGCGGAAACCCGTTTGACGGCATATTAGTTGAGAGGCAATTCCTTTTGTTTTTGTTTTGCTGGCATTTCTCGTGCATTTGGTAATAATGTAACAGAGTTTTTATGGCTCGACTTGCAGATACCCTGTGGGTTGCAGTTAAGTAGCTTTTGTGGGTAACTTAAGTCATTGAAGGAAATTTGATGGGTTAGAAATTAATAAAAGTGTATATAAATAACTGAGTTAATTAATTTTATATATATTTTGATCGAGCTAAAAATTTATATAATTTATAAATTATTAAATAATGTATAAATTAATTTTTTTAAACACTTTTGAATGCAATCCATATTGTATATTTGTGTTAAATTTTAATTTTATATGTGCTTATTTTATTATAATCTTTAAAAATTGTATATAGTTAAAAATAAAACCTTAGTCGAAAATAAAAAACTATATAATAAATTTATTGTTATATTTTTATAATTAAATAAAATAAATATAGCTTCAAGATATTTTATATAAGCATAGAAAATAATTATTATTTATTCACCTTTGCATTAAATCAATAAATATATTTTTAAAAACAATAATCCACTATACCTTTTTTATAACTGCTTATTTTTTAAGCCGTTTTGTTGTTATACCCAGCTTAAAACAGATTTAGAACAAATTTTGGTTTTAAACCCAATGCAGCTGCTAAAATGTTGTGTGGAAGTTGCGGCACAGCGGAAATCAGAGCCCGGAGGGTTGATTAAATAGTCAACGCTATTAAATAGTGAAAGACTTATGCTGCGAACTGTGATTTATTATTTAATAAATGGCGCTTTGGCGTGGGGTTGGCAGGCCTATAAATTATTTGCAACCCGTTGGCAGTTCCGTTTTTAGATAGTTAGCTGAATTTTTAATTACTTTATTGTTGCAGCGGTCGTTCTAGTTGGAATTGGGATTGGGATTGGGATTGGGGATTGGCATTCCAATTGGGATTGTGCTGCGGAATGTGGTGTGATATTGGGTGCATCTCTGATATGCATTGTTAGTCATATTTTTGTTGTTTTCATATTAATTTTCATTTCGCCTGTCGAATCTGCCAAAGCCAGTGAAAGTTTGTCTTTTGTGCCTTGCGATGCATAATTTGCGTGTTGCATACTTTTTGGGGCGCATTGCTCCATATGCGAGTGTATGTGTGTGTGTGTGTGTGTTAGTGTGTTGTGCGCTACATTTCCGCCATATAAAATATGCAAAACAATGCAAACTCTCTCGTTGGTCAGAAAAACTTTAGCCTGGCCCGAAAAATTAATTTTGTTTTCTGGTTGAGAATTTCGTGCGCCAGATTTTTCGGCTATATTGCTGGCTGCTAATGTTGTGGCAACTCTGGCACTGAACGCCCAGCGGCATTAGTTTTTGTTTTAATTAACTTTTTTTTTTTTTTTGTACTTCTGTTTGCTTTCAAAGTTTTGACCGTTTGCCAAATTTAGCTAATTTTGCAAAATGCAACAGAATGCAAAAGAAATGTGCTAAAAATACATGCGTGCAATATCCTTTCATCAGAGCTTGGCGGATTATGATGCCATCTTAATTAATATTAAATATTATAAGGCTGATTTAAGGTCTTTTATATATATATATTTATTGATTTCATTTCTTATTTACTTTAGATTGAACTCTAAGTAGCTGAAGAGAGCCAATATTCTACATAAGTCAGTCTAGGTATTAAGTGATCCCATTTTAAATCCATTATTTGTCTAAAATATTACACAGCTGATTCCGTTTATACTGCAGATGAGTACATAGTAGAATTGTCAATTAAATTAAAATTAAACTCTAGTTTTAGTGTGTAATATTTCTCGACTGTGACCTTAAATTACAACAGAAATACACACACCTCTGTGAGCACTTAAAATATTTTTATTTTTGAAATATTTTAGAAGGGTGCATCAAATTGCACGTGAAAAGCGTGTTTGTTGGAAAACCCAAGCAATTATGAAAATTTATTGGCAATACATTATTTATGTTGAACAAATGGCCAGCGAGGGCTTAAGTATCTGTTAAGTTGCCCGATTTATATGCTAATGTGAACAAATAAATATACGTATGTGTGTGCTCTGTGTGTGTGTGTGTGTGTGCAAAGTATAATTCATTTTGTATTGCGTCTGTGATTGGTATTACCATAAATTATTCAGTGTCGAAAAGTTTTGCGGTCCCATTTTAAATGAGTTGTAAAATATGCAAGTTAATTTGGTGAAATCATTCGACTGCAGCCATAAATTCGCATTAAGTTGTAAAATAATTTGGACCATTAACAGTGCTATCAGACCCGTTTAGTCTCTGTGTTTAACTAAGTTAAGGTTGATTTATTTCTGCGCTTAGTTCCTCACTAATTTCTAGCCATTTGCATGTGCTGGCCACAAAGCTGACCACAGCAAAGGACTTTGGCTCGATTGTCTCGATAAACGGGGCCGATTGAATAACTCAAATGGAACCGAAATATAAATGACAGGATGTCCCCAATCCTTCAATCCCCTTGGAAAAAGTCTCTCTAACACTGGGCAGCTGTCAGCAGGGTACATCCTTCTGGCCGCCACTGTCTGACTGTCTACTGTCTCTTGTCTGCTGTCTTCTGTCTCCTGTTTGATTTCTGGCAATTTTTCAATGCGCTTTGTTTACATTGGACCAAGACCAACATGAGAAGCATCCGAATAAGAGTTAATACCACCAAGAGCCAGCCTTTTGGCAGCACCAATCACAGACATACTGTACTCTGTATCGGGTATTGACTGTGCCTTTATGCTGCCAGGCAAGACTTGCTTATCCCGGGCAGCTTTTCTTTTATGCCTTTTGCCTGTTTGATTTACTTCAAACAATTGGCAACATCATACATCAACGACTTTGGTCCCTGCTCCTCTTCGCCACTCTAAACTTCTCTCCTCTTGTCATCTCCTCACATCTTCCCTCTTCCCTCTTGTCTCTTGTCTCCTTTCTCTTCCTTCATTTTCGCACAAATCTCTATGCAAAGCGTTGAGCTCTTCACTTTGTTCAGTTCTGTTCCAATCCTTCAATCGCTTGCTTTTTCCTTCAATTTCGTTTTAATTTTTTTGTTGTATTTTTTTTTAGTATGTAAGCTAATAGCCCGAGCTTATATAACATTCAAAGCTGTACACTATGTGTTGTAAAAGAGGCGAGTGTTCGATGGGAATTCAATTTGAAAATAATGGATAAATGCAAAACAACAAAGAGGCAGTTGCTGATAAAACAAATGTGTCAAGAATAGTTGAAAGAAAGTGGAAATATAGTTTTTCTTAAATCAACTTTTACATAAATAAATGCATAAGTAGTAGATGGAAAGTAAATAGGCTTTAAAAATCAGTCAAGTGGCAGCAACAAATCCAAGGAGTAAATGAAATGTTCATTTAAAATAAACAAATAAATAAAACTGAAAAAAGCACACATGTGAAACTTTTTTACCAGCCAAACTCCCAGTAGATGCAGGGAAAATAAAACAATTTAATTGGCGAAAAACTAATCTATTTTAATTAAGGTAAATAAAATGAAAATTCAAAGCGAGTTGGTGGTCAGTGACCAAAAGGGAATTATGCCAGGACATGTAAATGGAAACAACAGCAAGTAAAAAATAAACTATTCAAATGAAAATGTTAATGTTAATGTTTTATTAGTAGCGCTTTTCCGTTTAAACATTTTTCCACTTTTCCCTTTGTAATTTAATGGGCTGTCAACACGGTTAGATAATCGGATTTGAATGCCATTTTCTTGTTGTTGGGTTGAAAAATGCATAAATCATAATTATGCACACATTGTAAATAAATAAAATTGTATATTACTTTGCTGACAATTATGAAATTATAAAAGCTAGAAAAACAGCAAAAAAACTGTAAAAAATAAACACCACAAATAAGTACGATTTGCAGCTTACATAGCGATTAATTAGCGTTAAGTCAGCGTTTTTTGGTTGTCAACAAATATTTAACTACTCATTAGTTGGCCCAGTAGTGAGAGCTGTACCAAACTAAATCCTCTGTTCTAGACAAGGTCTCGTATACTCGTATATATGGCCATTGGCGCAGTGTCAATGCGACAGTCCAGGGGGCAAAATCAGCGTTACGTATACGCCGCATGCAACCGCACACAGTACCTGCCTCATTAGGATTCAGTTTGTGTCGCTGTCTCGCTTCATCTCAAGTTAACTCCATCTCCAGCAATGCCACAAATTTACTATATGTGTGTGTGTGTGTGTGAGTTCTCCTTGTGTATGGGTGTATGTGTGTTTGTGTGTGTGTAAGAACTACTTGTTATTCAGTGCGTTTAACTTCGTTTAGCTGGGCGAAATGTTTTAGAACTCGTTAGAGCGTCCGTTTGGTCACAGCAGTGGTTTCCACAAAAGTGTGCAAGAGATTGACAGACATCACCCACTGTATTTGTGTGTGCTCGAGGGTGGGTCGTCCTGCAAAATGGGGTCTAATCAATGTGCTACTCTGGATTGACTAACCGCCTAAAGCCACCCACATTAGTGTGTAATTTATTTAGCATTAACTGTTGCTTGACTTTTTTAAGATTGCCAAGAAATGAGCTAAAAGTTTAGCTACTAAAACTATACCAATAAAAGTTAAATTATTCTGTCTACTTGAGAGAAACATGGAGAAAATAAACAATACTTCAATGTGTGCCTAACAGGGTTTAATTAAGTTTTAGATAATAAATAGTTGATTTATTCAACACTTAAATTTTAACATAAAAACATATAAAATTATAATACTAGTATTATTACTCTTATTATTTATTTCTTTTTCATTAAAATATATTTCATTTAAAAATGATTACTCTTAACGTCTTGAAACTCGCAGCAGAAGTAACTAGATTATCTACCAAATAATGTTAGCAATCAAATCAACCTTTTCTCCTTGAATTAGCTGCCCCAAATCAGATTTGTGAGTGCTTTCGAATTCAAATTAAGTACTAACAACTCAATGTCAGCACATCTCGATGATATGGACATCGAGGCGATTCCAATGTTCGGGGCAATGAAGCGAGAGATAACAGAACATTGGTTGTAATGTTTCTTCATGATTAAACCGATGTCCTTACTGCTGTCTCCTGTCTTATTGCTTGCTGCTTTCTCCTACTACCAATTATCATTTGTCTGGCATCTGGCCAAAAACAAAAAGTATTCTCCGCTGTCAAAATCAAAGTACTGAAAGTATTGAGGTAGACAAAGCACGTCTACCTGTCGGTCAATGTGCTTTCCACCTGCCGATGGAGTTGGAAAAAACTTTTCCAATAGGGACAATGACAACAACTTGGCATGCACAACACACCCACAAACACACGCACACATACATGGGCAGACACACAGGACAACATGAGTAAGCAAGTATTTCATTGACTGGTTTTTGGCGTTTTGTCTGCCTGATTTGACAAGCACATTTGACAGGCACCAACATGTTCGCCTTGTTAACAATTGTTCGCACCTAATAATCACAAATGGTATGAGAAAATTCTTGTGAATTATAATCAATACGAATGGAATTCATAAAGGGTTTTCAACCAGTCAAAACCTAATTTTTCAACCAATTGCAACAATAAATCCAATTAGCAGAAGAGCGAACATAATGCAAAGGAAAAATAGAAAAAAGAAAATCCATCAAACAGACAACCAGATAACAAACCAATCCAACAAATCACTTCGGAGTTGGAGTTTAAATTGGTGTTGGACTTGCTGTTGCCAATGATGAATGATGTATTTTTTATGCCAAACAGTCGGTGAAAAAAATCCCAACCAACCAAAAAAAAACAGCATAGGCAATGAGAAATAAAAGAAAATCCAAAACTGTTTGAATTTTATTGGCGAAATTGATAAAGTGGCTGTAGCAAAATCGAAAGGAATTGCAAATCCAACTGCAGATCGATCGATAATAGAGACCAGGGAGGAAAAGGGAAATGAGTGGGGACAGGGAACTGCTGGCAATCAAAATGCACAAGAGCAAGGATTTCAAGATTTAAGGTGGCACTTGGCACCCATACTTGCATTCCCATTTTCAACGTTTTCTTATTTTCCTACCTTGTGTTTGGCATGCATAAAAATATGAGCAAAATCCTCGAGCTTTATTTCGTTTGCCTTCTCCCACTGCCATTTCTAGGAGTCGGACTCTGTGCTTATGTTGTTTATCCTTTGATGCATTTCCATTTTCCGAATCAATTATAATTTGTCCGCGAAAACTAAACTGTAAGCACTTTGAGCATCGTTATTTTAAAAAAGAGTTTATTATAAAATAAGAAAGTTAATTGAAAAACTTTTCAAATAAAATGTAAAAAATCGACAACAATTATAATATTACCATTTTTATATATTTATATATTAGCTATCCCATCTTAACATTGAGAAACCTATCCTATGTTTTCTGTTGAATAGTTCAATTTACTTAAATTCCTGTTCAAAAGAAATTTAATAGTAATTCCAAAAGTATACCGTAAAACTCCAATTTGTGTTTGTCAAATATTAAGCTTAAAGTGGGACTTAAAACTTATCTACTCAATTGCTGAAGTAAAGTGCAGAGATGAGAAAGAACTTTATTGCTGAGCTGTAACACGTAATATGCTCAATTTAAAGAGCTTTGATTTGCCAGCTCGAATCACTGTTAGTGTATGTGCACGAGTGTGTGTCTGTGTGTGTTTACTGTATGAAGGAGTGTTTGTGTGTGTGTGTATGTGTCTGTCTAAAACGTTTGCCTTTTGTTTGCTGTGCGAATAGATGAGCTAACAATGCACAAAGTTGTCCAGAAGCAGAGAAGGGAAAAGTAAAAATATTGTAGCATAATTTTCGGCGCTAACAATACAAGTGAAGGAGGTAAAGAGCTGGAGGAGAAGGAGTAGAATAAGCAGTAAAAGAGGAGATGAAGCAGGCGGACACATGGCATATATCAGCACATGCATTCATAAATCATATTCTGCAGCTGGAGAGTGCTGCAAGCCAGGCCAACAGGCAGCTCAGGAAGCGGCCAAAAGCAGCAGCTACTCCTGTGTGTGTGTGTGTGTGTGTGTGTGCGTGTGTATGTCCTGTGTGTGCTTAGCTGTTGCAATACCGGCTATTTTAAGGATATTTATACTGACAGCGGAGTTTTGATGGAAAAACTTTTGTAAATTGCTTTTAGCAGGGCTAAAGTAGCCACGAAAAAAAAACCTACAAATAAAAGCCGCACAATGTTGAAAAAAATAAGTAGTGTATAAAATTGTGCCGCCTGTCAGGCAGTTGCTTTAATTTTACTTTAAGAATTGCAACGTTTGTCCGGCAAACATGCCACACAATGTGGCAAGAGTGTGTCTGTGTGTGCACATAGTATCCAAGGATATTTTAGGGCATTGCATCCTTGTGTTTGCTTTAGCAATGCACATTTATTAAATCGACTTCATATTTTTAATGATGCACAAAACTTTGTCGGCCTCCTGCCCCAAACACACACAGACACAGGCACACACATACACTCTTACACACACTGCAGACACAAAAGGAAGGTCTTTTAAAAAAATTGCCAACATATTTTTCGCTTTTCTTTGGTATTTTATCGCTTTTCCCTCGGCTTTTTCCCTTCTCTCCGTTGTATTGTTGTGTTTGGGTGCATTGTCGTCCTTTTGTTGTGGCCACAAAATGTCGTTACGTACTTTGCAAAAGCCGAAAGCACAGCAAAGTCTTTTGTGCACATAAATGGCCTCATATTGAGTGTCCTTCTTAAGGACGCAAGAAATATTATTATTTCTATTAAATGAGCTTAATTGGCGATGAGTCTAATTGTGGCAAAGCTCTGCAAATACTACAAGAACAGCCGACTGTCAAAGACCCCGTACTCAGTCTAGTGTGAAATTTTCCACAGTTTAAAATATACAGGGGCTCATACGGATGGACGGACAGACGGACATCGCTATATAGACTCGGCTGTTGATGCTGATCAAGTATATATATATATATATACTGTTACGCTCATTTCGCTGCGGGGACGGAGTCTAAAAAAGAAAAATTCAAACTGCTATTTTTAAAGTAAATTGCTTAAAAATTATCAAATTATTATTGTTATTATTAAATTACTTTGCAAATAAATTTGCAATAAATGTACTTAATTCATTATATGCTGGCTATTCTAAGCTCTTTCTCTGCTATCAGTTTGTTTAGCTTGAATTTTGGATTTGAGATCTACTGAAAGTTCTGTTCGCTTGGTATTACAGCTGGAATATGCAAATTCCCAGTTGAATTCTTAGGCGAAAAGAAATCCACAGTAACTAACAACAATTTACAATTGTATAATTTAAGCAAAATCATTTTGTTAATGTTAATTCAATGGGAATGTTAATGTTAAATTTAATTAATTTTTGCATTGCGACCTGCTGACCTTTCTGTTTGCCTGGTATTTCAGCAAGAATTACTAATGATTTTGGGCATTGCAGATAGCAGCGATCAAGCGAAAAAAAAACCGCGGAAGGCCAAAATCGAAATTTTTTTGTGTGAAACACCAGGCGATCAGAATCAGCAGCAAGCGACAGAATTCTAATTAACAGTTAATGTTAGTTAACAGTTAATGTTATGTTAATTAACAGATTATGTTAATTAACAGATTATGTTATGTTAATTAACAGTTTATGTTAATTAACAGATTATGTTAATTAACAGATTATGTTATGTTAATAAGCAGTTTATGTTAATTAACAGTTTATGTTATGTTAATTAACAGATTATGTTAGTTAACAGTTTATGTTAATTAACAGTTTATGTTAATTAACAGTTTATGTTAATTAACAGTTTATGTTATGTTAATTAACAGATTATGTTAGTTAACAGTTTATGTTAATTAACAGTTTATGTTAATTAACAGTTAATGTTAATTAACAGATTATGTTAATTAACAGTTTATGTTAATTTACAGATTATGTTATGTTAATTAACAGATTATGTTAATTAACAGTTTATGTTAATTAACAGATTATGTTAATTAACAGTTTATGTTAATTAACAGATTATGTTAATTAACAGTTTATGTTAATGCAATGTTAATATTAAATAATTTTTACATTGCGACCTGCTGATATTTCTGTTGGCCTGGTATTTCAGCAAGAATTACTAACGATTTTGTGCACTGCAGATCGCAGCGGTCAAGCAAAACAAAATCTGCGAAAGGCCAAAATCGAAGATTTTTTTCTGTGAAACACCAGGCGATCAGAATCAGCAGCAAGCGACAGACTGTAATTTAAATTCAATTACAGAGAGTAGAGTGCAGGAGCACTTAAACATTTTATAGCATAATTTCGGGCGGCGTATGAAAATTATGTACGTGGCCCGAAAACGCTAATCAGTAGCATACTTTCAAGCGGCGTATGAAAATGATGTGCGTGGAAGAAAGCTAAATTGTTCAGTGTAAAGTCTAAGTGTCAATACTATGTAACTTTGATATTGAATATTTTGGGACTCAGACGTCAGATTTTCGATTGGTATGACTTTTTGGACTCGGGAGGCCCAGGACTATCGATAGGCATCAAAAAATCGCAATCTTAAATTTTGACGATTTTTGACAAAAATGCAAAGGGGTAACACTGCAAAATTTGTCAAAATTGGGTCGAATTTAAAAATTTGAATTTTTGCATGGAATCGACGCTACTAGTTGACGAGAGTCTAAAAAGTCGACGCTTTTCAAAATATCACTTCATTTGGCTGAGAAATGATCATTCAAAGTTGAATATAATTTATTGGGATTCCAAGTTTCATAACTTTTTAGCTACTTTAAGGTATTTTTTAGAGTTTTCTGAGCGCAGAGAGTGGGAGCCTGCTTAAGCTAGCTTGAGTGGATACACAAATCAGATGATGTTATTGCCGTATGTAAATCAGAGTTTTTTTTTTGTTTGCTAGAGATGGGTATGGACAAATGCTAGTTGGCAGTGTTGGTAAATGCCAGCAGGGCCAGCGGATATTGAATTGGTGCAGACGATTTGGTGTTGATTTCAATAATTTAAGCGGCGACTCAAAAGATGACAATAGTCAAGCAGCTGGTGGATGTGATTGTTCTTGTTGTTGTTGCTGCTGTGGTTGTTAAAGAGCAAAGTGATTCAAATGTGTGCATTTGTATTTGTCTGCTTCTTAAATAAGCTCACGCTTTCAATGCGCTGCAACCGAGTGATCTCGTTGTCATCTCATTAGGAATCGGAATTGGAACCGGGATCTTTGTTTATAACATTATGCAGATAAAGGTTTCACATGTCATGCGCTGCACAATCCAGCCTATCCTATGAAATGTATACTCTACTTTAAATTTAAAATAAAATGAAATTGTAGACTTATGCTGATATTAAAGTATTGTCTAAATGCCAACAAATATTCAAACAATTCATAATACACTCAATTATTTGTTTGCAACACACATTTTTTGTGGCTTAAGCCTCATTAATTACGTTTTAATTAAACTAATTACAGTTAATTTAAATATACAACACTTAGTGTGGTGACGCTTTAAATATCACGCATTCGCCCCGTGTACATCATATTTATATGCCAATGGAATTCGCTGACCCACATTTGACATTCATTCAGATTTCTATTCACATTGTTTATTTATTTATTTAGTTTTTCAGCAATATATATTTCCTGACAAAGCAAATAAATGCAACAAAATGCTGTACAAAATATCCAAATTGTTTTCTACTCGTTTAATTGGCAATTTATACAGGAAAAATTTTGTGAAACATTTTGATAAATGGTAACCAAAATAGCACAACAATCTCGGTGAATAGAAACAAAAAACAAAGCAAAGCCACAAAAATCAGCAAACAAATATTAAATTGAAACATATAAGCGCCAAATGTTTATCAAAAAAAGGTCAAATTTGGCATTGGTTTTCCGGCAAATCGCCAAATTAGTTGAAAAATCAATTCAATTATTTTGTTATGGGCAACTGCTATTTAATACAAATTGTGTATATATTTGTTGTCTTTTGTGTTTTGTTGGTGGTCAAATGATTGCAACAAGAGTATTTAAACCATTTTGCGAATTTGTTGACAAACTGATAAATTGACATAGAAAAAATAAACGATGTTTGATATATGGATTGAAATAGATATTTGGCAATAGTTTTCGCAATAACTCTCAATTTAATTGGTGCTAAATGACAAACTTGTCATACGTGAAATATATATCTGTCTAAACAATAGTAACGTGAATAAAATAACAGTTACATGTATAGGTTCTAAAACGGTAGCTAGGACCTCACACTGAGCATTTTAAAATTATTTATTTGTTAAAAATAAAAGTACTCAGCTTATAAATTATGTAATGCCAAATTCAGTAATTTTATAAATTTATATATTAGTTATTCCATTTTGCGTTTACAAAAATATCCAATATGTTCTACTAAATAGTTCAAGCTACATACCTTTTCAAATACCTTTTAAAAATACTCAGTTAATAAATTGTGTAACGCTCATTATAGTAAAAAATCTCATGTAATTTAATTTATTTAATTTTTTATATATTATTTAATTAAACAATAAAAAATAACAAACTATTTTCATTATATTAATTTAAATAAATGTCCATTTACTTATAATGAATAGACAATCTATAATGTTAGTTAAAAGGCAATGCTTTTGGATTGAAATATAATAAAATAGCCTATTGACAAAATTTACTTACTATATTATAGCTTCCAATACCCGCATATGAACATAAATTCTTGAATATTAAAATTTCCCACACAAAATTATGTATTTGACACACTGTACTCTAAGTTAGGTACACCCAATACCACAGTGCACTGTGGTAAAGTGAGCTACAAAATATATATATTTATACTATATTTTTACAAAAAAAATCTGTGTGGCAAGCAGAGCCGTGCAACGATTTCGCGTTTGTTGTGCTGCAGCTGCTGGCTGAAAATGTTGCACAGCATGCATAAATAATAAACGACAAGCTCGCACTAACACATACACAAGCACACACACACACACTTACACACACAAATACAAAGGTATTATGCACATTTTGTCGGCCCAACTGAGGCGTGAAGCGAAGGAAAGGGTAGTGTTGGGCGGTATAGCGAAGGGGGCGGAGAGGAGGTGTGGGGCGTGGAGGGAACGGCACTCAACCAGTTTCTAAATTTATTTTATTAAGTCAAGCACACAGACAGCTCATAGGATGCGACTGGCGTTGGAGCTGCTGATGCGCCTGCCCTGACTAACGGTATAAATAAAATAATTTACGGTAACTGCTGCCGCTCATCAGGCCAAAAGCGATGCCGCCAACAGTGGGCTGCTGCGGGGCTAGGACAGGGTGCAGATGGTTTCTCTGTAACGGAAGAACGACGGAACGACGACGATATGTTGACAAAACCCGGCGCAGGATCATCAGCGACGCCCCAAAATGGCGCTTACAAAAACTGTAGCATACTTTTTTGCGCTGTTTCCTTTGTGTGCAGCTGCATACGAAATTAATGCACATCTGCATACGCGTGTGTGTGTGTATGTGTGAGTGTGTGGCTGAGTTAAAATGCAGCTTGCTAAATATAGTTATAATTATGCGCACACATTTTTAATTAAGTTTTGCACTGGGCCATTCGCTGTCCGTTTTAGCTCTGGTTTTAGTCATATATTATGCATACGCCCTGTTAAATTGCATTAATATGAGACATATTTTCCCATCTTCTTTTTTATTTTGTTTTTTTTTTTTCTTACCGTCATATGACTGTTTGTCAAATTACATATGTTAAACATTTGCGCTGTCTTTGCTTTAATTTATGCGGTTTTTTTGTGCTTGTTTGCAGCGCCTGTAGGCGATATCTGTGAATTGAGGTTGAGAATACATAAATTTGTATGTAAATAAGTGCAAAATAGTTATACTTTTAAATGACAAAATTTATTTAAACATTTTTTTTATATTTTTCTTTACAAAAATAAATCATATAATAACAGATAATATGAATATTACAAATATACCTAATATTTAGATTTAAATTTTATTCATATATAAACTTTTTTTTTAAATATATATGTAAATAATTAAATCTGTTAAAGTCTTAAGTGTAATTATAATTATTTCAATTCTCTCAACTACGTTTCCATATGAATGACATGTCTGCTGGTCAATGAATTCAAGTAACATTGTCTGAAATCTGTGCCTCTTCATATAACGAATAGCCATTCTTGTTTTTACTCGTATTTCGCGGTTGCACTTTATAAATGTTGATAAATATTTACAATTACCAATTTAAAAGTTCAGTTTGTTGAACATTTTGTTTTGCTTTTGCTGCTTGTTGCGGCACAGCACAAAACACTTTGCTGTTTTTTGCAACACAAAAAACTTTTGCCATGAGTCTGCTTTGGTATATTTACACTATCCTACACAATATATATGCATAGTTTTTACGACTTGCTTGTGTTTTTTCCTTTGTTTTTTTGTACATTTTTTTCTCTTGCTTGAAAGTTTTAAATATGATTTTATTTGTGCTGAAAGTTGCAAGTTGCGGTTGTTTTACATATTTGGCCAGCTTTCAGGCGATTCAAGAAGTTGCAGCCAAAAGAAAATTTAAATAATGTTATGCAGTTATTGCCTTAAAGTTATCAAATAAAATTGTACGAGAGATTAGATCCATCACAGACTGAATTGCAAAAATTTCTCTCCTTTAGCTTTAAGACAAACTTGAAGAATTTCGAGTTGGTTAAACGAATTAAATGGCAAACTGTGGCAACGTTTAAGAATCCCTAAATCATGGCATGTCCTTTTAGCAGGTCCTTTCTCGTTTTAGTTTTCTCGGTTTTTCTCGTTTTTTTTTCTTCAGCAGCATTTTACGCTTAAATGCATTTGGCGCCCGGTCGTCGTCTCAAGTGGCCACAGCTTCCAGCTTTCAGCTGTCTTCCTACTGCCTTTGCCTTCATCTTACTCCACTCTCTGCGTCTGGTTTCCAAAAAACTTTCACCGTTTACTTTGCTCCTGCTGCTTCAGCTCGTCTTCATCTTCATCGTCTTCGTCTTTATTTGAATTATTGTAATGATTTACACTGAAGTGGCTGTTGCAACATTCGAGGTACAGTTGCGCCCAAACTTGGCTAAGGTAATGAGCTAAGGGTTTCGTGTTCGAGGGTGCATTGTCTGGCACTTTGTCTCGCCATTCTTTTCTTTCGAAATTGCTTTACTTTAGTCTTTGTTTTATGTCTATTTTAAATTTAATATTGGAATTTAAAAAGTATTTTATTTACTGTGTAAAGCTTTATAAAAAAGGCATTTTTAAATATTTTGGTAACCCAAAATTGACTTCACTTACAAGACATTGCATCTACCAAAGATCTCAAACTAATCTTAGGCTATCATAAGCACTCCCACACTGATTGGAGCACACTTGTGAACCCTTTAGTTCATGCAACAATGGCAAACTTCAATTAACTGTCTCTTGTTGCACTGCCAGTTGCAAAACACTTCGTGGTCAAGAAGAATATCTTGCTTCGATTCACATGGAAAAGGTATCAATTGAAGCACTTTTCTAGGCTGGTCACCTCATAAGAGAGGGAGAGAGAGAGAGAGACCTGTTTGATATATCTTCAAGACAATGCCACACACTCCACATTGCCACAACTTGTGTTGCCTGAAGTGCTCGATGTCGAGCATTGTTGTAGCAACTGCACCTGCAACTGGCGGCAAGTGAGGACCAAAAGTGATTTTATGTTTTATGAGAGGTGACATGTGGCAACAACAGTCACAGCCATAGTCATAGCCACAGCCCAAGTACTTGCCACATGGCACACCTTCACATACACTCAGCAGGACACCTCGTGTCAGTTTCATTGTAATCTGCCTCGCATCGGTGTGTGTGTGTGTGTGTGTGTGTGTGTGTGTGTGTGGGTGTGTGTGCGTGTGCTTATGTGGTTACTTCAGCAACATGTTGTAAATTATTATAAACTCGAGTGGTTTTCAACTGTTGGCTCTGACTGTGTCGACAGTTTGCAGATCGACTGGAAATTAACTCAAACAAATGAACACATTCAATATGATATTAATGATTTCTAGTAATGTATTGCACATAATTAGAATTCAGTTAGGTGTCTCAATGCTATGCAGTTAATACGTTAACAATTGCTCTGTCCTCAGTTGAGTGTTTGGTTTGAAATGTCAGTTTATTGATTACATATTATAATTTAGGAAAAGAGGTGAGTTTCCTTCTGCTTAAGTTAATATTATATTGTCGCAATAACAATATAACAAATTATTAATATATATATTTTAAAGAAATTTCATTGGAATTCAATAGCACATTGTAATAAAATAGTTCTAAATATCAATAATAAGTAAATAATTTCATTTAATTAAACTAAATTTAATTGCCAGTGTATAGATATATAAATATACATATATCTACCTTAAGTTCTCTGAATTTTCATTTTATTATTAGTTTATGGTTTATGTAAAGAATTTTAAAAGTCGTAATAAATTCTGTAAAACTAAAAATTAAAAATGCAATAGTGTGTAGTCTGCAGAATTCAGTAAAATATAAAAGTAAATATTAGAATTATGGTTAGTTAAATTAATAGCTTAATACACCTCTTGCTTAAACTCTTGCCGCTTGGAACTACAACTAAATTTGCACGCTGCTTAACCAAGCTGAGTGTACACAATGGACAGTTGGCATCTGAATATTTTCGCAACTGAACCTTTTCAAATCTCAGTGCATTAAACTGTCTTTTCGCTAATTTATGCTATTGCTCGCCAAGGCAACTCACTTAATTTGCAGAGCCATTTTTCTTTTGGCCAGGCAGCAGCAGCAACAGCGACAACATCCGGTGCCCGAGACACCGTTCAGCCCACGGTTTCTGCAAAGTAGGGTCCTGGATACTGGCTTCCCCTCCCCTTCCTCTCCCCCCGTTTAGCCCCTTTTGAGTAAAGTGACAAACAACTAAGCGAAAATCGCGTGCGTGACGCGTGGCGGGCGCATGAAGTTTGTGACACGTTTCCACAGTTGCATTTTGTTGTTGTTTGTATTTTCTTTATATATTTTTTTTACGGACCAGCAAAAGTTGTTGGGTGGGGGAGGCGCGAATGCTGATGCTGATGGCGACACTTTAGAGCCGCGTTGCATACTTTCGGGCGTTATGCAAGTCACGTTAATTTCGCCAGCGAACTGTAAAGCAAAATAAAAACAACAACAAGTTGTTGCCGCGCTTTGTTGCTGTTGCAAAACTTTTGCCATTTTCAAAGAGCTTAAAGGTGGAGTCATTCTCGGCTTTGACACCCTCTTAGCAAATCAAAAGAGTTTGCTCTCAAAGAAAAATACAACAAGCATTAAAGTAAGATGATCAAATAAATGATATCTTAAGTAATGCTGGAGGTATTTGTATAAATGATAAATGTTCAAATATGTGCTTAAATGGAGAGTTTTTTGTAACCCGTATAAAGCCAATATCCCTCACTTTTATATGGAGAGCTGTGTTCGATCTAGTGTTCAGATAAATTAACTAAACTCGTATAAAATATATAAAATATTTGTGTTATTTTAATCTTAATATGTTATGAATTATATTTAACAAATTTTGAATATAATATTGAATACTTGCTATATAATCTAATTTTATGGGGACAATTCTAATTCCTTTAAAAATGTAAAGTTGTCCTCCGCCAGCTAATGACACAATCTACCTCTTACCCTGTCGCTTTTATATTAATTACAGGGTATAAAATATGCATGTTGTTTACAAGTTATGTGGCCACACCTACAACAGCACAGCTCCCTCAATGGGCTACTCATTAAGCGTCTTTAGTGTGTTTATATAATATAAATTAGCTTAATTTGAAAACATTTTTTGATGCCAAAAGTTTGGCACTTGCCAGTAGACAGATAGACGGTGGAGATGGCAGTGGAGTTGGAGGTGTAAGTGGAGGTGTTGGTGGAGGAGCAGCTGGCACTGTCTTGGCTTCTAGCTTGGCTAATTTATATGCCCGTTGGACATTCTTGAGTCGGCCAAAAAGTTGCCACAAGTTTTTGCCAAGTCGGCGTGGCGCGTCTCCGATTTCTGTTGCGGGTTAATAAGTAGACGGCAACGACGACGACGACGATGATGGCGCCCAACAAATTGCCAACATTACTCTTTCTTGGCCCCACAAAAGGATGCACAGGGGAAGTTGGCCAGAAGAAGTTGCCGGCAAATAGACTTTTGAGTGTTGTACTTGGTTTGCCTCTTTTGTTGACTCTTTTTGAAACGACTGGAGAGCGGATTGCGGGAAAACACTGAAATCAGTACAGTTTGGCTCAGTTCAGTGCGGTTCAGTTCAGCCTTTGAAAGTGTCAAAAGCGCAGGCAATTAATTTGGCCTAATTAGACTCTTGGTTGACTGCTTGGCTGCCTTGTGGCTGAGAGTGCAATTTTTGTGGCTTGTCAAAGCCTTAGCCAAGTCGAAAAGTAGCCACGAACAATGCTCCGCACTCGCATCTTGAGCGATTTATGGCTCAGTCAGTTTATTAAGTCGGACAAATTTACAAATACATATATATAAATATATATTGAAATGAACTAAGAACACACAAGAGAGCTAACACAAGGAGCAGAAGATTTATGAACTCTAAAAGATGCAGAACTCAAGAAGAATTTGAAAAAATCAAAAAAATTGTTAAAAAAGCAAGTCTGAAGAAAAGTTTATTTAAATAATAGTTTAATAAAAGTATATTTTTTTGTTATACCTGTCGGTTAAATAGAAGAGCTTAAAATTTAGTATTAAATTCCAGCACTCCCCTTTTTGAGCACTAGGTGGCGCCAAGGTGGCAATAAAACTATTGGCCGCTTTTAGAGTTCACATCAAAGCTCATTATTAATAACTAATTTTAATTGCATTTCATTCATATATTCAGTACACCTTTTTTGTCAATTTAACGCATTACTGAAAAAAGTGCATTTAATTAATAACATAATTGTATAGAAAAATCAATAAAAAGTCAGCTGATTTTAAATTTATTTAAAAGAAATGCAGTTAAATGTTTATATATTTAAATGTCTGCGAAAAGTATATTGGAAACTATTTTTTAACGCTGACAGCTACAAGCTGCGGCTAAACTTGTCATAAGTACTGGCCATTAAAAGCTGTGCTGAATTACATTCATGACACTTTTTCATAGCCCAGCGCAATCTTTAAGATAGTTTTTTATGCTTTTGGTAGGCAGATACGAAAAGAAGAAGGACCAACAAATCCGCAACAATTGTGCAACTCAATGGCCACTGATAGTTTTGGCCATCTGCATTTCTTCTTCTGCTCTTTTTCTGGCCACAATTGCAGTTCCCAGAGCCAGAGTTAGTGTCGGTCGCAGTCTCCGTCACCGTCTCCGTCACCGTCTCCAGGCATTTCATATAACGTAAGAGAGTTTCGGATATTTTTGTGCCAGGCCATAATTTGCTTAACAACTTTTGGCCAATGCTATGGGCCAATGCGGCCGCTTTGCTGCTTTTGCTGCTTGGCACTTGGCCAATTCCTTTTGCGGCCTGCCATTCGACACTAGCCGTTTATATAATAATTTTGTGGCATAATTTATTGCTGGCAAAAGTTTTCTTGTGACCACCCAGCCGCACAATTGCCACTATATGTACAGTTATGTATGTATGTATATATCTGTCTGCTTGTATGTATATAATGTCGTTCGAGGCATTTTACATTTTATTCCGCCGACCACATGCCAAAAATGTTGTTGTTGTTATTGTTGATGTTTTGGTCGAAACTATGCTCCATAGCATCATAAATTTGTTATTAAATGTTTGTTCGCTTATCGAGGGAGGACATGGAAAACTGGACCGCATTTTTAACCGAGTGGCATAACAAACGTCAAATTGATTTTAAATTGCATTTTCAACTGTTTCAGAAAAATGTTGAATGGGAGAACACTACAGTTTGTTGCCAATTGAATTTAAGTTATAGAAAAATTTCGATTCGGTAGCAAAATTAATATTCTGAAGAATTTGTGCAGTAGTTTTGAAAGAAACTTTTGAATACCGACTGGGGTTTTGGTTAGAAATTTTGTCCATGTTTCAAGTATTTAAAAAATTGTTTTCGCTTTTTGGCCTGTCATTTATAGTCTGCGGTTTTTATTTTTAAGCTAAGGAACGACCTAAGATAGATTGTTTGCATAAAAATTACTAGAAAATTCCTACATTTATTTGTATGATTTCCCTAATGGAATGAGTATTTTAAATTTCGTTCGTTATTGCTCATTTTTCTTCACTAAATTAATTTTAGAAAATTTGATAGTTGACTGCAAACAATTCCAGATTTCTACATTTTTGTAAAGGAGATTTAAGTATGATAATTTCTTACTATAACTTTCAGGTTTTTTGAAACTTTATAAATTATATTTTAAATGTAATAATATAAACATATAGACATAAAATCCATCAGTTATGCCTGGTTAGCCTTTAAGTTTTTGATCTGTTGTATAATGTGCAATGTGTTCACATTCACAATTCATACCATTAACAGTGGAATTCTTATTTAAGTTCAAATTTAAAATTTATTTATAAATCATTTAGAATTTGTGTTGCGCTGAGCAGAGATTTCACTGTACAATTACAGGCTTTAATTGTACAATTTGTTTACCTGTATAAGGACTGGTAATAAGCCAGTGTTGCAAATGCCGTAAATATTTGCACTCGCACACGTTTGTTAAGCTCGCCCGATAAACGATGGGCTGGCGAAATAGCCGAGCTATTTCCGACCCACCCCACAATCCCTGCTCCAATGCAGAGCTGATAAGCAATGTCAACTGCTATTGTTTGCTATTATTATGGTTGTTGTTGTTGTTGTGACTGAAATTGAAGCAGCGTGGCGAAGCTAATCGTGAGACACACGCACACTCCCACACACACGCACACTTCCACACACACACACAGAAATATACGAGCACCGGCAAAACAAGTGATAGTGAAATAAACTGTTCATCTTGCAAAATTTTCTACTTCAGAGATCTTCAAACGAGCAAACAAATGAATAAAAAGATAAAAAAAGGTGACTACTATTAAGAGAGCAGTAGAGGGACAAAGAGGGGAACAGTGCGACGCTGTCGACTACGAATTGTGAGTCACAAACATTAAATTTTGACGGGGAAGGGGGAGAAAGTGAGCGCAACTTGTTTGGGTACACGAAACAACAACTTTAACGAAAACAACAAAAACACACACAGAAACTTGTCATATGCGATAAAGCAATAACAACAACAGGAGGTAAAACAAAATACATTAATGAATGAGTTGAAGAAAGAACAAAGAGCGAACGAGAAGAGAGCGAGAGTAGTAGCGGTAACGAGAGCGCGAGCAGCCTCATTTAAAGCTCTGGCCAACAGGTGAGCACCAAGAGACTGAAGCTTTGCTTGCTCAGTTCAGTGTTTGCAGCCAAAGAGTCTGGGCGCTTTGCTGAAACGTGTGGAAACGGAACAGAGTGAAACGGTAAAAGGGCTATAACTGAGCGCACTAAACTGAGCGGAGAACGCCTTTGAGCCAAGCTAAGCTGCGCTTTTCGCTGCTTGGGTGTGACTCGGCAGTGTGACGAGAACGCGTGAGCGGCCAACACGTAAGCGACGCGTTGTGTGCAGCTCTCCAACAAAAACAAAAACAAAAAAAAAAACAAGACAAAAAATCAGTTAAAAACAGAAATAGCTACAGCAACAACAACAACAACGACAACGACAAGAATAACAACGCTAGCAGTAGCAGCAGCAGTGCCGCAACAACTCAAGTGTGAATTGTTATTGAGGTTATGTAAGCGGCAAGCCAAAACTAAACGCAAAACGCAACGCAAAAACAAATCGCAGTCGCTTTGCAAAGCTAAACACGTTTAATTTACAATCATTTGAAACACGCGTCAGCTTCACACGCAACACACACTCACACTCAGATTCGCACATTCCTTTAAGCCAATGGAGCACGAGGCCAAAGCGCAGGCGCAGACGTCGGCGTCGACTTCGACGTCGATGCCAGCGCATCCATTGCAGGATATTCCACTGAATGGTAACAACAACAGCAACATTGACATGAATGCAGCTGATGACGTCCAATCGACGCCCAAAAATTGGGTTAAATTCGACGACGAGACAGAAAACAGTGAAAAAAATAATAACAGTAACAGTGGCGATGGCGATGCCACACAGCAACAACAACAACAGCAGCAAAACAAGTTGGCGCTGCCGCCACCGCCGCCGTCAGTAGTGAGCAGCAACAACAACAGACGTGCGCGCTCGCGCAGTCCCAATGACCAGTCAGCAGCAGCAGCTCCAATACCAGCTCAAGTAAGTCTCTCACACTCTCACTATGCCTCTCTCTTCGAATTGTTCGCTCTTCTGTCGACACTCTCTCGCGCTCTCTTTGAATGCAACTCTCACGTGCTGTTGCTGACCCAATGTAACGCATTCCAATGCGTCTCCACAGTGCGTTATGTTATCCTCTCTCATTCTCTGTCTCTCCCTCCCTCCAAATTAGTCCCAGTTGCGTTATCGCTTTTCTTCTTTTGTTTTTGTTTGTTCGTCTGTTCGCTGCCTAATGGAGTTGTCAGCAGCGGTACTTTGCTTCTGCTTCTTTACCTTCTTCTTCTTCTGCTAGTTACACTGCACGCATGACAAATGAAGTTGCGAGCGGTTACGAGGTTAGGAACACCGCTGCTGCACTTCGGGACTGTTGATTTGTCGGTGATAAACTTTGATTACTCACCGGGGAGAAAATGTGGTCAAGCGACAAGTCAAAATGCATCAGTTGTGGAAAGGGATTGTCCGATTAGTTCAAGTGCATGCATGAGTGGATGCACAATATGTTCAGTGTATTGGGTATATTACGGTGTACAGTCAAAACTTTTAGCATTTCAAATACAATTCAATTGTAGAATGTTCTATACAGACAGACTGCTACAATGTAATCAATCAAAAATGTACTACAATTTAGAACTTTGCGATGTGATAATTTATACACAATAATTAGAGTGTTCATTAAAATCATGCGAAATGGAGCGAACGTCTATCTACACTGGAGAAAATAGTCATGAACACTAACTGAACAATGTATGACATTAATCTGGCAAGAAACTCTAAAAAACTTGTAATTCTTAAAATCAAAAAACTATTTAAATATAGGTTATATTTTTTAATTCTTTGAACAAATTCAGACTTGTTTCCACTATTTTATGTGAGAGCACGTGACTAAGTATAAAACTCAAACCAGGCAAAAAGAATATATGTATCTACTCGCAAATTTATTTATCTTAAATTCTCTCTGGCTTATTAACGTCAGTTCATTTGGCATTTGTATATTTGTTGGCGGCTTTTTTCTGTTTCCGACAAAAAAAAGAGAGAGAGAGAAAGAGAGTAAGATAAAATAAAAATAATAAACGATATACCTTCCCGACGAGCATTTGTTTAAATATTTCACCAGTTTTGTTTTCATTGTGATTAAACGAAGTCAATATTTATTTCTTGTTTATTTTTGTTCATATTGCAATTTGCCCTCGAGTCAAAGGAAGGCAGATGAGAGTTTTTAACAACGTTGACATTGGCATAAATTTTAAAGTTTCGCGATGCTTAGAAAAGAATTTAGCCCACAACATACTACAAATATTAGTTTAATAAGATAAAAAGAAAAGTAATCTTATGGGCAAAAATAAATTCGAATTTTAGAATTTTATGTAATACTTAGAATACTAATCGCTGTGCTCTGAAGGTGTAACTTTTCAGGTGTAAAATAATTATTTTTATTTGCAACTTACACTTATATATAATCTACATATACAGAAATGTAAATATAAAGCGTGTAATTAGCATTTGAGTACTATTTACTTAAGTGCAAAACATATGTCGTTGGGATTTTATGAGAGAGAGCTTATATAACAGTTTTAGACTACTGTTCAAAATAATATTAATTTTCGAACTTAATTGTATCATCTTTACTTTTATTTGCTTATTTTGCTTAGCGGTAGTCATACACTTAAAACATACACAAACAATTAGTTAATCATAAAGCAAATATTTAAAATGTCAGCATTATCAGTAGACTTGATTCCATTTGCGAGTTGACGGTAAGCCAAAATTAATGTGAACTAACCAACCAAATAAAATTTTAATTATATTTTGTAGCTTAACAAGTAACTAAACCTGAACATCGAAGTCTACGTTTTCTATTTAAGTGCTATAAAAATGTATAGCACGTTTTAGATCAGTTATGGGAGACTTAGACAGCTGCGATTGTTGACTTTTTCTTTGTGTACTGGTGTATTTGAACGACTCTTTCCCTTTTTAAAGCTTAAGGCCAACTGCGTACGTGCGAAATGACAAATTGTTTTCATTTATTGCACTTGCAGTTGATGTGGCAAGAAGCAGACTTGCAACTTGTACACCCACCCACACAAATATAGATATTTACGATTTTTTGTGGCATTGTAAGAGACAAATCAATAAAATTGATTTTCTTTCACATGTCATATCTTTGCATATCTTTTTATGATTTTTTGTATACACCGAGCTATTGGCTTTGACATTGGCTTTGTGCCTTGACTTAGCGCCAAGTACATTAACCCATTGTTTGTCATATTTTGCAGCGAGCTGCAGTTTCCTCCACAACAGCTGCCACATCATCCTCGTCATCATCTTCGTTACCGGATGTGACGCCCGCTGTTTTGACAACTGAGAGTACGCACGTTAATCTCAATGCATCCGGCAGTGGCAGTGCCAGTGGTAGTGCCAATAGCAGTAGCAGCAGCCCACCCCGTCACCCCCAGCAGCTAATAAACCAAAAAGCAACTGCAACATCATCCACATCGGCCGCAACAACATCAGCCGCTGCTGCTTCTGCCGCTGTCGCTGCCTCCCACTCCGGACCCGGCTCAGTTTCGTCCTCATCAACGCCGGCCACTTCGTCCCTCTCCTCGTCCATGCATCCAAATGGCAGTGGTACTAACAATACCCATGGCAAAAGCATTAGCATTCCGGTAGATCAAGCCTCCGGAATGCGCACAATTGAACTCTCAACGGGTCGTATACGTGAAGGCTTTGGTGAGTAAACAAATTGGAAAAGAGTAAGAAAGTGCTTACCGATTTAGTAGAACTTTTAAATATACGTATTTGGAACTCTCTGGACAATGTTTAGTAGTATCTATAATAGTCCATTTAAAATCGCGAGCACAAAATGCAAGTCATTAGGTTAACTTAAATGTCACCCACAGCTAATGGAGATGTGATTGTGACACTGCTTCCGGCCAACACCAAGTGGCCTTGGGTTACTCCGGCCATATTTCGACCGGAGCTGGTACCGGAGGAGCTGATGGCTCAGGGCCTGACGGTAAGAGATTGGTCAGCCAATCAATCAGAAGCAATGCTGACTTTACACTAACCCACATTTTCCCCCTTTACCCCTTTTCATTATTTCGGTTAGCTCACGGTGGAGGACTACGTGAATGCGATGGAAACGCTGGTGAATGACTATCGTTTTACAGTGTACAATATTTGCTATAAGCGCATCCTTGTCTGTTGGATACTTTTTGCCTTCACTGTGCTGCTGGCTCTGCTCTTCTCTGGCCTCCAGGGCGTGGCATTGTTTGCTCTCGGAGTGGGCTGGCTGTTCCTCAATGCGGCGGCCATATTCCTGTGCATGTGGGTAAAGCTGCGGCTATCGCGCGGTTTGGAGAAATGTTTGGCGCGAGTGAATAAACAACTGATGCGACACAAGATTCTTTTGGTGCTCGACGATCGGGGACGCATTTCCTGTCACAAGGTTAACTTGTGTTTCATGTACTTTGATTCAACCCAGTGTGTGAATTTCCTGAACGAGTTTTTGGATCACACGGAACAAAATGGCGGCGAAGCCATCAAGGCGGGCTGGGAGGCGAAGCTGGACATTGATGTGAATGACATTGTCATCCAGGGCACTCAGCCAGTGCGTCTGTCTCGCAAACAGGTGAGTTGATCGCTGCTTTTACACTTAGCCCATAACAGCTTTGTTTTCGTGCTCACCTGTAGTTTTCGTAGATTTAGTTGAATTAGTTTTTTATCTCACTCATTGTTAGATGCTTGCTTTCTCTTTCTGTCTGCCTATCTGAACATTGATCATCGCTCACACATTCTCTATATTTTTTTGTCTCTCACAACCAACGTGTACCGCGCACTGCACACAAAACAAAACTCACTCAACTCTCTTTAGATTGTTGCCCAGGAACTGTTTCTCAGCTATCTGCAGCGTTGGGGCAAGGACTTTCTGCGTCGACGCCTCGACTGGACCGTGCAGGAGGCGGGAGTCCATGAAACACCACGACATCTGCAATCGTCCATATGTCCGTGCCAGTACGAGGAGGAACTGTTTCGTAACAAAATCAAAATCAGCTTGCAACATCGACAATGCTGTGGCATCAATTGCATGGGCTGCTGGCTGTAGGCGTGCCAAGCCCCAAAAACTACAAAAAATTCCCACTTTCTTTTGCTCTTCTGTTGTCAATACAATGTGTAATCATATATATTTTTTCCCGTCTGTGTGCATTTTGAATTGTACGATTAAAACCTGTTGAAAACCAAACAGAAATATTTTTAATTTACACACTACACCATAATTTGCATACGCTTTATTTAATTTCAATCATTTAAAAAGTTATTTTCATGACAGCCGAAAAGTATGCTGCACATTTTGTCACTTCATTTGAGAACTACTCATACGCACTCTTTAATTATTTTAAAGTCCAACAAATCGAATTCTTATGTTACCGCTTGTATAAAATACTTAACTCCTATCTGCTTCTCAGGAACGTGGTCTTCAGCTTTACCTACGCTATGGATCCCGCTGGGGTATGGAGGCATTGCGGGGTTTGGTCGATGTAACGCCCATAGCACCTGGTCGACATTGTGGCCAATTTCAGTGCCCCTGCCAGTATATTAAGGAGCATTTGCAGTGCAAACCCAGAGGCAAGTTCAAATGTTGCAATTTTGTGCATTGGGTGTTGGCATGTGAGCGCTATGATTACTAAAATCAAATTCTTTACCATAATAATGATTGCGACATGTGTACATATTAAGCATGTTTAAATGTCCCTATTTGTAACTAAAAGAATTTCAGAAAAAAAACGCTTTAGATAACTAAGCCAATATCAGTTCAGTTTATGAATTTAAAAAGTTTCATTTAAATATTTGATATACCAAAAAATACCAAAAATCGTAACTTTCTACTTCATGCGTAATTTAATAGAAACGAACCATATAATTCTTTTTCGTTTCAGATGTTAGTCCATAGTCAAGGTAAAATTGGTAGTTTTTGGTATAAATTAATTGTCAGCTAATCGCACGTTTCATGCTTACTACTTTTCGAAATAACCTTTTAACTAGTTAAGTTACTTAACGTATTGTTCCATATTTTTATTTTGATGCGAATCCTCAACAAATTACACAACACTTACAGTTTCCATAAACAGCATGGGCCAAGTAGTTTGGACACGTTTTCCCCTTTTCGGTGGCTAATGTTCTTTCAAAACCAAACAAAAAACAAAAAGAAACCCGATTTAATTAAATTCCCAGTTATTATTAATTTTAGACCGCTACTAAGCTCTTTCGATTTTACAAATACTTTAATAAAATTATGTAAATGTCTTTTTCAAATTTAAATTGTAAGCATTTATCTGGTGTCACTTGAAATAAATGTTTTTATTTTATGTTTATAATTGTTGTTTTGTTATTATATTTTACAAGTTAATATTGTTTATTATCATATGTGTTTATTATCATTATTCTGATTTTTTTTGGTGTTTTTTTAATGAACGCCTTTTACAGGTTATCCATGTTCTTGCATTGTCTATGGTTCGGATCCCAGTTTTCAATATCGTTACTAGTTCTGTTACTTCCATAAATCTCTGTGTCTCGATTGATAACTCATCATTATACACGCACATATTTTTTAATCTTAATCAAATTTATTTAATCTTTCTGCTACAATTGTGCAATTTAGTTAATTTTTTAAATTTGCAATGTTAATATTTTATTAAAATAAAGTTTTTAATTTGATGTGGACAATGTGGATCTCGTTTACTAATTAAAGGGGGGTGAACAACTAATTAATGCTTATTGTTACTAAAAATTTATTAATAAATAATTTCCTTTAAATATTTCAATGAAAAAAGTTTAAAAATACATTACTTGCTCTAAACAAAGTTTTTGGGTTTGCATTAAATGAATACGAAAATGCATCCAAATATCTGATTACAATCCATTTACACCATTCTTTATTTTGAAAATAGTTTGCTTAAAGCTATTTGTCCTATTCCATTTGAAAACAACGGTATAATACAAAAACTTTTTAACTTTGCATGATATGGATGGATTTTTGTTAAATGTTTTCCATGTTCCTAGTTTTCACAATTTTCACAGTTATTGCGTTTTTATTTTTTGGTGCATAATTCAAATTTACGTTTGCCGCATTTAAGCCACTTTCATGTTGCTAACAAATTGTGAAAAGTTTTATTTTGTTGTTGTTTTTGTTGTTCTCGTTTTGCCACGTTTTCGATTGCATGTGTAATGAGTCATTAACGTACTGCAGAAAAAGTTTTCCATAAATACAAATGCTTTAATTTTATTATTATTGTTATTATTATTATTTTTGCATTCAAATTAGGTGCCAGGCGTTTTTATTTATGTTGATTTAATTTCACCTTCTGTGCTACCAAAAAAATTTCGGCCATAAACAACAAACTACGAACAACAAATTTTTAATGACTGTAAGCATGTTATGTCTTCGTAAGTAAGTCTCATCGGCGTGAGTAATTGATGTAATTAAAGTTTAACTACCCAGATGGAAACAAACTGCATAAATGAATAAACTGTTTGCACTGAAATAAGTAATGAAATTAAAGTTTCAATAATTAGTTATATTTTTCTTTTTCAATGTAATTAGCTATGTTTAAGTTTAAAATATTACTGCATTAATATCCAAAAGTGTTGTTAATTTTTTCACTTGTGACCATATACTTTTGTTAACAAATAGCTATAAATATACAAATATTTGTTGTTTAATTTAGTTTTATTTCTGGATAGACTGTCTGGATTAAAGCTCAAGAGTAAAAAAGAATTTTGCAAAACAAATCTAATAAATAAGTACGAGCAGCTGTTGAAAATATTTCCAAATTACGATTTTACGCTCTAATAAAATCACGGCAAACTTTTCTTTTGGGGCGAACGTGTTAAAAGAATGCAGCGTTAAATGCTTTTCAAACTTCGTTAACCTCGCGGCAGAGTTGCAACCGTTTCGTGCTTTTTCAACCATACTTCAAACGGCAAGGGAAATAGCAAATAGTAAATAGAGCAAAAATTGACTACGAAATGAAGCAAAGCACTTAAGGCAAACAAATGCAGACACCAATACCACAACATGTAAACTAATCACAAACAAACACAAACGCAAACACAAACACACACTCGCACACACACACACACACACACTCACACTTTTTTGGCGGGAAATACTGGAGGCTCGTCAAAGTTTTGGCATTCGTTGCTTTCGCTGCTGCAGCATTTTTAGGAAATTCAATTCAATTGTGTGATTTTCATTTGAATTACAGTCATAAAAAATGCCTTGGCTGCCATCGAGCAAAGGGAAATTAAAGAGGACTACACTTGAGCAGCAAGCCGCTTGAAATACCCTGTTCAAAAATGCTCTCAAATGTATTTAGAATTGTAAATATTAAGAGCAGTAATTTTTAAAAGCCTTATTTGAAATGTTTCCACGTAAGTAATAGACCTGAAATTAATTTTTAAACAAATTTTTGGAACAATATCTGTTAAATGAAGTGATCAAATATGTCGAACTATGTTTGTAGTGAATTCAAACTAAACATTTGAAACTATCTATGATTTATTAAGAAGTAAAAATAATTAGAAATTAGAGGTTTATTAAGTAAATTCCCATGGGGCAATGCCAATGCTTAAGAGGCAGTATATAGTCTATAACTGTAGACGGGTTGAGCTCTAATTTTCACCCAACTGGTTCCACTCGTTTACTCCTTTTTTCTGGGTGTCAGCATTATTGCTTCTGTAGCTGTTGTCGACGTTGCCGCCGCCATAGTTTTTGCATTTATTTTGCGGCTAAAACTTTAATTGAGTTTTAAACCATTTTGCTGGTTGGCCCAGCACAGTACTGAGAATTGTTGTTGTTGTATTTGTGCAACACACATACATGTACATCTATTTGTATTTGCCTGTGCGTGTGTGTGTGTGCTTGTTAAAAAAGTGCTCCATTGTTTGATGGGATCTGTAGTTGCTCCAGCTGCCACTGCTGTTGCTCCTCTTGTTTTGTTTGTTGGTGTTGGTATTGGGCGTGGGCCTTGCACTTATTTCGTGTGCTTCGCTTGAGTGATGAGTTTTTCCGCGAATGAGTTTTTGTTTTCCTCTGGCTCCATGCTCTTCTTTTTTTTTTGGCGATTCTCTGTGGTGTTCTCTGGGCGGGATTCCGCTTTGGTTGCACTTTAAATCATTCAATGCGTTTGTTTTTACGCCCAAATTGCACACAAATTTGTTAAGTATGTGTGTATGCGCGTGCTCGTGTGAGTGCTTGTACTCCATACTGCGACCCTACAGGTAACGCATACGCCCCATTCGCCCCAAACAAATTACAGCCATTTAAGTGATTTTTGCTAATGTTATTTTGGGCGTTGGCACAAAAACTTGCATACTAAGCTCATTTCACTACTGGTCTGTTGTTGTTTTACTTCTGGCAACAGGGCGGATGAGTGCTGAAAGTTTTTGTAGTTTAAGTGAAGTTTATAAATCCCCTCGCTCGTTGATATCCAAACTGTAAGTGAAATAGTTAAACTAAATTACACACACGCTATTTTAGCCGTTTAATTTTAGCTTCATTCGAGGAAAACATATCTTGATGTTTTCTAAATTTTACTTCAAAATATATTTAAAAATTAATGATTCAGTAGCATTAAGAGTAATACTATAACGATCATTATATGCTTGTTTCTGAATTATTTGTAACATTTCATTTATCAAGATTTATCAGCGGTTGCATAGCGGTTGTACAGCTTTATAACGCTGTTAACTGGAGTGTTGGCACACCTTTCTAGTGATCGTTAACAGTTTACTCAGCCATAATAAATATGACGCTAAATCCTTTACAACAACAGGCAGCATCGAGTGGGTAATATGAAACAGCAAATGCTGACCATATATCATCATAAAAATAAACCGATGTGGGACCTACAGAAAACAGGTACTGAAACTGCCTGTCGACTCGGCGCAGCAATAAAACATTAGTCAAAAAAAAAAAAAAAAAAAAAACATTAAACATGGAATAATAGTGGCTGCAAAAAGGTGGGAAACTGACCAGGGGCGAGGGATGGCGTTGCGTTGCGTTGCGGTTCCCAGGGCTACAATCAACATCATTAACGCGTGCTCTAAAAGCCATTTATTTGGACGCAGACAAGCCGAGCCATGTTAAAAATGGCAGTCAGTCGGGAGTGTCGACTGTCGAGTGTGGGAAACTATAAATTTAACGCTTTTAGCATAATTGCAGGAGCATGTGCGTGTACCTAAGGAAGAGGGACGAGGGACGAGGGACGAGAGACGCCGAATAGGACATATAGCTTTCAGTTCAGTTTACTTTGGTTCGGTTCAGTTCAGTGTGGAGAGCCGTCAACGCGAATGCGTTATGATAAGTGGCCGCAGCCAAAGGATTTCAGCGTCAACCCCTTCTAAGTTATTGCTTTATTGGCTCATCCTGCACATCCTGCTTGTCCCTACCCTTGTCCCTATTTCGATAACTATTAGGCGTAAGTGGTGCTTGTGTTTTTGTGTGTGTGTGTGTGTGTGTGTTTGGCTTTGGCTTCATATTACTTGCTCTTATAATTGCCGGACAGCATTTGACCTTTATCAAAGCCAAACTGCTGCAACTTAATACACACTGCCTTGTGATGTTTAACCCTTTCAGGACAACAAATACTTGACAGGCAATTTGTGGGCCACCCGCAATGCACACAAGACGTATACTTTTATATGTAGTCAAGAGCCCTTCGATTTCCCCGATACATTCGTACCTCTCGAATATTTATTATCTGTCTAATGGAAACAAATTGGGTCATCCGAGTATACATTTGAAAGTCAGCAAAAAATGTATTGCGTATGGTTTTCTGTTTTTCTGTTTTTCTGTTTTATTTTTTAAAGGGCTGCACAAAATCGGACTCAATGGGGCGTATACTTGATTTATGCGTTTTAGCTGCGGCTTAATTGCTGCAGATATACTAGATGCAGTTGCCTAATGGATATTGCGTTTGACTTAAATAATGAGTATGGGTTGGATTCTTAGATATCTTAGCAAAAAGAGTATGTTATTTAATTACGTTTTAAAAAAAAAAATTCTTTAAGTTAAATTAATTTAAAATAATAAGATTCTATATTTATTAAAAATAAAAAAAAATGTATTAACAGTTCAAATATATTTATATATTAGCTTAGCAGTTAAAAAACCAAAAAAATGCCTGTGCCACGCCCAGATTTTTCCTTGCTTAAATTCAACACTTATCAAGACTATCTCAAGTCTTTTTGCAGTATCCCAGATAAGCGCTATACAGGAAATGTTAAAGCTATGCGTGATCTGGTTAAGCTGGGGTATAGCACAACTGGCAGAGTCTACGAAGAGGCTGAATTCAAAAAAAGCAAAGAACTGACAATGGAATTGTTAAATCCAAAGACAAAAATAATTATGGCCCTCAGTCATTTAGTAAAAGATGATGATCCAGTGCTTTCTGCATTGGGGGAATGTATGATGCCCAATTTATTAAAAAAAACGTTCGGTAAATTGTATAGAGAAATTTCATTGGAACCCATAAGTTACGCCCGACACGCAACGATTTAAGCTACTACGATGCATATAAAAAGTTAATCATCCACAACGATAGTGACAACTATAAAACGAGGACATTCGGGCAAACTCTGTATTTCCATCACAAGGGGGATCATAAACTCATAGTAACAGAACTGAAAACACATTTTCAGACAAACCTTACTAAGCGATCCATGTATCTATCTCCTAAAATAGGACTTGTAATTCTATACGATCATGTTGTACGAAAGCCTGTATAAGCTAAGAACCCCTAATATCTGTTCTTTAAGATTGGCTAATAAAGTTTTATTATTGCAGAATTCCATTAGGTTTGGTTACAAGTGAGTTACAATACCAAGTCCAGGTAAAAATTGGCTAATATTTTGTTTTTAGTTAAGTATAAAGTCTTCGGATCGGATATCTTTAGTTTTCATAGGGATATCCATCGCTCTAAAATGAGTACGCCGTCTTTTACAGTCGGCTTGCTCAAAAATAACCTTTTTAGCAATTCTCCTTGCTCTTTAGACCCCGTACTCTAAAAAAGAGTAGTGGGGTCTATTAGGTTTGTCAAATGCCAGTTTGCCTTTAAGTCTCATATGAAAAATTGGCTGAAAATTGGTCATATGTATTGCAACTTCGCACTGAAAAGAGTACGGGGTCTTTTACAGTCGGCTTGCTTGACTGTAGCCTTTCTTATTTGCTTATATTGGGAACTGGCAACTGTCGTCAACTCTGAGTTCCAAAACTGTCAGGGTGAACAGGGAAGCATTAGATGATCTATGCACGACCAAGTCAGTGCACATCTATTGGGTTCCTAGCCATTAGGGCATTCTCGGCAATGAAGAGGCAGACACTCAAGCCAAAACCTCAGCGGGTACATACTGCACCTTCCGCGGTTGGAGTGCAGGCCGTTGGTGGATATACTCACTGGTCACAGCCTTGCAGCTGCTCATGCAATCAAGCTAGGCAAGCCGACGATGCGAACTGCCAGATACCAATGAAACCCTAGAACATATCCTACGCCACTAGATTGCCTAGAGCCCGGTGAGCTGCTGGCCTTCGCTAAGCATGCTAGCATCTTGTTAGATTACAAGTAACAGATCCTCTACGGCCGAACCCCTAAGCGCCGACAAATGACCTATGCAATGCTCTCTTGAAGGGCGTTCGACTTACCCTAACCTAACCTTTATATTGCGTTGAGTGGATCTGTACTTGTGCCCATACGTGTGAATACATGTGTGTGTGTGTGTTTAATTCCGCTAAAATTTCATATTGTCAGATTAGAATTTGCAGCTTAAATAAAACAACAGCAGTTTTCTTTATCTCTTCATTTCATTTTTTTATATATTTAAATTCAGAGATGGAAGTAATAGAAATATCAACAGTCAACAGACAGATTCAAAACGCATAAATCAAAATGTGTTCGAGGCTTATAAATCAAATCTATCCAGACTTTGGTCGTATCATCATTTGAGTAAATTTTAAAGGTCGGCTCCATTTCCAGGGATACCACTCAATGCCGTGAATATCCTTATCAGTGTCCTCGTATATATACTTTCCATTAAGATTACTAAACAAGTATTAAATACATGTGTAAGTGCAGTTAAATTCACATTTTCAATTATTTACCAAGCATAACAATTGTAAAACCACCAGCCTGAACTATAATCTTGTGCGCAATTCGCTTCGTCTATATCATTATCTTTATCGGGTGTTGAAAATTTCATGTTTTTATGAAAGTCCATAGAATCGTGAACATTTCCAGAATATCCTTCAATTAATTTCAACTTATATGACTCCTCCTCACTCCCTATAGCAAATTTACAGTATCTGGCATATCGAGTTTCGTTTTTAAAATCCATTAGGGAAATATACAATTCGTGGGGTTTTGATTGTGTTAGCAAATGCAGTTTCTCAAGTCCAATAAAGAACTCTCCTTTTAAGTCTCCGAAACCTTCCTTGTACTCTGACCAAGTTCGATTGAAATTCACACTGCCATCCATTCGACGCTGGATCACAATCCATCCAGATCCTGCCAGTTTCGATTCACAGGCTACAGTGAATTTCTTCTTATCAATGACTATCGTTTGAAGTTCTGTCCCTTCACTAAAACAATTTGAACTCTGCTCAAAAGTTGTGAGTTCTTTCTCAAGTTTTTCGACTTTTTCTGAATTTATTGACAGTTCAGATTTCAAATCGACTATTTCTTTATCTTTTAGGCTAATTTCCAACATCTTAGTATCTATAAGTTTCACTTTACTGTTTACTATGGACTGCAAATCAAGAATTGTTTTATTTTTGGAGCTAAGCTGCGAATTTAAATCTGATATTAGGTTGTCTTTCTGTTCTACTTCAGACTTTAAATCTATAATATCTTTATCATTTAATTTAATCTGCAACATTGAAATGTCTATAAGTTTGTCTTTATGTTCCACTGCGGATTGCAAATCAAGAATTGTTTTGTTTTTGGAGCTAAGCTGCGAATTTAAATCTGATATTAGGTTGTCTTTGTAGTTGACTTCTGACTGCAACTTATCAGTTTGAGAATTTAAGTTAACTATTATCGCTTCCTGTTCCTTGACCTTATCTTGTAATTCTGAGAATAGCGATTTCAGTTGGGAGTTTAAGTGTACGATTATCGCTGCCTGTTCCTTGATCTTATCCTGTAACTCTGCCTGCGATATAACCGATTTGGTGAAATGTAAAAGCGGTTTTACAACTTGATAGCAATAAGTTCCACATTTTGCGTCCATTTCTTTTGAGCCAGAGAGACACTGAACAATAAAATATAATAATATAATAATATAAACAGTTGTAAGAGACTTTATAAAACTACTCACCGAGCTCATGACTTGGAAAGCCATTAACAATATTATTAATAATTGTATTTTCATTTTATATATTTAAGTCGTGCAAATAAACTGCTTCCGTAATAGAGAAATTAGTGACTGATTTAGTCGGATCAAATTTATTTAAAAAGAAAGCACAAATTTATTTTTTAAGAATTGTTATCTGCTGTTGATTGGGCAGATGACCTATATTATGACCTAACTGTGCTTATCACTTAAAATAAATCAGCTGACAGTACAATGTCTAAATACACGGTTTATTGTTGTTTATTTTGAAATGCCTTTTATAGTAAAGAACTGACTTTAAACAAGAATAAAAAGTACAGTGCATATATGTATGTATGTGTGTATTCGTGGCGGCCAGCGACTGCGGGCAGCGCTGCCGCCACACAAGCAGCGAAAATGTTTACAAGTGCTTGTATGTTTCCTTCTCACTTGCACTCATACCTTAATATTGTATTTAATTATCAATATTGTAACGCTTCTAGTTTTCTTGTACATAGTCCGATTTTAATGCACAGGATAGTTTGATAGAGTTAGCCTCCACTCGAATTATACAATTACAATGTCTGCAGGCGGAACGAAAGTTGAGAATTATTTTTATGTATTATGGGAAAAAGGGGCGTGGCAGTCCAAAATTTTAAATGCCAATGTATTTACCCTGTCGCTATGAACCTCCATACCAGAATTGGTGATCCTAGGTGCCATGGTTACTGAGATATTCGCCGAAAACCGCGAGTTTTTCCGAGGTGTGTCTAGTTTTTTGCTTATTGTGGGCGAATGGGGCGTGGCATCGAAAAAAAATGTTTCTTGTATTGAACCAAGCTCGAGCTTGTAGCTCTTACCATCTCTGAAATCTGTTTGTTCATACGGACAGTCAGACGGACATGGCTATATCGACTCGGCTTGTGATGCTGATCAAGAATATATATACTTCTTGGGGTCTGCCACGCCTCCTTTTGCCTGTTACATACATTTGCACAAACCCAATATACTCTTGCAGAGAGTATAAAAATATTCTAAAGGGTATAACACGCATCTAAAAATGTTTCTACCAATGTGTTACCCGTGCTCTTACCTGAAAAATATGTGTTTGTGTGAATATTTCTCCTTTTTACACACATTCCTAGTGTTATTTCCAGTGCCATCAGCATTCGCATTCGTCGTTTATGTTGACGTAGATTTAATTACAATGTTTGCGCCACTCAGGCGCTACGTTCACGTTTACGTTTATGCCACTGTGGCACTTGTTTGTTGCAGTCATCGACACCTCTGCCCCCTGCCTGGATTCAGGTTGTTGCAGCATATGTAAGCATCAGTGAATTCAGTCACAGTCTCAGTCTCATGGCTCTTGGCTCTTGGGTTTTGAGTCGGCTTCTGTTTCTGTTTCTGTCTCCGCCTGTGACTCTGAGTCTAACTGGGGATAGTAGCTGCCGCTTTTGTTTAACAACAAACACGCTCCGTGCAGAGAAAAAGAGCTCACACGTGGCATTCCCATTCCCATTTTCCATTTTCAACGCCATCGTCTGTCGTCTGCCACTTTTATGCACTTTGCAAATTGAATTTTCCACTTGCATACGCAGAGAGAGCGTTTGCCATATGAAAAGGAAGGGGGGAAAACAAAAGTCCTGTCGTCCTGTCGTCCTGTTGTTTCTCATACTTTGACTTTTTGCTCTTGGCTTAAAGAGCATTTGTTTGCACTTGCTAAGTAATACAGCGACATAAATTGTAAAGCAAATAAACAACTACTGCAGAGGGGAAGCTAACAGGTAATTAAATTTGTGCGAAACATTTAATGACTGAATTAAAAATTACTATTTCATTGAGAAGAGCAGCAATTAATATTCACTTGGAACTCTTTAAAATGCATGATAGTTCTATACAAATAATTGAATTTTCAGTGTTTAATGTCTCAACTAAAGATTCTATTAAATTAATAAAATAAAATAAATAGTTGTGTGGCTAACTAATACTGCTAAAAACATATGCTCTTAAACTTAAACTTGTTTAAAAATGTCTCACAGATTTCAAGTCCAATGCCAATTTTATTGGCAACGTTGCTTGCTCTACACGCTTATATGTAAGTCTTTTTATGTTACTTTTGTCTGCGTATTTAACTGCATGTAGCTCACTTAACCCAGTATTTGACTTGTCGTCCATTTGGCAAGCGCTTTTGCTACCACTAATTGCTTGGAAAATATGCTCACTTCCACACGACAACATTTCAATGGCAGCCGCAGCAATTTCCTCTCTGTGTGTGAGCGAAAGAGAAGGCTGTAAAAACTGCAACATGTTTAAATGCGAAATACTCCGATTGTCAGCCAAGGGTAGAGGTAGGAAAGCTTTTGGTCCAAATTTTAAATAAAGACGAGACTGTTGCCAGCTTTTACTTTCCATGGTTTTTCTTTTATTTGTTGTCTTGGGGTTTTTGGTAATTGTGTCGCTTTGTGCAAACGATTATGTTCTCAGCTGCAATGCTTTGTTTCCACTGATACCCTGTAATTCTGCAGATTGGGTCGTTTTGCCCAAATAGTCTTAAAAGATGTGGAATTCGAAGTGATTCCAATTTGGTGTTTTGTGTACTTTGCGTGGTATTTGGATGTCTATCAGTTAGTCTCCGTTGTTTTGTTTCAGTTCGCTCTGTTGTTGCTTCCTTTCTTATGGCAAATTGCACAATTGCTTTCTGGCCGGCTGCTTTCTTGTTGCCACATATGGGCAATGCCCACATCCGGTAGCTCCTTGTGGCGTGCCCTTGAAACTTGTGCGTTTTCGCTGGCGCTGCTCTTAATATGATTACATTTTGGGTAGTGAGGTAATTGCCACGCCCATTACTTAAGTTAGTCCCATGAATTCAAATCTTTTACTCATTTATTTTCACACATTTTTCTGTTATTTTATTTTGTTGTAAACTTTTGCATACATTTACGTACAAATAAATGATACACACAAGTAGATATGCCACAACTTGTCATATAGCTCTATATGTATATATGTGTATATATTTATAAATATGCTTATCAAATCATAATAATAACCATAACTAGCTATAGTTATACAATAGTTGTAGTTGTATGCGTATAGTTCTCACAAAGACATACATTTAGCTGAGCTTCTCTATGCTTTTTATCCTTAATATACAAAATATTCATACATAATTTCATACTCAACAGCAGTTAGTTTGGTTTATATAAATACCAAATGCTGACTGGGGTCTACTTAATTAGCATTAAATGTTTCATATATGCTCGTATATGTTTAATTTTTTATAAGTTAGTTTAACATTTTAACATTCATTTAAACTTTTATATATTTATGCTTAATATATTTACACCTTTTTTTATGCATTGCTTAAACTTTTTCATTTTTCTTTCTTTTCGTTTTACATGTAAATTTTGTTAGCTTTATATTTAATAATATTTACAGCGCTGGTTTCGAAATTCCTCAGGAAGAAATTAGTTTGATTTCTTTTATTAATATTTACAGTAGAAAAGTGAAGAAAAAATGCACAATTAACATTAATTAACGTACTGATAAAAACTATTAAATACTAAAATGAAAAACGTGTAAATTTAATTTAGGATTATTATAATTTTTTTCTTTCTGATTTATTTGAAAACAATCGTTTTTTTTTTGGTTAATGAAATCATATCACTAGCTAATATTTGACTATATTTAACATATTGATTACTGTTATTTTTCTGTACCTTTTCTGGATTTCTTTCTTAATTTGTTTTTACGCTAAATTTACTATGTAAATTCGCTATGTAAGTGTGTATTTTGTATTAATACGTTCATCTAAATGCAAACATGTTTTTATGTACTCTTTTTTTTTTTCTTAAATTAAAAATAGTTTTTGTATTTCTTTGCAATCGGGCGATGTTTTTATTTGAACTGCTCTTTCTGCGTAGTTTGAGTATTTCATTCATTGATTTCTATGTATGTTTTTATTACCACCTTTTGCCGTGATGCGTTATTCATAAATTTCTCATAAATAAACATTATTCACTCGTATATATTTGATATTGATTTTGAAAATTAATTGTTTGCTAGCCAAACAAAAATCTCACTGTTATTTATTAAATATTTCAGCAGCTTTGACTGGTTTCTGAATTTTGCGAGTGCCAAATAAATATAAGAACTCGAGTAAATCATTAAAAGTTTAAAGAGTTTAATGAAATTTATTTAAAATTATTTTTTTTAGTGAATTAATTAATTTAATTTATTTTAAATATATTTGCTGTAATTTTACTTAAATTATTTTGGAGAATTTAATCTTTTAGATTCATTTATTAATATCCATTGAAAAGTATTGAAACAAAACTTATTTAGTCTCTCAAGCTGTAAACTAACAAACTGCACCCATCAAGCATCTCAACTGGCAAGTTTAAATTAAGAAAACTTGTTATGCCAATTGCACTGACTATTTGCTTAATCAACAGTGAGTGATTCCAATAAAGATACATATAAATAAATAACATGATTTTCATTTTACGCTCTGGCATTAACAAATCTATATCTTATGTACGATATGAAGGAGTTCTTACTCTGGTTTGGATTTGTTTGGTTTGGTTATGGAGTGTTTCTATCAGTATTTCTTGCTCTACTTTATTTTGTTTCTTAGTCGTCTAAGTTTGATTCTGTTTTCCATGTTGCTGCTGTTGCTGCTGCTCTTGTTGTTGTTGTTGTGCCCTAAATGAGTTTTTTGCAATTATTTGATTTCATCTTGAATACTTTTGAAGGCAAACCAGAGCGAACGTGTTTGGCTTGGCTGCTGCTGCTGCTGGCGTTGTTGCTGTTGTTGTTGTAGTTGTTATACATCTACTTGTAGTATAAATTTGTGGCAACAATGCGGCAAGCTTATTACCAACGGCCCAAAACGTTAACATTAAATGTTGCCTATGCGTCGCACTAATAGAAAATGCGATGCGGCTGCCGATAAAATGCAGCAATGGCAATAGTAGCGACAACAACAACAAGAACAACAACCACAATGAGAACGACATCGACAACGACAACGACAACAACAACTTTGGCATAACATTGGTGGCAACAAAAATACCAGCTAATATTACTATGCAAATGAGCGTTGGCCAATGGCATTGCTTTTGCTTTTGCTTCTGCTCTTGCGTTGAAGTCACGCGGTAACGCGGCGTATGAGCAATGTGAAATATGCGTAGCTTTTGTTGCCACGCCCATTTATTACTGCCGCCGCTGTTGCCGCTTCTGCTGCTGTGGTTATTGTTGTAACACAACTTGGCTGTAGACTGGCAGATGCTGTTGGTTATGTTGACAACAGTCTCCGGTGTATACTGTGACTGGGCCTGTGCCTGTGCCTGTGCCGGTGCCGGTGCCTGGGCCGGGTTTTTCATATTACTCATACGCCAGCGAACTGGCAGCGCTGGAGACTGCGGCAGCAATGACAGCGTTGGAAGCTGTGGCAGCGACGTTAGCAGCGCCGTTGGCAAATAACTCGATAAACGTTTGAAAATCCCAAATGATTGCGTTTTAATGCCTCGCATTATTTTACCAAGTAGATTATGCTGTGCCAGTGAGCCTGCAGAATTGTGAAATGCTCCGGGCGGATTACGCACGGGCGTTTGATTGTTATCGCCACTGTTGCCAGCATGATGGTTGCCTGCGAATCGAAAAAGAACAGGACAAAGTTATAGAGTGATAGAGAAAGTATGAGAGGGAGTAAGAGAGAGAAAGAGAGAGAGAGGAGGGAGTGAGCATGAGGTTTAGTAGTAATCAGTTTCTGGTTAGTCGGGTTTATATTTTCATTTATTCTGCGCATTTGCCAAAGCCAAAATGTGGCATTTGGCATTCGAATACATTGGTTACATCAACGGGGGTATACAAAAGAAAATTGCTCTGGGTGAATGGAAAGTGTGTGGAAAAGCTGTGTGCATTTAATAGTTGCTTAGTTCAACGAATATTGCTTCTTAATTAAATGATTTTCCATTGCGGTTTGGCCAATTGAGGTTTGGGCCCCTAAAAAAAAAAGATCATTAGCATTATACACCTCAAAAGTGATGGTAGAATTTCTGATGTTACTCTCATGTTTAATTACAAATGCCAATAAAATGTTGAATATCTTTCATTCGTTTCCCAACCTTAAATTTACTAAAGCATTTTGTGTGATGTAAAAATTAAAAACTTATTATAATTACTGACTGCACTGATATAAAATTTGCTAAGTGAAAACATTGCTTAATTGTCTCCCAGCAGACAAAGTAATAACTTCAGTTGACCCCAAATATATAAATATATATAATCTATGGTAAAGTGTCAAAGGACAATCTTTCATGGCTTTATTTATAGGTCTCTCAGTTAAGTATGGACTCCCCCAACTGTGTTGCTTGTTGACATATTTTACTTGCCACACCATTCTGTCCCCTCCTTTTGCCGCTGTTTTCACATTTTCCTACTCGTTTCCTTTCACAGTATTTCCTTTTTACAACGTCATTGTGTGCGTCTTTATATCGTCAATGCATTCCAACAGCATTTCGACAGCGATTACTTGACAATATTTTACCAACTTGGTTGCTTTTCTGCTTCTGTGTCTTTATAAGTCTGCCAGTCAATGTACCCAAGCACAGGAAATGTTTGTCGCTGTCGCTGTTGCTGTCTCCCTTGGCTGATTGAGTGCTGCTCCTTTTCTCCATTTCTCTGCTTTCTCTGGCTATTCGCTGTTGGCTATTGCTGTTGTTGCTTTTGGTTTTTATGCACGTCATTGAACGCATTTGTTGACCGCATGTCAATGTTTGATATATATGTGGCATGCACAGTGGTTCAAAAGCTATTTGATTGTTCAATTTAATAAATTTGTTTATGGGCGCTAACTCGGCCTAAAATTAAAGTTCTGAAGGCCATCAAATCTTTCTTTTGTTTAGGAAGCTCAAAGCACTTTGTTAACTAAATTATTAATTTGACTTATTGATGATTATTACTTAATAAATGATTAAGGCTATCAAAACACTTCAAATACTACTATTTTCAATCAAATATTTATCTAATGGATTATTCTGTTAGCACCCATATTTACTTTAAAGGTTAAAAGACTTATTTTAAATATATATTTCTTTATTTCTGTCATATAACTGAACATTAAAATAGGTATAACTCACATTGTTTATTTCATTTCATAATTAATTCTCATTGAATTTGAAAAGTATAATATTAATAAAGTTTAATAAGATGTTTAATGGTAAACACAATTTAAAAGCTTCTTTTAAGGATTTAAAAGTGTAGTCACCAAGGCTGCTCTAAACTCACTAGTGCCCCACTGTACCATGACATACTCCTACACACAAGCCCTCATGCAAACACTCACATGGACAGTTCATATTGGTTGTTGGTAGGTGTACATATGGGGGCTATTAAATATATTTTATCTGCTTTTAATCTTTTGGCATTTGGCTTTTCATCAGCTGGCGTCATAAATAACAACAAAGTGGTATTTAAGCGCGCATTGCGTTGATTTTTCCTCACAGAGTGTTTGTGTTTGTATTTGGTAAGTTGTTGCTGCCACACTGGACTGACTGAACTGACTGGACTGTTGTTGTTGTTGTTGTTTTAACCACAGTCAAAGTCATAAATATAAAGTGATGGATGCGTCTTTCCAATAAACCAACCTTAAAGGCACTTTCAAGTAGCTAAACACACAAACACACACACTCCCACACACACTCACTCATGCTTTTCTAAGTAATTTCAGAATTTTATGGTCTACTTTTGGAGTGTTTGTTACTGGGCTGTGAGTGAAACATAGGCGTATATACACTTTGCCCTTTGATTGATGTTACCAACATAAATATCATGAATGGCTTTAAGTGTGGGTGTGGGTGTGGGTGTGTGAGTTGGAGTATTAGCCTGGGTGCTCATGTGGGTATCTTTATGAATACCCACATTTACACTTGATTGAGACACATTGAAAAGGTGTCAGTATTGACATTCAGTCAATTTTTTGATGGCATATTTCATTCCAATGCCAATTCGAGGCAATAAATATTCCTCGTTTATATTCTACGCATCTTTTGTTTTGATTTTCAGCCTCATCTCCGAATTGACGTTGTGTTTGATATTTTATTTATAAGCTGGCAACAACAAAGGCAAAAAGGGAAACGTGGAAAAAAACAAAAAACAAAAGCGTTGACAACACAACGTCAAAACTGTCAATCGCAAATCAATCAGAAAGGCATTTTCAGCTCTGTTTTGTGGCAACGTTTTCCTTTATTTTCTCTCAATTTTTCGTTTTTTGTTGAAGCTTAAATGAAAATCTTTTGCTTTCATTTGAAATACAATTTTTTTTTTAACCCTGTCTACGATTGATGAAACAAAAATCAATATTTTGAGAGTTTTGTCAACCCTGTAGCAATTTAAAATGTACCTTAAATTTAAACAAATTCACTTGGTGTTGACAGTATTTATGCTTTTGATGTGCTTAAAATATTTAATGGAGCGCAGGATATGTTAAAATCAAGCACAATTCAGTTGTTTGTGCAACTCTTTGAAATTCAACACTTGAATTTTTGATTTTCAGTAGCAGTTTAAAGCTAACATTAAAAGAGAATCAATGAAATTGACACTCTAAACACACACACTCACACACATATATTTCTGCACACAAATACACTCATAGTTACACACATATACAGATCTATATACTGCTATATAATATATTCTATCCTTTCGTGTTTTCTTTGCTGGAGCACTTTGAATGCACGACTGCGTCTATTCGTTCCACTGTCTGTTCGTCTCCTCGTCTGCTCATCTGGATCATCGACTCTGCGTAGACTTTTCCTCAGACAGGCAGTCAACCGCTTTACTCCCCACTCATTCACTGTTGGCGGATCCAGTTCATTAGTGCAGTCGGTTGAACGGCATTTTACGGACGCGTGCCTTAAATAATTGCATTTTAAATGCAATCAACATTTTTGCCAGTGAATATATATTTGGCTGTGCAGCGATTCTCAGCCCGATGGGATTAAAAAACCGTTGAGGATGAGTGGTAGTTGTGGAAAATATGAAAAGCCACAATAGAACCACATACTGGTTATGGCTAATTTGTTGCGAGTTCTTTCCAACTAATTTGTGACACATTTTGTGACAACATTTGTTGTGCAGTTCATGAAAATTTCGTATGGAAATTCGTGCACAGGATACGCGTGTCCTGTGGCTGACTGTCTGCCCATTTGCCGCCTGACTGTGTGATAGCCCGGCCAACTAGTCGAGGTTATTGGTATTGACAACGTCACAATGTCACTGTCAATCAACATTTAAGCTGCTTCAGTTTGGTTTACTTGCTATTGTTGTTGCATTTTTGCGATTGATGGCATTTTTATTGCTACAGATTTATTTGACTGGCTAAAAGAGAATCATGCACTCACACACACACACACTCTCTCTCTCTCACACGCACACACATACAACCTACATGCTTTTGGGTGTGAAACATTCACAAACTCGACAAATGCTTCGGTTCAAATGCCTGGCGTGCATTTGAAATGAAAATAGAATAAAATACAAAAATAAATTGTTGCTAGGTTGTGTTTTGTGGTTGCATTTTGTGGGTGAGTTGCCACAGCACAGCACAGCACAGTACAGCATGTCGCCCTGGTTTCTCTTTTGCTCTCTTTCTGCCGCTCTTTCAGCCCCCTCCCCAGTGGCGCCTCAATTTGTTGGTTAGCTTTTGTGGTCGGTTTGATGTGAACCATGCGGGTTGTCTTCCTGTTCACTTTTTGCATTGTTTGCGTCATTTTCTCTTACTCCGTTTAACTGGAGATTCATTTATCAGATCTTTATGCTCCTTTGTAAAGAGTTATCTTGCTTAAACCAGATTATATTGAAGGTTTTTCGAGTGAAGTGTAAAACCTGTTTGTCTGACCCAACAGAAGTCTTTTATCACAACCTTATTTTGTGACATTCATTTTCAGAAATAAACCATAAAGCATTTAAAAGAAAATGTATATCAGTTTGAAGAAAAAACTGATTCCACAGTAAGACGATACTTAAGGGTCAACTCTTTAAAATTCTTCTATATTAAATTTTGATAGACATTTAGTTAATCTACTATTGTCCTACACAATAACTTCTACATAAAATTTTTTTATGAAAATTCTTTAAGTTCTCAAGATTTGCTTGCACTTTCGGATTGCCTTTTCCACACTTAATATTTTTTGTGCTATTTGTGATCCTTTTATAAATCCAAGATGTCAACGATGTTGATACAAAAAAAAAAAAAAAAGTTGTGAAAAGTCGTGTCCGTGGCAACAACAAAGACAATTGCAAATTGTCGTTTGACAGCAAAATGTGAAATGGAAACGTCTTTTCTGCAAGTGCAAAATTTAATTAATTTTTAACGTTTGCGTTAAACACTTGGCGCCAAACAACGGCGAAAAGGCCAAAAGAAGCCACAGTGCGAATTTTGCTATTATAAGTTTTGTATTACTGCTCCGGTAAGACGAATGGTAACTGAAAATGTGCGGGAAAGCCAACGGCAACACACTTGAAATATGGAAAACATTTCACAGGACGAATGAAAGGAAACTGCAACAAGATGAGAGCGAGATGAGCATGAAATGAGAGAGGTGAGTAGAGGAGGAGAAGAGAGATGAAAGGTGTACCGTTGGTCATGAAAAGGCGCCCAGTAGCAGAGACAGTAGTAGTAGTATCTTGAGTGATGGACAAAGGGAGCAAGTGGGGAGCACTTACCTTGAGCACCGTCACGCCACTCCTCAACCCCGTAATCAGGTAAAGCGTTAGCCGACTCAAATTTATTTCTATGACGTCTCTTGGCATCTTTTGCAATGTGAAGTTGACGTTGTCGTTGTTGTTGTTGTTTTTTTTTGTTATTATTATTTATATTTTGCAAATAATTTTATGCAGCAGTAGTCAGTCAAAGAGAAAGAGGAGAAAGGGAGAATTGTAGTACGGGTATGGCACAAACGACATGAATAATGGCGGTTTTTGTGGAGGTTTGTTTATTATTATTTATTTAGATTTTTATATTTTTTCAAGTAAGACGAAACATGAAAGAAATACTCAAAAGTTGATAACATTGGAAGGGAGTGAACAGAGAAGAAAGCCAGATTGAGTGAGAAACCATAAAAAAAACTGAATATACTTGTAGACGTAATGGTATTCTTGGTATTTTTATTTAATTTTTGCATTTATTTGCATTTAATAGCCGTCCCGAGGAGAGCCAACAAAAACAAAGGAAATAAACACACACATACACGGAGAGAAAATAAATATGGCAAAACAAGCAATAACAAAATGAAGAAAAAAAAGAAAGCAAAAATGGACACAGAAATTGCATGCAAGCTGTCTAATGGGGTATGAGGGGCTGATTGGGGTGAAAGGGGAGTTCGAGGAAAACTCCAACGACGTTAAGAGTCTTTGGCTAACCGCCAGAGTTTCAAGTCTGTCGGTCAGTTTCTATTTAATTACAAGTATTTTGTGCTATTTGCGATTATTATAGTCAGAGTCTGAGCAAGAGAAAGTCTCAGCCTCTCTCTTTCTATTCCATTGAATGTTCAGTAAGAACACGCTTTAAGCTCTCAAGCTCACAGGCAATATTTTGAAAGAAATTACGAGCAGTTAAACCAAATAAATTAAATGTCCGTTTGAATAATGTTGATGAAAGTACTGTTCTTCGAATTTTGAGTTTTCTTATTCTTTTTTTGTGCTTTGATGACGATTTGCAGTGCAGAATGTTTATAACAAATATTATTTGAACGCATACGTGGTTGAGTGAGTGAGTGAGCAAGTGCTTAACGATATCGAAAATTAAATTCAAATGAAATCTAGACATTTTCATTGATTAACTCACCATAGCTGCGATTTAGCATAGCCATTTCCGAAATAATTGCTGTGGTTGGTGTGGGCATTTCTAAGAAAGCAGAGGATGTGGTATATTTATTAGTTTAGTTTTAGAAAAGTTAAGTTGATAAAGTAATCATTTATAAATAGTTTGGCTTTGTTTATTTAAAAATAATATTTAGTTTCTACGGAATTTAATAACTCAATTTAAGCATTGAATAGAGATGATATTACGTTAGCTTACAAAAATAGAAAAAATAGAAAACTAGTTAACTTTTTACACATAAATCGCTTATTTGAGTTTGCGTTTGCACTCGAATGAATTGCCGTAAATTAAGGAATTAATAATAACAATCGAGTGAATGAAATAAATATAAAATGTCACTCACCGTCAAGCTTTATGTTGCCATCCGTTTCACCCAGCGAGTTTTTTGCCACACAGCGATAGGTGCCAAAATCATTTGGTCCAACGCCGCGAATTTTTAACTTCATATATTTCGTATAACCGCTGACGGTTGACGTGGTCTCGTATTTATCACCAGCCCGGGATGTGTCTGTAAGTGCATAGTGTTGTAAATTTAATAAAATATAACTTTAATTCAGCAGCTCCATGCTTATGTTCTCTGTAACTTAATTTACTCTTAACTTGGGCAAACCACAACTTTAGCAATTTTAACGGGCAGTTTTTGAAGTGGATATGTATTTCGATACCGATTAAAAACATGTATTAATTATATATGCAGCTTCGGGCTATATATGCTTTTATATAAGTCGCGCATAGCCTTACTGTACAAGTAACGGATGTAAAAATAGTACAACACACAGTAAAAATCAATTAATTAATGTCACCTGCATTTCTCTTTTTATGTGTGAGCTACTAAGCATTGAAGCGAGTTGTGTTTTTTCAACGGCGACTCAAACTAATTACTCCCTCCGCCTTCCCCCACCCTAGTTACTTCCTTTGGATACGAACACATTCGTCCCCTGATCCTCTTGCTGCGTGTATGTGTAATTAAAACTGCGCCAGTTCGATTCGTCGAGCGACCAATTCTCTATCCACAAACACTAAAACTTTTCTCATTAATCAGTGAAAATCTAAAAGAAAAACTTTTGTTCAATGTTCGCTTCGATTTCTTTCTTTCTCCAGCTTTAAGTTTGTTTTTTTGTGCGCTTTCTACTCTTGGAGCCAGACTAGGCCAGTTTAGGCCAGGTTACGATTACAAATACCAAAGGCTGGCTGTGCCTTTGGCTCGTGTAAGTAGCATTAAATATAAATATATAAACTTAATTTTACTTTGATTGTTTGGCGCAGTGTAAGGCGATATCGCATGTTACTCATACGCCGTGTTGTGCCTCAATTCATGTTCTCCCCGTATGTGTGTGTATCGGTGTGTGTGTGTGTGTGTGACAAATGTCTTTGAGTCTCAGTTTCTTTTTGGTAACGCTGTGGCGCTAAACATGCAGGCATATTGTAGTATAGTCAGTCACCTATTGTGACGAGGCAGTTTCCCCAGATACTTTTCATGCTAACATTATAAGCCCCTCTGACACGCAAATATATAATTTAACTCATAATCAACAGCAGCAGCAGCAGCAGCGGCAGTAAGAACAGCAACGACCTCGACATATGCGATTTCTGCGACGCTTGGCAGCAACTTTATACTTTTAATATGCCGCCGTCGATGTTTGGGACATAAAACAGAAGTTCGTTTTCTTTGATACTTTTTTTGTGTGTGTGTTTTTTGTGTTTTCTTTTTTTTCTGACTGCCTTTGGTATGCATCAGTGTGTCAGCGTGTGAGAAATGCTTGTCCTGTCTAGAGTATGCCTGTGATAAATGGCATGTGCTAGCGACAGTTGAATCGAGGGCTGCACGACAAGTTGATGCGCAATATTTGCTCTAAATGTTAAGTAAATTGGGTTAAACAACATAACATTTTTAATGGGTATCTATGGCCAAAATTTGTTCAAGGCAAGATGTGTTAAAGACTTAATTGTATTTAAAACCAACTTACTTTTAGACGAATCCACTTCTCGGACTTTATCTTCTGACTACCCTCTTTTAATACAACCCATAAATACAGACAAAAACACACATGGTTGTTATAGTTCTATGCGTTTCGCTCAGAAATCGCTTAAAATTTATTACCCGAAACTTTTGGTGCCTTTTTCGCTATGCATCATGTTCGTCGGCGATCACAATTCGCGTTTTGATTGTCTCTGCCTCTTTCTCTATCTCTGTTTCTGTCTGTGCGTGTGTGCATATGAAATGTCGCTTTGCGAACCTGATACCTGACCGTAATTTGACATATATGTTCCTGCCTCAGCGCCATATCGAACAAACAAATGGCACTTAAGCATAGCAAGGGAATTTTAGTATTAGTCTTGATTTGATGACTCATTTCTCGGGTTGCCGCTAGATAATATGCTTATTATATAGCATTTAAAGGTCTTTTTTATCGACTACAGTCAAATGCTATTCCCAAAAATGTGTGTTAATATTTCCATACGGTATGTTTGCGGTGCTGAAAAGTATGCTATGGATTTTTTGCTTTCATTTCTAAATACCGCGCGTACAAATATTGATTTTGTAGTTTGTTTCTAACCACTCAAACAGTTTTGGGCAATTATTTTGGTTTTCAATTTGGTCAAAATGTGAGGATTATACAGTGTTAGTTCGTCTGCTCATACTGTTCCGTCGAAATGCACGCTGTTGCATGCTTTTAGGCGCTTTTCGCTTTTGAATTTTGAAAACCGCATTAACCCCTTTAACCCTCTTGTGGAATGTGAGCATATTTCTACGCAAATGTGCCAACACAATTATGTTTAAATCATTTACGCTACTGTATATTATTTTTAGCATTTTCAGCGACAATTTGGCGAATTTGTTTTCATATTGTTCACTTGCCAGCATAAATTTCATTTGTCATTTTTGCAAATTTGACAACATAATCCACGATATTTATTAGTTTAAATTGCTTCAAATATTGATAATGTTGAGTCGAAGTGGATAATTAAATTTCGTTTGTTGCTAATCAGTGGTCAATTTTCACTAAATCTTAGATAAACTGCTCAAAGAATACTGTATATTAAATCTTCATAATCATATTAAAATGATGTACCATAATGTAACTAATTAAATTGATGCGCAAAATTTGTAGCCACTTAAATTCTGATTTTTGGACTTGAAGCTTATTTTTAAAATCTCTTTAGTGGCTTTTGTAGAGTCAATTGTTAAGTCTTGCTCAATACAGACAATTACTTTGTAGCCTCACAATGTGACATTAACAGCTCAACAGTTTGTGAATAAAAGTACGTACGAGTTTTTCGAATGCCTGTCACTCGGTGCGTATGAGTAATGCAAAATAAAAGAAGAGCGAAGAGCGTCAAAAGCAGCAACGGCTCGCATTTAATAGACTTAACTTTAATACTCTCTGTTTAACCGACCCACAAGAATGGGTCTCTCAGATCGATATTAATGGTGACATTTTAGATTTAATTTTTTATATAAAACAATTAATTGCTCACAATATAAACAAATACAGTACGAATAAAAATAAATGTATATACTTTACTATAGGGTATGAGTGAGTTGGAATGCCTGTTCTTTGTTCTCTGCAGTTGCTGGTGGCAAAAAGCAAATTCAGCTCTGATTGCAGCACCGACGGCAGCAGCTTAACTTATTTTTATTCGCTCACGCAGTGATGCGAATTTTAATTTTTGCCATTTTACATGACAGTTTTCAGAATGCCTGCTGAGCCGGGTTCGGAGTCGGGCTGGATTCTGACTATGGTCATGGCATGGCAAGGCAGCAATTTGATTACATTGTAAGCTCATTTACAATCGCTTTTCAGATAATAAACGTGGCTACAATGAACAGACTGTCTGTCGCATAGTTGCCAGTGGTTCACTGTGCCAGGATTTCTTGCTGGTCAGGCGTCGTTTTTTATTGCAATTTATTGTTTGACAATGTTCAGCAAACATCGCACACATATGATTCTCGATTCTGCGAATGCGCAAGCATTCAACACTGATTCAATAAAATAAATTAAAGTTTCAGTTACCTGAAATTATCATATCGCCTCGTTCGGTGGTCCAATAATTAATTGAGGCTGGATAGGCCTCTGTGTGGCACTCGAGCATCACATCTTGTCCCAGGTAGGCGCCTTCCAATTGATTTGGTATTGAAAGCATGGGAGGAACTGGAACATAGAGTAGTATTTTTTAAATATTTATATTTTAAGAAAATAACTCAGTTTCTTTGGAGTATTTCTGTGGTACAAGTGAATTTTTATCTCGATCGGTAAGTAATTAAAAGTTATCAAATTTGTTATCTGTCGATATCATTGAACTTTCCAAGCCCATTTCAATTTCCAGTTCGAATTGTTTTTCAGTAGCAACTTTTGCATGCATTTTACGTGAGTTTGCAAACTGTTTTTGGATTAAAATGCATTCGGTCATTAAAAGTGTGCCTGTAAGCGTGAGATTGTGCTCAACTGTATCTGAATGTATGGGTGTGTGTGTGCGTGTGTGTAAATAGCTTTTGTTACCAGCTGGTGTGTGTGTGTGTGACAGTAACGACAAAAGCTGTGACGGCATTGGCAACGCATTTTCGCCACGTACACAACGCTGGGGCACAAAATAACACCTGCTGACAAACAAACAAACAAACAAAACGCCCACAAACAAGTCGAAATGAGCACACTCACACACACACACACACACACACAGATACACGTGTGCATGAACACACACACGCACACAATCACAGGCTGGTAAATTAATTTAACGTGACTGCAGCTTTGGTCGATTTTCGGCCAAGTGCGTGAACCTTTCCCGCCATGCCCCTTCCCCTGCTAAACTACACTTTCCCACTCCCTTCCACCTCCCCTCTAGCTGTGTGCCAATGTTGAGGACACACTGCGGTTGTTGCCCCGAAATTGCAACAGTGTGGCAAAGGTGTGGGCTAAAAGGGTAAAGCGCACGTTGCTTGCTTCGCTTTTGTGTATTTTTCGCATTAAACAACGCAGTTCAACAGTTTATTTCCACTCTTAAATATTGCATAAATCTTTAGCCCCTAAATGGATTGTGCGAGTTGGCACGTGGAATTCGATATGTGAATGTTATATGATTGTTTCGTTAAAATCTGCTTTTAAGTCGCATATCGATTGAGCAGTTTGACCCATAAACATAAAGTTCTCTCAGCAAGTTAAAGATGGTTAAGTGAAATATTTAAAGGCAATTTCATTGTTTAACTACTTTAAAATTTCTTTTAAAGCTTAACTATTCTGACTGATTAAGTTATTTTTAGCAACACTTGGCTTTTTACTACCCATAAACAATTTAATTCCCTTTTGAATACTTACACTGCACTCGCAAATGAACCCGTTTGCTAATCGAGGGCGGTACTCCATTGGATGCTACACACAGATACGCTGCCATATGAAGACGGCTCACTTTGGTTATATGCAGCAGTTCTCCATCGACGACATTCACTGCAGAGTTTAGAAATGATTTGAGTTTTGATCCGATACAAAAATCGAACAGAGTCAATACTTTTCAGAGACACTGTGTTGAGCACTTACCATGTTCACCACCAATTAGCATTTCCTCGCCATCCTCACGACGCCACATGACATAGGGTTCGGGATAACCACGCGCCTTGCACATTAATGAGACATTTTGACCCTCCCGTACGACCATGTCATTGCTGGTCATGCCCTCAACAATCATGGGAGGCACTGACATGAGAAATGTGAGAGAATAAAAGTATTAAAGCGTGTTAAACAATGTGTGTGAGCGGTGTGTGTGGGTGTGCATGTGTTCTTTGGTTCAATGGTCAAAATGTCACAGGGAGTACTTACCCACAACCTGAAGATAGCCCTTTCTAGAGCGCATGGGATCCTTAAAAGGAGAAAGAGGGTAGATAAATATAAAATAAATTTAATAAACTGTTCGGAAAAAATTCATAATTTATCACATATTTAATAAATTCTACAAGCTGGTTCTTTTCCTTACCGTATTTACTTGGCACATGTACCAGCCGCGATCCGTTTCTTCCACCTCCTTGATGTGCAAATACCACTGGAAAAGCATAAGATTTTAATTAATTTTATTAAGCAAGCTTTGAGGAAATTAGTTACATTAATGATTAATTATTTTTATTTAAAAAAAAAAAAAATAAAAATATTCTACTTATACTTATTTAATTAAAACTTCATACCGATCTGTGATCATTGTACGTCAAACTTATGCGATTGTTCTGCGATATAACGTTGTGGTGAATGGAGAGTATCGTCTGTGTGTCAACACGCACCCAGGCGACCTTATAACCCTTGAGATTCTCGACGACGCAGGCGAGTAAAGCATCTCGTCCAATGGACACGGTGACATTGGCAATGGGTTCAGCAAAGCGTGGCATGTCGGCATCTGTAGCAAGTAGAGTAGGAAGAGGAGGAGTGTGGAACTTAGTCAGTTAATCGGAATGAAGGGAGCAGTACTCAGCACAGTGGTGCAATGGAAAGTTCATTTGCTTAAAAGTTTGCTTGCCCCACATTTGACTTTGTGGTCCCCATTCATAAAAGCAAAAAAAAAGTGATGGCAAAAGAAAAATGCAGCACATATTTTGTGAGCATTCTTTTGACATTACTTTGTCGCACTTTCCACTTTTACGGGGCTGCTTCCTGGCACTCTCTGGAGCACTGCGTCACATTGCGCATACGTACAGTGAGCCCAGTGAAAGTGCAGTGACCCGTTGGGGCAAAACCTCCCAAAAAATGAGAACAAAAAAAAGTAGAATTGAAATAAAACAGAAAAGTTATACTAAAAGTCACCGTATTAATTACCTTCCTGTGCCGTTTGCTGTGTATCCAGGCGCGAATGTTTGCCTGCAGGAAGAGAAAGTAGTGAACAGTTAGAAAATTTAATTATTTTTTTCAATTTTTTGTTTTATTTTTTTTTTTTGGACAAGTAATTTCATTGGGAAAACATTTGGCTGCCCTTTCGTATACGTAATAAATAAAAATTAATTAGTGCAAACTTGGACAAAAACTTTGTGCCATGTGTCCTGCTCCGCATTTCTTTTCCCTTTTCCCTTTTTCTCATTTCACATTTCCCATTTCCCATTTCCCATTGCTGTCGCCTTATTTTTGCTGATACGACGACTTTCACACAGCACTTTTAATTTTTGCTGCTTCATTTTTATGACAAAAGTTCAAGTTTAATTGTTTTTCCTGGCAAATTGCAGCGCTTGCAGTTTTCCCATGGCGAAAAGTACAAAAACTCGTATATTACAGCTAATATTTTTATTACTGTACGATTTGGCGCTAATAAAAATGTATTGTGCTGTGCAGAATAAAAACTTCTGTGAACTCAGTGGTAATATAGTTATAAAGTCATATTAGCTTATAACCATTTAAATAGAGACAAAAGGTGCTTATGGACATTAATATATTTTTATTTTGATGTAAAGGTTATAAATATTTTCATTCGAATAAATTATACATAACTATTTCCAGTATTCTGCTGACTCCCTTGCAGCTAACTATTAGCAGTCTTCTCTCACGATTTTATTTCATTCTCAACCAATTACGGAGGTGTCCAAAAGTATATGTCAGTGGGAAATGTTCCAAAAGCATTTAAGAAATTTGAGTTAGCTGCAAATCTCATTCCGGTCAATGTGTAGAATGTTCGTAAAACAAAACTGCTAAATTGAAAAACGCTTAAGCATTTTTACAGCTTTTAACACGGCATTGCATATTGAATTACGTTCGCAAAGTCGAGTGTCGGTGCTTGGGGGTTGGGTGTCAGCAGGGGGGGGCAGTTGGAAGGTAGCAGGACCTGCTTTCAATCCGACAGCAGGACAACTGCAAAAGGCGCTTAAAAGTTGCCAGCACTTTTCCCGTTTTCCCCGTTTTTCCCACTTGCCAGTGGCCATCAGTAAAGCCATGTCCATTCTCCAATCCCCTCTGGACTTTTGCCACTTTTCAACTTTGAGTCTCCGTCTCCACAATCCCCAACCGTCTTGTGTCCAGCAACTACTGTTTATGCTTTTTCACCGTTTGCCTTCACTTTGCCTCTGTTTTCTCTGCTATTTTCCTCACTTTTTTTTTTCGACAACGAAAAATGCTCAACACGATTTTCGCTGTTGATTTACGTTTTAGCACGTTTTTCGTATAGTTCTTGGTGCTCAGTTTTTCCATTTTACTTCATTTTTTGTGTCTATTTTGGAGTGGGAAAGCGAACCTTCTTTCAATTTCACCTGTCACGGTTGCATTTGTAGCTTTCTGCCATTCAAATGTTGTTTTTTTCTTTTCGTTTCATTTTTTAGCGCGCGTTGAGCTGCAATTTAATGAGCAGTTTTTCATCAGCTTTTCAGCTTGGCATTCCGATCTGTCTGTGATTCCATTTGCGTAATTCCAGAAGGCGACAGCAGCTGACAGATAAATCTGTTGTTTGCTGGCAAATAATCACACCCACTGCTTTTAACGAACTAAGCAAGCTTATTTTAGAAACTCCTTTACATTAAACAATTAGTTTCCTAATAGGTATTTTTGTGGATAATTAAATTGTTCTAAATTTCAAAGAACTTGTAGAATTTTAATACAATTTAATAAAATTTTATTTGAATTTTGAAATCTATTTCTATGCAGTTAAGTTTTTCTTATCATTTTAAGTTAGGAATTCCATTTTCAGTTCAATTTTAAAGTGCTTTAAGTCCTCAAACACTGTCATACTTGATGCCAGTTGAATGCTCACAGTTGACTCCACACGTGGCTGGACTTCAGTCTGGCAATCAGTCAGAGCCACGACGACGACTCGTCCATGATCTGGCGTGCAAATTTTGTTTACCTTACCTAAGCAAAGGGCTCCGGTTGTAGAGAGGTTAGACCTCGGGTTGGGCACTGAATTGGCCTCTTTATGCGAACGCAGCTGACCATTCAATTTATCAGGCTCGACGATGACGGCTTCACAACGCGTTTGGCTTTCGACTTTGTGCAAACACAAAAAATGCGCTGAAAAGTGCCAGTCGGTTTCAATGAGCTGCTGCCTCTTGTCGAGTGAGTCCAAAAAAAAAGTAGCTATCAAAATAAAGAAAAACGGCGCCAAAGCAAATTTGACTGTGCTTCTTTTTGTTTTTTCCCTTTTTGTCCAGTTTTGATTTTTTTCTTGTTTGAAGCGAGTAAATACAAATTGTCGGCATACTTTTAGGCGCCTCGGTGCGGCATTTAAAGCGCAGCTTCCGTTTTATGTCAAATTTATGGGCCGTTTAACATCTGAATGCCCAAACATGAGCAGCTAAACAACACCAGCAAATGCAAATGTAAATCTGCACGTCTTTGTCGGCATTAAAAGTGAGTCGTCAACATTTACGCGAATGCCCACGATAGACAAATCATTGTACTCCAACTCTGCAGCTGTTCTGAACAGAGCAGGGCAGTCCAAGAGTATTGCATAGACATCCTGGTGTCCACCTTGCTAAGACCAGGATCTAATCTCGGCAGTCTGCACAAACCGAATGGAGGCCATAAAGAAACAAACGCACAAAACAAAAAAAAAGAAAATCAAGTATACGTGCCGCCTACTCGGTTTTGTGTGTGCTTTCTTATGTTCTGGTTGCCCCAAACAAAGTACAGTGGGATAATATGAAAAGTTTTATGGTAAATAAGTAACTGCTTATCAATAGCTGAGCTCCAAGTAAAAGTGCTTGTGGGCAAGCGAACTAAGTCCAGTCTTTAATTAAGTTTCAATATAAGTTTTTGTAGTCATTATAAATTATGTTTAAGAAGCAAACACTTTTAAAAAGAGTGTACTTTTGAGCACCAAACGTGCATGTTTGTCCACTGTAATACTTGACCCTCGCTGCCTGTTTTTCCGTTTTGTTTTTTATAGGCCCATATTTTTTGCCTTCCATTTTTTTTGGGATTTTTCTCTCCTTTTTGTTGAAGCTACTTTCGGTTTGTTCGCCGTACACGCCAGCCCGTTTATTGTCGTTTATTTGTCTTTTCGCCATTTTTATATTTACGCATATAATCGCTTTCAACGCTTGCTGCCTGGGGAGTCCATGGACTTTGGGGGACTCTTGGCAGCCCGGGGAGTATTGGTATAAGGATGTTGGCCAGACATGCGTCCGATTGAGTCCATGTGCGTCTTTTGTTTTGCTTCGGCATCGGATTGTGGCTACGATGCGGCGATGCTTGTTGAGCCTTGGGTTTGGGACTGTGAGTGGTCGGTCGCTTATAAATATGATGTTATCGCTTTTTATGGTCCATTTTTATTGCCAGCAATCAGTCTTCTGTTTTGTTTGCTGATTGCCTGCCATTATTCAAATGTATTTGTTTAATTTTCGGGGATTGGTCGCTTGGGCCAGGCGCACAAATCATTTTAAATCCGCAATATGTCAACAAATATTGCGGGCCAGCTTTCTTTGGGTTTTGAAATGTGCCAAATGTACAGCTCGTTATGGCTTATATGTCTGGTCATTATTATCCCTAAAATGGTAGGGGTATTCACTCCTACTAAACGGCGCGTTGGTCTCGTCTTCAATAGAGTGCTGTGGAACTCATACTCAGCGATTGCTTAATCAGCTGCAACTCATAATTACATTACGTATACGTAATTAGTTTAGCATTGATGTTCACTGCTTTGCCACGATTTGCTGAGTCTCTTCTCCCTCTACACACCCTCTATCTTTCCTTGAGTCGAGTTGAGTTGAGTATTATATATGCACTTTGTTGACAAACGAGCTGATTAAATGCCAGCTCTGGGTCATTATGCAATTAAATGACTTCGGGGTTCTGTGGGCATTGCTTTATTGGTTACCTGTCCAGACATGTACACAGCCTACCGCCTACAGCCTATTTACATTAATGCAGTTTATGAAGCGAAAGTGTGTTGCATCTGTCATTTTAATTCAAATACATTTAGTTAATTGTTGAAATTAATTAAGACTACAAGGCATAGAATAAATACACAATTGAACTTGTCTATCAATTGTTATTTACTAATGTAACCTATACATTTACCAATTTGTTGAATAATAATAGCTCAATTAAAACTGATTAGTTGTTCAGTTAAATCAAAAACATATGTTAAATTCAAATTAAGTTTTTATTATATTTACTAAATGGAAAGCAATTAAAAAAAGTGTTGACATATTTATTATTTTGACGGATTTCTAAAAAGTGAAATCATTTATTGCATTTAACGAATTAGCAGATTTACCGGAATCAAAGTTAATATTTAAATAAAAAACGGCAGCAAACAAATTAGAAGCTTTATTTAAGTTGTAATGCAGCATGTTGTACAACAGGAAATTATTAACATAATTTACAAGGAAGTCATAAAAAGGATGCAGCATACGAAATGCTTTATGCAAATTGTTTACTTTTGCCAAGCTCACAGCAGCAGACACAGTAATAACAATAATAATAACAAGTACAGAGGAAAAGCGAGTAAAAAGTGAGCAGCCCAAAAGTATGCAATGAAAATTTTTCACAGCATGCACACGTGTTGCAAACCGAAGAAAAGAGGAAAAAATCGAGAACTCTGGACCCAGGGCCAAAGCAAATGCTTACCAGATAATATTAAATGCAAGCAACAGAGAAGATAACACAACAGACAAGATAGAATAGAGGAAACAGGTCCCCATCGCGTATGTGGATGCTCAGATATTTATATGCAAAACCGCAAAACAAATTTTGGCTGCGGCAAAATGCACTTTGCCAAGTTGGCAGCTTGGCAAACAAATGAACTCGAACTCGAGCTCAAACTAAGGGACTCTGAGAACCCAGATTCAGAGTTGTTACACATATGTGTACTATTTATAAGTAAAGACTCTGACTCTGCTTTTGTTTTACAAGCTGCAGCTGCAATCTCAGCAGTTGGGCAACTATATTGTTGCCTTCTTTTTTTTTTTTCGCTTCAAGTACTTTGAACTTCATTGGCGAAGAAATTGCTGGCAAGTTGCCCGACAGTGTCGCCTCTCTCTTGGTCCACCCTTCATGTCTCTTTACTGACAATGTAATCGCTTGTAGGACAAAGCCAGCTTGCATTTAATGGCTCAATTCACGGATCTTGATTGATTGAGCTGCGTTGGTGAACTCATTAAGAACTTTAATTAAATTGAGCCAACAAGGAGAAAGGAGCCAAAACCAAAGTCAAGTAATAAAAAATGCACTTTATAATTCATAACGTATTATAAAATGCCAAAATCAGCATACATTTTTTGTAGCTTGCAGCTGTAGCAAACAGTGATTTAATCTGTTAGAAAACTTTAACAAGAGAAAAACTCGGTATTAAAATAGTTAAAAATGTACAGACACTTTAAGAATAATTTGCGATTAGAATAATTATTACTTATTAAGAATTTTAAGCTGTGAAATCTGCCTAATTTATTTTAGTGCAAATCTTGTTTGCCTTTGGTTCCTTATTTCATCTGATCTGCAAATATACCCATTTTATTTGTTGTACATGGTATTAAGACAAAATATGTGCGAAAATGTTTCAGAAAGTGAGCGAAAACATAAAACATGGCAGCATGACCAAGAAGTGTCGAGTGAGGTGTGTATACTTGTGAGTAGGGAGCGGGGAATCGGAGGGAATTGAAAGATGAGGGCGGCAGCTGCTGCTCGACACTTTCTCACTTTCATGAATTATGCTACGTGCTTGTCAGCTTCAACTTGAAGTCCTCTTGCAACGGTTAGCTCCTGTTGAACACTCTGCAGTGGCTCAGTGCTCAGGGGTTCAGGGGCTCGTAGAAGGTGCAGCTGAAAACTGGAAACTGGCAGGTTGGCAGGTGGCAGATGTTGCTGCGGCTTCGTTTAGACTGTGTTTAACATATTAATAAATGATTGTGACAAATGCACAAAGCCTGCATATCTGCAAATGCTGAAAATGTAATCCTCTGGCTAGCAACATGTTCACTTCATTCGGTATTCAGAATTCATGGCTTGCTTTGAGGCGTTAAATTGTTTTATGATTTTTAAATAAACTTGTAGTGCAAAAGTGTTAAAGTCAACTCTAGGCAAACAGGTCAATAAGTTTACTTCTCTCAAACACATCCCCCCTACATTTAATTGAAATCATGTTTATGTCGAGAGAGCTACTTATATGCAGCAAAAAGTCAGAAATGTCAAGTTGCCGCCTTTTGCTATGCACAATTTATTCATAAAGTCATTTATCACCGCACTCACTCAACTCAAAATCGGACATATTCTTCGAACTGTAAGACACCCGATTCCCAATGCATTCGATAGCTGAATTAATCATGCAATAGTCGCTTTATCCACTTTCATACACACACACATGCAAGGGGAGACACACACCGTTGAACAATCAACAATGCTCAATCTCCATTAAATGCTCAATTGCTCAAAATGCAGAATGCAAATAGCATAAGAGACTGGGAGGGAAGAGAAGGAGTGGCATTATACAGGACATTACTCATACGCCATGTCAGCGCTGCCTTTTACCGCGCAGCACTACTCGTAAGGTAAGTAAATTTATTTCAAACAATTATGTAGCAATTAACAAACCGATGCCGGCAATTAAAGACAGACGGATGAGCGGAGGGGGAAGGTGGTGGTTTAATTGCACTGCGTGTCGTGCATTATTCATATGATATTTCATAGCCTTACGCCTTTCTGCAGCTCAACTGAGTGGAGGTAACGAGCCGACAGCATTGCAGGTAAGTACTTTTAATTTTTCAATAATTCAATTTCTGTTTCAGCTGCAGTTTGAGTAGGAGTGCCAAGTGGCTGTCGTCTCATTGGCGCGCTCTATCCATTTTCAGCTGTCTTTCAGATTAAGTATGCGCCGTGTGTACGCCGTATGCGTTGCGTGACTCTTTTGTTTGCCAGCTCAGCTTGCTCATAAATTATTTTCAACGCGCATTTAAATTACAATTTGTAATGCGAACACTCGGATGGCACCCTCACTCACTCTCTCTCTCTCTCTCTCTCTCTCACACCCCCCTTCTCTCTCGCTCTCCTTCTAGGCCTGACCAAGTATCCTGTGGCGAGCAGCACCTACGCTCGCTTTAAGGCCATTTGTTGCCAGCATTTCCGACCACCGCAACCACTTCACAAATTAAGTTGTCAACAATTTTAACCATATCGCGACCATATAATCTTCACACCTAAATTATTTATGTAAAAAGCTTGCTCAACACACACACACACACACATACTCTCTCACACACTCACACCAACGAACGTCGCGTCGCTCGGGCAATAAAACGTTTTGTCTGTTGTTGTTCTTGTTGTTTTGTTTCTGTGGAGCCTTTTGTTTAATAAATTATGTAAAATGCGCCAAATTGAATTTGAAATTCATGCAGACTTTTGCTGGTTATGGGAATTAAGATATGTCGACAGCCAGACAATGGCCCAGACAGACAGACGAACAGACAGACAGACGAACAGACAGACAGACGGACATGACAACGCGTCGTTTTCAGCCATAACACGTAAACTTGGTTATCATATGTTTCTTGTCTTCTTTTTTAGCATACTTATTCATATGTTTTTATGCCAGAGCACGTCTTTCAGCAGCACAACAATTGCCTTTTTTACTGACTTTAAGGTATTTTAAATTAGGTTAAGATTGGTTTAAATTATTAAGAGGCTTAGAGCCTGTTGCTCTATCATTTGAATGCTGGCTTAAATAAGCATAAAAGAAAGTAACTACTTACTCGTCAGACTTAATGATTTGCCTAACTTTACTATTTTAATCAATTTCTTGATTTTTTCTTTCAATTGATACCTTTAACTTAACTTCTTTACATATTTCCTGATCATTTCCAAAAGCTTCTTAAATCCCGGATTTGATACACACAATTACATTTATGTATTGTATACAATAATTACGTACTTCACTAGAAAAACTTGTTTAATTACTCCCCATCACTGTCAATGGCATCAAAATCTTTCTCTTAATCTGAAATGTCCGCCAAAATACAGTACATCTCATGAAAATGAGGCCTAAAAGTTTCTTCATAACTGTCTTTACTGGTCCATAAAGCCTAACCGAAAAGAGCCAGAGAGTGTAGTTTAAAGCCAGCCAAATCACAGTTAAGAGAAAGAGCAGACTACACATAAAAATGAATGGTGCTAAAGTCTAAAAGGGGGATACAAGATTTGGGGAGATCCATTCAAAGGCGAAGGATACGCCGAAAAGTATGCAAGCATAAACATAATTTACATCAAGTGACGGTCATGTCGAAAGCAAGCAAGGACAAACCGAAAGTCCTTCGCGAGCAAATCACAAAGTTGAATTCGTGAAAATAATAATTAGGCCCAGTCAAGTCCACTTCCCGCATCCTTGTAGTCCCACTAGAACAAAAGAAAAACCGCACTCAGAATTGCAAATGAAGTGTGAACAAGAGTTTTGCTTGGCTTACTCTCTATCAGTGTTCAGACTGTGTTTCTGCATGTGTGTGTGTGTGTGTGTGTGTCTGGGTGTGTGGGTGTGTCGAACAACAAAAAGACCCACAAAAATGTGTCTTTTGAGAGACGTTATTAAAAGTTTTATTTTACGTTTTTCCTCCTTTTCCGCCTGGCTGTCATTTACATTAACAGCCTTTCATCCAGTTTCTGTTTCGGTTACAGTCTCAGTCTCAGTTTCAGTTTCAGCTTTTGGCCGCAAAATATCAAAATGAAATTGCTGCATAATTTGTACTTTCCGCATTTTTATTTGTGTTTGTCACAATGTCGCCACAGAAAGTTTTCTATTAATTTTCGGGCCAGCCGGTTGTCATTTTGGCCGGGAAACCGGGCAGCAAAGTGTAAATAAATACGGCCAACAAAACCAGAGAGAAAAAAAAACAGTTTCTTATCTAAGCGACCAACGATGCGCAAACTTAAATTAAAATGTTGGCAGGACATTTGTTGAATTATTCAGCAACTTCTGGCTAACAACAACTGGTTGGCAACTCTTTTATATTTTCCTTTACGTTTCTTTTACTTTTCTCTTCTCGTATTTATTTGCGGCCAGTTGCCTTTTGTGGCAAACAAATGTAAATTCCTTGGTTCGCATTCAGTTCCAGTCCCAATCTCAGCTTCATTGTGGTCTCAAATATCTCTTGGACTGTTCGAGGTGCTCGAGTAATTAAAAATCAACAGACATCTCGAAGTTACTTATTTCCCTGTTGACATTCCACTTTAGAAAGTATTCGGCACGTGCCGACTTTTTCTTAAAAAGATATTCCCATTTCTGATTAATGACTCTTATTAAGAAGTGAGTTGAACATTTCCACTTTCGTTCAATTATAACAAATTTGTGTGTTTAATTGTTTGCATAATTATTTAAAATTCCTATGTTAAAGGAAATGTTTCACTATATTAACTTTAAATCTAAAAATAATAATTTAGTCAGCTTTGCAAATCAACAGTTGCTTAACCAATAAATATTACTTTTATATTCATTAGATCAAAACTAGTTTTTAAAACAACCTTTTCTTTAACTTCAAAACTATCCAGTACACTGATCAAACTACATTTTTAACTACAATAAACTTGTCAAAGGGCTCGAAGTTTGTTTTTTAGCCCTATGGTCTACACTGTGGGGTTTCCAAACGTTTAACTTAAATTGTCGTAAATTTGGAAAGAGCTCTGACTCCCTTGCTCCCTGAGATATAAACCATCAGTTGGCAGGCCGTGGACATAAAAAAGAATTACCATTGAACTGCTGGGATGAAAGTTTGAGAGGCGGGAATCTACATAAAGTCGATACAAGAGCTAAACGGCAGAGGCCAAAAAGTCAACTCCATCCTTAGCCCGTTGGGCATAATTTTGCAATTGCAGGCACATGTGGCACAGTCAAGTCAGACTCCGACTTGGACTCAGACAGCCGCTGTGTGGCACAGTGTGGCTCAGTTTGGGGGCACGCCCCCTTCAATCAGGCAGAATGGCTCACACAGCTGCTGAGCATAAAACACATTTACCCATGGTCAGTTAGGTTACGCAGTCAGCCTACACTGTGGACACGCCCACTCAGTGCCCATTTGCACACTGCCCTACTTGTTATTTATATTATGAGCACTCAGAGATGTTGGCTCATTGTCATAAATTTCCCCAAGTGTTTGCTCACTGGTCTTTCTTATACCCAAAAAAAAAAAACGAAACCAAAGAAAAAGAAAAGTCAAAGCATTTGTCGGCTCTGTGGAAAATGTTTTCACTCCGCATCTTTTTTTGGTTTTCCCTCGTCCCCTTGTTTGGTAGCGGCTCAAGGGCTTTTATAACGCTTCTTGGCAGCGCGCACTAAGAACAACAACAACAATGGCCGCCTCTTGGCCAATTTAATAAATTCCATAAATTGTTTATATTTAGACATGACTTCAAGTATGAGCACGTGTGTGTGTGTGTGTGTGGTGTTTCGAGTGTTTGCTTTGCCGTGCGTTCTTCCTCTGCTCGAACTTGGCTTTGTTTACATTTCGAGTCAAGCAGAACGCCCTCAAAGCGCATAATGTCACAGCAGCAACGACAAACAATCAAACCAACAAGAACGACAACATCAGCAAGAGCAACAAGAACATTAGCAACATTGTGTATGAACAGCACAAACAACTGTTGACTTCAAAAAGTGTTGCATACTTTTGTCGGTGTTTGAAAGTGCTTGAGGCCTAAACATGTGTGCAAACAGAGACAGAGACGAAGAGAATATGAAGCGACTGCCGGAACAAGCTGAATATTCATATCTCAATATATTTTTTAAACTTTAACGGAAATGCCAATATTATTAAAGGTAGCACAGATAAATTGTCATTAAAGTTGTAACTTTAAAATGGAATTATTTATTTAATATTTAAAATGCATTTGAATATTTAGTTTTCATGGTTCAATTAATAATATTTTATTTTATTTTATTTTTATATAATGGCTCTGATCATTTTTATTTAGCGCATAAATATTTTTAGTAAGGCTAACTATGATGTCAATACAACTCATTTTACATCAAAAATATATTTTGATATCTTATTACAAATCATTTCTTGCTTAGCAGAGGGAGTGATCAGTTTTGTTTTTATTTTATATTCTTATTATTAAATTTGATTTAATACTTTTCTGATAATCAAATACTCATACACTGCTTATAATAAAATGTTATTTCTTAGCAACATAAGTCAATAAAAAGTGTTAAAAAAATATATATATATTTTTTACACATAAACTCTGATTTGGAGTGATTTGGCGTGAAACATTAAGTAAGGCTCTACTGGCCTTTTCATGTTGAAGTTCGAAAAGGTCTTTAAAATGGCACCAATTTAATTACACCTCAGGCCAGATACGGACATGGATACCAGAACACACACACACACACACACACACAGTTGTACCTTGAACAAAAAACTTTAGGCTACGTTTGTTTGGCTGTGCAAGTTGTGTCCTCGCACTCGAGCTGCCAACCAAAACACTAAGCGCATAATCTTGTAAACTTGGCAAAAATGCTTGAAATGGCATAACTAAAATAAGCAGCGGCATAGACAAAGCGCCTACGAGGCAGAGGAGACTACAAGCAAGCCCAGACGCAAAGCTAATGGAGAAGGGGTGGGCTGGGGGAAGATGGGAGGAGCAGAGAAGGTAGAACTCATATAACCCCAAAGGGCATACCAGATTCGGAACAAAGTTGTTGCCCAAGAGTTGGTGTTGGTGGAGAGTGCAAGTGCTTGATGCAAATTATTTGGCCTGGAGGTTAACTAGGGTCGTTTAGCAAATGCCTAATACACAAAAAGACAGAGCTTACACACATACACTCACAAACACACAGACGTATACACTTAAAGAAAAAGTAATTTAATAGTTTAAGTAAACATTCATACGTATAAACTTGAAAGATTGACAACTAGTAACTCAGTCAGTTGACTCTACACTTGATTAAACATTTTTTTTAAATACTGATTTTTTTCAGTGTACTAGAAGGGAAAGAGTGTGAGTTTTTATGAGCGCTCTGCATTGGCATTCATAAGAGGGAGTACAACATTTTTCTAGGAAAACTGCGTGGGAGTTTTCGGGAGGCAATTGCACACAGGCTGGCGCTACTGCCACGCCCCTTGCAGCTCTCACAGCTCTGCAGCATCCCAGTTGAAGTCTCCTACAACAATGACAAGTACAATAAATGCCTTTCAACTGCGGTTTCACATGCACTTGAAGTGAAGTTGAGGGCGGTAAGGGTTATGTGGGGAAAGTGTTATGAGGGCAGGAAGAAAGGGGAGGAGAAATGTGTCTCATAAGCCCGAAGTGCAATTTGAAGTGATGTGCCTCTGTACTGGCATGAAGTATGATAGTTTGAGTGTGGATATGAGTATAGCCAACAATTCACACCCTACGCCTTGTGGCTTTGCTAAGTTTTGGACTTCATCCCGGTCATGTTAGGCTGCTCTTAATGAAACTTTATCCCTGGAGTGTTAAAAGTCTTGCCATCTGTTCATCTGCTCATCTGTTCAGTTAGGCAGCTGCAACAGCCTTAAACGAGTCTTCTTCTTTTTTCCTTCGCCTCTTGTCCTTAGTTGTAACTATGTGAGTGTGCGTATCTGTGTGTGCTGCGGTTGCACTTCATTTTCTGAGCACAACACGATACATGTACTTTTGTGGCAGCTTCAACTCCTCAAAAATGATGTTGCAACAATTTTCATGGCATTTATAGTTTACTTACAATTTTATTTTCAAATTGTACAAGTCTTGAAAATATTAAATTTCAGTGATTAACTAGAGAAACAGCTGAAACAGCTGAGACTAGTGTATTGGAATAATATTGATGGCATAAAGAATAATAAAGTGTAATTTTCCATCCTAGAAAACAGGAATACTTAACATATACATACTTCGAATTCAGCTGGATAAAGAGTCCTCTAAACGAAACCATAACTAACACTGCTTACCACGGACTAAGTGCTGTAAAACGCCAGTTCATAGTTTGAGTGGAAAATTAAAGGAAATGCTTTGAGTAAACCACAAACTTGTGTGGAATAAAACATCAACTGCAATTAGTTGAGCAATCGATTGGAGTAAGTAATAAAGTTCGAGTCTGCCAACAAAATTTGCCACTGATTGACTAACAACGACAACGGCAGCAACAACAGCAAATGCCAAAATAAAAACAACGCTATTTTCTAATGTGGCCTAAACAAGAAAGAACCTTCGCCTTAATTCTGCTTTGGAGGGGAACTCACTCCCAATATGTACGAGGCACTTCAGCGAAACAGAAGTGAAATCTTAATTAAGATTGATATGTTTGCGAGTGTGTGTGTGTGTGTGTGTGTTTTGTGTGTGATTGTATGCGCGTGGGTGTTGGTATCCAGCCAAGTTGCCTGACTGCCTGACAGCATTCACCTGTGCCCCGTTTGCCCTCACTTCCAATTGACTTGACTGACACTCGTCTGTCTACCTTGGCTTATTCCGAGGTAGTTTCGTTTCCTGCTCCCACTTTCCCCCTCACCATGTCATATGCTTGATTTTCGTTTTCATTTTCGACTCTCGGAAAAACTGATTTGTTGCTGCTGCTGTTTTTGTTGTTGCTGTTGTTGTTTGTGTGGGTCGGCGGTCATTGGTTAACCTTCCACTCGAATTGCATCACGAATTATTTATGACATTCGATTTTGACCATGTTATTTCGGCATTTCTCCTTGTATTAACGTAATTAGTCCACGAAATCGATGTGATTCCTAATCTAAAACTTGATCTAAACACCAAACAATTTAAGCTTTTCCCACATTTCTTTGTGCTTGGCAGTTCGACTTACTTTTGATGTTGAATTTTCTGATCTTAACCTAGCGAAAAGCTGATTGCCAGACCTAACAACGCATGTGCGTGTGTAAAATTGTTTCACTGTACTCTGTGGGAGAGGGGAGAAATTGAAAGGATAGAAAGGAAGAGTGAGAGAGAGAGAGAGAAAGACAGGGAGAGACAGATGGCATACTATTTATCGCCACTGTGACATGCCTTGGCTGTGTTTGGTCTGCCGCATTATCGACAACAAACATTTTAATTGAGAATGCTTAAATTTTGCATGACACAATTGAATACTCTACATCTAAAACATTTAACATTTATAAGATTTTTATGTTTCTATTAAATAAATAAAATGTCTTTAAAACTTATTATTTCCAAATTTTTTCTTACATTCTTCAAACCATAAATCTATTGAAAATTACACATTTGAAAATTAAACACAGCTTTCCGGCGTTCAACATCAAAACTCAGTTGATTGCATATTAAATCTCACTTTTCATTTCATTTATCATTTTATTTCAATCATGATACTTTAAAATATATCTTTTACTATGTATTGCCTTAATTTGAGCTTTAATGTTATTTTTGTCAATTTCTTTCTTGTCAACAATTTTGTTGGCAATCAATGAAATTCACTGCTCGTTGCATCTGCATTCATGTAATCCCAATTACAATCACTGCGAGCTGTATTCGTTCGCTTCAGAATATTTCAATAAAAGCAATTAAATTTTCTATTAACGAAATCAACTGTGGCAACTGCGGTGTACCGAGGGGTGCCTACGATGATGGCAACAACAAATAACCCAAAAAACAAAAAATTAAAAAGTATATGAATGCAGGCAGCAAAACAACATCATCATGATTGTGATTTCAATTGCGATTGCCATACCAATACTAACCCCATCATCATCATCATCAACTCAATCATGATCAAAATCAACAAGCAGCGGAAGCAAATTTGGGGGGAAAGAAGTAGAGTGACGTGGGAAGGAGGCGCGTATCATCTACAAAAACAATCAAAATCGGGCAGCGGCATTTGTCGGTAGTAAGGGAATCTGGCTTGCAAGTTCATCAAACTGTTCTGCAAAAAAAGAAACCCAGTAGCAGTCTAAATTCTTGCTCTGAAACACCCGTTACTAAGTTTAAAATAGGCACAGTTTATAATTCTTTAAAATGTGTATAAATAAATAAATAAATTTGTTTATTTTTGAGGTAGTAGTAACGTTAAATTTGGTCAGCTTAGTACTTATTATCCAAAACAGGCAGTAAATTTTTTAACAACTCGACGAAAACACCCTGCAATAACTTCGATATACCCCTTTTTCATGCCATAACGGGTATTACGAGCAAGCTAGCTTCAACTATGTGTGTATAAATGAAGCTACAACACACACACTCACACACACAAATACATGTGCGCGTTATTGTTATTGCTCTTGTCCAGAAACGCCCCGAAAGCCCATGGAGCAGGATGCGTTCATTCCGAGTATTGCAGGAGCAGCAGTTGGAAAAACCGAAAAGAAAAGCCAAAAAAAAGAACAGGAAATGATGCCTGTAATTTTGTTGCTGCTGCTGTTGTTGTTGTTGTTGTTGTTGTTGCTGTTGGCACAACGCCAAAAACTCTTCATCATCAAAAAACATGAGTGCGCTGTAAAATTAACATAGAGCGAGAGTCGGGAAAAACAAGTGGGCGTACTGTATTGCTGGACTGTGGGCGTGGCATAGATGTGCGGCAAATAAATAAAAATGCCATCACTTTTGCTGGCCAGAAAAAAAACAAATAACATTTAAGGTTGGCCTTCTTACTTTAATAATTAGATAAATATTGGATTTTCTTATGTTTTATGTGAATATTTTTAACAAAAATTTATTGGTTTCGAAAAGCTCAGAATTATTCACAGCTGATAAAAATACAACAATATTTACGACGGCTGGGCTCAAAAAAAAGCGCTTTTGTAGAGTTTAATGCTGCAAATTTTAACCGTTTATCGCTTGAGACCGTCAATAGAATTTCTCCTCTAAAATAAAATGAGTAAGAAAAGCCTCAGTCCAAAGAGCCGAATGAATACGAAGTCTTTTACAATCGGAGCGCTCGCCTGCAGTCTTTCTATGTATGTCATGTATGCCATCATGCAAAAAATGTATGTTGTGTATAGAACAAGTTTTGTGTATGGACTGAAGATGCCGTTGGTGTAAATTGGAATAGTTGGCATCTCAAATCTCTCGAGTTAACGGAAATGATGATCAGGCCACTGTTTGTCTCGATAGCTTAGAAAATCAATTGAAGCAGAAACACTCAAATGCGTAAATTACATTTAATTTAAGAATTTTATAGCCTTATTTTTGGCTCTTGGGATAATTGCATTAAGCTGCTGCCAATTTGACGACATTTTGTGGTGCACATTTCACTTAAACTCAATCAACTATAAAATTTAAAGTAAAAACAAAATAAAATACAATAAAATAAAAAAAGGTTCAACGGTTTACTTTCCGGACAATTAAATAAACACAATTTCCAAATTATATTTAAACTACAGTCTGGCAACTGAACTGTTGCGAGTTTATATTGGCGGATGGGAAGAGGCGGAAGCGTAGAGGCTTAACTTCCGGTCAAACACCCACACACACACACACACACACACGCACACACAGATACAGTTACAGACACCCTCAATTCGAATTTGAACCCTCAACTTTGACCGGCACGTCCGGCAGCTTTGGGACAAAGTGTGAAAAAACGCCAACGAAATGTTGTTATCTAAATGTGCAAAGAACTTTTGAACTGAAGGGATAACACAAGTATACCAGGACTCTCAGAGTCTGAGCCGGAGTCTGAGTCTGAGTTTGAGCACCCCAAAGACAAAAGGCACACGCTGAATGCGCTTATAAGAATCCTTTTAAAACTGTAACAACTGCCGGCTATCCAGCTCCCTGGCTCCCTAGCGCCCCAGCTTTCTAGCTCTTCGGCTACAATCCCTTATCCTGGGGCACAAAATCAATTAAGTCGAATACTTCCTTGAGGATAATTGCTTTCGAAAAGCGAACGGCGTCAGCTCAAAAACTTTCAACAATAAACTTCGGCTTCAATAACGAGTTAAGCGAACCGTTAAGGCCTAATGCCAATGAGAATTTTCCTTCGTTTTCACTTCTTCTCTGCGGGGTTTTTTCAGTGTTTTTTCATTTGTTTTGGTTTTAAGATATAAATTCGAATTATGTGCGTTGAAATTATTTGGGGCTGAATTGTTAAAGTTTAACAAGTTAGTTAATTAATTTGCTTGTTTTGAGCGGCTTTCGAGTCGGCTAAGTGATTTGTTAATTTGCAATAATAATGTGACTGCAAAAGTTGCGCATACGCCGTGTGGAGGTCGCAATTAATGCTAATGAATGGCGTGCCCAGCATTTGATTTCAGTTTGCCAGCTATTAGCGGTAATTGTAGACTTTTAAAAGCGATTTAGCTGAGTGAAATTAGCATGCCCATTGGGCATAATTTTCCCAAAAGAAATGACGATAAATAAACACACAGGCAATAGAGACACACGGACGAGCACACATGTGGGCGTGGCTGTTCATGGTCTTAAAGCAGACAAACTCTGATTGCTGGCCCCATTGGTAAACGAAAAACACCCACGTGTTTACAAGCGTTAAGCGGAGCCCCATTAAATGTTATGGCCAAGGCTGGGAAAACATGGCCAATGGCTGCCAATGGCCAACCAGGTGATAAAGTGTCGAATGTGGCGTGGCAGCAAAATGACCAAGGCATTACAACTCCGTCTTTTACTGGCCAAAGGGACAAGAGACCACGGACCAGAGACCAGAGACCAGAGACCAGAGACCGGTAACCAGAAAGGCAGGACAAACTTTTACATGCCCCATTTACGGCTTAAGGCTTACGCCTTACGTCTTATGGCTTACGGCTTTTTGACTGAAAGTCAAAACATTAAATAGGTGTGAAAGTTTACCACAACCAGAGATAGCAAGTAGTTGAACTCTACACTTGAAAGTTGAAGTTATAAATTGAAAAACTTACACGCTGCCAATATGCTTTCCCATAAACTTTGTAATCGAATTAATGTGAGTCAATGACTTACCTGAAAATAAAATTAAATTAAATGTATAAGTATTTATTTTGATATAAAAAAAGGGTTACTTCAAGAATTTGTATGTGTATTGAGTGTAGGAAAGGAATTTGAACTAATTTAAATGATCGGTCAGTCTTAATTTATAAGGAAAAGCTCTTCAGTTTCATATTTTTAAAAAATGTAATATTGGAAAAGAAAAAAGAAAAGAACAGCACAATTGGTTTACAAATTGGTATAATTTTTATACTCTCTGCAAGAGTATTTTGGGTTTGTGCAAAAGTATGTAACAGGCAGAAGAAGGCGTGGCAGACCCCATGAAGTATATATATGCTTGATCAGCATCACAAGCCGAGTCGATATAGCCATGTCCGTCTGTCTGTCTGTCTGTCCGTCCGTCCGTATGAACCAACAGATTTAAGAGATGATTTAAGAGAGCTACAAGTTCGAGCTTGGTGTCAATCGATCACATATTTAGTCAGTCAATACAAGACTGTGCCGGCAGCGCTGCCCGCAGACGCTGGCTGCGCCGAATACACACATACATACATACATATACTGTCAAACGTATGTCTATTCGCATACAAACAGATGTTCGATTTTGCTTAGATTGATTTTGTTCCACGGTGTTTTAATGGACGTACTGCACATTGTAACATATCAATACCGATTTTAATAATTTAATCGGGATTAAAATGCAGAGAGTATTTTACGGTCGGGCGTGCTCGACTGTACTTTTCTTTCTTGTTAATATCAAGACTGTCATATAAAATGCTTAAAGGTATTTCAGCTGTGTTGTACATTCACAAGGTATTTTAATTCATTTTATATTTTTTCTCATTTTCATTTTTATTTTATTCTTGTTTTCATATTATATGTTTATTAGACCCCGTACTCTAAAAAAGTAGAGGGGTCTATTAGGTTGCAGAAGCGAAATGTGCGTAACAGGCAGAAGGAGGCGTGGCCGACCCCATAAAGTATATATATTCTTGATCAGCATCAACAGCCGAGTCGATATAGCAATGTCCGTCTGTCCGTCCGTCCGTATGAACACCTGGATCTTTTAAACTACAAAAGCTAGAGCCACCAAATTTATAATGAAAGTCCGTTATTATCTTACGCAGGTTAAGTTTATTTCAAATTTTTGCCACGCCCCTTACCGCCCGGGCAATGAGCAAAAAACCAGACACACCTCGAAAAAAATGTAGTTTTAGGCCAATAACTCAGTAACTATGGCACTTAGGAACACCATTTCTGGTTGCTAGAGTAGCTAGAGACAGCCTTAATGCAATGCCATTCAAATTTTGTCCTGCCACGCCCCCTTTTCTCATAAAAGCTAAAAAACTTTCAAAATTTCAAGCTCAAAATTTGCAGGATTTAGGGCATTTAGTCAAATAGTACAGTGTTTATAATTAATTATTCGAAGAGAGGAATATCATATCAAACTATATTCCAAGCCGCGTTAAAATCCGTCAATTAACAAAAAAGTTATTGGGTTAGAAAGTTTATGTAATTTAGCTGCAATTTCGCCGCCTGTGTGACGTAAGCGCTGCTCGCAGACGATGCGTCGCTGCGAAGCTGCGACGCCGCCGTGCCGACCAGTGCTAGGCACGCATACATACATATGTGCATACACATAATTTCAAACGAGTGTGTACTTGTATGTATAACATGTAAATGCGAATAAGCGGAACATGCTTGAAAGTAGCGCGTGGTGCGAATGGTAGAGTTACGGCGCGATGTGAAATCCTTGCCTGAGGGTCGTGGGTTCGAATGCTGGCAATGAGAATTGCTAATTTAATTTTTTTTTAAATATCAATTTAAAATATACATATAAATTTTAATTTTTAAATTTCGTTATAAAATTTTAATTCAAATTAAATACAAATGCGCATTATTATGGGAGTACGGGGTCTTTTACAGTCGGCTCGATCGACTGTAGCCTTTCCTACTTGTTTTATTTTTATTTAATTTAATTTTATTTATTTTATTGTAGTTCGTTTTACTTATTTATGTATGTATGTTATGCATGTAATAATACCATTTATGTTAACTCCAGAGTCTGTTAACTCCCAAACAGCTGTTATACTTTCGGAACTTTAATAAAAATTAAACTTTATATGGTGATATTTTACTTTAGTTATTCATTTCTTTCAGCACAAAAACATCGTTTTCTTTACTCTACATTTTTTTTGCGAACACATATTAACTACAAATTTTATTATGATTCAATTATTTACGCTGCACTGTGACAATGCACTATGGGGGAAATGACCACTTTATCTGGCATTTAGACGTTTTTTAAAAGTTATCAAATTTGCATAAAATTGGTGTTAACGCATTAAGAAAACATCAGAGTGTTATGCCTCAAACTTAAAATGTTAAAATTAACAGTCCCATGTGAGAATAACAGCTGTAAAGTCAGCTGTTGCAATTGAAAGCGCGCGCTACTAAGTTTTGTAAATTATTGCATTGAGTTTCGTGGTCAATATTTTGTGATTGGAACACAATTAGAAGAAAATCAAGTTATGAACACTGATTTGGCAGGCTTGCACTGTTTGTTTATTATCAAAAAATTTTCAAATTGTGCGTGTGTATATTAATATTTTGTTGTTTTATAAGAGCATCTAAATCTGGATTTTTAGCAACAAATTTCAACTTTGGGAAGGATTATGTATAAGAATTTAGAATTGTTTAGGTGTTTGTTCAAGTGCTTGTTATAGTGTTTTCAATTCTCAGTTAACTGGTATTTGTCTTAATTGACACGCCCATTTTTCCAAAATAGCTTTAAATGGTCTATACCAACATAATAAAAAAAACCGCAGTGAAAAATGTCTTCTGGTTAACTCACAATAATAAATGCCAGATATTGTGGTCATTTTCCCCATAGTGCAATGGCAAGCCAAGGGCTAAATAAAGCTTTTGCGCAATAAGCTTTACAGCGCTTGCTGTAGCCATGGTGAGCATTCGCTAGACTCACCAGAGGATCGACGAAGGCCTTTGGGAACTCTGCTGTGTGTGTGTTAGTGGTGTGTGTGTTTTGTGTTGTGGGAATGTGTTTGTGTGCAACATTTTTCTCATTGGCTTTCTCTTTCACATCAAAATTCAATCTTTACATTTTACATAGGCAGTGCAAATAAACACTGAGAGAAAAAGATTCGAATATTCACTAAGCACTAAGCACCACGGAGGCTCTCCTGTGACTGCTCGGGCTGCGCTGGACAGCGAGGGTTTTCCCTGCAGCTGTGGAGATAAGATACTCTTTCCGGTGCTTCTGGGGCAGCAGAAGGTTCCAGTATTGTGGCTTTGCTAGCCAAAGGCGGCTGCACAATCTGCTGGAACTGTTGTTCAATTATCGATCACGTGCCAAGCGTGAAAATTTTGCTATTTTTCTTGTGCGTCTGCACGAGGCGAGAACTCAAACGGAAGAGAGCGAAGCCTGGGGCAAAAGCTACCTTCCGGCGTAAAGCTCTGCTTTTTTTTTCATCAGCTGTTAAAGCTGATAAGATTAGCAACTCTGGGTTGCAGCATACTAAGCTAAAGCTTTATACGCTTTCAGCTCGCTTAAAACGAAACAGCTGCGTTAACAGCGTTATGCAGATGATCTCAATTGAACTAAACGAAACTTGTTTTATTCAAATAATAACAATAACAGCATTTTTACATTTAATGTACTTAATAATGAATTTTAATTGCAACGATGTATATTTGTATCGCATGCGATAGAGATATTTGCAACCCAAAACTGCGATAACAAATAACGTCTGTTAACCTTTAAAACAAATACTTTTTCGACCATTACAAATATCTCAGTAACCATGGCACCAATTCTGGTATGGATGGTTCAAGCGAAAGCAAGAATGCATTGCCATTTAAATTTTTGGACTGCCACGCCCTTTTTCCCACAATACACAAAAATAACTCTCAACTTTCGTTCCATTTTTAGGCATTTGTTCATATAGTACAGCATTGTAATTGTATAATTCGCATGGTGGCCAACTTTATCAAACTATTCCTGAAAGGTGCATTAAAATCGGACTATAAACAAGAAAACTGGAAGAGTTACAATATTGATAATTGAACGCAATACCACTACTGAGTGCAAGCGAGACAGAAACGTTTTCACTGGTTGTGTGGCAGCAGCGCTGCGCGCAGTCGCTGGCCGCGACGAATACACACATACATACATATATGCACTGTACTTTTTTTCTTGTTTAAAGTCAGTTCTGTGTATTTAGACATTGTACTGTCAGCTGAGCTATTTTAAGTGATAAGCACAGTATAGGTCACAATATTGGTCATCTGTACATACATATATGCACTGTACTTTTTTTTTATTGTTTAAAGTCGGTTCTTTAAGGCATGTCAAAATACCGTGCATTTAGACATTGTACTGTCAGCTGAGCTATTTAAGTGATAAGCACAGTATACATAGGTCATAATATAGGTCATCTGCACATACATATATGCACTGTACTTTTTATTCTTGTTTAAAGTCGGTTCTTTACTATATAAGGCATTTCAAAATAAACAACAATGAACCATGTATTTAGACATTGTACTGTCAGCTGAGCTATTTTAAGTGATCACCACAGTATACATAGGTCACAATATTGGTCACCTGCACAATCAACAGCAGATAAAAATTCATAAAAAATAAATTTGTGCTTTCTTTTTAAATAAATTCGATCCGACTAAATCAGTCACTAATTTCTCTATTACGGAAGCAGTTTATTTGCACGACTTAAATATATAAAATGAAAATACAATTATTAATAATATTGTTAATGGCTTTCCAAGTCATGAGCTCGGTGAGTAGTTTTATAAAGTCTCTTACAACTGTTTATATTATTATATTTTATTGTTCAGTGTCTCTCTGGCTCAAAAGAAATGGACGCAAAATGTGGAACTTATTGCTACCAAGTTGTAAAACCGCTATTACATTTCACCAAATCGGTTATATCGCAGGCAGAGTTACAGGATAAGATCAAGGAACAGGCAGCGATAATCGTACACTTAAACTCCCAACTGAAATCGCTATTCTCAGAGTTACAAGATAAGGTCAAGGAACAGGAAGCGATAATAGTTAACTTAAATTCTCAAACTGATAAGTTGCAGTCAGAAGTCTACTACAAAGACAACCTAATAACAGATTTAAATTCGCAGCTTAGCTCCAAAAATAAAACAATTCTTGATTTGCAATCCGCAGTGGAACATAAAGACAAACTTATAGATAGTTCGATGTTGCAGATTAAATTAAATGATAAAGAAATAGTAGATTTGAAATCTGAAGTAGTGACGAAAGACAAACTTTTAATTGATTTTAAATCGTTAGGGAACTCTAAAGATAAAGAAATAGTCGATTTGAAATCTAAACTGTCAATAAATTCAGAAAAAGTCGAAAAACTTGAGAAAGAACTCACAACTTTTGAGCAGAGTTCAAATTGTTCTAGTGAAGGGACAGAGCTTCAAACGATAGTCATTGATAAGAAGAAATTCACTGTAGCCTGTGACTCGAAACTGGCAGGATCTGGATGGATTGTGATCCAGCGTCGAATGGATGGCAGTGTGAATTTCAATAGAACTTGGTCAGAGTACAAGGAAGGTTTCGGAAACTTAAAAGGAGAGTTCTTTATTGGACTTGAGAAACTGCATTTGCTAACACAATCAAAACCCCACGAATTGTATATTTCCCTAATGGATTTTAAAAACGAAACTAGACATGAAAGATACAGTAAATTTGCTATAGGGAGTGAGGAGGAGTCATATAAGTTGAAATTAATTGAAGGATATTCTGGAAATGCTGGCGATGCTATGAAGTATCATAAAAACATGAAATTTTCAACACCCGATAAAGATAATGATATAGTCAAAGTGAATTGCGCACAAAAGTATAGTTCAGGCTGGTGGTTTTCCAATTGTTATGCTTGGTAAATAATTGAAAATGTGAATTTAATTGCACTTACACATGTATTTAATACTTGTTCTTAGTAATCTTAATGGAAAGTATATATACGAGGACACTTATAAGGATGTTCACGGCATTGAGTGCAGGTTCTGGAAAGCGGACCGACCTTTAAAATTCACTCAAATGATGATACGACCAAAGTCTGGATAGATTTGGTTTATAAGCCTCGAACACATTTTGCTTTAAGCGTTTTGAATCTATCTGTTGACTGTTTATATTTCCAGCTCTGAATTGAAATATATATAAAATTGAAATGAATCACAGAGATAAAGAAAGCTGCTGTTGTTTTATTTAAGCTGCGAATTCTAATCTGACAATGTGAAATTTTAGCAGTGAATGAATGACCCCAAAATAGAGGCAGAAATGCGATGCGAGGTTTGCATATCAGCGGAATTATACACACACACATGCATTTACACACATTTCCTATCGACAGCGTAAAAGCATTGGCATTTAAAATTTTGGACTGCCACGCCCCTTCTTCCCACAATACTTAAAAATAATTCTCAACTTTCGTTCCGCCTACAGACATTTGTTCATATTGTACAGCATTGTATAATTCGAGTGGAGGCTAACTCTATCAAACTATTCCTGAAGGGTGCATTAAAATCGGACTATAAACAAGCAAACTAGAAGCCCGCAGTCGCTGGCCGCGCCGAATACACACATACATACAAGTATGAACACATATAATGTCAAACGTTTGTGTATTCGCATACAGACAAACAGATGTATGTGTGATTATGCTTAAATTGTTTTTGTTTCACGTGTTTTAATGCAATTACTTTCCATTGTTATTTCTCGATACCGATTTTAATAATTTCATCGGGAAAAAAATGCAGAGAGTATTATACGGTCGGGCGTGCTCGAATGTACTTTCTTTCTTATTTTATAGGGAATTCACTTCAATCCAAGTTTACACCTGACTGCTCAATGACATTGTATACTGATGTGGTGATACTCGAGACCTGTGACAACCGCAAGTCTGGAATAAAGCTGGGACTGGGGTCTATTGAAAGTAATATATGTGAAACAATGGTCGGGTGGATAATACAAATAATGGCTGACCACGAAATGGGCACAATTAAAAAGCCCCAGAGTACAATGGGCACTCAGAGCTCGAGCTTCGAGCAGAGCCATAAGCCGTAAGCAGTAAGCAGTGAGCCTTGAGCACTGAGCCTGGTTGGCCTTTAGACCCATTGAGTCATTAATTTTAGTATTGCAATGTCAGTTGGAGCTGGGTGTAAGTTGTTTTGTGTGAGGCATCCACATCGATTAGTGTCCAGTGTCCGGTGGTCGCATTGTGTGCCACTGACAGGCTGACAGTCATGTCCACATCTATTATTTTCAACTTAACAATTGGCCAGGACACGGCACGCCCACAACTTAAACAGCAAAACAGCAAAAAGGGGCGACACATTGGACTCAACGCTCAAAAAGTGCACAAATGCCATGCTACGAGTACAAGTTACTTCCTTCCGTTTGTGAAGGCAAGTACCCCTTCCACTGCCATTGCCACCGTCCACACACTTAACCCCTGGTTGCCCTGGGTGTTCCTATTGTTTAGGACTGGACATTTTCCTACACTTGCCCTCGGTAATATCTTTAATGTCTCGTGGTGGCGCACCGTGTGTCCAGCGGAAATGACAACGACAGTGGCAATTACATTGTTGCATGACACAAATAGTGTTGGACTACAACAACAACAACAACAACAACAACAACAACAAGCTTAATAAAAAAATAAAATTTGCTGGCATTGTCCAACAGTTCGTTTGGCACACAGCTCCACGCCAGCATATGCCTCACAGTTTGCAGGTAGAAAGAGGACAAAAATGGGGCAAAATAGAATGGAATGAAGAAAAACATAACAACAGCAAAGAGGTAAAAATTTTAATTGATGTCAAGTCGTAAAAAATGCGGCAACATTGCCACGTTTATTTAATTGTTATCAAATGTCCCTTGTTGGCCAAGTCAAGCGCAAGTTTAAATGCTCTTCGTAGAGTGGGGTATATTAGTGAGGTAACCAAACAGCTGCAGCACAGCAATAAAATGATATTACCTGCTCAGAAAGTGTTTTAAATAAAATAGTTATTTTAAAAGTGTAGAAATATAGAAATCAAATGAATTTTTTAAATGCAGCATTGGTTTATAACAGGTGGCATAAGTAGGTGACATAAGTATTTAAATTAAAAAATAGTAAAATGTACAGTCTTTTTACATTTTGTAGACTACAGTGTAAGTATCTTTGAAGTCGGCTTTATGCTATATACACGCTAACGTTGTCGCATTGTCACATCGTTTGTCGACTGTCTTTTCTTTGACCCCTTTGAACAGAACACACACACACACACACACACACACACACACACACACACACACACACACACACACACACACACACACACACACACACACACACACACACACACACACACACACACACACACACACACACACACACACACACACACACACACTTACAGAAACCATCAGTGAGTGGCTAACAAATTAGCGCCTTTATGCTGAGCCAACTGCCTCTTGGCCATGGCTAACTGAGCATTACCTGACCATAGACTTCGACACTTGGTCAGAGAGCGATTGCGTGTGTTGACCACTTTTGTACTGTTCTGCTCACACACACATACACACACAAACACACACAAAGTCACAACACATTGCATACATTTGGCTAAATTACAGGAGGGCGTCTTTTGGTCAAATAAATGAGCAAAAAATATGTTGTTTAATCACATTTTTAATAAAAATTAGTTCTTATTTGTAATTTGTCACTTGCTGAACATTTTCTGGAGTTTTAAAACCCAGTTTGGTAATTAAATCAACGTCGTTAGGTTCAAGGGCAGCTGTGTTTTAGCTCGAAGTCAACAATAAATCACACAACTTTTTAGCCATAAACAGTAGAAATGTGTAACAAATTTGTTGTTACCTCAAATGAGAAGTGTGTGAACGTTTCTTATTTATGCGACAGGCCCTACGGATTTGGTATTGCCCTGTGGCAGGAACAATTTATGCCACTTAAAGTTAACACCTCGGTGATTGCTCGACGAAGCGCAGTAAATCGTTTATTTGAATTATATTAATTCTCCCGCTCTTTTTTTTTTACACGCTTGAAAAACAAAATATTAGATGGATTTCGTGCGCTTGTTTGCATTTTTGGCGATTTGTTTTTTTTTAGCTGGACAGAAAGCAAACGAAAATTTGTGTTGCTGTGTTGCCAGGACAACAACTACGCAGAAGGAAATAAAACAACTCACAGAGGAGGGAGCAAAAATAAAACAAAAACAAAAAAAATACATAAGGAAAAACTGAACGCGTAATAATAAATGAGAAGTGGAAAAGTTTTGCAGCCAACGTGCTTATTGTCAAGCTCGGCCAGACCATAAAAAACAAACTTCAATAGCAATAAGGCGACAAAAAATGGGCAAAAACAACAACAAGAAGAAACACAAACATAATGTCGGACCAAAATAACAACTGGCAAAAAGTTCAAGGCACTGACTTTATAGCTGCAATAATGCCTCTAACTGGCAGGGGAAAAAAAGCCAGAACAGCGGGAAAGGAGTTGTTTGAGGAAAAGGTGAGCCACACGCCATCCGCCAAAAAAGAAAAACAAAGCGAAGCCGTCGAGTTGCAGCGTGACAGACTCTGGACAAAACAGGGGGCGGTGAGAAGGAAGAGTCTGGGATGTTGATGTAGGCGGAGACGGGGACGGGGACGGACATGAGGGCGCGGGGGAAATGTGTTGAGGCACTTTGGTGAGCTAACGAAATGTAACAAAGTGCTCGGCGCAGTCGTCTGCACTCCGGGTCTATTGTCCGAGACCATGTCCACGTCCGCGTCCATGTCCGTGTCGCTAACGGGCCTGGTTTGTTATGTGGCTTATGCCGGAAATTTGTATTTAGGCGCCAGTTCTGTTGTTTTTTCTGTTTGCCTTTTTTTTTTTTTTTTGTCATCCACCCCCTGTAGGGTATGGCCATGGAGCAGTGTACTCCCTGCTTGAGAGAGGTCTGGGTCAGTTTTGTCAGAGCCCAACTGAGCGTACAACATGTTGTGCATTTAACCCAACTTAAATTAAGCAAGGCCTAAAACTCTATACAGTCTAAATTGAGAAGTAAAACATAAGCTGATCAAATTGTTATAAATTTATTTATTTTATCAAACAGAAATGAAATGTAACCAACTTGAAACAAGAATACTATTGGAAAATTTTGGGATAACTCAATATACACACAATTTTTAGTTATTTATGAGACTACTATAAAGAATACTACGCTGAGTTTATGCCCCTTTAACAAGTTCAAATACATCCAAGACCTCAACTATTATTGTAATTTAATTGTTTGATTAATAGCGGGATTTCTTGAGTCTAATTCACTTTGAAAGCCTTAAGTAAATATCCTTCCTAGATTAATATAATCAACTATCAGATCTGTGGCCATACACAGCAGTGCATTGGGAGTACTGTTAATGATACAGTGTCGCTCAGGACAGTGACAAAAGCACACAAATTAACAAATGGTCAAATGGTGAGATATTTATGAGCACGCCAACTCTGACATGCTGACGTTCTGGGGACCTCAAAGGGCATACACAGTGGGACAGTGACAGAATGACAGGCGGTGGACGCATTAATAGAGTCAATAGAAAGACAATAGTTGAAAATTAACAAATGAATTGAAATTACTTAAACAAACTCATTAGCGTGTGAAAGTCAAAGGCGTTCATCAAACTGCCCGCACATTGTTGACACCAATTGTTTGGCCGGGCTCCCCTCTTTGCTCCGATTACCGGCCACTGGGGCCCCGCGGACATTAGAATTAAGCCCCAAGGGCGACTTTATGGCACAGCCTAAAAGTACACTACAAAAAGTTTTAAAATTCCACAGTAGGAACTAAAGTCTGATAACTTATTTAGTTATTGTAGATAAAGCTATTAAATGTATTAATTATCTTTTTCTATATTTAATCATTTGCTTTTTGTTTAATAATTTAAGCTTCTGATTTTTCTCAGTGTACCAGTTTGGCTGGAGCTTTTGCGTTTTGAAATTATTACCTCGTCTCAGCATTCGGGCAACGCCTGAACGATTGTTTTCTTTTTTTTTTTGTCTTCTACCCTGTCGTGCTCAAGCTCCGCCCATTTACCCATTGAATTGCGTCCAGGTTACATTTTGGCCCATTGCATGTAATTAAATTTGCCAACCTTTTATGATTGAAGCATAGTAATTTTGTGGCACATTCCTAAAGACTGCCTGGCTTTAAATTGACATAAATGTGACGGGTCGACGGCCCCCCTGACATCAATGAAGATTGAGCTGTAACCAGGTATGACACAGCGGGAGGGCTGGCGAGCTGAACTGACGGTTGGGCGAGTAGACCGACAGTTGGGCAGGTGAATAATTGATTTAGCTGACAGCCCGCATATCTATAATTTTCATTAATTTTAATTGGCATAGTTATCCAAGTTGTGAAAGTATTGTGTCGCCTGCAAAGTTAAAGTTATTTCGCTCTGCATATTTCGGTTGCATAATATGGTTGCTAAATATGGTAAATTTAAATTTAAAGCCGATTTAAAGCAAATAGTACACAAAAGTTTTAATTTTTTTGTTATCTGCTTACTGTCGTTTGTGTTTTTTAAATTAAATAAAATTAATTAACCTGTTGGTGATTATTAATCATCATAAAAGATCAGCACAATGAATAAATTAAAGAATTAAATTATTTGTCAACAAAAACGAATAAATTATATATGTTGCGTTCAAACTCGTTATTATTATAAAACATTTACAATCCCTTTTTGTCATAAGTTTAAAGAAATTTAAGTAATGTTAATAACCATTTTTTTATTAAGCAAGAAAAATCTACAAATAAATTTTATTTATTAAGACCCTTTGTGATAAAAGCCTTTTATTCTAACGAACTGAAACCACTTGAATATCTGGGGGTTAAAAAAATAATATATATTATTGTTAACACAATTATTAACCATTAACTCGAATATTAGCACAACGAAGTAATTCTCTGCCAAAGAACAAAAACTTTTTCCACGTCATCTCATCATAAATTTAGATGTTTCCTATCACTTATCACAGGGTATTTCAAAGCCGGCTACTAAGTTTATTTTCATTGCCTCTTCAATCTCCGTTGAAGCATACTGTGCAATTAATCAGTTAATTACATAAAAATTAAACACAAAATGTACTTTAAACTAAATGATTATTCTATTAGCATAATCATCCCCTTTAGCTCCACTTGCCGAGCTCCACTTAATGGCTGACAATCAAAAGATTTCTTTGCTATGCCTATCAAAAATTACAAAAAAAAAAAAAAAACAAATATTTCATAAATTTGGCTTAAATTCAATTAAATTCTGAAAGTTTAAAATCGCTTTTCGTTATGCTCTTCTGATTTGATTCGATGTCAAAGTATTTAGCTGATACACTAAAAGGGCAACATAATGATACCCACTATGCAAATGGGTCTTAAACGATGGCGCCCACAGAAAGTAATCCACTCGTTGGGCAACATTTTTCGCAGAAACCAGTCTGATAGATGCGGTTGTGATTTGAAATTGCCAACTAGACGGGAGCAATTAAAGTCTCTGAAACACGATGCGTTTGATGTGCTGGTGATCGGTGGGGGTGCTGTGGGTTGTGGCTGTGCACTGGAGGCGGCATCTCGTGGCCTCAAAACGGCGCTCATTGAGGCCGATGACTTTGGCAGTGGAGCAAGTTGCAAGTCCAGTAAACTGGTCGAAGGTGGCAGTTCCTATCTACAGGCGGCTATTCAAGGAGCTGATTTGCAACAGATCTTTATGTTGCAACAGGTTCTAAATGAACGTGCAACAATGCTGAGAATAGCACCGCATTTGAATCGAGTACAACCAATGCTGATGCCAATATACAGTCCACTGCAATTGCCCTTCTATTGGCTTGGCCTAAAGCTGTACGATGTTATGGCCGGAAAGGCCAACGTGCGTGCCTCACATTTTCTATCCCAAGAGGAAACTCTTTGTGAATTTCCACTACTCCGTCGTCAAGGTCTACTCGGGTCTCTAGTCTACTACGACGGTCAAATGGATGATGCACGCATGTGTCTGGCTTTGGCTCTAACGGCGGCTAAAAATGATGCAACCATTGCCAACTACGTTAAATTGCGTAAAATTTTGCCAAACGATGACTATGAAACTGCCAGTCGGGAAGTCATTGTGGAGGATACACTGAAAAAAAAAACGTTCGTCGTCAAAAGTCGTTGTCTGATCAATGCGACTGGAGCAGGCACCGATTTGGTTAGAAAACTGGATGATTGTACAGTCAATCCCATTGCTCTGCCCAAATTGGGTACACACATTGCACTGCCCAGTCACTATGGTTCACCGAACTGTGGTCTGCTGTTTCCCAACAGGGAATTGGAAGATGAAACCCTCTTTATGCTGCCCTTTGAGAATCGTGTACTGGTTGGTGGTCTCTATGTAGAGCCGGAAGAGCCCACGTGTCCAGTCTCCACTTCGCCCAAGTGCGAAGAAGTTGATTGCCTGCTCGATCAAACTAGAAAAGTATTGGATGATTGTGCTTTACTGCGTCCCGATCATGTGCTCAGTGCCTGGTCAGGTGTTATGCCCAGCATTTTGTGTCCAAATTCAAGTTCCGATGAAGTCGAAGAGGGTAAGCAGCAGTTGGTGCCACATTTCTTAGTGGAGGTCAGTGGCAATCAAATGATCACCTTGGCTGGCGGACGCTGGAGTTCGTATCGTGTCATGGCGTCCGATGCTATTGATGCCGCTATTGAGCATTGCTGTCTGGAACCACAAATTGAAGTCAGTTCCACGCAGAATTTACTGCTCGATGGTGCGGAGGATTATTGCAGCATGTTACCCATTGATCTAGTGCAGAATTATGAACTGCCCATGGATGTAGCACAGCATTTGGCTGATTCGTATGGTTGTAATGCCTATAAGGTGCTACTGAAGACCACGCACTGCGATAGGCAGAGGCTACACCCCCATTATCCCTATATTACAGCCGAGGTAGACTATGCCTGTGAAAGGGAATATGCCTGTCAATTGACGGATATTATAGCTCGTCGATTACGTGTGGCTTTCATAGATGCATCGGCGGCTTTTCAGATGCTGCCAAAGATCATGGAGATCATGGCTACGAATTTGAGCTGGGATGAAGAAATGAAAGAGCAACAGTTACATGCTGCCAAGGAGTTTTTGATGCTGGAAATGGGTTTGGGCTCAATTGTTAAATACACGCCGTTTTTCACCGGCAATAAGAAACCCAAGAAAAAGAAACAAAAAGAGAAAGATAATTCCTTAACTGTGCCAAACTGTAACATCTGCTCATGCAACAAAACTGTGCCCAAACCGAACGGAAACATATATAAAGCACCAACTGAGTGTATCGCTCTAAACTCTGCACAAATGTCTGGACAGGATAGTGACAAGAAAAGCAGCAGCTTTGAGATCTTAGGAGGACCAAAATCTTGTCAGCTCAATTGTCAACCAGAAAGCAGAAGAGACTTTGGTTTAGCGCTAAATACATCCACTAAAATGTGCTCCGACTTAGTGGAGAGACGTTGTACCAACTCTCTGACCAATCGAATCTTAAAATTTCAGACCGGAAAACATTCTCCCAAGGCAGAAGAACAGAGACCTAAGTCCAAAAAAATTGAAACAATTAAGGCAGTAAGGCAATCTTCTAATTACATAAAAGACACCAATTTTGTGCGACAACACAGTAACAATGTCTTTGCGGCGAGAGTGGACGGTATTAAAGCCAATCAAGGAGTTTATAAAGAAATACAAAGTGAAAACAAAGCTCTTTTCCCAGTCGGTAAGATTACAGATCCAATGAAGCCACCAAAGGGCATTGCTACACACACAATAACTGGCACGGAGATTAACAGAAAGACAACCCCTTCGAAAAGTGACAAATTTCAAACAGAGAGGGATTTTATTATTGAATCATATGGAAGTCATAGTGCCAAAGATACACCCACAAATAGTGCCGGCACCAGCGATAATACAAATACAAGTACAGCAAGAGCATTCAGCAGAAATAACTCGCCAGTTTTCCAGTCCCAATCCCAGTCGAAAATCGGGGAGAGAAACTTAAATGGTTGGAAAGAGCTATCGAAAGTGCCTAAAACACCCAAAGAACTGCTGGAACAAATTAGACAAAGCGTTAAAGAAAATCCACTCATTGATGATAGAAACTCAACAAGTACTCATAAAAGATACAACAATACTAACAGTTCGTATCAGTGTCCTATGCCTAAGACCAGGGCCAACAACTCTGCGGAGTTAAAATTTATGCGAAAAAACTTGGAGGCTCAAATACTGCAAATTGGAAACCAGAAAGTCAGAAAACCTGTACAAGATTCAAATAGAAATATGTTCGGCAAAGCTCGTGCGGACTCGGCACCAGAATTTGATACACAAGACTCGATGAACAAGAGCCGACTTTTAGTTAAAAAACTCCACTATCCGATTGACTCTCAAAGCGCTAAAGACGATAGCTTTTCAGAACATAATGATCAGAGATATGCCTCAACAGCAAAAACACCGGCAATGCGATTGCAGTCGTTAATGAACAAGGAGAAAAATAATGCAAGACTGAAGAACTCAGACTCCAAAGGGCTCATAAGCAGTAATACAAGCAGAATGAGAACATCCAGCAGAAGCTCATCTCGTGATAGACTGGAAGATGCATCTTCCCGTTTTGCATCCAAGAGCAGACTATTTACTGAGCAAGACAAAGATCGACACAGTAACAGCAGTAGCAAATTAAATAGAGTTGAACCAAATCCGAAATTGAAATAGCGCCGAAAAGTATGCTCCGAAATGTGGTCAAAACATTGGTTAAAGTCCGTTAAGTACAGGAAATGCAAAGTGCTGGCTATTTTGGCACTCCTACACAAAGGAACACTTGTGTCAGTACTAAGTGTACCTTTGTGTGGAGTGCTTCAATGTGATTAGCATTGAGATATTTTCTGAAAAATGTCAATAAAAAATAACATTGAATATAAAAAACTGGTATTAAAAGTCCCTATCAAAGCATTTAATTATTGACATGTATTGTCAAACGGAACACAATTGTTTAGACCTCTAACTGAAGTTTTCTTCTTGAATTTTTATTTAAATAAAACACACGATTTGCAGCTAGAAAATATCTAAAAAAAATATTTTTAAAGCCATATTTATTCACATTTCGCTATAAAAAACTCATTTGTGTAGCTAACGAGCAGCCATTAGTCAAAATGGGAGGCCCATTAAACTCATCAGACTCGGGCCAGACGCAGTGCTTTCTACAGATGCCGCCCAATCAGCCAATAAATAAAGCAATATATGAACGATAAGCATATACAGAAACGCTTGCCATGGCATCAATAACAATAATTCAAAATGGGGGAAAACAAAAATCGCTTCCGCATAGCGTTAGGCAACGCCAGTTTCAAGTGTTTTCAGGAAAATTTGGCTAATTTATTAAAAACAAATGGCAGCAACAAATTGACAAAGTAACGCCAATTGAACAACGGCACAATAATCGAAATAACGTAAATATTTTAACGACTTTCAGTGAAAAATATGAAAATCAATACACGTAATTTGTTGTTTGTAGATTCGGGCACAAATTGCCAATTAAATTGCTAGACAATATCGAATGTGAAATTTATTTAAATTTATTAACAAACTAATTTTAAAGGTGTTTTTAAATGTTTAACGTGTTGATGTGTTCAGATTAAGTGCACATTATTTTATTTTATTTATTTTCTGATATTTCTGTTGATTTTCTTGTAGTTAAAATTATTGTATGTTCAAATCATAACAGCCATAAATATTATATACAAATATTTCAGTTAATCTTTGGCTTTTGAAAAGGAAATTTACTTATTATTTCATGAGAATACTATTTAAAAAGTCGAGCTCTTAATAATAAATTAATTTATTTATGCTATAACAAAATATATTTCAATCAACACTTAACGTTTAAATTAACGTCCTACTAAATAATTTTTGTATTGAAATTACGGCAATTTGAATAGTGTTACAATGTAAATTGAATCTAAATTACGAGCTGCAGCACCTTAAATATTGCATTCACTTTTAAATTTAAGCTAAACACGCATGATTACTAAAAATATTGCTCATACGGCTGCAATACCTGTGCGGGCCTGGTCGAGGAGTGCACAGGCCATAAACAAACCTATTAGGTTTGGCCTAATGTGAAACACTTTCAGTTTCTATTTCTCTCTCCATTTCCACTTCCACTTCCCCTTCTCTTTCTCTTTCTCACTGTTCCGCTATGAAAGTTCCTTTGAAGCGCTGCTATCGTCTGGTATTTTTATGCTGATTAGCTTCGTTAACAATTTCCAGCACGCGAAACTATTTCAACAATTTCAACTTGAAACATAAATTGCCGCCACACCGTCTCGAGTTGGGTTTGGGTTGCAGCTGAAAAAGGTCTATGCCAGTGTTGTTAAACGCCCAAAGTCAGTGAAAATTTTTTAATAAGCTTCACCGCGCACACTTTGATGAAGTCCTACAACGTACTCGCAATACCCATAGAAATATGCACGCGAATTTGCAATATTAAGTCAAATTCCTTTACTAAGGGAAACCACAACCATTAAAATATACACACACTTCGTCACAGAGTGTGTGCAGTGCTTGTTATAATGCAGTCAAGGACATTTAGCAGAGACGAAGAGTATATTTATATATATAGCTTTAAAACGCGAAAACTCTGCTACCCAGTAGCTAAAAAATAAGAGATGGGAGTGCGAGAGTATAAAATAAATTGAGGAACACAAACATTTCCCCAACAGGAAGTATCGCACAAAAAAGTGATGAGATAGCAGCACAAACATAAATAGAAACGTCAAACGGAAATAACGAGAAAATAGTATGCAATAAAATGTGTTTTTACTGTACACTGTACTCTCAAGTCCCTCCTGGAAAAAAAAAAATTAGGTGGGTGGCAGGAAGTCGAGCTCATATGCGCTTTAAATTATGCTATATTTTGGTGAATAAATGTGAAAGTTGTGTATGTACTTAAGGAAACTGATGGGAAAATTATTAGAAAATGTGAGTAGTTTTTGTTTTCCATTTTGTGTAGACAAGGGAAAATGTAAACACGTTATTTATTATAGTTTAAAGCATTGTATATATATTTCAAAATGGGTTCGAAGTAAAATACAAACAGTTTTGTAACTCAAGTAGTTAGTTTGCTGTTCACAATATTTTAGTTAAAATAAAATAATATATTCTGATGTTGAACAAATATAATCAACTTAAATAAATGGCATAATTTCAATAATTATTAAATTTTAATTAGCTAAAATGCTCTTAAATCTTGAGCCCATTTAACCTATTAAATTAAAACATTTATATTGAATTTAATACTGCTTCAAACTGAACTAAAGTTCAAACCATAGTTCTATTCATTTGAATGCACACACTGTAATAATATTTTTCTCTTTACTATGCATAAAATCATAATATATCTTCCGACATACAAGCACAAGTACGAGTATCTAACAGAACACAACTTGGCCATGTGCTGAAAATGTGGGAAATGTGGTAAATGTGTGGCCAGAAGTGGCAGTAAAACAGCGAGCGAGAGTCAAGAACTCGCACATTGGGGCAAAACGATAAGTGACAAACATGTAAGGCAAACAAATGTATATTTTATACATATGACATGACGACTGTGTAGGAGGATAAAAGGGGGACCACGGGAGGCAACTGAGATGCAGAACTGTCAGATAAGTGCGGAGAACATTTTTACAGAACATCTTTTGCCCGCAGGTGACAAGTTAAACGTCTTGTAAGCATTTTGCATTTGTGGACAATGAAAAAAAAAAGTAAAATAAAATACAGGAAGATGAAAAAATACAAGCTCTTGTGAGTGCATGATAAAAGTAAATTTGCTAAAAATAAATAAATAACTAAACCAAAAGACAGCAACAGCCAAAAGGAGCAGACTATATCTGCAGTTCACTTCCTTCAAGACCAAAGGACTTCAAAAGGGTTGTTGTTGCTGTTGGCTTTGGCTTAAAGCATATTTGATTATGTCATAAAATATGCTGAAGGATCTAGGCCCTCTGTTTGCCAGGCAAAAGATAAATTTAAGAAATATGCAAATATACTTCACTCAACCTATCAACTCATTTAGAACTTTCTTTATCTTCTACTCCCCTTTCAAAATTGTTTTCGTAAATTTCTTTTGCAATTTGGACTCTATTCAGTTTACATATGAAAACATTTTTTGTTTGTAGACACAAGCAATTTTAATTTTCATCGACTGCTAGCAAATTTCTTCCTTGATTGCTTCTAATGGCAAATGTAAATATTTTGCTTTTATTCTGCAGTTTATTTTTTGTATTTATTGATAACATTTTAGCAAATTCAAACAAATAGAAAAATGTTATTGAATTCACTTCATTAGTTTATCATTTACGTTTTATTATTTTTGATGAATTTCGTGTAATTTGCGGGCTTAGAATTGTTTACATTCTAAGCAATAATATTACTCGATTTACATAAATTAAGTAATTTAGGGAATCACAAAACGAGCTTAATTAAGTGACAAAGTAAATTTGTGTACTCAGGAGTTTTAAAACTATTTTCAAAATGAACATATAATTAAGTCGCCAATCAAAAATATTTGATTAATTGTTTTGTAACAGCAATTAAAATTTAACATTGTCCCACTCCAAATAAATAAAGTGTTAAATAATGTAATGATTTATCAAACGCCTTTGGTCTGTGAAAGAACTTCAAAATCCGCTTAAGTGCGATTAAAAAAATGAGCATGAAAATGACTGACGAGTTTACTCGACTACGGAATACTCTGATGCAACTAATTGTTTAAATAGAAGAAGTACTTGATAAAGATTTTAAATAGTTTAATTATATAAGTATAAGAAGAATTATTAATCTTATTATTTATTATAAGTTCAAACCCTTCTTTTGCAACCTATAACCCAATTTTAACCAGTTCATTTCATTCCCACACAGGGTATTTATGTCATAATTAAAAGTAAGCTCCACAGACCACAGTGTTCAATGCTCAGTGTTGAATGTTCAATCAATTAATCATTAAGAAGCCCATTAAAAAGAGCTCATTAAATTATCAAAAGTACTTACCCTTTGAAGGTATCTCGGCCAGCGTGGGCGATGCAGTCATCATTAGCAGCACAACGGATATGGCGTTGATAATGATAGCGATGGCAGCTAAACGCCCATTGGCATGACACCGTGGGCGTGGCCCTGACCCAGGCACTGTCCCTGTCCCTGGCCCTGGACGTTGACGTAGTCGTGCTCGCATATTCGAAGGGTCCAAGTTACGATAAATCTCTGCAATGTTCAAAAATTGTACACGAAAATGGGCAAAAGACACTAGCAGAGTGGTAAACAAAATTTGAGTGTGAGCTGGGTGGTGGTATAAGAGGCAGCTAACGGTTTCACCTTTAATCACTTAAATGGCGCGTAATCAAGAGCAACAATACCAACAACAACAACAACAATTCAAACAACAACAAGAGCAGTGCAATCAACACCAAACGCCGCCGACAGCATTGAAATTGAGCGTCATGATGGCAAGGATGATGACGTGCGGGTTTGCCAGCACTTAACGGTAAAATGGAGGCGGCAAATGGCGACGTCAATGGCGTTGCCGGATACGGATGCGTAGCGTTTCCCAAGCTAAACTCTAAATATAGTGGTATTGTTGCTGTTGTTGTTACTGCTGTTGTTTTTGTTGCTATAAAGTTGTGATGTTGCTTTTCGACTCTGTTTGTTTGTTTGTTTGTGCGTTTACAAGGAGACGTGATTGGAGGTGATTGGGAGGTGATGTGTTGGGCTCTATTGCTTGGCTTGTTAGCCTGTAGTCGAGTTAGCCAAGAACATTTTGAGGCGTTGTTTTGACGCGTTTCTCCCTGTTTTACTTGCTGTTGTTGTTGCTGTCGTCTAGATTAAGTTGAGACAATTAAATGAAATACACTTAGACAGCGTTTAGACAGTAATTTGATTTTCTGCCTTGACTTTGATTGCGACTCGGAACTTTTTGGGCAAACGACTTAAACTTTACTGAATTATGACTGAATTTATTGAGTTTTCAACGTTGATATAAAGGTCATTTTGTTTGTAGCAGTGGATGGGAGCTTAAAGTCGCTTAAATACAACTTTAAATTGGAATCAACAAATGAATAAATGATTTAGTTCGCCAGCACACCGATTATTTAAAGTAATGTAATGGAGTTATGCCATTTCAATAATTTCCCTTCAAAAAATACAGTGAAAACATTTAATCAGAAGTTTTAGCCAATAGCCAAAACATGTTGAAAACGTTAACAAATAAAAAATTGTTTAAAAAAAAAAAAAAATTTTTATATTAGTTAAATTAAATGAAATAGGTTTTAAGTAAAATAATGTTCTTCAAATAATTATTTCTTAAGCTTAATAATTTTTTCAATATTTTTAGCACCAAAAACTATTGCTTCCATATTAATAGTAATCCAAAAAAAAATAAAATAACTACAATTTTTATAAAAATATTAATTTTCGAATATATTTCAGAGTTCTGCAATGTTTTCTTTTAACATAAAGTGATCAGAATTAAGCTTCAAACCTGCTTAAAAGCTTAAAGAAAGAAATTCCTGGGAATGGCTTGCAGCTAAATATCTTTCTACTGCAATTTGCGATGTCAAACTGTCGACGCTGTGTGTTTGCGAGCAAATCAAGTTTGACAAATGAAATGATTACACAAAGTAAACACAAAACCACCTGTCAGAGAGACAGAGAGAACGAGAAGGAGGGACGTGTTGCCGTCTGCACAAAAAGAACTTGCCCAAAAGCCAAACACGAAAAAAAAGAGCTAAACGAAAATGCAGTGCTGAAAAAGAGGGAAATAAGTGGAAATGTGAAAATGTGGGGATGTGGATAAGAGAGGGCTAAATAAAACTCTGCCGGCGGGCGGGAAGAAGCAGCTAAAAAACATGGCAGCAGCGGAAAGCCAAAGGAATATTATAAGCAACAACAATAGCAACAGGAACAACAACAAATGCCGACAGCAAAATGCCAAAACCGAAACGAACCCCACCACAGTACGGTACGGTAGAGCAGTGAACAGCAGAGCAGAATACAGCACAGCACACCGCAACACAGTGCACCGCACCGCACCGCACCGAAAATGCATGCCTGCAAAATGGCAATGGCAACACTTCCGCTTCCGGCGCTGCAGGCGTCATCGCACAGTTGGCAAAACGTTGAGCAAACTCAAAGGCGGCGCTGACAGACGAACCCGAAACATAACAAAGCTTGTTAGTGTTCGTCCCATAGTGCTGACAACAACAGCAACAACTGCAATAATGGCAAAGACATTTTGGCATTTTTTAAGCCCTTTTGAAATACTCTAATATCAAACAAAAGGTGGCTAAGTTATGACAATTTAAATAAATTTATAGTCATTATATTTACTACTTTTTTTCTTAGTAGAATATTTAGAAAATTTAGTTAAATAAATAATTAAATTATTAAAAATAATTTATTTAACAAAATTTAAATATTTTTTAAGCTAATTTATTTTTTTTAAGCTTATATAATTCTATCTTTTCCCGAGCAAAATAAATTAAATGCTTTATAAAAAAAATATATAAAATATGTTATTTAGTAGATTAATACAGGGTCTATACTTTAAATTAAAAAAAGATTTAAAACTTATAAAAATAAATACATTTTATTAAACTGAACGAAATAAATATTTACTTAAATAAACCAAAGTAAATTAATTATTTAAATTGTGGCAAAAAACTAGAAGTATGCCAAAAACTGTATTAAATATAAAATTATTTTTATATTTTTATTTTTTGGTTAAAGGGTATTCGTAATAAATATTCATCTGCATAAGCCCATAACACTTTCGTCAGCATTGATAGGGTATTAAAATAAAAGCCTCTGGCCAGAAGACCAGCATGAAAAATGGCTGCGAAAAGTACAAAAATTTTAAACGCTTTTAATATTAAAGCGCTGGGAGAGCGACAGAGACAGAAGGGACAGAAAGAGAAGGAAGTTCAGAGCTTAATGTTGCCACCGGAGGTGGGACAACCAACAAAATGCAACACGGCATAAACTATAAAAACAACAACACAACAACAACCAGTAGGCATGTGGTGCATGCAAAAAGCCGCGACTGCATGAAAATACAACGACAAAAAGTGTTCGAGGGAAAATGAAGAAAACAAAAAATAAAATAGGAGGTGAAACCCAGAACAGGGAAGGCAACTAGCTCGATGCCTCAGGTCCAGTGTTTGAAGTTCCTTTTGTCGGCTGCATTCTCCCGATCCCAGAACTGGGAGCTGAACTGGATTCATTGGTAGATTCCATGGCCGTTTTGGCTTTTGGCCCTATTCGTGACGAAAATGTTTCGCTTAACTGGATTTTCAAATATTTATTGCAACAAATTATTTTGCTGGTAACATTTCTGCTAAACTCCGAGCATTCCCCAACTGCCACAGTGGTGAGTGGTTTTTATAGCCATTTAGTTATGTACCAAAACGAGCTTTCTGACTGTTTGCAACAATTGGCAACAATTTGGATTATGGCAGAAATAAATGTGCATATTAGTTGGTGTGAAAATAACTTTAATTGAGCGAATCAAATAAAATAAAATAAAACAAATTAGTAAGTCTTTTAAGTAAATATTATTGGCTTACTGATTTAAAGATCAAATTTTCTGAACGTGTCAGTAAAATTAATGTAATCAAATTTGTTCCTACGTTTTGAAATATTTTCCTAGTTTGGCTGTCTTTGAAACTTTTGCAATACAAGTTTTCCAACTAGAATTTCTTATCACATTCCCATATCAATTTGCTCTTGCTCACTCCACCAATCGAATTCATGGTAAACTTTCATGTAAACAAACAAACAAACGTTGGCAAATGTTTTCACATATGTGTGTGTCTATTTTTAGCAGACAGGAACAGAAACAGAAACAGAAACAGGAATAAAAACAATTTTCTAATTACATCAAATTAAGCACACACACTGGCACACGCTGCAAGTTGCAAGTTGAAGTTGAGTAACGGGTTCCGGTTGCACACGACAAATGCACGGGCAAAACTTTCACTTGATGCGTTCAAAACTTTTGAGAGGGCTGCCAGAAGCTGACAATTGATGGCAACACTGGCAACAGCGACAACGACAACGACAACGACAACGACAACGTGAACGGCGACAACAATGCAACGAGCAGCATTTCGTGTCAAATCGTTTGATAACGTTGCTTAACCGTAACCTTAAGCGTCAACGTCAGCGACAACGACAACTTTAACGTATATGTAAAGACGTAAACAACTGGCGTTAAATCGCTAAATCCGCGTAACAGTGACAGCGAAACTTATTTGTTGGCAAAACACAACGAGAGCTCAATGAACGTATAACCGTCCACACAGCTAGAAAACCGATGCACGACTGAACGCAAATGGCGTTGACTCTATTGGTGGAGGTCCCAAAACACACGAACTGTTTACTTCGTTACATTTCGCAACGTCCTCGTGTCGCTGTCGGTCTTTCGAACTTCGAAAGTGCGATGGTAAGAGCGCGTTTCGTCTGGAAACTCTTGCTTAACTGGAAGGCTTCGCACAAAAGAGAGAGTGAGAACGTAGGAAGCAAGCAAAGAGTGTAATGTGGGAGAGTAGTTACCGTTGTAACTGTTAAATGTTTGACTCAGTTGTTTAGATGCGTTGATAGGCGCTAAACTCTGAAGCTGTGAATGTTGATTGGTTGCTTATCTAAGGTTAGTAGTTCCTAAAGCATTGAGCACCTCACATATCTATTAGGAACATTAATAGAGAATGTGAGGAAAATGACGCCATAACAGTAAAAACTGAAGAGTTTAGATAAAGTCTTGACAAATAAAGAGTAGACAACAAATTGTTAAAATTAAATTAAAACTATTGTAAATTTAGAGCTGAGATTTTTATGATAAAAATACATATTAAGAATTAAAACTTACTGAAGAGTGAGACTTCTTGATTGTAAAACGAAAAAAAATATATCACATTGCTGATATTAATAAAATTAAATTTTAATATTAAAAGATAGGTTAATTATAGCAAATAGAGAAAACATATTCATGTTCAATTTATATTCATTGTTTATTTCATTTTAAAAATTAGTATAAATCGATAAACAACTATTGATTTGTAATTTATTAAATTAAAATTTTAATTAATTTCATAAAACCTAAGTTAAATTTACATAAACTACTAGTTTGTTTCCTATAAATACAAATTATTAACCATTTTTAACCCATGACCCCTCTTTATGATTACTATTACTTTGTTTATTCTGCTGAAACATAATAAAGTGCCTTTGCACTAATTAATTTAGCTAAAAATAAACTAACCAAATTGACCCAAATGTTAACAAACTACGCTTAACCCGTTTCAGGCAGCCAAATTATGCGGGCTTAAAAAAATAACTACTTAAATTGGCTTATCTGCAAAGCACACAAAAATTGTTGTGTGCTACACTCGTTGCCAGCAACAACAACAACAACAACTGGTGACAAGCTGAATGTGGCAAAAGTGGCAACCGCAGCTAAATTATTCCACATACGCAGCGTGGACTGGCAACATTTAGATAAACATTATATGAAAAACTTGAAAACCGCTCGGAGTTTCTGTGGAAATGCCTTTGTTTCAAGTCAAATCTATAGAAAATATGGAAAGCAACGGCTGCTGCGAAAGCTTGACCAAAAAAAAGCGGCAACAGTTTTCCTCGGCCCGGCATCATTTTTCATCAGAATTGAAGAACACAGAAAAATAAAAAAATATAATAAAGCACAAGGAAAAAGGACCAACGACAGGGAAACGAGGAAACGCTGACGACGACGACGATGATGATGATGATGGCAACCAACAATGTTGACAAACGGCAACGTCACAAACTTTGGTGTGTCGGGGTCAGTAAGGAGTCTGACCCTACCCTTGCCCTCTTCTCCCCCTCGACTCACTCTCCCACTTCCGCTTTTGATGATAATATTTTGGGAGTTGTTTGTCGAATCCATTTCAAAGCGCATTAAAACGTATTTAGAGGCTTAGCACACAGACGGCCCATTTATAAAGTTTACGCAAAAAAAGCACAACTATATCGCTTTTTATGGCTAACAAAAGAACACAAACATTTTAAAGCAGTAAGGTTTAAAAATATATTAAATTTCTTTTTGTTATCAGCTGCATACTGTTAAAAATAAAAGAAGTAAGAAGGGCTAGAGACGAGCGAGCCGACTGTTAAAGACCCTGTACTGTAGTGCGCTTTTTTCTATTCAAACAAAAAGCTCAACTAATAGTACATGTCATTATACAAATGTCCTCTTATTAGACATATTTGTCTTGTGGAAGCTATAGGCTTTAGATGTTCGATCTCAAATATCCAGGGAGACGGTCAATGGCATATCGACATAGCTGTCGATGCTGATCAAGAATATATATACTTTATGGCGTCGGAAACGCCGCCTTCCTCCACCTGTTACGCACATTTCCCTCCTGACAAACTTAATAGACCACTCTACTATTTTTAGAGTACGGTGTTTAAAAACGGTTCTTTATTAACAATACATACGCTTTGTGTTATTTAAAAACTTACTTAAAGCAAGTGTTTTGAACTTCATTAAATTAATTTCCTTTTATTTGGAAGCTGAAAAGATTGCATTAACAGAGGATTTTATTTAGCTGCTTAAATACTAAATTTATCAAGTCAACGTTAAAGAATTTTGAAAACTACTATTCTTGTCGCCCGATTCTTAAGTTGAACAACATTTAGCAAATAAAACTTAATGCTGCTATGTTTTGGGAATAGAACAAATCCGTTCGACAGCAGTGTGACCCCTTTACTTAAATCTATCTCGGCCCCTGCCCACACCCCTCTTCTCCAACACCCCTTTTGCGTCTTAAGGACCATCTTCGGTACGGCATTTAGCCGTATTTGAACGGTGTCGCTGCAGCTATCGTGAATGAAATGATACCCAAAAGTGCGGGTATTAAATGAAAGTTGCACTTGCTGCTTTTCCTTTTCGTTTTCTTTCCCGTTTGCCCACTTTTCCATTTTCTTTTCTTTTTGTTCGCTTCAATTGGCGTAAATTGCAAGCGCATAAAAAAGTGATAAGTTGGGGGATAAGTCGAAGAAGGGGGAGGGGAAGGGGTAATGCAATCCTTTCTGTTGCTTTTGTTGTTGACTTTGCCTTGAGCATAACAGCACCCAAGTGGCAAGTGGCAATTGATTTCTAGGGATGTGCCACTGGCCGTGGCACGTGTGTGCGTGTGTGAGGGTGTGTGTGTGTGTGTGTGTGTGCTTAAAGCGCATTAGCAGCAGCAACAAAAAGTAAAACGCTGATTGCATTAAAAGCGCAAATAGCTGCTCAAATTCAAGAGCTCAACAAATATGCAAGAAAAAACATCCCTCCCTCCCACATAGAAAAAATTAGGGTATCTGCTAAAGAAAGTATCTTGGGCAAGTAGCTTAACGAAATGTGAGCGAAATACACAAACACAAAGGCAAACTGCAGTGGCCCAAAAAAGTCACAGCTCAAAAGTCTGTCCAGGTACTTAGACGAGCTACAATTGACCATATCTCTTCTGCTTCTTCTTCTTCTTCGCCCACTTTTGCTTGGTTAACATCCGTCTAGACCCAATATTTTGCCAATTTCTTTTAGGCCTTTGTTATATGTGCCCTTTGTTGTCCTTCTCAGTTTCTCTGTTAGTGGATTGTGCTGCAGTCAAAGCCTAAACACGAGTATTAGCAAAAGGTTGGCCAAATGGGTCTTATGGCCAGCATATTAATGAGCCGTTTCTGCATTTTCTGCTAACGAAGCTTAAAGGTAAGCTTAAACTGTTGTTCTCTGCTAAACGACCATTTGTGGCTAAACCATCTTTTCAACTTCTTTAAGCATAGTATTGCTTAACTATGTATTAATTTTATAAAATTTAAAACTATATTTTTAAAATAATTTGAAATAATTTTAAATAAAATAATTTTAATTAGTTAAAATATTATTTAAATATAACCAATTTTATTGATTTTTGTATTTTCCTAAATTTTATTAAAATATTCAATTTTTTTTTAAATTAAATATTTAATAATAATTAATCCATAACATTGCTGAAAGGATAAGTTATTTGAAAATATTATTTAAATTAAATATTATTAGAAAAATTTATACAATCGGTTAAAATAAAACTGACGTACTTTCATCAAATTGTTTTTAAATAAATTATATTTTCACGAAAACATTCAAATAAAATTAAATGGACATTGAATGGTTTGTTTTATTCGTTAGTCTTCAAACTCGAATAAAAATAAATCTGAAAACAGTTCTACTGTGTCGGACACAAGTCCACACTTGAATAAATCAGATTAATGTGTACTTTATATTTGCCATTAAGCTTTTATTACATTCCCTTAGACACACACAATCACACGCACACACACACACACACACACACACGAACAGTTAAGCACTGGCGAACAGGTACATAAATCGGCGAAAACCCGTTAAACTCAAATAAAATATGTCAATTGGTAACGTTCGAATAAACGGTTTAGTGGGCCCATCTTTTATGACAATTCGAACGGGACTAAGGAATAAATTGTCAGCAGGAATGCTGCAAAAATTATAATAGATATATGCTAACAGCAAAGAAAAATTGGCAAAGTCTTTTACGACTAAGGAATACTCTGTAAAAAGGAAAAAAAAATATAGTAAACTAATAAACTTACTTATGTTAAAGTCTGTTGAGTTTTATTTAAAAAAAAATTATTTTTAAAAAATTATATATACACATGTACTTCCGACTTCCTATTCATGCTAAACTCTTTCTACTCCTTTTTCGATGTAACCGTTTTAAAGTCCAGGCTTTAAGACCTGGAGCCAAGTTCAGACCACCGTTTTTGTGGCAATGTCCAGTCGCGCTATGTTTGGGAATTTCCTGCATTTTTTTTTTTGCAACTCAACGCACGGACTTTCACCGTTATTTCTGCATAAATCGAGCAGCCAGATTCTGTGGGTTTTCAATTTTATCGCTAGCAATTTTCAGACGTTTACCGCCGTCTGTACCTTTTGCGTACTGCTGTTCTTGGCGTATTTTCCCCCCCGCTCTGACTGTTTGATCGGGTCTGTGGTTTGGCTGCTACGTGATTTATGCATTGGTGATTAGTAGTCTTCCATGGGCGGCAGTCATAATTGTGTCCGTTCGGCAAAATCAATGCCGAGCAGAGCAACAGGAAACGTCAAACACTTCAGAGAAACACTGCAAAAACAATATGCTCAAGTGGCAGTTGTGTGCTGGTGTGCGGGTGGGCGGGTATGTGATTGTGTGTGGCATGCAACAGAGGCAAAAGGCAGACAGACATATCGTACTATTAGCAGCGTGTGTTGCCATTGTTATCGTTGTCATTGTCAACGATAATAACAACAAGTGGAGCTGTAACAACAACACACAGAACCGGAACATGGCAAACAACAAGATGGCCAACAACATTATGGCCAACAATGCACTGCCAACTACAAATAATATCCAATATTTCTATTCACACACAATTTATGGTTACCTCTCGCCAATCGCTTCGACTTCTTGCTAATAGGACATGGAATAATGCCACGCCTACAACTGAAGAACTCACTGTGTTACATGGGTAAGTGGTCAATGGTCTTAGGGGAATTCTAGTACCATCTTAAAGATGAAGCTCAATGTATTGGTAATTAAATAAAATTGTCCTTTAGTTCTAAATCCGCATAATATTTTATAATTAATTTAGAGTTCAATAAAAATAGATGTAAGCGGAAATTTGAGAGGACTTTAAAAATTGAGTCATAGATTAGATATTACTGTTAGAATTCTGTGCAGAATTCTAGAGCTTAAAAAATATTTAAATCAATTCTATAATAAGAATTTACTATTTTATAAATATGTAATAAAATAAACAACAGTTTGTAATGACTAATATCTATAGCATTTCTAATCTAACTCAACTCAAAATAAATAAAATTTGAATTTTTTTCCAGTCTAAATTTATGTATTCATTTATTGTAATAGTTTAATTAATAATTGGCTAACAAAGCCCACGGTGCATATAAGACAAGTGCAACACATGCATAAATTAGGCAGCGCTGAGAGGGCTGGAGAGATGCTGGCGGGAATATAGGAGACTGGGCCAAGAAACGGGGGAAGTGAAGGGTTACCCGTCGGTGTTGTTGTTCAAGCGTGCATGTTCCCTATTACAGATACAGTCAGACATTATCAGCACACGCTCTCACACATAGACAGGTATATGCATAAAACATGTCTCGGCACAGTGGCAGCAAATTGAATCAATAATATCCAATCATGGGTTAACAATGCGAATTGATTTCAAGGCAAGCATGCCACATGCTCGTAGCACTATGTATGTAGGTACGTCCCAACTATATGCAAACATGACAGCCCAAAGATAACAGCAACAAGAGCAGTAACAACAACAACAACTTGTGATGCAGCTGCAGCTACAACAATTGGCCGCAAGTCAGAGCTCTTTTGGCCATCTTGTGCTAAACAAGTTCAACTAACAAGTGTTCATGTAAATATTAATTAAGTTTTGGCTTTAGTTTTTGTTGCAACTCGGACGTTACACTGCGCAACAAAGTTGCAAACGTTGTTAACATCTGTGTTATCAGCAATATTAGTTGTTGGTGACTTGGTTAACTTGCAACCTTTTTGGCCTTTTGTTTAATCAAGTTACTTGGCTTGTAGTCAAGTATCTGCCAGATACTGCTCTCGGGCGATATCATTTCATTCAATTAGTTGACAAAGAATTTCATTTAATTGGACACTAATTTGCAATACATTCACTTGTTGTGGCTGCCTTTGGTTTGGCCAGCTTGTTTGTTAGCCAACATACGACAGACACTCTTTTCCAAGGCAAATAAATCATCAGTTTCAAACGGCTTAAGTTAATTAATTTACTGCATTTCGAGTAAATGAATATGCCACACTTTATCTAACTCAATTAGCAGATTGTTTAGTTTATTAAATCGAATATTTGTACAACTTTCGCTTTTGTAATTTTAAAACACAAGTAAAAAGATATAGACGAAAGTTTGTTGTTGTTCAAAAATTAAATTAGTTCATTAAGTTTGTTTGGATTGCAATTTTATTCAATGTAATCTATGGAAACACATGTGTTCTGCTTGAAAAAAGTTCTGCTTAAAGCCAAAAACTCAGATAAATTTATTAAAAACTGTTTTATTAAATTTTCGTTTTACACTTGGCAAAGTTTAGTTAACACATAGCTGTTAATTTTAAGCTCTTTCATTATTTTTTAAAGCGATATCTTTATGCCAAGTGACTTTCCACTATTCTATATAGTAAAACTTTGTTCATATAAACGTTATTGAAACTATTCATTCACTTTTGAGTGCTTCAATTCAATTTGTGTGTCAGTTTAGTGCGAAACTTTGAAAAGACCATAAAAATTATACCGATTACAAATGCAATTTGTAAAACTTTAAGTACCAAATGGTGTCGCCAACTGCCGCGAACTAAAACAGTAACTGAACCGGATACGGAAACGGCAAGGGCAAGTGCACGGGGGGAACGGAAACTTTTCGCATTTTCATTACAAGTTTCTCTCAATTCACATCCAGGCAATGTAACCTCAATTCAAGCACTCTTGTATAATTTTCAGAGCAATTTCAAAAGAACTGATTAAATATTCGAATTAAGAAATAAAACGCTAACTAATGTTGAATTTTATGTGGTAAAGCGATTAATAATTCTAATGGTTATCAGTACTAAAGGCAGATTTATATCAGTTTAGGGAAACGTTTAGATTACCAGTATCAAAAATACTTTCTCTGACAAAAAATACTCGATAATTAATCGAAATCGACAGCACGGAATAGGCACAAATCGAAATCTATTTTAGAAATTTGTAAATTTTCATTCGGGTCTTAACAAAAGCTGAGAATTTTATTTCAAATAGGTTTTGCTTTAATAATCAGCATAATAAGTGCTATGGAAACAGCTGTGAAATACGAGTGATATTTTGAATCATTTTCGTTCAAATTCTTCCCAGATCTAGTCAACTGCCAGCAGCAAAAGCAACTTTCACATTTCGATACGGAATTTATGAAACATTACGAACATTTCGGCTTTCAACACTAAAATACAAGTGACAAGGGTAAGCAGCTAATATAAAAATATAAAACTTTTAACAAATAATTTTATTTCTAATTTTTTCAGTCGTATTTAGCTAAAATATTATTGTTATAACCATCATGGGCTACGATCTATCGCTGATCATCGGTCATGTCGATGAGGAGCTGCTCTGTCCCATTTGTGCCGATGTGCTGGAGGAACCTATGCAATCGTCCACCTGTGAGCATGCCTATTGTCGCTATTGCATTGAGAAGTGGATGCAGGAGAAACAGATTTGTCCGGTCGATCGTTCAGATTTAATGTCCATACATTTGGTGTCCGTTTCACGTTTGATGCGCAATATGCTCGGGCGATTGAAGATTAAATGTAGTTTTGCGGAAAATGGATGTTCGGCGATACTAAGTTTGGATGAGTTCCGGAATCATGTAGCGCACTGCAGGAACAATCCCAAGGTGGTGGTAATGTGCAACAAGGGGTGTGGCTTGAAGGTGCCCAAGGATGAGCTCGCGAAGCACAATTGTGTCTCAGAGTTGCGAAAAGAGATATTGGTACAAATAGGCGATTTAGCCGAACTGAAGGACCAGCAGGCGCATCAGGAGCGACGTCTTAGCGAGCACCGGCGTGAACTGGAACTAATTCAGTATTACATATCGGCACTGCGTTCAACCAATCCGGTTATACGTAATGTCGGAGACCAGCTGGACCGTTACTCGCTCATGCGCTGGGGCCGCAGTCTACCCCTCGCATCGGTCCGCACTTGGGGCAGTTTAATTTCCACACCGGACACTCCAATGCACATGATGGTACGCGAGGGATTGCGTGCCAGTTTCTGTCCTTTGCATCTCATCAATGGTTTGATGGACTGCTGCTACGAGGACAGCTGGCCGGAGGGTTTGACAACACTGGAGTTGCGACGCTTGAATCTGGATCGTTTGGCACAGTTTGTGACACGACTTTTGCCCATTTTAATAACTGAAAAGCCCTGTGTCGTCGTCCTTGGTGGCGACAATAATCATATGCCAGAGAATTTGCGTCCCACATTGGGCATCATTATGATCTTTGTCGATGGCGTCGATGAGACGCATTCGGAACCGGCACCGTTACCAGACAGCGAATTTATGTGAGTCTTTTATTTTATCTCTGGATCTGTGGCGTTTCTTTCACCTCGTGCTAGATCGATCAAAATTATATTTGGATAAACAAATTTGCTGACAGTTACAATTGAGTTTTGCTTTCTTTTTGATATTGGGCTCGGAACTTTCAACAAATGTGGTTTCATGTGGTACTCGTAATTGGAATAACTAAATTAACATCAGTCGCTTGGGCTGTAACTGCATTGAAGTACTATTTGATTGGACACTTAAATTGAATATAATGTGAAATGCATAAATTTATGATATCCAATTTGGGTTGAGCTTTGTACAATTTATAAATTGCATTATTTTAATAAAGAAAATTTACTCCGTCAATTTGAAGGATTTGTATTAATTATGTGGTGGACGGCAGTAGCTGTTAAGTGAGTTAAATAAATTTAAAAAAATAAAAGAATAAATTTTGAAACAACCAACAAGTAAAAAATAAATTATTTTATCTTAATTTTTCCTGGAGATAAATTTAATCATTTTAGCAATATTAAACAGAATTTTTCAATATGCATTTTATTTTTGGTTAAATTATATTCTATTTAATTTTTATAGGGTATATTGCCTCGCCTTTCCCTGACTATTCCCACAGAAAAAAGCTATAAGACTTTGCACATTTATAGCTTCAAGTGCAGTAAATCTGAAAACTTGTGGCCCAAACAAAATGTGCCTTACACTCTGCAGTGTTGTCATCAGTCATGTTATTGTTGCAGGGCAAACAGTAATTTACAAAATTTTATTTATAAAGTGAAATTTTAACAAATTAACTGCGAATGGAAAAGCCACAAAACAAACAAATAAACTATTCAGGAACCACCTCTGTCTCGTCCTGTGTCCTTTGTCCTTGCTCTTCAAAATGCTTGGCCATTGAGTATCGTATGAATAGTAAATTCTGCACAAACACTCAAGAACATACAAGCAACATATTGTTATGTCCAAATATTTACACTATATCAACTTTATACGCAAACAACCACACACACTGGCACACTGGCACACTCGCACACTCGCACACTCAAACACACACAGACACTAACTTGACAACGACAATTTCTGTAAGTCTGAATTTGGTTTTAAATTTCATTTCGTTTTGGCATCCGTTTGGTTATAAATTTTCATGTTTTCGCTCAGCTTGGCATTATTCATTGTACGCACACTTTTTGCGACAACTGTACACATCTATCGCACAATCTTTCGGACTTCTGTCAAACTGAACTGGAGCTTCGTTGCAATTGCAATTCGAGTTTTCAATGCATTCAATGTGTGAGAAATCTCTCTTCACTTGCTTATGTTATCTATGAGAGCAGCTGCAACTGGACCACACAATAAGTTTATGGATTTTCTTTGAATGTCTGATTTGAATTGCACTTCTAAACTAACAAAATAAAAGTGTAGTGCACTGTATTTAAAATTAAATAGAAATTCTCAACTCTTTTAAATGAATTTTAAAAGTCTTCTTTTTAGCTAACTTTAATCAATATAAATTAATTTTGCTACCACAATAGATGTGCTATCAACTTCAGCTGCTGATGCATATTGGAATATTATCTACAATTTTCGTTTGACTTAGTTTCGATAAAACACACTGAACTAGACAATCGTGTATACACACCCAATGAACCAGGCTAATTTAATAAGTCAAAAATGCTCACACAAACACACACTGACACACACACACACGTGTGCAGTCTGAAGGCTTAAAACAATATTTTTCCAATTGAACTAACGCCATATAATGAAAATCAACACTTCCGGTTTGCTAGACATCAACGTAAAGAGACGAAGGACACCAACAACACACACATAGGGGTATTTGTGTGCGAGTGAGTGTATTAGTGTAACGAGCTACAAATGTTTACCGCAAAATGTATATTTGCATTTATATTTGTTGTACTCGTCGTGTTGTCATTTTATTGCAAAAAGCGAACGTGACACATTTGCCTCAAGTTGTCAGCGATGTCGACGTGTTTCCAGCACTCACATCTCACGATTATCCCGTCAAAGAGCTTTATACTTCATATAGAGAAAAAAACAAAAACTTACTTCAATTTAAATTAAATTAAAATAATAAAAGACTTAAAGAAGAATTAAATTAAATAATTTAAAACTATACATAAACTAGCCAACGTTGGCTTAAAAACTGAGGAAATAAAACCATAAAGTTGGTTAGTTTTAAATAAATATTTTAATGCATAAAAATTACATCTGGATATTACATACATAAATATTAATGTTATTTTAGAAGAGATAATACAAAAAATATATTCTTATATATTCTATTTACATTATATATGTGATATTATATAAATTATTTTTGATCAAGATAAGTATTTTTATTTGTTTTATATTTTATTCCCCGTAAATTAACATTTAGTTATTTAAAATATAAGTTCAGGGTATTCCTTCATGTACATTTCAAAGCGTCTGTGTAACTTTCGTGCCGAACTAAACTAAAGTTAGCTCCTACCACTAAATATACAAAAATTACCATGAATAACTGTCATTTAGCGTTGTTGTTTGTTTGTTCTAAGTCGTGCACATTATATGGAAACGTGTATGTGAATAAGGTCCAGGGGACATCATCACGGTTCGAATGGGACAACAGAAAAACACAGCAACAGAAACGAGGATCATGTCAGTACGCATCAGAAAACTGACCAAGCGGTCACGTTCACATTGTATGACCGAAACGTGTAATTTTTAGCTGGACAGAGACATGGACCAAGGGCAGTTCACAGCGCAATAAGCACAAGTTTTATGCAATAAAATTAGCTAGAACAGAGGGGTGAGCAGGGGAGAGGGGAGAAGAAATACAGGACACGCAGCAGAATGCTTCTTCGCTGGCTGATAAGATAATTTTATTTGGCTGTTATTGCATAAAGTCATGTGAGCAGCGGAAATGAGTTGAACTAAAGTAAAACGTTACGTGCCCAGCAAACACGGAGAAGAAAAACAAGATGGGGACTGAAACGGAAGCCAAGATGGCGGTGGTAAGATGCCGAGCTGTGGAAATGTATTCTAATAAGATAATTGACTTGTTAGCAAGTGCTTGCTACATTACAGCTAATCTCTGGCTATAAGTAATTGTATTAAGTCATTACGAGCACATAACTTTTATTTCGAATTAACCACAAATTACTTAAATTGTTGTTGTTTTTAAACTTTAATTTGACATTCAGTTGAATGTGTGTCAGCGCCACAAACCATTTGCCGCCAAAAACATCAAACATATTTTTTGGCTGACCTTCCGAGTCACCCAAGCAGCTTCCACCTGCCAGTTGAGCCAACTGGAGTTTTTCCTCCCCAAAAAAATTGTGGCGAAAAAATATGAACAGCACACAAATTAGGCAGAAAGCCAACTCGACTTGGCGCTGGATCATTGCGCACTCAACCGGCATTAAATCGCTTGTATTTATAAGTATGCCTTGGCAATGGACTTTATGCACGAAAATCATTTGAATCATTTTTTACTGGGTAGCATTCGTTCCTCATAAGGAATGCAGACATTTGAAATGATTTTATTATGAAGAAACGTATAAAATTGTTTTGTATTATTTTTTTCAGAAATATTTTGATTATTTTGTCTTGTAAACTTAATCCATTTAAAGTTTTATTTTCCAATATTCGAAATCTATACAAAAAATTAAAAAGGTTTATCCATTTACTCGTCAAATAATTATTTATTTTTTTAAATTATATAGAGATCAAGTAAAGTATATAGAGAACAATACAAATTAATCTCTGTTATTAACAATTAAAATAAATTTTTACCTATCATTATCATTATCAGAAAATGTTTTGTTGAATGTTAAAATATTTAAATAAAGGCAATGTTTAATAATAATTTTAATAACATTTTAATACCATATCATGATGCAAATTTTAGTGTATTTCCAGTTTGCTGTGTTACTGTTATTTTTATTCACTTCTTTTATTTTTTTGGTTGAGGGAAGCGACCGTTTTGCTGGAATTTCACAAGTGACCGCACACACAAAAATATTTTTGCCACACCCAAGGCGACCACAATGAGAAAAGCAACAGCAAAAAAAACAGCAACAACAACAACAACAACAACAGGAACCAACACGAACAACAGTAACAAGAATAACATGGAAAGGGAGTTTTGGGGTCGGTTTCAAGTGCCGCAAGAGCACTTAATACTAATTAGCTTTGCGCCTACGCTGTGACCTACGACCTGGCGCTCCGGCATTTCCTGCCGGATTCGTAGCCAATCTGTGCTGCGTTTAAGTGGCCACAACACGCAGCAAGCGGGGGAATAAGGGGATGATATGATGTCGTTGGCCGGGTTAACAGCTTCGGGGCGTCATTTTTATGAGCTAATTAAGTTGTTAGACTTGATGAAAAACTCGTTTGGAGCGCTTCGCTGGCATCTGCTAAACAAAACGCTTAAATGCTGCTGCATATCTAATTTGCATTAATTAAGATGGCCAAAAAAAATAGAAATAAAAACAAATGCGAAATTATCTTTTGATTTTTCGTTTTTCTATATTTTGTTAAGTAAATTTTCCAACTTGTTTGGCATACCATACTCTTGGCCAATTCATAAACATTATTGTGATTCGCACTCGCAACTAATTGGCTGGCAATTTGCATTTACATTTATTGACAGCGAAACTTCTTGGCCAACTTCTGTTGCTCTGAATCATCAGCGAAATTGGCACAACACTTTTAACGCCATGTCGTAGGGTCCAATGTCGCTCGGTGGCCAACTGGAAAATATTCAACGAGCAGTTCTGTAATTTGTTCCAACTTCCAACTTGCAACTGGCAACTTGGGCCGAAAGACTTTGGCAATTGTGAAATGAAAAGCGTAACTTTTTAATAGCCAGAACTTGAGGAACTCTTAGATTTTTCGACTTCTTTTGGCCAGTTGTAAAAACTTTTCGAATTATGACTGTCGAATTGGAAGTTTGCAAGTTGTGTCAACGATTTTATGGCCCTTTTTTCAAGGTCAAGCTTTAAAGGAGTTCAATTGTTTGAGTAAAACTGTTTAACGTTTGAATAAAATATTATTTTTGTCACTTATTTTACTCCCCTCGAACAATTAAATTTTTTTAAATTCTTAGCGTAAAAAAGGCCAAATATTTTTGCACATTTGTTTAATAAAATTGTTGAATAAATATTCAAGTTCCCCGGGGAGCAATAAATTGCAGTATACTTTTCGGTCTATAGGCTGGTGACAAAAAAAAATATGGAATTGCCAATTTATTTGACAGCAGGCAAATCGAACAATGATTAATTATTGGCAGCATGACATAATTAGTTCTGGCAGCAACGCAATGAAACCCATTGCCAGCTTTCAAGTTGAACTCAATAAAGAAATTTCTGATACTTCAATAATGATTATGTAATGAATATGTTGCAAAGTTTTTATACCAAGGCAAACTTTTTTTTTTTCTTTTTTTTTTGTGATAACGGGAGCGGTTAGGGAGCAAGCAAAAGTGTTACCTTATTGAGTCCGGGCGAGCAGACATTTGTCGCTGCCGTGATAAATTATGTTAATAATGTTCGTCCGGGCAACTTGCCACAAAAGTTGAGCGCTCCGAAAGTTTGCTCAAAGCATTGAAAGAAAGCTCATCCCAAGTGCTTGTCAAGAATCAGGACATGAATGCCAGTCCCGTGTAGTTGCCCCTCCTTGGCATTCTCAACGCCCTCTCACCCTGTCACCTCATTTTCGACCATAATATTGTGTGCATCTCATATTGAGTGGTCTCCCTAAGTAGTTGGCCACACACTTTTTGCCACCAAAGCGTCGACATCAGAATCAACAACAGCAACAACAACGCATTCTTTATTAATTCACTTAGCAAAGTGTAATCCTATCACGTCAATAAGATTATGGTTTTGAGAATCTTTAATATTTTTCTTGTTGCTTGCCTCCAAAGTTGCTGTTGCTGTTGCTGTTGCTGTTTATGGAAATGACAGAAGTATCTCGAGCTGCCTCCCAACCTAACCAACTTTGGCTTTGGCTTTACCAGTTGGCGTCATGCATAACAATGACTTGAGTGGCTGTGAGTGTGTGTGTTTGTGTGTGTGTGTGTGTGTGTGTATAAGCTGACTGCTTCTTAGCCATGTCGTCGATGCCTGCCACTGAGTTTTCAAGTTTTAGCCATTTTAATATGAGTATGTGCCTGTGAGTGTAATTGTTTGGCTTATCCTTCTTCTCTCCATACTAAACTAGCTTCTAAGAATTCTACTTGTGTGTGCTTTGTGGACTGGCGTTTTGGCATTTGTTGTTTGCTTTTATGATTATTAAAATGTTACATATGTTTCATGCGTATCATGGGCGCATTAACTTAACCGACAATATTATCTCAACGATTCGTACACAAATGTATGTAAATCAATTTTACTAAACTCGAATTAAAATATTATTATTTTAAATATGAACACTATTTAAGCTAGTTAGTTATATTCGGTAGATCTTTTTAGAATAGTTAAGTAACGCATATCAGATTGCCAAGTTGCTGCAGAGCCGTCTGCTGTTGGTCATGTTAGTTGGCTTGAAGAATCGTTAAGATGGCAAATGTCTACACAAAAACCAAAAGCAATTACGCAGACTTGTTGGGCAGACCAACAAAAGACGAGCACTGAGCAAAACATGTCCATGTCCGGTGCAATAAACATTCATTACGTATGGTCGCATGCCACAAACAGAGTTGGACAACGACAACAAAAACAATAACTAGGATACGAGGAAAAACGAAGGAAGTCGGTTTGCCTTGGTTTTTATGGCACAGCTGCCACTTGCCAGCAGACAGCCAGGAAATCAGAGCAATGCACACACTTTTTCCCCACCCACTCACACACTCACACACACATACACTCATACGAATAAAATATCTTAAGAGTCTTGTAATATGAAGAGAGACGCAGTGGGAATGTAACTGAAATCGCCAGTCGTCCGTTACGGTCTTCGGAATTGAACAATAAAATAAATGATATTTGCCCAAGTGGCTCCCTTCACTGGCTGACTGGCCTGACTGCTCTGACTGACTGGGCTTTCGGTTTTAAATTCAATAAAATTTTATGAAAATGCTGCGATTAAGTTGTATACAATTTCTATATATGCGTCGCATGGCACATGTGTGCTCCAGAAAGGGTCAAGGCGTTTTTTGGGCCATATTGACTTTTATGACAACGGTCCGAGTGGGCGTAAAAAATGAAAACTATATAATCAGGCGTTAAAAATGCAACAGCTGCTGCAACAATCGAAAAGAAACGCCAACACATATTTCAATTCCGCCACATTACGAAATGGAAACGTGACAGAGAAAATGCGTACCATTTTCGCATTTCATTTAACCCGCTGAAGTGGGCGGAAAAGGCGAGAAAAGCTTCCACGTTATTCGTAACTATTATCTTACACACTTATAGACATATATCGCCTTCGATTTAATAAGCTATAGTTTATACCGGTTATTATATTTATTGAGTTTTAGTTATTAAAATGATTTCCCTCTTGCCATTAAGGATTTTTGTTTAACACTTGGCATTAAAATGCAACTCAATTTTATTTCATCAATGAGATCTTCAGAAATAATAATAATATAACCCCTCGCATACAATATATTATTTCTCAGGAGCTGCTTGGTTAATTCAATTTATGGCATTTTATTGAAGTTTGTCTGCTAATGAATTCAAGATTTCATTGCATACTTATCGGCTGTAGTGAAAAATTAGATTCCAGCAAAGACAAAGCAGTTTAATAACTATAATTAAATATGCTCTGTATTTGTCAACGGTAACTGGTAGAAATTCTTGAAAATATGCATTTACCGAACAAACGTCAGTAATAATTGTTCAGGCGTCTCAACAGAAATTCCATAATTTTACGCAACGTGAAGTTTTAATTAAAAACACTTTCATAAATATCGTATTTATTTGAACGCTTCGATTCGCTTTACGTTATTATTTTTATTTTTTTCTCTTTTATATTTTTTTTTTGCACTTTTTTGTGCTCTTGTTTTAGCTACAGCAAATTGCGTGTGACAAATGTGTGGCAATAATTTTGGTCTGCCACGGCATGTGTGACATTTATTACAAAATTTTTAAGGTGCTGGCTTCGATTGTTTGTCGATGGCTGGCAAATAAATTAGCTCGCATTTAAAATGGAAAATTCGAATTGGAAAACATATGTGAATGCCTGCAGTCGAGGGCAATGTGCGACAAATAAATCATTCACTCGTGGCATTTAATTTAAGAAGGTTTCAATAAATGTTTATAAACAAAATGATCGATTGGAATCGCTATGAATTGCCATACAAAGCATACCTGTGTGAATGGTTTTTAATAGCTAAAGTCTTATTTGAATCGTTATCGTTGAAGTCCTACAAATAAATAAAAAGCTTTGACTTTGATTATTTGCTTCAATTAACATAATATCTGGACTACTCTTTTGGCTGCAAGTCTTCATCATGTTTACTTATTTTCTCAGTCTGTTTTGTCAGCACTTTCAACGATTTAAGCACATTTAAGTCCTCGGCTCAGGCAGGAGCTGAAACTAAATGAAATTAACATAAGAAAGTTGCACATGTTTATTTAAGGCGCCCAACGAGGGCTCACTAATGCTTCGGGGGTTATTGTGGGGGATCTTTGGTACTGTTCTAACACTTAAGTTCAGCTCTTAAGGCCTTCTACCATTTACTTAAGTTATTTGACTTCTTTCTACACCCGTAATGGGTTAGAGTGAGGGTACTTATTAATTGTTGTTGTTAATGTAACAGATTATAAATTAACAATAACTTAAGGCTTTAATAATTAACGTGAATCCTTATTTAATTACAATTTATTAAATTTTTTGTGCATTCCTAGTGCTTTAAAATTGTTTTTATTTTATCAAGTTAAACCCTCTTTATACTTGTTTTACTTGTGTAACGGGTAACTCTTAGTCAGTAGCTTTAACTTTAACGTGCTCAATTGTTTTTTCTTGTATTCTTTTTGGAGCTGTCGCTAGGGCCCCGAGCAGCAAAAGGGCCAAAAGATGCTGTTGCAACGTATACTCGACACAGTTACACGGTTACATTTAGTTGGTTCCCCTTTTGTTGTTTTGGAATTTTCGGGGCATGGATTTGGATTTGTGCTTGTGTTTTAGTCTTGCACGCTGATTCCTGATTTTATAAGTAAAGCAGCTCGGGAATACGAAGAGCGTGTCAGTGTTGGCATTAGAGCTGACATGCCTGTAGGGACAATGCCAGGACACAATGCTGCCAAAACAGCCAGACCGTTGAGGTATCTAAAGGCCAATGATGCATGTGTATGGGTGTGTTCGTGTGCGTGTGTGTTTGTTTGCATGTGTGTATTTTGTGCTTGTCTCGACTTGATTGAGTTTTATGCACAGTTTGCTCTCCCGTGTGCCCGTGTGCCCGTGTCGCCTAATAGCCGACGGCTCTAAGCCACGTGGCATACATGCTTAATTCGAGTGTCGCTTCTTTGATAAACTGAAGCCTTTCGTCCATAGCCTTAAATTGCCAGCACTCGATTTAAAAAATAAAACTCTCCAGCAAAAATACTCGCATCATCATCATCATCATAAACTTGGCCAAGTGCTGAGCCATGGCATGAACTTTGACGTCATCGTTGCCCTCCATTGTCAGTTGACTGAATGAATGTGTATGTTGAGTATTTTATCTGCTTTCCTTATTCTTGCCATTCACCTTTATTTGCGCTGCGATTTATTTTATTTATTCAAAAAGCACAACAATTTTTTTCATACATTTTTCAACACATACATTTATATCTACTTATTTGACTTTTAGCTAAACTTGGAGTCTAGTCTTTTGTGCCAAATGCCAATTCAATGGGTTGCATTCATGGACTGTCTGAGTTCATTCCAGTTTCTTTTTTTTGCTGAACTTGTTTGCTTTTTATCATGAATGTCTGTTCGGTGGTTGAACGAATGCTCACTTCAAGTGACTGAATATGTGTGAGTCATTGCTGATATAGCATGAATGTTACACAGCAGTTGACGTCATTTTAAGTAGGTACAACACACAGAGTTTAATGTTTATTTGCACAGCAGCTTATCGAAAAGTTCCTGGCTCGAAGTCACAGCTTAAAGCGCACGAGTTCTTGTAACTTTTAAATTTTTTTCCTTTTCACTGAGAACTTTATCAAGATGTACTGCTAATCGATAGTGATTTCTGGCTCAAATCCGCTTTTTTTTCCCTTTGGCCAGTTTCAATTAGATGTCAGCAGCTGGACGAAAATGCAAAACGGCTTTTCTATTTGTTCTTTTGCAGCTTTTCACGGCTTAGACTCAAGGAATCTCCATTATGCAGAGCAATCGAAGCGCAAAGCGCCACTCAAAGTCAATTTCCAGGCGTCTGTCAGTTGAGTTTAAGGCTTTCGATTCCATATTGCCGGCTTCAGTCAAGTCGAGTTGAAAGCCAGACTAAATTATGCATTGTATTTCAACAGTCTCAAACAAACACCTTTCTTACTCTCTCTCTCTCTCCCGCTCATACTTTTCTTGTGCCTCCTGAAATTAGGCAACAAAAATTATGATTATGATGTGTTCATTGTTTTAATGCCTACCGTTGCCTAAAGGCAATTTGCCAAATACGCAATACAAATACAAATACCAAGTACCTACAACAACACACATCCAAAGCATATGTAACATTTTCGGCTGCTCAACTTTTCAAGTGCTTACAAATCGTCTCTTGTCTGAGCAGTACATAAAGTGGGTTACATCAACTGTTAGGCAAGCTTTGTCACACGATTTTTGAATCAACACCATTAGATTTATATACCTATTAAGAACTACACCCACTGGTAGTTTGTTGTTATTAATTTACTTTGACTAATTTTACGAAATTTATTTATATTTTGTCACTTTATATAAGGTAAATATATGTGACTTTAATGCTGTTTTAACTTTTATTCTACTTTAAATTTTATTCATATTTAAGCCGTCTATAATATTATGTTAATGTTTATTTAATCATCTTTATTTATATCCTAATGATTCATTTTTCTATATAGAGCATAACATGTTAAGTAATATTTTAGACATGTCTTTTGATAAAAATATACACTTCCTATATAATGAAGGGTATTAGCGGAACTTCTTCATAAAGCGAAAAGTCTTTAATTTCTTGTTGGTTTTTGTCTTTTGGCACAAAGAATTTTGTTTACATTTCGTGCTGCTAATCACATGCAAATCCTTTTAAGTCGCAATGACTTTGTGACTCGGGCGCATAATAAGCTCATTTGTAATGGAAATAAGTAGACACACACACACACACACACACACACAGACACACACACGCACATATATACACTTAAACACACACATACAGACCTGTTTGTGTTTGTAATAGCTGCAGGTTATTTGGCATAACCTTTTTTGTAGCTGTCGCTGCCATTTACAGGAATAGGATTTTCTGCTCTGCACTGCTCTCCTCCTGTGTGTGTGTGTGGGTGTGTGACTGTGTGCAGTTAGCCTGTTATTATTTATGAGTACTACGTATGTGCCCACGTATGTGTGCCTGTCGCCCTGGCACATTAAAATATGAATCTAATGTTCATTTTATGCGCGTAATTTACGCTGCGAGGCAAAAGTTGAAGTGCGTGAGTCTCATTTGTGCCTTGAATAACAGAGAACTCCTCCATATACCCTGTACTATATTCCCAGACAACTGTGTAAATGAGCTTTAAATATATGTGCACAAATATTGAATTCTATTTGAACTTTAAAATTAAGTAGGCTGAGTAGGCGAACATTAAAATGAAGCCAGTCCCTTGAATTTAATACAATCCACAACAGAGAAACAAACTCAATACTATACTCCTAAGCAGACAAACTAAAACAGACACATTAAAACATACAATTCTAGAGTAAATTTGATAGTCTATATCAAGCACAATGGTATCCAGAGGAGACTTTAATTTGCTCAAATTTGATAACTATGCGGACTATCTGCAATCGTTTGTTAAGACCGAGGAGTATCGCTATTTGGGCAGCATACGCGTGATTAGTGCCTTCATAAAACTTGGTTATCGCACAAATACAACCATTCACGATCGAGATGAATTCCATAGAATTAGAAAACGCTTAATGGAACTGATCAATCCGAAGAGTATCAGAAGTATGCTCTATAGCCGTTACCTTGTGGGAGATGATCCAGTGTTAGAGGCCCTAGCAAATCGAGAGGAGCGCAACGTACAGAAGAAGTTATCGGTAAGTAGGTAATAAAAATTAAAGAAATAAATAATCCATTATATACTTCACGCAGACAATTATATTTCTTCAAATTCGTCAGCGTAATGGCTTCGATATATCCGGCTATATTGACTTTGCCGATAGTCTGCACAAGTGTACAATTCACGCTCTCGGGGCAACCAACTGGAGGGCTGTCTTTGAAGGTCGTATTATATTGCGTCCGAATCGCAATCATTTGAGTTTCTATGATTGGCATACGGGAGCCATTTGTTTTAATAACACCGACAACTATGAGATTGTAAATTATGGCTCATCTTTGATGTTCAAACATATTGGTGATCACAAGATTGTGCCCGTAACTACAATGGATTCGCCGTACAAGGATAATGTGAAACGCACTTTCATTGACTCTCCAGTGTATGGCTGTGTGGCATTGTATGATCACATTGTTCGTAAAGCTCCATAGCTGATTATTAATAAACAACTTGTACTGTTTGGTATATTTATAGGAACTTTAGTTGTGTCTTTTATTTATAGTAGTATTAGAAATCATTCCCAACTTTTTAAAATCGAGTAGCATTTGCATACTTATCCTAGTAAATTGTTTCAATGCTCTACTCAGTCTTAAACTCCGTACTACACAAACAACACTTGGGACAGTAGCAACACTTACAACACAAACAATTCTAAAAAATATAAAAAAATAAATAAAATATAACAGCTTAAAGTACACAAAGTACAATGGCAGGACGAGGCGATTTTAGTTTACTGCAATACGCAACTTATTCCGATTATCTGCAATCGTTTACAAAAATCGATGAATATCGATATTTGCCCAGCATGAACGTGATCAAATCTTTTGTGAAACTTGGATATTGTAGCAATGCAGTTATCTATGAAGAGCGCGAATTTAATGCAGAAAAGAAGTACCTACAGGAACTGATCAATCCGAAGTCTATAGTAAATAAGCTCTACGGTCAGTACTTAGTGGGAAATGATCCAGCATTGATAGCAATGAAGGAGCGGGAGGAGCGTAATGCACTCAAGAAGTTATCAGTAAGTCGTACACTATTTATTTGTTAAAGTCCGTTTTAAAATGTATACTTTTAGACAGTTATTTTTATGCAGCTTCGAAAGCGAAGTGGTTTCGATATCTCCGGTTATATTGATTTTGCCGACAGTTTGTACAGTTGTTCCATTCACAAACTCGGTGCTACTAACTGGAAGGCCGTCTTTGAAGGTCGCATACTGTTGCGTCCCAATCGATCGGATTTGAGCTTTTACGATTGGGAGTCGGGAAGTATTTACTTTAATAATACTGAAAACTTTGAAGTTATGCATGTGGGCAGCTCTTTGATGTTCAAACATTTGGGGGACCATAAGGTTTTCTCCATAAATCCAACCGATTGTCACACTAACAACAACGTCAAGCGTACGGCTTTGAATTCCCCACTGTATGGCTATATTGTTTTCTACGATCATATTGTTAGAAAGCCCAGCTGAAACACCTCAAAACACTCGAAACTATATATTGTTTAAAAAAAAATTGGCAACTTATTTGGAGCACAAAATTTGTACAAATCCATATTGTTTGTACAAAAAAAAAAAAATATAGAATTATGAATATGTTTATTAAAATTAAAAAAAAAAAGTATCAACTGTTCACCTAAACATTATTTCAATATCAGCTTAGTAGGCTTTAGTATACTCAAAATTATATAATTTTAACATAAATATTTCCATTAACAATAAAATAAAAATGGCTGTGCCATGTGCGGATTTTGCCTTGCTTAAATTCAACACTTATCAAGATTATCTCGAGTCCTTTTGCAGCGTCCGAGATAAGCGCTATGTAGAAAATGTTAGACGTATGTGTGATCTGGTAAAGCTGGGGTATAGCAGAGCTGGCAGAGTCTACGAAGAGGATGAATTCAAAAAAAGCAAAGAGCTGACAATGGAATTGATAAATCCAAAGACTAAACTAAGTATAACCCTCGATCACTTAGTAACAGATAATGATCCAGTGCTCTTGGCATTGGAGGAACGCATGAAGCCCAATTTATTAAAGAAACTTTCGGTAAATTGAATAGTGAATAATGTACAATAATTCTATTGCTGACTTTGCATTCCCAGACCATTATTTTTATAGTTGCTCGGCAGCCCAATGGTTTTGATATATCCAGCTATAAGGACTACGCTCACAGCTTACGGCAGTTTGATATTAATGCCCGTGGTGCAATCAATTGGAGGGGAGTATTCATGGGAACCCACAAGTTACGCCCCACATCCAACGATTTAAGCTACTACGATGCATATAAAAAGTTAATCATCCACAACGATAGTGACAACTATAAAACGAGGGCATTCGGGCAAACTCTGTATTTCCATCACAAGGGCGATCATAAAGTTATAGTACCGGAACTGAAACCACCCTTTCAAACAAACATAACTAAGCGGTCCATGTATCTATCTCCTAAGATGGGACGTGTAATTCTGTACGATCACGTTGTACGAAAGCCTATATAAGCTACTAACCCCTAATATCTGTTCTTTAAGATTGGCTAATAAAGTTTTATTATTGCCGAATTCCATGAGGTTTAATTTTAAGTTAGTTACAATACCAAGTCCAGGTAAAAATTGACTAATATTTTGTTTTCAGTGAAGTATAAAGTCTTCGGATCGGATATCTTTAGTTCTCATAAGGAATATCAATCGCTCTAAAATGAGTACGCCGTCTTTTACAGCCGGCTTGCTCAAAAATAACCTTTTTAGCAATTCTCCTTGCTTTTTAGACCCAGTACTCCAAAAAAGAGTAGAGGGGTCTATTAGAGACACCAAATTTGGAATGAAAGTCCGTCTGTAAGTCAGGCAGGTTAAGTTTATTTACAACTTCCAAACTATTAAACTATCGTGAACAAATTCACACTGTATGTGAATGGTACCATTTTACCTATCCTCAAATCCAGTTTGCCTTTAAGTCTCATATGAAAAATCGGCTGAAAATTGGTCATATGTATTGCAACTTCGCACTGAAAAGAGTACGGGGTCTTTTACAGTCGGCTCGCTTGACTGTAGCCTTTCTTATTTGCTTATATTGGGAACTGGCAACTCATATGAAGTATTCTAGTTGATAGCCAAGCGGCAATAAAGTCAATCATGTCGTCAACTCTGAGTTCCAAAACTGTCAGGGTGAACAGGGAAGCATTAGATGATCTATGCACGACCAAGTCAGTGCACATCTATTGGGTTCCTAGCCATTAGGGCATTCTCGGCAATGAATAGGCAGACACTCAAGCCAAAACCTCAGCCGGTACATACTGCACCTTCCGCGATTGGAGTGCAGGCCGTTGGTGGGTATACTCACTGGTCACAGCCTTGCAGCTGCGTATGCAATCAAGCTAGGCAAGCCGACGATGCGAACTGCCAGATACCAATGAAACCCTAGAACATATCCTACGCCACTAGATTGCCTAGAGCCCGGTGAGCTGCTGGCCTTTGCTAAGCATGCTAGCATCCTGTTAGATTACAAGTAACAGATCCTCTACGGCCGAACCGCTAAGCGCCGACAAATAGCCTATGCAATGCTCTCTTGAACGGAGTTCGACTTACCCTAACCTAACCTTTATATTGCGTTGAGTGGATCTGTACTTGTGCCCATACGTGTGAATACATGTGTGTGTGTGTGTTTAATTCCGCTAAAATTTCATATTGTCAGATTAGAATTTGCAGCTTAAATAAAACAACAGCAGCTTTCTTTATCTCTTCGATTCATTTCAATTTTTTATATATTTCAATTCAGAGCTGGAAGTTTTAGAAATATAAACAGTCAACCGACAGATTCAAAACGCTTAAATCAAAATGTGTTCGAGGCTTATAAATCAAATCTAACCAGACTTTGGTCGTATCATCATTTGAGTGAATTTTAAAGGTCGCAACCATTCCCAGTGTCTCCACTCAATGCCCTTGACATACTTATCAGTGCCCTCGTATATATACTTTCCATTAAGATTACTGAAAACAAGTATTAAATACATGTGTAAGTGCAGTTAAATTCACATTTTCAATTATTTACCAAAAATAACAACCATAGGTAAACCACCAGCCTGAACCAAAATATTGTGCGCAATTCCCTTCGTCTATATCATTATCTTTATCGGGTGTTGAAAATTTCATGTTTTCTTGAAAGTCCATAGCATCGCCAGCATTTCCAGAATATCCTTCAATTAATTTCAACTCATATGACTCCTCCTCACTCCCTATAGCAAATGTACTGTATCTGGCATATCGAGTTTCGTTTTGAAAATCCATTAGGGAAATATACAATTCGTGGGGTTTTGATTGTGTTAGCAAATGCAGTTTCTCAAGTCCAATAAAGAACTCTCCTTGTAAGTTTCCGAAACCTTCCTTGTACTCTGACCAAGTTCGATTGAAATTCACACTGCCATCCATTCGACGCTGGATCACAATCCATCCAGATCCTGCCAGTTTCGAGTCACAGGCTACAGTGAATTTCTTCTTATCAATGACTATCGTTTGAAGCTCTGTCCCTTCACTAGAACAAGTTGAACTCTGCTCAAAAGTTGTGAGTTCTTCCTCAAGTTTTTCGACTTTTTCTGAATTTATTGAAAGTTCAGATTTCAAATCGACTATTTCTTTATCTTTAGAGGTCCCTAACGATTTAAAATCATTTATAATATTGTCTTTTTGCTCTACTTCAGATTTCAAATCTACTATTTCTTTATCTTTTAAGCTAATTTGCAACATCATACTATCTATAAGTTTTACTTTACTGTTTACTATGGACTGCAAATCAAGAATTGTTTTATTTTTATAGCTAGTCTGCGAATTTAAATCTGTTATTAGGTTGTCTTTGTAGTTGACTTCTGACTGCAAGTTATCAGTTTGAGAATTTAAGTTAACGATTTTCGCTTCCTGTACCTTGACCTTATCTTGTAACTCTGAGAATAGCGATTTCAGTTGGGAGTTTAAGTGTACGATTATCGCTGCCTGTTCCTTGATCTTATCCTGTAACTCCGCCTGCGATTTAGCCGAGTGGACGAAATGTAAAAGAGGTTTTACAACTTGATAGCAATACGTTGCACATTTTGCGTCCATTTCTTTGGAAGATGTGAGACACTGAACAATGTAAATTTGATTGATTAAAATATTTGCAAGATTCTATATGAATTCACTTACCGAGCTCTTAACTTGTAAAGCCATTAACAATATTGTTAATATATGTATTTTTTGAATTTTCATTTTATTTTCTTTCTCCGTGTCCGTTTGCTTGGAATACAAATTTGTGACTGATTTAGGGGCAATGAGTTACTTTAAGAAGAAAACAATAATCAATTATTATTTCGAATTTGTCACATCTGTTATTGATAACGTATCATTATTATTCCATATCAAAAGCTTTTCAACCAATTATAAACATACCCAAGTTGCATTTGTAAGCAATTTCCGTAATCGATCAGCAAACCTCGAAAGCCACTCAATCAGCATATTTTGGTTCACAACTACTGCCTGAGTTGGTTCCCAGCTCTTATCGGTCACCCCCAAATTGTAAACAATTAAATCCCAGTAAATAGAATCTGCTAGTCTTAAGCTGATCTTGAACAAAGCAAGTTGTTGTGAACTAAAACTCTCACTTAATATTTTATAAGAAAACATCAGCGTTGACATTAGAGATTGTGGGGGCATTTATTGGACTCATTATATAAATTTGTGGTACATAAATTTGTTTATTTATAACTGATGATTTTTTATTTTTTTATGCGGTGTTATCTTGTAGTTCAGTGAATTCAGTGTTAATGCAGAATTCCATAAGTTTTTGTTTTAAGTTTTTAGTAGAAAGAATTTTTGAATAAGTTGAATAAGACTAAAATTAAGACCCCATAATATAAATATGAGTAGAGGGGTTTGAGCTTTCAGACGCGTAATATGCGTAACAGGCAGGGAAAGCATTTCCGATCCAAATGAACACCTCCACTCCATAATAGAATAAAGTAATATAGAAATGAAAAAATATATAAATAAGCACATGTTTTAAAATCCCTACCTTAACCAAATATTTTATTAATTAAAAAAAAAAAAATGAAATGCAATACGAATTTCAACAAATATTAGATACGAGCCATGAGAAAGCGGGCGTAGAAACCACGATTGTTCAGCAGAACTTGGATATTCTCCCAAGTATTTTCATAAAGAGTTGTGGATGGACCATTTACATTATCTAGGCTGAAATCGAACTTCTCGCAGAGATTCGGCTGAAAACGGACTTCCGAATAGACGCTGCTGATCATGGTGAAGGTAAGTCCAAGAGGAAGGCGTCTGTGGCATCTCACCGGAGTTTCCAGGCACAATTTGTACACCAACGAACAATCGTCGGTTTCAGTATCATTAGGTTCATCTGAGCCATTCGGAGTACGCCATATGAACTTCACGGACCATTGTTGACCGAAGGCCTCGAAGTAGGGACCAACCACAAAAACGTTAACTGGAAAGCTATCTGAACGTGGCAACAAGTGGAGCCAACGAGCTGTAATATGTGGCAACTGCAGCAGTTTCATAATATTTAACAATAATAGTTGCTTCTCATCATGCCGTTCTTGGATCTTACGCAGTTCGCTAAACAATTCGGAGCCGGTTTTGTGACGATACTCACAGTTCTCCCAATGTGCCTCGACCTGCACACCCATTGTGCCCTTCCAACGGCAACCGATGCGATTATATTTACACTTAACCAATCTCTTGGAACACTCACTAATGCCATGCAGACGTATCTCACCGCGTGGCAAAAGCATTTCGCATTTCACACAGCTAACTATAATATTTGCGAGCCTCTGCTCACCGACAATATTACGGAACGGCTGATGTCGATAAATCCGTACACCGCACTGTGAACACGTGCCCAAATGATTGCCCAACATTTTATCCAGTACACGCATCTGATAGCAACCGGCACAGATGATATGACCCTGTCGGCACTGAAAGAGATCCAGAAATGGCAGAGTGCGACAAATAATGCAACGATAGATCTCAACACCAGCTGGAACGGTATCTCCACTAATGATTGAATTCAGTTTAGTTGGTACATTACTTAGTTCATCATCCGTATCGATGTCCATAGTGCCAAAATGTACTTCTCTGTTCACATTGTGGTGTGGAACGGAATCGGGATTCGGATCGCTATCGGACTCATCTAGCGCATGCCATTCCAACATAATTTTTCTAGTATATAATTCTTATTTTGATAAATTAGTTACTCAAATATCTCTGATAATGTGTAAAAGTCTGGTTTAAAATCTTTTAAGTACTAGACAGCTGTATATATTGACAATACATGGCCTATTTGGGATAAGATTGAACGATAGTTGAAAGCCTGCTATTATATAAATATATCGAAATAAATAATTATTAACCATCTGTACCGTTCAGAGCTTTAACAAAATTGATAACTATTATTAAAAACTGATTTCGTCTCTTCATTTACTAAAGCACAAAGAAAAGATTTACAAAACTTTAGAGCTGTTCACAACAAATATGGCCAGCTGCTTTTGGCTAAATAATAAACAGTGCTAAATCATTTCAGCAAATGCTTGCCACGTGATTTCCGCTAGTTGCACGTGCCACAATTTTGGTGCCGGCATTGCCCGTGTCGTCACGCCCACACACACACCAGCAGCAGCAGCAGCAGCTGCCAAAGCAAAAATTATTGGCATCTCGCTTAAGCGCAATAAATACGCCTGATTACTGGCAACTGGCCAAATAATAGCGTAGGCGAATACATTCAGCAGTTACTGTTAGCTACTGCTGTATTCTGCTGCATATACCATTTATTCAGATTTTTTTTGTTGCTCCTTAGCCAATTTGTAATTCATTTCAAGTCACAAGTTAATCGCTGCAAGCTGTTTGCTCTGCAGTTTTTAATAGACGCTGATTTCAATCTACAAACGAATGGCTGCAAAAATGGTAAATAGTACGAGGGTGAAAAGGAAAATGACTGACTGTGGTATACCCTGTGGGGAACTACAATAGTTTGAAATAAATTGAAAAGTAATGGATAGATTTGGCTATGAAATACACTGCACATAAAAATGTACTTCTATAAGCGTTTGGTAATACCTTAAAATTTGTAATAAAAATTTGTAATTAAATAAGTATACGACAGTTCAATTAATCTATAAAATGTGGGGCATTGAATTTTTTATATTTCTCCTGTTTTTGTTTTTCATATTTAATCTATTCGAGCCATAGAAATAAATTATCTTTCAACGTGTTCCTTTTCACTGTCGTGGGATCCTAGCTACACTAACCGCTCTGCCGCAGGACGGCAATCGGGTAACTTTAGAGCGCAGGGAAGTGAGGAGAGGAAAAGCGCAACTAAAAACGCTTTTGTGCACAATTCGATTATTTACGTTATTCTTTTTAAATGATATTTCTCTTTGGCAAACGGGTTAGCGTGTTTGGATTGCAAGGGAAACGGAGAAACCAATTATCTGAAGCAAGGAGCAGACGCTGAATTAAAGAACAAAGCAGAGTGGGAAGAGGAGGAAGAGGAGGTGAAAGAAGGCGGGGTAAATGCATTGAAAAGAAAATAAGTGTTTGGCAGCTAAGAGGCAACACCAAACAAAAGATCAAATTAATAGCATGACCAACAATTTTGAGGCAGCCAAACAAACACAGCTGAAGCCAAACTCCACCAACAGAACGGGGGGGAATGGGTTAAATATTTGAACAGTTGACTGTAAATTAAAAACAGATAGCTGAAATTACTATAAAACGCCCATCGTGGTGCAACAAAAGCATCACAAACACTTCCGGAGTTTCACAAGCAACTATCGGACTGCAATCATGTCATCCAAGTACGCACTGATCTTTGTCTTGGCGGCTCTCTGCTGCCTGGTGGCCACCGAGGCAGCCGCTCAACGTCGCAGCGGTGCCATCGATGAGTCCCGGGACACCAAGGACTCCACTGAGTTGGACACAAAGCGTGCTGACCTCGAAGAACACGATCAGGAAGAAAACCAGGCCAATACCAACAGCGTGCTCTTTAACCAGAATCACAATGTTGCTTCCACCAAACAGGATAAGGCCAAAGAGACCATCATAAGGACCAACACTGCCGATGCACGTGCCCGCCGTGTGGTGCGTCGTCGTAGTGGACCTCGTCGCGGTGGCAACGCTCGTCGTCGTCGTCGTGGCGGTAACCGCAGGCGTCGTGGTGGCAACCGCAGACGTCGTGGTGGCAAGCGCAACGGTCGTCGTGGCGTGGTCAGGAGACGTGGAGGCAGGCCACTCCGCGGTTAAACCAAGCAAAGATCACACACAGACACTGAGATGAACGGAGACGGAAACCGAGAAAGAGACAGAGATGCACACACAATCGGGCTAACACACACATAATATTTATTACACCATCCACTCCATATAGAAACACAATAAAAACAAATTAAATTTTCACATTTTAACAAAATTAAACAAATGTAAATTATTTAAAATGGCTGGGGCAGAAATCGATAAGGGAATATTAATTTTTATATGACAGATCTTAAAGATTTTTACTTATTTCGGTCTACGACATGTGTATAATGTATAATAGTGTAAAATAAGTCCGCTGATTTCGTTTACCAACCAGAATGCTTAAGAAAATACTGAAATTTCTTGTGCTTTGTTTAAGGAAAGTTTATCCTCGAACTGGTATATATTTTATGTAAATATTTATTCTCTTTGGTATAAATATTCATGTTTCTATATATTTAAAATAAAATAAAACAGTGAGCTTTGTAAATCAAGGTATCTTCGCTTAGGTCTTTAACTTTATTCAGCTTAATTGATTAGTTAAATAACTTTTTGCATAAGGGAATAATGTACATAAATATTTTGCGGTTTATAAGAAAGCAGTAAAGAATAATTATTGCTTTCAAATATTTTGAGCACTTTAAAATACTTTAAAGCAAACCAAACATCGCTCTCAGAATCCAAACTCGCACTCGATCCGTTTAATCTATTTGCCAACCGCATTAAATTGGCTTTTAGAAAGTGTTGCAAATGGCTTAAATGGCAGCAACTTTAAAGCGTTTGTTAATACACTGCATGCTGAAGTTCTATGGCCAAGAGAGAAAACTTTTCAACAGTATGCGAAAAATGCCAATGGTGAAAACACCAGAGGCCTGTTTCCCCCGTCAGTCAGTTTTTACACCCGCTTTAGTATCGTCAACGGCATCGAATCTCCTTCTCTCTGTGACTGAGGCAGGCGACGTGACATGTGACAAGAACTTGCCGCGGCTGCCTGCAACATCTGCTGCTGCTACTGTTGTTGCTGATTGTTGGTGCTGGTGCTGCCACACTCTACTGCCTGCTGCCTGGCTTCAAAAATGATGAATGTGCCAATGTTTCTGGCCTGCAGCTGCAATAGCAAAAGCATCAGAAGTTGGAGCTGGAGCCGTAGGAGGAGCTGTCTCAACTTATCCTGGCTACACTCTGGGAAACTTCTTCGCCAGTGTGTGTACACTCGACTCGAGCAAAACTTTTTGCGGCCGCCAAGTTGGTCCATTTTTGGATTATTAAGCAACACTTGGCGCAACATTCGCATGCCAACAACTGCGCGTCCATAATGTTGCAAGTTTATCAAACACACAAAAGTTCTTCTAGTGTAACAAGATGAGATGGTCTGTCGCATAAATGCAAAATTCAAAATACAAAATGCAAAATGGTAAATGGTAAATGTGTTTGGGTATGTCAGCCCCCCAAACCCAAACTCAAATAGGGTCGGCTGGGTGCTGTTGTGTTGGGCAAAAGACCGAGCAGGAAATTAAATCCATGTGTTGAGGCAGCTGCAACAACATGTGCACATTTTGATGAGCAGCCAACCGCATTGATGAGCATTTTCTATTGTTATTGTTTTATAGGCATCAAGAGGAGACATCAGCTCGATGCGGTGGACCAGCTCACAGCTCTTTCAAAAAAAAAGTAATCACAACAATTTTGAGAGCTGCACTTGATTTGATATCCCGCTGCTCATTACTCATTACTCTTCAGTGTGTAGTTCATTTCACTCGCTGTTTATGTTTGCTTTGAATTCTTTTTTTTTTTTGTTGATAAATGAAGCTCAAGTTTCACTTTGACATTTAATTAAGCGCACAATGTGCATTGAGAATTTTGTAATTTCCTATTCATCAGTTTCACGTGTGTTTTTATCATTCGGTCTCTTGCTCTGATGAATAGACAACGCGTCTACGAATATCTATACACATAAGTATTGTCTGACAAAAGTCTGGCATTGTCTGCATCTGTAGGAGAAACAATAAGCTATCTATCTGCTATTGTTTGCCTTTTTGAGCAACAACAAAAGCCAAAAGTCAAACAATTTAGATATGACAATAAGGTAAATTATACAAAGTTCTCTTCCATTTCATATGGTCAAGTGTGGCACAACTTATCGCCAGAAGTGTATGTGAAGGTAAGTATGCAACGAAAGCTGTTGACTTTAAAAAGAAATTCAATTTACATGGGGACAAACTCAACAAATTTCATAATGATCAATATTTAAATAAAACAAGTGAACATTTTTCTAAAAAAATAGGGCTTTGAAAATGTTTGTCTTGGCAGCTGTATCAATTGTGTGCTGAAGAGTGAAAAGTTTTGTAATATTTTCATGAATTTATCAAAACTGGAGATATAGGAAGAAAAATTTGACTGTTAAGATTAAGATTGCTATATTTACTTTAAAAAATTTTGACTTGTCTTTTTGACTATATATTTTTAACTCTTCCTTTTGAAAATAATAATTTGCTGTTACAGTTTAAGTGTTATAGTAGCGAGATTTCCCTGTCATAATTCATCTGGACCAGTGAACAGTTTCGCTTTGGAACGGAACGAAACGAATATATTATAAATGAATGATGCATATTTGTAGTTATATATTTTCCAAGAACTTTTTTTTTTCATTCCATCAATTTTTTTTTCTGTGTTAATGTATATTTTGGCAGGCTGCTGTGATTTCTGTGCCGATGCGATTTTTTTTGTGGGGTTTGGGGGCGTGGAAGCCTTTAGACTTCAGCTTGAACAACAGAACAAATATACACAAGGTTAAAAAGAAACGAAAGGAAAATCACACGACGATTTTCAATTGAACGGCGGAAATGTAACGGAAATAAATTTGCATAAATACAATATGGTGCGTGCTCGTTGGTGCCATTTTATTTGCGCAATATATATTGAAGCATGCACGCACAAACATGCGAGTTCGAGTATGTATTTGCACAGAAGTGCGTATTGATTTATATGCACAACTGAATTTCTTATTTTCATTTTTCTCCACTTTTCTTTTTCATTTAAAAAAATCAAATTTAAGACAGAACTTTAGTTGTGCCCAAAACAAGAAGAAGAATGAAAGCAATAAATGGTTGAATATAACTTTATGTATATTTTTTTTTTATTGTCAGTTGTCTGAACACCAATCGTTTGGCACTTCTTTAATGCCAAAGAATATTTTTGGCATTTCGTGACCAAATTTAGAGCACACTATCACGTGTGTGTAAATGCCACACACTCACCTGCCTATCCAGGACCAGGACTGGCATCCACTCAGCCTGCCATAAGCTATGGTGGAACATTTTTGCATGCTGCATGCATTATTTGCATAGGATAAAGAACTAAAAAAACAGGCGAAAATGAGAACAATTTTAACTCAGCGGTAGGATACTCACTAAAGTACTCTTATTGGACTATAAAAATAAAAATGAATTTTTTAGTTTTTAATAATTTATTTTTTTTAATTTTATTTGTAACTCATCGAACCACATGATCATATAAAATTAAATATCCGTATAATTCGGATCGAATCATTTGGCGCTCAACATTATTGGAAAACCTGCTGGGTTTATCGGTGACTGGAATGATCTTGAGATCGCTTTTGTTTAGGAACGCTATGCACTGTCCAACATGAACAATATTGTAGTTTTCCGTACTGTTGTGGGATACAACTCCCTTATGCCAGTCATAGTAGCTCAAATCGGATGGCTTTGGTCGTAGAAGAGTTTTGCCCTCAAAAACTGATTTCCAGTTGGTTCGGCCAGGTTTGTTGTTGGTACAATCTCGCAAACTTTTTTCATAATCGATGTAGCCTGAAATGTCAAAACCATTGCGTCGCCGTACCTGTATAAATATAATGGTCTGGCAAGAAAATCTTCATTAGAAATTAAGCTTCTGAATAATATTATAAACTAACCGACAACTTTCTAAGCAAATTAGCTTCCTCACGTTCCATTAGGGCTCTCAGTGCAGCATCAGTTCCATTTAATGATCTACCGTAAAGCAGATCATGCGAGATCTTTGGGTTTAGAAAGGTAGTTACCTGGGTTCTCACCTTATTAAATTCGTTCTCATCATAGACCGTGGCCGTTGTGCGATAACCTTGCTTTGCCAACCTTTTAACAGTACTTAAATCACCCAAATAAGCAAGGTCTTCTTTTTTAATGAAAGATTTCAAGTAATCGTTGTAGGATTCAAAGGTCAAGACGCTAAGATCCAATTGGGCCGACATTCTGCAGTCCGCTCTTAATATGCAGTAAAAATATATTTCAATCAAGTAATTGGTTTAATATAATATATATTTATATATAGTTCACGGTGATGTGTTTTCGTTTATGTAGAATAGATTTCTGATTTAAATTTCTAGAGTGCTGAGACACCTATTGTTTTGAGCTTCATTGACAGGGTATTCGCAGAGCAAAAGACGCCAGTGAGTGCTTACAGGAAAAATGGTGAAAATGTATTTTCTATAAAAGCCAAGCAAATATACAAAAACACAAAAAAAAAACTACGACGATGAGCGAGATGAGGACGATGCTGATAAAGACAACACACACTGAAAGACAAGAAACGTGGTCGCTTGTCGCCATTTTGTTGCATTTGCGACTTATATGCATATGTGTACACACAAACACACACATGCACCATTGTCTACGTTTGTGTGGGAGGAGCGCCAGTTTGAAACTCAAACGTGCAGTAAAAATTACATTTTCTTTGCACGAACATTTACCACAACCAACCAACAACTGCACGAAAATGCACAAAGATTCCTTTAGTTTTTTTATGTCTTTCTATTTTTTATTTTTTTTTATCGTGCTTTGTTTTTAGTCGAGCATTGGCAGAAAACGTTTTCCATTGGCAGCGGCATTGGCGGTTGTGCGATTTCCCAGCACAATGGTAAGTAAAAGCGCAAATGAGCAGAAAAATAAACTTCATTTAAACACAATTCATATAACTTTAATTAGCAACACATTTGGTAAAATGTAAAGACAGAAAAGTTCAGGAAACAGATTAAATTATGCTATAAAAATATATATAAATAATTATTCCACACATAAATTAGAGCAATGTTAAGCCTTAAACTAAAGTATTAATTTCCAAAAAGTAAACTAATAGAATTTAGCCTAAATATGAACTTTAAAAGAATTCTAGTTCTTTAGTTTCATGGTACTCATGTCTCTGTTCATCCCACTGTGCTAAGCACTGTGTGTTAGTTTAAATGGTAGAGAAATCGGTTTTACCACTCGTACGTTTGGCATATTTTACAAATGCATTTGACATAAATTTTAAAGGGCTTAAGTGCCACAGCCCTTTCATTTTGGTTTTAGGTCCTTTGCCACGTAATGTGGCACATGATAAGGAAAGGGCGTTGACGACGCCTACAAATATGGGGGTGGGTCGTTAAATCTCTCCAAGATGCGGACATATAAAATAGGGCAATTACTGTAAAGATCATAAATTATGCAAAGCTCCAGCAACAAGTGCGCGATAAGCCAGCGACTTATAAAAACTAAAAATAGAAAAAAGAATAAAATAAAAAAAAAAGTGATGGCGCAAACGTCTGACAATCATCACTCACTCGAGTACTTGAAATATTCACGAACAGAGCAATGAATATATGCTCGGGACTACAGAGTCGCAGCTTTTTGCATATGCAGTGTCAAAAGTAATCTCGACTATCTAAGTACTCAGTACTCAGTACTCAGTTCTCGGTGTGGAGTACTCAGTGCTCATGTCGTTTATCAACTGTCAGACGAAATGCATTTCAACAGCTGCTGACAACAATGCGAAGTGAATTTCCCTCCCCATCTGCCTTCCTGCTCTTATCCAGATCTCATCCAGACTATAGCCTCATGCAAATCGGTTTTACTATGGCATTAAGTGTATGCGATTTCCCCTTTCAACAAGACAATTTAATGCAAAAATGCATGCTTGACAGCCTGCCAATGCGTACCAGAAGGGGGCGTGGCGTGAAAAAGGAGGGTTTATGAATAAATACGTACTTGTAGCTGAGGATAGTGGAACTTGAACTCTTGAATATCGAACATATCGAACATGCCGAACACTATCCTCGGACCGTTTTAAACTTGAGCTCAGTGCGAAGCTTTCCTTTTGGGGCTAAGTGAGGCGTGTTATCGCCGGTTTTGCATGCTCGCACAAGCCATAAATGTCAATTGGTCCCACGCAAGTGGCAACTGGCAAGTGGCATGCGGCAAGTGGCATGTGGCGAGTGGCAACAAGTCAGCCGAGTTAACGGTAATGGCTAGGAAATGAATATCGGTTTGCAGACGCTTGTACTATCATAATTATTGATGATTATCTCTTCATACGGACAATGAATTTCATGCCGATTTATATTTGAAAATTGTCAAATCAATTTAATGTGTTTATTTAAAGCAGAACTTGTTTAGAAATTAAACAAAATGTTTTCTTTTAATAATTTATACAAAAACTATAATTTCACGGACTTTTGGTATATGTCAAACCCGTTAAAACTCTTCAAAACATATGATCCCTTTAGACCAAGAGTGTGATTTGTTGGCCTTAGAAAGACTTAGCGACAGGACCACACTCAAATAACTTAAGCATTTCAAAATTCACCCACACCTATCGCATTTATGTAAATTTGTTTGCTTTTTCACTTTACCCTTCTGCCCTACGAAGGAAAACTCGGTGAAAACTCGTTCCCTCAGCTGTTTTCAGGCAGCATCACTGATTTAAATGCTAAAGTGCACGATTATCATTTCGATTTTGTATAAATAGGACATGAATTATTCATAGGCACTTACTTATGCGCCATCAAAGCGATTTTGGTAGCTCAAACATTTCCATTTCCTTAACGCTCACCGCCCACTCCTGGCTAAATAGACATATGGCCAAATGATGAAGTTGGCTTATTGACTTCAAATCAAAGTCACAGAGTCACAGATGAAATATTTGTTGGTAACATTAGCACAAGTCGTTGGAATCTTAATAGTTTGATAAAGTCAAGTTCACAAATTAAAGTAATTTCGCGTCAAGGAAGTTTCTGCACTGCAAAACGAAGCAAAAGTTGTCACAATTGTTATTTCAACAAACACACATAGAAACACACAGACCGGCATATACATGTACAGATATATATTGAGAGAGATAAACACAAATTACTGTCGATTTCATTTCACGCCTTGAGCAGAGAAACTTTACTATGCCAAGGAGCACGCCAGGAAGAAGAAGAAGGGAAATCTGTGCCCATTGTCAACTGGCGACAGCGACTGGTGTTCTCAAGTCTCACTGGTGTCCTCCCGCCCCTGAGTACTGACATCATCCTACTCATCCCACTTCATCGTTGAATGAAATTCGATAAGACGACACGAGGACACCAGGACACGAGGACAGGGAACGCGACACGACGCAACGCGACGCGAAACCTGGAAGCAATTTGCGCATAAACGTTCAGCACGATAAAATTTGCAGTTTTGTTTATTTTTCTGACAGATGCTGGGAAAACAGCATTGAAAAGCTTTGGGAAACTCTGTTATTCTCTCCACCTTCTGTGCGCCATGAGAAGTTTTGATTTGAATTAAATTTTGAATTTATTTTGGCGTCTGATACGCTTAAGCAGTTGTCAGCCGCAGTTTGAATGGAACAAGCGGCTTTATATTTATGTACACGAACTTTATTTTAAACTTAATTAAGGACTGATAACAAAACATAAATAAAAGACATTTTAAAGTGATAAATTGTTTACAGCATTTAAGACAACTCTAAACTTTTAAAACGAGTAAATAAGTAACAATTAAACTATAATTCAATTTTATACCTTTAACGAATTCCCTTACCAAAGACTAACTTAGTGTATCTTAAATGTCAGCTAGAACTACCTTCCATTGAAACATCTTAAAGTCGTAATAAATGAAGTGATTGTTTTGATTACATGCCCGTTTAACAATTACGCAACTTCAATCAAAGCAAAAATCAAAAGAAATAATTGAAACAAACAATGAACAATGAACAAAGACACTCAATGCGGTTTAGTTGGCAACAAAATCATTAGCCAAAGCTGTCAATGCCATTGGGACACAACAAATGTCGAACAACAGCACAACCATAATGATAAATCAATACTAAACCATGTAACTAGCATTTATTTTGGCCTTTTTTTTTCTTTTTTTCCTTTTTGGGTGTTTGACAATGATGTTTCCAACAGCAAACAGAAATTAAATATCAATGGAAGCTAAATTGTCACATGCGAAATTGATACATGATTTTGGATGTGGAAAGAAATGGAGAAACCAAACGCAAATACAGGAAGCATCCACAGTTTTGTGGGTGACAGAATGAAGTAAGGGAAATGGGAAATGGGAAAAATTGCAACAAATCACATAACTAAAACGCATTTGGTTGTCAACTTGGTTTGCTGCCAGATGAAAATTATAATTGATGCGATATTAATACGTTTGCCAGGGCCGGAAACTGTTTTCCTACCAACCCCCACGTCCCTCGACAGCAACGGAACAGACAGCTGATGTTGAGATTGATGCGCTGCATTCGCGGAAAAAGGCTTAGCAACAGGCTTTTCCAGTTGCTCCGCCCCTCCCCTCTCCCCCTCTTGCAGCTGCTGACTGATGGCATGCGTCATTAATGTCAGCAATGGTGTTCAACACACTCACTCACACACAAATCAGAATATACCCACATACACACACACACACGCACACCCTACAACACTACGCACAACAAAACGTTCACAATTGTCATCAGCATTGCTTTGCGTTTGGCTTTTTGCCCAAGCTCTGGCCATGTATCGTTTCTGGCCATAATGCCAGAGCTGGAGAGCTCTGATCTGCTTTGCTCTGCGGGCGTTGTGGTAATTAGATGAATGTGCCATAAATCATTTTCTAAATCATTTGTTGCCAGTTGCCAGTTGTCACTTGCACTGCCTCCAGGTCGACTCAGCTCTGAATTCTGAATTATTCCCTCGTACTGCAATCATATATGATTGCAATTGTATTTTGATTTTGATCGAAAGTTGGTTTAGTTACTGAGTAAATTAGATACTAAATAAATTAAATTAAATCAGCTTTTATCATAAGTTAAGTTTATTCATGTTAAATTAACTTAATTTAGTTGGTTTGTCAATAAATATTTAATTTATTGCCCCGTTTCATAAGGTGTAAATATTAATGTCATAATTTAAATCACATGCCAAAATGCCTATTAAATTGTACAGTTGGCCAAACGATTTTAAATTCAGATCATTGACTGGCAACAAAGCCAACAGAGGACCTCAAAACAAACCGAAACCACAACAAACATGTAACTCATTATGCAAGTCTCAGCAAGGAGCAGCAAAAGGATCAAAACTCAACAGGCTCGGGGCAACCTTTGGGGCAGGTCTGGTTAACTGCTTGACTGGTTGCTAGCGAAATCGCATATTACAGTGGGCAAGGACAACGCCCACAACCACGCCCCACTCCACCTAGCTACAGTTCTATCCCCCGCACTCGCCAGTGAAACACAATACACAAAACACAAACACAAACATAGACCCCTCACAGGCATACAGTTGGAGTAAGGAAGGAAAGGTGAAGGGTATGGAAGGGGAAGTTAAGGGGACACGAGCAGAGGGACAGTTGCAAGAGCCACAGCAGCAATAGCTGTTAATTGTGTACAACATCGAAGAAATTGCAGTGAAAACAAAATGTACTATGCCAGTGAATGTCAAAGGAGATAACAAAACAACAACAACAACAACAACAAACGGTCCAAAAACTGGGCGTGGTCAGGCAAAAGTTTTGCTATAAAATACTGCGACACATACAACAGATACGACACATAAACAGATACGGTTACGTTCACGGATACGGATGTAAGTGTGAGTGTGGGTGCGTGTGTGTGTGAGTGTGTGTTAACTCACATCTACACGCGTTGACCATGTGCTGCTCTGGCTACTGCTCTGGATACTTGACTTTCTGTAGGGTTTACGAGCCATGGCAACTGCATTTTAAGTGCTAAAAGTCGACGCTGTCAGCTAATCGCATTGGCGCCATGTTAAGCTGCTTAGAATCGAGTTGTATCTTAAAGATACGAGCACTGAAAAAAACTGCAAACGAATTACCGAAAAAATATATCCTAAATTTAAGAGAAATAAAGTACTATCTGAAATTAATACTTAAACTACTAAATCTAATCTAGAAAATCAAAAAGGATTCGAACTTTTAACTACAAAATTGAAAAATGGAATTTTTTATTTTATGTCGCCATAATTTATTTCAAACATAAATAAATATATAGTATTTTCTCTAATTCTTTTTATAGTTTTTATTTTGTTTTTGAATTACATTTTTTTTATAAGATTTGTTGTCAGTGTAGAAACTGGCGAATGTAATTGCAATGAAAGTTGCCATATGAAAGCTGCATGACACTCGACAGGTGGGATAAATTATTGGTGGCACAATGCCACACACATGATGTTAATTAAGTCGCCCAGCGACAACAAAAGACAACCAGTTGGACATCGGGGCATTTACATTATACATATATGTGTACACATATATATATATATTTTATACTTTATGCAAATTTATATGGATGCAAGTAAGTACTGCTCAACTTTGCCACAACCTTTGTCTCCTTAGTCTCATATAATTAATAGTTGCTAAAGGTGAAACATAAATGTTACACAGTCCGAGTGGAAAGAGTCAAAAAAGGGGGATCGAAGTTTATAGTACTTACTCTATTATGTGTGGAAAATGTTTTGTGAGTTCGTCTGTCTGGCTGCATTTCTAAAATTGAGATAACATAATTAAACCTTCTTTAGTTTTAATTGTAATTTATGTTTTCGCCTAGGGCTTCTGTGATTTATTAACACAGTTTTGTAGTTTTGTGTGCTTCGAGGTGGTCAGCAACGTGTAACTCACACTTGGTATATTCAAATGTTTTGAGTTTAAAGAATTTAATTCAATTAAATATTCATTTGTGGTGCTTCAGTCAGTGAACGAGTGAACACTTGATTAATTTTATATTTAACTATATTATTTAAGCTGTATTTCATTGACTAAAACTATAATTGAATCTTTGGATTTCTCAAATTAAATTCATGTAATTTTTAAAAGTGTTTTATATAAATTAGTAATGGGATTATGAGTGAGTTCTTTAATAAACAATAGCAACTCTCAGCTGGAACCAAGCTTTACATACTTTACTCAACTGCTTCCAATTATAATCCTCAACTGTCAAAGCCAGACGATTGACTTTATTAAATCTTGTAAACGGAATTCGTGAAACGGTAAAAACTAATGGAATTGGAATAGGGACAATGTCAACAAATCAATGAGAAGTACAAACAAGACAACGAAAAGCCAAGGACTAATTAAATGCTGATTTGTGTCAATGATAAGCACAATAATTGCCGGGCAAACAAATCCACAGACGGCCGAGTAGTCAGTGAGGCAGTCGGAAAAGCAGCGACAGTTTTTCTGCTTTGTCTAAGGGGCGCTACCTAATGATATGACGGTGTGATAAGAACATAAAATGGGCCGACTGCCAATGAAATTTTTCTCAACGATATTCGTTTAATGACAAGTAAATGACGTTGAAAATATTGAACTACTTTTCCATGCAGTGAAGCAGCAAATGAAAAAAAATACCCAACAAATCAAACAGCATTTTCCAGCCTCCCTCTGTTCCGCTAATCTTCAGTTTTCTTTCTTTTCTCTCTCTGTTTCCCTCACTTTATCTGTCTCTGTTTGCTCCGACTGTTTTGACAAGTTATCATGAAGATGTTTTGAGTCATTGAAACAAAGGCCAAGTCAAGTCAATCAAACAATGGGACAGCAGCAGTAGCAGCAGCAACAACAATAACGAGAGGTCACATTCCTTAGTGCTGCTGCCCAGCAGGCGGGTAGGCGTGGCCGTGTGCGTAGATAAGAACCCAAACACGTTGAAATTCTGTTGCCCATTGAACCGTTGGAAAAATGTCAACATTAGCTACGCATTATGATGATGTCAAGCAGGCGTCAGGAGCCAAAGGAAGCATTTGTCGGTCCAAAATATATTTCAGACCTAAATGAGCAAAGTTATTATGGGTCACATTTTCATTTTCATTTTTATCATCAATCTTTTGCTTCAACACGCTTCAACACTTGCTTCAAATACTTCCCGGACCAGATAAAGACTCTCTCTCACACTCTCTCTGTTGACACTTGATTAAGTAATAATATTTTTTTAGTTTATTATGCCGCCAGTTGGGTTTATTGTCAATAGCTTCTTTACAGATTCGTTGACAGCTCATTTTATAATTCTACTCAAATTGAATAATTGTTGAAAATTACAGAAAAAATTATGAGCTGTTAAAAAATAAATATTAAATTTATATTTGAAATATTAATATACTTAATTAGTTTCTTGGCAATATTAAAGTCAATTTACGCTTAAAATGCTTCAAGTAAAAATATTTTGAAGATATAGACTTCGATTTTAGAGTTCAATGTGTGTGTATTGATATAATTCATAATTTATTTCTATATGAATTATATCAATGCACAAGCATTGAACTCTAAAATCAAAGTCTATATCGTCAAAATTTTTTCACTTTTTACACTATTTATATATTCTAAGCTATAATGCTAAGATTATTACGTTACTTATGTCCAATAAAAAATTCTTACTGTCCAAATGTCACTGCTTCAAAGCTACAGAAATTTCCGCTTGGCCAAAGTTGTTACATTTCTTTTCATGCTTGGATAAATCTGTTTTTCGCTTTCTGCCCCGTTAGGAAAACATTTTTATCATTTTCAATGCAAAATCGAACAAAAAATGTGCTGTCAAAATTTATAAAAATGTTAAGGTAAAGTGAAAAATCATACACATAAGCGACACAGTTGCACCCTCAAGGACCCACACACACCCGCATACGACACACAATATTTCATACACACTCACACACACACATGAATGGCACGCACACTTTTCATTGTCAAAGCGCGCACACGTGGAAAACTGGCAGCTTTAATGCCATTTTTTGTGTTCTTTTTTTGTTATTGTTTCTATTGTTGTTGTTGTTGTTGGGGTTGTCATGCTATTTTGGCAGCATTGTTACGTGTGTCGTCAAACTCGTCCGTCTGTCTGTCTGTCTGGGCCGTCATTCTGCGATTTACCAACACAAACGACGTGTTAAGTAAGAGAAACTGCCATAAAGGGGGTTAACCTATAGCCAGAGGGAGGACTGACAGTTTAAGGGGGCAGGGGAGTGAATTTGGCTTAGGGGCCAAAACCAGGAACACTTGTGTTTTTGTGCTGTTGTGCTTGCTTTGCCGACAATTGTATTAACCTTATCGCTAGGCTGATTTATGTATGGAAATTTCAGTGATTCTCTTGAATTCCCATCGAAAAAGTCGCATTACCAATCAAAAGGAATAAAAGCTATAGGGAAAATTTGACTAATGGTCATGACTTTTCACCTGGCAATAATACGTGGCAGTACGCGATTAATACAATACAGGATTTATCTCTATTAATTAGGTACTTTAAGCATATAAGTATTATTGAAAGCTAACTTGGTCTGTATTGTATGGTATTTATGTTTTTTTTATTATATAATCTAAGTTGAATCGTTATCATAATAAAATTTATTTAAATTCTAGTTTAGTTTAGTTGCTGGAATATTTTGTTTTCCAAAATACGAACTGCTATTATCATACTTAAGCATTCAAATAACTTTCCAAAATTGATTTATTTATTTAAAATTAAAACACTTTGGTTACTTTTGAGATTAGCAAAACACATATACTGATTACACTAAACACACAGTAGATTCAATATTTTCTGCAAATACCAAAATACTCTTATCATAAGACAAAGTAGCAAAATAAAAACAGTTCGAAAACGGCGTTAAAGATTTGTCAGACAAAGGAGTGATAAGATACTTCTAGTGATACGGAACTAGAAAATTTGGGTATAAATTAAACGTATTTGCCGCAAATCATCATCAGTTTACGATTAGTCGTTCGACACGACAAAACTAGAATTGTTTCGGTGAATTTTTAAGATATTAGAGACATTATCCTAATAGCTGCTAAAAATGTTGCATATACTTTAAGTAGTAACTTTTAAGAGGTTGTCAATTGTTTAAAACCAACCTTTTATTTTACTACTTGCAGTATATGTAATTAATATGAAACAACAAAATTAATCATTGAAAAGTTGTTTATTATTTAAAAACTTTCTGCAGTGAAAATGAAACGTTTAAGTAGTTGATACAAGGGCGAGCTGATTAGTTAATCGCACTGTGCAAACTACTTAAATGACATATTTTTTAAGACAAAGCAGAACTTAAATTAATAAATATTAAATTACTAAAGTAAATTAAAGTAATTTGAAACAATTCTAAAAATTCATTCCAAGTTGAACTTTGAAAAATTTGCGAGTTATTTTAGACTAAGAGAATATGTGAATTATAGTAATTGGAATATCAGGAATTCAGACAGAGTCCTGCATACCTTATCAGCTTTCAAAAATGTTTAAGATTGCTTAAGATTAAGGAATCTGAGGCTGCTCAAAAGCTCACAAGGAGCACACAGTTGAACACTTGAGTTTAATAAAACAAAATCCTGCGGCGATAATTTACAACACGATGTTGCGCGGCAAATTGCTTTGATTTAAGCGTGCCAACGTGCCAGGACTTGCACACAAACACACATACACAACCTCACTACACACATCGCCGAAAAGGAAATAAAAACAAGCAGTCAACAACGGGACAAGGAAAACCTGACACAAGATGTTCCCCTACTCCTCTTCTCCCCCTATCACCTTCTTTCCCTTCTTTCCACTCTCTCTTCACACTTGACTGGCAAGCCAAGCCAAAGGCAAACCAATTCAACATCCGTTTGCCGCTAATTCACACACTCACACTTACACACAGAGGCACACACACACAGGCACATAAAGAGTCCTGACAGTAAGGATATATGAAATACGCGCAAATAACGTGTTAGGAAAATTGTGTGAAAATTGTTATATATATTATATCCGCACGCTGGAGTGCTTGATATGATTCCTTATGCTCCATTCACTGCAAAAGGTGTTGAACAGTTTGCCATCGTTTAGTCACAACGGATGCGAATGCGGATGCCAAGACGGATGCGAATGCGGATGCGGTAGTGGATGCTGGTCCTGGCGGAGGTTCTTGCCGCGTGTGCTGTTAAAAATCTGTAGTTTTATGAGCTATTATTTAAATGCTTGGCAATACTTACCGATTTCACAAAGAGAAATGCCATTTTGCAACTTAAAAGGGAAATAATTATTTTTTATTTATTATGAATTCGAAGAATATGTATTAAAGTAAACACTGTAGAAAATACAACCCAAATGACTGGAAGTTTTGTTTTCTTTGTTTTCGAAACTAAAATGAAAAACTTAAATTAATATTTAAACAATTTTTGTATCATTTTATATTCTTTGAAATTAAATATAAGTATTCAATTATTTATATCCTGTGAATACTTTAACTTATATTAGATGAAAATAAACGAAGAATTGAGTCAAAATCTTTTATTTTAAAATTTTCTACATATTTAGCCACATTTATCAACATTGAAACTTTTTATTAAATATGACTTATTTAAAAATAATCTGCTATTTGTAGGAAACCTACATATAAATAAGAAAACTTTAAAGTTAAAATTATTAAATAAATTTAAATAAAACACACTTTGATTTATAACTGCTATTAAAATGAATGAATAAAAGTCAAATCTTGTCGGTTAACCAATCTTAAATAGTAACAATTACATTAAAAGCAGTCTCTTCTCTTCTCTCTCTCCCACATACCCACTTTCTCCCAACCACGCTTTATAGCTAGTTGTCTTGACTATACATGTGACCCTGTTGTTTACACCCATTACCATAAGTACGTGGTACAGTGAAACAGTCAACAATTTGCCAAGCTGGAATTTGTTAGCAGCACACGATGCGTATGTGTACTAATGTTTAGCACTTGTTTAACTCATTTGTAAAGAGAAATAATTGCAATTAGTGGAACAGCATGGAAATGAACGTCGAGGAGGAGCAGGATGTGGAGGAGCAGGAGGTGTAACATGTCCTGTCACGAACTGGAACCCAAACACATTGCTGTCATTGTTGTGTGCACGTGACAGATTTGTTCAGTAACTTTAATTCGAGTACTAAACAAAAGAGGGGTATGAGTGCAGTCAAACGTTGTTTAAATGGAAATTTATTTAATTGCATTTGCTTCGCAGTCTTTAAGATTGAAAAGCATTTGCTGTAGTCTGCAGTTTACACCTTGCAAACCTGCTTGCCGCCAGGTAATGCCAAAAATGTCTGTAAAGTTGCACGTGACTTTGCCGCAAGTTGTAATACATATTTTTTTTTTTTGTGAAACTAAACTAAGCTGCCAGCTCTAAGTCTGACAACGGGCCATGGCCAAAGTTGAAATCAAAACTAAAAATTCTGAAAGTCACATAGCACCAAAGTTTGGCATACTCTAGCTACTAGATTCTTGGCTTGTATCTGTGAGATACGTTCTCGACGTCGCAAACGTGGCAAACTCAGTAAAAGTCACTCACTGTTTACCTAAATGATTTTGCAGTTTTTTTTTTTGGTTTTATTTCCCCCTGCTTTTGTTGGCAAACTTTTACTTTATTTTTTTACATAAAAACTAATATTGTGCAAGCCAGTTTATTGGAATTCAACGGCAAAAAAAAAAAACTTTTAGCAGGTAACACTCGTAACGTGTAGTTTTATAGAGTCAGAGTCAGAATCGGAGTCGGAGTTTGTGTCTTAGTCGTAGTCAAAGTTGGGCCAAAGTTGTGTATGCATGGAAATCGCAGCTGAAATGTCGTAAAAATCAACGCATCGCTGAATGGCGTTAAATGTGCAAGTCCCTATGAAACTGTAAACTTCTTCGACGGATTTTTTGGTCTTGCGGTTAGTTTCGCGGTACGTCTTTTCCTGGCCAAAGGTAGAAATCTTTCGCATTCAACCACTAACTGCAAATACTTTGATTCGTTCAAATATACGTATACGTAATCGCATTTGTATTGGTTTTTGCGAATTCTGCGTATCCGTAACCGCAATCGCATCCACATCCTGTCGCCTTTGAGTTTTACGTGTTTCGCATTTGCTATTCACGGCGCATTGTCCTTGGTTATTGTTTCGATTTTTGGCTTTCTGTTCATTCTACTGCTTCCCATTAATACCTAACTATTTTATGGGTTCGCTTCACTGGCTCTAATTAATGTTTAAAGTGCGACTTTTATTATTCATCGAATTTTGTGGCAAAACTGCTGACCATAAAGACTCATGCATTTCTGTTTTTGATGCACACTCAAATTATTTCCAACTACATATTGTATGCAGTATGCAAAATCTTTAAAATTTCTCACAGTTTTGTGGTTTCAATACAGAAATATTTTATCAAATTAAAAAGAAATGTTTTCTTATAAATTTAATTAATTGATTTAATTTGATTAAATTTTTAGGACACACGACAAATAACATCACATTTTTTGGGAGACACAACTTTAAACAAAGTCAATAAATGATCTATACTGAACCCAAATGTTTAATTTTAGTAATATAAAAGTATATTAAATTGCTTTAATTATTTATTTTTTATCAAAATATATGCACTTTAACGTACTTATGTCTACATATTTTAAACTATATTGTTTAATTTTGTTCAATAAACGTTTTTAATGCATGAAAATTTAGCAATTTTACGCAAATTGCCATTTTAACGAAAAACATCAGCTATTTCAATTCTATGTATATCACTGTGCTTGTGTAAAAACATTATTTTACATTTATTTATTTATTTTTCTTACCCTTAACAAGACTCAACTTGAAGTAATTGCCAAACCAAAGAATTAACTCAAATTATGTGTAACATAATAACAACTTCTATTTACTATTCTTAAAAAAATAGAATGATATCAATAAAGCAAACAGAAAATCGTAGCAATCGAAATCCATTTAATACAGTCAAATTTTCATCAAGGAAATCTCCTTTTTTGTGTGTAAAGGGCGAAAGGGGAGTGGCTGATGCAGCGTCAAAAGGAAACGATATCAAGTGCCTCAATCAAGTGAAACTTGCAATATAAATTCAAACATTTTCAATTCAATGCATTTTTGTGGTTGTTGGCAGTCAAGCGTTGGCAATGCTATGAATATTCCTCAAATTCCCGACTATTTGTACAAACCTACAACGCCATGAAGTATTCTCTTCTCCCAGTAACCCATCCAGCTCCCAACTCCTCCTTCTACAAACTGTAGAGCTTCAATCAAATGTTGTTTTTGTAACATTTACCTGGCACGTAAAATTGCAATTCTGAGGCAAACAGCATGCTGCAATGCTGGGAATCACAGGCATCATCAACAAGCCAAATCCTAGTCGCGGTCAAGAGCAATAAATTGGATTGCGGCTTCCCATCCCATTTCGTACATCCTCCAAACTCCGCTCTTGCCGTACCTGAGAAAACCAAATTTATTATTATTCGTATTCATTTTGACTGCAGACAATTACAATGCAGTTAATTTAATTTAATGCAATTGAATCAACACAAGCTTCAGCGGTTGAGTAAATTTTCCAAGTTTGTTTTTGGTCAATAATATTGAAGGCATTATTAATATGCTTAAGATGCTATAGCTTATCAAGTAGATTGACTGTAATAACAAGAAAGAAAAGTTCAGACGAGCTCGCCCGACCGTAAAATACTCTCTGCATTTTTTTCCCAGTTAAATTATTAAAATCGGTATGAAGATATTACTATATCTAGTACTTGCATTAAAACACATTGAAACAAAAACAATCTAAGCATAATCACACATACAAACAGATGTTTGTCTGTATGCGAATAAACATACGAATGACATTATATGTGTTCATATTTGTATGTATGTTTCTGTCTCGTTTGCACTCATACGTGATATTGCCTTCAAATATCAAAATTGTAACGCTTCTAGTTTGCTTGTTTATAGTCCGATTTTAATGCACCCTTCAGGAATAGTTTGATAGAGTTAGCCTCCACTCGAATTTTACAATGCTGTACAATATGAACAAATGTCTGTAGGCGGAACGAAAGTTGAGAATTATTTTTAAGTATTGTGGGAAGAAGGGGCGTGGCAGTCCAAAATTTTAAATGCCAATGCTTTTACGCTGTCGATAGGAAATGTGTGTAAATGCATGTGTGTGTGTATAATTCCGCTGATATGCAAACTTCGCATCGCATTTCTGCCTATATTTTGGGGTCATTCATTCACCGCTAAAATTTCACATTGTCAGATTAGAATTCGCAGCTTAAATAAAACAACAGCAGCTTTCTTTATCTCTGTGATTCATTTCAATTTTATATATATTTCAATTCAGAGCTGTAACTATTAGAAATATAAACAGTCAACAGATAGATTCAAAACGCTTAAAGCAAAATGTGTTCGAGGCTTATAAACCAAATCTATCCAGACTTTGGTCGTATCATCATTTGAGTGAATTTTAAAGGTCGGTCCGCTTTCCAGAACCTGCACTCAATGCCGTGAACATCCTTATCAGTGTCCTCGTATATATACTTTCCATTAAGATTACTAAAAACAAGTATTAAATACATGTGTAAGTGCAATTAAATTCACATTTTCAAATATTTACCAATGATAACAATTGTAAAACCACCAGCCTGAACTAAACGTTTGTGCGCAATTCCCTTTGTCTATATCATTATCTTTATCGGGTGTTGAAAATTTCATGTTTTTATGTTCGCTCATGTCATCGCCAGCATTTCCAGAGTATCCTTCAATTAATTTCAACTTATATGACTCCTCCTCACTCCCTATAGCAAATTCACTGTATCTGGCATATCGAGTTTCGTTTTTAAAATCCATTAGGGAAATATACAATTCGTGGGGTTTTGATTGTGTTAGCAAATGCAGTTTCTCAAGTCCAATAAAGAACTCTCCTTTTAAGTTTCCGAAACCTTCCTTGTATTCTGACCAAGTTCGATTGAAATTCACACTGCCATCCATTCGACGCTGGATCACAATCCATCCAGATCCTGCCAGTTTCGAGTCACAGGCTACAGTGAATTTCTTATCAATGACTATCGTTTGAAGCTCTGTCCCTTCACTAGAACAAGTTGATCTCTGCTCAAAAGTTGTGAGTTCTTTCTCAAGTTTATCGATTTTTTCTGAATTTATTGACAGTTCCGATTTCAAAGCGACTATTTCTTTATCTTTAGAGGTCCCTACCGATTTAAAATCAATTAAAAGTTTGTCTTTCGTCACTACTTCAAATTTCAAGTCTACTATTTCTTTATCATTTAATTTAATCTGCAACATAGAACTATCTATAAGTTTGTCTTTATGTTCCACTGCGGATTGCAAATCAAGAATTGTTTTATTTTTGGAGCTAAGCTGCGAATTTAAATCTGATATTAGGTTGTCTTTGTATTTGACTTCTGACTGCGACTTATTAGTTTGATTCTCAATTTGAAAAATGAGTTTCTGCTGATTTTGATTATTGCTTTTATATGAATCACTTAGCTCGATTTGCGATGCCAGCTGAGAATTTAAGTTAACGATTTTGTCTTCCTGTACCTTGACCTTATCTTGTAACTCTGAGAATAGCAATTTCAGTTGGGAGTTTAAGTGTACGATTATCGCTGCCTGTTCCTTGATCTTATTCTGTAACTCTGCCTGCGATATAACCGATTTGGTGAAATGTAAAAGCGGTTTTACAACTTGATAGCAATAAGTTCCACATTTTGCGTCCATTTCTTTTGAGCCAGAGAGACACTGAACAATAAAATATAATAATATAAACAGTTGTAAGAGACTTTATAAAACTACTCACCGAGCTCATGACTTGGAAAGCCATTAACAATATTATTAATAATTGTATTTTCATTTTATATATTTAAGTCGTGCAAATAAACTGCTTTTGTAATAGAGAAATTAGTGACTGATTTAGTCGGATCGAATTTATTTAAAAAGAAAGCACAAATTTATTTTTTAAGAATTGTTATCTGCTGTTGATTGTGAAGATGACCTATATTATGACCTAACTGTGCTTATCACTTAAAATAGATCAGCTGATAGTACAATGTCTTAATACACGGTTTATTGTTGTTTATTTTGAAATGCCTTTTATAGTAAAGAACTGACTTTAAACAAGAATAAAAAGTACAGTGCATATATGTATGTGCGGATGACCAATATTATGACCTATGTATACTGTGGTGATCATTTAAAATAGCTCAGCTGACAGTACAATGTCTAAATACACGGTTTATTGTTGTTTATTTTGAAATGCCTTTTATAGTAAAGAACTGACTTTAAACAAGAATAAAAAGTACAGTGCATATATGTATGTATGTGTGTATTCGGCCAGCGACTGCGGGCAGCGCTGCCGCCACACAAGCAGCGAAAATGTTTACAAGTGCTTGTATGTTTCCTTCTCACTTGCACTCATACCTTAATATTGTATTTAATTATCAATATTGTAACGCTTCTAGTTTTCTTGTACATAGTCCGATTTTAATGTACAGGATAGTTTGATAGAGTTAGCCTCCACTCGAATTATACAATTACAATGTCTGCAGGCGGAACGAAAGTTGAGAATTATTTTTATGTATTATGGGAAAAAGGGGCGTGGCAGTCCAAAATTTTAAATGCCAATGTATTTACCCTGTCGCTATGAACCTCCATACCAGAATTGGTGATCCTAGGTGCCATGGTTACTGAGATATTCGCCGAAAACCGCGAGTTTTTCCGAGGTGTGTCTAGTTTTTTGCTTATTGTGGGAAGAAGGGGCGTGGCAGTCCAAAATTTTAAATGCCAATGCTTTTACGCTGTCGATAGGAAATGTGTGTAAATGCATGTGTGTGTGTATAATTCCGCTGATATGCAAACTTCGCATCGCATTTCTGCCTCTATTTTGGGGTCATTCATTCACCGCTAAAATTTCACATTGTCAGATTAGAATTCGCAGCTTAAATAAAACAACAGCAGCTTTCTTTATCTCTGTGATTCATTTCAATTTTATATATATTTCAATTCAGAGCTGGAAATATAAACAGTCAACAGATAGATTCAAAACGCTTAAAGCAAAATGTGTTCGAGGCTTATAAACCAAATCTATCCAGACTTTGGTCGTATCATCATTTGAGTGAATTTTAAAGGTCGGTCCACTTTCCAGCCTCTCCACTCAATGCCGCTAACATCCTTATCAGTGTCCTCGTATATATACTCTCCATTAAGATTACTGAAAACAAATATTAAATACATGTGCAAGTGCAATTAAATTCACATTTTCAATTATTTACCAATGATAACAAGCAAAGTTAAACCACCAGCCTGAACTATACTTTTGTGCGCAATTCCAATAGTGTAAATCATTATCTTTATCGGGTGTTGAAAATTTCATGTTTTTATGATACTTCATAGCATCGCCAGCATTTCCAGAATATCCTTCAATTAATTTCAACTCATATGACTCCTCCTCACTCCCTATAGCAAATTCACTGTATCTGGCATATCGAGTTTCGTTTTGAAAATCCATTAGGGAAATATACAATTCGTGGGGTTTTGATTGTGTTAGCAAATGCAGTTTCTCAAGTCCAATAAAGAACTCTCCTTTTAAGTCTCCGAAACCTTCCTTGTACTCTGACCAAGTTCGATTGAAATTCACACTGCCATCCATTCGACGCTGGATCACAATCCATCCAGATCCTGCCAGTTTCGATTCACAGGCTACAGTGAATTTCTTCTTATCAATGACTATCGTTTGAAGTTCTGTCCCTTCACTAAAACAATTTGAACTCTGCTCAAAAGTTGTGAGTTCTTTCTCAAGTTTTTCGACTTTTTCTGAATTTATGGACAGTTTAGATTTCAAATCGACTATTTCTTTATCTTTAGAGGTCCCTAACGATTTAAAATCATTTATAATATTGTCTTTTTGCTCTACTTCAGATTTCAAATCGACTATTTCTTTATCTTTTAAGCTAATTTGCAACATCATACTATCTAAAAGTTTGTCTTTATGTTCCACTGCGGATTGCAAATCAAGAATTGTTTTGTTTTTGGAGCTAAGCTGCGAATTTAAATCTGTTATTAGGTTGTCTTTGTAGTTGACTTCTGACTGCAACTTATCAGTTTGAGAATTTAAGTTAACTATTATCGCTTCCTGTTCCTTGACCTTATCTTGTAATTCTGAGAATAGCGATTTCAGTTGGGAGTTTAAGTGTACGATTATCGCTGCCTGTTCCTTGATCTTATCCTGTAACTCTGCCTGCGATATAACCGATTTGGTGAAATGTAAAAGCGGTTTTACCACTTGGTAGCAATAAGTTCCACATTTTGCGTCCATTTCTTTTGAGCCAGAGAGACACTGAACAATAAAATATAATAATATAATAATATAAACAGTTGTAAGAGACTTTATAAAACTACTCACCGAGCTCATGACTTGGAAAGCCATTAACAATATTATTAATAATTGTATTTTCATTTTATATATTTAAGTCGTGCAAATAAACTGCTCCCGTAATAGAGAAATTAGTGACTGATTTAGTCGGATCGAATTTATTTAAAAAGAAAGCACAAATTTATTTTTTAAGAATTGTTATCTGCTGTTGATTGTGAAGATGACCTATATTATGACCTAACTGTGCTTATCACTTAAAATAGATCAGCTGACAGTACAATGTCTAAATACACGGTTTATTGTTGCTTATTTTGAAATGCCTTTTATAGTGAAGAACTGACTTTAAACAAGAAAAAATAGTACAGTACAGCATTTTTTCCCGGTTAAATTATTAAAATCGGTATCTAGATATTACAATATCTAGTACTTGCATTAAAACACTTTAAAACAAAAACAATCTAAGCATAATCACACATACATCTGTTTGTCTGTATGCGAATACACAAACGTTTGACATTATATGTGTTCATACTTGTATGTATGTGTGTATTCGGCGCGGCCAGCGACTGCGGGCAGGGGCGTGGCAGTACAAATTTTTAAGTGGCAATGCATTTACGCTATCGCTAGGAACCTCCATACCATAATTGATGATCCTAGGTGCCATGGTTACTGAGATATTCGCCGAAAACCACGAGTTTTTCCGAGGTGTGTCTAGTTTTTTATTTATTGTGGGCGAATGGGGCGTGGCATCGAAAAAAAAAAGATTCTTGTATTGAATGACAATATGTGATCGATTGACACCAAGCTCGAACTTGTAGCTCTTACCATCTTTGAAATCTGTTTGTTCATATGGACGGACAGACGGACATGGCTATATCGACTCGGCTTGTGATGCTGATCAAGAATATATATACTTTATGGGGTCGGCCACGCCTCCTTCTGCCTGTTACATACATTTGCACAAACCCAAAATACTCTTGCACAGAGTAATACAACAAAGAATGCTAAAGTCGCCTCCCGACTTTAGGATACCGGTTACTGTTTCTTAATGTTATTAACAATGGTGATAGATAAGATAGCTTGGCAAACAGAACATTTTCATACAAAATCATGTTTAGAGCATATTTTCGACCGATCGTTCCTATGGGATCTATACGATATAGTAGTTCGACTTGGATAAAACTAGGTCAGTATGTGTATATTGATGGCAAATATATTCTGTGTGAGTTTGATAAATATAGCTTGTTCATCGAAAAAGTTTTTCATACAATTTCATATTTGGAGCGTATTTTTGACCGATCGACCCAATGGGAGCTATACGATATAGTTGTCCGATTTGTATCAAACTTGGTCAGTACATCTACTTTCTAGACATGTACTACCATTTTAGTTTTACCTGTACGTTTACGTTTACGCAGATAGAACGCCCTAAAGTGGGCGTATCAAAAAACAAAAACAAACGTGTACTGCTTGGTTATTGTACCTTACATTTGCGACCCCCTTCAGCGTTCTAACTCTTATAATCTGTGAGATCTTTTTGTTCATACAGACGGACAGACGGACATGGCTATATCGACTCGGCTATTGATGTTGATCAAGAATATATATACTTTATGGGGTCTGCCACGCCTCCTTCACCCTATTACATACATTCCAATAATTACAATATACCCTTTTACTCTACGAGTAACGGGTATAAAAAGTTTCCATTTCATTAGTTTATTAAGCTAATCATAATTATTAAATTAATAAAAATGATTGAAGACTTTTAATCGACTGTTTATGCATTTAAAAGTATTTAAAGTATTTATAGTATTTAAAGAAATAATTCATAATCAATTCAGACTAATTGTAAAATTAATTAATTACTAAAATGTCTTCCATTTAATTAAGACTTTATTAAATAGTTTGTAGTTACCGTTTGCAGATACAAATATATTATTTATTTCAAAAATATTTTCAATTCTTTGCCTCTGTAATCTAATTTACTCTGATCTACCACAACATGAATTATATTAATTCATTCAACGCAAGCGTATTATCACGTGCTAATAATTCATTATCAACAAAGCAAAATGATTATTGGAAAAGTCGCTTGAACCCACTCTACGTTTTAATGATTCTATGTTTGACTTGTGACCTCCGACCACGACAATCACCTCAAGCATCGTGGTTTGATTCGTTTCTTTTGCCTTGGGCTGCCACAACTCGAGTTAATTTAATAAATCTTGAACAACTGAATAAGCTTTAAATTAATGACCCTGTAAAGTTCATATAAATTATTACGTTATCTTGAGAGTGCGCGCTCGCTGGCAAAGCAAAGGAAGCTTATTCTCTTCCTCTATCTGCCTCACACTTTTGCACACACACATACAGACACACACACGCAAAGTTGGCAGCTGCCAGTGGGCCACGTCTGTTTGCCACGTGTGCCACATTATGCCAACATATGCCACACCCACCATTCATGCCAAATGATTTCTCATTTTCAATGCCACAACAACAACAGCCCGAAAAAGCCAACACATTTTTTTTTTGCTTTTGCTGAAATCAAATTTGTATCAATTACAATTGCATTAACATATAATTTGTTGGCCTCTCGAATTTCCCAGCAGCTGTTGGCCTGAGATGAGTATTTAAATGCTTCGCATACGAGTTGAGCTTAAATATTTTCTATCGACTAATGTGGGTTTATTTACTTTAGATACACAGGTTTGCAAAGGACTAATATATAGTATATATTACAGTATAAGTTACTGTGCAAAATGAACAATGATGATGCTTAAAGTGAAAGCACAGATAACATTGCCAAATTTGAACTTGAAAAATCCCTGATAATAAGCTCATGAGAATCAAAGCACATTTATGAATTTTAGTTGTCTGTATGTAGTTTAGTAACCTAGGTCAGTTCATTTTGTTAGTCAGCAAACCACAGAGCATTGGCTCTGGAACGGCCTTAAGATTGTATCATAATTTCAATACATCGAAGCTTCAGTAAAACATCTTTCCTATTTTAACAATAATAATAATATCGTTTGTCTCTTACATAATGTACTCTTTCTTTATTAATTAATTTAAACTACTTTAGTTAAGTAAAGTTTAATTTCACAATGAAAAACTTAAATAATTTGTAAGAAAACAGTACTTGATGTATAAGAAAGTAAATTTAATTAAGTTATTAATCTGTTTTATTAGAAACGACAACACGATGGGTTTAACCTTAAGCAAATTAACAAATTTATCCCTTTGGGTATATGCCAAAAGTTCTCACCAACTGCGGGGACAATATCAACAAAGGGAGATTCCCGCATGAGAGTGTGTCTACAAACACATATTTATATAAGGGTATGTAGTAGTGCGTATGTGTGAGTGTGTTGTGTGTGTGTGTGCTCAACATCAAGTGAAAAGCCCCAAGTAGATTACTAACCAAACAAGGGCTACAAAGTTGCCATTGTAGTAGTTGTCGTCTTGGCCTTGCCTGGTCGAAAGCCAAGCCAAGCCAAGTGTGGATGATGAAGCTGCTGTTGCTGCTGCTCCGCTTGCTGATGATGACTATGATAAAGATGTTGATAATAATGACGTTATTTCGACCCAATTTCCATATGCACGAAGGCCCCAGCCAACGGTTTTTGGCTTAACTAGCCAAACTTGTGAGAAGTTTGCGTGCCAAGTTGGCATAACAGCAAGTCAAACAAAACGAAAGCTAGCCGGAGACCACATACGGACAGCCGGTCGGACGGACATACTGCCTACACCTACAAGATTCAGATGCTGCACGGGATTTCAGAGATCTCAAATCCCCAACTCAAACTCGGTCGGGTCATGGATGGCAAACGGCTTTTCAAACAAAACTTAAACTTAGCTACCGCAAAAACTAGAGTCGCATGGAAGGATGGCTAATAATATTGAATAAAATTGAATTTGCGCGCTCTCATGGAATTGTTGTAAAATTATTAAACATGGCACTGGATTTTGGGTTTTTGGCAACAATTTGGTTTTGTGAGCATGCCAAGTTTGCCAAGGATTTGCCCTCAAACTGCCGCAATACATACATAATTCAATTAAACTCTTTGCCAAAAACGAACATTTTCTGCATTTTCAGTAAATGGCCAAATTGTAATAGTTTCGCAATTATGCGGCAATTTCAAATACCGAGATAATGGCTTAACTTTGGGCTCAATACGATTTTGGGGTTTTGGTCATTGAAATTCTACATTTTTAAGTAGATCAAAGCACGTGTACAAAACTGGATGTTAATGTTTGCATAACGAGAAAACAAATTAAATGTCGGACTATTTTCATGCTTGAATTGAAGCTGCTTTCATTAATCACAGACAGAAATTACTCTAAGATATGTGGTTGGCATTGATTTAATTGGACTGTTTAATCGGAATTTTGACTATTATTATGCTCTTGAAGGCAATAAGCCATATTTGTTGTTATATAGAAACATGCAATTATTGCTCCAGTCTTAAATAAAAGAAAGCATTTCTTAAACATTGTTTTCATTTTTAAATTCGAAACTCCTTAACAATCATATTAAACGGTATTACGCAATTTTAAAGTCTACTTCTTATGGCATTCGGTTTTAGCTGTTTATTGCAATTCAATTGAGAATTTCACTTTCCAGCTGTGAAAGCAGACATTCCACAGATTTAGCCACAATGCAAATATTCAGCTATAAATCCGCAAATCAAATGCAATCAATTCAATTTTCGCACTTCAATATTCATTAGAAATTTATTTTGCATTTTACGACAGTGAATACTATGAATGTCGGACCCACCCAGCCAAAAGGGAAACTCCGAGTAGCAGCGCACGGAGAAGACAAGTTAAAAGCAAGTTGGCAACAATCCAGGAGTTTTATTTTATTTTTTTTTTTTTTTTGCCTCGCAATATTCAATCCACCACAGGATGGCCAAGTGCAACAACAAGCATAAAAAATTACAAAAATTTTTCGCAAAATTAGCTGCCAATTGTTTTCAATACCGCCAACAACTTTGCTGCAACTCTTCAGATAAATTGCGAACGGAAATTGTGGAAAATCAAGCAGGAAATTTTGTAAATTGCCGACAGCTGCAGTCGCTATTACAGCTGCTACTGCTACTGTTCGATGCTGAACTTAAAGTGCGCAACTTTAAACAAACTGTGGAAAGAGCTAATTTAACAACAATTTATAACAATCAAAGACGTCCAAGCAGCTGTGCAAGCAAACAGCGACACACGTGGCGTATGCGCGATGAAAAACTGTGGCTAATGGATACAGGTTGAAGCTTTGTGTGCTTCCCTTTCTCTCTCACTTCAGTCTCTGTTTGTGTATTGTGCACATAACTTAATTATGCAGAAGTGTAAACGTTGCCATCAGCATGGCAAGCACACATAAAGGTCTCAGTCTGCGACTTTCACTGTGCAACACGGCAGACAATGCGCCGCTTGAAGTCTTTTCATAAGCTCAAAGTTCATAATAGGATTTAGTAGCCTCCTCATCATGATGATGATGCATGTGTCAGGCAGACAGCCAGCCAACTAGTCGGGTCGGCAGCAGTTGTTATAGTTCCTGGTACGCACAGTGGGAAAAACCTAAAAATGTATTCGAATAATTTACTAAAAAAAATATGAATTACTTAACTCGGTACTTTAAATATTTAAGTTTCTTTCTTCAGTTTAAACATTTTAATTAATTATGCAGATGTGTTTCTGCTTGTACCACTGTGTTATTTTTCTGACTTGACTAAGTCTGCACGCCACATGTTGTCCGAATGTCCTGCTGTGGCTATAAAGCAAATAGACACTCTATAAAGCAGTGCATTATATATTTCTACAGTTCTTATACTTAGTAAAGAAAGAGTTTATATTACCTTCATTGAAGGTACCAAATATTAATACTATTTTGTTTTAAAAGTAGTCACAAATTAAAATAGAAAATAAAGTAAATGATGAACAAAAACAATTTCGCTTTCAATAGCACAGAAACAATAAATTAAATTTAATTAAATATTAAAATTCTTTTGACACAAATCAAACATTTAGTTTTTCATATAAAATAGATTACTTTGTTTGATTCTTGTTGACTTTGTATAAGCAATTTTTACCATAAATTTTTAAATATATGTGACACTCACATTTGTTTAATTATTAATTTTAAACCAGTGGAAAATACACATTTAAACGAAAATATAAATTTTATATTTTGATAGTGCAACATTTTAAATACGATTTAATTTTTCCACTAACAATCTCTGCAGAGTATCAACTATTCGATAACCTTAACTGTTGAATTTTTGTCTAACTCTCTTTATTTACTCTCTTTCTCACTTGCTCTTCTCCTCTCTCCCTTTCGTTTGCTTTTAGTGCAGTCGCTACTTTCGCTGACAGATAAATTATGCACATAAGACAGAAAAAATGCAGATCTCGAAAGCGTTGCGAACAAAATGTGGAGTAACCGAGAACACTGCCAACTTTTAGCTCTGATACTGGTCTGACACACTATGCGACTGCCTGCATCTTATAATTCTTATATGGAAATAATAGCCAGACTAAATGTTGGCATGTGATAATGGAAATTTATGTGCCACAGACACGACACTCACAGTGGCAACAAAAAAATTGAGAGAGAAAAGCAAATGAAAGGGCTTAGCATTTACAGGACATGTATTTTTAAGCAGTTGGTTTATACTTAGCTGCTTAGGACAGAGAAACCTTAACCCAAAATGTCAGTCAATTAAAATTGAGGCCTAGCACTCAGTTGGAGTATAGCCATTTTGGTAACGGTATTTTGCCAGCGTAATGTATTGATAGACATTAAAAGCCAATCAGCGTAATGGCTTGTGAAGTGAAGTCTTTCACTTCTCTTACTTCTCTCAGTTGCACACTTCATTTTCAACAGCTCATAAAATTGCAATTGACTTTCAGCTCTGCTTGACAGAGTGCATGTGTGTGTGTCAGTGTGTGTGTGTATATAGATCAATCTATGTATTTGTATATATGGGAGTGTATGTGGTTTAACTGTGTTGGTTCATAAAATTGCGCAGTCACATATAAGTGCGCTTAATTAAGTGTATAAATTGATATTTGGTGCAAGTTTACGACTGCATTGCAGTCATGTCCTGATTATGTCGCATTTCCTGTATTATATGCACTTGGTGTGCTTAAAATAGTGGTAGGCACTTACTTCGCCTCCTTTTACCAGCCTCCTACCTCCTCTTTCCTTAACTAAAATTTAATTAAAATCCGTTTGCATGTTTAATAACATGCAAAGTGGTTTACTTATGAATCCAAGTGTTAACACTTAGCATTGATGAATGCTTAGAGTTTCCAGCTAAACATGCATTAAATATTGCTTGAACTATAAGTAAATTACGTTTGTATACAGAAGATTTTATATTTATTTAGGTTCCAAAAGCTTTGTATTATATATATTTCTATGAAATAAAAATATTTATAAATTCAACTACAAAATTTCTTATCATTCACAAAGTAAAACCTCAAAATTTGTACTTCTCTTCACCCAATTCACATTTTCATTCAATTGATTAGTGTGGCCAAGCTTCAAATTAGTTTAATTTTGATTACAATAGTTTCGTTTTTACAAATTTACAGCAAGTCTGTAATCATCAAAGAAACTTGTTCATAAAACTCTCAATAAAAGATTTTCGCCCGAGAAACGAAAACTTTTTGACGAGTAGTCCAAAAGGAAATCCCGTGAATCTTGCCACATTTCCACTTGAGTTACACCCAGGAGGGTGTTGGAAAACTTGTAAAACAATACTCATTAAACAACATATTAATTTCAGAGCGGCGTTGCAAACATTTTGCGGTACATCAACTTTGATGAAAGTTCGTTTAAAACAATTAGAGATCTCTCTCTCTCTCGTCTGTCTGTCTCTCAGTGGTTCACTCTAGGGAAATTATGGGAAGTAAAAGTCGAAAATGAAAAACGCAGCAGAAGTTTGGCCAACTGGCACTAATAAGCGCTAATTTTGTTAGCCCAGAAGCAGAAAAAGAAACAGCAGGCATTGCCGGCATGCCAAATACGATAACTGACTGAATGACTAACTGATGCGACTGATGGGCACTTTCGAGGAGCTAAGGAGGCGCTTGAAGGCACTGAAGGCACTGCCTGCACGATTTAACAAAGTCAGTGCAGTGCTCAGACACTAATTCCATTCATTAAAAAACTTTTTATATGCCAATTTTTCGCTTTTCTCTGGCCATTATGCAGTTATGCTTCCTATCGTCTCCTCCCTCCAGTGACATTCTCCATCTCCTATTTTTTTCTTGGGTTTAAAACAAAAGCGAAAAAAATAAAATATGATTACTTACTGCTGCTGTACATCATCAGTCACATAATGAAGTTGCAGCTGCTGAAAAATACTCGTAACTTCGTAACTTTACAGTTTATGGCTTGTCCGGTCCTTGTCCATAAAGAAGGACTCCACTGTCCTTAACTAACTGCTTCAGTCTCCACTACTGCTACTCCTGCTACCGTTTCTTGCTGAGACAAACAACTTGCGAAACAGAGGCGAGCAAATTAATTAAATTTGTTTTAAGCTACGCGGTATGCTAAGCACTTGGTTTCCCAGCTTCAGATTCAGCTTCAGTTTCTTGTTCGCCAAAGTGTTGGTCTATTAGCGAAAATTGCTGGCGAGAACTTGACATAAATGTTTATGATTCATAGCCAACAGACTTTGGTTAGCTATGAAAGTAACATAGACCGATAAATACTCGACTGTGGCCAGAAATCTGAACTAAAAGTTTGTTGTATATGAATTTGTTTGAAGTTATTTCAAGTTATTGGTTTCAGTGTAACTACAAAATTATTTTATTTTTTCTAAAGAATTAATATTGTTTATTAATTTTTGTTTTCTTTATGTATTTTTATTAGACGTCGTTCATGCCGTTGTCATACAGTGTTATCTCAAAAATATACACACAGTCAACACAGATGAATTCTTTAAATATACAGACTTAGTTTCACATCGCAATACTATTTATGTCACACAGTTTCTATAAGAACAAGAGGCTCACAAATCAAAAATATGCCAAACTATTTTAAATAAAAAACGCACAGCTTAAAACATGAAATAAGTTAAAAATTTAATGTAAATACAATTGAAACAATGCAGTAATTACATTTATTTTTAGCTTTCACTTTTAATTCAATTTTAAATTAAATTTTTAAAGCAGATTGCTTATAATAGGTCCCAGAAGTGTATTCTGTTGTATACTTTGTTTAATGCCTTGGTTTGATTACGTCTCTCTCAATTTCACTAAGGTTATCAAACCAGAGAGATAACTGATTGCCCTGAGCATGAGAGAGAGAGACACTTCCGAGATTCTCGTATAGCGAACCGAACATCAGTCTATACTGAACTACATTGCATTCAGATCATAGAAGTGTTGACTTAAAATGGAATTTAGCATAACAATTTTTTCAATTTTATTATTATTTTTGCACAGTTGCTATGGAAATAGAAAGGCAAGTTTCAAAGTGTGAATTTAATCAGCTAACTGTAATTAATGTTTTTTAATTATAGATATGCAACTCCAATAAGGAGCTGGACATGCAGTGTTCATTATATTGTTATGAAGTTGTGAAGCCGCTTCTTATGCATGCCAACGAAGCACATCAAAAAATAGCTGATTTCGAAAAATTAGTAGAAACGATTCGGGAACAAGAAATTAGATTAGCCGAGTACAAATTTATGGAGAAGGAACTGGCAATGTATAAGAGCATTAATGCTACACAAAGCGACTTATTGTTGTCATATAGAAATGAAATCAAAACGTTGAGCGCTGGGAATGTTAAAACTAATAAGATACATACGACAGCGAAGGTTGAGGCTTATAAGGAACATCATGCTATAATTGGAAATGATGAATCGAGTTGCTTAAAGCATAAGAACGGCGTTCATAATATTGAAGTAAAGGTTAATAAGAAATTCGCTGTTCCCTGTGACTCTAAGTTGGCAGGGGATAATAATGGCTGGACAGTTATTCAGAGACGTAACGATTCAAGTGTTAGTTTCGAACGAAACTGGGCGGAGTATAGTAAGGGATTTGGCGATTTAGAGGGCAGCTTCTTTATAGGACTCGAAAAGCTTTACCTTCTGACAAACGAACGACCCCACGAACTCTATATATCATTAACGTCTGAGAACGAAACTCGTTATGCTCACTACGATCACTTCCAAATCGGGGATGACAGCGAGTTCTATAAAATAAAATCTGTTGGAGAATATCAGGGAACTGCAGGGGATTCATTATTATCTCACGATGGTATGAATTTCTCAACCTTCGATGCTGATCATGATACATCACAGTTTAACTGCGCTACTGAATGGCTGTCTGGCTGGTGGTTCATCAATTGTGCCTACTCGTAAGTTACAGATATATAAATATCATTATATATGAAACTAAATTTATTAATTCACAGTAATCTAAACGGAGTGTATCAAGATGATGTGCATAATAAACAAAATGGCATCAGATGGCATTCCTGGGATGAACAATTGCGCTTCACCTTTGTGCAAATGATGATTAAACCTAAAAACTAAAGTTATTTTAATAAATAACTGTTTAAAGTCTGCGTACCAACGAACTTCACTAATTTAACAACTAAGATTCTACTAAATAAATAAAAAACAATTATTAAAATGGTTTCACACTTACCTAATACATTATATTAAATCGAAATCAGACCATGAGTATTAAAACACACCAACTACTTACACATCCATATAGGTATTAACAATGTCTTTTGCAACTTTAAATGCAAATGCAAGTTGAAATATTTACAGAAACATTGAGAAGACCACAGAAAAGCATAAAAATCGCAGCAGGACTTGGTACTTCCTGTGGTGAGGGACCAGCAAACAGCCTCAACTGAAAGTTCTCGAAAGCACCAACACTACAAGGGTTAGGGAAGGGGAAAGGTGGAAAAGAGAAAGTGGAACTGGGACAAAGAAGAAGCAGAGCAGACAAGCCGCAGCGGAAATCGACGAGCAATAAATTTAAATTTATGTTGCCATTTAAAACAACATAAAAAATTACTATAAATTTATAACCCCAAACCACAAAATGTGGTCAGCCAGACAATAAAAATGCGGGCGATACGAGCAAAAGTGCGAACACAAAAATGACCCATAAAACTATTTGAATTTGTGGCATAAATAAATCAATTTAGACATGAAACATAAAACAAAAAGACCGAAACTAATCGAATAAGTATTTATAGCATTTAATTCCTACTGACTGTCAATTCAATTGTACTTCATTTTGCTGTTTTTTGTGGGCAACAGAAAATGAAGAACCTTACGAAATGAAATTAGAACAATTGAATTGTAAATATCAGAAAAAGGAGAAGAACCGTGAGAAGCCAGAGCAGAATGGGTTGATAACGACAAGGACGTCGACATCGACATCGAAATCGACAATGACAGCGGCTTTGACCAAAATTGCAAATGTTTGTCACGTATTTTACAAATTCACTGCGACGACAACCTTGTCTTTGGTGGCAACGTAGCTGTAGCTGTATCTGTATCTCTAGGTGCATGTGTAGCTGTATCTGTATCTATGGCCGTAAGACGTGCATGTGCGAGTATCAGCAAGTCTAGAGTTGCTCCAAAACTCACAATGGAATAGCGTGGGTCGAGTTAAAATATTGTGACTAGTGTGTCGACTGTACATTGATATCATTTGCTTTTCTTATTGCCAATTCTCTTGGGGTATATCTGCTTCATAGTGGCTATGTAACAAATAGAAGAATTTATAAACTTAAACTTCATTTAAGCACTGAATTCTAATTAAAACATTCCAAGTCTCCAAATAAATGATTAAATTCTTCTAATTATTACAAGTATCCAAGTCCCTGGGTATCTCGTTGTCGCTCTGCCTCAACTAAAGTTATCACTTCTATATAATTTTGTTTTTGTGTCTGAGTTGAGACTGGTATTAATATGTAGCTCGTGTCTTTACGTGTGGCAGGTTGAGCCAATGAACATTTTTGGCTATGACATTTTTGTGGCTATAAAACAAGTAAAATAATATTTCGGAATGCAGCCTTAAACCGGACTCGATAAATGCAGTTACCTAAATTACCAGTAAAAGAACCTAAAGAAAATATCGACCACAAAAGTTACTGATTTATTTAAGCTATGAGAAACTTTAATTTTAGGAATAAAATTGTATTATTCACAAAATGAACTAATTGAAAACTCAATCGCATTGAAATAATTAATTAAGCAACAGATTGTTTTTACACATCCCATTGTAATAAAGAACATATTAACTGTCAATGGCAGCTTTATGCACTTGATATCAAGTATACGCCACCGGTTGTCAAAACCTGAGATATCTGCAACAGAAATTTTAAAGCAAAGTGCAAAAAAGTATATAGTAAATTGTCAAGTGCATTTCAACAACAATAGCAGAAAGCCATAATAAAAGCTGAAAGAGTACCGACCATGTATTCCAATGAATATGGCCTAAAGCCGTATCAACGAGGTCTGTACATGCTGGCCAAGTGCATTATTGAGTTAACTGGCTTATTTCATTGCAACTGCAAAAGTAGCGCTTTGTGCGAGTCTTAAGCTTTAACCTACCGATGAGTTTAATGCGCTTACACGACAAATACCGGGACCACAGACCCAGTCGAGTTCTGCTCTTAAGTGCTTAGGTGACGTAAGTTACGCAAAAGCTGTTAAGGTATTTATGGCAAGAGGTGTGTATGTGCATGGGTATGTGTGTTTATTAGCCCGGTTAAGGCGAGGCAACATACCGCCCTGCAAGTTATTACAAGCCTTGAAAACACATGGCTTTTGGTATAGCTAATATTAAAGAGTTTATGTTGGCTATAGTTGGATTAGCTTTCTTTAAATTGGTAATATGCAAAAAGAATTATTTAAAAATTTTATAAATAAATGTTGGAATAACTTTTGCCTATTCCGTTTCTTCAGTTTGCAATTCTTTTTTATACGGAAGTGGGTCTAATTCGATTAGTTGCTCAAGTTCTGTGACTTTTTGCTGGCCCAGTGCTGCTGTCTCGGCAAATTTTATATAAATGCCCACAAAATTGACCTGTGGCCGTCCCCCGGCAATTATTACAAATTATCAACTCGCTCACACGAATGGCGTTACACAGACGAGACGAGTGGGCGGAAGGCGATGAGACTTGGCTTCCGTTTAGGGAACATACCTACTCACACACTAACGCAAACATACACCGACTCACGCATACTCGCACACTGGTACTGCTGGAGAGACATTAATTATTCATAACTTGAAGTCTGTTTGGGTTGCTCCTAAGTTTCCTGGCCTCCGGACTTTGACTGAGACCGAGTCGCAGTCGGAGTCGGAGTCTGAAAGCTGAGTGTGAAGTCGGTTTAGTCGTTGTCTCCATTTCCATGACGTTGTCTATGTCTTTGGGGAAATCTGCTGGCTTCGCTGTTTCAGTTTCTGTCTGAGTGTGTGTGTGTGTGTGTGACAGTCTGTGTGTGTTTTGTATACCTGGCCTGCGGTTAATGCAGGCCAAAGACTGCCAACAGTTTCAGTTTAATGTCTTCAGAATGTCAAGTCAGTCTGACCTGCGGCCTGAACGTGTCGTGTTTTGGCTTAAAGTTTGCCAAACTTGTAGTGACTTTAAACCAATATTTAAATGGCGCATTGTGCAACAGTTGCAACATCCGTGTGGCCACTTTGCCACTTGCTACTTACTACTTGCCACTTGCAGCTAATTATGATGCACGCACACGTGTAATCCACTTACAGTTACAATGCTACTGCTTGACTTTATTAACGGATGCCTTGCACGGTGGCATCGTGGCTATTTTAATTTTGTTTGGTACTCCGCATTGCAGCCACGTGGCGTATACTTAATTTGGCTCATTGCCATTTTCATTTGCTTCTTAATTATGTAGAAAATGTGCGAATCCACCCGACGACCAATATTCCATTCACATTCCACAAATATGCAACTCTGCAGGGCAACATCGAATACTTCTTTTACTTTTTCAGTCTGGCTCGCTACCCTTCTCCCTCTCTCTCACTCTCTTTCTCTTGCACTTCAAATAGGTTTCCCTGTCTCCCTTTTATGGCCATATCATTTTACACTTGCGGCCACTTCCGCAGCACGCGCGTGTTGGCAAAAATTTGCGAAAATATTTACTTAATTACACGATGTGCTTACCAAAATGCACATGAATGTGCTCGCTGATTATGTGTCAGGTTCTGCATAATTTACATTAAATTCCGTTATGTTTTTGGGGCCACCCATATTAAGGTACAAATAATAATACGTACAAATTGTTATTTTTCCACATTCTATTTATGCATGAGTTGTTCAATGCTTTAGATCCTTAAAGAATTCTAGGGTACACTAAAATTATTAAAGCACTGAGCTTTGAAGGCATTCAATTTCACACTGCAGATAGTTATCCATAATAAAATACAATGAGAAGTAATAATTACTTAAATGTGTATAAAAAAAAAAAACAATTACATAATTAACCAGGAACCCGATCCGGTTATCAGGATATACACATAACTTACTAAATTTCCTAACTAATTAATTTCCCTTATTCCTTCCTTCTGCTTATGAAGCAGCACAGAGAATTTATATATCGATGAGATATATAAAGGCCCTTAACACTTTTCTCCAAAAATTAATTTTCATAAATTTCTTGCATTAAAGACAAACATTTTGAACAAGGATACAAAATTAAAAGTCAGTTAAGTCAAAAAAAGAAAGTTATGATATCTGCTGACTGGACTAAGCTAAACTCTACTTGCGCTATTATTTTGTTTACCGATTTGATCAATGCCAGCAGATTAACACACTAATTCCTCGGAATTTATTCTTCTTATCACCATAGGTTAATAACCTTTGCCCTTTGCTCATTTGATTTACGATTGTATTAGTTGTTTGAGCATTCTTGGGTTTTGAAAATTGACTAAATTGTGTATTTTAGTCACTAATTGTAGTTATAAAAAATAATTATCATTTGACAAGTATGACTGAGTCTATTGCTTCATAAACTCGTCACTGATTTAATAATATTAAGTTCAACATCATAAAGTTCGGGCGGTTACGTTGTTCAGTTAAAATTTTTATGTTTGCCCCATAAGACCAAAGTGGCAAGGCGACAAAATCGTTGGCAACTCTAACAATGGGAGCGGGAGAAAGCGAGAGTGAGAGTGAGAGAGAGGGAGAGATAATGAGAGCTAAAGACAAAGATAGTGAGTAGTTCTTGTTTCACATTCAGTGCAAACTGACAGACGAGGTTCTATAGTCGAGCTGCCATCTGTTGTTTTCAACATAATAATCATTATAATTTATTTTAAAATGCAATTTGCGCAACACCGAGACGAGTTGAGTTGAACTCAGTTGAATCGAGTTGATGTTTTGCATGATAAGTAGCAATGAAATGACAAGGACACTACACAACAGGACTCAGTCTCTGACTGTCTGTCTATTTTAAGTTGGGGTGGATGGGGGTATTTCGAGTTAATTAGCGCTGATTTGGCTTTTGTTTTTGTATTGTGTTGATTACAAACTGCAAAATAAATACGACTATTTATTTATTAGCAAAACAGGTCACGTCAACGACAACACGAATAAAAATCGACACCGTAACCAAAAACGGTTACTGATACAGTAAGTATCCAGTAAAAGCAATGTGCCGCCTACAATAATACCAGAGTACAGCATTTAGGACTCGTCGTTTGTTTTGTTGCAAAACCGAAAAAGGTAAATAACAGGAAACATTTTACACTAATTAGCGACGCACGCAAATGGGCTGCGGTAAGGGGTGGAGTAGGGCGGAGCGGGGCGGGGAACAAGTGGTAAACAGCAAGGCTGTTGCGGCACTTGACTATAAAAGTCACTGCCATAAGCCTAATTATGTTGTACGACGAGTCGTTTTGTTGAAAGCCTCATTTTGGCTGTACAGAGGGGGGAGCTTTCAACGCCCCCTTCCCTGCCCCTACCCTACACTTTCCATGGAATCCCTTAAATCTTATACGCGGTTTTTAGCTGCCACTTTTGTGTGTTGGCCATGTTCCCTTAATTTGCATTAATTAGTCTTGTCGTCGGATTAACTTAAATGGGTCAATTTCGCAAACACAACTTGAACCAGAATTCTGAAAAAAATAACAAACTTTTTTACTTAAGAGCAATCTGAAAATGATTTAAGGGCGAACTAAAAACGTACAATATTTTCGCTAATAAATAAACAAAATATTGTTAATATTTTTAAGTGGAGTTTGGGTACATAATAGAGCAATAAAACACTTAGTTTCTCAAAATGTTTTAGGTAAATTAATTAAACTGTAATTTAATTGTATTACTTAATTTTCATACATTTTTATTTAAGCTTCAAAAATATTTAATAAAGTCGGTTTATAACAAAATATAAAAATTTAATCAAAGAATATATCATTTTCTTCAAATTAAATCATAAACTAATTAAACTGCGTTCCATTGCTGATAAATATTTCCTAACACCTGCAAACCTTTAAACAATTCATCACTTCAGAGTCATTCAGTGTTTAGACAGGGAGGTCAGAGGTTGAAAGGTTAAAACTTTGGCCACTTTGTCACATTTTATACAATGCTAAATCGCTGCAGTTAGAAAAGCAGTCACACTAATGGCAAAGTGACCACAATTCGCGGCAATTCATTCCCATTGATTTTCAACATTAAGCGACATCTGCTGCAAAATTACCAACTCGTACTAATATTGTCATTTCGCAGCGTCCATCTCTTGTTTTCGATGTTTCCCATAATTTCCTATGTAAAGTGCAGAAGTCGAGAATGGGGAATGGGGAATGGGAAAGAGTGGCATTGACGTCTGTCAATTTAATTACAATTTATATTGCACACATTTCTCGACATTCCATTGTGGAGAATTGCGCTTGTTATGCTGCGGTCTTCATTTTGGCACATTGTTTAATTTATTTTAAACATATTCTGTTTGCGGCAATTATTTTGGTTTGTTTTCGCTCGTTACATGCAGTTTGATTCGTGCTGTGGTTTATTCATTTTGCGTTTTTCTTTTAGGCACTGCATTTTAAAAGCCTCAGTACTCTAAAATGGGTAGTACAACTTGAATAAATTAATATTTAACAGAGTATTACAATAAAATAAAATATTATTTATTTTTTGTAAATACTTTAATTTAGAACACTCTAAATATTTTAAATTTAAAGTAAACAATTCAAGTCATTTAAATAAATTTCCAATTTTTTATAGAATTATTAATAAATACATATCTTATTAATCTATTTAATTTGAATTTTCTCTTAAATTTGTTAACATTTTGTCGCCCTTTATTACTTTCCAATTAAGCCACAAACGATTTACAGCTACTTCCTCGGCTCTCTTTGCTTAAATTTCATGGCTTGAGCTTGACATCGTTCAATTTCATGTGCTATATTCATTTCAGTTTCACACTCATGCCAAGCCTGTGTGTTATTCTGTCTTGTTCCGACTGACCCTCGACGCAGTCGGGCAATTTAACTAAAATAATCCCCATTGCATAATTTCACAGAATAGCTCAACAGAGCAATTCGGAGTGCATATAGTTTTCGGGCCAGGCCTAAGTTAAGTCTACACAGACATAAACATATTTTACGAGTCATGAGTTGGGTATTCCAACTTCAACTCCTCCCAGTCCCCCCCTGCAGCTGGTTCTCAGCTGCTGCCCCAGAGCCTAACTAGCTGCCACTTTGGCCTGTCATCATGCGTGGCTGTTGAGCAGCTGTTGCTCCCGCTCTCTTGCTCTCATTTTCTCTCATTCTCCGTGAGTGTCTCTGGAAAAACTTTATTACCACACGACCTCGAAAAACTGTAAAACGCTGCTGTCATTTCAAAATTTATGTGACTTTTGTGAGCAAAACTCTCACACACATTGGTCTAAAACGAAGCTATATGTATAAATTTACTTCTATATGTATAGATATATGTGTATGTTATATGTGGAAGTCTGCTCCAGTTTATGATAAGGTAATGGCGCAAAATACTTTGCTAATTTTTCCTTTTCGGAAATTAGAGCATAAAGTTCGCTCTTAAAACTTGCAAAACCCCGAAAATAACAGAAGTAAAACGTCGGAGTATATATACGATACACGAGCAGCCCCAAAACCCGCGTGATTAACACTTTTGTAAAAGAATCGCAGCTGCAAGGAATAAAACAACATAAAAACCAACTGCAACAAGCACAACAGCAATTTATTTGCTTATGGAAAAGTTTTTAATCCGCATACCCTAGAAAAATAATTTGATGAAGAAAGAAATCTTTTTTTTTAATACCACAAAAAAACGCTTAAAAAGTGATTTGCTTAAGTGCTTGCATTTAAAAATTTCAGCTTTAAGTATTTAAGCTTATTTTGTGGAGTACAATAAATAGATATGCACTAAATTAAATCATTGGAAAATATAATAAATATAAATTGTACTTATATTTTAAATAATTCTTAAGCTGATTACGCATTACCTCTAAGTCGAGCACAGACAAACTATTTGGTTTATTATTAACACCCACGGCCACGGCGACACCCACACACGCACACTTATACTCATGCACTTACACACAGAGAAAAGCACTGAGTGTTATAAAGTTTTTCTCTTTTGGGCTATTGTGACCCCGCTCTGGATCCTGTTCCCGGCACTTTGCTTCTTCTCAAAGCAAAAGTTATGAGTTGAAAAACAAAGTTTATGCAGCAGTTTTGGTTGTTGTTGTCTTGCACTTGCCAGGAAGCTTTAATTACAGTTAAGCTTAAAATCATATGCAAAGTTTGCCAGAGTTAACACGTAATTGTTATCAATGTCGGCTTGTGGCCAAAGTCAAAAATGTTACAACTGTAACAAAATATTGTTAAGCTCACAAAGCTTCCGAAACTACCAGTATATGCAACTTAAAACGATGACAAATTCGTTGTATATTAATAAATCTGATGGAAAATAAAATGGGGTAATATTTTAATAATTTTAATAGGCAAATGTATGCGAAGTTTTTAAAGAATACGCCATTCAAAGCTGGCAAATGGCATTGTGGATGGCAAACGAACGGTTTTATATTTGCATGCTTGAAATATCAACAATATCAACAGCAACAGCGACTGCAACAGGGTAAAAATGCATATTACGTATACGCCGCATGCATGCCATATTTGCCATTTGCATTGACGGAAATTGAGATTTGTGTTACTTTATTATTTTGTACACACGCACACACACACACACACACATTTAAGCACTCATATTTTTTATTGATACAACAGGAAACTGGCAAAGCACGAAGGTGGTCGCCATTTTTATGCGACTGTTCATTTCCGGGCGACTGGCGGACGTGTAAAATAAATTAACAAAAACTCTGCACAACTCAATCAAAATGCGTCTGTCAAAAAAACAATATCAAAAGCTGTGTACCATGTGCCAAGCACAATATATATGCCATGTTCCCAATAATAATAATAGCAATAATAATGAGCAAAGTGCGCAACAGTTTGTGAGCATTATTGGCTTTATAAAGATACAATCGCTCACTTGGCTTAAATCGGCAACTTTGTTCAACAAACTTTGGCATACTTTAAACTTTAAACACACTCAATTAGATAGAATAAAATGTTTAGCGAACTTTTCATTTTCATTGTATATATAGAGCTGTATATATATATTTTTTTTTTTGCTCCTATTTTTTGGTGGGCAGGACACAGCTTGACCCAAGGGTCCAACTTTTTGACTAGCTGCAAAAATGTTGGTCAAAACTTTTTTTTAACAACTTTTGGCAATTATCTTGTGAGCCATGCTCTGTCCTATATATATACATATATGTACATATATACTTATATATAGCTACAGCATAGTAGCATATCGCACTTGTTTCAGTTGCAGCTGCAGCTTGTCAACAACTCATCTCAGCCTTGCAGCTGTTGTTTTGGTCTCTACTGCTTCACTCTACTTCTATTTTGTTGACGCCTGCCAATCCGGATAAGCAAAAAAATAAAACAAAATAGATTTTAAAATCTGTGATTTTTAAAGTATATTAAAAACAATGGCAAACTTTTTTATAATGGTTGTTTCTATACTCGCCTGGGCTTACAACATGCTGTACCTACACTCCCATAGTCAAAATTATGATGGAAAACAAGTATTTTTAATGTATTTTAGTCGATTGAAACAATTCTATAGAGAGCTCTTCAGCTAGTTTTACGCAAATATGTATTAATTTAAATGGCCATGCCTAATGCTCCGGCATTTAAAACTCTATTCTAAATAAAATTGTATGTTTAAATAGATATTTAATTTTTACTAAATACAGAAAGTGTACAAAGTAAGTATCTACCAATCTAATCCAACTAGAAAGACTTAGAAATCCATACAGAACTGCCAATAGCAAGCAGCATTGGCAAGAGAGCGAGAGTTTTTCTCTCTTTAGTAGACTGGAAAGTTCCAGTCGACTTTTAAGAGTACAGAGAAGAGCACGTTTACACAAAGCATTCATTTTCAAAACAAAAACACAAAGCGACAGGCAGCTAAGTAGACTGCATATGGCATCACACACACTATAACACACACACTCACACACACACGCACACCTTTGCATTATAGCCTGCATTAAAATGCTTGACTAAAAGTCATCACAAAAAAGGGTGCGAAAAACTCAGAGGACAATACACAGAGTATGCGACAGTCAAAACAGCAAACCAAAATTTCAAAACATGAAACAGAAACACAACAGAAACTGAAAAGAAACAAAAGCAGAGATCTCGAAGAAATCCAAACAGAGAAAACACGAAGTAAAATGCAGCAGCAAAACAGTTTGTTGAAAAAATGAGGTCAACGTGGCGTATGCTCGATGTTTGTTTGTACGTAAAATGAAACTGAAACTGTTGTTCGAGCTGATCAAACTAACTAACTAACTAACTAACTAACCTTTCAACAACTAATCTACACTGTTTAACATATCGTTCTATTTAAATTGTTAATCTGAAAACGATGTAATTCTCAATATTTAAGATATATTCTTGAATAGCTTATTTGTAAATTTGGAGGACAACAATTCATTAAATAAATTTGTGCAATAGTAAAAGATAATTTAAGTTCACATTCTAATTTTTTTGGAGTCCCAAGCCATTTCTTTTAGCTCATTGTTTATAATGTAGACTTAATTAAAGTGTTCATATTTTAACACGGAAGTTCTTGAATCTAAGAACAAGTCTTTGTCATCAGTGCAAGAGTAAACTTTGCATACGTTTTTTGGTGGATTTGCCAGCTTGGCAGTTTTTAAAAGTCTTGACTTGGCTTATGTTGTCGACTTTTGTCAAGCCAAAAAAAAAAATACAGTATAAAAAGAATAAATGCAGAAAGAAATGCATAAAAACTTGTTGAGATTTATCTTGCCACACGCGAAGGACGCAGCAACTTCAACTGCGTACTTCAGCAGACACTTCAACGTGCAACAGCAGCAGTGGCGGTGGCGGTGGCAGCAGTGGCAGCAGTGGCAGCACTGGCAGCTGTAACTGCATCATAGCAGTTGCAGAGTTGTTACATATGTCAGTTTATTTATGGCACAAATGTGACTGGCTTTTGCTGAGCATTTAAGCGCCTTAAAGTATGCAGCATATTTCTTTTTCTGCCGCATTCTTGACACTTGTTGTGACACCCTCACACAACACACACACACACACACAGCCGCCCCTTTGTGTGGCATTATGAAAATGTCTCACTTGACTGTCAGAGTAGTTGCAATAATGTGCATAATTCAAGGACCTCGAGGTGCGAGTAACGCATGCAAGTGGGTCAAATGTTAAGCTACCTTAGAATGGTTCAACGACACTACTTTTTCAATCCAAAAATTATTTATAAGCTCTTTTAGCCACACTTTAAAACTCTATCTTAGTCACTTTCCATTGCATCACACACGCTTCTCTCTAATCACACATACAGTGAGAAAACGTGACCATATTGTATACATGGTATATTGAATATGCCACTTTGACTGCCTCTGGTGTCCAGTACAAAATAGTTGGCGCATCCGTCGGCATGTTGATAAAAACAATGGACCACAATGTGTTCAAAACAAAATAAAAACTGTACAAAATAAATACAGAGAGTCCACAGCGCAACAAAACAAAAACAAAACGAAAACGATAAATTTTGTTTCGAGTATTGAGCACACAAAATATGCACTCATCGGTGGGTTTTGTCCGGGTATTCTGATATGGCGTGAAAGCGTGTTCGGCAAGCGCATCAATTGTTGTTGTTGTTGTTGCAGTTGTTATTGTTCTTGTGTTCACCAAGTGCTTGTCTGTGGATTAACAAAGTGGTATAAGTTGTACGCTAGCCAAACAAGAGGAATCGTAGACATTTAAATGCTCTGCAGGGTAAATATAATGAATATTAAAAATTAAGAAGCCTTTAAAGGTACTGTAAATAAATAATTAAATTGTAATTTTATTTTTTACTAAAGCATATACTTTTTAATTATTATGATGAATTTAATTCTATAATAGCAAACTTTAAAGCTGTGTGTTTTAAATACAATTTCAGAGCTGACAGCACTCACATATTGGCTAAATTTCCAGCAATCAATAACTGAAAACTGAAGTGCTTTGATCCCAAAAGTGAAACCAAGTAACAATTGAAATACAAACCGAAAAAATATGCAAAATATAACTATTAACCAAATAAAAAGTGGAAATCCAATTCGAGACAGACTCAACAGGAACCGTAGAGAACCGAAGAGAAAGAGAATCAAACAACTGTTGAGTGTGACTGTCCGGCAAACGGCCAACAATTTGTATTTGTTAGCATTTAAATAACCGGAAGTGCTTTCCCCACAGCAACAACGTCAACAGCAATAGTCGTAGCAACAGACAACAACAACAGCAACAATGCGAAGGAACAGATCAACAGTAGAACAAATGCAAAAACGTTAGCGAAAAAATGTGAAAAAAGAGAGGGAAACTGAAACAAAATACTTGCACACTGCCAAAAGAGGGCAGAAGGAAGGGAAAGAAGAGGAGGAAGGAGAAAGAAACTCTGCTCAACTATCAATAACACTTAAAAGCTTTTTTAAATATTTTCTGGTTTTACTGATATTGTCGTTGCTGTTCTTGCTGTTGTTGTTGCATCGAAATTCTGTGCATTTGTTTAGCTTTTTTTTTTTTGCTATGGCACATTTATTATTTTTCTTTTTATTTATTACTGAAAACTCTTTGCTGTCCCCGCTCCACCACCCTCTGCATTTAAAAATGCAATTTTGCGCGTGTTGAAATGAAAAATGTTCTACATTTTCTGTTGATTTTGGCCACCAGAGAGCAGTTGCAACTGGGGATCTGGAGCAATAGCAGCAACATTATGGAATATTTGCCTAGATTCAAAAGTATTTCAATATTAATTGATGTGTTTGTATGCGTGGATGGAAAGTGTGCAAATTTGTGTGCCATATTTAATGACATTAAAGCAGAAAGTTGAAGTTTAAAGTGAAAGACTCATATATTAAAATAAATGAAAAAATAATTTCAATTCAAAAACAAGAACGAAAAGTACAATCGAGCACGCCCGACCGTATAATACTCTCTGCATTTTTTTCCCCGGCTAAATTATTAAAATCTGTATCAAGATATTATAATGTATAGTACTTGCATTAAAACACATTGAAACAAAATCAATCTAAGCATAACCACACATACATACCTGTTTGTTTGTATGCGAATACACATACGTTTGACAGTATATGATGCATATATGTATGTATGTTTGCATGTGTCTAATCGGCGCGGCCAGCGTCTGCGGGCAGCGAAAACGTTCGATCATGTGCTTGTAATACACGCCTTGTATGTTTCTGTCCCGCTTGCACTCATACCTTAATATTGCGTTCAATTATCAACATTGTAACGCATCTAGTTTTCTTGTGTACAGTCAGATTTTAATGCACCTTTCAGGAATAGTTTCATATAGTTAGGAACGAAAGTTGAGATTTATTTTTTGTATTGTGGGAAAAAGGGGCGTGGCTGTCGCTGGGAACCTCCATACCAGAATTGGTGATCCTCGCCGAAAAAAAAAATATTCTTGTATTGACTGACTAACTATATGATCGATTGACACCAAGCACGAACTTGTAGCTCTTACCATCTCTGAAATTTGTTTGTCTTTTATATGCCACCCACTGAGCTGCAATTGCTGATAAAGCTAATCCCCTCGAGGTCAGTGTCAAGGTTGCGATTGTCTTGGCTAGACTCTCTGCGATTCATTTCATTATTTTATATATTTAAATTCAGAGCTGGAAGTTATAGAAATATAAACAGTCAACAGACAGATTCAAAACGCTTAAAGCAAAATGTGTTCGAGGCTTATAAATCAAATCTATCCAGACTTTGGTCGTATCATCATTTGAGCAAATTTTAAAGGTCGGCTCGCTTTCCAGTACCTCCACTCAATGCCGCTAACATCCTTATCAGTGTCCTCGTATATATACTTTCCATTAAGATTACTAAAAACAAGTATTAAATACATGTGTACATGCAATTAAATTCACATTTTCAAATATTTACCAATAATAACAGTCGTGAAACCACCAGCCTGAACTATAATCTTGTGCGCAATTCCCTTCGTCTATATCATTATCTTTATCGGGTGTTGAAAATTTCATGTTTTTATGTTTGCTCATGTCATCGCCAGCATTTCCAGAGAATACTTCAATTAATTTCAACTTATATGACTCCTCCTCACTCCCTATAGCAAATTTACTGTATCTGGCATGTCTAGTTTCGTTTTGAAAATCCATTAGGGAAATATACAATTCGTGGGGTTTTGATTGTGTTAGCAAATGCAGTTTCTCAAGTCCAATAAAGAACTCTCCTTGTAAGTTTCCGAAACCTTCCTTGTACTCTGACCAAGTTCGATTGAAATTCACACTGCCATCCATTCGACGCTGGATCACAATCCATCCAGATCCTGCCAGTTTCGAGTCACAGGCTACAGTGAATTTCTTATCAATGACTATCGTTTGAAGCTCTGTCCCTTCACTAGAACAAGTTGATCTCTGCTCAAAAGTTGTGAGTTCTTTCTCTAGTTTATCGATTTTTTCTGAATTTGTTGATAGTTCAGATTTCAAATCGACTATTTCTTTATCTTTTGAGGTCCCTAACAATTTAAAATCATTTATAATATTGTCTTTTTGCTCTACTTCAGATTTCAAATCGACTATTTCTTTATATTTTAAGCTAATTTGCAACATCATACTATCTATAAGTTTTACTTTACTGTTTACTATGGACTGCAAATCAAGAATTGTTTTATTTTTATAGCTAGTCTGCGAATTTAAATCTGATATTAGGTTGTCTTTGTAGTTGACTTCTGACTGCAACTTATCAGTTTGAGAATTTAAGTTAACTATTATCGCTTCCTGTTCCTTGACCTTATCTTGTAATTCTGAGAATAGCGATTTCAGTTGGGAGTTTAAGTGTACGATTATCGCTGCCTGTTCCTTGATCTTATCCTGTAACTCTCCCTGCGATATAATCGATTTGGTGAAATGTAAAAGTGGTTTTACAACTTGATAGCAATAAGTTCCACATTTTGCATCCATTTCTTTTGAGCCAGAGAGACACTGAATAATAAAATTAAATAAAATTAGCTTAATATTTATAATAACAAAATAATTGTGATTTCAATTACCGAGCTCTTGACTTGCACCGCTGTTAGCAATATTGTTAATATAGATATTTTATAAATTTTCATTTTATGTTTTGATTTCGAGTACGTTAACCGTTCGCTTGAAAGACAAATTTGTGACTGATCTAGTCGCATTTAGTTTCTTAAAAATGAAAAGCGGATTTGAAATTTGAATTGTCATCTGTTCATGATTTTTTGTTTGTTTGCGCTTATCAGTTCAAAATGTCAAGGTGGCAATTTAAGCTCTACGTATATAAATGTATATAAATATAAATGTATATAAATATTAATGTATGTTATAAAAATGTACATATATAAATATACATTTATATTCAAAATTAGCTTCCATTGAAATGATTTTTTTTAGTTAAGAATCGATATTGAATAGCAATAGATTTAATCAATTATTGGTATATGATTGCTCTTTAAGCGGAAAGTATTTAAATGTGCTTTAAAATAAAACATTTTTTATAAGACATGAAAAACATGCACTACATAAAGTAAATTAATATATGATTTATCAGCGTCAACAGTCGATTATAATCGATTTCGTCTACCCGTATGGTATGATCCCTACATCACACCACCACCTCTAACCAATATGTTTCAAATTTTCTATTTTTATATGAAGCAGAGAGACTGAGGCGTGGCGTGATAAGCTTCAACAGCCGAATCTATGTGTTTGTATGAGACCTTGATCTCTGAGGCTAATAGAGCGGAACCCACCAAATTTTGAATGAAAGTCCGCTTATACATATGTCAGGCAGACCAGATTTATTTCAATTGTTTATCACGCCCCTGCAGCTGTTAAGAAAGTATTTTTATAACATATTTACTGGAAAATGTCTACAGCTGTCGCGATCAAATTCACACAGTATGGATACCATCATAACTATCGTCAGTAATTCTGATCCAGATCGGATAACTATAATTTATAGCTCTATGAATGCTAAAATGCGTAAATGCGCACTAGAATGAATACGGGGTCTTTCACAGTCCACTCGCTCGACTGTAGCCCTTATCACTTGCTTAAAATAAAACAAGAAATATATAATATGTAATAATGTATAATGCTCTCTGCATCTTTTCCCGATTTTTAAAATTTGCATCGATATATTACAATGGGTAGTACTTGCATTAAAACACATTGAAACAAAAACAATTTTAGCATAATGAAACATACATGTGTTTGTATGTCTGCGAATACACATACGTTTTACAATATATGATGCATATATGTATGCATGTGTGTATTCGGCGAGGCCACCACACAAGAAGCGAAATCGTGGTTGTATGTTTCTGTCTCGCTTGCACTTATACGTTGGATATTGCGTTCAATTATCAATATTGTAACGCTTCTAGTTTTTTTGTTTATAGTCCGATTTTAATGCATCTTTCAGCAATAGTTTTATATAGTTAGCCTCCACTCGAATTATACAATAACAATGCTGTACTATATGATCAAATGCCTTAAAACAGAACGAAAGTTGGGAATTATTTTTGTGTATTGTGGGCGTGGAAGTCCAAAATTTTAAATGTCAATGCAATTACGCTGTCGATAGGAACCAGAATTGGTGATCCTAGGTGTGATGGTTATTGAGATATTCGCCGAAAACAGCGGTTTTTTCCGAGGTATGTCCAGTTTTTTGCTCATGGTGGCCGAATGGGGTGTGGCAGCAAAACAAAAAAAGATTCTTGTATTAACTGACTAAATATGCCGTCGATTGAGACCAAGCTCGAACTTGTAGCTCTTACCATCTCTGAAATCTGTTTGTTCATACGGACAGAAGGAAAAACAGGCATGGCTATATCGACTCGGCTTGTGAGGCTGATCAAGAATATATATACTTTATATATATACATACTTTATATATATGTATATATACTCATGATTTTGCACAAACCCAATATACTCTTGCAGAGAGTATAATAATATTACAATTTTTAAACAATATCTAGCACAATCTGCGCATAAAATTTCAGCAGATTTAATGATTCAAATTGAATGCACTAATATTCACTTTCAATTTACATTAAAACCATTATACTTACTGCACTCGATTATATTAATATTTACATCCGAGTTTATTCGACTAAGCAACCGCAAACTATTTGTGTTTTGGGCAACAAGCAGTTTGCTAATTAATTTTAATTTCTTTTTTAATAGATTCATTTACAAATTTCAAATAGGTTAACAAACAAATTGCACTAAAATAGAAATGGAATGTGCAGCAAAACGAATAAATACTTTCACTCTGTTTTTCACTATTTTTTGAGCTGAACGCATTTAAAGCAAATTAATTTTGTTAATGAAACACAAATTGCAATTAGTTGTTGCTCAAATTGTTTATGAAAAAATACAATATTTCATAGTAAATTGTTAACAGACTATTAATTTTAAATGTATATTAATGAATTCAATTGAAATACGATTAATGAAAAACTAAAAATTAGTTTTAAGTTTTTTTTTGTTCATTTAATTTAATTTTAATGTCTTGTCGTTGAGCTACATGGTAGTTGTGTTAATTGAAAGTTATTGATTTTTAAATGATTTGTTTATTAATAATAAATTATCCTTTTAACTTATACTATACTGGAATTTATTAGACCCCGTACTCTACAAAAGAGTTGAGGGGTCCATTAAGTTTGTCAGAAGCAAAATGTGCGTAACGGACCCCATAAAGTATATATATTCTTGATCAGTATCAACAACCGAGTCGATATAGCGATTAAAATTCTATTATCTAGCTTAAGCAGGCTCCCACTCTCTGCACTAATTGCGGTCAGAGATCTGCCGCTGTTTGTGTGATTGTTCGCGGACGCCAGCAGAGCTGTCATTTGTGGCGCTAACAAGGAGAACTGTCTGTTTACTGTTTATGTATGCTCTCGCACTCTACTCTCTGTAATTGAATTTAAATTACAATCTGTCACTTGCTGCTGATTCACAAAGAAATCTTCGATTTTGGCCTTTCGCAGATTTAGTTTTGCTTGACCGCTGCGATCTGCAGTGCACAAAATCTTTAGAAATTCTTGCTGAAATACCAGGCAAACAGAAAGATCAGCAGGTCGCAATGTAAAAATTATTTAATATTAACATTGCATTAACTTAAACTGTTAATTAACATAATCTGTTAATTAACATAATCTTTTAATTAACATAATCTGTTAATATTAACATTGCATTAACATAAACTGTTAATTAACATAAACTGTTTATTAACATAATCTGTAAATTAACATAACATAAACTGTTAATTAACATAATCTGTTAATTAACATAACATAAACTTTTAATTAACCTAACATAAACTGTTAATTAACATAACAGAAACTGTTAATTAACATTAATTGTTAATTAAATAACATAGCATTAGCTGTTAATTAACATTAACTGTTAATTTGACTTCTGTCGCTTACTGCTGATTTTCGCTTGACCGCTGCGATCTGCAGTGCACAAAATCATTAGTAATTCTTTCTGAAATACCAGGCAAACAGAAAGATCAGCAGGTCACAATGCAAAAATTAATTAAGTTTAACATTAGCATTAACATTGAATTAACATTAACAAAATGATTTTGCTTAAATTATGCAATTGTAAATTGTTGTTTGTTACTGTGGATTTCTTTTCGCCTGAGAATTCAACTGAGAATTTGCATATTCCAGCTGTAATACCAAGCAAACAGAACTTTCAGTAGATCTCAAATCCAAAATGGAATGAAAGTCCGTCTATATGTCAGGCAGGTTAAGTTAATTTCAAATTATTTCCATATTGTAAAAAACTATTTTCATTACACTACAACTTCCAAAGTATCACACTGTACTATATGGTACCACTATAAGTATCCTAACCAAGTTTGATCCGGATCAGACAACTATAAGCTATAGTTCTCATAGGACTAATTCATTGAAAATGGCTCGCTCGACTGTGGCCTTTCTTACTTGTCTTACTTAATTTTAATTTAATTGAATTAAGTTTATATTGCATTATATCTTATTACATGGTTTCTATGGTTTTTTGAGTTGTCCATTGGCTAGCTAAGTGTAAATATATGCAAATTTACAATTAGGTTGTCAGAAACGCCCAAAGTTCAAAATTTCTGAGCTGCTAATCTAATTGTACAAAGCAAACCATATGCAAACTCAATTAGGCCCAAAAACAGCCAACACTAGAATTGGCCATTGAGCATTTACACCAAACAATTGGCAGAAGGAAGAGTGTTGAAATCGAATGATAGTTGGTCAACACCTGCTGCTGCTGTTGCTGCTGCTGACCATGGCTAAGGATACACAGTAGGAATGGTAGATCTGAGCATTCGTGCGTGCGAATGCAGCCTTTGAGTAAAAATATTTAGATGGTTGACAGCATTCGACAAAGACGTTCCAAAGGACACATATAAACACACAGGACTTGAACTGGCAATTACCTAAAATGTTGCCAGACTTTTGGCACGTTCGCTTGTGTTAGAATGTGTGTGTGTGTGTGCGAGTGTGCGTGTGTGTGTGTGTTTGTGTGTGAGTCGTTTCGCTTGAATCAGACTGGCGCTTTATCTGACCGGCCGGGTCAAGCATCAGTTCATTTTATTGACATAAATGTTTATGTTTATTTGTCTGTGTTTAAGCATTAATGTTTATTGTATTGTACTTAGTTGTTGTTATTGTTGTTGTTGCTTCTCCTGCTATTGTTGATGTTGTGCAAATAAAAACAGCAACAACAACGGCAACTATGTGAGCACCAAAAGTCGAGTGTATTCATGTATTCATACTGGTTACAAGTGCCTGCTTGTGTGCGATACTCGTTTTTGTATAAATACCTAATGAGATTTGCATTGATTTAATTAAATGTACTTTTTTATTTAAACATCATGTAATTATATTAATTTTGCACAAACAAATAAGAACATTTGTGTGATTTTAAACATATGTAGCGCACAATTAAATAAAATTACCATGCTTAAATGATTACGACTTTAACTGAATTAATTTAAAAATAAATAGACGATTTCTAAAGTTCATATATTAATAAATTTTAAAATATAAAAGTGATTATTTAAGTTTAAATAATCTACATGTTATTATTGAAATAGTTTTAATTAAATATGCATATATTTATCAATATACTTATTATAATTTATATTAAATGTTGTCCAATATTAGCAGCAAATAAGAATTTCATACTTTATATTTGATCTTTCTGCAGAGGTTGAGAAATTTTAAGAAATTGATTTAAAATTTAAATTATTATTATGTACTAACTACATTTAAATAATACAATAAGGGTTCATGTCCACAATTTTTGTTCGAAAAGCTCCGAAGTTTTCTAGACACGGGAAAAGTTTCGAAAAGCTTTTCTCCATTGCGTAAAATATTCCTGAACTAAGTGGTTGGTGTATCCACTAAACAATTCTCACCTCTTCTAACTTCATTTTAACAACGGTAACTTATTAAAAAAATTTTGCTGATTTTAGATTTATTATTAAGATACACTTTATTATAAAATGTTAATACATATGTCAAACACTATTACAAACTATTTTAGTTAACGTTAAATAAAACTTTATCATTTATTGTGGAAAGAATTCAAGTTCGTCAAACTCATATATGTTTTTCAAACCTTAAGCAATATCAAAGGATGCCCAATTTAAAACATAAATCATTTATATAAATAACAATCTTAAAATATTAAATAAGATAGTTAAGCACAATTCATATAAAGTCCTGACAACATATTCCCACGTAGAAGTTCCACAACTTCCAACCGAAACTTTCTGCATGCAACAAAAGCAAAAATCGCGTTACAACAATTAGACTTGATTCGTATTGAAAAAGCGCTAATTGTGCGCAAATAATAAAGCTTATAAAGTACTTAAGGGGCGCTGACAGGACACACACGTCGAAGGTGAAAACTGCAAATGTGGCACAAAAAGTAAAAGCAAAAACGATGCGTAAACAAAAGATACACCTATGAGGAAAGCCAAAACTCAAATTTGTTTTTTGGTGATTCTGTCTTAATTACACGGCGAAAGGGAGAGTTGCCACTGCAGTGCCAGGAGCGTGGGAAGTCGGGTGGCTACAAGTCGCTTAAAGTTCGCTTACAACTCAATCAGAATTTTGCAAAAATAACAGAAATACTTAGTTACAGAGAGTCGTCTGTAATATACCTGTAAAATTAAAAAATAAATTGTTGATGTGGAGTAAGAGGAGTAAGTGGAGTAAGTTGCAGAAGTAATTAAATATTTAATGAATCCAAATCTTAATCAAAAAAGGAAAGATAAAGTTCTTGACTTGTATGTCTTGATGCTTTAAAGCTTTTATCATATATTAAAATAATTTTAATTCAAAAATATTCAATATTGACCCCATTTCCTTATTTCCCTATTTCCAAATAGATTAAATAAAAATGTTATATATTTTAATATATTTTTATCTAACTCATTAAAGACATTATGTTAATTCAAATGAGATTTTTCAATAACTTGAAATATATCTAGATGTGATTTATAAATTATTATAATTATAGAATATTTACCTCATGTTTATGTTATCCATATTGTCCATCAGTCATATCTACAGACTCTTTTGTTCAAAGAGGTACAGGTGTAAAAAAAAGCAACAACTCTGCGCATATATACGTTTTGGGCAGTGCGAATAGAAGGCGACACGTGCATACGAAAATGTTACGCTCTGCACTTTATGAATGAAACATTTACTATTTCATACCTTTGGCCAACCCCGCAGAAACAGAAACGGGAGAGGTAGAGGGAGCGGGAGCGGGAGCAACAGCCGGCACAGGCAGCTTGGCGACTGCCCAACGGTAGTTACTTGTTACTTGCCACGCCTCCCTTCCGGCCACCGCACTGAATCACCAACTATTACCCTGCCTGAGGCAGCAGCTTGGCAGCCCGCAAGACACATGCGCAACGCCACTGGCAGTGGCAGTGGCAGCGGCAGCGGCAGCGGCAGTGGCAGTGGCAGAGTCGGAGTCAGCGCCTGGCAACATTTGAATTTTGAATATGAATTTTGACACTTGATTATCAGCGGCGTGGCGTTTCGCAGTTTGCCATTCACCATTCGCCTTTCGCAGTTCGCGGCCAGTTCCAATTGTGTGCAGACGTCGTCGACGTGGCAATCGGAAAGAAAAACTTTTTTGCCAAAGAAAGCGGAAAAAATAAATCTACGTTAGTGCAACGGAAATTCTTTGGCCATTTTTGGCAGTGAAAGTGTTGAGTTGAAAAGAAAGTTCATTTAACACATTACAACACTTCAGTTCATAGTTTGCTTCGGTTAATGTGGAAAGTCAGCGTGGAATATGAAAAAGGATTTCGTTCATGTTTTGTTAACACTACAATTTGTCCTTCTGAGCAGCGCAACTTTCTCAGAACTAAATAACTGTAAGTTGGAGTTTCAAATAGTTGAAAAGTCAAGAAATATAGTAAGAAGAGAATTTAAATATATATTTTGAATAAATAAATACATAATTATATTTGAGTTACAGACACAAATTATTTGAATACTTGTTCAAGAATTCCACAAATAATTTATTGAATTATTTTAATTTAATTTAATTTAATTTAATTTAGTAAGAAATAACATTTTCTATTGGAAGAAGATTCAATAATGGACCAATGTACTTCAAAAGTTCTAGATTTTATAATTTCACTTAAAATTAAGATTTCTCACACATAAAAAATAAAGCTGCAATCATAAATTATATTTATGTATGAAAATTTGAGGTGTTTGGCTAATTGAGCACGTTCAACATTCAAAATATCTACCAAAAATGCTAACAACCTGACCAAAAAAGGCCAGCTCCAAAAAAATATTAGTACAAGGGGCTCTACTAACAAGCGGAAGTCCAACGATTCCCTAAGTGAATAAACTGTGGCCAAAATATGACAGAGAGTGGATGAGGCAGAGGCAAACCAGCCATGACGAGCGACTTCCGTTTGGTAGGGGTGGCAACCCTGCTCAAAATCCTTTCCCACTTGAAAAACAGCCAGAAGACAGCCAAAACAGATAAAAACAATGCAATTTTGGCAGTAAAAATTGATAAATATATCAGAAATTGTCTGTTTAAATCAATGTGTCAGAAACTAGAAATTCTAATAAATACAAAATATTGGCAGACTCAATGAAAAAGGGGAAAATACTACGGTATTTTGTTTTTATATTTTTTAAGGAATCCCGTTGTGCACAAAGAAAGCGGAAAACAGCATTTCGCAAGAATTTTTGGTGTTTTTTCTTTTAGATAGTAGAAAGTCTAAGCTAGTCAGGAGTAATAAGTTTGGGTTAAAAAGTAACTAAATTAATTATTTGAGAGCTTTAAAAATATATTAAATTCTTCAAAGATACGAACTATCTTGCACAAGCTTACAATTTTCATAATAAAATACTTTAATTTCTGAAGAACGATCCCTTTTATATTTACTTTTTTGTACATAAATAGATCGCCAGTTGTTACGTCTAAAAGAGTCCGCGCTTTAAAGTATGCAATGGATTTTGTTCTGTGGCAGCCTTAAATCAAATGATAAACAAAAGTAATAGGTAACTCCAAGTCGATAGTGGTTATTTTTATATTACTTGTCGAGGTGTGAGCAGGAGTGAAAGGCATTTTTTAGACCAACTGCAGCGCTTTTGGCAGACATTGCGTGCTGACATATTTCGTTGTGCGATTTCCTCGCTTGCATTTGCCAAAAGGCAGACAGTTGGAGTGTCTAACAGACAGGACATTCACTTTCCGTTTCAAGTTCAACGGTGTGAGATGGAGTCATGCCGAGGGGCTAGAGTGGGCGGTAAGGGGGTCTTGAAGAGGGGAGCACTGCGGTGTCTTTTGTGCTCCTTCATAAATCACACTGAAGGTACATGTAAATCTAACAAATTAAAATTATAAACGAAATGGAACAACTGCCATGACGTATTCCATATTTAAATAGTAATAGATTCAAAAACCGCTTCGAATTCTTAGTTTTAAAACTACCAGCTGACTGAAAAATGAACTTAAGCAAATATATTAATTTGCAGATGGTAATTTGAAGTACGTAAAAAATTTAAAAGAATATACTCTTCTTTTACATAGTAATAAATCGTTTATCACATAATTTGCATCACAATCCTTTAAGAATTTTAAGTTTATTTTAAAATTACGTACTTCCTTCTTCAAGTATTTCCAATTTTTCTTTTCGCTCAACTGGCTTTCTTTCACTGAGTTAAAAGCCAAAGCAACAAAACATTTAGTAATCAAGCAACTTTTCACCATTAGGTTAGCCACCAAATATTGCCAGACATAAATATGTATGTGTATATGTGGCAGTACTATTATTGTATGAGTTCATATGGTAAAAACTGTTTAGACGTTGGAATGTTTCAATATGCAAACATGCAATAGCCAAATTGCAATAACAACAGCAGCAACAACAGCCAAAGCAGCCTAAACAATGGCGACTTTGGCCAAAACGAGGGAAGCTTTTTCTTCCCGGACCCAAACATAATCGCAAATTATAGGCTATATAGCATGGCATAGGCCCCCTCGAAGCTAGTTTGGCCCAAACACTCATACACACACATACACTCGCCTACACTGCAATGGCAATCAGAGGGCTAAATGGGTAAATAAAAAGGTAGAGCGCACATTTGCCGCCTTTTTACATTTTTCCAGGTACTGACTAGAGACTATTTCCCTCCTCGCACCTCCATCCCTCCCTCACCGTTACGCCTATTGGCCCGCTGGGGTCTGTGATTTTTTCTGCACTTTTTTCGGGTTATTATTTGGTCATAATTGTAATTTAGGTATTTGCTGTGTGCTGTGTGTGAGACGTCGGCGAGCCACGAAAAAAATCATGCTACTTGTTAGGCATGTGATGTGATTTCTTTTACGGTTCGCATTTTGGGGGCGTGATGGTTTACCGTTATGGCCGGCAAGTTGACGCCAGTATTTAGGGACCTTCGTAACGAGTTGAATGCAAAAAAAAAAAACAAACGAACCACTAAAATTATCAGTTAGCCACAAATGTGAACGTTGAAGTTGCATCAAATTGCTGGTTAAATTAAAAAAATGTGAATTTTCCAAGAATCGAAAGCAAATTGAGTGCATTCATTCATGCATGTGTGAATCATTTGTTATACTTTATAGGGTTAGTTAAAAATATGTGGATTTATTTTCTTAAAGAAACCATTTTCTATTTTAAAGTTAACTTATTTTTTAACCGAATCTATTAGGAGATTAAAAATATATTAAATGCTGACCTTGCAGTTTCCTTAATATTTGCTGATAGCTGGAGACACTTTCTAATTTCTAGCCACACTTATTTATGGGCACTTCATAATTTGTAGGCTTCTGGACGCGGTCTGCTTTGGGTCAAATCCACCCCAAAAAGCGGCTAATTTAACTAATTGTTGGATTATTTGGTGTTAAGTACGCGTAATGCTTATGTTAGAAAATTTATGACCGTGAAAATGTTCCTCACGAATAAAATTTGTGCCTAACACTTTGGGCATCTGGATAAATTTAGAAGAATAATTTTTATTTGCTCTGTTGACATTTTGCAGACACGGAAATGTGGGATATAATTACGACTCTTAATTGTGGATTATGAATTACAAACGCAGGCAAAAAAATATTTTAATTCGTTTAATTTTTAATCCCAAAACAGTGAAAGAAAATGGAATGAAAAGTGCTTTAAAATAATATTAAGTTAAATTTGTAGGGTAAATTTATATAAAATAACATAATAATATTTGAACAATATATTTATAAAAATTTTACAAAATTTTTATAAATTTTAATAATAATTTTTTTTTTTAATGTGTAGAATAATTATAAGGATTAAATAATAATGTTAACTAAAAAAAGTTAAAAATTTAATTTAATTTAATCATAATTGATTTATTAAATGGCTTACAAAATGTTCTCGTATTCGAAATAATTTAATTGCCAACAACATGAACAAATGTCAAGTTTTAACGTTGTTACACCCCATAAACCGACTCCCCTCCCTTTGCATGCCCTTGTACAGACCATAGACCTTTATAAAGTGTGCACCATTAAACACCCTAACGAGTCAAGTCGTAAATGTCAAGCCAAAGTACTGCAATATCTTTCATCATCCATTTTGCAGCAGATCCAAAATTCAGTGGTCCCATCAACAATGTAACTGTGCCCGTGGGACGTGATGCTCTACTCACGTGCATTGTCCACGATCTGGTTAGCTACAAGGTTGCCTGGTTGAGAGTCGACACTCAAACCATATTGAGCATACAGAATCATGTCATTACCAAGAATCATCGCATCGGCATTTTCCACACCGAGCATCGCATTTGGCAGCTACGCATTCGAGATGTACACGAATCGGACCGCGGCTGGTGGGTTATACCTATTGGAGGTTATACCTCTTATTGGACACTTTAAGTTAAATAAAAATACGATAATAGAATTTTAAAAAATTTTTAAGACTTTAACTTCTGCCAACTTATACAAATATCTACCATTATGTATCCACATTTCTTGTATCACTCTAGGTACATGTGCCAAATAAACACAGATCCCATGAAGAGTCAAATGGGCTATCTGGATGTGGTGGTGCCACCAGATATAGTGGATTACCAGACCAGTCAGGATGTGGTGCGTTCCAGCGGACAGAATGTAACACTCACCTGTAGTGCGACAGGTGTGCCTTTGCCCACAATCACCTGGCGACGCGAGGAGAATGCACCACTCTGGCTGATGCCCGAGGGTGAGCAGGAAGTTGAGCGCGAGGTTTACAGCCTGGAGGGACAGAATCTGACGCTCTGGCAGCTCCAGCGCGTCCACATGGGAGCCTATCTCTGCATTGCTTCGAATGGAGTGCCACCGACTGTAAGCAAACGCGTCATGTTGGTGGTGAATTGTAAGTTAATCCGGTTGCCAAAGAGTTCGATGCTGAAAGGACTTTTGTACATTTTAGTTGCCCCCACCATCTGGACACGTTATGATACAATTTACGTAGGATTGGGCCAGAAGCTGACACTGGAGTGCATTAGCGAGTCGCAGCCTGTATCGGTTAACTTCTGGATCAAAGATAAGGATCTGATCCAGGGTGGCACCTACGAGTCCATGGTCGTGGATAATGTGCATCGCATTGTCATGCGTCTCACGCTGCGTCCGGTGACGAAACGTGACTTTGGAGAATACAAATGCATTGCCAAGAATGCAATTGGAGAGACAGAACGCAGTATTACATTACATCGTAAGTGGCATTAGCTTGGACTTAAATAAAGTAACTAAATCTAGTTGAACCTTTAGATAAGGCCAAAAAGCATGTGCAGCATTCGCATCAAACGTCGACGCGTGACAATCAGTTTATCGTCATAGAAGGTGAGCATAAATGTGGAACTAAGCCTAAAGTTAAAGTTTTTTAAAAGAAATCTTAAACTGGCGTATTAGTATTAATTATTGATTACAAATCTTTCGTAAAACTAACTACTTTAAGTGTATATATTTCTTAATTCACAGAGTACATGACAAATTTAGCTCACAATATTGAAACGACAACTGATTCCTGGCATCGAAATATTTTAAATTGTGCTTGTATACTGTTTGTGGGTTACTTCAATAAAATTTTATATCTGTGAGCAACTAAACAGGGGTGTCTATTAAGTATTAAAAGAATTTAAGTAGACTTTCGTTAAAAGTAAGTAATACCAACAGAAAAATTAATATTTCATTCAATTGAACAACTGAAATTCCATATTTTTTAGATAAATAATTAGTCTATATACATTAATTTACCTACTCACACTTTCCTACAGAATTCAAGTGTTGAAAAACGCATATTATTAACACACTGACTTTCCATTCAATAACTAGCCAAATTTGTTAAAAATAAAACAGTTTTTTTGTTGTCTTTCAGTCACTTTTGTAGCATGACTTTAGTTATTATTGTTATTATTATATTTTCGTCTAATTTCTTTTATAATTTCAAAGTACGACATTTTGTTCACGGAAAAGTAATTTGTAGGAAAATTAATTAAGTGTAAGCTACGAAAATCAATTAAATTTATTTGATTTTCCTTTAAGAAAATTAAGTAATGACATACACAGTGTTTTTTTTTTGTTTCATAAGTTTTTTGCTGTTGACTTTTTTTAGCCATACAACAGTTAAAATTTATCTTGCAATACATTTAAAATTAGCTACAATTTTTATTTAGGTTTATGTACAATTCTGTTACATATTGAATCACGTAATGTATTTAGCTAGGGACTTTAACGCTTAAACAATTACAATTGAACTAAAGGGGAAAAGTGTTTAACAAGTGATGACACAAGTTAATTGTGACGTGTGAATAGTTTAAGCTAAACGTGTAGAAAGCTTCAAACATGTTTAATAAATTAAAATGATACGTTTAAATTCTATCTATGAGCGTGTCGAGGTAGGCTTAACAATCTTTGTTTAGTTGGATTGGCTTATAAATTAAGTGCATGTGTTTGTGAGTGTGTTTTCGTGTGTGTATGAAAGTGTGTCCGTGTGTATGTGTGCTAACCTAATTCTCAAAACTTAAAACAGTTACAATGCCCCGAAGATAATCATTTTCTTATGCTCAACTCGAACTGCCGTGTCCATTTGTTAGTTTTCTAGATGACGATAATTCCATGCGAGGCACTTCAATGGTCGGCGGCGGCGTTGCTCCCTTGGCCTTGGCCAGCAAATCGCGTTGCTCATAGATCTCGTTGACCAGCTTCTTAACAAACGGATGATTGAACTTTCCCTCAGTGGAGTCAAAGAACTCCTGATGTTTAAGCAGGCAATTGTCGCGTTTCTCGTACTCAAACGCCTGCATAACCATGTCCAAACGATCCAAATCCTTGACAAACCGCGACTCTGGACTCTGCGCATTTTCATACTCCTATAAAAATAAGACAATTTAGTTTTTACTGTTTATATACTTAGATGTCTGCTTCAACTAACCTCGAAGAGTTCCATGATACGCTTGCCACGGGGCTCGATTAGTTTGCATATGTCCTCCATCGCCTTCAGCTCCATAGCCTGCTTGTCATCCTTGGACACGCCGCAAAAGGGTGTTATATCACCTACTAGACTCTCGGCCAGATCGTGCACCAAAGCCAGTTCCATGCAACGTATCTGATTGAGTCCCTCACTGCCATCCAGCAAAAAGGTGAGCATGCTCATCCGATACATGTGTCCCGAAATGGATTCACAGTCGTTCACATCCCGCAGCACCCAGCCAGTGCGTTTGGTGTGCTGTAAAGAGTATTAAATTCAAGTTAGTTTAGTTTATACGAAAATAAAATAAAGTTTATGGTAAGTTGTAATAAAATAAATTCAGTTTAACTATTTCTTTGCTTTATATCTGTCTTTTTACGTACTACCGAAACTATTCACATTCTAAAACATATCTTTATAACGATCCTATCACGCACTTATCTCTGATTTGCATAGCATACCAAAAGTACTTTGGATAATTAAAGAAATGTGTGCATAAGAGAGCGCAGAAACATTGACGGCATTGCCGGCGACATCGTCACCACCAAGGCCGAACCGCTCTCACCCCACCACCCGCCATTTGGGGCTGGGCCTTCAACTTAAACTAACCGACAAGGGTATAGGCTGTTGCTATTTGATCAATAAAATGTATATTTATAGACCCAAAACGTTAAGCATGTTAAAGACGAAACTGTAGACAAGCTGTTAGCTTCCTAGTACCTTCCCCGATCACGTAGCTTTAATTAATTTCTTGTAGTACGTATTACGATTATAATCACGGTGGTAAAATTTGCATATGAGAGAAATGTGACTTTTATCATCAGCTGATTAGTTATCTTTAATTGCAGGGGTTTAGTTAGTGCAAGTCACGTAGTACGAGACAATTTTGTTAGCTTATCGTTCTACCTTCTTATCAGAGTCGAATATTCCAGCATCAAGAGTATGAGCAAGAGACTAATGAGTCTGATTATAGTCATGTGTAGTAATAACATGATCTACACTCCAGTTGAAATACACAATTGACAACATTTTATACGATCTAACTGATGGATTGGTAGAGTCGAAAAAATTAGATAAGCTTTAATGTAAACAGATATCATATAGAAAGCCAACACAGTTGTCTAACAGCGTCGATCTAGAGGGGGATACTTTGCTTAGCTGCAGAATTCTTCGGAATGTAAATATTAGGACAAGCAAAGAGCAAAATATTGCAAGCTAATGAAATATAGCTTATGTGTTAACTGATGTTCAGTAGCTAAAGAATATATAAATTGGAAAGATGACAGATGTAGAGAAATGTATATTTCCAGGAGTAACTTTATCATCTTTGAAATCAGAAAGACACAAATAAATATCGTTTTTGAAATACGCATAGCTCAGTCTTTCCCAGTTTCAAAGTACTGTCCTCATAATGACTAATATATTCTGTTCCATTTGCAAAACTCATTCAGGCCAATCAGCAAAACATTTTTTGCCTAATCACCGAATAATTTCACATTATTTTCTTTGGTTGCGTAGTGTGTTGAGTAACCAAATATTTTAGTTACAGTTCTTGCTTTGATTTTGCTAAGATCATGTCAATAGTAACGACATAGTAACCTCATGCCCTTCACCCTTTTGGGAGGCGGGCAGTCTACACAATTTGAAGGCCAAGATCAAAGTCACAAGATACATTCATTCTATATATTTTACGCTCTATATGTTCTCGCAATATATAGACATCTATTTGTTAGATTTAGTATATAAATATTTCTGCCAAATTGCCTTGCAAACTTTCTCTAACGTCAGAGAAAATTTGTCTTGGCATTTTTTTGTTTTTCTGACTAATTCCAAGTGAAAATTCTTATAATTTGTTATTGCTCACGTGAGCAATTTGGAACGTTGCCTTATTGCGCTTTTAAATTTATCGCATCCGGTTTAAATCGATGCGCTTATGCAATTAGGAACTGAGCTCAAAGTTCGATTAAGAAGAATGACAATTTCTGAAAGCGATTTCAGCTCAAATTACAAGCGACTTAGACGATAACAAAATGCGATTGCTACTTTCAACGCTCCACCAACGTCATTCGTCATATTGAAATTATCAATTATGCTGATTAGATATAGAAGAAAGGTGAAGAAGACACGTGCGGTGCACGGGACGGGGTAAGACTCTTTACCAGGGCGTGTGGTATAGCTAAAAGAAAATCCCCCGAACAAAATACACAACAAAACGAAAGCAAAACAATTTTAAAGCAAACAAATTTAAGTATACAAATATCTATTTTAATATATATAAATTTGGCAAGCAACTGTAAGATATTTTCTCTGAGAGAGCCAGCATTGATTCCTCACATATTATACAATGTTTGTTTTTTGAGAGAGCCAGAATCAGAATATATTTATGTTATAATAGATAAATAGCTTTTGTGGGTACATACACAAGGCGTAAAGTCAACACAGAATTTGAATAAAAACAAAACGAAATTCGCATTGTTTTCGCTTTTGAAAACAGTTCAAAATGAAAATTGTTTATCACGTAAACTTGTTGTATAATTCGGGGACACTTTAAATGAAGTGTAGGAACTTAATTGTGATTTTTAAAAGCCCTGATAAAAACAATTAACAATAAAAATTATAAATATTGAAAAGAAAACCTCTCTACAAGTAAATTTTAGCTGATTTTGTGATTCAAACAGAATTCTGTAATCCAAATCCATTTCAAAATGCCTTTTGATCGACTTCTTGCTATTTCTAAGAATTCATGCATTTTTTTCTGTATGGTTTTCATCAAATCCTAATAATATTTCTTGTGGATCTTTCCTTTACTTTGAATTAACACAAATGTGTCATAATTTGCGAGATTTTTCAAGGTTAATGTATAAAGATTTGCTATATAAACTTTAAATTTCCTCAGCTGATTCTCAAAACTTTGAGTAGCTTTCAAAAAAGTTTCACGGTCGAAACCTCAAATTCAAAATTGAATTTGAAAATAAAAACCTTGCGATAGACATTGAAGCCTCTATCTCTATCTCCACCTCCACATCCACCTCCGCGTCTGCCTTTGAAATCCACAATCAACAATTACGCTTTCACAATTCACAAACAAGAAATAAAACTAATCTAAGAGTCACGCGATTTCTACGACATAGGCCCGTACACTTAGGAGCATATCAGAGGAAAACAACCGAAAATAATGTTGAATCACAACAAAGTAAGAGAAGAGGAAGAGAGTGAAAAGCTGCTCGTAGGGTTGATTCTATGCTGACTGCTGACTGGGGGAAAAATCGATGGCAAAGCGTATGGAAAGAGAAGACTAAAGAAACAGGTTTAGATATTATTTATAAATCTTGTCTGCTTACCTTGAGATTGCCAATGAGTTCCATGAATTGCAGAATATCGGCGAGTCCAGTATTGAAGCAGGGCTTTTTGCCAGGGCTGGAGACTGTGTCGTGGCATGAGGTGCCCTCCGATACTGCTCCAGTGGCGGTAGCTGTGCTGTTGTTACCATCGCTGGATGAAATCTCAGCCTGTAGAGGCTCTGCTGCCAGTGAGGACATGGCAAACTTTGTGGTCTGTTGTTGTTGGTTCTGTTGTGGTTGATGTGGATGCGAATGCTGATGATGCGACGATTTGGCGCTATTAACGTTGCCTTTAGTGTGTATAAATCGCTGTATATCCTGATGACTGCGCGCTTGCAATAAATTGCGTACAAATTGTTTTGATATATTCACTTCGTGCGCCGACTCCGTTTTCGATTCGCTCGAACAGCAACCGTGCGTGGTCGTAGGCGAATTGTGACTGACGCTGTCGCTGAAGTTGAATTCGCTTAACGATTCGGTCGACGCTGTCGACGCTTGACTAGATTGCTTCGGTATTGCTGTATTTGTAGTTGTTGATGTAGCTGTAGTTTCAGTTGCAGCCGATGACGTCACACCGCGTGTCGCCGCACTGCTGCTGAGATGCCTGAGGAACTTGTATAGATCTATGGCGGCGCCCACGCCGCTGTTGCCAGACGACGCTACCGCTGTCGCTTTGATCAGCTGCTGTAGCGAGAACATGGTCAACACGCTGAGAGAAATTCAGAGAGAGGCGTTTCCGAGAGAGCGTTTTGTTCGAGCGCGTGATATGCAGCTACAATGTTGCCGTCACCTCAAACACGTGATGTGTGTGTGCGACGCTACAACTGTGCGGAGAGAGAGAGAGAGATAGGGAGAGAACAAGAGTTGTTAGTTTACAAATCGTTCAGGTACAAAAAAACACACACACACACAGTTGTAGCTAACTACACTACAGTTTGGCAATCACTGGTCGGTTTGGAATGTACTTAGAACTAAAATTAGCTTTGCGCTTAGTATATCATTTAGTTTAAAGCTGTTTTAACTGGTACAAGCCGTATTAAATTTAAGAGTATTATTTTTCAGTCAAACATCAATAACACTTTACTAGCAGTCATGAATTATTAATATAAATACACTCTTTTCTTATGCAACTAAAACTGTGTTTGTTGCTATGTTAAAATAGGAAGTTTGCTATTTGTGATAAGTCACGTATTTTGTTTTGTATTTATTTATAAAATGTGCCATTTATCATTCTTAAGTTCTTATTTTGTTGTCACTTTTTATTAAACGTGTTGATAAAGATTTATGAACTTTATTATTGTTAAAAGACAGCATATTAAAACACTTTCTACAAATCATTTATTAATAATTATTTCAATGCTGATCCATTTATTTTTGCACTTTGTACTAAATAAATAAATAAACTTCAAGTCACTCTAATTAATTGCTGCTAATATTTGAGTCTTCTTTAATAATTAACACTGCAAGTATTTTGACTTTTTGATTCACAAGTTTAACAGTTCGTTGCCAACTGTTGAAGCAGCCCTCGTCTACATTTTACACGCAAAATTTACATTGATTGACGCCGCGAAATGTTTACGCAATATTTTTAATTTGAACAGTTGCTGGCAAAAGTAAACAAACACTGGCGTTAACGGCCGATGAAAGTACATTAAAGTGAATAAACTAATTAAATGCTTGTCGCCAACAAATTATTGTGTTAATAATATTAGAATTTTGCACCAACCTTGACACCAAACTCGGGTCAAATCAAGAAGCAGCAGCAGCGGTTGCCGAACAAGGAAGGAAGCGCGACAAACAATCGACTAATCGACAGACGACGAGCCGACAGACGAAAACTGACAACCGACAACGAAGACTTGTGCGCGCCTTGTGACTGTGGCAGCAGCAGAGGTAGTGGCAGCGGCAACAGCAGCGGCCAGTGGCACTTCAAGGTGACGTTCACTGGCGTCGAAGCTGCCTTTTCTTCTGGTTTGGTTTGTTGTTGCGGTCACGTAGACACGAGCCTCTGCTTAGCTGTAAATGTTGCTGCTACGGCTGCTAGTGACTAACGGCAAATGTGTTCGCCACAGCGGAATTAATTTGACAACGGGCAACGTCGCGACGTTAACGTCGACATCGGCATCGGCGGGCATAAAGCACAATTAAAAATATCACTAAGCTAATACAGGCACACACACACGACCATACACATGCACACGCGTAAATATGCTAGCGAAATTCATGCTGCTTCTTCATTTCGATGTTACTCTTGTTTCTATGCGCTTTTAGATCGAAGTACACTTAGGTGTTCACGTATAAAGCACCGCAGCTAGTGCCTGCTGCTCTCACTCTCCCACCGCCCAAGAGCAAAACGTTAAAAGTTGTCACTTGCTTTTTGCAGTTCAATTGTTTCTTTTAGCAATTGCACAACAAAACTTTTTCGACAACTGAATCGCGTTGTGCCGAATGAATTCGCGTTGTTTTGTTGTCTTTCGATAAGTTGTGGCGGCATAGCGATATGTTATCGTTCGGTATTTTGCAAAACATCTGGTATGCTGTTAAAATACTAAAACTGTTAAGTATTTTTGATGTGTAAATTTAAGAGAAGTGCTCAATACTTTAAAAATATAAATAATGCATAAATTCCTTTAAAATGCTTAAACATTTAAGCTGTAGGTTTGTTTATATTTCATAGGCCCTCCAAATGATATATCGATACCCTAAGTTTTTTTTTTTTTATATATATCGATATTTCAAAATAAATGTGCTTTTGCATCCCTAATCGAGTCAACACATGGTTTTGTTTTGTGTTGTTGGCGCCCACAAATATTAAACGTAGTTATTTATTTAGTCATGTTGGCGCCTATTAAACACTTGCTAAGCAATTACCGCATTGTGCTGGCCAGCGGCTCCCCACGTCGCCAGGAACTGGTGCAAATTTTGGGTCTGAATGCCGAATTATGTCCATCCACTTTCGAGGAGAATCTCAATCCGGAGGATTTTAAAGATTTCTCCGAATTTATAGAGGCCACAGCTTTGGGCAAAGCCGATGAAGTTTTCCAGCGCTTGAGCGGCGCAGGCAATGACAAGAAACTAATTGTAATCGCTGCAGACACGATGGTCACCATGGGAAAAGAGGTCTATGGCAAGCCCAAGGACGCCGCCGATGCAGTGCGCATGTTGACCAAGTAAGCCAAGTGACTTTAATATATATATATAAATCCCACTAAGCCTTTGTCCTCTCCAGTCTCTCTGGTGCCTGCAATCGCGTGTTTACGGGTGTTGTGCTCAAGCACTCGAACGGTGTGCGCCAATTTACGGACACCGCTGACGTTTACTTTGGCCAGCTGACAGCGGAACAGATCCAAAGCTATGTGGACAGCGGTGATCCACTGTAAGCAGTTACATATACATTCTGTACATTGCTCTGTTCTTATCAGCTCTCTCATTTCTAGTGACAAGGCCGGCGCTTACGGCGTAAGTGGTCCCGGAGGCGCTATGATTCCCCGCATCGATGGTGATTTCTACACTGTAATGGGTCTTCCCTTGCATCGTCTGTGCTGTGAACTGAACAAGCTGTTTTTAGAGGATCTTAAGTAGCTACCAAATATCGGCTAACAGTCAGTCTTGTCAGTCGCTTGCTTATCACAAACACGGCGAGCAATTTTAATCTACTTGAACGTCAGAGGCTACACTTAAAGTGCTGCTAGTCAGTGCTGATAACGCGATCTATCTGTATTCGAAACTGTTCGTTTTTGTTTGCTTTTAGACTAAGTCAAGGGAGCAAATTAAAGAAATAGTATACAAAAGTCAAAGTGCGGTGTCAATTTAGTGCTAAAAAGCAGAAAAATTAAGGTTTGCTATAAGGCAATACAACTAAATTAATTTTAATCTATTTTCAGTTAATTTTTAATTTTAGTTTAGAGATAATATATGTGTAATGATTCGGTAATAAAGCCGAAGAAGTTACTAGCACTGAGTTAAACAGCTCAGTTAATATTTATAAAAAATATTTTTTAGTTTTAAAGCACGAAACTTTTTAAATTTTAAACTATTTTTCTGGAAACTTTCTTTAAAGTTAATAATTCATTTACAGTTTATGTTGTAATTTGAAATTCCCTTAATTTTTAAATACTTTTTCGCATTTCAATTTTCAAAAAAGTTAATTTTAAAAGACACCAAAACTGATCTGCCCCCATAATTTATTTCAAAACTTTCTTTAATTAATTTTGAACATAGATTTTTATATACAGATGTATTTTATTTTGATTATTTTTTAAGTATCTTAATTGTTTAATAAAAATATTAACCCCAATTTCATTATATACAAATTATTATTTTAAGCGAAACCTTTTATTAAATAAAAAAAATTACTTTAATCCTTTTGTTCATTAATTTTTACAAAGTACAATTCCTTATCTAATATTTATTTCTGTCCCTTTATTTTCTTATCTTTTGTTTGATTTTAATTTAATATTTACACGATGTAACAAATGGTTTATTAATCGCACATAATTCTTTTAGATTTCAAAATCCACAATAAAAACCGCACATCACTTTGGCTTTTTTCCAGCCAAACATAGCTCATGGAATCATTTGAAAGTAACGTATAATTTCAAAGATAAGCCGATTATATAAGGCAAAAGTTGCTGTAATAAATTTAAACACACACATATACACACAATAAATGTTTATAAAATTCAACAACACAAACAGCTGACATTTAGTACACAATCAGCCGCGAAGAGAGGCGGATTTAAGAATGACGGATAAAGAGCCAGAGAATCAGCGGGAAAAAAACCACAGTGCTATCAGCTCTGGGGTGGACGCTTCAGTGAGAAGCCCAATGAGTCGCTGCTGGAGCTAAACAATAGTTTACCCTTCGATGCCAGACTCTACGCGGTCGATTTGGATGCGAGCAAGGCCTACGCTGAGGCCCTCAACCGGGCAGGTCATTTCAAGGACGCCGAGTGTGATAAGCTGGTGAAGAGTCTTGAGCTGATACGCTACGATTGGATCGAACGTCTGGTTGAGTTCCTGCCCAGCGATGAGGATGTCCATACGGTCAATGAGCGTCTTCTTGTGAAGATTCTTGGTGATTTGGGTCAACGCCTTCACACTGGACGCAGTCGCAACGATCAGGTGATCACCGACATGAAGCTCTGGCTTCGTAAAGGCATCCGGGAAACCTTGGGCCGTTTGCGTCTGGTCATCAGCTCCCTAGCTGACCAGGCCAAGACACATCTGGGCATCCTCATGCCTGGCTACACACATCTGCAGCGCGCCCAACCAGTGCAGTTCTCTCACTGGCTTCTGTCCCATGCCTTTGCCCTGCGAGAGGACTGTCTGCGTCTGGGTGAGCTACGTGATCGCTCCAATGTCCTGCCGCTGGGCAGTGGCGCTCTGGCGGGGAATCCTCTTGGCATCGATCGACTGTGGCTCGCAGAGCGTTTGGGATTCTCGGCTGTAACAGCCAACAGCATGCATGCAGTGGGAGATCGCGATTTTGTGGGTGAGTCAAGACCCTGTAGTTGATTACTGAAGAGAGTAGACTGAGTTTGTGTAGAAACTTCTCCAAGTGGCCAACACTTAGTGCTTGCTAACTAAAGTAACCCAATCTTTTATTTTCAGTGGACTTTATCTACTGCTGCTCTATGGTCAGTTTGCACCTGTCGCGTCTGGCCGAGGATCTGATCATCTATAGCACCAAGGAGTTTGATTTCATTCGATTGGCGGACACTTTTGCCAGTGGCAGCAGCTTAATGCCCCAGAAAAGGAATCCGGATAGTTTGGAGTTGATTCGTGGCATCTCGGGACTGATTACATCAAATCTGACTGGCATTATGATGACCATTAAGGGCACTCCCTCTACCTATAATAAGGATCTGCAATTCGACAAGCAATATTGCTTCCAGGCCTATGATAAGTTGGCTCAGAGTCTAGACGTGACCTTGGGCGTCATTCAGACCATGAAAGTGCAACGTCATCAAATGGAATCAGCTCTGAGCCCTGATTTGCTGGCCACTGATTGGGTGAGTAGAAAGTTTGAATAAGTAGATTAAAATATATTATGACGTCACGTGGCTAGTCCCAAACTGATTAAAATGAGAACTCATAGCCCCGCCCTACTGGGGTTTTTAGTATACCTGCTGTATCTGTATATAACGTATACTTTTATCTTAGAAGATACTTTTAGATATCAGCTAGTCAAGATGATCCACTGTTAAATACCCAGTTTATGTGCATGCCCAGTAAGTCTGATCGCTAGTTGGAATCAGCGAAAAATTCTGGGTAATGTTAACAAAAAGATTTATGCATAAACTTATGGATGAGTTGTGGGAAAAGATTCTGGTATATATAGTTTGGCTTAAGCCTAAAAATATGATAACATTTAAGAATAGTCCCTGAAGACAAATTCAAGAAATACGCAAATAAATTCAGTGATAAGTTAATCCTTAGTTTCAAGAATAAATTCAGGGATTAGGTCAATAACAGTCACAGGGATAAATTCATGAGCATATCCACAGGTTCTGGGTTACTTTCACGAAAAAATCATATAAAAATTCAGAGATATGAAAAAAATTCAAAAAGCGATTTCAGAAAAAGCTGAGAAATATATTCAGGTAAACACTTAAGTAAAGAATAAAAATTGTATACATTCGAGGATTATTCCGGCATAAATTAGGGATTAATTAAGGGAAACCTGAAGAAAATTAAGGGACAAATTAGAGAAAAGACACTGAAATGGATTCGTGGATATACAATCAGCTCAGAGCTAGAGATAACCTAAGAAAACACTCATAAATAGAAGAATTAAATCAGGAATTAAATCAAGGCCAAACTCAGAGCTGGGTTTCATAAGGTTTCCCTTTGGTAAACGATTTGCTATATGCTATAAAGCCTTTATAATATCTAATCCCAAACAAATCTGATATATTTTCAGGCCTATTATCTGGTGAGAAAGGGCGTGCCCTTCCGGCAGGCGCATCATCACATTGGTCGCGTCGTTGCGCTGGCTGAAAAAAGGGGCGTTGACATCACCGAGGTGCCACTGGGTGAGCTGCAGCAGATTTGTGCCGCATTTGGTTCGGACATAGCCAGCGTGGCGGACTATGGAGTTAATGTGCAGAACTATGACGTCATTGGGGGCACTGCCACCAGTAGCATTGTGGAGCAACTGCGACTACTCAAGAAACTGGACAAGGAATTGTGCCAGCAGTCGTAGTGTCGGGACTGGCCCTGTTTTTATTTGAATTTCGCTTTGGCTTCGAAGTGTATAATTAACAAATTATATAAATTATGTTGTAGTAAAAGTTATTGTTAAGCTTTGTTTAATTAACGCTGGGACTCTGTGGTGTGTAGGTGTAGGGCTCATGGGTGCCCACCTCGCCGTTGCTCTCCAACTGCTGGTAACCGCTCATCGCCGAGTTGACTGGCAAACCCATCTTTCCACCCGAGATTAGAACTCCCAGGCTCTGCTGAAGCTGCCAACGGCGTGCCTCACGTATCGACTTGTTGCGACGCAAAGTCTTGGCCAACATGAAGGCACAGAGTACGCCCAGGAGTTGCACAAAGGCCACAGTCGTTGCTCCAGTGGCAATAAGCATTGCACTCTGCGACAGAATGAAGTTCATCTTGCGGAAACATCCATACTCATAGGGCTGCAGGCAAGTGTAGTCGTTGTATTCATTGGGAGAATCGGCCAGATTGGCACAACAGGACAGAGGCACAACGACGTCATCGGGCTCCATTTGGGTTCCGTTCTTGTTGTACGAGTAGTACTCCCTCCAGTCATCGGGCTCTACGACTCCACAGCAGCCCAGCTGTAAGATAATTCGTTAGAGGTTACAGGGTCTAACCTTGGCGAGCATTATTGTACTTACACCAGATTGCATAAAGTCCACTGCGGCCTCGACATTGCTGTCGATCTCGTAGTTGGCCAGGGCCTGGTTCATGGTGCGCATCAGCATATCCCTGACCTGGGACTGCATCACAAAGGCGGCGATGGCTGCAGCTGCTTCCAGGATGAAGACGAGGAAGAGACAGACGCCGTACTGCCGGAAAGAACTCAATGAGGTAACAGTTTTTTAGCTTAATCATGACCAACTTACCACATTGATGAGCATAACACTCTCCTTGACAGCTCCATAGGCTCCGAGTGTGGCAACAGCAATGAGAATGAAGCCAATGGCAATCAGCAGCGCTGGTGGCGATGAGAAGTGTCCATCGATAAAGAGACTGAAGTCAAAAAAGATCGTCTGAATGGTTGTGCCTACCATGATCAGCAATATAGCCGTCAGCTGTGAGATGAGAAAAATAAACAATAATTAATAATAATATACAAAATAAAAGCTTATACAATAACATTTAACAATCGCGTGCCAAAACCTCGAATGGGTTCGACATTTATTCTCAGATCGATGTGGAGCATGATCCAGTGACAGTTTTCAATGTCTTTTGGACGAAAGCAGGGACTGTACAATTTTGAGGGGGTTCAAAATTAGAAAGGTTTGAAAAGAATAATTTACCATGAGTCGTATTTAAAATTATTTTGTTCAACATTTTCATATAGTATACTTAATATCCCAAAAGTTACGACTGAGCTGAAGTTATGTCTGAAAACAAGATCATAATCAAATGCAAGTTTTCATCACAATCGCACCCAAAATAAGAGAGAAAATAATGTATCGATTCAAATGCTGATGAAAAGTATCTTTACTTGATGACAACGTTATCATAATACACTCTGCAAGTGTACAACGTAACTGATGTGTTATCAAATGTAAGATAACAAGCGAGCTATTGTCAAACCTAAAGATAAGTAGTTGCCTTGAAACTAATTTTCATAGTTAAGAGAGCAAATTTGTAAGCGCTCTTAAATCATTGTAATTAAAATAAGAAACAGGGCATTAAAAGTTTTACTAAAAAAAAAAATGTTTTTTAATTTCTGAGACAGGTGTTTTAACTTCCGGAATAATTAACGAGTGCGTCAAATAGCTAAATGGGAGCAGATTACGCATGGTAAACTCGGATAAAGCTAACTTATAATATTTAATATAGAACAATACTTGAATAAACTACATCGGCTTTAATGTTGTTATCTCTATTGATTTATCGTGTTCTTTTTCATATCTAACTTTGATGTTATCGATGATATTGATTCAACTGATCTGCGTCATCAAAGAATTTTGTTATCAACAGATCGTCTCCATATCTAGACAATTTATTTATACAAAAGGCGAAAAACAAACAGTCATTTAAACCCACTCTCTTTGAGTTTTTAAAATGGAGCAAACTCTCAGACATGTTATATGATTCACAAAAACAATACAAAAATCGCTCAATACCTGATAACAAGTTGAGAAAAAGCGCAATGTTATCAGTACTTTATATAGTATTTTTTTTTGGGGTATGAAGTAAGTATCAAAATGGCGACGTTTTTCAATTAATGAATCATTTGGGCTAAGGTATTTTTGAAAAACTCACCGCAAACATAAAGCTCACTATAATGAGCATATATTTAGCACACCGCATTCCGGAATTCAGCTCCAATTCCCGATTCGCCATTTTGTTTTAGTGTGTTGTTTTTCGTATCTATCACTTGTTTTCCGCTCTCAACTGCAATTTGTGAATATAATATAAATCAACAGTTATTTATATATGGTATATCTGGTAGGTAGGACTTATAGTATATTTTATATTTTAGTTCTAATTGTTGCTTGCTTGTTGTTTGCTATCCACAAAACGTACTTTAACTTTTCGTAGCTACACGTAGACTGAGCGGGCCAAGAACGGGAACGTTGCCAGTTGCAATCGCAATCGGTTCTCGGCTCTCGGCCAAATTGCCTTGGCTTCTCTCCCACTCACTAACAATCTCTCTGCTCTGTACTCTTTAGTTTTTTCTTTGGCTTGCTTATCAGCCAGTAAATTGCTCAATGTTGTTGCCGTTGTTGTTGTTTTCCGTTTTACCCATTCTCCCATGAGTGGCTGATAAAAACCATCGATAAGATTAGAGCCTAATTCATTACATTTTGCAATAAAATGTGAAATTGCCTGAACTGAATACAAAAACCCGTTTTCTCTCTTCCATTTCCACTGCACTCTCTCACAATTTAGAATTTTAGCTTAAAACTCAACTGCGTTTCAAGTGCAAGGTCATCTGGATTGTGGGTGGAGAGCTTTTCCAGTTATTATCGATTTCTCTTCCCACTCTAATGAGTCAACAGACATTCATTTTTATCGATTTTGTTAAGACCCTTATTGAAATGTTTAAATTATTCATTAGTTTTAGTCATGCGTGGTTCATGTTTGCTCTGAAAACAATTGCGTTGAGTAAGCTGACAAATATTTAAGTTAGTTAGCCATATCGCACTTGGATAGCAATAGAGATACAGAATATACAAAACTAATAGAGATACTATAGATACTAACAATATTCTCCATAATTGTAATTTTACTTCAAATATTGCATACTTTTTGGCGCCGCTAAAATACATTTCAAATGTTTCATTCCATTTGGTTAACAAAACACAAGTTTTTCAATAAAATAAAATTGTATTTTCTAGGCATGTTTGATATTTAAAGTCTTGTAAATAAATAATTTAAAGAATTTATTCTTCAGAATAAATATTTATTGATAAAAATACATTTAATATAATTGTTATAGAAAAATATAGACATCATATTTTTAAAAATATTCAAAAACACTTTTAAAGCTCTTTAAAAAATGGAAATTGTTGAAAAAAATACAAATTTCTCCTTTTTTTTTAATTGTTCGTTTTATGAATAGTATAAAAAGTTGCGACGCAAATTCATTGATTAATGATATCTTTGTTAACAAAGCCGATTAGATTCGACATAACTTTTTATTGTTGATACTTTTGGAGCAAGTGCAATATGAGGGTAAGAAATAAGTGCAAGTTTATATAGTATATAATATATATACATATCGGCTAGACAGTATTTATTCATAAAATTACTAAAATTATACAAATATTTTAATAATTTATCAGCGGAGAATAGTACAACAAACGTTACTTAAGAATAAGATCAGATTTCAGGGGTCACTATCTACATGAAACCCGTAATGCCATTGCGAATTTTGATCTCACGGGCGATGTAACAGGCAAAAATGACACCAAAGAACTAGGAATAGAAAGCGCAGTATTAGTAAAGAAGGATTCATATCAAATAGTTTAGTTAACTCACCTGTATAACGGCGATGACAACACCAGCAGCTCCAAGACTCACAGCATGATCAGATATATATTTGGAGAATCCATTAAGACAGCCTCCATTTGAGTTGCGCTCAGTGTTATAGTTTCCAGCGTTGCAACTGTAGGTGCCAACAGTGCCATATGGAATTTCGCAGCAGGACATGGGCAAGTCACCGTTACTAAAGATTGTCTTCCAATCCGAATAGTTGCCAACGCCACAGCAATTGAAATCGTGCTGAACATTGTCCCACAAGACTGTAGTTGGGTTCTTTGTGCTTGTATTATATTCCTTCATCGTTTCAAAGAGTGTATTATTAATGGCACCATAGGCATCGGTACGTAGCACATATCCACTAATGCCAGCTGCCAATTCCAAAATGAAGATAATAAAGAGCATAATCGAGAAGCTGAGGATCAAGCAATAGTTCTCCTTCAATGCACCCCAGCAGCCAAAGAATGTGATCACAATGATAAAGGATCCAATCACGATCAAGAACGTTGGTATCGAGAAGAACTTGGCTGTCAAAAAGATCTCATAGCCAGTGTACACGGAGCCAACGCCAGCACCAACTGCTATGAGAATGATGCCAGTGATCTGCATAAACAGAATTTCAATTATAATATTATTATAAAGAAATATAATAGTTAATAATATTTATTGGGTAGGGACACATGCCATTGTATAAAGCTTCATGCAACTATAAACAATGGTTTGATATGTTATCTGGTTTTCCAATTAATCAATGTCTAGATCCTAGCCATAAAAATATTGATTGCAGAGTTCATTTGGAATTTCACAATTTCGAGGTGAAGAAAGCATTTTTCTGTCTCAAACAATGCAGTAATATTTTAAAAATATTTAATAGTCTTTTTAAAGAATTTTAAACTTAAGAAATTAACGGCCGAATGAAGAACAAAATTTAAAAAAAATATACAGCACTCGAAAAATTGTAAGCGTTTTTCAATATTTTCATTTCAGAAACCTTTGAGCTCAAGCTATATATAAAATATACTGTTTGACCATCTGTCACCAATGTAGACACCTGCATTGTGACACCTGCTAACGCAGTTAATTCCTTTATCAGTCAGTTATTCGCTTAATGGCTCTTGAACCGTTGCCAGTATACGATGAGTCATTTAAATATATAGTGTAGTTTCTCAGGGACTATTTCAGGGATACTTACCATAAAGATCAGATTAAATCCAAATAGCGTGTACTTTACAGCATTGGCGCTGCCCGTTAGAAGCGACATTTTGTTCGTTTGTATTTTTAGAAATCTGCAATATCAAATTGAATATGTAAATATTATTGTATATTAAACTAATTATAGTTATGCGTCTGTTTATTTTGTCTGGATTGCTAATACCTAGTTAAGAGCGAAAATTAAACACAACCGTCGCGAATTAAGTTCAGAACGTTAATAACTGTCGCTGAAACCCGTCCGAAAAGAGCACAAAGTCAACACTCATTGTGTTTCTAATCACAAAACGAAATTTTTTTGTTGTCTTATCGGCAAATGATATGGCAAACACTTTGTTTAAGCCAAATGTGGTCAGCCACCAAGCACCAGTCTGCCTTTTTTTTTCCGTTTGCTGTTTAGACTCCAATTTCAGACAAGATAAACTCAGTTTGGCCTCGATAAGATAATAATTCCCGGTGAACGCTTTGTATTTTAAAGCATGAACAGTGCAAATATAGTAAGCTTAAACTGATGATTTTGTATATTCTACTGTTTAATATTTACTATAATAATTATAGCAAATTACGCATACGCAATGTATTGCAAAAGATAGTAAAAGAAATGCAGCAAAGCTAATAATACCAATTTATGCAAGATATTTATGTTATGCAGTGCTAAAATACCCATAAAACTAGATAGTTCCATTCTACTTTGGTTATTTTAAGTGCTGTTTTCCTTGTGCTACTTTGTTCTATCTTTCCTCTATAATCTTATCTACAATGGGTTTTATTTTAAAATATCACAGAACTGGACACAATTTGGACATTTTCTATTCCAAAGTAAACTTTAAAGTTTTAAGTTTATTAATTATTTATAGTTTATATGAAAAGAAATTGAAAATAATTAACTTTTATATACTAGGCAAGCAGTATTTTTAGACTGATGAGCTTAGCGGTTGCAATTCCAAACACATTCCGCTCTATATTCTGCTTAATAGCCAATTGCCGGCATTCATTTGCATAAATTTTGTTTGTCAATATGTGTTTCTACAGTGTATTTTGTAATTAATTTACTCCACCTTTAACCTTGTGCAATATTGACGTTTAAAAGCCAAAGAGTGTCACTCTCTCTGGCTCTTATCTCACAGCTGTACAGTGTACACATATCACATTAGGTTCAAAGATTGCACAATTTGTTGGCAATTAAGTGCCTAAGTAAATTTTTATAACTGTTTTGTTTTGGTCACATTTTTCTGTCTGCCTAAAACAGTGACTCATAGCAGTCAAAAAAGTATGATTCATCGATAAGCACCATATATTTTTGTATTGATTAAAATTCGCTTTGTAGATAATCAATTTTCATTTCATTTCACATGTCAGTTTAAATCGATTTGAAATGTATTCATTTCGTTGCGTCTACTGTGGAAAGCGTAATAATATTTCACTCGGAGAGACAATTGAACAAACGTAATGCTCTCTGAGGTGCTCACAGCTAGTACTTACTTCTCGCACGGTGAACAGCTCGATAAACTGGCGTTGGTAACGACGGTTGGACGACAACTGAGGTGGTGGCCCCTTCATTTGCCAGTTCATACAAAAAATCACATTGACGTGCGCGCTTTTTTATCAACGCCCTCAAATACACACAAAAACTGTAGATGTATCCACATACAAATGTTGTACATTAATATATATGTACATGTAGTTGTCCGACGAAGCGACAGATAAAAAAAAAAAATGTGCCACGAACTTTAATTGGCGAAATTATAACAAACATAATAACAAGTTAGAATATACGAACTTGAGCTTGAAATGACAATGCGACTTGTTTATACCCTGCATAGAATTTTGAATAGAAACAAGTTACGTTTTAAGCTATTTATAAACCTCATTTCTGTATTAAAATATGTTATCCATAAATATAATTAACAAATTACCAACTTTATATATTCAACAGCTAAATGTATATTTAAGATACACAGCCAATTTAATGGTAAGAAAAGAGTATATAAAAAGCTATATCAAGCTTTGTTCTTATTAAATTTAAATAAATAAACTTGTTTAAATATCATTCAGAAAATATTTATTTTATTTTAAAAAAATAATACATCGAAATGTAGCATAGAAAGACTTTACAAAAAACACATGCTAATTTTGTGCGAAATATATTTTAAGAATTATTGTAGTATAAATGGAAATATATATTTTTGCATTTAGCAAATTATCAAACTTAATGCTATCAAAGAATATATATGAGTATCATTTGTTATTTTAATATAATGAATTATTTTCAATTGTTTAATGTGTGCGATAAGACGAGGAGTATGTGTATAGATTTTGATTTGGGGTCTGGCATAGTTTAATACTTGCATTTTGAGCTTATGCCAAAATGGGTTAATGGTTAAATTAGTGAAGTTTTGAATAATTCGATTAGATGCTGAAGGAACTGCTCTTGAAAATTCGTTTAATAGATGCACGCATAATTTGTTATTGGCAGGTTTAATAAACTTTTATAAATTTTCATATGCCAGTTCTAGTAATTACATTGAAATTTTTATTAAGTACGTGAAAAATTTCAAAAATTACCAGATTTATATACATAAAAGTGGCTTCGTTTAGGCGCCTTAAAAAATTAAGCACGCGTTTAAATTAGGTATTTATTTAAGTTAGTCTATTTAGTATTGTTTTAGTAGTTCGTTTGCTTCGATCATGGGTTCCCTCTCTCTTGATCTCTTGTTCACTCGATTCCTTGATTGCTTTCAACTATTTCCTGTCCTTGCCATGGCGATCGCGTTGATGCTTCGCGGGTGCAATTGTCGAGGTGGTCAGACTGTGCATATGGTGCTGAGGCTGCTGTCCTCCATGGTGCTTGCTGCCACTGCTGCTGCTGTGATGGTGATGCTGAGAATGATGACCGTGATGATGACCATTCAGTGTGCTTTTACCGTGTCTGCAGTAAAGGGAAACAAAAACTTTGTTAAATTACTAGCAACTGTTTGAGTTGAAGTTATTAAGTTTAATAAGTTTTTCTACTTGATGTTGATTTATCTTTATACAAAATCCTTTTATTTTATAGAGTATACCAAATGTGCTACTTCCACTACGTAGTTCCAGTTGCTTTTAGTGTTCTGGTACGATAAGAAAAAATAGAGTAGAGCGAGCGATGTTGATGTTTATATTTCATTTGCAGTTCATATCCAATTGATGAAGTTTTGTATTTTTGTATTTTTGTGTATTGTTTTTTTTCAGCAACATGTTCATAGTCAGGTTTTAGAAACGACACTAAAGTAGAAAGTGTGCTACGAAAGTTAGAATTGAAACGATTAAGTTATCTTTTTAAGCGTGTTAAATTGTCATGCTATTATTTGTTGAAAGCTTGAAGTATTTATTGTTAAAGGAATCACTATTTTATATAGATTTTAATAATGTTAAGACTCCACATAAATACAGTCTTCTGCTATATGCTCAGTAATCAATTCTAATTGAAAGATTGATTTAATTATTATAAAATTGGGCTACAAATGTATGGCCAAAGGATCGGAAATTAAAATATATTTTTTTAAAATTTTTAAATACATTTTTGCATAAATATTTTAACGTTTTCAGACAGTTGAATTAAGTGATGCAATTTTGAAGTAGTTTTAGAAGAAATGTAGAAAATGTTATAGTTGTTGATTAGTTTAGAATATTTTTATTCTTTAGAAAATTAGTCTAGCAATCTACAGTTCCGTTAGCTACCAACTAATCCTTAATGCACCCACAACATGCTTCCAGTTTTTGGCTTAGCTACAAAAAAATGTTTCAAAATTTTGGAAATTTGTCTTACGCTGTCGAAAGTAAAAACAGAACCATTTTCATTCATTGTTGTGATGTGCGTTTTTTATTGTGTGCATTCCCAGTTGAGTGCGTGCTTCAAGTAAAACCAAACTCTCTTCTCTTTATCTCTCTCTCTTCTTTCGTCTGTCTCTCTCTCTCTGTATCTCAAACTAAATCATTTTAGCGGTTTAATTATATTAGTATGTGGGAGGGAACTCGTGTTAGAAAACATCTTCTTGTTCTTTAATAATTCGTGTTGATTGCGTGCTTCGTTTTGACATTTCGCGTGCATTGAGGTAGTCAAATTAAGGAAATTACCCAAAAAATGTGAAAGGTAAAAAGTAGGAAAAAAGTTTTGCATTGTTTTTGTTTTTTGGGTGCAAAGGAGTGAGTGGGGAAAACTGTGACTGTGACGGTGACAATGGCGGTGACTGTGACTGTGAAGAGATCCAGTTGCGCTTTTCCATGTGCGACTTTTGCTATTTTGATTTGCGTGTCCAGCGCTGACTATGAACATGTGCAAATGCCAAAGGGTTGATGCGTGGAAACGCTGCTGCGCACCTGACGCATTCGCAGACGTTTCGGCCAACTGCCTAAACGACTTGTTAACGCTCCCCCATGTCCCACACCGGAAGTCGTGACACCGCCACGCCCACTGCTGCCAAAGAGCTGTGCATGATCATTGCTCAAATTGTGCTGATAGGGACGCAGCTTGGTGGCTGTTAATGTCGCTGGAGTTGCGTACAGCAAATAATTGTCATAAACATGGCTAACACTCGAGTTTCGTTTGGCGGGCAAATATGGCAAAAATGCGAAACTCGAACTGGTCGATTGCGTGCACCTAAGCGAAGGTTTTCTTGCCTTTGCCTTGCAGCGCAGCGTGGATTGATTGGAGTAACTTGGAGCTACCGGTATCATTTCCAGCTTAACGCGATGCTCGTAGGCGGCTGTGGGTGTGGACGTGGAGCGTTCCCGTTGTATGGGCACGGGTATCAAAGACTGTTTGCGTTTGCGTCGCGGAGGTGGTAGTGGAGGCGTTAATGGCTTTATGGTAGCCTCATCGTCTATGCTGGCGTATTCTGCGTCGGCGTCGACTTTGGTGTTTGTGTCCTCGGTGGTTTGTATATTGGCTAAATTCGTTACGTATACGTACGTCAGTTCGTTGTGCGGTGTTGTTGTATTTGTTGTTGTGCTTGATGTTGGTGTTGATTTGTGCGTTGCTGTTGTTGTGGCTTTTGTTGTGCCGCCTGTTGTCGTTGTTGTCGTTGCTTTAGCGCCTGTTGTTGTTGACTTTCTGTGTGTCGACGATGCAGTGTCATGATTGCTGTGATGGCGACTGCTTTTACTCGACTTGTGAGCCGGTGCTCCTGCCGTTGTTGTTGCTGTGGCCGAGTGTTCACTGTGTCTCGAGCGACTGGAGTGACCTGTGTGTGGAATATGATGAGTTTGCATTTTCTTTCACAACTTGTGCTTTTCAAAGAGTTAGAATAACTAATAGAGCGGATTCGGCTACGACTGTTAAGCTGGTTTTTAGTCTAAAACTTTTTGTGTGGTGTGTTTGCGTGTGTAGAAGGTGTAAATTTGTAAATCTGCTTGCAGCTGGGAATGAAATGACTACAATTAAATCATTTAATAAATTCATTCCCAGCTCTGCAATGTGCCAAAAAGTGCTAAGTGCCGTTGGCAACAGTCTTGATGTTTGAGCCTCATCAAGTTATGATCTATTGCCTAATCTAAGTGTGTCTTAGTTTTGAAACAAATGCTCAGTGCTTTTGGCACTAGCTCTAACCTAAAACGCTTGCGTAGCTTAAGCGGTTGTGTGGCACCCAAAATGAGCAAGCCCAAAACAAACAAGTCTGCAATAATAACATAAATAGATTTAAGTTACGTTTTCCACGGGAATTTCAAAATGAAAATCGGATAGTTGAAAGTCTTAAGATAATTCCTACAAGTTCGAGTTACTTCTACTTACCACGTGAGCGTGCGTGCTCATCTCGATGCTTCTCACTGCCCCGAGAACGTTCTCGCTCTCTTTCCCTCTCCCTCTCCCGCTCGCTTGTACGATGAGAGCTGATGCGTGGCCTGCTGTCTTCGCTGACTCGAGACGAGCGCAACAGCCGAGTGCCACCCGAACTGGAGACTGCAGCCGAACTCGATTTATGTTTGCTCGCATGTTCGCTGCTGCTGTGCTCCTTCTCTCTGTGTCGACTGTGGTGGTGGGAGCGTTTGCTCTCCGCAGTGGCAGTCGTAGCGCTGCGTGGCTTGCTACTATGCCGCGACGAGTGCTGCTCGCTGGGTTCGTGACGAGTCTTCTCGCGCTTCGGTGTGCGCATGCGCAGTCGCTCTACGCGCTGCTTGCTCATTTGATCGTCGGAGGAACCGCCTCCCTGTGTCATGGATTCCCGTGAACTGGAACGTGAACGATCGCGGGGACAGCACTCAATCGACGACTGTGAAGAGCTGCGTGCTCGTGTTGGTGAGGGTGTCGATTGTCGGGAATTACGTCGTGCCTCCGAGGCGAAAGTGCCACGAGCCACGCTCAATGCTTTGACGTCACCATTGTATGACTTCTCGCTGATGGTGGCCAATGGCTTGGCACTGCGACGCTGCAGTGAGCTGGAGCGGCGTCGCTGATCCTTGAAGGCTGCCTCATCGGAGAGTGCCTAGGGTAGAAAAAGATTAAATGGTTTAAGTTAATGTTATTTAAAGGTACTCCAGGAAATAAACGTTCTGGGTTTCTGAGTAAAGGCTATTAAATTCTTGGCCCTCCAAAGAAAAACTTTTCCTCTGCTCATTTCCAAGATCAAGATCTAATATGATATAGTTAATACCTTCAATGTTTGATCAGCGTTGCGTGTCATCTCGCTCAGAATCTGCGCATCGCGTTGCAAGTCCATCTTGCGTTCGTAGTTACCCGACGGAGAGGGTGACTTAACACGGAATGTCGTGGTCAATTCGTTGGCAATATTCTCATAGCAGTGCTCATCGTCCTCAGGTAAATCGTTGGTTTCATCGTTGCCCTGTGGGCTGTGCCTAAGCAAATCGGGTCGATCGTTTAGCAATTGCCACTTTGTGGTTGTTGTAGTCGTTGTTGTTGCCGTCGCGGAAGTATCCTCTTCCTGATGGCTTAGTTTGCTACGTGTGGGCAGCGTACGGCGTGGATTGGGAGTGACGGTCTGTAGTTTTGGAGATGGCTGAGAAATGGGCGAGTGTTGTACTCCAAAGTAGGAGAGCTCGTGCTCACGCAGCTTGCGTGCACCACGCGCCTCCTTGACAATCTTTAGGGACTCGCTGCCGGACTCCTCGCCAGTATCCTGTGCGGCTTGTGGCTGCGGTTGGACAAGTAGGGTCCTAGGCTTGGCCACAGGTACCAGTTGACCTATGCGTAGTGTTGGTGGCGTCGGCTTGGGCTTTTGAAGTCTGGGAGCATGTAGGGCAATATTCATCACATTGGATTTGGGCAAATCTGCAAATAAGAAAAGGGTTGTTTAGTTACTCATGTAAGTAGACCTAACTGCCTGGACCCTAGACGCTAAAGTAAACTCCTCTACCTAGACGAACACTATCCTACCAGGTTTACCTGCACGCTTCAGCGTTTGTTCATGAGCCTCGATCTTCCAGATGGTTCGCTTGGCCTTCAATCGGCTCCAACTACTGGAGTATTCACTGCCCCTGATCACAACGTCTACATCTGGCGAGGAGCTGCACTGAGTGCCCCCACCGCTATCACTATTGCTGTTCTCTCGGAAGTACCGTTTGACCTCCTCATCGGCACTGTCCTCCTCCTGGTCAGCGGCATCGTAGAGTCGCCTCAATTGTGTCAACTGTTGGCTAACCGGAATTTGGGTATTGCCCAACAATTTGAGACGTGGTGGAGCCAACGGAGTGCGTGGCAGTGAATCATAGAGAGCACTACCAAACAAATCACTACTGGTTATAGATGTGGTCGAGGTGCGACGGGAGCTATCCTCCTGATAGCTATGGGAACGCAACATTGGTGTGGGCACCACAATTGTGGGCTGTATCAGAGCGGACTCGATTGAAGCTATGCTCAGACGACGCATGGCCTCATCGAATTCGCTGGCCGAACGCATGGTTTTCATGATCAGCGATGTGGACTTGAGGCCCTCGTCGAGGATGCGCTGATGGGCACGCAAATCCTGGAGCACCAGCTCCTGGGCACTGCTGCGACGACGAACTGAGTGACCTGCGATGGGGAAATGTGCGAAAAATGTTTGTTGGTGTTTGGTTTTTCTCTGATGACTTGCACTTGGATTAATAGCAGTGTTGGAAAAAAGTTTATTATGTTGAAATGTTTAGGGGCAGACGTGGGTTAATTTGGTTTATATGAGAGTTTTCTTAACTATGTCAATTTAATTTATCTTAAGTTGAGCTGAGTTTATAGTAAATATAAGCAACTAACTCTAAGTAAATTGAATTGAAATAAAGTTCATGCAATAGAATTACAAGTTAAGTTATTTAAGTTGAATAATTTAAAACATGCCGTGCTAATAAAACTGAATGATTGTGTTTTTCAAATAAATTTTAATATAATTTATAAAAAAAATTAAAAATTGTACTAAAATATAGAAGCAAAATACATTAATGCATTTTGAATTCTAATAAAACGTTCCAACTGTTCTTCAGTAAACTATTTTATTTGCAGCTTTAAATTGAATTATATTTTTTTTAAGGCTTAAGATGTTTTTTTTAACACTTTTTATAAACATTTAAAGTTTGCTGTAATATTTAAAGTTAAATTCTGTTGTTTTTAAGGAATGAATGAATCAAATCTTAGTTGAAATTAAAATTTTAAAATGATTTAATAAAATATGTAGCTGCACATTTTAAATTTTTTTACCACTTAAATAATGTATTGTTTATGAGTTTAGAATTATTTTTAATAAAGTGAAATTTTGTTAATTGGAAATTCACTGATCCCAACACTGATTTCAGTTTAAGAATCGGTTAGTAAGTGAGTGTGTTTATAGATCGATTTATTGGCGAGTAGCAAGCAAAAAGCGACTTAGCAACTTAGACATGCATTATGAGTTCAAGTATTGCGTACATCGAAAGTAGACGCTAATTAAGAGACAAGTAGAGGAGTTTACTACAAAACCGCATAGAAATATACAATATCAAAATCAAGACAAAAATACAAGATACTAAAATAATTACGGGCTACAGGCGCAAAACAGCAATAATAGTTAATTTGCTTTAATCTCTCGATTTTCATTTCGTTTCTACCAAAACACTAGCAACAAATACCAACCTGTTTCTTGCCACTCCTCAGCTCCGAGGCTCACATTGATTTTCGTAGAGTAACCATTGCCAGCAGGCGATGCTTCTTGTTGTTGTTGTTGTTGTTGTTGAATTTCTTGTTGTTTTTGTTGAATTTGTTGTTTATCAAATTGCCGCTGCTCCACAATTCGCACACGTTCAGCCACCGATTTGGTGGTTATCGGTGAGTCGCCATTGGCTATTGTTGATTTACAGATTGTTAAACAGAGATACAAAGAAAATAAAAAAAAAGAAACAAAAATAGGGAAGTCAATGAGTAAATCTTGTTTAATAAACTATAATTATTGTGCTCGTTAGAATTTTATAACTGTGTTAAACGCCAGTCTCTCTTAAGATAAGCATCATAAAATGATCATTTAACTGCTAAATTGATATGGTCATGGATCGACTTTCAGGTTAATTAAAAAGTTAATTGGAAATTGAGTAATTGTTAATTAAAATCTTATTAAAACGCCGCACGTGTAAACACTACACAGAGTGAAAGAGTGAAGTAATAAAATTGAAGACAAGTATTTGAAATCTTCCAACTTGAATATAGGAACATTTGAAAATGATTTGTTAAAATTCAATTAAAATAGTTATGAAATGAGTTATATATACTTCGATGTAAAAATTTCAACTACTCACCGTTCTCCCGACTTGGAGGACTGCTCTCCCTTTCGCTCTTCATCGTAGTCGGTAAGGTCCACAGCGCATCGGCACTCTCGATATTATCGCCCAGATGATAAGGTTTCGGCTTAATGGGTTTATTCTTCAGTATGCCACGTATATTGGCCAACTCGTCGTTTTCATTATCCGTAGTATCCACGCCACTGGTGGAAGTATAGCTATGTCTAGATGTCGAGCTAGCTGATTCTAGCAAACTATAACGCGGCTCTAAAGTCGGTTTCGGAGTCGTGGTTATAACGGTAACCTGAGTGCCTGCCACAGGCTGTGTGATCAGCTCAGGTGAGTCCAATAATGTGGCTCTAAAAGTGTTCGCTGCAATGCTCTTTCCACGTACGGTTGTATCGTCCACAATGTGGGTTACATTGCTGGTGGAGCTAGTGGTCGAACTGGTGCTGGAACTGGAACTAATGCTGCTCACACCTGCCGACTTGACCAGACTCTGCAGTGGGCCACTGGTAGTGCGGCGACGTCGACGAAAATTTTGCGTGGGCGGCGGTTTTCCATCGGTTTCCACAATATTAACACGTCCAGACTCGGCAGCAAAATGCACCTCAGTTTTGCAGAATTCCACACGCTTCTGGGCGCTGCTGCGATGCAGGTGACTCGAGTTGGTGTTGCCATTCACGGACTCGCCATTAACGTGCACCTGTAACAATAAATGTGTTATTAAATATGTGTTAACAAGTAAAGTTAATGAATATTAAAATCTACTAATTTTACATTTCTTTATTTTTTGCTTTCTTCCACTCACCTGCGATGTTTTGCGTATGTCACGCCAAGTTTCCTCCACGGCAATGGAATGCCGTTTGCTCAACTCGCTTTCACTGGGGCTCTCCGGCGAAACGGGCTGTTTGCGGCCAAAGTGTATAATGGTGGAACCAGGACCATTGGCTGCCGCTGCACTGCGCTCCGTAGGTGACCAGTTGCCCAACTGTTCACCGGAACGACCCAATCCGCTGTCTGTGGAGGCATCCACGCGGAATATGCTGCGATTCTCCGGAGGCGACATCTTCTCAAAGCCGTATGACTTACGCCGCAAATGCCACTCACTGGAACTGGTGTCTTTGGGTCGCTGACGTGTCTCCAAGCTGTGTGTATTGTGGACGGCACGAAAGGCGGAGGGCGTGGCGCGTGGTGCAGGTGCAGGAGTAGTTAAAGGTGTAGGCTCTGCACTCTGCAGTACTGCAACCACAGCGGGCTTGGCGGTGGCCTGATGGGCGAGAAAGTCCTCCTTGTACAGACTCTCGTCGGACAGTTTCTTGAGCTTGCCACGTATTTCCTGTAGCGATTCGGCCGTAAGAAACGTGCTGCGCTTAGCCAATTGTGGTTTGTTGCTGGTCTGAGAGCTTGTGGCTGATAAACTTGGATTCAAAATGTTGTCCAGGGCTGCCAGATCGACGTGGTTGTTGCGCATGGCCGTGTTAAGTCGTCGTCCGTTCTCCAGCTCCGCACGTATGCGTGCCACACTCACCGAACTACTCGGTAAATCGAGTGGGCGTGGTCTTGGTCGGTTGGTTACCTTGTGGTAATCCTGTGATTGAAACGAACGTCGCAATTTACTGACACGTCGCCAATCGGCACAGGGCTCTTCGGTCTCCTCCTCCTCCAGCTGCCAATCGTTGCTGAGATCATCCGTGGATATCGAACGGGAGCGTTGTAGGCTACCCAAGATTGTGGTGGCCACTGGTGGTGCATACACGGATTGGGACACCTGTTGGCGACGCTGATGGCGAGCGCTGAGTCTGCAAGTGTTTTTGGCAGCAGTAACAATCAAATAATGAACATGATTCGATTCGATTTCAAATTGAATTTCAAGCACTTACCGCAAATCATCATTGTCGTCGGCGTTGCTGGTGGTGCTGGTGGTGGCGGTGGCGGTGGCGGCGTCATCGTTATAATGCCGGAAACTTTCCAAATCACGACGCAGCGTTGGCGTGGCCACAACAGCTACGTCAGCATCGCCAGCAGCTTCAGTTAAGACGCCCACGCGCCTCTTACTGCTGTTGTTGTTGTTGTTGTTGCTGTTGCTGTTGTTCTGGCCATATAAGTCAGCCTGCTCCGTCAGTCCCAATCGTTTGGGCCATGTGGATAATGATGATGATGATGATGAAGGTGTTGTTGCTGCTGCTGCTGCTTTTGTTGTCGTCTGGCCAACAATTGCATGTAGGCTTATTTTAGCCGCTTTTCTGTGGGTGTTGCCAACCGCTGCTGTTGTTGCCGTTGCAGTTGTTAAATTTGAGCTGTTGCTGCTTTGACTTGAAATACTCGAACTGCTTTTCTGTAAATGGCAAACAAAAGCAGTTTTTTATATACGTGAGTGTCTCTTTCTAACTCTCTCTCGCTCTCTTCCTCTTTGTTGTTGTTTCAAGTGTGGGTGCAGAAGAAGTTCCACAAGGAAATCCTTCAAAATCCCAGCTAAACCTTTATTTCTGAATTTCCGCATATAATAATAAGCGCATTAATTTACTGATGGGCGTTAAATTATGATAAATCACATGACAAGAACCGGTCAAGTGTTCTTAGAAAAATGAGTTAATAGTCAAAGGAGTTTCCAGTTCTTGTTAAAGATCTTGAGACATGTCAAGGCTCTTGAGAGCTCAGATAAAATAATATTATTTATTTTTAAATAAATAACTCTAGAAATATAGTGTTATATTATTATATAATTTTTTTATGACTTATAACTCCTTATGATAAATTCCCCGACTATTTATTAGTTCTCTATAATTCCTTATACAACATGTGCTGTTATTTCACTTGAGCTTACTAATCCGTAAATACCGAATAGAAAAAAAGTTAAAAAAAAAATATAAATGTGTTAAGATTGATGGGAATGACTACTTTTTTCGTGGGCGTTAAGCTTTGGCTAGAGCTCGTCTGCTGGGCAGGGAAAGAGATAGAAAATAGTAGGAGCGAAAGAGAGGGGGGGAAGCTGTGCCCCTTTTCCCTGGCATTGCCAATTATTAAAGACTTTTTGCTGTTTGCCTAATGAGAGTTGATATAGCGATGCCTTGCCAGAATTTCCTTTGTGGTCATGACCTAAATGTCTGACTGCCAAAATCGTTCGACTGCTGTTCATAAATTTGGCTTAAGTGTTAAATGCTTAATTGAGCTTGCCTATTAAAACCGATTTGTTGCCAGGCGTTTCAGAGCGTGGTCGTCACAGTCTGGCTATGAATGATCACAATTTACTGTGCAGAGTCCAGTCGTCGAACACTTGGAAAGATTATAAACCCTTTTAAAATACTCATAGTCGAACAATAAATTTAATGAAAGTTTTGCAAAGATTGAACATGGGAAAAGTATGAGTCAATGGGAAAGTCCAAATGAATATTAATAAAATTTATTTCTATGAAATCAAATAATATATTCAGCACTTTTTAAGTTACTTTTAAAATTGAGTAATTTTACCTTTTGATTTTGTTCATTTGTAAGCAGAATATATATACATTAAGGGGTCTTCCATGCCTTCTATTGCCTGTTACATACTTCTTACAAAATAATCATCTCAGAGAGCTTTAGTAGCACCCCAATTTGAAATCAGATTCTTATCTATATTTATGCTTAGGAAATAATGCTTCTATTATTTCGCTTTTATAATTTATGTGAACCCAAAGTTTTCTTAAATTTCCATGATTTTCACCACTTAAAAGTTTCCCAAGCAAAGCAGATTGTTAAATGCAAAGTACAACTGACCGTTTTCGGTCATTGCCAAGATCGCAAGAAACCCAAGAGAGAGAGGGAAAGAAAACAGAAGCAGACTGGGGAACAGAGAAAACGAAGAGCAAATATCGCAGAATGCTAATGAGTTGCCAACAAGCCAAAATGAAAAATTGCGGCCTAAAGCAGCTGTTACTACCGCATTTGTGTGATTCTTATTTTGTTGTGTTTGTTTTTTACTTCTCATGCTGAGCCAGGGAAGGTGGTGTGGGTGGGTATGAAGGAGTTACGGTGGGCACAACTTACCATTAGATTGCTCAATTTCAGACTTGGCGCTGTATCGGGTAACAAATTGTGTCCGAGTTTGTGCAAATGCGCAACTTCGTCGTCGTCGCCGTCGTCAGCGTCACCGTCAGCGTCCGACGAGTGGCCATTAATCACAACAAAATCAACATGATCATCAACCAGCTCCTGGCCATGGCTATAACTTGCCATGGATGCAGTTGGAGATTCATTATCGATGACGATGGCGACGCCAGCGTCGCAGCCATTATGAATTCTATCGTCATCGTTATAATCATTAACATTATCATCGTGATCATCACTATGATCATCATCGCTAAGCTCTGAAATGTCAACGCCTTGACTATGCTTGGGCGACCATAACGCCAGGGGCGTGGCACTACTGCGGGTAGTTGTGCTGGATGAGGAGGTGGACCAACGGGATGTGGATGATGTCTTTTGTACTGTCTGTGTGCGTATCACCTGCATGGCGCCATTGGCGGTGCGCAGCACCTCCAACTGTTTGCGTTGTGTGTGCTGTGTGCCATTTGGCTGTGATATGTTTTGGGAATCGGATATCTGAGAGAAAGAGAGCGGGAGAGAGACAAAGAGTGTTTGGATTTGAGTGATAGTAGGATTATGAGTGTATTTTTTATATTTTTTGTTGGTTAAGAGGACTTAATTAATTGTAATATAAGAGAATTATGACAGGTTAGTATTCAAGTTGGATATTTGACAAGTTTAGTGGGTTCCTTTTCATATGATACACTGGCTCTCATCTGCTAAAGATTTAATTAACCGATTCCTAAGTATTTGGAAATTTATTTAATTTTACCACTGCAGATCGACCTATATAATCACCAGTCATGAGTTGGTTGAGCTTTAAATTGTTCTTAACTTTCATTAAAGGATGTTTAAAAAATGAATGAAATTTATAAATGTTGTTATATATTTTTTATTGATTTTTTTTCACCATTAATTGTGTAAATAAAACGAATTCTTTTTATATCTTCACTATCGCAGATTTCTTAATCAACTTTAGTCATAAACATGATAATTAAATTATTTATGTATTCGTTATGCTATGCGTCAATAACTCATTTTATTAGCTATTGATTAGTTCTGTTTTTATACAAGAAACTATAATTTTCATCAGCAACATTAAACTGTCTATATTCTTACAGATAATAACGACCTTAACAAGTGTTAATTACAGGGCTGGTCATAACAGCTTCTTTCCTTAATTGATATCAACAACTTGCATAATTATCAATGCAATTTTATGGTCTTCGTTTACATGAAAGTAAACAAGATAAATACACTCACTTGTAAATTGTTTGTGGCTGAGAAAACAGCTTGTCTACATGTAAATTTATTGGGTGTGTCGAACGGGGCGTATGAGTGTTTGAATGTTAGGCTCTTGAACGTCAAGTGTTTGCAGTGAGCTCTTATCTGAACAGCTGCACACGTGACCAGAGCGAGGCAGTAACAAACCCATTGAACTGAAAAAAACCACACTAAACCACTGAACCAATGAGCCACTGACCTACTGCACCCTTTTTAATGTGCACACTGAGCAATTAACAGTTTTTTTCGTTATGATTTGGAGTTTGTGGATCGTGCCATGACCAATACACACGCACACACGAACACACACACACATATCGCGGTGTGGCCCAAGAGATCGATTGTAGCAATCGATTATGGCTATGATTTATAGCGTTAGAATTTTTTTATAATGGTTCAGTATGGTCATATTCGTGTCAATGACCAAATCAAATGCATTCTCAATGCTCCACTTCCATGCAAATGCACAACAACAAAAGGAACATAAAATTTGATTACAACAAAGTAAAAGAACAACAGCAAGAACAAATAAACACAAAAGAATAAAAAAACCAAAACCAATGTTGACTCATGGGACTTCGCTCAGTGACTAAGACAAAAACTGATTGTTGTTACCACAAAAGAATAAGCTTAGAAATGTGTACGTGCTCTGTGGTAAAATACCCAACTGATGTCACTTTAGTATAATTTTAAGCAACAATTTTATGTAGATTTTAGGCACTTTTAGGGTCTGCTTTATGATTGCCCCACCGCAGGGCAATTGCAAATGCATAATCATTTTCTGCAGCTCCCCAAAGTCACACTCATCCTTGAGCTGCTTCCAAGGGTACACAGGGTATATCAGATACGTTCCACAATTTTGCGGTGCAGACATAAATTATAAGCCAAGTTTCGAACCCTTGGGCAATGCACGTTCTGTCGTTGAGTTTCTCACGCCAAGATTGAGCCAAAGGAGGTAGAATAAGGAGGAGAAGAAGGAAAGTACGGGAAAGAATAGAGAAGAAGAGGGAAGACTTGTCTGAAATCTCCTCTTGGCAATACATTGCATTTTTTACTTATTTTTGACCCAGTACTTAATTGGTACAAAGAGTTGCTGAGAATGAGCAGAATAGTCAGAAGACTCAAGAATGTATTTTTTAAGACCTTTAAGAAGAGGTGTTTCAAATGCAATTCAATATTAATTTAAGAAGTATTTTAAAGTTCTGTTAAACACTACAGAGTCTTCTAAAGTCTGTTCTCTCCACTGCAGTTTTCTCACTAGTCTTCATTATAGCGACTCTTGTTCTATGTGTGTCTATCGATGACCTCTTTTCGCAGTCATCCCAGCCAGGGAACATGTGTAGGCTTTACGACTTTGCCCGCTGGTTGCTTTTTGCTGTTTTATGGCCTGGACTTGGCCTGACTTGGCCTGATTTCACTAGCCAGGCAGCTAATTAAGCTGTGCCAAACTGCCGTACATCGGGGGATGTCTAATCAAAACAGCAGCTGGCGGGATTTAAGAAATATATTTTTATTGCCACAGCAAAATCGAAAACTAAAAAAAAAAATAACAATCAGTGATTCAGTGTCATGATCTCGAACTTGAGCCCCAACGCTGCTGATAAAGCAACGATTTGGAGGCCCCAAAAAAATAAACCTTATGGCAGATACGAGCCAAATTGAAAAATGTTCAATGGTTTTTTATGGCTGCTGGTTGCTGTTGGCTTGGATCTGGCTGAAATTCGCCTCAAAGTCAAGTTGAAGGTTCAACGAAATGCGGCAGCTGCAAATGCTGCGCATACATTACAAGTGAGTACAAAAGCCAAAGTCGTGATGATGTAGACATTGTAGACGCTTGCCAAAGAGGCTCTGTCTCAGCCGCAGTCTCAGTCTCAGCCGCAGTACCAGCCTTATTTCGGCCTGACTTAACTTGGCCTATGCCAAAATATTTTTGCCCCAGCCATGCTTTAAACGAATTTAATGATGCTGCTGCTGCCCGCGTCTTCTTCGTGGCTGTCTCCAGCCATAAGATTGACTGTCTATCTTAGCTCATGTCTGGCTGTCCGTCCCACTGTCTGTCTGTGTCAGACTCTGCCTGCCATATGCACCATGTCTGCGCATGCATGTCGCCTTTTCTGGCGGCAGAGTTTTGCACAGATCGCTGCATAGACATGCCAAAGCGTTGACTCTTTTTATTTTTATCTGGCAGTGACTTTGCTTGCACAGTGGTCGTATACTAATAGAACCACAGTAAAATCTGAAATATATTTCTGTTAATAATACTAACTTTTTTAAGGTAGACATAATTTTAACAAACGGCAGAAACTTTAACTATTTTAAGCAGATGATTCTAAATAAAACTTTTTCTATTTCTAAAGAAATTAATAAATAAGCAAGTATATTCAGATATTAAAGTTTAAATAAATAATATATATTTTTTTCAGATGTTATTTAATTTAACTACAGTTTTTATTATTTTATTTTTTTTTGACTGTTGTATACTTTTTTTTTTTAATTATTATATATGTATATTCCCTTTAATTTAATATATTTTATTCTTTGTATTTTCCAACAAAACTTTTTGTTTTGCTTTAAAATATATTTCATTATTTTATCTTTTTTGAACCACTGTGTCAGGCTGCATTTTAAATTGCTTTCTTGGCCTAACAATGGCCATTTTGTTGGCCATGGCTGTTTGGGTTTGCTCTGCGTCTCTTAAACGCTAATAATATACATTTTTATATGCATTATATCTGTCACGATCTCGTTGGCTTTATATCTCTATAGAGCACAGCGTGCGCTGCCTTTAGACGAGTACCAAGTGCGAGTCTGAGTATGAGTACTCATAACTTTCAGCTTGCATAAGTAAATCATAGCTACGTCTCTCTCTCTCCCTCTCTACTTGTCTCTCTCGATCTCACTCCCTATTCGCTGCATAACTCTCTTGCTGTTCATGACCGCATCATGGCCATGTTTTAGAGTCTTCAAGTTGCAGTGCTGTTTGTGTACAGGAAACTAACAACTGGCGGTGCTTAATTGAACTGAGACACGTCAGTTGACATCCTCAATTAGGTGCATGTAATTTACGAGCAGTAGCCATAGACATAGCCACAGTCTTAGCCCAATGGCTTGTGGAGCATTAAAATGGCCAAATGGTTGGCCAACTCAACGGCAACGAAGAACATCATCGTCTTATCCCCTGGCATCCAGTTAACATTGCTTCTTGGGGTAACCTACTGACCCACAAAAGATGTCTTGCCAGCGGCGTTTTACCGTTACTCTGCACTCGGCTTGCCACATGCTACGTCTGCCCCACGGTGATTGCAACTCCAGCTCCAACTCAAACTCCAACTCCAACTTTGGCAAAAATAATTCAAATGCTGCATGTCGCGCACTCTTGCAAAATGTAAATTTTTGTGCAAGTATCCATAATGTTAATGAAGCAACCCATGACTTTGAGTTCTCGAGTTGTTGTCTAACGGTTTCTTTATTTTTTTGCAGCCAAACTCTTTTTTTGTACTGCCATGCGTCTTCTGTGCTCCGTTGATCTCTTCCGAGTTGTGCCCTGGCTCAAATCAAAGATCGCTCGCATTGAAGTTCAGTCAATTGAAATTTTTTGTGGGCTCGTGGTCGGCAAGTTTGCCTTTGACTTTGTCGGCAAACAGACACAGCGGGATAACCAGTCAATAAACTCGCCATTGATATAAATCCCAAAGTTTTGGACTCCGTTTCAGTCTCCGACTTGGATTCAATCTCAATCTCAGACTGAGAGGCGAAGCAATCAAATGAACTGTGCAACTATTTAAACTGAAGCTGACCACTGAAAAAGAAAACTTCAGCTTTATTTTAAGGGGTTCTTTTGATTGTTTTCGATTCTATTGATTGCTTCGATCGACAACATCAGCGAGTGAGGCAGCGGCAGAGGCAGAGGCAGCGGCAGAGGCAGCGGCAGTGGCAGCGGGAACAGCAGCAGTGGCAGCAAAGTTCAATCGCGATAAGTTAGGCAGAAAAATACAAAAACTACAAGAAATTGTTCAACAATAACAACAGCAAAATTTCAGCAAGTTTCTAAATACCCTGCAGCAGTAAGGTAGTTTATAAAGGGCATACCCATTGTGAGCGAGTGAATGTAACAATTGGAAAAATGTATTTTACCTCAAGTAGAAAATAAAAATGTTAAAGGGAAACAACCTCAATAATATTAGGCTAATAAAATACACAATCAAAAAGTCAAAAGAGCTCAAGCTAGACAAAGGGAAAAACAGAGATAGACAGAGAGAGGGAAAAAGAGGGAGAGAAGGAGAGACAGATTTGATATTTTTAAGATCAAGAGTTTGCTTTTCTTTTAAATATATTTTTGCCAAGTTTTATTAAATTCAATGAATTTTAAAAATAATACCATTTAAAGTATACAATTTATATACTAACTAAAGTAAGTCAAAACAGATTAGATTAAATTGATAATACAATGAGTGTGTTTTTAAACAATTATTTCAAAGCTTTGAAGCTGATAATACAAACAAAACTGAGTGGCTCGGAGTCAAAATAACGTTGAACTCAAATAAAACAAATAATAAGCTGTGATTATATTAATTCTAAGACTTCAGTGTTCAAACAAACTAAATTCTTGAATTAGTTCTAATTTCATCGCTTTAATAGACGGTTGATAATGTTAAAAAACCTAAGTGCCTTTTGTTTTTTAGTGCTAACAACAACACTATTAGCTAGTTGTGATGCTGCGGGAACGGTGTGTACTAGAAATCTATTAAAAATATAACATTTAATATAACTTCAAAATCCATTAGAAAACCATCGCAAGTCTGGAGCGAGAATTGAGCAGCTTGAGAGCTGAGCATGAAACTTTGGAAACAACCGTACTCAATAAAGATGAACTCATATCGATGCTGAGGATTAAAACTCAGCAGCAAGAGGAGCAAATTGAACAACAGGAAAAGCAAATATCGAAACTAAATGAAGACATCTCCGGATTCGTTCGTGAGTCCAACAAATGTCAATCTTCCAGTTGCCTATGCAAATAAACGGAAGTACATTCCATCAAATTGCCTGGATCGGAACCTTTTCAAGTGTCTTGTGACTCGACCTTGGTTGGTTCCGGTTGGACGGTAATTCAGCGTCGCATCAATGGAAAAGAGAGTTTCAACCGAAACTGGAGAGATTATCAAAATGGCTTTGGTGATTTGCAAGGAGAATTCTTCATTGGACTCGATAAACTTCATCTAATCACCAATTCACAACCCCATGAACTGTATATATATCTGCAAAACGCCAACAATGAAACCCGATATGCACAATACGATAGTTTTGCGATTGGCGATGAAGCAACTTCATTTAAAATCATTTTGCTTGGCGGATACTCTGGTACTGCTGGCGATGGCATGATTCATCATGATAACATGAAGTTCTCCACTTTCGATGAAGACAACGATAACAGCGAGAGGAATTGTGCTGATGAGAACAGTTCCGGTTGGTGGTTCAACAATTGCTATCACTGGTGAGTACTTTAATAAGCTGATTGATAATAGTGTAATTAATTATATACACTCCTCTCTAGCAACCTTAATGGACCCTACAACAGTGGTTTCTATTGGTATCCTTGGCAGCGAAATGTGCTTAAATTTGCGCAGATTATGATTAGACCAAAACAGAGTAAATTTTAATTAGACCCAGAGAGACTATGAAAATAAAATGGTTAAGAAAATATTCTTATAATAGAGAGTAAATTAAATGAATAGAGATAGTTAAATTACTTTCCAAATTTCAGATTGTCAGAAGCAAACCGAATATGGCATACCCTCAAAATGGTTTTAGTTTATACATTTCCCTAAAAAGTAAATTTAGAGTATTTACCAGTTTATATATATGCAAGTCTTTCAGAGCACTTCAGGTTTAATCTTGAGCTGACCACACGCACGTCTTGGCACTCAGTTGAACGTCAGTACTTGGTATTTGGTACTCGATACTCAGTGCGCGTTGTACTCAATGAGCAAGCAAAAAAAATTGTTAAGCGGACTGCCATTATAATTAACCAACAAATTCTAGAGCAATCAATGGCAACAAAATGAACCAAAGTATTGTTAACAAAGACAAGTGAAATCTGAAGAGTTCGCATTAATTACCAACACAAGGTGTGTACGTGTGCGTGTGTGTGTGTGTAAAAGGTAAAGGTATAAAAGCCAAGCAAAACAAAAGCAATACAAACACTTGCTAGAATTTTCAAGTATTTCTGCGTTTGTTTCTCTTGGCAATTATAAATGCGAGAGATTTATTCGTTTAGACTCGCTGGCAAATCGATTAATAAGTGGCACACACACACTGTCTATACATATTTATAAATATGTGTATGTGTGTGTGTGGTTATCTTGAAACTAAATCCAACAGTTTTGTTGTTTTCGTTGCCGCGCTTGAAAGACGCGTGCGTGCGACCTGTTAATTATGGCTCACTGAAGATAGCCAACACTCTAAGCTGATGTTGATGCAGTTGCTCGTGGTAAGAGCCAACAGTTTCTGGCTCTGACGCTGACTCTGACACACAAACCCAACGGCCAGAATGACCAACAATCAACGTTTTCCTTCATTTTCTGCTATGCGTAGCTAACGGTTTGCACCGCATGCCCAGTGGCATCACTGGAATTTAAGCTATGGAGAATTTCTGATGTGTTTAACAACTGTAAATTGTAATTGAGTGAGATGGTGATAAAAGAAAGGTACAGAGGGAAAAAGAGAGAGAGAGAGAGAGAGAGAGAGAGAGAGTGGGGTTAGCTCGTTTTTAGCTACTTTTCCTAATCTTGATAAGCCAGTGATAGGAGCCACATGTCTTGTGCTGTCAGTCGTTATCGTTTATTGTTTAAGGAATTCACAGAATGGCTTTAATTGTATATTTTATTGAGGCATGTGCTGTTTAATACCACTCTTCAAGCAATCTGAAGTCACCATTAAAAATAGTTAAATAAATTGAGCCACGAGTATTTCACGATAATGACTCAACGGTTTTAAAACTATAGAAATCAACAACGTAACAAAGATCAATTATTAGATAACTTGCTTGGATATTTTGATTGAAATTTTTCCAAAATTCTGTTGAATGGATTCAGCATTAAATTTGAGTTTTAATAAACTTAAAAACTCCTTAGTGCAATATTTTTTTCTTTTAATCTATTTTCATCAATTAAATTATTAAGTTCCATATCCAATTGATTTACATTAAAACCATTAGAACTCCAGTCTTAGCTTTCTAGCTGTCTAATCTTTTATTTTTAAGGAACAAAAGCTTAAAGAGTTTTATATTTAATCTAAATAATATAAATCTACTCAGCGATATCAGTTTGTTGTAATTATTTTTAAATTTAGCTTTCCATAGACTTTCAGTAACGTCTATTCAGGTTGCTATGATTTTTGAGGCGTAGCACTCGATTGGTAGCTAAATAAACTATTAACCGATTAAAATCGAATGGCAGCTAACCAAACTGGCAATCAGTCTCAAAACCCATTGCTAAGTACACTAAGTTAGTAGACGCCTCTACATTTAGGGGCCCAGAGCGTACCTTTCAATTTCATTTTGATGTGCAAGAAGCTGATGGCTAGACTGCAAATAAAGAGGCAACAACAATTAGGCTTTAACCTGGGCATCAATCAGGGCATCAATGCACTGAGAGAAATAGGAGTTGAAGGGTTTTTAAGAGCATGGAAACATCAGAATTCAGTTTGCTTTAAAATAAAGTTTAGAATCAAGTAAATGGAAGATTGAGTTTAAAAACTTGGTAAAAAAATAAGTTCTGATTAATTTTTACTCCGATTGAGCTCAACCTTTCTTAAAATTGTTTGCTATACCCATATAAGCATTTTTTATGGTACTATATATTTGATATTTCTTACCTTGCCATAGCTGTTCATTGGTCCATTTATCCAGCGATCTGCCTCCAAGCGTCCGCTGAACAAAGCTCCAGTGTCCGGATCGATGCGTTGCCATTCACGCACCTCACGTTGAAACGGTGAACGGGAACCACCGCCAACGGCAACAGCAGCACTACCAGCACCACCACCACCACTACTTCGAAGATGATGATGATGATGGCTCTGACTGTGATTGTTTGTTGTTGCCACTTCCATGTTGTGGTTTAAATTGTTGTTGTTGTTGCTGTTGTTGCTGGTATTCCTTCGTGCTACTGTGCGCTTTTAATTTGCACGCTCGGTCTGCTCTTCGTCTTGTTTTATTTTGTTGAAGTTGAAATTATATTGGAGGGCTGCTGCACTGGCTCCAGTTATAGCTCTGTGCTTGGGCCCAAAGTGGTTCGCTCTCAGTGTATATATATCTTTGTATATATAAAGTTTCGCTTGCCTATTTCAAATTATTATTTATTGTTATTATGCTACCGTGTTTGAGTCTACCTCTTACTGTCTTCTACCTTCTGCAGCCGTTTTCGTTACTAAATTAATGGCGTGTTTAATTTATTATCATAATAATCATTTTCTAGACGTTCTAGGCGTGCTACTGTGCACATCTCTATACCCCCCTATGCTAACTATCATAATTTTCTTTGCTTTTCTTTTTTGCACGCTTTGTTGCCTGTATTTTTATTTTTTTATTTCTTATTTCTACTTCACGGTCTAATTTGACGCTCGCTGTGTGTATGTGTGTGTATTGTGTGTGCTGAAATGACAAGAGCAGAATGAAAAGAAATTTCGTTAGTTAATTATATATACACACATATATATATTGTAAAGTGTGAAAATGTGTTTTTTATTTCGCTGGCAACGGAAACCGAGTGCCTTGAACTAACTCCACTCCAACCCAAAGCCCGTGCAGATTTCTAATTAAATTTGCGGCCAACGTCCAGCGGATATGCCAGAACCAGAGGCAAACACTCAGACAACAATCATCAGTCGGAATCGGAGTTGGAGTTGGAGTCGAAGTCGGACTCGGAGTCGGACTCAGAGTTGGAGAGCTGTCAGCAACTCAGCGGATGTCACAGTCTATTTCCGCTTGGATCAACACAGACAGCTTGTAACATGTGTTGCTGTTTTTAATTGTCTGTGTATTTGTGTGTATTAAAGGTACTTAATTTAATTTGTTTTTGATGGCAACCAGAGAGACGCAGAATGTGCTGTCCAAACAGCCAGACACTTGCCAAAATGACAGCACATTCATTAATTGTTGTCAAACTTGCGCAAGAATTACATATAATTTGTTTGTAGGCCTGGTCAATGACATTGACAGTCAAAACACAGTGGTTAAATTAGTATTTTTTTTAAGTGGTGCATGAAATACAGTTTGACATGGAAAGTCTTTTAAATGGTTTAGTAAATAAATTATTTTAAAACTACACACTAACAAAACTCATAGTTTTACTATAATTAATTATTTTTATGAACGCAGTACATTTGTTTGACCCACTGTGCATGCGGTGCACTGTCAAAACAAGTGTTCAGCGGTTTTAACACCGCAACGCCAAGTTAAACTAAATAAAGAAACCAAATTTAGCACACAGCTCGAGTCAGCGATGCAATAATCCCAGACCCACTTTGTACACCACCGACAACATCAGTCTCTTCCTCCCCTCACAGCACACTCCCCCCTACTCCATGGTCAGTTTTAAAAGAAAAGCAATTTGACTGCATATTTTATACGCCAGGCCGCTAAATAGAAACTGTTACTTAGTTTTCTTTGCCTGATCTTGGCGTGTCGAGCAAGTTGTTTGCTGTTCGCTATTCGTTGCTCAGGCATTAACTTCCTCATATGCTAAGAGAGACAGAGACAGACACTGAGACAAACAGACCGACGATGACGTTGGCAATTGCCCATGCGCAGAGTTGGCCAACAAAACAAATAAAAATAAAAACAAAATGAAATAAAATGAAATGAAATGAGAAACTCGTTTTTCGTTGTTGAACTTGCACTCGTTTTGGTGTTGGCCAAATGCGTTGTTTTGTCTCTTAACACTTGGCTAGAAATAAAAGTTGTTATTATTTTGGTTGCACTATTTCTCTTAATGCGGTGCACGCAACTTGGCCAAAAGACACATTCACACTGGCTGCCATGGACACGTTTTGCCGGTTTTACTGTTTTTTTTTTAGTTAGCTTGAATTCTGGCTCCTCTCACACAGCTTGATGATTGTGATAATTAAATCTTAATTATTTGCAATTATGTGTAATTAGAGTTTATTCGCTGCGCATAAATAAACACTGAAATGCTGTGCACCACACCGTTGCCAATTTATTTGTATATATGTATCTTCCGTTGTATTCGCACTCCCTATCTGACTGAGTTTATGGCCGGATTTGATTAATAGGCCTTATCGCTAGACTTGTCATCGCTAAAGGTTACTGCCAGGCCAACAAATCGTGTGCATTAGCCCAACGAACGTGTATTAATGGTTGACTACTCAGCTTTTCACTATAGCCAACTGAACTATCAGTTGTCTAAATTTCGTAGAGTATTCTCTTTAACTTTATCCATTCTAGGTTTAGCCTACCATTTTTATTCTTTTTATTTATTCATAGCAATTTTTCACTAAATTTAAACAAATTAAAGTGTTTTATGAGACACTAAAATAAAGAAACTTTTATTAGTTCCATTACTTACATGCAACAATCAATGACGAAGGTACATAGTGAAAATACCCTGTACTTTAGAAACCAGCGCTTATTAGCAAATACAGTGCCTACCACAGAATGAGATACATATTTTCGTGTATATTTTATAAAATATCCAAGATAAATTTGCCCTAAGTTTTCACTGCTTAGTCTACGAACTGAATCAGCAGAGATGGTAACCCATAAAGTTTCCCACCTCTGTATACCTATCTGTATCTATTTTTTTTTTGTCCCACTTTACACTGCGGTCACAGAAACCACATTGCCATCAGAAGTCGCCACTGACAAACGTGAGACGTTCAAGTCTACTTGGTACGGTACAACAAAATCCAGTTGTTGCGAAGGTCAGTGTAAATGATAATATTATTATGAATTTCTTTACAAGTTGTTATATATTTTAAGAGTTTAATGATTGACAATGGCGGCTAATATATCTTGCAAGGAAATACAAAAGCCACAAACACAAAATAACAGCAAATTTAATAATTTATTTTTCACAATTACCGAAACGAAAGTCAATTTGCTGAGCTTGATTTGTGGTTTTAACGGGGCTCTCAATATTTTGCATTTCAATGTGATGCGTAATTGTGGCACTTGAAATTTGCCCAAAATATATTTATGTATTTCCATATATATATTTACACTTTATCTAGGTTAATCTGACTTTTGGGGTTTTGTGTTACAGCTGACAAATTAATACGCGAAATTGTTGCTCTGCTGATTGATTTATTTGTTTTGTTTAAAAATAGCTTTCATTGTGTGGGTTTTACTGTATTTTATATGGAATTTTTTATGCAATATTGCGCGGGCGTTCAGTACATACAGTGGCATTGAAAGTGCGTAAATAGATTTGAGAAAAAAAAGTGAAAGAGAGATAGAAAAATATATAAATAAATAATTCAACAAATATTTTCGTCAATTAAATAAATTCGTGTAAGAAGCATTTATTTCACAATCGGATAAGCGACATTTTTTAGTTATGTTCAGCGCGTGTGCTGCGAAAAGTCGTGCAACAATTGACCGATATGCAAATTTTATTTTCAGTTCTCAGCTCACTTGTTGGACTCGAAAATTTGCATAATTGGCTCATGTATTCTGGTTTGAGCCACAAACAGAAGCAAACGCGTGTCGGTCAATGCGTCAGTTTGACAGGCATAAGAAAACGAAAGACTTGGACAACAAACCTGACTGCTGGAAAAATGGAAAGCCTGTTGGCAGCAGTTAGGAAGAAATATGTAATAGTTGCCAATATTTCAGGAATCAATTTAATTTAATCCGACTATTATAGTTAATCATAGCTTAGAGTTCATAGAGTTCGACAAACTTTGATTTACAAAACACATACAAAAGATTAAATCATTGTACATAAAATTTTAATAATTTTTGTGCTGTAAAATTATTGCACACCGTCGCCTAACAACAATTGTTCACTTCCTTGCTCATGTCATTTCTGTTCTTGCTTATCTGTTCTGCTTTCAACATTAATCTTCAGACCGCTTTATACCTTATACACATATATACATTATACATGTCTCAATTTTCAGTATCTTTGATCTTTTTTATGTTTTGGCTCAATCTTTCAGCACAAAAACTTTTGCTACATTTCAATTATAAATACTTTTTGATTAAAGTGCCGCACATTAAACAACAACGCCCCGTACTTCAAATGATATATAAAGTATATTGTGAATATCAAACTATATGTGCTTATACCTCAAAAGAGAAAAAAAAACCACAAACTGCCATTGTGCTTCCGTCTGCGTCATTTTGACCCCAGCAAAATACGAGATGCTGAGCCTCAGTCATAGTATTAAGATGTATTATTTGCGGCTTTACACTCCAGCTCATGCCAATGTTTTTCTATTGGCAAATAAATTCATTTTTAATACAACTTTGTGTTGTTTTCATATCTATTTTGTGGTCAGAGCGCACCGCAATGCTTTCGTTTAGCGTCTGTTATTAGGCTCACGCAAATATATCTTTCGTAGTGCCGAGACTTCCGTCTGGTTAACTGAGAAGTGGCTGAAGGAGGCTTTTGGTTAGGCAAATACGCAAATTGCTTAATTATATGGTGACCCGCACTTGATTTGCTTTGTGGGTGTGTTGTAGTTTTTTTAAACATATTTTTTTTTTTGCATTGATTAATGAGCTAAATGAGTCAATTGCATTTAATTGAGTGGCATTTATTGAGTACAAATTTATGGCTTTGTTAACGTAATGTGCTGTTAGTCGGGTATTAAAATGAATGGCAACAGGTTTTGTCCCGATCTGAAAACACAATTCTTTGCAGTGGCCGCCTTTGTCTTTGGCCAAATTACACACAAAATTATATAATTTGGACACACATTGGCTGTATGTGAGTGTACAGCAGGTTCCACCTTTGAAACATTCACACTCTACCCACAATTGCAGCGAAAAGGTGGAAAACTGGTAATTGTAGTTATAATTTATCCGTGTTGTCGTTTTTGTGACAAAAGTAACAGATATATTATAATGTTAGACACACCACAATATCTTCCGTCTAATGAAAATTACATTTTATGATTTCCTGCAACGCCTACAAAGCCCACAAAGTGGTGTCAGTTTCCCAAACACACACAGCATACGAGTCGTATGCGTAATTTCACACTCTTAGTGCGTATGCGCAATGTATCATTAAATTTGAAATCTGACTCGTCGTTTGCGTTATTTCACAAGATGTGATCAGAAAGTGCGACGCGAAAGTTGATTTCCACAGCGAATCTTCGCTTAACATCTTCATGTCGCCCACAAATTGGCAGTAATTTGCGTTAATTTTACTTTGCCACCGTTAGCTCTTAGCACTTACGTTTCGCCTCATATTTGTATTTTCTTTTTTCTCATTTTTCGACATTAACTCAAATATTTGTCATTCCGATTAGCAAGAAATCTCAACAATGGCCAAAGCCGACAGAAATATTCGAGGTGTGTATTTACGTTTGTTGATTTTGTGTGCCCATTAAACTCGACCACCTTCCGTTTTTTGTTTGATATGCAAAGTTAGAGCAATTCATTGATTTGCCAATGACTGGCTATTTTAAAAAAGGTGCTGTGAAAGTATAGCAGTCTGGAAACAAGTTATGAAATATGCCTATGACTCAATTAGTAATTTCATGAGCTTAATTCTACATTTTTAAACAGTACTTAATGATGTGAAAACTGTTTACAAAATTCCAGTTTTTATGGTCATAAAAACTTTGCCAGCTGCTCTGATTATTTCCGCATGCAACTCACCAAAAAGAACAAACAAAGAACCAAAATTCACAAAAAAAAAGTGCCCACACAGTTTTAACTGTCAAAAAGCTGACAGATTGACGAATTGCCCGACAGTTCACATTTTTACCCTCGTACTTATCCCTTTCCTTTTTGTATGAAATGCATTCAAAAGTTTTTGCTTTGTTTCCTTTTATTTTCGGCTCGTTTCGTTTCGTTGCTGGCTGTATAATTAAATTAACCGTTAAGTTGTGTAATTTCAGCTTGTTTTGTCCAAAAAAAGGGGTAACGGCACCAACAACAACTACACAAATTTTTCAGTGGTCATTGCGTTTTATTAACACGACGAACCTAAGAGTTCTGTAGTACCAGTTAAACAAAAGACTCAAGCAGCAAACTTGCCGTAATGGGCACACCAGAAAAGCTGTTAACTGGAAAAGAGAAATACCCTTGTGACTACTGCCAATGCCTGTGTGTTAACCCAATTGAAGCTGATAAATGTGAGTCATGGGGTATAAACGGCAGAATTTCATGACGAAGTGACGAAAGAAATAACGCACATCGAACTAAATTGGAAAATTTACATAGCCTGTTTATAAATAAGTATTTATATACGAATATAAATTAGTGTATTTTTCTTAATTAGCATGCCAGTGTGAGACATGAGACAACGGCATACTATGGAGACCCAGAAACACCCACACGTACGAAGAGTTTCAAGTACGATTTATGCAGCTGCTTTTTTGAAATTCAATTTTCGAGCTGCCTTCTGGGGCAGCAATTAAATGGCCATCATGCTTAGCCAGCTACACTTGCACTTTAATAACTGGTTTTTAGCGCATCTACATACGTAGAAACACGAGTATCTGTAGCTGTATTTGTATCTTTTTTGTTTTTGTTTCTGTATCTGTCCGCCCTGCGTGTTGTGCGACGACTGACATCGAGTGTCATAACTTGAGCTGAGCTCTCTGGCTAAAAACTACGACTGGAACGCCTTCAAAGTCAAGTTCAATGACGTACTCGCCAGTGGAAGTACTACTGCTTAAAATGGTTGCTTGTTGTTGGTCCGCAAAGCAAAGCGATAAGATTAGATTTGTTGTGTAAACAACCAAACAAAATATACACAAACTTGTTAACTAATTTATGTGATAGGTTCGATTGTGAACTGTGTTCGATTTGCATATCTAATAGGCCAAAAGCTACTGCTCTATTGCATATGATTATAGACGGAAATGAGCATTTAAGATTGTGTCAACATTTCGAATTTATCTAAGGGGTATCTGCCTGTGAGTGCAGCTGCTTTCCGCTCTTGATCCACTTTCCATGGTTGTGGCGTTGCCAACTTTTCCCTCGTTCAATTGCTGTCCATCAACTGTCATTTAAGTCTTGCCAATTTAGCTATTACTGGTACATTTACTCGCTGTAAGTTTTGGGTACTCTGTTTTGCTGCTATTGATGATACACACTTTCATTTGTATTGTGCTAGAACAGTTGAATAATGTGCGAATTTGCTTTTATTTTTACGGCCATTTGTCGTTTAACAATGGCCCAGACAAATCTTTAACTTTCTTCACTTAAAGCCAAAAGACACAAACGACTTTCGTGCTGTCAACCATGCATATAATTATAGAGCACCCATACGTGAAGTACTCGAGTACTTTTGCTTCACTTTACTTTACTTTACTTTGCTCTATGTTGATTAAGTTGTTGCTATTGCCCATTGTACTGCCGTTGACAATTGAGATCAGAAGAGTTGTAGAATGTGTCATAAAATGCCAGAGATCTTTCACAGAGGCGTAGGTGAAAGTTGTTTTTCATTCACGTTATTTATTTTATTTCTGTTGTCTTCTTATTGGGAGTAAGTATTTGGCAGCTGGAATTCGGGTGTTTGACATAACTGGCATAATGAAAGTTCTACACGATTTACAATTGCTAATTATGTGAAAGGGAAACTGAAGTAAAACAATGTAGAAGGTAGTAAAATCAGACTCATAAACTTTCCCATTAATGGAGTATGAAAACATAAATTAATCTCCTTTTGTAAGTCATTTTATTACACAAAATAAATCACGAAAGCTTTTAAAATGTCAACCAAATTTAATATATAATTATAAGATTTTTAGGCGCAAGTTTTAAAACTTTATAGCTGAATATAAATGATAACTGATTTAAGACTTGATTTGCGTTTATGCTGACCCCTTTTTTGTCATATCCTGTTTATAAAGTTTACAACGTTTAAGCCACCTTAAGGCCTGGCTGCCAAAATGGTAACAGGCCAATAAATAAAGTCAGCAAACGGCGCTTATCAAACGACCAAAATCAAGCCAACACTCATAAGTTACTGCTCACTCAGCCACTCCCCCTTAAAGAAAAATGGGGGAAAAAAAACGCCCACGCATTCGCTCCAATGCGACAAAATAAATGAACTGTTTGGAAACTCGAACAAGCCACAAAATCACATAAGAAACTACACGAATGCAGGAACTGCATATTAAATGAAGCGTAACGAATATAAAGCGAACTGACTGCGAACAAAAAGAGGTGGCCACACAGCGTTGCACGGACATACATATGTAGAGGGGCTTGGACTGAGGTAAAGCCCTAGTGATGCCTAGTGTTGAGTTATGTGTGTGGTCAAAAGCACTCGGGCAGAGTTTTTTCGAAAGTGAAATATGAGATGTTTTATCTGTGGTCAGTTGCAAAATTTAGCAATTGTTAATACCCTGTACAGCATTTAAAACAAGAGAGTTATTTTGAGCATTACATTTAAAAAACATAAATTTAAGGTTGCATATAAAAAGAAAAGTAAAACCGCTTGTGAGTTTATTAATATTTTTAGCTTAAAGGTCGCTATTCTCTAATATATTTTTAAAGTTTCTAACTTTTCTAAAATAAAGAATAATTACACTTTGTTTTTGTTGAAATAATAATGACTAATTGGCTGTCTGGAAACTTAAATGAGACTCTGATCATCACCTTTCATTAACTTTAAACGAAAGTAAAAACCAAAAACAAGCTTCCACTCAGCTAATTGTAAGGTATCTTTAAGTTGTGCCCATTCCGCAGTAGGATTCTTAATGGCTTTTAGTATTTCTTTCCGCAACCTACAATTTTGCTTGATGCTTATGAGTTTTAACACTTTTACTTTTTGTGCACAGCTGACAATAAGAAATTTTAATTTGCATAATAATTTAGCGGCTGTGTTGTGTTTTTTTTTATTTTTTTATGAAAACACTCTTTTTTTTTGATTGATTGCCGTTGTTTAGCCTTGAGACTGAATGTCCGAAATATGTTGGCAGTTGTTGGTCGCGTTTGTCGCCTGAGTCTTTTGTATGCCCTTAATTGGATAAAGAAAAACTGAAGACATGCAAAAATTGAACAGCTACATAAAATAGATAGACTAAATTTGCATATGTCGAGTTGGCGGAATTTGCATGAAAGCTGTGCAAAAATCTTTTGGCAAATCTGTGGGTCTGATAGCTGCAGTTATTAGAGAGACAAGCAGATTTACAAACATGGAAGTGAAATATATCAAAGGATGATTGTTGTGATAAAGTTTTGACAATGATGGAAATGTTAAATACATGTTTTAAGTGGGCAATAGTTAAATTTATTTATAGAAACTGAATAGTGTCAGATATTCTGTGTAGAAAGTGACAAACTACACAAAAACAACATCAAAATTAAAAATTTCATTAATCACAGCGCAGTCAAATGGGGACAAGCATATTTTAAATTTGAATGAAGAACAAGTTAAGATAGAAAGAATAAATACTATAAGTTTATATTATACTTAATTAGAGCTTCTTCCTGTTTTAAAACACGATTCTATTTGATTTCTTAATGCTGAAATGTTGTCTGTCCACTTGGGATATGTTTCTGTGACAGGTCAAAGATATTCTCAAAAACAAATTCACACGCATTAATATGTTGACTTTATTGTACAGTTAATTTTTGTTATTATAGTATAATTTCTAATCACGTCACGATGTTTATCCAACTTAATAGCTCATTAAATAAATCCATATGAAATTAAGTATGCCGACTTTTGAGATTCGCATCCCTCATACACAAAATTTGAGCCAGAGTCTGACTAATTTACATATCGATTGTCAATATATGCCGTTGTTCTATGGCGTTGACCCGACGCCGAGCGAAAAGAACTCGTTTTACAATTCGCAAACCATTCCCATCAGTTTCTTTCATCTGTGATTGAGTAAGGTTCGGACTTTGTGTGTGTGACTGATGAATGCCAGTCAACGAACCACACATAGCTATTGCTATAGCTACAGTTTGTGATCTCAGGTTACCTAATGCCACGTTCTATGCGGATCAGTTATAATCCCAGTACGCTCTGTCCTGTTGAAGCGTGGGCGGATGATGATGACAAATAATGCGCACACGTGTGCGCTGATCAACAGAAACTTATAGGAAATGCTGTAGTCAAGAGTTTCAGACTTCCAAAAGCCCTGTATCCCAATAAACCCCAATAACGTATACCCCAGATCAAACAAGCAAGCTTAGCAAACTCTATGTGCTATTAAAGTACAGGGTCTCAAAAGAACCGTCGCTTGAGCATTGCGTCATTTTGTGATTTGGACATTTGCACAACTGGCCACACGCTGGCCATAAAGCTGCAGTTTATGAGCACTGGGAAAATATTGAGGAACTGGATCTGGAACTAAAATTGGAACTGAAACTCGCTGAACATGGAAATGACCAAATTTAAAACTGCACGTCTTCGTCTTCGTCTCACTGTAAAGATTTGAATCTTCATGATCATTTTAGGGGTAGGTGGAAGGTGTAGATCAAGATGACTGGAATTGTATGCGTTGCATAGTTCTATGACCTTTTTGGCCAAAACAATGCCAATTGTAAGACTTTTATATACAGCAACATGTACACACATACATACATACATACATATATAAACCAAATTGTTTTCGATGGCTGCCATTTGATTAGCGCTGACACTTTGCCCATAAATAACAAACTAAAACATGTGGTCCCAGAAGGCAGCGTCTGTCGAGCTGCGGTGCTGCCTGACACGCAAAAGTACTTAACAATGACCAAAGAGTACTTAAAAAGCTAAAAATGGTCAAAGAGACAAACTAGAAATGGCAGACAAGACACAGAGAGACACAGAACCTCCTAACGAAGCCAAGCAGTCAACCTAGCTCTTGGTTACCTCCGTTTTACCTTCTTTCTGCTATTAAGGCCCTGTTTTTTTATTCTTTCACTCCTTACCTTGGCCAAGACAAAAGGATGCTCTTGAGGCTGTTGCCAGGCAGCTGCTTAGAATTTTTATTTTGCAGCAGGAAATAAGCTGCAGCTCCTTTTAAAGCTAAACCAAGGCCTTAAAGCCCCAAACAAACAAACAAACGGCAATTCGAAGGGGGCTAACAAGTCAAGAAGACAAGGAAGTTAACTGAAGAATTCTCCGGGCCGCTGTCTCTGCCTCTGACTCTGAGTTGGTCCAAAGTGCTGCTGCTTGTTAGGTCTTTTAACTGGGCTTACAGCTCTCTTAGCTGTTCTACGCTTTCTTTCTGTCTCCCTCTTGCTGTGTGAGAAATCATTTTGACTTGTCTTATTTGTATACCCTACGAATTGAGTATGTGATAAGGGGAGTATGGGCTTCATTGTGTTTTTATGTTATCCACATTTATGCTATATCTATATAATACTCTATCATATAATACAATTATTTGCACTGCTTCGAGGCTCATTAATTTAATAGCTTAGTTAGTTAAAAATAAAAAATATTTGAACAGCTTTGTTATTTCAGTAATTCGATATATGAATTAAAAAAAGGTAAAATCAATACCCTAATACGTTTGTCAGTATGTTTTACGCATTATAGGTACTCTGCAGGGTATTTCCTCTGCTGTCACACACGATTTCCGACCCTTGTAGTTCTGCTTGTTCCTTTGTAGCTGTCTTTAAAAATAGTTTATCGCTCGATCGCGCATTTATTTCGTTTGTCTCTGTCGAAGTGTGGTTTGCTGCACCACTTCGCTTCCCTTCCGCTTTTGGCCAAGTTAATACTGTCAAGATAGCAAAAAGGAAATCAATGCACAGCCTGTTGTTGTTGTTGTTGCCGTTGCTGCTGCTTCTGAGAGGCTCGAAGGGCCTTTTGTGTGAGCCAAATGATAAATGCAATGCAATGCAATAACAACACTCGAACAGCTGGTCCAACAAATGTTTCCACTGTGCAGGAAATGAATATGGAAATGGAAAATGCATTGAAGGCAGCCCGCACTTCATTTGTTAAGCATTTTGTTTGCCTTTGACTTGTGCAAAATTTTCTAAATTGCTGATTAACACGCTGGCAATGGCCCGCGGTGTTGGTAAGTCTTTAAACTTGGCTTAGTCATGCAGCAGCTTGTTTGACTTTACAAAGAACTACAAAAGAGTGTGGCTTTTGAAATTGTAAGCAACTGTAGATACTCGTACTGAAAGTAGACTAAAGTCGACTTTAATGAGTCGACTCTAATTTGTGCCTTTCTCTATGATGACTTCATAAATAGATTTCATCTGGAATGCTTATCAAATAACAATTCTATTTCTATCTATTTGTTTTGTTTTAAAAACACAGCAATAAATAAAAGGCAATTTATTTTAAAGCTGTCAATAGCATTTACTAACGATTTATACTTTCAACACCTTAAGGCATCTATTTCTGTGGTCTGTTATGAGCTCCTTTCCCATAGTAAATCTTATATTTGATAAAGCAGAAATTAAGAGCTTTCGCTCTGGCTCATTTATCACATCAGGAGATTCCAATAAATTAAATTCCAAAACGTCTTTCACCTCGAAAAGCACAAACTAGAGCAAGCCATAAAAAATCGATACATCTGAATACACATTTATTGGGAATACGAATAATTTTTAATGGTTTTGGAAGCTTTATGTCTTTAAATTAAATAATAAAGCGCAAAAAATTAATTATGGCAAATAGTAAAGCGCAAAACTTTTCATTTTGTCTGTCGAGTTGATCCATGAGAAAGACTCGAAGCAAAACTCTGACAAAATGAGCAGAAATCACACGGCGCAGTCGTCAATAGGCAATAATCAATATGAATGGGTTTTGTAAGGAAAAGTGAGCAGTGAAATGGAAAAGTGAAAGCGACAGTGCAGAATGAAAACATGATACAAAAAAACTTGTGTTTTTCTTTTGTATTTTGTGTCTTTAGTTATTTATTTTTTTTTTATTTTTTTTTTGTTTTTGTGTTTAACGAAAATGACGTTTATTGTTTCAAAGTTACAGTTTTGTGGCGCAACTGCAAGCTGCAAACTGCAGACGGCAAAGGAAAAATCTGAAAAATTATATTGTAGTTCCGCAATTTTTCGGAGACCGCTACTGAGATTAGGTAACGGGTCTGTGTTTTGAAAGCGGCTTAAACGCTTGTTAGCCTGTAGGCCAACCTGCCACATGCGGTGTTAGGCCAATCCCCTCAAAAATTAGCTTGGTCTTTCAACCTGCATTGAACCTGCCCGTGGCTGCTGCCAGCTCATTAGCAGCATGACTAAACAAGTAATAACAACATAAATGATAGTGGTACTCGAACATCCACAATATCCAAGATAAAGCGAAAAAAAACTGCCAGAGTCAATTAATTTTGAAGGTCAGGGCAGCTCTATTAGCAGACAAATATAAGCAGCCCAAATCCATAAACAAATTCAAATTCATTCAAAACCTAAAATTGTTTACTTCCTCACCCACTTTTCGCACCTCAATAGACACTCACTCACACACACACTAGCACACACGCACTGTTTTTCTCAGTAGTCGCAGTTCTAGGTCAAAATAAACCTGCAATTTGCATAGTGTACCCCCTTATATAATTCCCAATTAGCCCGCATTATTAACTTTAAACTTGAACTTTTTTTCTAGCCAAATTGCTTACCAAAGTCAAACAATTTCATTCATTTCATTGGCAATACTTATAGAAATGGCGCCGTCTATTAAAATGAAGGCATTGAAATTCATAATAAATGTATCTAATGTGGTAGCGTTAAAAAACGCGCGAGAAACGCATTCAAGTCGCATGATTTGCCCTTTTTTCATTATTCATCATAAGTATGCATATTTGTTGGGTTTTAGAGGTCAAGTTTAAAGCCATGTTAATTAGGCTTGAGATTATTGTTTATTCTATATTTTATTTTTGGCTTTTTATTTACACTTTTTACTACTGTTTTGAAATAGTATTAAATATAAAATTTCAGGGGCACTATATGTGAAAAATAAAGTAACTTGTGTGCCTTAATGTATAAAAATATTTAAATTTTGATAAGATCTAAAAATATATGAATTTAAATCAAAATAATTTTTAAATACACTTTTATTATTTTTATATAATTTATAAGCTTTTTATTGTGTGTCTAATTAATCAAAAATATTTAATTACTGGCATACAAATTAATGATGCAGCCGTTATAGTTTATAAATAACTTCATCAAATAAATACTGGCTGCTTTATAATGATTTTTAGTGCTTAATTATCGTCCGTAAAGGTTTTTCAAATTACTTAATTAGTATGTTTCGCTGCAGCATTTCATTATGATTTTGTAGCATTCAATTAAACAGCTGTTATAGCGTTGAATAACTGGGTTACCAGGTAAAAACGCAGTCGGAGCTGCATTATTGTTGTTTTCTTTTAGAAATCGTGTAAAAGTTAATTGCATTTTGCGGTTCAGGTTAATTGAAAAATCACTTTTGCTATGCGATTATTGAATATTTATTGATTTATTGAATCACCAGCAGAAAGTGCAAGTGAAAAGAAGACGAACAACAGAGTTGTGAATTGTAAACATTATAATTAGATATATTTACTGCTTGATTACATTCCTATCCAGGCTTAAACTAGCCATCTACAATCTTACAATCTAAGACAACATTTCATTGCCACTGACACGTTTTGCAAGCCAATCAACTCAAGAGCGTGAAATGTAAAAGCAAAAAATAAAACTATGTATAAGTAAGTATATATGAAAATAATAAAAACAACAACAATAAGGCAACCGCAAAATAATTGTGCGCCATGGCAAAAGCTTAACAAAAAAACCTAAGAGAGGAAAAAAACAACAACAGCGAAACAAATTAAAGCATGAAAAACAAGTCATAAAAAATACCGAAACTACTTGGATAATAATAACAACAACAATAGCAGCCATTTGAAGAGCCCCGACTAAGACAAAAATGTTACAAATTTTCTAGTTGTTGGCTGCTGATTGCGCAGTCAAAGACCTTCATGCCGGTAATTGGCAACACAGTCGAAACAAAACGAGACTCGAGAGAGCCAACTTCTCCCCGAAAAAGCACACCAGAAACTATAAAACTCTGAGCTGAACAAAACAGAAAAAAACTAAACAAACTAAAACTATTCTGCTCATAATTATGCAAAAAAAAAAAAGACAAACTTCAAAATGAGCGACAGCAGCAGGAGCTGACCTGGGCGAACTTGGACCCTGTCTAATGGGATTGCCATGGTTGGTTTTTTTTTTGGCCCATGTGATAGCCAGGCTAAAGCCAGTCATTGTAGGAAAAAAGATTTAAAAAACTGTCTTCAATAAAACCGAAACAGGCTGGACAAGACAATGGCCGCAATGTGATTGTTTTGAGTCAGCTTCACTCTTTATTGCCATTGTAATTGTTTGCAATTATAACAATTCGCAAAACTCTAACTCTGCCTCCACCTCCCGCTCCCCCCTTTCAGTCCCGAACTTGCCCCAGCGGGTGGCAATAGGCATGAGGATGTATGGAGCTAGAGTCTTTTTTTTTACCTGGCCAGATCTGGTCTGCGAATTTTCTCCTCATCACGGTTTTTGCTGATTTCATCAAATGACGTCAATAAACACATTTTAGTTCAGTTTTTGTGCGATTTGCAGCCTGGTTTCTGGTTTGTTTTAATGACAGACTTTGGTAGGCTTTTTCAAGCACACTGATAATTGCCATTGACTTGTCATCAATCCTGAGCGAATTTTGTGCTGTTGTCAGCTGTAAGGCGATCGGCGTTGATTTGTGTGACTGCAGCCATAAACTATAAGTTTTTCTGTTTTTTTTTTTTCAATTTTTTTAATTTTGTTAAGCGGCTTTGATTTGCTGGACAGTTGGTTAGTTAGTCGGGCGGCTTGGTTCAATGACACCGCCGGGGTGCTGATTTGATTGCTTATTTAAATCTTATGCCGTTTGACGTGCTACGACATTTGGGTATTTAGACAATTGTCTATGTAATTTATATATCAACTTTCACCTGACAATCGCAATGTGAGTGGATCAAGAAAATGATTATTTTCAAATTTGTGATGCACTTGACAAGTTTGCAGCTTAAGTCTTTTGTCTGGGTATAAGCCAATAAATCGTTTGTTTTGATATTGAAAAAAATATATATTTAATCTTAATCTATGCTATAAAATATTTGTAAAATTTAAATATAGCTATACACATTTTTATACTATTTTAAATGCTGTTTACATACCATCATAAAAAATAAATTTAAATTTTGCTTCTCTAGATTTTGTAGACAAGAACGATTTAGCAATATATTAAATTTAAATATTTTAAACTCAGAATAACCTACTGAATTTTGTATTTGAATTTTATGGATGGACATTTGTGAAATAAAATCTACATTGTACACACAAAGAATAGCCGACTCATGCCTTAAACATACAAATTAGCAATGCAAATTATGTTGAAATAAAATTACAAGAATACTTGCTGAATTCCCCCTTTTTTTCTGTATCTCCCACCACTGAGCTGATTACTGGCAATCAATTCATTTTCATATTATTTTATGACTCAAAGAAATTTGCATTTTATGATACAGACACAGAGCCAACACCCACAAGAGCAAACATTGCACACGAATCGCCCTCAGTTGCTCCCCTTACTCCATATCTCCTCCTATTCCCATTTCCTGGGCAGCATGCATATCGAATGAAGCTATAAAATGTTTAATTGCCAGAGCAAAGCTCCGTGTGTGGCTGCAGCAGCTTGGGCAGCTTGAGCAACTTGGTCATAAAGATACATATGCATTAATGAATTTTGAGACCAGCTGCTGGAACAGCCAAAAGAAATAAGTATTTCCTTACAAATTGGATGCATGCCGGCATATCGAGAGCCAATAAAATTGTAATTTACATTTTTAATATAGTATTTATGTAAGCGCACAACGAACCCACAATTGAGTTGCTAAAGAGTTGTCTTAGTTTGGCATATAAAGTCATAGACAATGCAACAAATTGTTTTCATATATTTCTGGTTTCACTTTTGTTTTGTGGCAGCAGCAGAGTCTTTCACAATGCCCGAAAAGAAACAAAAAGCCTAATTGAAGGTAATTTAAATTGATTAACCTAAACGCAAACCCACCACAATCACATCAAACAAAAACTTGTCCTAGGTTGGGCCACGTTTATGTTGTCGAGTGTTGACTGCTGCTGCTCGCGTGTGGAGGTGTAGTCACTGCAGTTTATGGCTGCTCTTTCAATTGGCATTGTTAATAGAAAAACGGAAAAATACCAAAATAAATAATACAAGTATAGGAATATATTGTTGTGTGGGTCGCTTGTCATATGGGTGGCAATATGTTGAATATGGTAGCGTGTTTTGAGGTGTTTATGGTTTAATTAAGCATGATGAAAACAGAAATGAAAGGCACAACAATGCCTCAGAAGCATTGTCAAAAAACAAAAGACCTAAGACACAAACTTGACTCAAACTAGCAGCCAGTTAATTAGAAGCACAGTAGTAATTAAGTCGACTGAAAATCAAGACAACCCATGTGCCCAAACAAAAGCCTTGAAACTAGCCTAGAAATACTTCCATTTCTTATGTCATCGGCTAAGTTTTTTTCATTTTCTGTGAAGCAAACTTTGTATCCTGTCCGGGAGTTGAAATTAATTCGAGAAGCCAACCCAAAAGTCAACATTAAATATTTATATGTCGAATCTAAATGCAAACAGATTGCAAATGGCCCGACGTCTGCCAAAGTTCATTGGAAATAATTTTAAGCAAAACGCAGCCAGCAAATGATTTATAAAGAATTTTTGATTCTTATAAATGTTTTTCGCTTATTTTTTTAGCATTCGTAATCGCTATGTGCAGCCATAAAAGGCAAAGCTAATAATTATGACTTTGAAACGTTTCTATATGTTGGTTTTGCTTTTGTGTATATTTTTTTTTTTTTTTTTTATTTTGCGCTAATTTTTGTGCGCCCGAAATTAAAAGCACGAAAACAAACAAAACAAAAATATTTTGTCAGCCAATATAATTAAATTGAATTCCCTGCAATATGCAAATTCTATGCTTGGGTGTGGTGTCAAAAACACCATTAAATAATTGCTATTAACAATCAAAAACAAAAGAAAATATTGATTTTTTTTCGCTAACCTTTTTCGGGATAAAAGGTACCAGAGAGTCCACTCTGTGCGTTCAAACGGCATACAATAAGAAAATCCATTTTATGTTTAAATAAAAATCTTAAACACTATAGATTTCTGAAAGGTTGCCATGCCATTTATTATGAATTCAATATGCCCTTTATATCTGTGTTGGAGCCAAATCTGACACGTGTTTCTCAAATCATTGTCTTTGGCACAGCTTGACAAAAAGTGGTCTGTTGATTGCAGTGCTGAAATGCGCTTAATGTCAACATCAGACGACGACTGACAGTCAGTTCTGGCTTGTGACATTCAAGCGACTGATAAATTGGCCAAAAGGCGCGTGGCAATAAAAATTATCGTAGCTCTGACACAAGGCACAAGGTAATGCTAGACTTGTGCTAGAATTCCACACCCAGTTCTGACGGGTCGACGTTTTCATGATAACTTTGGAGGTGACAATTGGGGCCGACAGCTTGTTTTTTGTTGTTTTTTTTTTTTGCCAATGGTAATTTGCGCTAATGTACGCCAGAAACTACTTTATGTGTGCTGAACCCTGTGCTACCATATCTTGGGCAATTTGATATAGTCATAAATATTAAGGTTAACTAGAAAAAGTGCCAAAAACAGTAGACAATTAAATTTTTCATGAACTTGAATAGAAAATTGCAGAAATGCTTCCTCTTTATTCTTACAACTACAACTATTTGCATACACTACTAAGATGACTAATGATATTGTGCGATTGTTAACTCAACAGAATCATTGAACTTTAAGTGTAAAAATATATAGTTTTGTAATTAATGAATCATGGCAAGCCCAGCAAATGTGTTAAAACATTTTTATATATAAGTACTCGTAAGTTTGTTGCCTAAGTCTTTTGTTTTAATGTGCGGAATAAGAAAAACACTTTAAAACATTTAAACAAAAATAAAACTACAACTCATGTTGTGTGTACAGTGTACAGAGATGTATGAGAAAATTCAGTGAATAATGAAATCTGCTGTGTGGGTGAGAAAAAATGTAAATGTAAATGTTGTGTAACACTTAGTTGCCGGAAATAAGGAGAAAATGTACTGGTTTTGACACGGCTCGTCAAGATATCCAAGATAGCATTTAAGAACATTTACACAGTCTTCGCTGTAGAACAATTAACGCATACAAAAATATAAAACTTTGTAATTTAATGCAATAATTGCGTGGAACTCAAAAGAGTTGAAGCCGAAGGGTTAAACAATGGGCATAAGATGAAGCTTCTCCTACTTCTAGGTACAATTTCTTATTATAAGAATTATCTGTGAGTTAATTTTCCCATTAAAGCATTAGCTTAAAGAACAAAATTTTCAGCAGACTCAAATAAATTTAACTTAACTTGGCTTGTTTTTTGAGCTAGCTCTTAATTTATATCGCATGCAATTTGGCAAACTGTTTTGTTATTTATTATATAATCGAGTATAAATTTGAGAAAAAAAAAACTTGATTGGTTTTTTTATCTGAGATTAATGGACGGAACAGTAAATAAATAAATCAAAAGACGAATTGCACACGTACCTCTGGCGCGATAGTCAGACGTTGATAGCTCTTTTTAGCATGTGCCTTACATTCAAACTGAAGTCCAGTGAAGGCGTTTTTGGCTTATGCTCAAATGGCTGTTCTTGTTGTTGGCCAAGTTATGCTTTGTTGTTGTTGTTGGTGTTGCTGTTTTGCGTCTGCCGCTGGTGCAAAAAGCAAATGCACTGGCGATTGGCATCAATGTCGCTTGGCCGCTTTTTAAGCCCCGATTTTTTTCCGATTTTATTTTTTAAACACACGCTCACACACACATGCACCCAGATCAAGAGCAACTCAAAACGCGTGGTTAAAATATTGTATTGGTATTATTGTGTACAAAAAACGCGTAGTCAGCAAAAAAGCAAAGCAAATCATTGGTATAAAAATTATTGAAAATATATATACTTTATAAACGTATAAAAAATTAATTTTCAATGATTTTTATGCCACGGTAAGTGGGCGTCTAACTGAAAACAGCTGTTTGTGGGTTTCAGACAAAAGACAAGTAAATAAATTTATTTTATAAAGTTTTTTGTAAACTTCTGATCGTTGCACTTGAAAATGTGTATGCAAAGTTAGCGAAGCTCGAAGAAGCCTTTCCCTTTCCCTTTCCTTTTTAAGTTGCTTTTGGGGGGAACTCTGTGTCGCGTCTTGTTTTTCACTTTCTTTACAATTGTTTTTAACTTTTGCTGCTTAGTCTTTGTGACTAAAATACGGCACTGCGATAACGTTTTTAAATGCGCTTGTTTTGCGTTTCACACTCAACGCTTGGCTTCACTTCAATTCACTTTAGTCGGGTTCAACTCTAGACTGTGACTGAGACTCAGGCTGAGACTGACATCAGCTAAAGAGCTTTATCACAGGAACACAGTCACACAGTCACAGCAGCAAAACCTACATTTCTTTAATGTTTACTATATATATTATTATTTATTTTTCGTATATTATTTATTACTTTTGTTTTCAAAGTGTTTCTTTTGATTCACACTAGTTCAACGCCTGCGTTAAATGTGCTTATATTGTATGTATTATGTATATGTATAGATTTTTTTTTGCTCGGAACTCAAACTCGAACTCGTTTATATCTTTTTTTATTTCAGGCAAGTACTTTGTGTATCTTGTGCTCAACCGAACCGTCTGTCTCGCACGCCAACGCTATACTAAAAGAGTTTTCAGCTTGGCCCGTGCGTTAAATAAGCCTCAGTCAGTGAGACAGCTGGCTGCTTGGTTTGTGCCTGGTCTGATCGGGTCTGGTCGACTTGGTCTGTGTCTGAGTGTGTGCTTGGTGCTCGATCTGGGAGTCTAGCCAACGGATGATGTCAGCTTTCAAAGCCAGAGAGTGCAGCCAAAGAGAAAGAGAGCGACCGACTCAAAGAGCGCACTGTCTGCCTGTCTCTCTTCAGTTTGCTTTGCATCAATATTGATTTGCACCCACTTGAAGCTGTTGCTCTGTCTGGAAAATGACACCAGATAAACTAATTGCTTATTATTATAAAATGTAAGTTTATTAATACACAAAGTAACAATTCTTTGTAATAAAAGTTGATTTATCGTTGTCATCCCTAAAAAGGAGCTGCACATTTATGTCCAGCAGAATGAAAAGTTATTTCTGTGAAGTCATTTCTGGTTATAGAAATCTTAGTGACAGCGTATCCTGAAAAAAAGAACTAAGAAACTAAATTTATTATATAGAATAAATTATTTAATTTATGTTTAAATATAAATTTTATATTTTTACATTTTTACTGTAATTGTACAATGGTAATTTCTTTCCTACTTTAAATCAATTCCACAACTGAAACTATTTCCAATCCGTCAGATACTCGACAACCCTATGACTCGCTCTTAACTTTTTCGCTCTCTCGTGTTTGGCCGGCTTTTTGTTTGGTCTCTGCGCTCACTTGGCCAACAACAAACCGGCATTTGAGACCGGCACAAGCTGTAAAGCTAACGTAACGTAAGCGAGCATAACGTAATGGCCAATACAAAATAAATTGACGTTAAGCAAACTTGGCAATTCAGAAACCAAATATTTTTTGCCAAAATAAGTTGTGATAAATGTAAATTACTTCTAGGGAATAAAAAAACAGCAGGTGATCAGCGACAAAATAAGAAAGCAACAGCTTGTTGAGCTTTACGTCTTTTGGCCATAATTTGAATGAATTAATTTTGGTTGAATGCCAATCAAATTTCAATAATGACAACACAAGATGAAGCCATTAATTAGAACAGTGGTAGTCGACTAAAACAATAACAAAATCATTCGTTATGATCCAATGCTGCACGTAGGCCGTACTCCAATGCAGTTTACAATTGCGGGCCTAGTCTAGAGTCTAGACTGAGAGGCTTATCTCTGCCTACTCGTGGTGGTAGTTACAACTCGTTGGATACCCTCCATTTACTCACTTTACTACACGCACTGGCACAAAACTAAATGCATGTCAAGTTCAGCTCTGCGATTTCAGTAGAGTCATTGTCGAAGGTCCCAAACGGCACTCGGGCGTGAAGATCGAACTGAGAACAGATATTGTACCGCCCTTTGCATCTATCTGTATCTGTAGCTGTATCTCTGTCTATAGTATTGCAGTTGTAGCTGAATTAATTGTATATACTTGTACATAGTTAGACTGTCTAAACAGCATGGCCATCTCTCAGGCGAGGGTTGCTTAAATCAAATTAATTGTAACCGTTGATTACTACATGTTTTAATTATACGAAAAACGAGTGTTGATTTCCTTCTTCCTTGTTTTTGAAATTTCATTTTAAAAGGTAGCAGAAGCTCTTAAAATATCTCTAGTTTTTGTTAATTTTGTCCATTATTTTCTGCTTGTTATTTGCTAGTTTCATATCTAAGCTCGGCATCTTTTTCTGCTTCTAAGAATTTTTAAATTACTCAATCGACCCTCGCTGTTACGCTTGCTAATGCTTTGACTCTGTCCTGGCCAATATTTCTATGCCTTTGGCGTGGCTTTCGCTACACGCGCCACTTGACCCTTTGGGGCTTTGGGTTCAAAACGTGTCGCTGGCGGTGGCTGTTTCGCATTGGGGAATTGCAATTGGGATACGTATTTGGATTCGGATTGGGATTTGGAATTGGATTTGGACTTGGATTTGTATACAGATTCGGTTCGATTATTGGAACAGCAGATAACTACTCGAGCATGGCTAAAATGAAAATGTTGTCACGCCATTTGGAAATACCTTGCAATTGTTTTCAGTTACAAATTTTTTAACAAATCGCATTTGAAAGTTATGGTCCCTGTGTGGGATGCTTTGTGTTCCACTTTGTGTGAGCTAACAAATTGCCAGTACAATTTTCTTTAAGCCAAAAGAGTTTACGTTTGTAGGGTAATAAGTGTCTTTTCTGTTAACACAAATGGAAAACAGATCCTTTTACGTATGGAAATTTTGGCAAATGGATATCAATACCAAATTGGTCTGTGTGACAGCGCAAATTATGTATCAACATGTTTACTTCGAGTTGGTTTTGTAATAGAGAGATACGATAAGTGCTCCAAAACTACTCTTAACAGCACTTATTGTATATTCTGTAGTAATTTAGTACTACTTTTCTGTTTGAAAGTTGAAAGCAGTCTTCAGCGGTCAAAAGTTTGCTTTCAAGGCCTTTGAGATATGACCTAACTGTCTTTATGAAATGCCCGTCTAATTTGCGGTTACAGTTCAAAAGTCAAAGCACCAAACAGAAACATTAACGGAAACTTAACGCAATGGCAAAAAATATGAAATAAAATTGCAAGCAAACGGGGCGGTTCCTCATCATTTGCCACACGTGTTTTTCAATGTTTTTTACTACACTTCTTTGTTTATAGTTAAAATGCCGCAGGCCAAAATACAAATCACGTTTATTTTTTGTTCACATACTTTAAACAGCAACCAAATACCTAAAACATTTGACTCATGCATTTGTAAGCTAATATTTATATGTGTTTCTTGCGGCTTCCTCAACATTTGTTTAAAGTTTTTTCTTATTTGATTTATTTTGCGTCTGCACGGTCTGCGCTTGTCGAGTTGCATGCTAGACTAATTACTGTAAACATATCTTGGCACTAAATTAGCCGCATCAAAAGCAAACACAACTAAACGATAAACAGCAAAAAAAAAGTTGAAAAAAATATAATGAAATTTATGTATTTGTTGGATTTGCGACACGCCTTTGCATCGGGCAAAGGTTCATCAGTCGTTGTCTACCTTTTGCTTCCGGTTTCTGGGCGCCAGCTGCAGGTGAGCATTTTTATATCTTTCTTATACGTTTTGTTAAAGTAATAGTTATTGTTGTGTTTTTTATTGACTTGACATGTGTTTAGCAACTCATTGTGCCATCCTGCATAGTCAATACGCGCTATACAGACTGAAGTCGGGTCTGATAATATTAAAGGCTCTGGTAATTCGTTTGTTAAAGTCTGGGGCCATTTGATGTATTATATGTACCATATCAAAATAGCTTGATGTAATCGAAATGCGAAAAGAAATATAATAACTTTCCACAATTTCAGTTTCCTTTGAACGTTAGAAAATTCACAAATCTATTAATTGAATTTTTAATGATTCGAAATTGCTGAATTAAAGTCACATTAAGGTCAGTCCCTAGTTTACTTTAAATTGCTTTGTATTAAAAAAAAATTCAATCAATCACTTGAAAACTATTAAATCTTATGATTTTTTCTCTTTTTTATGTTTATAGATTAATTTTAAGAAATTATTATTTAAAATTAAAATAAGAAAGCGTTATTCCCTTGGCAAAATATTAAGCGAAGTGATAAAAAAGAAATAAAATGCTTATAGTTAATATAAGTATTTTTTATAGTAAGTATATGTAGGTGTTTACTAATAATAGACTTTCAGAGAAAACTCACTATTTATTGAAAGCATTACAAATTCATCAAACTCAACTGACAATTATTTTGATGATGACTTTATTCATGATTATGCTATACTACAATAAACCTTAAAACAAATTGATCAATTCCATGAATAAATAATACTTAATCTTAAGAAGCTTGTTTTACTATTTGAATTTAACCCTTAGCATGTTATCGTGGGCAGTTGAGTAGTTCGAGAACTTAGAATTTGATGTCTTTGCACTGCTGCTGACATGTGTTTTATGTCTGCGATCTGCTGTGGACAAGCTCGTGCTTTATGATTGATTTACGTCTAATTTGCATTTGCTTATGCTACGTGCCCCTTTTGTCAAAATACTCGTATTTATGCGACATTTATGGTGGGAATATGATTTGAATTTATAATTTTGACTTTGGTGCTGTGTTCTGTGTTCGATGTAAGTATCTTTGACCACGCGCTCGAAGTGTGTGAACTATTTGGGCGTGTGTAATAAAAAGTTGTATTAAAAAAAGTAATTTATAACTATTTAATTATTAAATGACTGCATGCGTGCCATACTCAATTGGCATACTCTACACAAATTGAGTCATTTGTTGGCATTAGTTGTATTAGTCGCAAGCTTGTGCCTTGTTAGACGGCTGACTGGCTCACTAGTTGGCTCTTTGGGTGTTTGACTGTTTAGCTGTCTTGTTAGCTAGTGGCACGTTTAACCGCTTAAACTTTGGCCTTAGCTAATCAATGTGCATCTTGGAGTGTAATGTGTGGCGCAGTGCCAACAAGGCACAATGTATCTCCCATGTCTAATGCCAGAGGCGAATCAAATGACTTAGGCAACAAACTTGGCTCACATGCTTTATAAATAGTTGCATACATAACACTTTGTTGACCCAATTTTAGCCGTGTGTCTGTCTTAAAACTCGGGCGCGCTTAGGTGAACCTTTTAAAGAGCTATTACATGTTAAACTTAAAGATTATGTACGTTGGGCTTGCTGGCTTGGGCCCCAAATCAACCAAGCCAAAACCAAGCCAAAGCAAACCAAACCGAACCAGGCAAACAACAAGCAAGTAGCAAATTTTCTGCGTTGTCTCGCGGCTGACTGACGTTGCGATGGCGACTACAAAAACATCTGCAAATCACTTGGAACGCATGTTGACAAGCCCCGTCTCGAATGTGTACAGTCTTAGAGTTCCTAGAGAAGGTAGTTTCAAACTAACAGAGTCGGTCGTGAGAAGAAATTAATCTTTTTTGTACGTATTTTTTATATTATACATTTCACCTCTATTAAAGTAAAAATATAAGTAAGGAATGCAACCAATAATTTCTTTATAAATAAATTTGTTTAATTGAAAGTCTATAATTTAATTTACTAATAATGTGCACGCAGAGTATAAGCTTTTCCATCTGAAACTGTTTTTCAATATGCTTTCCACGATGCATGTATTGATTGGCTTTAGTTAAAACTTAAAGTCTATTATAAATTTTCCTGTCGCAATCCTTGCACAAACGCGTAGAAACAAGAAAATCACATTTACCCATAAAAAAAAGCGGCAAAATAAGTATTTTTTCATGACCATTTTTGGAGCCTAAATGAATAACTGACTGGGTAACTGACTGACTTACAGACAGCCGGTCGCCTTTGTTGAAGAAGTTTGCAAAAGCGTTGGTAAAAATGTCTCACAGATAATGAAAAACAAAGCTACAAAAAAATAAAGTATTAACATCGCGTAACTGGGACCTTTGAGAAAGGTAATGGGCATAAATTAAGTCACACTGTCTCAATGAAAAATGACTAAATAATAAAAAACAATTCGAATAACTTGGGCAACAAACTAGATGCAATGAAATGTAGTTATATAGAAATCACGGTCTAACTACCCACTGCATTTAGCATAATTTTAACACCTAATATTTATGGCCAAAATGACAGCCTACTCGATTGAGTACTCGCATTGAGTACTTGTTTTATGTGATGTGTGTGTGTGTGTGTAAGTTATACATATTTATGCGCTCGTTTGTATGCCAACAACTGTCATCTGGGCACAGCCCGCAAATGCTATAACAATTACTTTGTTCAACACTTTAATTTCGATGCCAAAACATTGACAATCCATCTGCACTCATTACCAATTTTTTTTCGTCTTGGTTTTATTTAAGATTTATAGAGAGAGGGGCCAATGCATTAGTGCAATGTGTTTTATAGAAGCCATGTGTTGAATTGTTCAATGAAATTGCTTAGCACTGAACTGAAGCAATTAATATGTACTTGCCACAGCGAGGGTTGGTTCAGAAATATTGGGAAATAAATATTAAATTTGAAGACCCGTAGAAAGTGTTAGTTTGCTTAGAATTTTGGAAGGAAAATAGTTTTATAACTATTATATTATCTTTGTATTTATATTTCTTATGTATCGCATTACTGTCATAATTTGTATTCCTCTTTAATTCTTATTATTTTTGGGATTCCTTGAGCAAACGAATTACCAAGATTCGACCTGTAATAACAAATTCACTTCTTTGAAGACTTATAACTTAATAGTCACCTTTAATATATTTATTATTTTTGTGGTGTTGAATTTAATGTACTTTTAACCGATAACTCTTTGAACTGCCCTTCGTCGCAGCCTAACATGCAAAAACTGTACTATGAACGTATTGATTAATTGCTGACATGATAAATACGTTGCGCCTAAATGTGACACAAGTCGATAAAGAAACAAAAAAAAATTATAATAGAGAATTGAAAAAAAAAGCCCCACAATGGCAACAACCACAGACTGAGAGATATGTATAACCATAACAAATCATTTGTAATTAACACGCGTGGGTCTGACACTCGGAGTGAGTAGAAATACGAGTATACAAGTTGTACTCGCATTCGCATTAGTTTTCTCATTCGCATTTAAATTCGAAATTCGAATTAAAATTCATTTTCGACACATGGTCCAGCTGCCATATTGGGAAGGGAACAACTGGCAGCCTATGGCAAAAGATGGCTCGAACTTTGAATATAAGTTATATATAATTCATTATATAGAACATACAGAAAATGTTTTGGTATTTGTATTTGCTCGCACCATTTAAGAGAATCTTTTGAAATTCTTTAGGGTTAATTTATCTTGTTCTCTTCTTGATTCTATTAATAATACGAATATTCAAGATTTCTTACAAGCTACATATGTAAATTGGCTGACTGTGTACGGCGAGCTATTTATTTAATTATTTATTTATAATTAAATTGTTTATATACTCGCTGATAGTTGTTTTGACCATTTCGGACATTGGCCAAACAGGAAGCTAATTAGTTTGGCCTTTTACGGCATAAACTATGCGAATGATGGCTGCTAGTTGGGGGCCTGTTTGGTAGCATCTCTTAACAATTTGCATGTTACTTCAAGATGTTTATCGCGTGGTTGACAATGTACAACTTAAAAGTTGGAAAAAAATACAAATATAATAAAATTGTGATCTCCGAATTGGAAGTGGACGTGCTGCGTAGGAAATGGCTGAAGACACACGCGAAACATATTG